>CM067855.1:75832843-78232843 GCA_034642435.1 Megalocaria dilatata | reverse complement strand
GTAGTTTTTTCTATGGTTGCGACAGAAGAAGAAATTCTATTCTATGTTCTAATGGAAAGTGGTAAATGATTATTAGTTCTGTGGTTGAAATCATAAATACCATTGCTTTAAAACCTATCAGCATTTCATTGTTGACAACTTAACTTACAGGAGAGTATCAAGAATAGTGACTTTAATCGTGTACATTGTGTGACTTGGAAAACTTGAAGTGGTAAGTTTTAGAAATATTGTTATCCTTGGTTGCTTGAAATAAATAATTAATCTAAAATATATTCTTCAGAATTGTATGCAACTTTTGTTGACAGAAAATAAGTAATGTTGTGTTTATTCAATGGCAACTATTATTTGAGTCTTATCAGGTTTAAGCTATTTCTGTTGGTTTCAAGGTGGAGCAATTCATGTTGGGACATAATCAATTTACGGATCCTGAAAATACACTTATAATATATCTCTTTTATTGATATCTAGTAAACAGAATTATACAAAGACAAGTAATATTATTGACCAAAATCTCAAAACCGAATTACAACATTATATTCTTCATTTTCGGTTAGATTATCCATTAGAAAACTTACGAGAATAAACTGATTACCAAGAATATAACATTAATATATGCTAATAAACAAACGTCTAATATCCTCATTTGAGATTAGAACTTTTAAACAATTTATTCAGAATTTTTCTCCAATTTTCATACTGAGCCTATGAAGCAATTAATACTTTATCCTAAGTTCATATTTTTATTGTCTCAAAGTCAACAATTTTCTTTAAAACGTGCGATGGATCATATACATGTCATTATTTAAAACAATCATTATTATTTCAGATCATGGGCAAGAAATCCCAAAAAAAGAAGTTTGTGTCTTTAGAAGAATACGAACAAAAGAGGAAGGGCGCAGTTGTTGAAAGAATTTCACCAGAAACACAAAGGAACGTTGGCAGTGAAGCGGTTTCAGAAATTTCACATGAAACAGAAAGACGAGGAAACGCTTGCAGTTGGAGGAAACTCGATGAGAAAAAGAAAATAATTAATGAAGGTATGTAAAAACTAGTCAGTATTTCCTGAATACCTTAATGAAATCTGTAATTGGAGCAGTACATTTTATACTATCATTCTCCATATTAATGTCAGTTCATATGATATTTCTGTTATACCATAATTTGAATTATGTAAATTTTGGACCTATTTGGTTTTTTTAACAATATTTGGTATTTGAAAGGATACATACACGAGACATGTTCAATCGATTAGAAATAGGAAATTTTGATAACAATGATTAGCGGACTGGGAGGTTCCACAAGTATAAATATTTGTTCATCAATCTTACATCACTTGTCGGAAATTCACTGATTTAATCAACATAAATAACATTAAACCTTAATTGTAGTGAAGATATTAAGCCGTAGATAAAATTAAGAATCTTACTCATTTAATATATGGAGAAATGTAATCTTGAAATAGTTTCTATCAAGAATTTGGATGTGATATTATGAAAACTTTTTTAGTAATCAATCACTGATAATAAAGAAAAATTATTAAGGTATTTGAAAAATATTTTTTTAAAGTTGTGTATATAGAAAATCATTTTAATGAATTCAGAAACTTCAGTTTAGTTAATATTAATATTTTGTTTGAAGGAATGGCAGAAGAAATGAACTCTTGGCGCAATCCTAAGAAATCACCAGAAAGAAGAGAAAGATTTCGAAAATTCAAACCCATAAATCACGAAGAAGTTAGTTGGAGAATCAAAAAGTGAGATGAGAATTTATTTAGTTGTAGCAGCGCATTCCAATAGTAACAATAATTACATATTTATTTAAATCAGCCTTTACTTGATGAAAATTCCGATTAAATAAGGTTATTCTGATTTTCATAAATTTTAATTGATATTTAATACACCACTTGTTTCTCCATCACTGAATCATCTTAAGTTAGGTTTACATATTGAATAATAAAAGTTATTCAAAACGCAAACCTACCTGAAAATGCCACTGTGATAGCGAAACAATTGTTGTATTAAATAACAATAAAAATAAGTGAAAATCATAATAAACATATTTAGTATTATATATCGATAACTTTCCTTCAAAGTGGAATAATCCCTCAATGTATGTGAGCCGATATGGTCCATCAAGAATTATACAATGCTATCGAGCATTAGTTGAGATATAACTGGTCTTATTTTATATGGTTTTTCATCAAGTAAAGACTGATACAATCAAATATGTAATTATTGTTACTATTGGAATACAGTGCTACAAATGAACTAAATCTGTGTTCAACTTCAAAATGAAGTCAATGAATATTTTAGAATATCTTCTCCCTTCAAATATATTATATTATATTATTTAGTATTATATTTCTGTATAATTGACAAGTTTTTCATTTAGATATTATTGTTGTATTTTGTATGAGATTGTTATATATTCAATAAAATATACCTTATATCAATAAATACTTATATTCACAAATTTTTTTTTTGTTATGTTTACAACAATCGTTGCGCTATCACAGTAGCATCATCAGGCAGGTTTATATTTCGAATAACTCTATAATTGAAATAATAATCAAATTAGAAGCCTGAAATTTTCTAGAATCAAGTTCATGTTAATGAAACTAAGATTTGTTTAATGTACTTATTTCGGAGTTCAACAGCCATTCTGAAGAATTTGGTTCTTTGATTACTAAATTTATCTCCTGAATGTAAATCTCATGTAATAAAATGATGAAGTTGTTCATTATTACCTCAGGTTTAATAAACAAATCGCAATCAACAATAGTTATGAACCGGAGGTAATAATGAAATTGTTGAGAAAAAAACAACTTGATAGGGAACCTGATTTAATTTTTCCTAAAACAAATGAAGACGTTATAAATACAATAGCGTAACATATTTCGGTAAAATAAGCCATAATATGAAAAATTTAGTACAGAAAGAACAATTCAATATTTCGTTGAGAACACAAGATAATTTAGCGGAATTCAGCAAAAACAATAAAACATAAATGATAAATCGGGTGTTTATCAGTTGAATTGTGGTAGTTGCGATAAAGTATTCGAAAACTTAACCCCTCGATTTTCCGACTTTAAAATGAAAATGAGAAAAAAACATAAATTGACAAACATTCGAAAGAGTGCTGCTTTAACACATCCAAGTGAGTCGAATAATTAAAATGCTGAAAGTCTAATGTATATAATATGCAATAAAACTATAGAAAAAATTGGCTGTACGATCCAATGCTGCGGAATATGCAAGGGATGGATCCATCTTATGTGTACAGATATTGCGAAAGTGTATATGCCGGAAAAGAGGAAATAGACTCGATGTGTAAGAACTGCGCAATGCTAGAAGTAAAAAAGATACGGTGGAGAAATCCCTGGAGGAACTAACTGAGAAATTGAAAATAAAGAGGAAAAGCTAAGATAAAATTAAGAAAGAAAAAGAGGAAAGTACTTATTTCAAACAGATTCTGAAAAAGATTGAAACTCTGGAACTGGCGGTTACCTTGAATATCAAGACAATAGATGAAATATTGAACGCTACGGAGGAAATGAAACGAGAAAACAAAGACCTCAGAAAAGACAATAAAACATGGAAACCACTATAGAAAAAATTGGAAAAGAATTAAATAGCTTAAGAGAGCAGATCTTACAAAACGCTGCTACATCTGATGTCCAAACTAGAAGGAAAAATATTATAGTTATAGGATTGAAGAAGAGGAAAGATATAGCTACACTCTTCATCAAGCTTGAAGTCAAAGTTCCGGAGAATGCAATTAAAGTAAGACAGTTTCCACTGAAAAATCCGATTAAAATAATTTTGAATTCCTTTGAAGAAGAAAAGAACCCAGCACAGGGTAATACAACCGCGAAAAGTAATGAGAGTCTTAAGTTCAAAGAGCATGGGATTGGAAGGAGACGACAGGATATACATAAATGAAGATTTAACAAAAGGAACAAGTATTACTAAATAACGCAAAAGAGCGGAAAAAATCAGGACACAGGTACATTTGGTTAAGGGAAATCAAAGTTTTCTGTAGGAAGGGTGAGTACACGAAAATAATACATATTCAAAATTTCAACCAACTTGAAGTAATTAAGAGAACAAAGTTGAATTAAACCCATTCATTATTACCGTATGGATGATTTTGAGAGGAATCATCAATTTAAGCAAATATATACCAGATATTTTCAAATCGCAGAGGAACTCGATTTATTTGCCAATAAAGGAAATCATAGTAATATTAGAATTTCACATAATAATATCAGGAGTGCAGAAAAATATTTTAGTGAATCCGATGTTGTTTTATCACAGATGAACTTTGATATAGATTGCATAGTTTCGTCGGAAATATGAAAAATAAGGGACCTCAATCAGTATGAAATGGAAGGGTAAAACATAATATTCATTAATGGGGAGTTAAATCAGAATGATGGAGTGGTTGTAGGCGAAAGTAGGCGAAATGAAAGTTATAGACCTCAACTTAACAAAGCTTAATAATAAAAACACAGAGAATCGCTATCTACAGATCCCCAAGTTCACCTGTTGAGGAATTCAATAGGAATCTCCCAATGCTACTGGAATCGTGCAAAAAAAAATGAAAATAATTTATTCTTCTTTATTGGCGTTATCAATATAGATATTTAAAAAAAAACATGTATATACAGAAGAATATCTTCATAATATGGGGGAATACGGATATATATATATATATAAATATATATATATATATATATATATATATATATATATATATATCGGTGATAAATGATTTTAGTCTAGCAACAGTTAATATAAAGTCATGCACTTATCACATCTACGTCAGCTCTGATAATGATATAGAAACATATTTACCTGCTATAGTATATACAACTGTGACCGACCATTACACAAGATAGAGATATTCCTGGAAAAACCAGTAAATATGAATTTAAATAAATAATCTTTCAAAAAAACATACATAAACTATAATCAAATGATGAAAATAGTTGGATAGCAAAAATGGAATGAAGTATATGGAACACGTGAATTCTACCAGTTAGTTGAATTGGCATGTGAGCGTAGCTCTTTCACCAAGTGGCTACTCAGCAGTCTGCCACCAGAGGCAGAAAGTGTAATAAGGGTTACGCCTTATCATCGTGTGTTCATCTCTTGATGAACACACCGTCTTCCAGTTTGGGCTTCTGTTCGAAAACCTACAACCGTCTGACTGGTAGCAGGGAAGCATTATCCAACCTCTACTGGTTCTGCATTGCGAGTACCCAAGTTTCTGGGAAGCAAATCACACGCTGGAAGGACTTCTTATCCATTCATCCGAACGCAGTCTCATGAACTAAGATAATCTCAAGATTGATGCCTCAATTGATCCTGGTACAAGCACCGTCACTCCGGCCTGTACGTCAAGACCCACGAACCCTTGTGAAGTATTTCGATTGATCCTGGCGTCAAGCACCAACGGTCTAGCCGTTTCGTCGAGATCCACAAATCCAGAAACGTCTCACAATAGAAACAGGTTCAGGACGACGCCGGTTGAACCGTCAAGTCCCGCTGAACCCTGAGACATTTCATGAGAGTATCCCGTACATTAGTGTAATTTAATTATAATTAGTGTAAACAAAATACGTCCTTAGTCCATCATGCGAACTTTCAACCACTCTCCTCGAGTCCAACACAAATCGGTTGGCCAAGTGGTCAAGTACCACCAGTGGGCATCCTCCCTGTGGCATCCACCTGTGGGTATCCACCTGTGGACATCCACTGTCCCCAGGTAACACAGTATGCAACATAACGCACTCGACCATTAGAGAGAAAAATTCGGAGATTTACTGCAGTAGGTTAGACAAAGCTAGTTTTAAGTGAGCTTGTATAGTTGTTGCGAACGGTTCTGACTTCCGTTCTGATCCTGTCGATTATTTCTTGAGGATCTGCCCTTCTTTTAGCTTGCCTCAGCCTCTTCCTCCATCGGTTGAGGTTTTTCTTGGCAAGCTTTAGCTCGTTTGTCCACCACCCCATCTTGTATGATGGGTGGGTGGTGGATGGAATATACATTTTGGCTGTGTCGTGAATAACCGTGGTTATCCTGACAACCAGCCTATCCAGCTCTATAGTGTTCCTGCAGTTAAGGTTCACGTTTAGTAGACGATTTCCAAGCACTGCATCAAACAGTTCCCAGTCCGCGTTCCTCGGGAGGAATCTGGGCTGGTGTGCGTCAATCCGATGTGCCGTTATAGGCTCCGAACTGAATAGTTCGAAAATAATGGGTCGGTGATCACTTGACACTCAGTGATCTTTCACCGACCAGCCCGAAATTATTCTGCAAGTGTGCCGTGTACACGACGTGACGTCAATATTTGATTCGCCATTAGATGAGGCGAATATTGTCGGAAATCCCGGCTCGTTTAGCACTATAAGGTCGTGATTGAAGATTAGATCTTCTAGAGATTCCCCCCGGCGGTCTCTTGTATCAGTAACGGAAACGGACTAGCCGTTTCGTCGAGATCCACAAATCCAGAAACGTCTCACAATAGAAACAGGTTCAGGACGACGCCGGTTGAACCGTCAAGTCCCGCTGAACCCTGAGACATTTCATGAGAGTATACCGTACATTGGTGTAATTTAATTATAATTAGTGTAAACAAAATACGTCCTTAGTCCATCATGCGAACTTTCAACCACTCTCCTCGAGTCCAACACAAATCGGTTGGCCAGGTGGTCAAGTACCACCTGTGGGCATCCACTGTCCCCAGGTAACACAGTATGCAACATAACGCACTCGACCATTAGAGAGAAAAATTCGGAGATTTACTGCAGTAGGTTAAAGAAGGCTAGTTTTAAGTGAGAGGCCCTGTGCTGCGACGGACTCCCACGTCCATGAATTGATCAATGCGGTGATCATTAGGGTGAAACTAGGGCCCCATTTGGTCGATCTTCCATCACACGTGTCCAGAGACTGGCGCGAATGGCATTACGTTAGACACCAAGACTTAACCATCCATTTCAACGGGATAAAACTAGGGTCCTTAATTTAGTAATCAAAGGACAAAACTCTCCAGAATAGCTGTTGAACTCCGAAATGAGTACATTAAACAAATCTTAGTTTCATTAACATGAACTTGAGTCTATGAAATTTCAGGCTTCTAATTTGATGATTATTTCAATAATATAGTTATTCAAAATGTAAACTTGCCTGATGATGCTACTGTTATAGCGAAACGATTGTTGTAAACATAACAATAAAAAATTTTGTGAAAATAAGTATAACCTTATTTAAATATTATTTCAATAATACCTTTAGTATTGAATCAATAAATTATACATATTGTCAATATTATTTATTCTTTGAAAGATCAAACCATGGAAGGTATATTTTATTAAATATATAACAGTCACATACAAAATACAACAATTATATCTGAGTGAAAAACTTGACAATTATACAGAAATATAATACTAAATAAGATAATATAATATATTGGAAGGGAGAAACTATTCTAAAATGTTCATTGACTTCATTTTGAAGTTGTACACAGATTTAATTGATTTGTAGCACTGTATTTCAATAGTAATTACATATTTGATTGTATCAGTCTTTACTTGATAAAAAACCATATAAAATAAAACCACTTATATCTTGACTAATGTTCGATTGCATTGTATAATGCTTGATGGACCATATCGGCTCACATAGCTTGAGCGATTATTCCACTTTGAAGGAAAGTTATCGATATATAATATTAAATAAGGTTATTATGATTTTCACTAGATTTAATTGTTATTTTATACAACAATTGTTTCGCTATCACATTAGCATATTCAGGTAGGTTTACCCTTTGAATATGTAGTTATGTAATCTGTAAATCTATCCGAAGAAGAAGAATAATAATAGTTATTCAAAATGTAAACTCAACTTAAGATGCTACTGTTGTATTAAATATCAATAAAAATTCGTGAAAATCAGAGTAAACTCATTTAATATGGATTTTCATCAAATAAAACAGAAATAAATTGAATGCAATCACATCATATGACCAATTCAAATGAATGAAATGAATAAAATAAAAAAAAAGGACCATACTCATAAGATACTCAAACTCTAATTGCTATTAAATGATCATAGTATTAATTAATCTCTTAACAAAGTTTGTATCCAATGCTGAGGAATAAATTCTTATTGTTATTTAACAAAACAGTTGTTTCGCTAGCTACTTCAGGTACGTTTACATCATTTAACTATTATTATTCTTGATCTTCAGGTAGGTTTACGTTTTGAATAACTAATATTATTCAGAATGGAAACCTACCTTAAGATGATACTGTGATGGAGAAACAAGTGGTATATTAAATACCAATTAAAATTTATGAAAATCAGAATAATCTTATTTAATCGTAATTTTCATCAAGTAAAGGCTGATTCAATTAAATATGTAATTATTGTTAGTATTGGAATACACTGCTACAATTAAATAAATTCTTATCTCTCTTTTGATTCTCCATCTAACTTCTTAGTGATTTATGGGTTTGTAATTTCAAAATCTTTTTCTTCTTTCTGGTGATGTTTTAGGATTGCGCCAAGAGTTCAATTGTTCTGCCATTCCTTCAAACAAAATATTAATATTAATTAAACTGAAAATTGCAGTTTCTGAATTCATTGAAATGATTCTCTATATACACATTATTGAAAAAAAATATTTTTCAAGTATCTTAATAATTTTTCTGTAGTATCAGTGATTGATTACTAAAAACATTTTCATAATTTCACATCCAAATTCTTGATAGAAACTAATTCAAGATTACATTCCTCCAGATATTGAGCGAGTAAGATTCTAAATTTTATCTACGGCTTAAAATCTTCACTACAATTAAACTTTAATGTTATTTATGTTGATTATATCAGTGAATTTTCGACAAGTGATGTAGGATTGTTGAAAAAATATTTATACTTGTGGAACCTCTCTGTCCGCTAATTATTATTATCAAGATGCCCTATTTCTAATCTATTGAACATTTCTCGTTTATGCATCCTTTCAAATATCATATATTGTAAAAAACCAAAAAGGTCCAAGATTTAAATAATTCAAATTATGGTATAACAGAAATATCATATGAATTGACATTATTATGGAGAATGTAAGTATAAAATATACTGCTCCAATTACAGATTTCAATAAGGTATTCAGGAAATACTGACTAGTTTTTACATACCTTCATTAATTATTTGGTTTGGAAAAACTACATTCCATAAATAGTTTGTCCATTGTCGCGAGTTACGGCATACCTTTATTTTCACAAGAACCTCTCCAATCACTGAGAACGTCATTCTGCGCATGTCCTCTAGCTTGGTTTATTCCTGAAGTAGACCATAGATAAACTATTTGTGATATGTAGTTTTATCTATGGTTGCGACAGAAGAAGAAATTCTATTCTATGTTCTAATGGAAAGTGGAAAATGATTATTAGTTCTGTGGTTGAAATCATAAATACCATTGCTTTAAAACCTATCAGCATTTCATTGTTGACAACTTAACTTACAGGAGAGTATCAAGAATAGTGACTTTAATCGTGTACATTGTGTGACTTGGAAAACTTGAAGTGGTAAGTTTTAGAAATATTGTTATCCTTGGTTGCTTGAAATAAATAATTAATCTAAAATATATTCTTCAGAATTGTATGCAACTTTTGTTGACAGAGAATAAGTAATGTTGTGTTTATTCAATGGCAACTATTATTTGAGTCTTATCAGGTTTAAGCTATTTCTGTTGGTTTCAAGGTGGAGCAATTCATGTTGGGACATAATCAATTTACGGATCCTGAAAATACACTTATAATATATCTCTTTTATTGATATCTAGTAAACAGAATTATACAAAGACAAGTAATATTATTGACCAAAATCTCAAAACCGAATTACAACATTATATTCTTCATTTTCGGTTAGATTATCCATTAGAAAACTTACGAGAATAAACTGATTACCAAGAATATAACATTAATATATGCTAATAAACAAACGT
Organism: Megalocaria dilatata; assembly: GCA_034642435.1. Classification (NCBI taxonomy): domain Eukaryota; kingdom Metazoa; phylum Arthropoda; class Insecta; order Coleoptera; family Coccinellidae; genus Megalocaria; species Megalocaria dilatata. Next base: position 78,222,831 of record CM067855.1, on the reverse strand, counting down.
CTAATATCCTCATTTGAGATTAGAACTTTTAAACAATTTATTCAGAATTTTTCTCCAATTTTCATACTGAGCCTATGAAGCAATTAATACTTTATCCTAAGTTCATATTTTTATTGTCTCAAAGTCAACAATTTTCTTTAAAACGTGCGATGGATCATATACATGTCATTATTTAAAACAATCATTATTATTTCAGATCATGGGCAAGAAATCCCAAAAAAAGAAGTTTGTGTCTTTAGAAGAATACGAACAAAAGAGGAAGGGCGCAGTTGTTGAAAGAATTTCACCAGAAACACAAAGGAACGTTGGCAGTGAAGCGGTTTCAGAAATTTCACATGAAACAGAAAGACGAGGAAACGCTTGCAGTTGGAGGAAACTCGATGAGAAAAAGAAAATAATTAATGAAGGTATGTAAAAACTAGTCAGTATTTCCTGAATACCTTAATGAAATCTGTAATTGGAGCAGTACATTTTATACTATCATTCTCCATATTAATGTCAGTTCATATGATATTTCTGTTATACCATAATTTGAATTATGTAAATTTTGGACCTTTTGGTTTTTTTAACAATATTTGGTATTTGAAAGGATACATACACGAGACATGTTCAATCGATTAGAAATAGGAAATTTTGATAACAATGATTAGCGGACAGGGAGGTTCCACAAGTATAAATATTTGTTCATCAATCTTACATCACTTGTCGGAAATTCACTGATTTAATCAACATAAATAACATTAAACCTTAATTGTAGTGAAGATATTAAGCCGTAGATAAAATTAAGAATTTTACTCATTTAATATATGGAGAAATGTAATCTTGAAATAGTTTCTATCAAGAATTTGGATGTGATATTATGAAAACTTTTTTAGTAATCAATCACTGATAATAAAGAAAAATTATTAAGGTATTTGAAAAATATTTTTTTAAAGTTGTGTATATAGAAAATCATTTTAATGAATTCAGAAACTTCAGTTTAGTTAATATTAATATTTTGTTTGAAGGAATGGCAGAAGAAATGAACTCTTGGCGCAATCCTAAAAAATCACCAGAAAGAAGAGAAAGATTTCGAAAATTCAAACCCATAAATCACGAAGAAGTTAGTTGGAGAATCAAAAAGTGAGATGAGAATTTATTTAGTTGTAGCAGCGCATTCCAATAGTAACAATAATTACATATTTATTTAAATCAGCCTTTACTTGATGAAAATTCCGATTAAATAAGGTTATTCTGATTTTCATAAATTTTAATTGTTATTTAATACACCACTTGTTTCTCCATCACCGAATCATCTTAAGTTAGGTTTACATATTGAATAATAAAAGTTATTCAAAACGCAAACCTACCTGAAAATGCCACTGTGATAGCGAAACAATTGTTGTATTAAATAACAATAAAAATAAGTGAAAATCATAGTAAACATATTTAGTATTATATATCGATAACTTTCCTTCAAAGTGGAATAATCCCTCAATGTATGTGAGCCGATATGGTCCATCAAGAATTATACAATGCTATCGAGCATTAGTTGAGATATAACTGGTCTTATTTTATATGGTTTTTCATCAAGTAAAGACTGATACAATCAAATATGTAATTATTGTTACTATTGGAATACAGTGCTACAAATGAACTAAATCTGTGTTCAACTTCAAAATGAAGTCAATGAATATTTTAGAATATCTTCTCCCTTCAAATATATTATATTATATTATTTAGTATTATATTTCTGTATAATTGACAAGTTTTTCATTTAGATATTATTGTTGTATTTTGTATGTGACTGTTATATATCCAATAAAATATACCTTATATCAATAAATACTTATATTCACAAATTTTTTTTTTGTTATGTTTACAACAATCGTTGCGCTATCACAGTAGCATCATCAGGCAGGTTTATATTTCGAATAACTCTATAATTGAAATAATAATCAAATTAGAAGCCTGAAATTTTCTAGAATCAAGTTCATGTTAATGAAACTAAGATTTGTTTAATGTACTTATTTCGGAGTTCAACAGCCATTCTGAAGAATTTGGTTCTTTGATTACTAAATTTATCTCCTGAATGTAAATCTCATGTAATAAAATGATGAAGTTGTTCATTATTACCTCAGGTTTAATAAACAAATCGCAATCAACAATAGTTATGAACCGGAGGTAATAATGAAATTGTTGAGAAAAAAACAACTTGATAGGGAACCTGATTTCATTTTTCCTAAAACAAATGAAGACGTTATAAGTACAATAGCGTAACATATTTCGGTAAAATAAGCCATAATATGAAAAATTTAGTACAGAAAGAACAATTCAATATTTCGTTGAGAACACAAGATAATTTAGCGGAATTCAGCAAAAACAATAAAACATAAATAATAAATCGGGTGTTTATCAGTTGAATTGTGGTAGTTGCGATAAAGTATTCGAAAACTTAACACCTCGATTTTCCGACTTTAAAATGAAAATGAGAAAAAAACATAAATTGACAAACATTCGAAAGAGTGCTGCTTTAACACATCCAAGTGAGTCGAATAATTAAAATGCTGAAAGTCTAATGTATATAATATGCAATAAAACTATAGAAAAAATTGGCTGTACCATCCAATGCTGCGGAATATGCAAGGGATGGAACCATCTTATGTGTACAGATATTGCGAAAGTGTATATGCCGGAAAAGAGGAAATAGACTCGATGTGTAAGAACTGCGCAATGCTAGAAGTAAAAAAGATACGGTGGAGAAATCTCTGGAGGAACTAACTGAGAAATTGAAAATAAAGAGGAAAAGCTAAGATAAAATTAAGAAAGAAAAAGAGGAAAGTACTTATTTCAAACAGATTCTGAAAAAGATTGAAACTCTGGAACTGGCGGTTACGTTGAATATCAAGACAATAGATGAAATATTGAACGCTAAGGAGGAAATGAAACGAGAAAACAAAGACCTCAGAAAAGACAATAAAACATGGAAACCACTATAGAAAAAATTGGAAAAGAATTAAATAGATTAAGAGAGCAGAGCTTACAAAACCCTGCTACATCTGATGTCCAAACTAGAAGGAAAAATATTATAGTTATAGGATTGAAGAAGAGGAAAGATATAGCTACACTCTTCATCAAGCTTGAAGTCAAAGTTCCGGAGAATGCAATTAAAGTAAGACAGTTTCCACTGAAAAATCCGATTAAAATAATTTTGAATTCCTTTGAAGAAGAAAAGAACCCAGCACAGGGTAATACAACCGCGAAAAGTAATGAGAGTCTTAAGTTCAAAGAGCATGGGATTGGAAGGAGACGAAAGAAGGATATACATAAATGAAGATTTAATAAAAGGAACAAGTATTACTAAATAACGCAAAAGAGCGGAAAAAATCAGGACACAGGTACATTTGGTTAAGGGAAATCAAAGTTTTCTGTAGGAAGGGTGAGTACACGAAAATAATACATATTCAAAATTTCAACCAACTTGAAGTAATTAAGAGAACAAAGTTGAATTAAACCCATTCATTAATACCGTATGGATGATTTTGAGAGGAATCATCAATTTAAGCAAATATATACCAGATATTTTCAAATCGCAGAGGAACTCAATTTATTTGCCAATAAAGGAAATCATAGTAATATTTGAATTTCACATAATAATATAAGGAGTGCAGAAAAATATTTTAGTGAATCCGATGTTGTTTTATCACAGATGAACTTTGATATAGATTGCATAGTTTCGTCGGAAATATGAAAAATAAGGGACCTCAATCAGTATGAAATGGAAGGGTAAAACATAATATTCATTAATGGGGAGTTAAATCAGAATGATGGAGTGGTTGTAGGCGAAAGTAGGCGAAATGAAAGTTATAGACCTCAACTTAACAAAGCTTAATAAAAAAAACACAGAGAATCGCTATCTACAAATCCCCAAGTTCACCTGTTGAGGAATTCAATAGGAATCTCCCAATGCTACTGGAATCGTGCAAAAAAAAATGAAAATAATTTATTCTTCTTTATTGGCGTTATCAATATAGACATTTAAAAAAAAACATGTATATACAGAAGAATATCTTCATAATATGGGGGAATACGGATATATATATATATATATATATATATATATATATATATATATATAGATATATATATATATATATATATATATATATATATATATATATATCGGTGATAAATGATTTTAGTCTAGCAACAGTTAATATAAAGTCATGCACTTATCACATCTACGTCAGCTCTGATAATGATATAGAAACATATTTACCTGCTATAGTATATACAACTGTGACCGACCATTACACAAGATAGAGATATTCCTAGAAAAACCAGTAAATATGAATTTAAATAAATAATCTTTCAAAAAAACATACATAAACTATAATCAAATGATGAAAATAGTTGAATAGCAAAAATGGAATGAAGTATATGGAACACGTGAATTCTACCAGTTAGTTGAATTGGCATGTCAGCGTAGCTCTTTCACCAAGTGACTACTCAGCAGTCTGCCACCAGAGGCAGAAAGTGTAATAAGGGTTACGCCTTATCATCGTGTGTTCATCTCTTGATGAACACACCGTCTTCCAGTTTGGGCTTCTGTTCGAAAACCTACAACCGTCTGACTGGTAGCAGGGAAGCATTATCCAACCTCTACTGGTTCTGCATTGCGAGTACCCAAGTTTCTGGGATGCAAATCACACGCTGGAAGGACTTCTTATCCATTCATCCGAACGCAGTCTCATGAACTAAGATAATCTCAAGATTGATGCCTCAATTGATCCTGGTACAAGCACCGTCACTCCGGCCTGTACGTCAAGACCCACGAACCCTTGTGAAGTATTTCGATTGATCCTGGCGTCAAGCACCAACGGACTAGCCGTTTCGTCGAGATCCACAAATCCAGAAACGTCTCACAATAGAAACAGGTTCAGGACGACGCCGGTTGAACCGTCAAGTCCCGCTGAACCCTGAGACATTTCATGAGAGTATCCCGTACATTAGTGTAATTTAATTATAATTAGTGTAAACAAAATACGTCCTTAGTCCATCATGCGAACTTTCAACCACTCTCCTCGAGTCCAACACAAATCGGTTGGCCAAGTGGTCAAGTACCACCAGTGGGCATCCTCCCTGTGGCATCCACCTGTGGGTATCCACCTGTGGACATCCACTGTCCCCAGGTAACACAGTATGCAACATAACGCACTCGACCATTAGAGAGAAAAATTCGGAGATTTACTGCAGTAGGTTAGACAAAGCTAGTTTTAAGTGAGAGGCCCTGTGCTGCGACGGACTCCCATGTCCATGAGTTGATCAATGCGGTGATCATTAGGGTGAAACTAGGGCCCCATTTGGTCGATCTTCCATCACACGTGTTCAGAGACTGGCGCGAATGGCATTACGTTAGACACCAAGACTTAACCATCTATTTCAACGGGATAAAACTAGGGTCCTTAATTTAGTAATCAAAGGACAAAACTCTCCAGAATAGCTGTTGAACTCCGAAATGAGTACATTAAACAAATCTTAGTTTCATTAACATGAACTTGAGTCTATGAAATTTCAGGCTTCTAATTTGATGATTATTTCAATAATATAGTTACTCAAAATGTAAACTTGCCTGATGATGCTACTGTTATAGCGAAACGATTGTTGTAAACATAACAATAAAAAATTTTGTGAAAATAAGTATAACCTTATTTAAATATTATTTCAATAATACCTTTAGTATTGAATCAATAAATTATACATATTGTCAATATTATTTATTCTTTGAAAGATCAAACCATGGTAGGTATATTTTATCAAATATATAACAGTCACATACAAAATACAACAATTATATCTGACTGAAAAACTTGACAATTATACAGAAATATAATACTAAATAAGATAATATAATATATTGGAAGGGAGAAACTATTCTAAAATGTTCATTGACTTCATTTTGAAGTTGTACACAGATTTAATTGATTTGTAGCACTGTTTTTCAATAGTAAATACATATTTGATTGTATCAGTCTTTACTTGATAAAAAACCATATAAAATAAAACCACTTATATCTTGACTAATGTTCGTTTGTATTGTATAATGCTTGATGGACCATATCGGCTCACATAGCTTGAGCGATTATTCCACTTTGAAGGAAAGTTATCGATATATAATATTAAATAAGGTTATTATGATTTTCACTAGATTGAATTGTTATTTTATACAACAATTGTTTCGCTATCACATTAGCATATTCAGGTAGGTTTACCCTTTGAATAAACAGTTATGTAATCTGTAAATCTATCCGAAGAAGAAGACTAATAATAGTTATTCAAAATGTAAACTCAACTTAAGATGCTACTGTTGTATTAAATATCAATAAAAATTCGTGAAAATCAGAGTAAACTCATTTAATATGGATTTTCATCAAATAAAACAGAAATAAATTGAATGCAATCACATCATATGACCAATTCAAATGAATGAAATGAATAAAATAAAAAAAAGGACCATACTCATAAGATACTCAAACTCTAATTGCTATTAAATGATCATAGTATTAATTAATCTCTTAACAAAGTTTGTATCCAATTCTGAGGAATAAATTCTTATTGTTATTTAACAAAACAGTTGTTTCGCTAGCTACTTCAGGTACGTTTACATCATTTAACTATTATTATTCTTGATCTTCAGGTAGGTTTACGTTTTGAATAACTAATATTATTCAGAATGGAAACCTACCTTAAGATGATACTGTGATGGAGAAACAAGTGGTATATTAAATACCAATTAAAATTTATGAAAATCAGAATAATCTTATTTAATCGTAGTTTTCATCAAGTGAAGGCTGATTCAATTAAATATGTATTATTGTTAGTATTGGAATACACTGCTACAATTAAATAAATTCTTATCTCTATTTTGATTCTCCATCTAACTTCTTAGTGATTTATGGGTTTGTAATTTCAAAATCTTTTTCTTCTTTCTGGTGATGTTTTAGGATTGCGCCAAGAGTTCAGTTGTTCTGCCATTCCTTCAAACAAAATATTAATATTAATTAAACTGAAAATTGCAGTTTCTGAATTCATTGAAATGATTCTCTATATACACATTATTGAAAAAATATTTTTCAAGTATCTTAATAATTTTTCTGTAGTATCAGTGATTGATTACTAAAAACATTTTAATAATTTCACATCCAAATTCTTGATAGAAACTAATTCAAGATTACATTCCTCCAGATATTGAGCGAGTAAGATTCTAAATTTTATCTACGGCTTAAAATCTTCACTACAATTAAACTTTAATGTTATTTATGTTGATTATATCAGTGAATTTTCGACAAGTGATGTAGGATTGTTGAAAAAATATTTATACTTGTGGAACCTCTCTGTCCGCTAATTATTATTATCAAAATGCCCTATTTCTAATCTATTGAACATTTCTCGTTTATGTATCCTTTCAAATATCATATATTGTAAAAAACCAAAAAGGTCCAAGATTTAAATAATTCAAATTATGGTATAACAGAAATATCATATGAATTGACATTATTATGGAGAATGTAAGTATAAAATATACTGCTCCAATTACAGATTTCAATAAGGTATTCAGGAAATACTGACTAGTTTTTACATATCTTCATTAATTATTTGGTTTGGAAAAACTACATTCCATAAATAGTTTGTCCATTGTCGCGAGTTACGGCATACCTTTATTTTCACAAGAACCTCTCCAATCACTGAGAACGTCATTCTGCGCATGTCCTCTAGCTTGGTTTATTCCTGAAGTAGACCATAGATAAACTATTTGTGATATGTAGTTTTTTCTATGGTTGCGACAGAAGAAGAAATTCTATTCTATGTTCTAATGGAAAGTGGGAAATGATTGTTAAATCTGTGGTTGAAATCATAAATACCATTGCTTTAAAACCTATCAGCATTTCATTGTTGACAACTTAACTTACAGGAGAGTATCAAGAATAGTGACTTTAATCGTGTACATTGTGTGACTTGGAAAACTTGAAGTGGTAAGTTTTAGAAATATTGTTATCCTTGGTTGCTTGAAATAAATAATTAATCTAAAATATATTCTTCAGAATTGTATGCAACTTTTGTTGACAGAGAATAAGTAATGTTGTGTTTATTCAATGGCAACTATTATTTGAGTCTTTTCAGGTTTAAGCTATTTCTGTTGGTTTCAAGGTGGAGCAATTCATGTTGGGACATAATCAATTTACGGATCCTGAAAATACACTTATAATATATCTCTTTTATTGATATCTAGTAAACAGAATTATACAAAGACAAGTAATATTATTGACCAAAATCTCAAAACCGAATTACAACATTATATTCTTCATTTTCGGTTAGATTATCCATTAGAAAACTTACGAGAATAAACTGATTACCAAGAATATAACATTAATATATGCTAATAAACAAACGTCTAATATCCTCATTTGAGATTAGAACTTTTAAACAATTTATTCAGAATTTTTCTCCAATTTTCATACTGAGCCTATGAAGCAATTAATACTTTATCCTAAGTTCATATTTTTATTGTCTCAAAGTCAAAAATTTTCTTTAAAACGTGCGATGGATCATATACATGTCATTATTTAAAACAATCATTATTATTTCAGATCATGGGCAAGAAATCCCAAAAAAAGAAGTTTGTGTCTTTAGAAGAATACGAACAAAAGAGGAAGGGCGCAGTTGTTGAAAGAATTTCACCAGAAACACAAAGGAACGTTGGCAGTGAAGCGGTTTCAGAAATTTCACATGAAACAGAAAGACGAGGAAACGCTTGCAGTTGGAGGAAACTCGATGAGAAAAAGAAAATAATTAATGAAGGTATGTAAAAACTAGTCAGTATTTCCTGAATACCTTAATGAAATCTGTAATTGGAGCAGTACATTTTATACTATCATTCTCCATATTAATGTCAGTTCATATGATATTTCTGTTATACCATAATTTGAATTATGTAAATTTTGGACCTATTTGGTTTTTTTAACAATATTTGGTATTTGAAAGGATACATACACGAGACATGTTCAATCGATTAGAAATAGGAAATTTTGATAACAATGATTAGTGGACAGGGAGGTTCCACAAGAATAAATATTTGTTCATCAATCTTACATCACTTGTCGGAAATTCACTGATTTAATCAACATAAATAACATTAAACCTTAATTGTAGTGAAGATATTAAGCCGTAGATAAAATTAAGAATTTTACTCATTCAATATATGGAGAAATGTAATCTTGAAATAGTTTCTATCAAGAATTTGGATGTGATATTATGAAAACTTTTTTAGTAATCAATCACTGATAATAAAGAAAAATTATTAAGGTATTTGAAAAATATTTTTTTAAAGTTGTGTATATAGAAAATCATTTTAATGAATTCAGAAACTTCAGTTTAGTTAATATTAATATTTTGTTTGAAGGAATGGCAGAAGAAATGAACTCTTGGCGCAATCCTAAAAAATCACCAGAAAGAAGAGAAAGATTTCGAAAATTCAAACCCATAAATCACGAAGAAGTTAGTTGGAGAATCAAAAAGTGAGATGAGAATTTATTTAGTTGTAGCAGCGCATTCCAATAGTAACAATAATTACATATTTATTTAAATCAGCCTTTACTTGATGAAAATTCCGATTAAATAAGGTTATTCTGATTTTCATAAATTTTAATTGATATTTAATACACCACTTGTTTCTCCATCACTGAATCATCTTAAGTTAGGTTTACATATTGAATAATAAAAGTTATTCAAAACGCAAACCTACCTGAAAATGCCACTGTGATAGCGAAACAATTGTTGTATTAAATAACAATAAAAATAAATGAAAATCATAATAAACATATTTAGTATTATATATCGATAACTTTCCTTCAAAGTGGAATAATCCCTCAATGTATGTGAGCCGATATGGTCCATCAAGAATTATACAATGCTATCGAGCATTAGTTGAGATATAACTGGTCTTATTTTATATGGTTTTTCATCAAGTAAAGACTGATACAATCAAATATGTAATTATTGTTACTATTGGAATACAGTGCTACAAATGAACTAAATCTGTGTTCAACTTCAAAATGAAGTCAATGAATATTTTAGAATATCTTCTCCCTTCAAATATATTATATTATATTATTTAGTATTATATTTCTGTATAATTGACAAGTTTTTCATTTAGATATTATTGTTGTATTTTGTATGTGACTGTTATATATTCAATAAAATATACCTTATATCAATAAATACTTATATTCACAAATTTTTTTTTTGTTATGTTTACAACAATCGTTGCGCTATCACAGTAGCATCATCAGGCAGGTTTATATTTCGAATAACTCTATAATTTAAATAATAATCAAATTAGAAGCCTGAAATTTTCTAGAATCAAGTTCATGTTAATGAAACTAAGATTTGTTTAATGTACTTATTTCGGAGTTCAACAGCCATTCTGAAGAATTTGGTTCTTTGATTACTAAATTTATCTCCTGAATGTAAATCTCATGTAATAAAATGATGAAGTTGTTCATTATTACCTCAGGTTTAATAAACAAATCGCAATCAACAATAGTTATGAATCGGAGGTAATAATGAAATTGTTGAGAAAAAAACAACTTGATAGGGAACCTGATTTCATTTTTCCTAAAACAAATGAAGACGTTATTAATACAATAGCGTAACATATTTCGGTAAAATAAGCCATAATATGAAAAATTTAGTACAGAAAAAACAATTCAATATTTCGTTGAGAACACAAGATAATTTAGCGGAATTCAGCAAAAACAATAAAACATAAATAATAAATCGGGTGTTTATCAGTTGAATTGTGGTAGTTGCGATAAAGTATTCGAAAACTTAACACCTCGATTTTCCGACTTTAAAATGAAAATGAGAAAAAAACATAAATTGACAAACATTCGAAAGAGTGCTGCTTCAACACATCCAAGTGAGTCGAATAATTAAAATGCTGAAAGTCTAATGTATATAATATGCAATAAAACTATAGAAAAAATTGGCTGTACGATCCAATGCTGCGGAATATGCAAGGGATGGATCCATCTTATGTGTACAGATATTGCGAAAGTGTATATGCCGGAAAAGAGGAAATAGACTGGATGTGTAAGAACTGCGCAATGCTAGAAGTAAAAAAGATACGGTGGAGAAATCCCTGGAGGAACTAACTGAGAAATTGAAAATAAAGAGGAAAAGCTAAGATAAAATTAAGAAAGAAAAAGAGGAAAGTACTTATTTCAAACAGATTCTGAAAAAGATTGAAACTCTGGAACTGGCGGTTACCTTGAATATCAAGACAATAGATGAAATATTGAACGCTACGGAGGAAATGAAACGAGAAAACAAAGACCTCAGAAAAGACAATAAAACATGGAAACCACTATAGAAAATATTGGAAAAGAATTAAATAGCTTAAGAGAGCAGATCTTACAAAACGCTGCTACATCTGATGTCCAAACTAGAAGGAAAAATATTATAGTTATAGGATTGAAGAAGAGGAAAGATATAGCTACACTCTTCATCAAGCTTGAAGTCAAAGTTCCGGAGAATGCAATTAAAGTAAGACAGTTTCCACTGAATAATCCGATTAAAATAATTTTGAATTCCTTTGAAGAAGAAAAGAACCCAGCACAGGGTAATACAACCGCGAAAAGTAATGAGAGTCTTAAGTTCAAAGAGCATGGGATTGGAAGGAGACGACAGAAGGATATACATAAATGAAGATTTAACAAAAGGAACAAGTATTACTAAATAACGCAAAAGAGCGGAAAAAATCAGGACGCAGGTACATTTGGTTAAGGGAAATCAAAGTTTTCTGTAGGAAGGGTGAGTACACGAAAATAATACATATTCAAAATTTCAACCAACTTGAAGTAATTAAGAGAACAAAGTTGAATTAAACCCATTCATTAATACCGTATGGATGATTTTGAGAGGAATCATCAATTTAAGCAAATATATACCAGATATTTTCAAATCGCAGAGGAACTCAATTTATTTGCCAATACAGGAAATCATAGTAATATTAGAATTTCACATAATAAAATAAGGAGTGCCGAAAAATATTTTAGTGAATCCGATGTTGTTTTATCACAGATGAACTTTGATATAAATTGCATAGTTTCGTCGGAAATATGAAAAATAAGGGACCTCAATCAGTATGAAATGGAAGGGTAAAACATAATATTCATTAATGGGGAGTTAAATCAGAATGATGGAGTGGTTGTAGGCGAAAGTGGGCGAAATGAAAGTTATAGACCTCAACTTAACGAAGCTTAATAAAAAAAACACAGAGAATCGCTATCTACAGATCCCCAAGTTCACCTGTTGAGGAATTCAATAGGAATCTCCCAATGCTACTGGAATCGTGCAAAAAAAAATGAAAATAATTTATTCTTCTTTATTGGCGTTATCAATATAGACATTTAAAAAAAAAACATGTATATACAGAAGAATATCTTCATAATATGGGGGAATATATATATATATATATATATATATATATATATATATATATATATATATATATATATATATATCATTAATATATCATAAATCATTTGTCACCGATATATATATATATATATATATGTATATATATATATATATATATATATCGGTGACAAATGATTTTAGTCTAGCACCAGTTAATATAAAGTCATGCACTTATCACATCTACGTCAGCTCTGATAATGATATAGAAACATATTTACCTGCTATAGTATATACAACTGTGACCGACCATTACACAAGATAGAGATATTCCTAGAAAAACCAGTAAATATGAATTTAAATAAATAATCTTTCAAAAAAACATACATAAACTATAATCAAATGATGAAAATAGTTGAATAGCAAAAATGGAATGAAGTATATGGAACACGTGAATTCTACCAGTTAGTTGAATTGGCATGTGAGCGTAGCTCTTTCACCAAGTGACTACTCAGCAGTCTGCCACCAGAGGCAGAAAGTGTAATAAGGGTTACGCCTTATCATCGTGTGTTCATCTCTTGATGAACACACCGTCTTCCAGTTTGGGCTTCTGTTCGAAAACCTACAACCGTCTGACTGGTAGCAGGGAAGCATTATCCAACCTCTACTGGTTCTGCATTGCGAGTACCCAAGTTTCTGGGACGCAAATCACACGCTGGAAGGACTTCTTATCCATTCATCCGAACGCAGTCTCATGAACTAAGATAATCTCAAGATTGATGCCTCAATTGATCCTGGTACAAGCACCGTCACTCCGGCCTGTACGTCAAGACCCACGAACCCTTGTGAAGTATTTCGATTGATCCTGGCGTCAAGCACCAACGGACTAGCCGTTTCGTCGAGATCCACAAATCCAGAAACGTCTCACAATAGAAACAGGTTCAGGACGACGCCGGTTGAACCGTCAAGTCCCGCTGAACCCTGAGACATTTCATGAGAGTATCCCGTACATTAGTGTAATTTAATTATAATTAGTGTAAACAAAATACGTCCTTAGTTCATCATGCGAACTTTCAACCACTCTCCTCGTGTCCAACACAAATCGGTTGGCCAAGTGGTCAAGTACCACCAGTGGGCATCCTCCCTGTGGCATCCACCTGTGGGTATACACCTGTGGACATCCACTGTCCCCAGGTAACACAGTATGCAACATAACGCACTCGACCATTAGAGAGAAAAATTCGGAGATTTACTGCAGTAGGTTAGACAAAGCTAGTTTTAAGTGAGAGGCCCTGTGCTGCGACGGACTCCCATGTCCATGAGTTGATCAATGCGGTGATCATTAGGGTGAAACTAGGGCCCCATTTGGTCGATCTTCCATCACACGTGTCCAGAGACTGGCGCGAATGGCATTACGTTAGACACCAAGACTTAACCATCCATTTCAACGGGATAAAACTAGGGTCTTTAATTTAGTAATCAAAGGACAAAACTCTCCAGAATAGCTGTTGAACTCCGAAATGAGTACATTAAACAAATCTTAGTTTCATTAACATGAACTTGAGTCTATGAAATTTCAGGCTTCTAATTTGATGATTATTTCAATAATATAGTTATTCAAAATGTAAACTTGCCTGATGATGCTACTGTTATAGCGAAACGATTGTTGTAAACATAACAATAAAAAATTTTGTGAAAATAAGTATAACCTTATTTAAATATTATTTCAATAATACCTTTAGTATTGAATCAATAAATTATACATATTGTCAATATTATTTATTCTTTGAAAGATCAAACCATGGAAGGTATATTTTATTAAATATATAACAGTCACATACAAAATACAACAATTATATCTGACTGAAAAACTTGACAATTATACAGAAATATAATACTAAATAAGATAATATAATATATTGGAAGGGAGAAACTATTCTAAAATGTTCATTGACTTCATTTTGAAGTTGTACACAGATTTAATTGATTTGTAGCACTGTATTTCAATAGTAATTACATATTTGATTGTATCAGTCTTTACTTGATAAAAAACCATATAAAATAAAACCACTTATATCTTGACTAATGTTCGATTGCAGTGTATAATGCTTGATGGACCATATCGGCTCACATAGCTTGAGCGATTATTCCACTTTGAAGGAAAGTTATCGATATATAATATTAAATAAGGTTATTATGATTTTCACTAGATTTAATTGTTATTTTATATAACAATTGTTTCGCTATCACATTAGCATATTCAGGTAGATTTACCCTTTGAATAAACAGTTATGTAATCTGTAAATCTATCCGAAGAAGAAGAATAATAATAGTTATTCAAAATGTAAACTCAACTTAAGATGCTACTGTTGTATTAAATATCAATAAAAATTCGTGAAAATCAGAGTAAACTCATTTAATATGGATTTTCATCAAATAAAACAGAAATAAATTGAATGCAATCACATCATATGACCAATTCAAATGAATGAAATGAATAAAATAAAAAAAAGGACCATACTCATAAGATACTCAAACTCTAATTGCTATTAAATGATCATAGTATTAATTAATCTCTTAGCAAAGTTTGTATCCAATTCTGAGGAATAAATTCTTATTGTTATTTAACAAAACAGTTGTTTCGCTAGCTACTTCGGGTACGTTTACATCATTTAACTATTATTATTCTTGATCTTCAGGTAGGTTTACGTTTTGAATAACTAATATTATTCAGAATGGAAACCTACCTTAAGATGATACTGTGATGGAGAAACAAGTGGTATATTAAATACCAATTAAAATTTATGAAAATCAGAATAATCTTATTTAATCGTAATTTTCATCAAGTAAAGGCTGATTCAATTAAATATGTAATTATTGTTAGTATTGGAATACACTGCTACAATTAAATAAATTTTTATCTCTCTTTTGATTCTCCATCTAACTTCTTAGTGATTTATGGGGTGGTAATTTCAAAATCTTTTTCTTCTTTCTGGTGATGTTTTAGGATTGCGACAAGAGTTCAATTGTTCTGCCATTCCTTCAAACAAAATATTAATGGAATGAAATAAGGAATTACTTTGTTTTCTATCACTTTTTATTATAACTGATATACAGTGACTCGAGTTTCGTAGTGTTTACTACATTTTCAAACTGAACGAACAAATTAGATCTCAACTATTATATATGGGGATTGTAGGCTTCGGCAGAGCTTCGAAGAGAGGGGTTTTCCAAAGTTCCGTCTGTTCGTTAAGTAGTTTTATTATTGGTACGTGCTTTTTATATTTTTCAATTTCTATGGATTCCAGGATGTCAAGTTTTTTCCTTTTCGCTTCCACGTGCAAGATAACAAGGTTGTTCAATTCTGGGAAGGTGTGATCTGTAGTGAAGAAATGGTTCGCAAAATTGGAATTATTCTTCCGGTTCCTAAAAGCAGATTCATGCTCTTTGTACCTTTTATGGAAAGGTCGGCCCGTTTGACCTATATACACACTATTACACTCTTGACAACTTAATTTATAGACTCCAGAATTATTCAGTCGGTTCTCTTTGTCTTTCGGATTAAAAAAGAGATTAGAAATTTTATGGGAGGGTGTGAAAGCTGTTACTATGTTAATTTTTGATAAAATTCGAGCTATTTTTTGTGAAATTGGTCCAAAATATGTTAGTTTTATAAATTTATTGTTATTATGATCTGATTTGGAGATGGGGTAAATTTGTTTACGAATTAGTTGCTTCTGTTTTATGTTTATGATGGAATTTATAGTTTTGGTTTTGAACTGATTTTTGTGGCTATTTGTCTGATTGTATTCAATTCCCTCTTTAACGTAATATTATCTAAAGGAATTGAAAATGCTTTATGTACCATTGATCTATAACAAAATATTAATATTAATTAAACTGAAAATTGTAGTTTCTGAATTCATTGAAATGATTCTCTATATACACATTATTGAAAAAATATTTTTCAAGTATCTTAATAATTTTTCTGTAGTATCAGTGATTGATTACTAAAAACATTTTCATAATTTCACATCCAAATTCTTGATAAAAACTAATTCAAGATTACATTCCTCCAGATATTGAGCGAGTAAGATTCTAAATTTTATCTACGGCTTAAAATCTTCACTACAATTAAACTTTAATGTTATTTATGTTGATTATATCAGTGAATTTTCGACAAGTGATGTAGGATTGTTGAAAAAATATTTATACTTGTGGAACCTCTCTGTCCGCTAATTATTATTATCAAAATGCCCTATTTCTAATCTATTGAACATTTCTCGTTTATGTATCCTTTCAAATATCATATATTGTAAAAAACCAAAAAGGTCCAAGATTTAAATAATTCAAATTATGGTATAACAGAAATATCATATGAATTGACATTATTATGGAGAATGTAAGTATAAAATATACTGCTCCAATTACAGATTTCAATAAGGTATTCAGGAAATACTGACTAGTTTTTACATACCTTCATTAATTATTTGGTTTGGAAAAACTACATTCCATAAATAGTTTGTCCATTGTCGCGAGTTACGGCATACCTTTATTTTCACAAGAACCTCTCCAATCACTGAGAACGTCATTCTGCGCATGTCCTCTAGCTTGGTTTATTCCTGAAGTAGACCATAGATAAACTATTTGTGATATGTAGTTTGTTCTATGGTTGCGACAGAAGAAGAAATTCTATTCTATGTTCTAATGGAAAGTGGGAAATGATTATTAAATCTGTGGTTGAAATCATAAATACCATTGCTTTAAAACCTATCAGCATTTCATTGTTGACAACTTAACTTACAGGAGAGTATCAAGAATAGTGACTTTAATCGTGTTCATTGTGTGACTTGGAAAACTTGAAGTGGTAAGTTTTAGAAATATTGTTATCCTTGGTTGCTTGAAATAAATAATTAATCTAAAATATAATCTTCAGAATTGTATGCAACTTTTGTTGACAGAGAATAAGTAATGTTGTGTTTATTCAATGGCAACTATTATTTGAGTCTTATCAGGTTTAAGCTATTTCTGTTGGTTTCAAGGTGGAGCAATTCATGTTGGGACATAATCAATTTACGGATCCTGAAAATACACTTATAATATATCTCTTTTATTGATATCTAGTAAACAGAATTATACAAAGACAAGTAATATTATTGACCAAAATCTCAAAACCGAATTACAACATTATATTCTTCATTTTCGGTTAGATTATCCATTAGAAAACTTACGAGAATAAACTGATTACCAAGAATATAACATTAATATATGCTAATAAACAAACGTCTAATATCCTCATTTGAGATTAGAACTTTTAAACAATTTATTCAGAATTTTTCTCCAATTTTCATACTGAGCCTATGAAGCAATTAATACTTTATCCTAAGTTCATATTTTTATTGTCTCAAAGTCAACAATTTTCTTTAAAACGTGCGATGGATCATATACATGTCATTATTTAAAACAATCATTATTATTTCAGATCATGGGCAAGAAATCCCAAAAAAAGAAGTTTGTGTCTTTAGAAGAATACGAACAAAAGAGGAAGGGCGCAGTTGTTGAAAGAATTTCACCAGAAACACAAAGGAACGTTGGCAGTGAAGCGGTTTCAGAAATTTCACATGAAACAGAAAGACGAGGAAACGCTTGCAGTTGGAGGAAACTCGATGAGAAAAAGAAAATAATTAATGAAGGTATGTAAAAACTAGTCAGTATTTCCTGAATACCTTAATGAAATCTGTAATTGGAGCAGTACATTTTATACTATCATTCTCCATATTAATGTCAGTTCATATGATATTTCTGTTATACCATAATTTGAATTATGTAAATTTTGGACCTATTTGGTTTTTTTAACAATATTTGGTATTTGAAAGGATACATACACGAGACATGTTCAATCGATTAGAAATAGGAAATTTTGATAACAATGATTAGCGGACAGGGAGGTTCCACAAGTATAAATATTTGTTCATCAATCTTACATCACTTGTCGGAAATTCACTGATTTAATCAACATAAATAACATTAAACCTTAATTGTAGTGAAGATATTAAGCCGTAGATAAAATTAAGAATTTTACTCATTTAATATATGGAGAAATGTAATCTTGAAATAGTTTCTATCAAGAATTTGGATGTGATATTATGAAAACTTTTTTAGTAATCAATCACTGATAATAAAGAAAAATTATTAAGGTATTTGAAAAATATTTTTTTAAAGTTGTGTATATAGAAAATCATTTTAATGAATTCAGAAACTTCAGTTTAGTTAATATTAATATTTTGTTTGAAGGAATGGCAGAAGAAATGAACTCTTGGCGCAATCCTAAAAAATCATCAGAAAGAAGAGAAAGATTTCGAAAATTCAAACCCATAAATCACGAAGAAGTTAGTTGGAGAATCAAAAAGTGAGATGAGAATTTATTTAGTTTTAGCAGCGCATTCCAATAGTAACAATAATTACATATTTATTTAAATCAGCCTTTACTTGATGAAAATTCCGATTAAATAAGGTTATTCTGATTTTCATAAATTTTAATTGATATTTAATACACCACTTGTTTCTCCATCACTGAATCATCTTAAGTTAGGTTTACATATTGAATAATAAAAGTTATTCAAAACGCAAACCTACCTGAAAATGCCACTGTGATAGCGAAACAATTGTTGTATTAAATAACAATAAAAATAAGTGAAAATCATAATAAACATATTTAGTATTATATATCGATAACTTTCCTTCAAAGTGGAATAATCCCTCAATGTATGTGAGCCGATATGGTCCATCAAGAATTATACAATGCTATCGAGCATTAGTTGAGATATAACTGGTCTTATTTTATATGGTTTTTCATCAAGTAAAGACTGATACAATCAAATATGTAATTATTGTTACTATTGGAATACAGTGCTACAAATGAACTAAATCTGTGTTCAACTTCAAAATGAAGTCAATGAATATTTTAGAATATCTTCTCCCTTCAAATATATTATATTATATTATTTAGTATTATATTTCTGTATAATTGACAAGTTTTTCATTTAGATATTATTGTTGTATTTTGTATGTGACTGTTATATATTCAATAAAATATACCTTATATCAATAAATACTTATATTCACAAATTTTTTTTTTGTTATGTTTACAACAATCGTTGCGCTATCACAGTAGCATCATCAGGCAGGTTTATATTTCGAATAACTCTATAATTGAAATAATAATCAAATTAGAAGCCTGAAATTTTCTAGAATCAAGTTCATGTTAATGAAACTAAGATTTGTTTAATGTACTTATTTCGGAGTTCAACAGCCATTCTGAAGAATTTGGTTCTTTGATTACTAAATTTATCTCCTGAATGTAAATCTCATGTAATAAAATGATGAAGTTGTTCATTATTACCTCAGGTTTAATAAACAAATCGCAATCAACAATAGTTATGAATTGTTGAGGAAAAAACAACTTGATAGGGAACCTGATTTCATTTTTCCTAAAACAAATGAAGACGTTATAAATACAATAGCGTAACATATTTCGGTAAAATAAGCCATAATATGAAAAATTTAGTACAGAAAGAACAATTCAATATTTCGTTGAGAACACAAGATAATTTAGCGGAATTGAGCAAAAACAATAAAACATAAATAATAAATCGGGTGTTTATCAGTTGAATTGTGGTAGTTGCGATAAAGTATTCGAAAACTTAACACCTCGATTTTCCGACTTTAAAATGAAAATGAAAAAAAAAACATAAATTGACAAACATTCGAAAGACTGCTGCTTTTCGAATAAATAACACATCTAAGTCAGTCGAATAATTAAAATGCTGAAAGTCTAATGTATATAATATGCAATTAAACTATAGAAAAATTTAGCTGTACGATCCAATGCTGCGGAATATGCAAGGGATGGATCCATCTTATGTGTACAGATATTGCGAAAGTGTATATGCCGGAAAAGAGGAAATAGACTCGATGTGTAAGAACTGCGCAATGCTAGAAGTAAAAAAGATACGGTGAAGAAATCCCTGAAGGAACTAACTGAGAAATTGAAAAGAAAGAGGAAAAGCTAAGATAAAATAAAGAAAGAAAAATGGGAAAGTAGTTATTTCAAACAGATTCTGAAAAAGATTGAAACTCTGGAACTGGCGGTTACCTTGAATATCAAGACAATAGATGAAATATTGAACGCTACGGAGGAAATGAAACGAGAAAACAAAGACCTCAGAAAAGACAATAAAACATGGAAACCACTATAGAAAAAATTGGAAAAGAATTAAATAGCTTAAGAGAGCAGATCTTACAAAACGCTGCTACATCTGATGTCCAAACTAGAAGGAAAAATATTATAGTTATAGGATTGAAGAAGAGGAAAGATATAGCTACACTCTTCATCAAGCTTGAAGTCAAAGTTCCGGAGAATGCAATTAAAGTAAGACAGTTTCCACTGAAAAATCCGATTAAAATAATTTTGAATTCCTTTGAAGAAGAAAAGAACCCAGCACAGGGTAATACAACCGCGAAAAGTAATGAGAGTCTTAAGTTCAAAGAGCATGGGATTGGAAGGAGACGACAGAAGGATATACATAAATGAAGATTTAACAAAAGGAACAAGTATTACTAAATAACGCAAAAGAGCGGAAAAAATCAGGACACAGGTACATTTGGTTAAGGGAAATCAAAGTTTTCTGTAGGAAGGGTGAGTACACGAAAATAATACATATTCAAAATTTCAACCAACTTGAAGTAATTAAGAGAACAAAGTTGAATTAAACCCATTCATTAATACCGTATGGATGATTTTGAGAGGAATCATCAATTTAAGCAAATATATACCAGATATTTTCAAATCGCAAAGGAACTCAATTTATTTGCCAATACAGGAAATCATAGTAATATTAGAATTTCACATAATAAAATAAGGAGTGCCGAAAAATATTTTAGTGAATCCGATGTTGTTTTATCACAGATGAACTTTGATATAGATTGCATAGTTTCGTCGGAAATATGAAAAATAAGGGACCTCAATCAGTATGAAATGGAAGGGTAAAACATAATATTCATTAATGGGGAGTTAAATCAGAATGATGGAGTGGTTGTAGGCGAAAGTAGGCGAAATGAAAGTTATAGACCTCAACTTAACAAAGCTTAATAAAAAAAACACAGAGAATCGCTATCTACAGATCCCCAAGTTCACCTGTTGAGGAATTCAATAGGAATCTCCCAATGCTACTGGAATCGTGCAAAAAAAAATGAAAATAATTTATTCTTCTTTATTGGCGTTATCAATATAGACATTTAAAAAAAAACATGTATATACAGAAGAATATCTTCATAATATGGGGGAATACGGATATATATATATATATATATATATATATATATATATATATATCCGATATATATATATATATATATATATATATATATATATCGGTGACAAATGATTTTAGTCTAGCAACAGTTAATATAAAGTCATGCACTTATCACATCTACGTCAGCTCTGATAATGATATAGAAACATATTTACCTGCTATAGTATATACAACTGTGACCGACCATTACACAAGATAGAGATATTCCTAGAAAAACCAGTAAATATGAATTTAAATAAATAATCTTTCAAAAAAACATACATAAACTATAATCAAATGATGAAAATAGTTGAATAGCAAAAATGGAATGAAGTATATGGAACACGTGAATTCTACCAGTTAGTTGAATTGGCATGTGAGCGTAGCTCTTTCACCAAGTGACTACTCAGCAGTCTGCCACCAGAGGCAGAAAGTGTAATAAGGGTTACGCCTTATCATCGTGTGTTCATCTCTTGATGAACACACCGTCTTCCAGTTTGGGCTTCTGTTCGAAAACCTACAACCGTCTGACTGGTAGCAGGGAAGCATTATCCAACCTCTACTGGTTCTGCATTGCGAGTACCCAAGTTTCTGGGACGCAAATCACACGCTGGAAGGACTTCTTATCCATTCATCCGAACGCAGTCTCATGAACTAAGATAATCTCA
This sequence comes from Megalocaria dilatata, assembly GCA_034642435.1. Classification (NCBI taxonomy): domain Eukaryota; kingdom Metazoa; phylum Arthropoda; class Insecta; order Coleoptera; family Coccinellidae; genus Megalocaria; species Megalocaria dilatata. Next base: position 78,200,354 of record CM067855.1, on the reverse strand, counting down.
AGATTGATGCCTCAATTGATCCTGGTACAAGCACCGTCACTCCGGCCTGTACGTCAAGACCCACGAACCCTTGTGAAGTATTTCGATTGATCCTGGCGTCAAGCACAAACGGACTAGCCGTTTCGTCGAGATCCACAAATCCAGAAACGTCTCACAATAGAAACAGGTTCAGGACGACGCCGGTTGAACCGTCAAGTCCCGCTGAACCCTGAGACATTTCATGAGAGTATCCCGTACATTAGTGTAATTTAATTATAATTAGTGTAAACAAAATACGTCCTTAGTCCATCATGCGAACTTTCAACCACTCTCCTCGAGTCCAACACAAATCGGTTGGCCAAGTGGTCAAGTACCACCAGTGGGCATCCTCCCTGTGGCATCCACCTGTGGGTATCCACCTGTGGACATCCACTGTCCCCAGGTAACACAGTATGCAACATAACGCACTCGACCATTAGAGAGAAAAATTCGGAGATTTACTGCAGTAGGTTAGACAAAGCTAGTTTTAAGTGAGAGGCCCTGTGCTGCGACGGACTCCCATGTCCATGAGTTGATCAATGCGGTGATCATTAGGGTGAAACTAGGGCCCCATTTGCTCGATCTTCCATCACACGTGTCCAGAGACTGGCGCGAATGGCATTACGTTAGACACCAAGACTTAACCATCCATTTCAACGGGATAAAACTAGGGTCCTTAATTTAGTAATCAAAGGACAAAACTCTCCAGAATAGCTGTTGAACTCCGAAATGAGTACATTAAACAAATCTTAGTTTCATTAACATGAACTTGAGTCTATGAAATTTCAGGCTTCTAATTTGATGATTATTTCAATAATATAGTTATTCAAAATGTAAACTTGCCTGATGATGCTACTGTTATAGCGAAACGATTGTTGTAAACATAACAATAAAAAATTTTGTGAAAATAAGTATAACCTTATTTAAATATTATTTCAATAATACCTTTAGTATTGAATCAATAAATTATACATATTGTCAATATTATTTATTCTTTGAAAGATCAAACCATGGAAGGTATATTTTATTAAATATATAACAGTCACATACAAAATACAACAATTATATCTGACTGAAAAACTTTACAATTATACAGAAATATAATACTAAATAAGATAATATAATATATTGGAAGGGAGAAACTATTCTAAAATGTTCATTGACTTCATTTTGAAGTTGTACACAGATTTAATTGATTTGTAGCACTGTATTTCAATAGTAATTACATATTTGATTGTATCAGTCTTTACTTGATAAAAAACCATATAAAATAAAACCACTTATATCTTGACTAATGTTCGATTGCATTGTATAATGCTTGATGGACCATATCGGCTCACATAGCTTGAGCGATTATTCCACTTTGAAGGAAAGTTATCGATATATAATATTAAATAAGGTTATTATGATTTTCACTAGATTTAATTGTTATTTTATACAACAATTGTTTCGCTATCACATTAGCATATTCAGGTAGGTTTACCCTTTGAATAAACAGTTATGTAATCTGTAAATCTATCCGAAGAAGAAGAATAATAATAGTTATTCAAAATGTAAACTCAACTTAAGATGCTACTGTTGTATTAAATATCAATAAAAATTCGTGAAAATCAGAGTAAACTCATTTAATATGGATTTTCATCAAATAAAACAGAAATAAATTGAATGCAATCACATCATATGACCAATTCAAATGAATGAAATGAATAAAATAAAAAAAAGGACCATACTCATAAGATACTCAAACTCTAATTGCTATTAAATGATCATAGTATTAATTAATCTCTTAACAAAGTTTGTATCCAATTCTGAGGAATAAATTCTTATTGTTATTTAACAAAACAGTTGTTTCGCTAGCTACTTCAGGTACGTTTACATCATTTAACTATTATTATTCTTGATCTTCAGGTAGGTTTACGTTTTGAATAACTAATATTATTCAGAATGGAAACCTACCTTAAGATGATACTGTGATGGAGAAACAATTGGTATATTAAATACCAATTAAAATTTATGAAAATCAGAATAATCTTATTTAATCGTAATTTTCATCAAGTAAAGGCTGATTCAATTAAATATGTAATTATTGTTAGTATTGGAATACACTGCTACAATTAAATAAATTCTTATCTCTCTTTTAATTCTCCATCTAACTTCTTAGTGATTTATGGGTTTGTAATTTCAAAATCTTTTTCTTCTTTCTGGTGATGTTTTAGGATTGCGCCAAGAGTTCAATTGTTCTGCCATTCCTTCAAACAAAATATTAATATTAATTAAACTGAAAATTGCAGTTTCTGAATTCATTGAAATGATTCTCTATATACACATTATTGAAAAAATATTTTTCAAGTATCTTAATAATTTTTCTGTAGTATCAGTGATTGATTACTAAAAACATTTTCATAATTTCACATCCAAATTCTTGATAGAAACTAATTCAAGATTACATTCCTCCAGATATTGAGCGAGTAAGATTCTAAATTTTATCTACGGCTTAAAATCTTCACTACAATTAAACTTTAATGTTATTTATGTTGATTATATCAGTGAATTTTCGACAAGTGATGTAGGATTGTTGAAAAAATATTTATACTTGTGGAACCTCTCTGTCCGCTAATTATTATTATCAAAATGCCCTATTTCTAATCTATTGAACATTTCTCGTTTATGTATCCATTCAAATATCATATATTGTAAAAAACCAAAAAGGTCCAAGATTTAAATAATTCAAATTATGGTATAACAGAAATATCATATGAATTGACATTATTATGGAGAATGTAAGTATAAAATATACTGCTCCAATTACAGATTTCAATAAGGTATTCAGGAAATACTGACTAGTTTTTACATACCTTCATTAATTATTTGGTTTGGAAAAACTACATTCCATAAATAGTTTGTCCATTGTCGCGAGTTACGGCATACCTTTATTTTCACAAGAACCTCTCCAATCACTGAGAACGTCATTCTGCGCATGTCCTCTAGCTTGGTTTATTCCTGAAGTAGACCATAGATAAACTATTTGTGATATGTAGTTTTTTCTATGGTTGCGACAGAAGAAGAAATTCTATTCTATGTTCTAATGGAAAGTGGGAAATGATTATTAGTTCTGTGGTTGAAATCATAAATACCATTGCTTTAAAACCTATCAGCATTTCATTGTTGACAACTTAACTTACAGGAGAGTATCAAGAATAGTGACTTTAATCGTGTACATTGTGTGACTTGGAAAACTTGAAGTGGTAAGTTTTAGAAATATTGTTATCCTTGGTTGCTTGAAATAAATAATTAATCTAAAATATATTCTTCAGAATTGTATGCAACTTTTGTTGACAGAGAATAAGTAATGTTGTGTTTATTCAATGGCAACTATTATTTGAGTCTTATCAGGTTTAAGCTATTTCTGTTGGTTTCAAGGTGGAGCAATTCATGTTGGGACATAATCAATTTACGGATCCTGAAAATACACTTATAATATATCTCTTTTATTGATATCTAGTAAACAGAATTATACAAAGACAAGTAATATTATTGACCGAAATCTCAAAACCGAATAACAACATTATATTCTTCATTTTCGGTTAGATTATCCATTAGAAAACTTACGAGAATAAACTGATTACCAAGAATATAACATTAATATATGCTAATAAACAAACGTCTAATATCCTCATTTGAGATTAGAACTTTTAAACAATTTATTCAGAATTTTTCTCCAATTTTCATACTGAGCCTATGAAGCAATTAATACTTTATCCTAAGTTCATATTTTTATTGTCTCAAAGTCAACAATTTTCTTTAAAACGTGCGATGGATCATATACATGTCATTATTTAAAACAATCATTATTATTTCAGATCATGGGCAAGAAATCCCAAAAAAAGAAGTTTGTGTCTTTAGAAGAATACGAACAAAAAAGGAAGGGCGCAGTTGTTGAAAGAATTTCACCAGAAACACAAAGGATCGTTGGCAGTGAAGCGGTTTCAGAAATTTCACATGAAACAGAAAGACGAGGAAACGCTTGCAGTTGGAGGAAACTCGATGAGAAAAAGAAAATAATTAATGAAGGTATGTAAAAACTAGTCAGTATTTCCTGAATACCTTAATGAAATCTGTAATTGGAGCAGTACATTTTATACTATCATTCTCCATATTAATGTCAGTTCATATGATATTTCTGTTATACCATAATTTGAATTATGTAAGTTTTGGACCTATTTGGTTTTTTTAACAATATTTGGTATTTGAAAGGATACATACACGAGACATGTTCAATCGATTAGAAATAGGAAATTTTGATAACAATGATTAGCGGACAGGGAGGTTCCACAAGTATAAATATTTGTTCATCAATCTTACATCACTTGTCGGAAATTCACTGATTTAATCAACATAAATAACATTAAACCTTAATTGTAGTGAAGATATTAAGCCGTAGATAAAATTAAGAATTTTACTCATTTAATATATGGAGAAATGTAATCTTGAAATAGTTTCTATCAAGAATTTGGATGTGATATTATGAAAACTTTTTTAGTAATCAATCACTGATAATAAAGAAAAATTATTAAGGTATTTGAGAAATATTTTTTTAAAGTTGTGTATATAGAAAATCATTTTAATGAATTCAGAAACTTCAGTTTAGTTAATATTAATATTTTGTTTGAAGGAATGGCAGAAGAAATGAACTCTTGGCGCAATCCTAAAAAATCACCAGAAAGAAGAGAAAGATTTCGAAAATTCAAACCCATAAATCACGAAGAAGTTAGTTGGAGAATCAAAAAGTGAGATGAGAATTTATTTAGTTGTGGCAGCGCATTCCAATAGTAACAATAATTACATATTTATTTAAATCAGCCTTTACTTGATGAAAATTCCGATTAAATAAGGTTATTCTGATTTTCATAAATTTTAATTGATATTTAATACACCACTTGTTTCTCCATCACTGAATCATCTTAAGTTAGGTTTACATATTGAATAATAAAAGTTATTCAAAACGCAAACCTACCTGAAAATGCCACTGTGATAGCGAAACAATTGTTGTATTAAATAACAATAAAAATAAGTGAAAATCATAATAAACATATTTAGTATTATATATCGATAACTTTCCTTCAAAGTGGAATAATCCCTCAATGTATGTGAGCCGATATGGTCCATCAAGAATTATACAATGCTATCGAGCATTAGTTGAGATATAACTGGTCTTATTTTATATGGTTTTTCATCAAGTAAAGACTGATACAATCAAATATGTAATTATTGTTGCTATTGGAATACAGTGCTACAAATGAACTAAATCTGTGTTCAACTTCAAAATGAAGTCAATGAATATTTTAGAATATCTTCTCCCTTCAAATATATTATATTATTTAGTATTATATTTCTGTATAATTGACAAGTTTTTCATTTAGATATTATTGTTGTATTTTGTATGTGACTATTATATAATCAATAAAATATACCTTATATCAATAAATATTTATATTCACAAATTTTTTTTTGTTATGTTTACAACAATCGTTGCGCTATCACAGTAGCATCATCAGGCAGGTTTATATTTCGAATAACTCTATAATTGAAATAATAATCAAATTAGAAGCCTGAAATTTTCTAGAATCAAGTTCATGTTAATGAAACTAAGATTTGTTTAATGTACCTATTTCGGAGTTCAACAGCCATTCTGAAGAATTTGGTTCTTTGATTACTAAATTTATCTCCTGAATGTAAATCTCATGTAATAAAATGATGAAGTTGTTCATTATTACCTCAGGTTTAATAAACAAATCGCAATCAACAATAGTTATGAACCGGAGGTAATAATGAAATTGTTGAGAAAAAAACAACTTGATAGGGAACCTGATTTCATTTTTCCTAAAACAAATGAAGACGTTATAAATACAATAGCGTAACATATTTCGGTAAAATAAGCCATAATATGAAAAATTTAGTACAGAAAGAACAATTCAATATTTCGTTGAGAACACAAGATAATTTAGCGGAATTCAGCAAAAACAATAAAACATAAATAATAAATCGGGTGTTTATCAGTTGAATTGTGGTAGTTGCGATAAAGTATTCGAAAACTTAACACCTCGATTTCCCGACTTTAAAATGAAAATGAGAAAAAAACATAAATTGACAAACATTCGAAAGAGTCCTGCTTTAACACATCCAAGTGAGTCGAATAATTAAAATGCTGAAAGTCTAATGTATATAATATGCAATAAAACTATAGAAAAAATTGGCTGTACGATCCAATGCTGCGGAATATGCAAGGGATGGATCCATCTTATGTGTACAGATATTGCGAAAGTGTATATGCCGGAAAAGAGGAAATAGACTCGATGTGTAAGAACTGCGCAATGCTAGAAGTAAAAAAGATACGGTGGAGAAATCCCTGGAGGAACTAACTGAGAAATTGAAAATAAAGAGGAAAAGCTAAGATAAAATTAAGAAAGAAAAAGAGGAAAGTACTTATTTCAAACAGATTCTGAAAAAGATTGAAACTCTGGAACTGGCGGTTACCTTGAATATCAAGACAATAGATGAAATATTGAACGCTACGGAGGAAATGAAACGAGAAAACAAAGACCTCAGAAAAGACAATAAAACATGGAAACCACTATAGAAAAAATTGGAAAAGAATTAAATAGCTTAAGAGAGCAGATCTTACAAAACGCTGCTACATCTGATGTCCAAACTAGAAGGAAAAATATTATAGTTATAGGATTGAAGAAGAGGAAAGATATAGCTACACTCTTCATCAAGCTTGAAGTCAAAGTTCCGGAGAATGCAATTAAAGTAAGACAGTTTCCACTGAAAAATCCGATTAAAATAATTTTGAATTCCTTTGAAGAAGAAAAGAACCCAGCACAGGGTAATACAACCGCGAAAAGTAATGAGAGTCTTAAGTTCAAAGAGCATGGGATTGGAAGGAGACGACAGAAGGATATACATAAATGAAGATTTAACAAAAGGAACAAGTATTACTAAATAACGCAAAAGAGCGGACAAAATCAGGTCACAGGTACATTTGGTTAAGGGAAATCAAAGTTTTCTGTAGGAAGGGTGAGTACACGAAAATAATACATATTCAAAATTTCAACCAACTTGAAGTAATTAAGAGAACAAAGTTGAATTAAACCCATTCATTAATACCGTATGGATGATTTTGAGAGGAATCATCAATTTAAGCAAATATATACCAGATATTTTCAAATCGCAAAGGAACTCAATTTATTTGCCAATACAGGAAATCATAGTAATATTAGAATTTCACATAATAAAATAAGGAGTGCCGAAAAATATTTTAGTGAATCCGATGTTGTTTTATCACAGATGAACTTTGATATAGATTGCATAGTTTCGTCGGAAATATGAAATATAAGGGACCTCAATCAGTATGAAATGGAAGGGTAAAACATAATATTCATTAATGGGGAGTTAAATCAGAATGATGGAGTGGTTGTAGGCGAAAGTAGGCGAAATGAAAGTTATAGACCTCAACTTAACAAAGCTTAATAAAAAAAACACAGAGAATCGCTATCTACAGATCCCCAAGTTCACCTGTTGAGGAATTCAATAGGAATCTCCCAATGCTACTGGAATCGTGCAAAAAAAAATGAAAATAATTTATTCTTCTTTATTGGCGTTATCAATATAGACATTTAAAAAAAAACATGTATATACAGAAGAATATCTTCATAATATGGGGGAATACGGATATATATATATATATATATATATCCTATATATATATATATATATCGGTGATAAATGATTTTAGTCTAGCAACAGTAAATATAAAGTCATGCACTTATCACATCTACGTCAGCTCTGATAATGATATAGAAACATATTTACCTGCTATAGTATATACAACTGTGACCGACCATTACACAAGATAGAGATATTCCTAGAAAAACCAGTAAATATGAATTTAAATAAATAATCTTTCAAAAAAACATACATAAACTATAATCAAATGATGAAAATAGTTGAATAGCAAAAATGGAATGAAGTATATGGAACACGTGAATTCTACCAGTTAGTTGAATTGGCATGTGAGCGTAGCTCTTTCACCAAGTGACTACTCAGCAGTCTGCCACCAGAGGCAGAAAGTGTAATAAGGGTTACGCCTTATCATCGTGTGTTCATCTCTTGATGAACACACCGTCTTCCAGTTTGGGCTTCTGTTCGAAAACCTACAACCGTCTGACTGGTAGCAGGGAAGCATTATCCAACCTCTACTGGTTCTGCATTGCGAGTACCCAAGTTTCTGGGACGCAAATCACACGCTGGAAGGACTTCTTATCCATTCATCCGAACGCAGTCTCATGAACTAAGATAATCTCAAGATTGATGCCTCAATTGATCCTGGTACAAGCACCGTCACTCCGGCCTGTACGTCAAGACCCACGAACCCTTGTGAAGTATTTCGATTGATCCTGGCGTCAAGCACCAACGGACTAGCCGTTTCGTCGAGATCCACAAATCCAGAAACGTCTCACAATAGAAACAGGTTCAGGACGACACCGGTTGAACCGTCAAGTCCCGCTGAACCCTGAGACATTTCATGAGAGTATCCCGTACATTAGTGTAATTTAATTATAATTAGTGTAAACAAAATACGTCCTTAGTCCATCATGCGAACTTTCAACCACTCTCCTCGAGTCCAACACAAATCGGTTGGCCAAGTGGTCAAGTACCACCAGTGGGCATCCTCCCTGTGGCATCCACCTGTGGGTATCCACCTGTGGACATCCACTGTCCCCAGGTAACACAGTATGCAACATAACGCACTCGACCATTAGAGAGAAAAATTCGGAGATTTACTGCAGTAGGTTAGACAAAGCTAGTTTTAAGTGAGAGGCCCTGTGCTGCGACGGACTCCCATGTCCATGAGTTGATCAATGCGGTGATCATTAGGGTGAAACTAGGGCCCCATTTGGTCGATCTTCCATCACACGTGTCCAGAGACTGGCGCGAATGGCTTTACGTTAGACACCAAGACTTAACCATCCATTTCAACGGGATAAAACTAGGGTCCTTAATTTAGTAATCAAAGGGCAAAACTCTCCAGAATAGCTGTTGAACTCCGAAATGAGTACATTAAACAAATCTTAGTTTCATTAACATGAACTTGAGTCTATGAAATTTCAGGCTTCTAATTTGATGATTATTTCAATAATATAGTTATTCAAAATGTAAACTTGCCTGATGATGCTACTGTTATAGCGAAACGATTGTTGTAAACATAACAATAAAAAATTTTGTGAAAATAAGTATAACCTTATTTAAATATTATTTCAATAATACCTTTAGTATTGAATCAATAAATTATACATATTGTCAATATTATTTATTCTTTGAAAGATCAAACCATGGAAGGTATATTTTATTAAATATATAACAGTCACATACAAAATACAACAATTATATCTGACTGAAAAACTTGACAATTATACAGAAATATAATACTAAATAAGATAATATAATATATTGGAAGGGAGAAACTATTCTAAAATGTTCATTGACTTCATTTTGAAGTTGTACACAGATTTAATTGATTTGTAGCACTGTATTTCAATAGTAATTACATATTTGATTGTATCAGTCTTTACTTGATGAAAAACCATATAAAATAAAACCACTTATATCTTGACTAATGTTCGATTGCATTGTATAATGCTTGATGGACCATATCGGCTCACATAGCTTGAGCGATTATTCCACTTTGAAGGAAAGTTATCGATATATAATATTAAATAAGGTTATTATCATTTTCACTAGATTTAATTGTTATTTTATACAACAATTGTTTCGCTATCACATTAGCATATTCAGGTAGGTTTACCCTTTGAATAAACAGTTATGTAATCTGTAAATCTATCCGAAGAAGAAGAATAATAATAGTTATTCAAAATGTAAACTCAACTCAAGATGCTACTGTTGTATTAAATATCAATAAAAATTCGTGAAAATCAGAGTAAACTCATTTAATATGGATTTTCATCAAATAAAACAGAAATAAATTGAATGCAATCACATCATATGACCAATTCAAATGAATGAAATGAATAAAATAAAAAAAAGGACCATACTCATAAGATACTCAAACTCTAATTGCTATTAAATGATCATAGTATTAATTAATCTCTTAACAAAGTTTGTATCCAATTCTGAGGAATAAATTCTTATTGTTATTTAACAAAACAGTTGTTTCGCTAGCTACTTCAGGTACGTTTACATCATTTAACTATTATTATTCTTGATCTTCAGGTAGGTTTACGTTTTGAATAACTAATATTATTCAGAATGGAAACCTACCTTAAGATGATACTGTGATGGAGAAACAAGTGGTATATTAAATACCAATTAAAATTTATGAAAATCAGAATAATCTTATTTAATCGTAATTTTCATCAAGTAAAGGCTGATTCAATTAAATATGTAATTATTGTTAGTATTGGAATACACTGCTACAATTAAATAAATTCTTATCTCTCTTTTGATTCTCCATCTAACTTCTTAGTGATTTATGGGTTTGTAATTTCAAAATCTTTTTCTTCTTTCTGGTGATGTTTTAGGATTGCGCCAAGAGTTCAATGGTTCTGCCATTCCTTCAAACAAAATATTAATATTAATTAAACTGAAAATTGCAGTTTCTGAATTCATTGAAATGATTCTCTATATACACATTATTGAAAAAATATTTTTCAAGTATCTTAATAATTTTTCTGTAGTATCAGTGATTGATTACTAAAAACATTTTCATAATTTCACATCCAAATTCTTGATAGAAACTAATTCAAGATTACATTCCTCCAGATATTGAGCGAGTAAGATTCTAAATTTTATCTACGGCTTAAAATCTTCACTACAATTAAACTTTAATGTTATTTATGTTGATTATATCAGTGAATTTTCGACAAGTGATGTAGGATTGTTGAAAAAATATTTATACTTGTGGAACCTCTCTGTCCGCTAATTATTATTATCAAAATGCCCTATTTCTAATCTATTGAACATTTCTCGTTTATGTATCCTTTCAAATATCATATATTGTAAAAAACCAAAAAGGTCCAAGATTTAAATAATTCAAATTATGATATAACAGAAATATCATATGAATTGACATTATTATGGAGAATGTAAGTATAAAATATACTGCTCCAATTACAGATTTCAATAAGGTATTCAGGAAATACTGACTAGTTTTTACATACCTTCATTAATTATTTGGTTTGGAAAAACTACATTCCATAAATAGTTTGTCCATTGTCGCGAGTTACGGCATACCTTTATTTTCACAAGAACCTCTCCAATCACTGAGAACGTCATTCTGCGCATGTCCTCTAGCTTGGTTTATTCCTGAAGTAGACCATAGATAAACTATTTGTGATATGTAGTTTTTTCTATGGTTGCGACAGAAGAAGAAATTCTATTCTATGTTCTAATGGAAAGTGGGAAATGATTATTAGTTCTGTGGTTGAAATCATAAATACCATTGCTTTAAAACCTATCAGCATTTCATTGTTGACAACTTAACTTACAGGAGAGTATCAAGAATAGTGACTTTAATCGTGTACATTGTGTGACTTGGAAAACTTGAAGTGGTAAGTTTTAGAAATATTGTTATCCTTGGTTGCTTGAAATAAATAATTAATCTAAAATATATTCTTCAGAATTGTATGCAACTTTTGTTGACAGAGAATAAGTAATGTTGTGTTTATTCAATGGCAACTATTATTTGAGTCTTATCAGGTTTAAGCTATTTCTGTTGGTTTCAAGGTGGAGCAATTCATGTTGGGACATAATCAATTTACGGATCCTGAAAATACACTTATAATATATCTCTTTTATTGATATCTAGTAAACAGAATTATACAAAGACAAGTAATATTATTGACCAAAATCTCAAAACCGAATTACAACATTATATTCTTCATTTTCGGTTAGATTATCCATTAGAAAACTTACGAGAATAAACTGATTACCAAGAATATAACATTAATATATGCTAATAAACAAACGTCTAATATCCTCATTTGAGATTAGAACTTTTAAACAATTTATTCAGAATTTTTCTCCAATTTTCATACTGAGCCTATGAAGCAATTAATACTTTATCCTAAGTTCATATTTTTATTGTCTCAAAGTCAACAATTTTCTTTAAAACGTGCGATGGATCATATACATGTCATTATTTAAAACAATCATTATTATTTCAGATCATGGGCAAGAAATCCCAAAAAAAGAAGTTTGTGTCTTTAGAAGAATACGAACAAAAGAGGAAGGGCGCAGTTGTTGAAAGAATTTCACCAGAAACACAAAGGAACGTTGGCAGTGAAGCGGTTTCAGAAATTTCACATGAAACAGAAAGACGAGGAAACGCTTGCAGTTGGAGGAAACTCGATGAGAAAAAGAAAATAATTAATGAAGGTATGTAAAAACTAGTCAGTATTTCCTGAATACCTTAATGAAATCTGTAATTGGAGCAGTACATTTTATACTATCATTCTCCATATTAATGTCAGTTCATATGATATTTCTGTTATACCATAATTTGAATTATGTAAATTTTGGACCTATTTGGTTTTTTTAACAATATTTGGTATTTGAAAGGATACATACACGAGACATGTTCAATCGATTAGAAATAGGAAATTTTGATAACAATGATTAGCGGACAGGGAGGTTCCACAAGTATAAATATTTGTTCATCAATCTTACATCACTTGTCGGAAATTCACTGATTTAATCAACATAAATAACATTAAACCTTAATTGTAGTGAAGATATTAAGCCGTAGATAAAATTAAGAATTTTACTCATTTAATATATGGAGAAATGTAATCTTGAAATAGTTTCTATCAAGAATTTGGATGTGATATTATGAAAACTTTTTTAGTAATCAATCACTGATAATAAAGAAAAATCATTAAGGTATTTGAAAAATATTTTTTTAAAGTTGTGTATATAGAAAATCATTTTAATGAATTCAGAAACTTCAGTTTAGTTAATATTAATATTTTGTTTGAAGGAATGGCAGAAGAAATGAACTCTTGGCGCAATCCTAAAAAATCACCAGAAAGAAGAGAAAGATTTCGAAAATTCAAACCCATAAATCACGAAGAAGTTAGTTGGAGAATCAAAAAGTGAGATGAGAATTTATTTAGTTGTAGCAGCGCATTCCAATAGTAACAATAATTACATATTTATTTAAATCAGCCTTTACTTGATGAAAATTCCGATTAAATAAGGTTATTCTGATTTTCATAAATTTTAATTGATATTTAACACACCACTTGTTTCTCCATCACTGAATCATCTTAAGTTAGGTTTACATATTGAATAATAAAAGTTATTCAAAACGCAAACCTACCTGAAAATGCCACTGTGATAGCGAAACAATTGTTGTATTAAATAACAATAAAAATAAGTGAAAATCATAATAAACATATTTAGTATTATATATCGATAACTTTCCTTCAAAGTGGAATAATCCCTCAATGTATGTGAGCCGATATGGTCCATCAAGAATTATACAATGCTATCGAGCATTAGTTGAGATATAACTGGTCTTATTTTATATGGTTTTTCATCAAGTAAAGACTGATACAATCAAATATGTAATTATTGTTACTATTGGAATACAGTGCTACAAATGAACTAAATCTGTGTTCAACTTCAAAATGAAGTCAATGAATATTTTAGAATATCTTTTCCCTTCAAATATATTATATTATATTATTTAGTATTATATTTCTGTATAATTGACAAGTTTTTCATTTAGATATTATTGTTGTATTTTGTATGTGACTGTTATATATTCAATAAAATATACCTTATATCAATAAATACTTATATTCACAAATTTTTTTTTTGTTATGTTTACAACAATCGTTGCGCTATCACAGTAGCATCATCAGGCAGGTTTATATTTCGAATAACTCTATAATTGAAATAATAATCAAATTAGAAGCCTGAAATTTTCTAGAATCAAGTTCATGTTAATGAAACTAAGATTTGTTTAATGTACTTATTTCGGAGTTCAACAGCCATTCTGAAGAATTTGGTTCTTTGATTACTAAATTTATCTCCTGAATGTAAATCTCATGTAATAAAATGATGAAGTTGTTCATTATTACCTCAGGTTTAATAAACAAATCGCAATCAACAATAGTTATGAACCGGAGGTAATAATGAAATTGTTGAGAAAAAAACAACTTGATAGGGAACCTGAATTCATTTTTCCTAAAACAAATGAAGACGTTATAAATACAATAGCGTAACATATTTCGGTAAAATAAGCCATAATATGAAAAATTTAGTACAGAAAGAACAATTCAATATTTCGTTGAGAACACAAGATAATTTAGCGGAATTCAGCAAAAACAATAAAACATAAATAATAAATCGGGTGTTTATCAGTTGAATTGTGGTAGTTGCGATAAAGTATTCGAAAACTTAACACCTCGATTTCCCGACTTTAAAATGAAAATGAGAAAAAAACATAAATTGACAAACATTCGAAAGAGTCCTGCTTTAACACATCCAAGTGAGTCGAATAATTAAAATGCTGAAAGTCTAATGTATATAATATGCAATAAAACTATAGAAAAAATTGGCTGTACGATCCAATGCTGCGGAATATGCAAGGGATGGATCCATCTTATGTGTACAGATATTGCGAAAGTGTATATGCCGGAAAAGAGGAAATAGACTCGATGTGTAAGAACTGCGCAATGCTAGAAGTAAAAAAGATACGGTGGAGAAATCCCTGGAGGAACTAACTGAGAAATTGAAAATAAAGAGGAAAAGCTAAGATAAAATTAAGAAAGAAAAAGAGGAAAGTACTTATTTCAAACAGATTCTGAAAAAGATTGAAACTCTGGAACTGGCGGTTACCTTGAATATCAAGACAATAGATGAAATATTGAACGCTACGGAGGAAATGAAACGAGAAAACAAAGACCAGAAAAGACAATAAAACATGGAAACCACTATAGAAAAAATTGGAAAAGAATTAAATAGCTTAAGAGAGCAGATCTTACAAAACGCTGCTACATCTGATGTCCAAACTAGAAGGAAAAATATTATAGTTATAGGATTGAAGAAGAGGAAAGATATAGCTACACTCTTCATCAAGCTTGAAGTCAAAGTTCCGGAGAATGCAATTAAAGTAAGACAGTTTCCACTGAAAAATCCGATTAAAATAATTTTGAATTCCTTTGAAGAAGAAAAGAACCCAGCACAGGGTAATACAACCGCGAAAAGTAATGAGAGTCTTAAGTTCAAAGAGCATGGGATTGGAAGGAGACGACAGAAGGATATACATAAATGAAGATTTAACAAAAGCAACAAGTATTACTAAATAACGCAAAAGAGCGGAAAAAATCAGGACACAGGTACATTTGGTTAAGGGAAATCAAAGTTTTCTGTAGGAAGGGTGATTACACGAAAATAATACATATTCAAAATTTCAACCAACTTGAAGTAATTAAGAGAACAAAGTTGAATTAAACCCATTCATTAATACCGTATGGATGATTTTGAGAGGAATCATCAATTTAAGCAAATATATACCAGATATTTTCAAATCGCAGAGGAACTCGATTTATTTGCCAATAAAGGAAATCATAGTAATATTAGAATTTCACATAATAATATAAGGAGTGCAGAAAAATATTTTAGTGAATCCGATGTTGTTTTATCACAGATGAACTTTGATATAGATTGCATAGTTTCGTCGGAAATATGAAATATAAGGGACCTCAATCAGTATGAAATGGAAGGGTAAAACATAATATTCATTAATGGGGAGTTAAATCAGAATGATGGAGTGGTTGTAGGCGAAAGTAGGCGAAATGAAAGTTATAGACCTCAACTTAACAAAGCTTAATAAAAAAAACACAGAGAATCGCTATCTACAGATCCCCAAGTTCACCTGTTGAGGAATTCAATAGGAATCTCCCAATGCTACTGGAATCGTGCAAAAAAAAATGAAAATAATTTATTCTTCTTTATTGGCGTTATCAATATAGACATTTAAAAAAAAACATGTATATACAGAAGAATATCTTCATAATATGGGGGAATACGGATATATATATATATATATATATATATATATATATATATATATATATCTATATATATATATATATATATATATATATATATATATCCTATATATATATATATATCGGTGATAAATGATTTTAGTCTAGCAACAGTAAATATAAAGTCATGCACTTATCACATCTACGTCAGCTCTGATAATGATATAGAAACATATTTACCTGCTATAGTATATACAACTGTGACCGACCATTACACAAGATAGAGATATTCCTAGAAAAACCAGTAAATATGAATTTAAATAAATAATCTTTCAAAAAAACATACATAAACTATAATCAAATGATGAAAATAGTTGAATAGCAAAAATGGAATGAAGTATATGGAACACGTGAATTCTACCAGTTAGTTGAATTGGCATGTGAGCGTAGCTCTTTCACTAAGTGACTACTCAGCAGTCTGCCACCAGAGGCAGAAAGTGTAATAAGGGTTACGCCTTATCATCGTGTGTTCATCTCTTGATGAACACACCGTCTTCCAGTTTGGGCTTCTGTTCGAAAACCTACAACCGTCTGACTGGTAGCAGGGAAGCATTATCCAACCTCTACTGGTTCTGCATTGCGAGTACCCAAGTTTCTGGGACGCAAATCACACGCTGGAAGGACTTCTTATCCATTCATCCGAACGCAGTCTCATGAACTAAGATAATCTCAAGATTGATGCCTCAATTGATCCTGGTACAAGCACCGTCACTCCAGCCTGTACGTCAAGACCCACGAACCCTTGTGAAGTATTTCGATTGATCCTGGCGTCAAGCACCAACGGACTAGCCGTTTCGTCGAGATCCACAAATCCAGAAACGTCTCACAATAGAAACAGGTTCAGGACGACACCGGTTGAACCGTCAAGTCCCGCTGAACCCTGAGACATTTCATGAGAGTATCCCGTACATTAGTGTAATTTAATTATAATTAGTGTAAACAAAATACGTCCTTAGTCCATCATGCGAACTTTCAACCACTCTCCTCGAGTCCAACACAAATCGGTTGGCCAAGTGGTCAAGTACCACCAGTGGGCATCCTCCCTGTGGCATCCACCTGTGGGTATCCACCTGTGGACATCCACTGTCCCCAGGTAACACAGTATGCAACATAACGCACTCGACCATTAGAGAGAAAAATTCGGAGATTTACTGCAGTAGGTTAGACAAAGCTAGTTTTAAGTGAGAGGCCCTGTGCTGCGACGGACTCCCATGTCCATGAGTTGATCAATGCGGTGATCATTAGGGTGAAACTAGGGCCCCATTTGGTCGATCTTCCATCACACGTGTCCAGAGACTGGCGCGAATGGCTTTACGTTAGACACCAAGACTTAACCATCCATTTCAACGGGATAAAACTAGGGTCCTTAATTTAGTAATCAAAGGACAAAACTCTCCAGAATAGCTGTTGAACTCCGAAATGAGTACATTAAACAAATCTTAGTTTCATTAACATGAACTTGAGTCTATGAAATTTCAGGCTTCTAATTTGATGATTATTTCAATAATATAGTTATTCAAAATGTAAACTTGCCTGATGATGCTACTGTTATAGCGAAACGATTGTTGTAAACATAACAATAAAAAATTTTGTGAAAATAAGTATAACCTTATTTAAATATTATTTCAATAATACCTGTAGTATTGAATCAATAAATTATACATATTGTCAATATTATTTATTCTTTGAAAGATCAAACCATGGAAGGTATATTTTATTAAATATATAACAGTCACATACAAAATACAACAATTATATCTGACTGAAAAACTTGACAATTATACAGAAATATAATACTAAATAAGATAATATAATATATTGGAAGGGAGAAACTATTCTAAAATGTTCATTGACTTCATTTTGAAGTTGTACACAGATTTAATTGATTTGTAGCACTGTATTTCAATAGTAATTACATATTTGATTGTATCAGTCTTTACTTGATAAAAAACCATATAAAATAAAACCACTTATATCTTGACTAATGTTCGATTGCATTGTATAATGCTTGATGGACCATATCGGCTCACATAGCTTGAGCGATTATTCCACTTTGAAGGAAAGTTATCGATATATAATATTAAATAAGGTTATTATGATTTTCACTAGATTTAATTGTTATTTTATACAACAATTGTTTCGCTATCACATTAGCATATTCAGGTAGGTTTACCCTTTGAATAAACAGTTATGTAATCTGTAAATCTATCCGAAGAAGAAGAATAATAATAGTTATTCAAAATGTAAACTCAACTTAAGATGCTACTGTTGTATTAAATATCAATAAAAATTCGTGAAAATCAGAGTAAACTCATTTAATATGGATTTTCATCAAATAAAACAGAAATAAATTGAATGCAATCACATCATATGACCAATTCAAATGAATGAAATGAATAAAATAAAAAAAAGGACCATACTCATAAGATACTCAAACTCTAACTGCTATTAAATGATCATAGTATTAATTAATCTCTTAACAAAGTTTGTATCCAATTCTGAGGAATAAATTCTTATTGTTATTTAACAAAACAGTTGTTTCGCTAGCTACTTCAGGTACGTTTACATCATTTAACTATTATTATTCTTGATCTTCAGGTAGGTTTACGTTTTGAATAACTAATATTATTCAGAATGGAAACCTACCTTAAGATGATACTGTGATGGAGAAACAAGTGGTATATTAAATACCAATTAAAATTTATGAAAATCAGAATAATCTTATTTAATCGTAATTTTCATCAAGTAAAGGCTGATTCAATTAAATATGTAATTATTGTTAGTATTGGAATACACTGCTACAATTAAATAAATTCTTATCTCTCTTTTGATTCTCCATCTAACTTCTTAGTGATTTATGGGTTTGTAATTTCAAAATCTTTTTCTTCTTTCTGGTGATGTTTTAGGATTGCGCCAAGAGTTCAATTGTTCTGCCATTCCTTCAAACAAAATATTAATATTAATTAAACTGAAAATTGCAGTTTCTGAATTCATTGAAATGATTCTCTATATACACATTATTGAAAAAATATTTTTCAAGTATCTTAATAATTTTTCTGTAGTATCAGTGATTGATTACTAAAAACATTTTCATAATTTCACATCCAAATTCTTGATAGAAACTAATTCAAGATTACATTCCTCCAGATATTGAGCGAGTAAGATTCTAAATTTTATCTACGGCTTAAAATATTCACTACAATTAAACTTTAATGTTATTTATGTTGATTATATCAGTGTATTTTCGACAAGTGATGTAGGATTGTTGAAAAAATATTTATACTTGTGGAACCTCTCTGTCCGCTAATTATTATTATCAAAATGCCCTATTTCTAATCTATTGAACATTTCTTGTTTATGTATCCTTTCAAATATCATATATTGTAAAAAACCAAAAAGGTCCAAGATTTAAATAATTCAAATTATGGTATAACAGAAATATCATATGAATTGACATTATTATGGAGAATGTAAGTATAAAATATACTGCTCCAATTACAGATTTCAATAAGGTATTCAGGAAATACTGACTAGTTTTTACATACCTTCATTAATTATTTGGTTTGGAAAAACTACATTCCATAAATAGTTTGTCCATTGTCGCGAGTTACGGCATACCTTTATTTTCACAAGAACCTCTCCAATCACTGAGAACGTCATTCTGCGCATGTCCTCTAGCTTGGTTTATTCCTGAAGTAGACCATAGATAAACTATTTGTGATATGTAGTTTTTTCTATGGTTGCGACAGAAGAAGAAATTCTATTCTATGTTCTAATGGAAAGTGGGAAATGATTATTAGTTCTGTGGTTGAAATCATAAATACCATTGCTTTAAAACCTATCAGCATTTCATTGTTGACAACTTAACTTACAGGAGAGTATCAAGAATAGTGACTTTAATCGTGTACATTGTGTGACTTGGAAAACTTGAAGTGGTAAGTTTTAGAAATATTGTTATCCTTGGTTGCTTGAAATAAATAATTAATCTAAAATATATTCTTCAGAATTGTATGCAACTTTTGTTGACAGAGAATAAGTAATGTTGTGTTTATTCAATGGCAACTATTATTTGAGTCTTATCAGGTTTAAGCTATTTCTGTTGGTTTCAAGGTGGAGCAATTCATGTTGGGACATAATCAATTTACGGATCCTGAAAATACACTTATAATATATCTCTTTTATTGATATCTAGTAAACAGAATTATACAAAGACAAGTAATATTATTGACCAAAATCTCAAAACCGAATAACAACATTATATTCTTCATTTTCGGTTAGATTATCCATTAGAAAACTTACGAGAATAAACTGATTACCAAGAATATAACATTAATATATGCTAATAAACAAACGTCTAATATCCTCATTTGAGATTAGAACTTTTAAACAATTTATTCAGAATTTTTCTCCAATTTTCATACTGAGCCTATGAAGCAATTAATACTTTATCCTAAGTTCATATTTTTATTGTCTCAAAGTCAACAATTTTCTTTAAAACGTGCGATGGATCATATACATGTCATTATTTAAAACAATCATTATTATTTCAGATCATGGGCAAGAAATCCCAAAAAAAGAAGTTTGTGTCTTTAGAAGAATACGAACAAAAGAGGAAGGGCGCAGTTGTTGAAAGAATTTCACCAGAAACACAAAGGAACGTTGGCAGTGAAGCGGTTTCAGAAATTTCACATGAAACAGAAAGACGAGGAAACGCTTGCAGTTGGAGGAAACTCGATGAGAAAAAGAAAATAATTAATGAAGGTATGTAAAAACTAGTCAGTATTTCCTGAATACCTTAATGAAATCTGTAATTGGAGCAGTACATTTTATACTATCATTCTCCATATTAATGTCAGTTCATATGATATTTCTGTTATACCATAATTTGAATTATGTAAATTTTGGACGTATTTGGTTTTTTTAACAATATTTGGTATTTGAAAGGATACATACACGAGACATGTTCAATCGATTAGAAATAGGAAATTTTGATAACAATGATTAGCGGACAGGGAGGTTCCACAAGTATAAATATTTGTTCATCAATCTTACATCACTTGTCGGAAATTCACTGATTTAATCAACATAAATAACATTAAACCTTAATTGTAGTGAAGATATTAAGCCGTAGATAAAATTAAGAATTTTACTCATTTAATATATGGAGAAATGTAATCTTGAAATAGTTTCTATCAAGAATTTGGATGTGATATTATGAAAACTTTTTTAGTAATCAATCACTGATAATAAAGAAAAATCATTAAGGTATTTGAAAAATATTTTTTTAAAGTTGTGTATATAGAAAATCATTTTAATGAATTCAGAAACTTCAGTTTAGTTAATATTAATATTTTGTTTGAAGGAATGGCAGAAGAAATGAACTCTTGGCGCAATCCTAAAAAATCACCAGAAAGAAGAGAAAGATTTCGAAAATTCAAACCCATAAATCACGAAGAAGTTAGTTGGAGAATCAAAAAGTGAGATGAGAATTTATTTTGTTGTAGCAGCGCATTCCAATAGTAATAATAATTACATATTTATTTAAATCAGCCTTTACTTGATGAAAATTCCGATTAAATAAGGTTATTCTGATTTTCATAAATTTTAATTGATATTTAATACACCACTTGTTTCTCCATCACTGAATCATCTTAAGTTAGGTTTACATATTGAATAATAAAAGTTATTCAAAACGCAAACCTACCTGAAAATGCCACTGTGATAGCGAAACAATTGTTGTATTAAATATAAATAAAAATAAGTGAAAATCATAATAAACATATTTAGTATTATATATCGATAACTTTCCTTCAAAGTGGAATAATCCCTGAATGTATGTGAGCCGATATGGTCCATCAAGAATTATACAATGCTATCGAGCATTAGTTGAGATATAACTGGTCTTATTTTATATGGTTTTTCATCAAGTAAAGACTGATACAATCAAATATGTAATTATTGTTACTATTGGAATACAGTGCTACAAATGAACTAAATCTGTGTTCAACTTCAAAATGAAGTCAATGAATATTTTAGAATATCTTCTCCCTTCAAATATATTATATTATATTATTTAGTATTATATTTCTGTATAATTGACAAGTTTTTCATTTAGATATTATTGTTGTATTTTGTATGTGACTGTTATATATTCAATAAAATATACCTTATATCAATAAATACTTATATTCACAAATTTTTTTTTTTGTTATGTTTACAACAATCGTTGCGCTATCACAGTAGCATCATCAGGCAGGTTTATATTTCGAATAACTCTATAATTGAAATAATAATCAAATTAAAAGCCTGAAATTTTCTAGAATCAAGTTCATGTTAATGAAACTAAGATTTGTTTAATGTACTTATTTCGGAGTTCAACAGCCATTCTGAAGAATTTGGTTCTTTGATTACTAAATTTATCTCCTGAATGTAAATCTCATGTAATAAAATGATGAAGTTGTTCATTATTACCTCAGGTTTAATAAACAAATCGCAATCAACAATAGTTATGAACCGGAGGTAATAATGAAATTGTTGAGAAAAAAACAACTTGATAGGGAACCTGTATCATTTTTCCTAAAACAAATGAAGACGTTATAAATACAATAGCGTAACATATTTCGGTAAAATAAGCCATAATATGAAAAATTTAGTACAGAAAGAACAATTCAATATTTCGTTGAGAACACAAGATAATTTAGCGGAATTCAGCAAAAACAATAAAACATAAATAATAAATCGGGTGTTTATCAGTTGAATTGTGGTAGTTGCGATAAAGTATTCGAAAACTTAACACCTCGATCTTCCGACTTTAAAATGAAAATGAGAAAAAAACATAAATTGACAAACATTCGAAAGAGTGCTGCTTTAACACATCCAAGTGAGTCGAATAATTAAAATGCTGAAAGTCTAATGTATATAATATGCAATAAAACTATAGAAAAAATTGGCTGTACGATCCAATGCTGCGGAATATGCAAGGGATGGATCCATCTTATGTGTACAGATATTGCGAAAGTGTATATGCCGGAAAAGAGGAAATAGACTCGATGTGTAAGAACTGCGCAATGCTAGAAGTAAAAAAGATACGGTGGAGAAATCCCTGGAGGAACTAACTGAGAAATTGAAAATAAAGAGGAAAAGCTAAGATAAAATTAAGAAAGAAAAAGAGGAAAGTACTTATTTCAAACAGATTCTGAAAAAGATTGAAACTCTGGAACTAGCGGTTACCTTGAATATCAAGACAATAAATGAAGTATTGAACGCTACGGAGGAAATGAAACGAGAAAACAAAGACCTCAGAAAAGACAATAAAACATGGAAACCACTATAGAAAAAATTGGAAAAGAATTAAATAGCTTAAGAGAGCAGATCTTACAAAACGCTGCTACATCTGATGTCCAAACTAGAAGGAAAAATATTATAGTTATAGGATTGAAGAAGAGGAAAGATATAGCTACACTCTTCATCAAGCTTGAAGTCAAAGTTCCGGAGAATGCAATTAAAGTAAGACAGTTTCCACTGAAAAATCCGATTAAAATAATTTTGAATTCCTTTGAAGAAGAAAAGAACCCAGCACAGGGTAATACAACCGCGAAAAGTAATGAGAGTCTTAAGTTCAAAGAGCATGGGATTGGAAGGAGACGACAGAAGGATATACATAAATGAAGATTTAACAAAAGGAACAAGTATTACTAAATAACGCAAAAGAGCGGAAAAAATCAGGACACAGGTACATTTGGTTAAGGGAAATCAAAGTTTTCTGTAGGAAGGGTGAGTACACGAAAATAATACATATTCAAAATTTCAACCAACTTGAAGTAATTAAGAGAACAAAGTTGAATTAAACCCATTCATTAATACCGTATGGATGATTTTGAGAGGAATCATCAATTTAAGCAAATATATACCAGATAATTTCAAATCGCAGAGGAACTCAATTTATTTGCCAATAAAGGAAATATAGTAATATTAGAATTTCACATAATAATATAAGGAGTGCAGAAAAATATTTTAGTGAATCCGATGTTGTTTTATCACAGATGAACTTTGATATAGATTGCATAGTTTCGTCGGAAATATGAAAAATAAGGGACCTCAATCAGTATGAAATGGAAGGGTAAAACATAATATTCATTACTGGGGAGTTAAATCAGAATGATGGAGTGGTTGTAGGCGAAAGTAGGCGAAATGAAAGTTATAGACCTCAACTTAACAAAGCTTAATAAAAAAAACACAGAGAATCGCTATCTACAGATCCCCAAGTTCACCTGTTGAGGAATTCAATAGGAATCTCCCAATGCTACTGGAATCGTGCAAAAAAAAATGAAAATAATTTATTCTTCTTTATTGGCGTTATCAATATAGACATTTAAAAAAAAACATGTATATACAGAAGAATATCTTCATAATATGGGGGAATACGGATGTATATATATATATATATATATATATATATATATATATATATATATATATATATATATATCGGTGATAAATGATTTTAGTCTAGCAACAGTTAATATAAAGTCATGCACTTATCACATCTACGTCAGCTCTGATAATGATATAGAAACATATTTACCTGCTATAGTATATACAACTGTGACCGACCATTACACAAGATAGAGATATTCCTAGAAAAACCATTAAATATGAATTTAAATAAATAATCTTTCAAAAAAACCTACATAAACTATAATCAAATGATGAAAATAGTTGAATAGCAAAAATGGAATGAAGTATATGGAACACGTGAATTCTACCAGTTAGTTGAATTGGCATGTGAGCGTAGCTCTTTCACCAAGTGACTACTCAGCAGTCTGCCACCAGAGGCAGAAAGTGTAATAAGGGTTACGCCTTATCATCGTGTGTTCATCTCTTGATGAACACACCGTCTTCCAGTTTGGGCTTCTGTTCGAAAACCTACAACCGTCTGACTGGTAGCAGGGAAGCATTATCCAACCTCTACTGGTTCTGCATTGCGAGTACCCAAGTTTCTGGGACGCAAATCACACGCTGGAAGGACTTCTTATCCATTCATCCGAACGCAGTCTCATGAACTAAGATAATCTCAAGATTGATGCCTCAATTGATCCTGGTACAAGCACCGTCACTCCGGCCTGTACGTCAAGACCCACGAACCCTTGTGAAGTATTTCGATTGATCCTGGCGTCAAGCACCAACGGACTAGCCGTTTCGTCGAGATCCACAAATCCAGAAACGTCTCACAATAGAAACAGGTTCAGGACGACGCCGGTTGAACCGTCAAGTCCCGCTGAACCCTGAGACATTTCATGAGAGTATCCCGTACATTAGTGTAATTTAATTATAATTAGTGTAAACAAAATACGTCCTTAGTCCATCATGCGAACTTTCAACCACTCTCCTCGAGTCCAACACAAATCGGTTGGCCAAGTGGTCAAGTACCACCAGTGGGCATCCTCCCTGTGGCATCCACCTGTGGACATCCACTGTCCCCAGGTAACACAGTATGCAACATAACGCACACGACCATTAGAGAGAAAAATTCGGAGATTTACTGCAGTAGGTTAGACAAAGCTAGTTTTAAGTGAGAGGCCCTGTGCTGCGACGGACTCCCATGTCCATGAGTTGATCAATGCGGTGATCATTAGGGTGAAACTAGGGCCCCATTTGGTCGATCTTCCATCACACGTGTCCAGAGACTGGCGCGAATGGCATTACGTTAGACACCAAGACTTAACCATCCATTTCAACGGGATAAAACTAGGGTCCTTAATTTAGTAATCAAAGGACAAAACTCTCCAGAATAGCTGTTGAACACCGAAATGAGTACATTAAACAAATCTTAGTTTCATTAACATGAACTTGAGTCTATGAAATTTCAGGCTTCTAATTTGATGATTATTTCAATAATATAGTTATTCAAAATGTAAACTTGCCTGATGATGCTACTGTTATAGCGAAACGATTGTTGTAAACATAACAATAAAAAATTTTGTGAAAATAAGTATAACCTTATTTAAATATTATTTCAATAATACCTTTAGTATTGAATCAATAAATTATACATATTGTCAATATTATTTATTCTTTGAAAGATCAAACCCTGGAAGGTATATTTTATTAAATATATAACAGTCACATACAAAATACAACAATTATATCTGACTGAAAAACTTGACAATTATACAGAAATATAATACTAAATAAGATAATATAATATATTGGAAGGGAGAAACTATTCTAAAATGTTCATTGACTTCATTTTGAAGTTGTACACAGATTTAATTGATTTGTAGCACTGTATTTCAATAGTAATTACATATTTGATTGTATCAGTCTTTACTTGATAAAAAACCATATAAAATAAAACCACTTATATCTTGACTAATGTTCGATTGCATTGTATAATGCTTGATGGACCATATCGGCTCACATAGCTTGAGCGATTATTCCACTTTGAAGGAAAGTTATCGATATATAATATTAAATAAGGTTATTATGATTTTCACTAGATTTAATTGTTATTTTATACAACAATTGTTTCGCTATCACATTAGCATATTCAGGTAGGTTTACCCTTTGAATAAACAGTTATGTAATCTGTAAATCTATCCGAAGAAGAAGAATAATAATAGTTATTCAAAATGTAAACTCAACTTAAGATGCTACTGTTGTATTAAATATCAATAAAAATTCGTGAAAATCAGAGTAAACTCATTTAATATGGATTTTCATCAAATAAAACAGAAATAAATTGAATGCAATCACATCATATGACCAATTCAAATGAATGAAATGAATAAAATAAAAAAAAGGACCATACTCATAAGATACTCAAACTCTAATTGCTATTAAATGATCATAGTATTAATTAATCTCTTAACAAAGTTTATATCCAATTCTGAGGAATAAATTCTTATTGTTATTTAACAAAACAGTTGTTTCGCTAGCTACTTCAGGTACGTTTACATCATTTAACTATTATTATTCTTGATCTTCAGGTAGGTTTACGTTTTGAATAACTAATATTATTCAGAATGGAAACCTACCTTAAGATGATACTGTGATGGAGAAACAAGTGGTATATTAAATACCAATTAAAATTTATGAAAATCAGAATAATCTTATTTAATCGTAATTTTCATCAAGTAAAGGCTGATTCAATTAAATATGTAATTATTGTTAGTATTGGAATACACTGCTACAATTAAATAAATTCTTATCTCTCTTTTGATTCTCCATCTAACTTCTTAGTGATTTATGGGTTTGTAATTTCAAAATCTTTTTCTTCTTTCTGGTGATGTTTTAGGATTGCGCCAAGAGTTCAATTGTTCTGCCATTCCTTCAAACAAAATATTAATATTAATTAAACTGAAAATTGCAGTTTCTGAATTCATTGAAATGATTCTCTATATACACAGTATTGAAAAAATATTTTTCAAGTATCTTAATAATTTTTCTGTAGTATCAGTGATTGATTACTAAAAACATTTTCATAATTTCACATCCAAATTCTTGATAGAAACTATTTCAAGATTACATTCCTCCAGATATTGAGCGAGTAAGATTCTAAATTTTATCTACGGCTTAAAATCTTCACTACAATTAAACTTTAATGTTATTTATGTTGATTATATCAGTGAATTTTCGACAAGTGATGTAGGATTGTTGAAAAAATATTTATACTTGTGGAACCTCTCTGTCCGCTAATTATTATTATCAAAATGCCCTATTTCTAATCTATTGAACATTTCTCGTTTATGTATCCTTTCAAATATCATATATTGTAAAAAACCAAAAAGGTCCAAGATTTAAATAATTCAAATTATGGTATAACAGAAATATCATATGAATTGACATTATTATGGAGAATGTAAGTATAAAATATACTGCTCCAATTACAAATTTCAATAAGGTATTCAGGAAATACTGACTAGTTTTTACATACCTTCATTAATTATTTGGTTTGGAAAAACTACATTCCATAAATAGTTTGTCCATTGTCGCGAGTTACGGCATACCTTTATTTTCACAAGAACCTCTCCAATCACTGAGAACGTCATTCTGCGCATGTCCTCTAGCTTGGTTTATTCCTGAAGTAGACCATAGATAAACTATTTGTGATATGTAGTTTTTTCTATGGTTGCGACAGAAGAAGAAATTCTATTCTATGTTCTAATGGAAAGTGGGAAATGATTATTAGTTCTGTGGTTGAAATCATAAATACCATTGCTTTAAAACCTATCAGCATTTCATTGTTGACAACTTAACTTACAGGAGAGTGTCAAGAATAGTGACTTTAATCGTGTACATTGTGTGACTTGGAAAACTTGAAGTGGTAAGTTTTAGAAATATTGTTATCCTTGGTTGCTTGAAATAAATAATTAATCTAAAATATATTCTTCAGAATTGTATGCAACTTTTGTTGACAGAGAATAAGTAATGTTGTGTTTATTCAATGGCAACTATTATTTGAGTCTTATCAGGTTTAAGCTATTTCTGTTGGTTTCAAGGTGGAGCAATTCATGTTGGGACATAATCAATTTACGGATCCTGAAAATACACTTATAATATATCTCTTTTATTGATATCTAGTAAACAGAATTATACAAAGACAAGTAATATTATTGACCAAAATCTCAAAACCGAATTACAACATTATATTCTTCATTTTCGGTTAGATTATCCATTAGAAAACTTACGAGAATAAACTGATTACCAAGAATATAACATTAATATATGCTAATAAACAAACGTCTAATATCCTCATTTGAGATTAGAACTTTTAAACAATTTATTCAGAATTTTTCTCCAATTTTCATACTGAGCCTATGAAGCAATTAATACTTTATCCTAAGTTCATATTTTTATTGTCTCAAAGTCAACAATTTTCTTTAAAACGTGCGATGGATCATATACATGTCATTATTTAAAACAATCATTATTATTTCAGATCATGGGCAAGAAATCCCAAAAAAAGAAGTTTGTGTCTTTAGAAGAATACGAACAAAAGAGGAAGGGCGCAGTTGTTGAAAGAATTTCACCAGAAACACAAAGGAACGTTGGCAGTGAAGCGGTTTCAGAAATTCCACATGAAACAGAAAGACGAGGAAACGCTTGCAGTTGGAGGAAACTCGATGAGAAAAAGAAAATAATTAATGAAGGTATGTAAAAACTAGTCAGTATTTCCTGAATACCTTAATGAAATCTGTAATTGGAGCAGTACATTTTATACTATCATTCTCCATATTAATGTCAGTTCATATGATATTTCTGTTATACCATAATTTGAATTATGTAAATTTTGGACCTATTTGGTTTTTTTAACAATATTTGGTATTTGAAAGGATACATACACGAGACATGTTCAATCGATTAGAAATAGGAAATTTTGATAACAATGATTAGCGGACAGGGAGGTTCCACAAGTATAAATATTTGTTCATCAATCTTACATCACTTGTCGGAAATTCACTGATTTAATCAACATAAATAACATTAAACCTTAATTGTAGTGAAGATATTAAGCCGTAGATAAAATTAAGAATTTTACTCATTTAATATATGGAGAAATGTAATCTTGAACGCTACGGAGGAAATGAAACGAGAAAACAAAGACCTCAGAAAAGACAATAAAACATGGAAACCACTATAGAAAAAATTGGAAAAGAATTAAATAGCTTAAGAGAGCAGATCTTACAAAACGCTGCTACATCTGATGTCCAAACTAGAAGGAAAAATATTATAGTTATAGGATTGAAGAAGAGGAAAGATATAGCTACACTCTTCATCAAGCTTGAAGTCAAAGTTCCGGAGAATGCAATTAAAGTAAGACAGTTTCCACTGAAAAATCCGATTAAAATAATTTTGAATTCCTTTGAAGAAGAAAAGAACCCAGCACAGGGTAATACAACCGCGAAAAGTAATGAGAGTCTTAAGTTCAAAGAGCATGGGATTGGAAGGAGACGACAGAAGGATATACATAAATGAAGATTTAACAAAAGGAACAAGTATTACTAAATAACGCAAAAGAGCGGAAAAAATCAGGACACAGGTACATTTGGTTAAGGGAAATCAAAGTTTTCTGTAGGAAGGGTGAGTACACGAAAATAATACATATTCAAAATTTCAACCAACTTGAAGTAATTAAGAGAACAAAGTTGAATTAAACCCATTCATTAATACCGTATGGATGATTTTGAGAGGAATCATCAATTTAAGCAAATATATACCAGATATTTTCAAATCGCAGAGGAACTCAATTTATTTGCCAATAAAGGAAATCATAGTAATATTAGAATTTCACATAATAATATAAGGAGTGCAGAAAAATATTTTAGTGAATCCGATGTTGTTTTATCACAGATGAACTTTGATATAGATTGCATAGTTTCGTCGGAAATATGAAAAATAAGGGACCTCAATCAGTATGAAATGGAAGGGTAAAACATAATATTCATTAATGGGGAGTTAAATCAGAATGATGGAGTGGTTGTAGGCGAAAGTAGGCGAAATGAAAGTTATAGACCTCAACTTAACAAAGCTTAATAAAAAAAACACAGAGAATCGCTATCTACAGATCCCCAAGTTCACCTGTTGAGGAATTCAATAGGAATCTCCCAATGCTACTGGAATCGTGCAAAAAAAAATGAAAATAATTTATTCTTCTTTATTGGCGTTATCAATATAGACATTTAAAAAAAACATGTATATACAGAAGAATATCTTCATAATATGGGGGAATACGGATATATATATATATATATATATATATATATATATATATATATATATATATATCGGTGATAAATGATTTTAGTCTAGCAACAGTTAATATAAAGTCATGCACTTATCACATCTACGTCAGCTCTGATAATGATATAGAAACATATTTACCTGCTATAGTATATACAACTGTGACCGACCATTACACAAGATAGAGATATTCCTAGAAAAACCATTAAATATGAATTTAAATAAATAATCTTCCAAAAAAACCTACATAAACTATAATCAAATGATGAAAATAGTTGAATAGCAAAAATGGAATGAAGTATATGGAACACGTGAATTCTACCAGTTAGTTGAATTGGCATGTGAGCGTAGCTCTTTCACCAAGTGACTACTCAGCAGTCTGCCACCAGAGGCAGAAAGTGTAATAAGGGTTACGCCTTATCATCGTGTGTTCATCTCTTGATG
The DNA here is from genome assembly GCA_034642435.1 of Megalocaria dilatata. Taxonomy (NCBI): domain Eukaryota; kingdom Metazoa; phylum Arthropoda; class Insecta; order Coleoptera; family Coccinellidae; genus Megalocaria; species Megalocaria dilatata. The sequence goes on along the minus strand of CM067855.1, from coordinate 78,169,014 downwards.
AACACACCGTCTTCCAGTTTGGGCTTCTGTTCGAAAACCTACAACCGTCTGACTGGTAGCAGGGAAGCATTATCCAACCTCTACTGGTTCTGCATTGCGAGTACCCAAGTTTCTGGGACGCAAATCACACGCTGGAAGGACTTCTTATCCATTCATCCGAACGCAGTCTCATGAACTAAGATAATCTCAAGATTGATGCCTCAATTGATCCTGGTACAAGCACCGTCACTCCGGCCTGTACGTCAAGACCCACGAACCCTTGTGAAGTATTTCGATTGATCCTGGCGTCAAGCACCAACGGACTAGCCGTTTCGTCGAGATCCACAAATCCAGAAACGTCTCACAATAGAAACAGGTTCAGGACGACGCCGGTTGAACCGTCAAGTCCCGCTGAACCCTGAGACATTTCATGAGAGTATCCCGTACATTAGTGTAATTTAATTATAATTAGTGTAAACAAAATACGTCCTTAGTCCATCATGCGAACTTTCAACCACTCTCCTCGAGTCCAACACAAATCGGTTGGCCAAGTGGTCAAGTACCACCAGTGGGCATCCTCCCTGTGGCATCCACCTGTGGGTATCCACCTGTGGACATCCACTGTCCCCAGGTAACACAGTATGCAACATAACGCACTCGACCATTAGAGAGAAAAATTCGGAGATTTACTGCAGTAGGTTAGACAAAGCTAGTTTTAAGTGAGAGGCCCTGTGCTGCGACGGACTCCCATGTCCATGAGTTGATCAATGCGGTGATCATTAGGGTGAAACTAGGGCCCCATTTGGTCGATCTTCCATCACACGTGTCCAGAGACTGGCGCGAATGGCATTACGTTAGACACCAAGACATAACCATCCATTTCAACGGGATAAAACTAGGGTCCTTAATTTAGTAATCAAAGGACAAAACTCTCCAGAATAGCTGTTGAACTCCGAAATGAGTACATTAAACAAATCTTAGTTTCATTAACATGAACTTGAGTCTATGAAATTTCAGGCTTCTAATTTGATGATTATTTCAATAATATAGTTATTCAAAATGTAAACTTGCCTGATGATGCTACTGTTATAGCGAAACGATTGTTGTAAACATAACAATAAAAAATTTTGTGAAAATAAGTATAACCTTATTTAAATATTATTTCAATAATACCTTTAGTATTGAATCAATAAATTATACATATTGTCAATATTATTTATTCTTTGAAAGATCAAACCATGGAAGGTATATTTTATTAAATATATAACAGTCACATACAAAATACAACAATTATATCTGACTGAAAAACTTGACAATTATACAGAAATATAATACTAAATAAGATAATATAATATATTGGAAGGGAGAAACTATTCTAAAATGTTCATTGACTTCATTTTGAAGTTGTACACAGATTTAATTGATTTGTAGCACTGTATTTCAATAGTAATTACATATTTGATTGTATCAGTCTTTACTTGATAAAAAACCATAGAAAATAAAACCACTTATATCTTGACTAATGTTCGATTGCATTGTATAATGCTTGATGGACCATATCGGCTCACATAGCTTGAGCGATTATTCCACTTTGAAGGAAAGTTATCGATATATAATATTAAATAAGGTTATTATGATTTTCACTAGATTTAATTGTTATTTTATACAACAATTGTTTCGCTATCACATTAGCATATTCAGGTAGGTTTACCCTTTGAATAAACAGTTATGTAATCTGTAAATCTATCCGAAGAAGAAGAATAATAATAGTTATTCAAAATGTAAACTCAACTTAAGATGCTACTGTTGTATTAAATATCAATAAAAATTCGTGAAAATCAGAGTAAACTCATTTAATATGGATTTTCATCAAATAAAACAGAAATAAATTGAATGCAATCACATCATATGACCAATTCAAATGAATGAAATGAATAAAATAAAAAAAAGGACCATACTCATAAGATACTCAAACTCTAATTGCTATTAAATGATCATAGTATTAATTAATCTCTTAACAAAGTTTGTATCCAATTCTGAGGAATAAATTCTTATTGTTATTTAACAAAACAGTTGTTTCGCTAGCTACTTCAGGTACGTTTACATCATTTAACTATTATTATTCTTGATCTTCAGGTAGGTTTACGTTTTGAATAACTAATATTATTCAGAATGGAAACCTACCTTAAGATGATACTGTGATGGAGAAACAAGTGGTATATTAAATACCAATTAAAATTTATGAAAATCAGAATAATCTTATTTAATCGTAATTTTCATCAAGTAAAGGCTGATTCAATTAAATATGTAATTATTGTTAGTATTGGAATACACTGCTACAATTAAATAAATTCTTATCTCTCTTTTGATTCTCCATCTAACTTCTTAGTGATTTATGGGTTTGTAATTTCAAAATCTTTTTCTTCTTTCTGGTGATGTTTTAGGATTGCGCCAAGAGTTCAATTGTTCTGCCATTCCTTCAAACAAAATATTAATATTAATTAAACTGAAAATTGCAGTTTCTGAATTCATTGAAATGATTCTCTATATACACATTATTGAAAAAATATTTTTCAAGTATCTTAATAATTTTTCTGTAGTATCAGTGATTGATTACTAAAAACATTTTCATAATTTCACATCCAAATTCTTGATAGAAACTAATTCAAGATTACATTCCTCCAGATATTGAGCGAGTAAGATTCTAAATTTTATCTACGGCTTAAAATTTTCACTACAATTAAACTTTAATGTTATTTATGTTGATTATATCAGTGAATTTTCGACAAGTGATGTAGGATTATTGAAAAAATATTTATACTTGTGGAACCTCTCTGTCCGCTAATTATTATTATCAAAATGCCCTATTTCTAATCTATTGAACATTTCTCGTTTATGTATCCTTTCAAATATCATATATTGTAAAAAACCAAAAAGGTCCAAGATTTAAATAATTCAAATTATGGTATAACAGAAATATCATATGAATTGACATTATTATGGAGAATGTAAGTATAAAATATACTGCTCCAATTACAGATTTCAATAAGGTATTCAGGAAATACTGACTAGTTTTTACATACCTTCATTAATTATTTGGTTTGGAAAAACTACATTCCATAAATAGTTTGTCCATTGTCGCGAGTTACGGCATACCTTTATTTTCACAAGAACCTCTCCAATCACTGAGAACGTCATTCTGCGCATGTCCTCTAGCTTGGTTTATTTCTGAAGTAGACCATAGATAAACTATTTGTGATATGTAGTTTTTTCTATGGTTGCGACAGAAGAAGAAATTCTATTCTATGTTCTAATGGAAAGTGGGAAATGATTATTAGTTCTGTGGTTGAAATCATAAATACCATTGCTTTAAAACCTATCAGCATTTCATTGTTGACAACTTAACTTACAGGAGAGTATCAAGAATAGTGACTTTAATCGTGTACATTGTGTGACTTGGAAAACTTGAAGTGGTAAGTTTTAGAAATATTGTTATCCTTGGTTGCTTGAAATAAATAATTAATCTAAAATATATTCTTCAGAATTGTATGCAACTTTTGTTGACAGAGAATAAGTAATGTTGTGTTTATTCAATGGCAACTATTATTAGAGTCTTATCAGGTTTAAGCTATTTCTGTTGGTTTCAAGGTGGAGCAATTCATGTTGGGACATAATCAATTTACGGATCCTGAAAATACACTTATAATATATCTCTTTTATTGATATCTAGTAAACAGAATTATACAAAGACAAGTAATATTATTGACCAAAATCTCAAAACCGAATTACAACATTATATTCTTCATTTTCGGTTAGATTATCCATTAGAAAACTTACGAGAATAAACTGATTACCAAGAATATAACATTAATATATGCTAATAAACAAACGTCTAATATCCTCATTTGAGATTAGAACTTTTAAACAATTTATTCAGAATTTTTCTCCAATTTTCATACTGAGCCTATGAAGCAATTAATACTTTATCCTAAGTTCATATTTTTATTGTCTCAAAGTCAACAATTTTCTTTAAAACGTGCGATGGATCATATACATGTCATTAATTAAAACAATCATTATTATTTCAGATCATGGGCAAGAAATCCCAAAAAAAGAAGTTTGTGTCTTTAGAAGAATACGAACAAAAGAGGAAGGGCGCAGTTGTTGAAAGAATTTCACCAGAAACACAAAGGAACGTTGGCAGTGAAGCGGTTTCAGAAATTTCACATGAAACAGAAAGACGAGGAAACGCTTGCAGTTGGAGGAAACTCGATGAGAAAAAGAAAATAATTAATGAAGGTATGTAAAAACTAGTCAGTATTTCCTGAATACCTTAATGAAATCTGTAATTGGAGCAGTACATTTTATACTATCATTCTCCATATTAATGTCAGTTCATATGATATTTCTGTTATACCATAATTTGAATTATGTAAATTTTGGACCTATTTGGTTTTTTTAACATTATTTGGTATTTGAAAGGATACATACACGAGACATGTTCAATCGATTAGAAATAGGAAATTTTGATAACAATGATTAGCGGACAGGGAGGTTCCACAAGTATAAATATTTGTTCATCAATCTTACATCACTTGTCGGAAATTCACTGATTTAATCAACATAAATAACTTTAAACCTTAATTGTAGTGAAGATATTAAGCCGTAGATAAAATTAAGAATTTTACTCATTTAATATATGGAGAAATGTAATCTTGAAATAGTTTCTATCAAGAATTTGTATGTGATATTATGAAAACTTTTTTAGTAATCAATCACTGATAATAAAGAAATATCATTGAGGTATTTGAAAAATATTTTTTTAAAGTTGTGTATATAGAAAATCATTTTAATGAATTCAGAAACTTCAGTTTAGTTAATATTAATATTTTGTTTGAAGGAATGGCAGAAGAAATGAACTCTTGGCGCAATCCTAAAAAATCACCAGAAAGAAGAGAAAGATTTCGAAAATTCAAACCCATAAATCACGAAGAAGTTAGTTGGAGAATCAAAAAGTGAGATGAGAATTTATTTAGTTGTAGCAGCGCATTCCAATAGTAACAATAATTACATATTTATTTAAATCAGCCTTTACTTGATGAAAATTCCGATTAAATAAGGTTATTCTGATTTTCATAAATTTTAATTGATATTTAATACACCACTTGTTTCTCCATCACTGAATCATCTTAAGTTAGGTTTACATATTGAATAATAAAAGTTATTCAAAACGCAAACCTACCTGAAAATGCCACTGTGATAGCGAAACAATTGTTGTATTAAATAACAATAAAAATAAGTGAAAATCATAATAAACATATTTAGTATTATATATCGATAACTTTCCTTCAAAGAGGAATAATCCCTCAATGTATGTGAGCCGATATGGTCCATCAAGAATTATACAATGCTATCGAGCATTAGTTGAGATATAACTGGTCTTATTTTATATGGTTTTTCATCAAGTAAAGACTGATACAATCAAATATGTAATTATTGTTACTATTGGAATACAGTGCTACAAATGAACTAAATCTGTGTTCAACTTCAAAATGAAGTCAATGAATATTTTAGAATATCTTCTCCCTTCAAATATATTATATTATATTATTTAGTATTATATTTCTGTATAATTGACAAGTTTTTCATTTAGATATTATTGTTGTATTTTGTATGTGACTGTTATATATTCAATAAAATATACCTTATATCAATAAATACTTATATTCACAAATTTTTTTTTTGTTATGTTTACAACAATCGTTGCGCTATCACAGTAGCATCATCAGGCAGGTTTATATTTCGAATAACTCTATAATTGAAATAATAATCAAATTAGAAGCCTGAAATTTTCTAGAATCAAGTTCATGTTAATGAAACTAAGATTTGTTTAATGTACTTATTTCGGAGTTCAACAGCCATTCTGAAGAATTTGGTTCTTTGATTACTAAATTTATCTCCTGAATGTAAATCTCATGTAATAAAATGATGAAGTTGTTCATTATTACCTCAGGTTTAATAAACAAATCGCAATCAACAATAGTTATGAACCGGAGGTAATAATGAAATTGTTGAGAAAAAAACAACTTGATAGGGAACCTGATTTCATTTTTCCTAAAACAAATGAAGACGTTATAAATACAATAGCGTAACATATTTCGGTAAAATAAGCCATAATATGAAAAATTTTGTACAGAAAGAACAATTCAATATTTCGTTGAGAACACAAGATAATTTTGCGGAATTCAGCAAAAACAATAAAACATAAATAATAAATCGGGTGTTTATCAGTTGAATTGTGGTAGTTGCGATAAAGTATTCGAAAACTTAACACCTCGATTTTCCGACTTTAAAATGAAAATGAGAAAAAAACATAAATTGACAAACATTCGAAAGAGTGCTGCTTTAACACATCCAAGTGAGTCGAATAATTAAAATGCTGAAAGTCTAATGTATATAATATGCAATAAAACTATAGAAAAAATTGGCTGTACGATCCAATGCTGCGGAATATGCATGGGATGGATCCATCTTATGTGTACAGATATTGCGAAAGTGTATATGCCGGAAAAGAGGAAATAGACTCGATGTGTAAGAACTGCGCAATGCTAGAAGTAAAAAAGATACGGTGGAGAAATCCCTGGAGGAACTAACTGAGAAATTGAAAATAAAGAGGAAAAGCTAAGATAAAATTAAGAAAGAAAAAGAGGAAAGTACTTATTTCAAACAGATTCTGAAAAAGATTGAAACTCTGGAACTGGCGGTTACCTTGAATATCAAGACAATAAATGAAATATTGAACGCTACGGAGGAAATGAAACGAGAAAACAAAGACCTCAGAAAAGACAATAAAACATGGAAACCACTATAGAAAAAATTGGAAAAGAATTAAATAGCTTAAGAGAGCAGATCTTACAAAACGCTGCTACATCTGATGTCCAAACTAGAAGGAAAAATATTATAGTTATAGGATTGAAGAAGAGGAAAGATATAGCTACACTCTTCATCAAGCTTGAAGTCAAAGTTCCGGAGAATGCAATTAAAGTAAGACAGTTTCCACTGAAAAATCCGATTAAAATAATTTTGAATTCCTTTGAAGAAGAAAAGAACCCAGCACAGGGTAATACAACCGCGAAAAGTAATGAGAGTCTTAAGTTCAAAGAGCATGAGATTGGAAGGAGACGACAGAAGGATATACATAAATGAAGATTTAACAAAAGGAACAAGTATTACTAAATAACGCAAAAGAGCGGAAAAAATCAGGTCGCAGGTACATTTGGTTAAGGGAAATCAAAGTTTTCTGTAGGAAGGGTGAGTACACGAAAATAATACATATTCAAAATTTCAACCAACTTGAAGTAATTAAGAGAACAAAGTTGAATTAAACCCATTCATTAATACCGTATGGATGATTTTGAGAGGAATCATCAATTTAAGCAAATATATACTAGATATTTTCAAATCGCAGAGGAACTCAATTTATTTGCCAATTAAGGAAATCATAGTAATATTAGAATTTCACATAATAATATAAGGAGTGCAGAAAAATATTTTAGTGAATCCGATGTTGTTTTATCACAGATGAACTTTGATATAGATTGCATAGTTTCGTCGGAAATATGAAAAATAAGGGACCTCAATCAGTATGAAATGGAAGGGTAAAACATAATATTCATTAATGGGGAGTTAAATCAGAATGATGGACTGGTTGTAGGCGAAAGTAGGCGAAATGAAAGTTATAGACCTCAACTTAACAAAGCTTAATAAAAAAAACACAGAGAATCGCTATCTACAGATCCCCAAGTTCACCTGTTGAGGAATTCAATAGGAATCTCCCAATGCTACTGGAATCGTGCAAAAAAAAATGAAAATAATTTATTCTTCTTTATTGGCGTTATCAATATAGACATTTAAAAAAAAACATTTATATACAGAAGAATATCTTCATAATATGGGGGAATACGGATATATATATATATATATATATATATATATATATATATATCGGTGATAAATGATTTTAGTCTAGCAACAGTTAATATAAAGTCATGCACTTATCACATCTACGTCAGCTCTGATAATGATATAGAAACATATTTACCTGCTATAGTATATACAACTGTGACCGACCATTACACAAGATAGAGATATTCCTAGAAAAACCAGTAAATATGAATTTAAATAAATAATCTTTCAAAAAAACATACATAAACTATAATCAAATGATGAAAATAGTTGAATAGCAAAAATGGAATGAAGTATATGGAACACGTGAATTCTACCAGTTAGTTGAATTGGCATGTGAGCGTAGCTCTTTCACCAAGTGACTACTCAGCAGTCTGCCACCAGAGGCAGAAAGTGTAATAAGGGTTACGCCTTATCATCGTGTGTTCATCTCTTGATGAACACACCGTCTTCCAGTTTGGGCTTCTGTTCGAAAACCTACAACCGTCTGACTGGTAGCAGGGAAGCATTATCCAACCTCTACTGGTTCTGCATTGCGAGTACCCAAGTTTCTGGGACGCAAATCACACGCTGGAAGGACTTCTTATCCATTCATCCGAACGCAGTCTCATGAACTAAGATAATCTCAAGATTGATGCCTCAATTGATCCTGGTACAAGCACCGTCACTCCGGCCTGTACGTCAAGACCCACGAACCCTTGTGAAGTATTTCGATTGATCCTGGCGTCAAGCACCAACGGACTAGCCGTTTCGTCGAGATCCACAAATCCAGAAACGTCTCACAATAGAAACAGGTTCAGGACGACGCCGGTTGAACCGTCAAGTCCCGCTGAACCCTGAGACATTTCATGAGAGTATCCCGTACATTAGTGTAATTTAATTATAATTAGTGTAAACAAAATACGTCCTTAGTCCATCATGCGAACTTTCAACCACTCTCCTCGAGTCCAACACAAATCGGTTGGCCAAGTGGTCAAGTACCACCAGTGGGCATCCTCCCTGTGGCATCCACCTGTGGGTATCCACCTGTGGACATCCACTGTCCCCAGGTAACACAGTATGCAACATAACGCACTCGACCATTAGAGAGAAAAATTCGGAGATTTACTGCAGTAGGTTAGACAAAGCTAGTTTTAAGTGAGAGGCCCTGTGCTGCGACGGACTCCCATGTCCATGAGTTGATCAATGCGGTGATCATTAGGGTGAAACTAGGGCCCCATTTGGTCGATCTTCCATCACACGTGTCCAGATACTGGCGCGAATGGCATTACGTTAGACACCAAGACTTAACCATCCATTTCAACGGGATAAAACTAGGGTCCTTAATTTAGTAATCAAAGGACAAAACTCTCCAGAATAGCTGTTGAACTCCAAAATGAGTACATTAAACAAATCTTAGTTTCATTAACATGAACTTGAGTCTATGAAATTTCAGGCTTCTAATTTGATGATTATTTCAATAATATAGTTATTCAAAATGTAAACTTGCCTGATGATGCTACTGTTATAGCGAAACGATTGTTGTAAACATAACAATAAAAAATTTTGTGAAAATAAGTATAACCTTATTTAAATATTATTTCAATAATACCTTTAGTATTGAATCAATAAATTATACATATTGTCAATATTATTTATTCTTTGAAAGATCAAACCATGGAAGGTATATTTTATTAAATATATAACAGTCACATACAAAATACAACAATTATATCTGACTGAAAAACTTGACAATTATACAGAAATATAATACTAAATAAGATAATATAATATATTGGAAGGGAGAAACTATTCTAAAATGTTCATTGACTTCATTTTGAAGTTGTACACAGATTTAATTGATTTGTAGCACTGTATTTCAATAGTAATTACATATTTGATTGTATCAGTCTTTACTTGATAAAAAAACCATATAAAATAAAACCACTTATATCTTGACTAATGTTCGATTGCATTGTATAATGCTTGATGGACCATATCGGCTCACATAGCTTGAGCGATTATTCCACTTTGAAGGAAAGTTATCGATATATAATATTAAATAAGGTTATTATGATTTTAACTAGATTTAATTGTTATTTTATACAACAATTGTTTCGCTATCACATTAGCATATTCAGGTAGGTTTACCCTTTGAATAAACAGTTATGTAATCTGTAAATCTATCCGAAGAAGAAGAATAATAATAGTTATTCAAAATGTAAACTCAACTTAAGATGCTACTGTTGTATTAAATATCAATGAAAATTCGTGAAAATCAGAGTAAACTCATTTAATATGGATTTTCATCAAATAAAACAGAAATAAATTGAATGCAATCACATCATATGACCAATTCAAATGAATGAAATGAATAAAATAAAAAAAAGGACCATACTCATAAGATACTCAAACTCTAATTGCTATTAAATGATCATAGTATTAATTAATCTCTTAACAAAGTTTGTATCTAATTCTGAGGAATAAATTCTTATTGTTATTTAACAAAACAGTTGTTTCGCTAGCTACTTCAGGTACGTTTACATCATTTAACTATTATTATTCTTGATCTTCAGGTAGGTTTACGTTTTGAATAACTAATATTATTCAGAATGGAAACCTACCTTAAGATGATACTGTGATGGAGAAACAAGTGGTATATTAAATACCAATTAAAATTTATGAAAATCAGAATAATCTTATTTAATCGTAATTTTCATCAAGTAAAGGCTGATTCAATTAAATATGTAATTATTGTTAGTATTGGAATACACTGCTACAATTAAATAAATTCTTATCTCTCTTTTGATTCTCCATCTAACTTCTTAGTGATTTATGGATTTGTAATTTCAAAATCTTTTTCTTCTTTCTGGTGATGTTTTAGGATTGCGCCAAGAGTTCAATTGTTCTGCCATTCCTTCAAACAAAATATTAATATTAATTAAACTGAAAATTGCAGTTTCTGAATTCATTGAAATGATTCTCTATATACACATTATTGAAAAAATATTTTTCAAGTATCTTAATAATTTTTCTGTAGTATCAGTGATTGATTACTAAAAACATTTTCATAATTTCACATCCAAATTCTTGATAGAAACTAATTCAAGATTACATTCCTCCAGATATTGAGCGAGTAAGATTCTAAATTTTATCTACGGCTTAAAATCTTCACTACAATTAAACTTTAATGTTATTTATGTTGATTATATCAGTGAATTTTCGACAAGTGATGTAGGATTGTTGAAAAAATATTTATACTTGTGGAACCTCTCTGTCCGCTAATTATTATTATCAAAATGCCCTATTTCTAATCTATTGAACATTTCTCGTTTATGTATCCTTTCAAATATCATATATTGTAAAAAACCAAAAAGGTCCAAGATTTAAATAATTCAAATTATGGTATAACAGAAATATCATATGAATTGACATTATTATGGAGAATGTATGTATAAAATATACTGCTCCAATTACAGATTTCAATAAGGTATTCAGGAAGTACTGACTAGTTTTTACATACCTTCATTAATTATTTGGTTTGGAAAAACTACATTCCATAAATAGTTTGTCCATTGTCGCGAGTTACGGCATACCTTTATTTTCACAAGAACCTCTCCAATCACTGAGAACGTCATTCTGCGCATGTCCTCTAGCTTGGTTTATTCCTGAAGTAGACCATAGATAAACTATTTGTGATATGTAGTTTTTTCTATGGTTGCGACAGAAGAAGAAATTCTATTCTATGTTCTAATGGAAAGTGGGAAATGATTATTAGTTCTGTGGTTGAAATCATAAATACCATTGCTTTAAAACCTATCAGCATTTCATTGTTGACAACTTAACTTACAGGAGAGTATCAAGAATAGTGACTTTAATCGTGTACATTGTGTGACTTGGAAAACTTGAAGTGGTAAGTTATAGAAATATTGTTATCCTTGGTTGCTTGAAATAAATAATTAATCTAAAATATATTCTTCAGAATTGTATGCAACTTTTGTTGACAGAGAATAAGTAATGTTGTGTTTATTCAATGGCAACTATTATTTGAGTCTTATCAGGTTTAAGCTATTTCTGTTGGTTTCAAGGTGGAGCAATTCATGTTGGGACATAATCAATTTACGGATCCTGAAAATACACTTATAATATATCTCTTTTATTGATATCTAGTAAACAGAATTATACAAAGACAAGTAATATTATTGACCAAAATCTCAAAACCGAATTACAACATTATATTCTTCATTTTCGGTTAGATTATCCATTAGAAAACTTACGAGAATAAACTGATTACCAAGAATATAACATTAATATATGCTAATAAACAAACGTCTAATATCCTCATTTGAGATTAGAACTTTTAAACAATTTATTCAGAATTTTTCTCCAATTTTCATACTGAGCCTATGAAGCAATTAATACTTTATCCTAAGTTCATATTTTTATTGTCTCAAAGTCAACAATTTTCTTTAAAACGTGCGATGGATCATATACATGTCATTATTTAAAACAATCATTATTATTTCAGATCATGGGCAAGAAATCCCAAAAAAAGAAGTTTGTGTCTTTAGAAGAATACGAACAAAAGAGGAAGGGCGCAGTTGTTGAAAGAATTTCACCAGAAACACAAAGGAACGTTGGCAGTGAAGCGGTTTCAGAAATTTCACATGAAACAGAAAGACGAGGAAACGCTTGCAGTTGGAGGAAACTCGATGAGAAAAAGAAAATAATTAATGAAGGTATGTAAAAACTAGTCAGTATTTCCTTAATACCTTAATGAAATCTGTAATTGGAGCAGTACATTTTATACTATCATTCTCCATATTAATGTCAGTTCATATGATATTTCTGTTATACCATAATTTGAATTATGTAAATTTTGGACCTATTTGGTTTTTTTAACAATATTTGGTATTTGAAAGGATACATACACGAGACATGTTCAATCGATTAGAAATAGGAAATTTTGATAACAATGATTAGCGGACAGGGAGGTTCCACAAGTATAAATATTTGTTCATCAATCTTACATCACTTGTCGGAAATTCACTGATTTAATCAACATAAATAACATTAAACCTTAATTGTAGTGAAGATATTAAGCCGTAGATAAAATTAAGAATTTTACTCATTTAATATATGGAGAAATGTAATCTTGAAATAGTTTCTATCAAGAATTTGTATGTGATATTATGAAAACTTTTTTAGTAATCAATCACTGATAATAAAGAAATATCATTGAGGTATTTGAAAAATATTTTTTTAAAGTTGTGTATATAGAAAATCATTTTAATGAATTCAGAAACTTCAGTTTAGTTAATATTAATATTTTGTTTGAAGGAATGGCAGAAGAAATGAACTCTTGGCGCAATCCTAAAAAATCACCAGAAAGAAGAGAAAGATTTCGAAAATTCAAACCCATAAATCACGAAGAAGTTAGTTGGAGAATCAAAAAGTGAGATGAGAATTTATTTAGTTGTAGCAGCGCATTCCAATAGTAACAATAATTACATATTTATTTAAATCAGCCTTTACTTGATGAAAATTCCGATTAAATAAGGTTATTCTGATTTTCATAAATTTTAATTGATATTTAATACACCACTTGTTTCTCCATCACTGAATCATCTTAAGTTAGGTTTACATATTGAATAATAAAAGTTATTCAAAACGCAAACCTACCTGAAAATGCCACTGTGATAGCGAAACAATTGTTGTATTAAATAACAATAAAAATAAGTGAAAATCATAATAAACATATTTAGTATTATATATCGATAACTTTCCTTCAAAGTGGAATAATCCCTCAATGTATGTGAGCCGATATGGTCCATCAAGAATTATACAATGCTATCGAGCATTAGTTGAGATATAACTGGTCTTATTTTATATGGTTTTTCATCAAGTAAAGACTGATACAATCAAATATGTAATTATTGTTACTATTGGAATACAGTGCTACAAATGAACTAAATCTGTGTTCAACTTCAAAATGAAGTCAATGAATATTTTAGAATATCTTCTCCCTTCAAATATATTATATTATATTATTTAGTATTATATTTCTGTATAATTGACAAGTTTTTCATTTAGATATTATTGTTGTATTTTGTATGTGACTGTTATATATTCAATAAAATATACCTTATATCAATAAATACTTATATTCACAAATTTTTTTTTTGTTATGTTTACAACAATCGTTGCGCTATCACAGTAGCATCATCAGGCAGGTTTATATTTCGAATAACTCTATAATTGAAATAATAATCAAATTAGAAGCCTGAAATTTTCTAGAATCAAGTTCATGTTAATGAAACTAAGATTTGTTTAATGTACTTATTTCGGAGTTCAACAGCCATTCTGAAGAATTTGGTTCTTTGATTACTAAATTTATCTCCTGAATGTAAATCTCATGTAATAAAATGATGAAGTTGTTCATTATTACCTCAGGTTTAATAAACAAATCGCAATCAACAATAGTTATGAACCGGAGGTAATAATGAAATTGTTGAGAAAAAAACAACTTGATAGGGAACCTGATTTCATTTTTCCTAAAACAAATGAAGACGTTATAAATACAATAGCGTAACATATTTCGGTAAAATAAGCCATAATATGAAAAATTTTGTACAGAAAGAACAATTCAATATTTCGTTGAGAACACAAGATAATTTAGCGGAATTCAGCAAAAACAATAAAACATAAATAATAAATCGGGTGTTTATCAGTTGAATTGTGGTAGTTGCGATAAAGTATTCGAAAACTTAACACCTCGATTTTCCGACTTTAAAATGAAAATGAGAAAAAAAACATAAATTGACAAACATTCGAAAGAGTGCTGCTTTAACACATCCAAGTGAGTCGAATAATTAAAATGCTGAAAGTCTAATGTATATAATATGCAATAAAACTATAGAAAAAATTGGCTGTACGATCCAATGCTGCGGAATATGCATGGGATGGATCCATCTTATGTGTACAGATATTGCGAAAGTGTATATGCCGGAAAAGAGGAAATAGACTCGATGTGTAAGAACTGCGCAATGCTAGAAGTAAAAAAGATACGGTGGAGAAATCCCTGGAGGAACTAACTGAGAAATTGAAAATAAAGAGGAAAAGCTAAGATAAAATTAAGAAAGAAAAAGAGGAAAGTACTTATTTCAAACAGATTCTGAAAAAGATTGAAACTCTGGAACTGGCGGTTACCTTGAATATCAAGACAATAAATGAAATATTGAACGCTACGGAGGAAATGAAACGAGAAAACAAAGACCTCAGAAAAGACAATAAAACATGGAAACCACTATAGAAAAAATTGGAAAAGAATTAAATAGCTTAAGAGAGCAGATCTTACAAAACGCTGCTACATCTGATGTCCAAACTAGAAGGAAAAATATTATAGTTATAGGATTGAAGAAGAGGAAAGATATAGCTACACTCTTCATCAAGCTTGAAGTCAAAGTTCCGGAGAATGCAATTAAAGTAAGACAGTTTCCACTGAAAAATCCGATTAAAATAATTTTGAATTCCTTTGAAGAAGAAAAGAACCCAGCACAGGGTAATACAACCGCGAAAAGTAATGAGAGTCTTAAGTTCAAAGAGCATGAGATTGGAAGGAGACGACAGAAGGATATACATAAATGAAGATTTAACAAAAGGAACAAGTATTACTAAATAACGCAAAAGAGCGGAAAAAATCAGGTCGCAGGTACATTTGGTTAAGGGAAATCAAAGTTTTCTGTAGGAAGGGTGAGTACACGAAAATAATACATATTCAAAATTTCAACCAACTTGAAGTAATTAAGAGAACAAAGTTGAATTAAACCCATTCATTAATACCGTATGGATGATTTTGAGAGGAATCATCAATTTAAGCAAATATATACTAGATATTTTCAAATCGCAGAGGAACTCAATTTATTTGCCAATTAAGGAAATCATAGTAATATTAGAATTTCACATAATAATATAAGGAGTGCAGAAAAATATTTTAGTGAATCCGATGTTGTTTTATCACAGATGAACTTTGATATAGATTGCATAGTTTCGTCGGAAATATGAAAAATAAGGGACCTCAATCAGTATGAAATGGAAGGGTAAAACATAATATTCATTAATGGGGAGTTAAATCAGAATGATGGACTGGTTGTAGGCGAAAGTAGGCGAAATGAAAGTTATAGACCTCAACTTAACAAAGCTTAATAAAAAAAACACAGAGAATCGCTATCTACAGATCCCCAAGTTCACCTGTTGAGGAATTCAATAGGAATCTCCCAATGCTACTGGAATCGTGCAAAAAAAAATGAAAATAATTTATTCTTCTTTATTGGCGTTATCAATATAGACATTTAAAAAAAAACATTTATATACAGAAGAATATTAGAGAGAAAAATTCGGAGATTTACTGCAGTAGGTTAGACAAAGCTAGTTTTAAGTGAGAGGCCCTGTGCTGCGACGGACTCCCATGTCCATGAGTTGATCAATGCGGTGATCATTAGGGTGAAACTAGGGCCCCATTTGGTCGATCTTCCATCACACGTGTCCAGAGACTGGCGCGAATGGCATTACGTTAGACACCAAGACTTAACCATCCATTTCAACGGGATAAAACTAGGGTCCTTAATTTAGTAATCAAAGGACAAAACTCTCCAGAATAGCTGTTGAACTCCAAAATGAGTACATTAAACAAATCTTAGTTTCATTAACATGAACTTGAGTCTATGAAATTTCAGGCTTCTAATTTGATGATTATTTCAATAATATAGTTATTCAAAATGTAAACTTGCCTGATGATGCTACTGTTATAGCGAAACGATTGTTGTAAACATAACAATAAAAAATTTTGTGAAAATAAGTATAACCTTATTTAAATATTATTTCAATAATACCTTTAGTATTGAATCAATAAATTATACATATTGTCAATATTATTTATTCTTTGAAAGATCAAACCATGGAAGGTATATTTTATTAAATATATAACAGTCACATACAAAATACAACAATTATATCTGACTGAAAAACTTGACAATTATACAGAAATATAATACTAAATAAGATAATATAATATATTGGAAGGGAGAAACTATTCTAAAATGTTCATTGACTTCATTTTGAAGTTGTACACAGATTTAATTGATTTGTAGCACTGTATTTCAATAGTAATTACATATTTGATTGTATCAGTCTTTACTTGATAAAAAACCATATAAAATAAAACCACTTATATCTTGACTAATGTTCGATTGCATTGTATAATGCTTGATGGACCATATCGGCTCACATAGCTTGAGCGATTATTCCACTTTGAAGGAAAGTTATCGATATATAATATTAAATAAGGTTATTATGATTTTAACTAGATTTAATTGTTATTTTATACAACAATTGTTTCGCTATCACATTAGCATATTCAGGTAGGTTTACCCTTTGAATAAACAGTTATGTAATCTGTAAATCTATCCGAAGAAGAAGAATAATAATAGTTATTCAAAATGTAAACTCAACTTAAGATGCTACTGTTGTATTAAATATCAATGAAAATTCGTGAAAATCAGAGTAAACTCATTTAATATGGATTTTCATCAAATAAAACAGAAATAAATTGAATGCAATCACATCATATGACCAATTCAAATGAATGAAATGAATAAAATAAAAAAAAGGACCATACTCATAAGATACTCAAACTCTAATTGCTATTAAATGATCATAGTATTAATTAATCTCTTAACAAAGTTTGTATCTAATTCTGAGGAATAAATTCTTATTGTTATTTAACAAAACAGTTGTTTCGCTAGCTACTTCAGGTACGTTTACATCATTTAACTATTATTATTCTTGATCTTCAGGTAGGTTTACGTTTTGAATAACTAATATTATTCAGAATGGAAACCTACCTTAAGATGATACTGTGATGGAGAAACAAGTGGTATATTAAATACCAATTAAAATTTATGAAAATCAGAATAATCTTATTTAATCGTAATTTTCATCAAGTAAAGGCTGATTCAATTAAATATGTAATTATTGTTAGTATTGGAATACACTGCTACAATTAAATAAATTCTTATCTCTCTTTTGATTCTCCATCTAACTTCTTAGTGATTTATGGATTTGTAATTTCAAAATCTTTTTCTTCTTTCTGGTGATGTTTTAGGATTGCGCCAAGAGTTCAATTGTTCTGCCATTCGTTCAAACAAAATATTAATATTAATTAAACTGAAAATTGCAGTTTCTGAATTCATTGAAATGATTCTCTATATACACATTATTGAAAAAATATTTTTCAAGTTACTTAATAATTTTTCTGTAGTATCAGTGATTGATTACTAAAAACATTTTCATAATTTCACATCCAAATTCTTGATAGAAACTAATTCAAGATTACATTCCTCCAGATATTGAGCGAGTAAGATTCTAAATTTTATCTACGGCTTAAAATCTTCACTACAATTAAACTTTAATGTTATTTATGTTGATTATATCAGTGAATTTTCGACAAGTGATGTAGGATTGTTGAAAAAATATTTATACTTGTGGAACCTCTCTGTCCGCTAATTATTATTATCAAAATGCCCTATTTCTAATCTATTGAACATTTCTCGTTTATGTATCCTTTCAAATATCATATATTGTAAAAAACCAAAAAGGTCCAAGATTTAAATAATTCAAATTATGGTATAACAGAAATATCATATGAATTGACATTATTATGGAGAATGTATGTATAAAATATACTGCTCCAATTACAGATTTCAATAAGGTATTCAGGAAATACTGACTAGTTTTTACATACCTTCATTAATTATTTGGTTTGGAAAAACTACATTCCATAAATAGTTTGTCCATTGTCGCGAGTTACGGCATACCTTTTTTTTCACAAGAACCTCTCCAATCACTGAGAACGTCATTCTGCGCATGTCCTCTAGCTTGGTTTATTCCTGAAGTAGACCATAGATAAACTATTTGTGATATGTAGTTTTTTCTATGGTTGCGACAGAAGAAGAAATTCTATTCTATGTTCTAATGGAAAGTGGGAAATGATTATTAGTTCTGTGGTTGAAATCATAAATACCATTGCTTTAAAACCTATCAGCATTTCATTGTTGACAACTTAACTTACAGGAGAGTATCAAGAATAGTGACTTTAATCGTGTACATTGTGTGACTTGGAAAACTTGAAGTGGTAAGTTATAGAAATATTGTTATCCTTGGTTGCTTGAAATAAATAATTAATCTAAAATATATTCTTCAGAATTGTATGCAACTTTTGTTGACAGAGAATAAGTAATGTTGTGTTTATTCAATGGCAACTATTATTTGAGTCTTATCAGGTTTAAGCTATTTCTGTTGGTTTCAAGGTGGAGCAATTCATGTTGGGACATAATCAATTTACGGATCCTGAAAATACACTTATAATATATCTCTTTTATTGATATCTAGTAAACAGAATTATACAAAGACAAGTAATATTATTGACCAAAATCTCAAAACCGAATTACAACATTATATTCTTCATTTTCGGTTAGATTATCCATTAGAAAACTTACGAGAATAAACTGATTACCAAGAATATAACATTAATATATGCTAATAAACAAACGTCTAATATCCTCATTTGAGATTAGAACTTTTAAACAATTTATTCAGAATTTTTCTCCAATTTTCATACTGAGCCTATGAAGCAATTAATACTTTATCCTAAGTTCATATTTTTATTGTCTCAAAGTCAACAATTTTCTTTAAAACGTGCGATGGATCATATACATGTCATTATTTAAAACAATCATTATTATTTCAGATCATGGGCAAGAAATCCCAAAAAAAGAAGTTTGTGTCTTTAGAAGAATACGAACAAAAGAGGAAGGGCGCAGTTGTTGAAAGAATTTCACCAGAAACACAAAGGAACGTTGGCAGTGAAGCGGTTTCAGAAATTTCACATGAAACAGAAAGACGAGGAAACGCTTGCAGTTGGAGGAAACTCGATGAGAAAAAGAAAATAATTAATGAAGGTATGTAAAAACTAGTCAGTATTTCCTGAATACCTTAATAAAATCTGTAATTGGAGCAGTACATTTTATACTATCATTCTCCATATTAATGTCAGTTCATATGATATTTCTGTTATACCATAATTTGAATTATGTAAATTTTGGACCTATTTGGTTTTTTTAACAATATTTGGTATTTGAAAGGATACATACACGAGACATGTTCAATCGATTAGAAATAGGAAATTTTGATAACAATGATTAGCGGACAGGGAGGTTCCACAAGTATAAATATTTGTTCATCAATCTTACATCACTTATCGGAAATTCACTGATTTAATCAACATAAATAACATTAAACCTTAATTGTAGTGAAGATATTAAGCCGTAGATAAAATTAAGAATTTTACTCATTTAATATATGGAGAAATGTAATCTTGAAATAGTTTCTATCAAGAATTTGGATGTGATATTATGAAAACTTTTTTAGTAATCAATCACTGATAATAAAGAAAAATTATTAAGGTATTTGAAAAATATTTTTTTAAAGTTGTGTATATAGAAAATCATTTTAATGAATTCAGAAACTTCAGTTTAGTTAATATTAATATTTTGTTTGAAGGAATGGCAGAAGAAATGAACTCTTGGCGCAATCCTAAAAAATCACCAGAAAGAAGAGAAAGATTTCGAAAATTCAAACCCATAAATCACGAAGAAGTTAGTTGGAGAATCAAAAAGTGAGATGAGAATTTATTTAGTTGTAGCAGCGCATTCCAATAGTAACAATAATTACATATTTATTTAAATCAGCCTTTACTTGATGAAAATTCCGATTAAATAAGGTTATTCTGATTTTCATAAATTTTAATTGATATTTAATACACCACTTGTTTCTCCATCACTGAATCATCTTAAGTTAGGTTTACATATTGAATAATAAAAGTTATTCAAAACGCAAACCTACCTGAAAATGCCACTGTTATAGCGAAACAATTGTTGTATTAAATAACAATAAAAATAAGTGAAAATCATAATAAACATATTTAGTATTATATATCGATAACTTTCCTTCAAAGTGGAATAATCCCTCAATGTATGTGAGCCGATATGGTCCATCAAGAATTATACAATGCTATCGAGCATTAGTTGAGATATAACTGGTCTTATTTTATATGGTTTTTCATCAAGTAAAGACTGATACAATCCAATATGTAATTATTGTTACTATTGGAATACAGTGCTACAAATGAACTATATCTGTGTTCAACTTCAAAATGAAGTCATTGAATATTTTAGAATATCTTCTCCCTTCAAATATATTATATTATATTATTTAGTATTATATTTCTGTATAATTGACAAGTTTTTCATTTAGATATTATTGTTGTATTTTGTATGTGACTGTTATATATTCAATAAAATATACCTTATATCAATAAATACTTATATTCACAAATTTTTTTTTTGTTATGTTTACAACAATCGTTGCGCTATCACAGTAGCATCATCAGGCAGGTTTATATTTCGAATAACTCTATAATTGAAATAATAATCAAATTAGAAGCCTGAAATTTTCTAGAATCAAGTTCATGTTAATGAAACTAAGATTTGTTTAATGTACTTATTTTGGAGTTCAACAGCCATTCTGAAGAATTTGGTTCTTTGATTACTAAATTTATCTCCTGAATGTAAATCTCATGTAATAAAATGATGAAGTTGTTCATTATTACCTCAGGTTTAATAAACAAATCGCAATCAACAATAGTTATGAACCGGAGGTAATAATGAAATTGTTGAGAATAAAACAACTTGATAGGGAACCTGATTTCATTTTTCCTAAAACAAATGAAGACGTTATAAATACAATAGCGTAACATATTTCGGTAAAATAAGCCATAATATGAAAAATTTAGTACAGAAAGAACAATTCAATATTTCGTTGAGAACACAAGATAATTTAGCGGAATTCAGCAAAAACAATAAAACATAAATAATAAATCGGGTGTTTATCAGTTGAATTGTGGTAGTTGCGATAAAGTATTCGAAAACTTAACACCTCGATTTTCCGACTTTAAAATGAAAATGAGAAAAAAACATAAATTGACAAACATTCGAAAGAGTGCTGCTTTAACACATCCAAGTGAGTCGAATAATTAAAATGCTGAAAGTCTAATGTATATAATATGCAATAAAACTATAGAAAAAATTGGCTGTACGATCCAATGCTGCGGAATATGCAAGGGATGGATCCATCTTATGTGTACAGATATTGCGAAAGTGTATATGCCGGAAAAGAGGAAATAGACTCGATGTGTAAGAACTGCGCAATGCTAGAAGTAAAAAAGATACGGTGGAGAAATCCCTGGAGGAACTAACTGAGAAATTGAAAATAAAGAGGAAAAGCTAAGATAAAATTAAGAAAGAAAAAGAGGAAAGTACTTATTTCAAACAGATTCTGAAAAAGATTGAAACTCTGGAACTGGCGGTTACCTTGAATATCAAGACAATAGATGAAATATTGAACGCTACGGAGGAAATGAAACGAGAAAACAAAGACCTCAGAAAAGACAATAAAACATGGAAACCACTATAGAAAAAATTGGAAAAGAATTAAATAGCTTAAGAGAGCAGATCTTACAAAACGCTGCTACATTTGATGTCCAAACTAGAAGGAAAAATATTATAGTTATAGGATTGAAGAAGAGGAAAGATATAGCTACACTCTTCATCAAGCTTGAAGTCAAAGTTTCGGAGAATGCAATTAAAGTAAGACAGTTTCCACTGAAAAATCCGATTAAAATAATTTTGAATTCCTTTGAAGAAGAAAAGAACCCAGCACAGGGTAATACAACCGCGAAAAGTAATGAGAGTCTTAAGTTCAAAGAGCATGGGATTGGAAGGAGACGACAGAAGGATATACATAAATGAAGATTTAACAAAAGGAACAAGTATTACTAAATAACGCAAAAGAGCGGAAAAAATCAGGACACAGGTACATTTGGTTAAGGGAAATCAAAGTTTTCTGTAGGAAGGGTGAGTACACGAAATTAATACATATTCAAAATTTCAACCAACTTGAAGTAATTAAGAGAACAAAGTTGAATTAAACCCATTCATTAATACCGTATGGATGATTTTGAGAGGAATCATCAATTTAAGCAAATATATACCAGATATTTTCAAATCGCAGAGGAACTCAATTTATTTGCCAATAAAGGAAATCATAGTAATATTAGAATTTCACATAATAATATAAGGAGTGCAGAAAAATATTTTAGTGAATCCGATGTTGTTTTATCACAGATGAATTTTGATATAGATTGCATAGTTTCGTCGGAAATATGAAAAATAAGGGACCTCAATCAGTATGAAATGGAAGGGTAAAACAATATTCATTAATGGGGAGTTAAATCAGAATGATGGAGTGGTTGTAGGCGAAAGTAGGCGAAATGAAAGTTATAGACCTCAACTTAACAAAGCTTAATAAAAAAAACACAGAGAATCGCTATCTACAGATCCCCAAGTTCACCTGTTGAGGAATTCAATAGGAATCTCCCAATGCTACTGGAATCGTGCAAAAAAAAATGAAAATAATTTATTCTTCTTTATTGGCGTTATCAATATAGACATTTAAAAAAAAACATGTATATACAGAAGAATATCTTCATAATATGGGGGAATATGGATATATATATATATATATATATATATATATATATATATATATATCGGTGATAAATGATTTTAGTCTAGCAACAGTTAATATAAAGTCATGCACTTATCACATCTACGTCAGCTCTGATAATGATATAGAAACATATTTACCTGCTATAGTATATACAACTGTGACCGACCATTACACAAGATAGAGATATTCCTAGAAAAACCAGTAAATATGAATTTAAATAAATAATCTTTCAAAAAAACATACATAAACTATAATCAAATGATGAAAATAGTTGAATAGCAAAAATGGAATGAAGTATATGGAACACGTGAATTCTACCAGTTAGTTGAATTGGCATGTGAGCGTAGCTCTTTCACCAAGTGACTACTCAGCAGTCTGCCACCAGAGGCAGAAAGTGTAATAAGGGTTACGCCTTATCATTGTGTGTTCATCTCTTGATGAACACACCGTCTTCCAGTTTGGGCTTCTGTTCGAAAACCTACAACCGTCTGACTGGTAGCAGGGAAGCATTATCCAACCTCTACTGGTTCTGCATTGCGAGTACCCAAGTTTCTGGGATGCAAATCACACGCTGGAAGGACTTCTTATCCATTCATCCGAACGCAGTCTCATGAACTAAGATAATCTCAAGATTGATGCCTCAATTGATCCTGGTACAAGCACCGTCACTCCGGCCTGTACGTCAAGACCCACGAACCCTTGTGAAGTATTTCGATTGATCCTGGCGTCAAGCACCAACGGACTAGCCGTTTCGTCGAGATCCACAAATCCAGAAACGTCTCACAATAGAAACAGGTTCAGGACGACGCCGGTTGAACCGTCAAGTCCCGCTGAACCCTGAGACATTTCATGAGAGTATCCCGTACATTAGTGTAATTTAATTATAATTAGTGTAAACAAAATACGTCCTTAGTCCATCATGCGAACTTTCAACCACTCTCCTCGAGTCCAACACAAATCGGTTGGCCAAGTGGTCAAGTACCACCAGTGGGCATCCTCCCTGTGGCATCCACCTGTGGGTATCCACCTGTGGACATCCACTGTCCCCAGGTAACACAGTATGCAACATAACGCACTCGACCATTAGAGAGAAAAATTCGGAGATTTACTGCAGTAGGTTAGACAAAGCTAGTTTTAAGTGAGAGGCCCTGTGCTGCGACGGACTCCCATGTCGATGAGTTGATCAATGCGGTGATCATTAGGGTGAAACTAGGGCCCCATTTGGTCGATCTTCCATCACACGTGTCCAGAGACTGGCGCGAATGGCATTACGTTAGACACCAAGACTTAACCATCCATTTCAACGGGATAAAAGTAGGGTCCTTAATTTAGTAATCAAAGGACAAAACTCTCCAGAATAGCTGTTGAACTCCGAAATGAGTACATTAAACAAATCTTAGTTTCATTAACATGAACTTGAGTCTATGAAATTTCAGGCTTCTAATTTGATGATTATTTCAATAATATAGTTATTCAAAATGTAAACTTGCCTGATGATGCTACTGTTATAGCGAAACGATTGTTGTAAACATAACAATAAAAAATTTTGTGAAAATAAGTATAACCTTATTTAAATATTATTTCAATAATACCTTTAGTATTGAATCAATAAATTATACATATTGTCAATATTATTTATTCTTTGAAAGATCAAACCATGGAAGGTATATTTTATTAAATATATAACAGTCACATACAAAATACAACAATTATATCTGACTGAAAAACTTGACAATTATACAGAAATATAATACTAAATAAGATAATATAATATATTGGAAGGGAAAAACTATTCTAAAATGTTCATTGACTTCATTTTGAAGTTGTACACAGATTTAATTGATTTGTAGCACTGTATTTCAATAGTAATTACATATTTGATTGTATCAGTCTTTACTTGATAAAAAACCATATAAAATAAAACCACTTATATCTTGACTAATGTTCGATTGCATTGTATAATGCTTGATGGACCATATCGGCTCACATAGCTTGAGCGATTATTCCACTTTGAAGGAAAGTTATCGATATATAATATTAAATAAGGTTATTATGATTTTCACTAGATTTAATTGTTATTTTATACAACAATTGTTTCGCTATCACATTAGCATATTCAGGTAGGTTTACCCTTTGAATAAACAGTTATGTAATCTGTAAATCTATCCGAAGAAGAAGAATAATAATAGTTATTCAAAATGTAAACTCAACTTGAGATGCTACTGTTGTATTAAATATCAATAAAAATTCGTGAAAATCAGAGTAAACTCATTTAATATGGATTTTCATCAAATAAAACAGAAATAAATTGAATGCAATCACATCATATAACCAATTCAAATGAATGAAATGAATAAAATAAAAAAAAGGACCATACTCATAAGATACTCAAACTCTAATTGCTATTAAATGATCATAGTATTAATTAATCTCTTAACAAAGTTTGTATCCAATTCTGAGGAATAAATTCTTATTGTTATTTAACAAAACAGTTGTTTCGCTAGCTACTTCAGGTACGTTTACATCATTTAACTATTATTATTCTTGATCTTCAGGTAGGTTTACGTTTTGAATAACTAATATTATTCAGAATGGAAACCTACCTTAAGATGATACTGTGATGGAGAAACAAGTGGTATATTAAATACCAATTAAAATTTATGAAAATCAGAATAATCTTATTTAATCGTAATTTTCATCAAGTAAAGGCTGATTCAATTAAAGATGTAATTATTGTTAGTATTGGAATACACTGCTACAATTAAATAAATTCTTATCTCTCTTTTGATTCTCCATCTAACTTCTTAGTGATTTATGGGTTTGTAATTTCAAAATCTTTTTCTTCTTTCTGGTGATGTTTTAGTATTGCGCCAAGAGTTCAATTGTTCTGCCATTCCTTCAAACAAAATATTAATATTAATTAAACTGAAAATTGCAGTTTCTGAATTCATTGAAATGATTCTCTATATACACATTATTGAAAAAATATTTTTCAAGTATCTTAATAATTTTTCTGTAGTATCAGTGATTGATTACTAAAAACATTTTCATAATTTCACATCCAAATTCTTGATAGAAACTAATTCAAGATTACATTCCTCCAGATATTGAGCGAGTAAGATTCTAAATTTTATCTACGGCTTAAAATCTTCACTACAATTAAACTTTAATGTTATTTATGTTGATTATATCAGTGAATTTTCGACAAGTGATGTAGGATTGTTGAAAAAATATTTATACTTGTGGAACCTCTCTGTCCGCTAATTATTATTATCAAAATGCCCTATTTCTAAGCTATTGAACATTTCTCGTTTATGTATCCTTTCAAATATCATATATTGTAAAAAACCAAAAAGGTCCAAGATTTAAATAATTCAAATTATGGTATAACAGAAATATCATATGAATTGACATTATTATGGAGAATGTAAGTATAAAATATACTGCTCCAATTACAGATTTCAATAAGGTATTCAGGAAATACTGACTAGTTTTTACATACCTTCATTAATTATTTGGTTTGGAAAAACTACATTCAATAAATAGTTTGTCCATTGTCGCGAGTTACGGCATACCTTTATTTTCACAAGAACCTCTCCAATCACTGAGAACGTCATTCTGCGCATGTCCTCTAGCTTGGTTTATTCCTGAAGTAGACCATAGATAAACTATTTGTGATATGTAGTTTTTTCTATGGTTGCGACAGAAGAAGAAATTCTATTGTATGTTCTAATGGAAAGTGGGAAATGATTATTAGTTCTGTGGTTGAAATCATAAATACCATTGCTTTAAAACCTATCAGCATTTCATTGTTGACAACTTAACTTACAGGAGAGTATCAAGAATAGTGACTTTAATCGTGTACATTGTGTGACTTGGAAAACTTGAAGTGGTAAATTTTAGAAATATTGTTATCCTTGGTTGCTTGAAATAAATAATTAATCTAAAATATATTCTTCAGAATTGTATGCAACTTTTGTTGACAGAGAATAAGTAATGTTGTGTTTATTCAATGGCAACTATTATTTGAGTCTTATCAGGTTTAAGCTATTTCTGTTGGTTTCAAGGTGGAGCAATTCATGTTGTGACATAATCAATTTACGGATCCTGAAAATACACTTATAATATATCTCTTTTATTGATATCTAGTAAACAGAATTATACAAAGACAAGTAATATTATTGACCAAAATCTCAAAACCGAATTACAACATTATATTCTTCATTTTCGGTTAGATTATCCATTAGAAAACTTACGAGAATAAACTGATTACCAAGAATATAACATTAATATATGCTAATAAACAAACGTCTAATATCCTCATTTGAGATTAGAACTTTTAAACAATTTATTCAGAATTTTTCTCCAATTTTCATACTGAGCCTATGAAGCAATTAATACTTTATCCTAAGTTCATATTTTTATTGTCTCAAAGTCAACAATTTTCTTTAAAACGTGCGATGGATCATATACATGTCATTATTTAAAACAATCATTATTATTTCAGATCATGGGCAAGAAATCCCAAAAAAAGAAGTTTGTGTCTTTAGAAGAATACGAACAAAAGAGGAAGGGCGCAGTTGTTGAAAGAATTTCACCAGAAACACAAAGGAACGTTGGCAGTGAAGCGGTTTCAGAAATTTCACATGAAACAGAAAGACGAGGAAACGCTTGCAGTTGGGGGAAACTCGATGAGAAAAAGAAAATAATTAATGAAGGTATGTAAAAACTAGTCAGTATTTCCTGAATACCTTAATGAAATCTGTAATTGGAGCAGTACATTTTATACTATCATTCTCCATATTAATGTTAGTTCATATGATATTTCTGTTATACCATAATTTGAATTATGTAAATTTTGGACCTATTTGGTTTTTTTAACAATATTTGGTATTTGAAAGGATACATACACGAGACATGTTCAATCGATTAGAAATAGGAAATTTTGATAACAATGATTAGCGGACAGGGAGGTTCCACAAGTATAAATATTTGTTCATCAATCTTACATCACTTGTCGGAAATTCACTGATTTAATCAACATAAATAACATTAAACCTTAATTGTAGTGAAGATATTAAGCCGTGGATAAAATTAAGAATTTTACTCATTTAATATATGGAGAAATGTAATCTTGAAATAGTTTCTATCAAGAATTTGGATGTGATATTATGAAAACTTTTTTAGTAATCAATCACTGATAATAAAGAAAAATTATTAAGGTATTTGAAAAATATTTTTTTAAAGTTGTGTATATAGAAAATCATTTTAATGAATTCAGAAACTTCAGTTTAGTTAATATTAATATTTTGTTTGAAGGAATGGCAGAAGAAATGAACTCTTGGCGCAATCCTAAAAAATCACCAGAAAGAAGAGAAAGATTTCGAAAATTCAAACCCATAAATCACGAAGAAGTTAGTTGGAGAATCAAAAAGTGAGATGAGAATTTATTTAGTTGTAGCAGCGCATTCCAATAGTAACAATAATTACATATTTATTTAAATCAGCCTTTACTTGATGAAAATTCCGATTAAATAAGGTTATTCTGATTTTCATAAATTTTAATTGATATTTAATACACCACTTGTTTCTCCATCACTGAATCATCTTAAGTTAGGTTTACATATTGAATAATAAAAGTTATTCAAAACGCAAACCTACCTGAAAATGCCACTGTGATAGCGAAACAATTGTTGTATTAAATAACAATAAAAATAAGTGAAAATCATAATAAACATATTTAGTATTATATATCGATAACTTTCCTTCAAAGTGGAATAATCCCTCAATGTATGTGAGCCGATATGGTCCATCAAGAATTATACAATGCTATCGAGCATTAGTTGAGATATAACTGGTCTTATTTTATATGGTTTTTCATCAAGTAAAGACTGATACAATCAAATGTAATTATTGTTACTATTGGAATACAGTGCTATAAATGAACTAAATCTGTGTTCAACTTCAAAATGAAGTCAATGAATATTTTAGAATATCTTCTCCCTTCAAATATATTATATTATATTATTTAGTATTATATTTCTGTATAATTGACAAGTTTTTCATTTAGATATTATTGTTGTATTTTGTATGTGACTGTTATATATTCAATAAAATATACCTTATATCAATAAATACTTATATTCACAAATTTTTTTTTTGTTATGTTTACAACAATCGTTGCGCTATCACAGTAGCATCATCAGGCAGGTTTATATTTCGAATAACTCTAAAATTGAAATAATAATCAAATTAGAAGCCTGAAATTTTCTAGAATCAAGTTCATGTTAATGAAACTAAGATTTGTTTAATGTACTTATTTCGGAGTTCAACAGCCATTCTGAAGAATTTGGTTCTTTGATTACTAAATTTATCTCCTGAATGTAAATCTCATGTAATAAAATGATGAAGTTGTTCATTATTACCTCAGGTTTAATAAACAAATCGCAATCAACAATAGTTATGAACCGGAGGTAATAATGAAATTGTTGAGAAAAAAACAACTTGATAGGGAACCTGATTTCATTTTTCCTAAAACAAATGAAGTAGTTATAAATACAATAGCGTAACATATTTCGGTAAAATAAGCCATAATATGAAAAATTTAGTACAGAAAGAACAATTCAATATTTCGTTGAGAACACAAGATAATTTAGCGGAATTCAGCAAAAACAATAAAACATAAATAATAAATCGGGTGTTTATCAGTTGAATTGTGGTAGTTGCGATAAAGTATTCGAAAACTTAACACCTCGATTTTCCGACTTTAAAATGAAAATGAGAAAAAAACATAAATTGACAAACATTCGAAAGAGTGCTGCTTTAACACATCCAAGTGAGTCGAATAATTAAAATGCTGAAAGTCTAATGTATATAATATGCAATAAAACTATAGAAAAAATTGGCTGTACGATCCAATGCTGCGGAATATGCAAGGGATGGATCCATCTTATGTGTACAGATATTGCGAAAGTGTATATGCCGGAAAAGAGGAAATAGACTCGATGTGTAAGAACTGCGCAATGCTAGAAGTAAAAAAGATACGGTGGAGAAATCCCTGGAGGAACTAACTGAGAAATTGAAAATAAAGAGGAAAAGCTAAGATAAAATTAAGAAAGAAAAAGAGGAAAGTACTTATTTCAAACAGATTCTGAAAAAGATTGAAACTCTGGAACTGGCGGTTACCTTGAATATCAAGACAATAGATGAAATATTGAACGCTACGGAGGAAATGAAACGAGAAAACAAAGACCTCAGAAAAGACAATAAAACATGGAAACCACTATAGAAAAAATTGGAAAAGAATTAAATAGCTTAAGAGAGCAGATCTTACAAAACGCTGCTACATCTGATGTCCGAACTAGAAGGAAAAATATTATAGTTATAGGATTGAAGAAGAGGAAAGATATAGCTACACTCTTCATCAAGCTTGAAGTCAAAGTTCCGGAGAATGCAATTAAAGTAAGACAGTTTCCACTGAAAAATCCGATTAAAATAATTTTGAATTCCTTTGAAGAAGAAAAGAACCCAGCACAGGGTAATACAACCGCGAAAAGTAATGAGAGTCTTAAGTTCAAAGAGCATGGGATTGGAAGGAGACGACAGAAGGATATACATAAATGAAGATTTAACAAAAGGAACAAGTATTACTAAATAACGCAAAAGAGCGGAAAAATTCAGGACACAGGTACATTTGGTTAAGGGAAATCAAAGTTTTCTGTAGGAAGGGTGAGTACACGAAAATAATACATATTCAAAATTTCAACCAACTTGAAGTAATTAAGAGAACAAAGTTGAATTAAACCCATTCATTAATACCGTATGGATGATTTTGAGAGGAATCATCAATTTAAGCAAATATATACCAGATATTTTCAAATCGCAGAGGAACTCAATTTATTTGCCAACAAAGGAAATCATAGTAATATTAGAATTTCACATAATAATATAAGGAGTGCAGAAAAATATTTTGGTGAATCCGATGTTGTTTTATCACAGATGAACTGTGATATAGATTGCATAGTTTCGTCGGAAATATGAAAAATAAGGGACCTCAATCAGTATGAAATGGAAGGGTAAAACATAATATTCATTAATTGGGAGTTAAATCAGAATGATGGAGTGGTTGTAGGCGAAAGTAGGGGAAATGAAAGTTATAGACCTCAACTTAACAAAGCTTAATAAAAAAAACACAGAGAATTGCTATCTACAGATCCCCAAGTTCACCTGTTGAGGAATTCAATAGGAATCTCCCAATGCTACTGGAATCGTGCAAAAAAAAATGAAAATAATTTATTCTTCTTTATTGGCGTTATCAATATAGACATTTAAAAAAAAACATGTATATACAGAAGAATATCTTCATAATATGGGGGAATACGGATATATATATATATATATATATATATATATATATATATATATATATATATATATATATATATATATATATATATATATATATATATATCGGTGATAAATGATTTTAGTCTAGCAACAGTTAATATAAAGTCATGCACTTATCACATCTACGTCAGCTCTGATAATGATATAGAAACATATCTACCTGCTATAGTATATACAACTGTGACCGACCATTACACAAGATAGAGATATTCCTAGAAAAACCAGTAAATATGAATTTAAATAAATAATCTTTCAAAAAAACATACATAAACTATAATCAAATGATGAAAATAGTTGAATAGCAAAAATGGAATGAAGTATATGGAACACGTGAATTCTACCAGTTAGTTGAATTGGCATGTGAGCGTAGCTCTTTCACCAAGTGACTACTCAGCAGTCTGCCACCAGAGGCAGAAAGTGTAATAAGGGTTACGCCTTATCATCGTGTGTTCATCTCTTGATGAACACACCGTCTTCCAGTTTGGGCTTCTGTTCGAAAACCTACAACCGTCTGACTGGTAGCAGGGAAGCATTATCCAACCTCTACTGGTTCTGCATTGCGAGTACCCAAGTTTCTGGGACGCAAATCACACGCTGGAAGGACTTCTTATCCATTCATCCGAACGCAGTCTCATGAACTAAGATAATCTCAAGATTGATGCCTCAATTGATCCTGGTACAAGCACCGTCACTCCGGCCTGTACGTCAAGACCCACGAACCCTTGTGAAGTATTTCGATTGATCCTGGCGTCAAGCACCAACGGGCTAGCCGTTTCGTCGAGATCCACAAATCCAGAAACGTCTCACAATAGAAACAGGTTCAGGACGACTCCGGTTGAACCGTCAAGTCCCGCTGAACCCTGAGACATTTCATGAGAGTATCCCGTACATTAGTGTAATTTAATTATAATTAGTGTAAACAAAATACGTCCTTAGTCCATCATGCGAACTTTCAACCACTCTCCTCGAGTCCAACACAAATCGGTTGGCCAAGTGGTCAAGTACCACCAGTGGGCATCCTCCCTGTGGCATCCACCTGTGGGTATCCACCTGTGGACATCCACTGTCCCCAGGTAACACAGTATGCAACATAACGCACTCGACCATTAGAGAGAAAAATTCGGAGATTTACTGCAGTAGGTTAGACAAAGCTAGTTTTAAGTGAGAGGCCCTGTGCTGCGACGGACTCCCATGTCCATGAGTTGATCAATGCGGTGATCATTAGGGTGAAACTAGGGCCCCATTTGGTCGATCTTCCATCACACGTGTCCAGAGACTGGCGCGAATGGCATTACGTTAGACACCAAGACTTAACCATCCATTTCAACGGGATAAAACTAGGGTCCTTGATTGATAATCAAAGGACAAAACTCTCCAGAATAGCTGTTGAACTCCGAAATGAGTACATTAAACAAATCTTTGTTTCATTAACATGAACTTGAGTCTATGAAATTTCAGGCTTCTAATTTGATGATTATTTCAATAATATAGTTATTCAAAATGTAAACTTGTCTGATGATGCTACTGTTATAGCGAAACGATTGTTGTAAACATAACAATAAAAAATTTTGTGAAAATAAGTATAACCTTATTTAAATATTATTTCAATAATACCTTTAGTATTGAATCAATAAATTATACATATTGTCAATATTATTTATTCTTTGAAAGATCAAACCATGGAAGGTATATTTTATTAAATATATAACAGTCACATACAAAATACAACAATTATATCTGACTGAAAAACTTGACAATTATACAGAAATATAATACTAAATAAGATAATATAATATATTGGAAGGGAGAAGCTATTCTAAAATGTTCATTGACTTCATTTTGAAGTTGTACACAGATTTAATTGATTTGTAGCACTGTATTTCAATAGTAATTACATATTTGCTTGTATCAGTCTTTACTTGATAAAAAACCAAATAAAATAAAACCACTTATATCTTGACTAATGTTCGATTGCATTGTATAATGCTTGATGGACCATATCGGCTCACATAGCTTGAGCGATTATTCCACTTTGAAGGAAAGTTATCGATATATAATATTAAATGATGTTATTATGATTTTCACTAGATTTAATTGTTATTTTATACAACAATTGTTTCGCTATCACATTAGCATATTCAGGTAGGTTTACCCTTTGAATAAACAGTTATGTAATCTGTAAATCTATCCGAAGAAGAAGTATAATAATAGTTATTCAAAATGTAAACTCAACTTAAGATGCTACTGTTGTATTAAATATCAATAAAAATTCGTGAAAATCAGAGTAAACTCATTTAATATGGATTTTCATCAAATAAAACAGAAATAAATTGAATGCAATCACATCATATGACCAATTCAAATGAATGAAATGAATAAAATAAAAAAAAGGACCATACTCATAAGATACTCAAACTCTAATTGCTATTAAATGATCATAGTATTAATTAATCTCTTAACAAAGTTTGTATCCAATTCTGAGGAATAAATTCTTATTGTTATTCAACAAAACAGTTGTTTCGCTAGCTACTTCAGGTACGTTTACATCATTTAACTATTATTATTCTTGATCTTCAGGTAGGTTTACGTTTTGAATAACTAATATTATTCAGAATGGAAACCTACCTTAAGATGATACTGTGATGGAGAAACAAGTGGTATATTAAATACCAATTAAAATTTATGAAAATCAGAATAATCTTATTTAATCGTAATTTTCATCAAGTAAAGGCTGATTCAATTAAATATGTAATTATTGTTAGTATTGGAATACACTGCTACAATTAAATAAATTCTTATCTCTCTTTTGATTCTCCATCTAACTTCTTAGTGATTTATGGGTTTGTAATTTCAAAATCTTTTTCTTCCTTCTGGTGATGTTTTAGGATTGCGCCAAGAGTTCAATTGTTCTGCCATTCCTTCAAACAAAATATTAATATTAATTAAACTGAAAATTGCAGTTTCTGAATTCATTGAAATGATTCTCTATATACACATTATTGAAAAAATATTTTTCAAGTATCTTAATAATTTTTCTGTAGTATCAGTGATTGATTACTAAAAACATTTTCATAATTTCACATCCAAATTCTTGATAGAAACTAATTCAAGATTACATTCCTCCAGATATTGAGCGAGTAAGATTCTAAATTTTATCTACGGCTTAAAATCTTCACTACAATTAAACTTTAATGTTATTTATGTTGATTATATCAGTGAATTTTCGACAAGTGATGTAGGATTGTTGAAAAAATATTTATACTTGTGGAACCTCTCTGTCCGCTAATTATTATTATCAAAATGCCCTATTTCTAATCTATTGAACATTTCTCGTTTATGTATCCTTTCAAATATCATATATTGTAAAAAACCAAAAAGGTCCAAGATTTAAATAATTCAAATTATGGTATAACAGAAATATCATATGAATTGACATTATTATGGAGAATGTAAGTATAAAATATACTGCTCCAATTACAGATTTCAATAAGGTATTCAGGAAATACTGACTAGTTTTTACATACCTTCATTAATTATTTGGTTTGGAAAAACTACATTCCATAAATAGTTTGTCCATTGTCGCGAGTTACGGCATACCTTTATTTTCACAAGAACCTCTCCAATCACTGAGAACGTCATTCTGCGCATGTCCTCTAGCTTGGTTTATTCCTGAAGTAGACCATAGATAAACTATTTGTGATATGTAGTTTTTTCTATGGTTGCGACAGAAGAAGAAATTCTATTCTATGTTCTAATGGAAAGTGGGAAATGATTATTAGTTCTGTGGTTGAAATCATAAATACCATTGCTTTAAAACCTATCAGCATTTCATTGTTGACAACTTAACTTACAGGAGAGTATCAAGAATAGTGACTTTAATCGTGTACATTGTGTGACTTGGAAAACTTGAAGTGGTAAGTTTTAGAAATATTGTTATCCTTGGTTGCTTGAAATAAATAATTAATCTAAAATATATTCTTCAGAATTGTATGCAACTTTTGTTGACAGAGAATAAGTAATGTTGTGTTTATTCAATGGCAACTATTATTTGAGTCTTATCAGGTTTAAGCTATTTCTGTTGGTTTCAAGGTGGAGCAATTCATGTTGGGACATAATCAATTTACGGATCCTGAAAATACACTTATAATATATCTCTTTTATTGATATCTAGTAAACAGAATTATACAAAGACAAGTAATATTATTGACCAAAATCTCAAAACCGAATTACAACATTATATTCTTCATTTTCGGTTAGATTATCCATTAGAAAACTTACGAGAATAAACTGATTACCAAGAATATAACATTAATATATGCTAATAAACAAACGTCTAATATCCTCATTTGAGATTAGAACTTTTAAACAATTTATTCAGAATTTTTCTCCAATTTTCATACTGAGCCTATGAAGCAATTAATACTTTATCCTAAGTTCATATTTTTATTGTCTCAAAGTCAACAATTTTCTTTAAAACGTGCGATGGATCATATACATGTCATTATTTAAAACAATCATTATTATTTCAGATCATGGGCAAGAAATCCCAAAAAAAGAAGTTTGTGTCTTTAGAAGAATACGAACAAAAGAGGAAGGGCGCAGTTGTTGAAAGAATTTCACCAGAAACACAAAGGAACGTTGGCAGTGAAGCGGTTTCAGAAATTTCACATGAAACAGAAAGACGAGGAAACGCTTGCAGTTGGAGGAAACTCGATGAGAAAAAGAAAATAATTAATGAAGGTATGTAAAAACTAGTCAGTATTTCCTGAATACCTTAATGAAATCTGTAATTGGAGCAGTACATTTTATACTATCATTCTCCATATTAATGTCAGTTCATATGATATTTCTGTTATACCATAATTTGAATTATGTAAATTTTGGACCTATTTGGTTTTTTTAACAATATTTGGTATTTGAAAGGATACATACACGAGACATGTTCAATCGATTAGAAATAGGAAATTTTGATAACAATGATTAGCGGACAGGGAGGTTCCACAAGTATAAATATTTGTTCATCAATCTTACATCACTTGTCGGAAATTCACTGATTTAATCAACATAAATAACATTAAACCTTAATTGTAGTGAAGATATTAAGCCGTAGATAAAATTAAGAATTTTACTCATTTAATATATGGAGAAATGTAATCTTGAAATAGTTTCTATCAAGAATTTGGATGCGATATTATGAAAACTTTTTTAGTAATCAATCACTGATAATAAAGAAAAATCATTAAGGTATTTGAAAAATATTTTTTTAAAGTTGTGTATATAGAAAATCATTTTAATGAATTCAGAAACTTCAGTTTAGTTAATATTAATATTTTGTTTGAAGGAATGGCAGAAGAAATGAACTCTTGGCGCAATCCTAAAAAATCACCAGAAAGAAGAGAAAGATTTCGAAAATTCAAACCCATAAATCACGAAGAAGTTAGTTGGAGAATCAAAAAGTGAGATGAGAATTTATTTAGTTGTAGCAGCGCATTCCAATAGTAACAATAATTACATATTTATTTAAATCAGCCTTTACTTCATGAAAATTCCGATTAAATAAGGTTATTCTGATTTTCATAAATTTTAATTGATATTTAATACACCACTTGTTTCTCCATCACTGAATCATCTTAAGTTAGGTTTACATATTGAATAATAAAAGTTATTCAAAACGCAAACCTACCTGAAAATGCCACTGTGATAGCGAAACAATTGTTGTATTAAATAACAATAAAAATAAGTGAAAATCATAATAAACATATTTAGTATTATATATCGATAACTTTCCTTCAAATTGGAATAATCCCTCAATGTATGTGAGCCGATATGGTCCATCAAGAATTATACAATGCTATCGAGCATTAGTTGAGATATAACTGGTCTTATTTTATATGGTTTTTCATCAAGTAAAGACTGATACAATCAAATATGTAATTATTGTTACTATTGGAATACAGTGCTATAAATGAACTAAATCTGTGTTCAACTTCAAAATGAAGTCAATGAATATTTTAGAATATATTCTCCCTTCAAATATATTATATTATATTATTTAGTATTATATTTCTGTATAATTGACAAGTTTTTCATTTAGATATTATTGTTGTATTTTGTATGTGACTGTTATATATTCAATAAAATATACCTTATATCAATAAATACTTATATTCACAAATTTTTTTTTTGTTATGTTTACAACAATCGTTGCGCTATCACAGTAGCATCATCAGGCAGGTTTATATTTCGAATAACTCTATAATTGAAATAATAATCAAATTAGAAGCCTGAAATTTTCTAGAATCAAGTTCATGTTCATGAAACTAAGATTTGTTTAATGTACTTATTTCGGAGTTCAACAGCCATTCTGAAGAATTTGGTTCTTTGATTACTAAATTTATCTCCTGAATGTAAATCTCATGTAATAAAATGATGAAGTTGTTCATTATTACCTCAGGTTTAATAAACAAATCGCAATCAACAATAGTTATGAACCGGAGGTAATAATGAAATTGTTGAGAAAAAAACAACTTGATAGGGAACCTGATTTCATTTTTCCTAAAACAAATGAAGACCTTATAAATACAATAGCGTAACATATTTCGGTAAAATAAGCCATAATATGAAAAATTTAGTACAGAAAGAACAATTCAATATTTCGTTGAGAACACAAGATAATTTAGCGGAATTCAGCAAAAACAATAAAACATAAATAATAAATCGGGTGTTTATCAGTTGAATTGTGGTAGTTGCGATAAAGTATTCGAAAACTTAACACCTCGATTTTCCGACTTTAAAATGAAAATGAGAAAAAAACATAAATTGACAAACATTCGAAAGAGTGCTGCTTTAACACATCCAAGTGAGTCGAATAATTAAAATGCTGAAAGTCTAATGTATATAATATGCAATAAAACTATAGAAAAAATTGGCTGTACGATCCAATGCTGCGGAATATGCAAGGGATGGATCCATCTTATGTGTACAGATATTGCGAAAGTGTATATGCCGGAAAAGAGGAAATAGACTCGATGTGTAAGAACTGCGCAATGCTAGAAGTAAAAAAGATACGGTGGAGAAATCCCTGGAGGAACTAACTGAGAAATTGAAAATAAAGAGGAAAAGCTAAGATAAAATTAAGAAAGAAAAAGAGGAAAGTACTTATTTCAAACAGATTCTGAAAAAGATTGAAACTCTGGAACTGGCGGTTACCTTGAATATCAAGACAATAGATGAAATATTGAACGCTACGGAGGAAATGAAACGAGAAAACAAAGACCTCAGAAAAGACAATAAAACATGGAAACCACTATAGAAAAAATTGGAAAAGAATTAAATAGCTTAAGAGAGCAGATCTTACAAAACGCTGCTACATCTGATGTCCAAACTAGAAGGAAAAATATTATAGTTATAGGATTGAAGAAGAGGAAAGATATAGCTACACTCTTCATCAAGCTTGAAGTCAAAGTTCCGGAGAATGCAATTAAAGTAAGACAGTTTCCACTGAAAAATCCGATTAAAATAATTTTGAATTCCTTTGAAGAAGAAAAGAACCCAGCACAGGGTAATACAACCGCGAAAATTAATGAGAGTCTTAAGTTCAAAGAGCATGGGATTGGAAGGAGACGACAGAAGGATATACATAAATGAAGATTTAACAAAAGGAACAAGTATTACTAAATAACGCAAAAGAGCGGAAAAAATCAGGACACAGGTACATTTGGTTAAGGGAAATCAAAGTTTTCTGTAGGAAGGGTGAGTACACGAAAATAATACATATTCAAAATTTCAACCAACTTGAAGTAATTAAGAGAACAAAGTTGAATTAAACCCATTCATTAATACCGTATGGATGATTTTGATAGGAATCATCAATTTAAGCAAATATATACCAGATATTTTCAAATCGCAGAGGAATTCAATTTATTTGCCAACAAAGGAAATCATAGTAATATTAGAATTTCACATAATAATATAAGGAGTGCAGAAAAATATTTTAGTGAATCCGATGTTGTTTTATCACAGATGAACTTTGATATAGATTGCATAGTTTCGTCGGAAATATGAAAAATAAGGGACCTCAATCAGTATGAAATGGAAGGGTAAAACATAATATTCATTAATGGGGAGTTAAATCAGAATGATGGAGTGGTTGTAGGCGAAAGTAGGCGAAATGAAAGTTATAGACCTCAACTTAACAAAGCTTAATAAAAAAAACACAGAGAATCGCTATCTACAGATCCCCAAGTTCACCTGTTGAGGAATTCAATAGGAATCTCCCAATGCTACTGGAATCGTGCAAAAAAAAATGAAAATAATTTATTCTTCTTTATTGGCGTTATCAATATAGACATTTAAAAAAAACATGTATATACAGAAGAATATCTTCATAATATGGGGGAATACGGATATATATATATATATATATATATATATATATATATATATATATATATATATTTATCGGTGATAAATGATTTTAGTCTAGCAACAGTTAATATAAAGTCATGCACTTATCACATCTACGTCAGCTCTGATAATGATATAGAAACATATCTACCTGCTATAGTATATACAACTGTGACCGACCATTACACAAGATAGAGATATTCCTAGAAAAACCAGTAAATATGAATTTAAATAAATAATCTTTCAAAAAAACATACATAAACTATAATCAAATGATGAAAATAGTTGAATAGCAAAAATGGAATGAAGTATATGGAACACGTGAATTCTACCAGTTAGTTGAATTGGCATGTGAGCGTAGCTCTTTCACCAAGTGACTACTCAGCAGTCTGCCACCAGAGGCAGAAAGTGTAATAAGGGTTACGCCTTATCATCGTGTGTTCATCTCTTGATGAACACACCGTCTTCCAGTTTGGGCTTCTGTTCGAAAACCTACAACCGTCTGACTGGTAGCAGGGAAGCATTATCCAACCTCTACTGGTTCTGCATTGCGAGTACCCAAGTTTCTGGGACGCAAATCACACGCTGGAAGGACTTCTTATCCATTCATCCGAACGCAGTCTCATGAACTAAGATAATCTCAAGATTGATGCCTCAATTGATCCTGGTACAAGCACCGTCACTCCGGCCTGTACGTCAAGACCCACGAACCCTTGTGAAGTATTTCGA
Organism: Megalocaria dilatata; assembly: GCA_034642435.1. Taxonomy (NCBI): domain Eukaryota; kingdom Metazoa; phylum Arthropoda; class Insecta; order Coleoptera; family Coccinellidae; genus Megalocaria; species Megalocaria dilatata. The sequence continues at coordinate 78,127,866 of CM067855.1, read as the reverse complement.
TTGATCCTGGCGTCAAGCACCAACGGGCTAGCCGTTTCGTCGAGATCCACAAATCCAGAAACGTCTCACAATAGAAACAGGTTCAGGACGACTCCGGTTGAACCGTCAAGTCCCGCTGAACCCTGAGACATTTCATGAGAGTATCCCGTACATTAGTGTAATTTAATTATAATTAGTGTAAACAAAATACGTCCTTAGTCCATCATGCGAACTTTCAACCACTCTCCTCGAGTCCAACACAAATCGGTTGGCCAAGTGGTCAAGTACCACCAGTGGGCATCCTCCCTGTGGCATCCACCTGTGGGTATCCACCTGTGGACATCCACTGTCCCCAGGTAACACAGTATGCAACATAACGCACTCGACCATTAGAGAGAAAAATTCGGAGATTTACTGCAGTAGGTTAGACAAAGCTAGTTTTAAGTGAGAGGCCCTGTGCTGCGACGGACTCCCATGTCCATGAGTTGATCAATGCGGTGATCATTAGGGTGAAACTAGGGCCCGATTTGTTCGATCTTCCATCACACGTTTCCAGAGACTGGCGCGAATGGCATTACGTTAGACACCAAGACTTAACCATCCATTTCAACGGGATAAAACTAGGGTCCTTAATTTAGTAATCAAAGGACAAAACTCTCCAGAATAGCTGTTGAACTCCGAAATGAGTACATTAAACAAATCTTAGTTTCATTAACATGAACTTGAGTCTATGAAATTTCAGGCTTCTAATTTGATGATTATTTCAATAATATAGTTATTCAAAATGTAAACTTGCCTGATGATGCTACTGTTATAGCGAAACGATTGCTGTAAACATAACAATAAAAAATTTTGTGAAAATAAGTATAACCTTATTTAAATATTATTTCAATAATACCTTTACTATTGAATCAATAAATTATACATATTGTCAATATTATTTATTCTTTGAAAGATCAAACCATGGAAGGTATATTTTATTAAATATAAAACAGTCACATACAAAATACAACAATTATATCTGACTGAAAAACTTGACAATTATACAGAAATATAATACTAAATAAGATAATATAATATATTGGAAGGGAGAAACTATTCTAAAATGTTCATTGACTTCATTTTGAAGTTGTACACAGATTTAATTGATTTGTAGCACTGTATTTCAATAGTAATTACATATTTGATTGTATCAGTCTTTACTTGATAAAAAACCATATAAAATAAAACCACTTATATCTTGACTAATGTTCGATTGCATTGTATAATGCTTGATGGACCATATCGGCTCACACAGCTTGAGCGATTATTCCACTTTGAAGGAAAGTTATCGATATATAATATTAAATAAGGTTATTATGATTTTCACTAGATTTAATTGTTATTTTATACAACAATTGTTTCGCTATCACATTAGCATATTCAGGTAGGTTTACCCTTTGAATAAACAGTTATGTAATCTGTAAATCTATCCGAAGAAGAAGAATAATAATAGTTATTCAAAATGTAAACTCAACTTAAGATGCTACTGTTGTATTAAATATCAATAAAAATTCATGAAAATCAGAGTAAACTCATTTAATATGGATTTTCATCAAATAAAACAGAAATAAATTGAATGCAATCACATCATATGACCAATTCAAATGAATGAAATGAATAAAATAAAAAAAAGGACCATACTCATAAGATACTCAAACTCTAATTGCTATTAAATGATCATGGTATTAATTAATCTCTTAACAAAGTTTGTATCCAATTCTGAGGAATAAATTCTTATTGTTATTTAACAAAACAGTTGTGTCGCTAGCTACTTCAGGTACGTTTACATCATTTAACTATTATTATTCTTGATCTTCAGGTAGGTTTACGTTTTGAATAACTAATATTATTCAGAATGGAAACCTACCTTAAGATGATACTGTGATGGAGAAACAAGTGGTATATTAAATACCAATTAAAATTTATGAAAATCAGAATAATCTTATTTAATCGTAATTTTCATCAAGTAAAGGCTGATTCAATTAAATATGTAATTATTGTTAGTATTGGAATACACTGCTACAATTAAATAAATTCTTATCTCTCTTTTGATTCTCCATCTAACTTCTTAGTGATTTATGGGTTTGTAATTTCAAAATCTTTTTCTTCTTTCTGGTGATGTTTTAGGATTGCGCCAAGAGTTCAATTGTTCTGCCATTCCTTCAAACAAAATATTAATATTAATTAAACTGAAAATTGCAGTTTCTGAATTCATTGAAATGATTCTCTATATACACATTATTGAAAAAATATTTTTCAAGTATCTTAATAATTTTTCTGTAGTATCAGTGATTGATTACTAAAAACATTTTCATAATTTCACATCCAAATTCTTGATAGAAACTAATTCAAGATTACATTCCTCCAGATATTGAGCGAGTAAGATTCTAAATTTTATCTACGGCTTAAAATCTTCACTACAATTAAACTTTAATGTTATTTATGTTGATTATATCAGTGAATTTTCGACAAGTGATGTAGGATTGTTGAAAAAATATTTATACTTGTGGAACCTCTCTGTCCGCTAATTATTATTATCAAAATGCCCTATTTCTAATCTATTGAACATTTCTCGTTTATGTATCCTTTCAAATATCATATATTGTAAAAAACCAAAAAGGTCCAAGATTTAAATAATTCAAATTATGGTATAACAGAAATATCATATGAATTGACATTATTATGGAGAATGTAAGTATAAAATATACTGCTCCAATTACAGATTTCAATAAGGTATTCAGGAAATACTGACTAGTTTTTACATACCTTCATTAATTATTTGGTTTGGAAAAACTACATTCCATAAATAGTTTGTCCATTGTCGCGAGTTACGGCATACCTTTATTTTCACAAGAACCTCTCCAATCACTGAGAACGTCATTCTGCGCATGTCCTCTAGCTTGGTTTATTCCTGAAGTAGACCATAGATAAACTATTTGTGATATGTAGTTTTTTCTATGGTTGCGACAGAAGAAGAAATTCTATTCTATGTTCTAATGGAAAGTGGGAAATGATTATTAGTTCTGTGGTTGAAATCATAAATACCATTGCTTTAAAACCTATCAGCATTTCATTGTTGACAACTTAACTTACAGGAGAGTATCAAGAATAGTGACTTTAATCGTGTACATTGTGTGACTTGGAAAACTTGAAGTGGTAAGTTTTAGAAATATTGTTATCCTTGGTTGCTTGAAATAAATAATTAATCTAAAATATATTCTTCAGAATTGTATGCAACTTTTGTTGACAGAGAATAAGTAATGTTGTGTTTATTCAATGGCAACTATTATTTGAGTCTTATCAGGTTTAAGCTATTTCTGTTGGTTTCAAGGTGGAGCAATTCATGTTGGGACATAATCAATTTACGGATCCTGAAAATACACTTATAATATATCGCTTTTATTGATATCTAGTAAACAGAATTATACAAAGACAAGTAATATTATTGACCAAAATCTCAAAACCGAATTACAACATTATATTCTTCATTTTCGGTTAGATTATCCATTAGAAAACTTACGAGAATAAACTGATTACCAAGAATATAACATTAATATATGCTAATAAACAAACGTCTAATATCCTCATTTGAGATTAGAACTTTTAAACAATTTATTCAGAATTTTTCTCCAATTTTCATACTGAGCCTATGAAGCAATTAATACTTTATCCTAAGTTCATATTTTTATTGTCTCAAAGTCAACAATTTTCTTTAAAACGTGCGATGGATCATATACATGTCATTATTTAAAACAATCATTATTATTTCAGATCATGGGCAAGAAATCCCAAAAAAAGAAGTTTGTGTCTTTAGAAGAATACGAACAAAAGAGGAAGGGCGCAGTTGTTGAAAGAATTTCACCAGAAACACAAAGGAACGTTGGCAGTGAAGCGGTTTCAGAAATTTCACATGAAACAGAAAGACGAGGAAACGCTTGCAGTTGGAGGAAACTCGATGAGAAAAAGAAAATAATTAATGAAGGTATGTAAAAACTAGTCAGTATTTCCTGAATACCTTAATGAAATCTGTAATTGGAGCTGTACATTTTATACTATCATTCTCCATATTAATGTCAGTTCATATGATATTTCTGTTATACCATAATTTGAATTATGTAAATTTTGGACCTATTTGGTTTTTTTAACAATATTTGGTATTTGAAAGGATACATACACGAGACATGTTCAATCGATTAGAAATAGGAAATTTTGATAACAATGATTAGCGGACAGGGAGGTTCCACAAGTATAAATATTTGTTCATCAATCTTACATCACTTGTCGGAAATTCACTGATTTAATCAACATAAATAACATTAAACCTTAATTGTAGTGAAGATATTGAGCCGTAGATAAAATTAAGAATTTTACTCATTTAATATATGGAGAAATGTAATCTTGAAATAGTTTCTATCAAGAATTTGGATGTGACATTATGAAAACTTTTTTAGTAATCAATCACTGATAATAAAGAAAAATCATTAAGGTATTTGAAAAATATTTTTTTAAAGTTGTGTATATAGAAAATCATTTTAATGAATTCAGAAACTTCAGTTTAGTTAATATTAATATTTTGTTTGAAGGAATGGCAGAAGAAATGAACTCTTGGCGCAATCCTAAAAAATCACCAGAAAGAAGAGAAAGATTTCGAAAATTCAAACCCATAAATCACGAAGAAGTTAGTTGGAGAATCAAAAAGTGAGATGAGAATTTATTTAGTTGTAGCAGCGCATTCCAATAGTAACAATAATTACATATTTATTTAAATCAGCCTTTACTTGATGAAAATTCCGATTAAATAAGGTTATTCTGATTTTCATAAATTTTAATTGATATTTAATACACCACTTGTTTCTCCATCACTGAATCATCTTAAGTTAGGTTTACATATTGAATAATAAAAGTTATTCAAAACGCAAACCTACCTGAAAATGCCACTGTGATAGCGAAACAATTGTTGTATTAAATAACAATAAAAATAAGTGAAAATCATAATAAACATATTTAGTATTATATATCGATAACTTTCCTTCAAAGTGGAATAATCCCCCAATGTATGTGAGCCGATATGGTCCATCAAGAATTATACAATGCTATCGAGCATTAGTTGAGATATAACTGGTCTTATTTTATATGGTTTTTCATCAAGTAAAGACTGATACAATCAAATATGTAATTATTGTTACTATTGGAATACAGTGCTACAAATGAACTAAATCTGTGTTCAACTTCAAAATGAAGTCAATGAATATTTTAGAATATATTCTCCCTTCAAATATATTATATTATATTATTTAGTATTATATTTCTGTATAATTGACAAGTTTTTCATTTAGATATTATTGTTGTATTTTGTATGTGACTGTTATATATTCAATAAAATATACCTTATATCAATAAATACTTATATTCACAAATTTTTTTTTTGTTATGTTTACAACAATCGTTGCGCTATCACAGTAGCATCATCAGGCAGGTTTATATTTCGAATAACTCTATAATTGAAATAATAATCAAATTAGAAGCCTGAAATTTCCTAGAATCAAGTTCATATTCATGAAACTAAGATTTGTTTAATGTACTTATTTCGGAGTTCAACAGCCATTCTGAAGAATTTGGTTCTTTGATTACTAAATTTATCTCCTGAATGTAAATCTCATGTAATAAAATGATGAAGTTGTTCATTATTACCTCAGGTTTAATAAACAAATCGCAATCAACAATAGTTATGAACCGGAGGTAATAATGAAATTGTTGAGAAAAAAACAACTTGATAGGGAACCTGATTTCATTTTTCCTAAAACAAATGAAGACCTTATAAATACAATAGCGTAACATATTTCGGTAAAATAAGCCATAATATGAAAAATTTAGTACAGAAAGAACAATTCAATATTTCGTTGAGAACACAAGATAATTTAGCGGAATTCAGCAAAAACAATAAAACATAAATAATAAATCGGGTGTTTATCAGTTGAATTGTGGTAGTTGCGATAAAGTATTCGAAAACTTAACACCTCGATTTTCCGACTTTAAAATGAAAATGAGAAAAAAACATAAATTGACAAACATTCGAAAGAGTGCTGCTTTAACACATCCAAGTGAGTCGAATAATTAAAATGCTGAAAGTCTAATGTATATAATATGCAATAAAACTATAGAAAAAATTGGCTGTACGATCCAATGCTGCGGAATATGCAAGGGATGGATCCATCTTATGTGTACAGATATTGCGAAAGTGTATATGCCGGAAAAGAGGAAATAGACTCGATGTGTAAGAACTGCGCAATGCTAGAAGTAAAAAAGATACGGTGGAGAAATCCCTGGAGGAACTAACTGAGAAATTGAAAATAAAGAGGAAAAGCTAAGATAAAATTAAGAAAGAAAAAGAGGAAAGTACTTATTTCAAACAGATTCTGAAAAAGATTGAAACTCTGGAACTGGCGGTTACCTTGAATATCAAGACAATAGATGAAATATTGAACGCTACGGAGGAAATGAAACGAGAAAACAAAGACCTCAGAAAAGACAATAAAACATGGAAACCACTATAGAAAAAATTGGAAAAGAATTAAATAGCTTAAGAGAGCAGATCTTACAAAACGCTGCTACATCTGATGTCCAAACTAGAAGGAAAAATATTATAGTTATAGGATTGAAGAAGAGGAAAGATATAGCTACACTCTTCATCAAGCTTGAAGTCAAAGTTCCGGAGAATGCAATTAAAGTAAGACAGTTTCCACTGAAAAATCCGATTAAAATAATTTTGAATTCCTTTGAAGAAGAAAAGAACCCAGCACAGGGTAATACAACCGCGAAAAGTAATGAGAGTCTTAAGTTCAAAGAGCATGGGATTGGAAGGAGACGACAGAAGGATATACATAAATGAAGATTTAACAAAAGGAACAAGTATTACTAAATAACGCAAAAGAGCGGAAAAAATCAGGACACAGGTACATTTGGTTAAGGGAAATCAAAGTTTTCTGTAGGAAGGGTGAGTACACGAAAATAATACATATTCAAAATTTCAACCAACTTGAAGTAATTAAGAGAACAAAGTTGAATTAAACCCATTCATTAATACCGTATGGATGATTTTGAGAGGAATCATCAATTTAAGCAAATATATACCAGATATTTTCAAATCGCAGAGGAACTCAATTTATTTGCCAATAAAGGAAATCATAGTAATATTAGAATTTCACATAATAATATAAGGAGTGCAGAAAAATATTTTAGTGAATCCGATGTTGTTTTATCACAGATGAACTTTGATATAGATTGCATAGTTTCGTCGGAAATATGAAAAATAAGGGACCTCAATCAGTATGAAATGGAAGGGTAAAACATAATATTCATTAATGGGGAGTTAAATCAGAATGATGGAGTGGTTGTAGGCGAAAGTAGGCGAAATGAAAGTTATAGACCTCAACTTAACAAAGCTTAATAAAAAAAACACAGAGAATCGCTATCTACAGATCCCCAAGTTCACCTGTTGAGGAATTCAATAGGAATCTCCCAATGCTACTGGAATCGTGCAAAAAAAAATGAAAATAATTTATTCTTCTTTATTGGCGTTATCAATATAGACATTTAAAAAAAAACATGTATATACAGAAGAATATCTTCATAATATGGGGGAATACGGATATATATATATATATATATATATATATATATATATATATATATATATATCGGTGATAAATGATTTTAGTCTAGCAACAGTTAATATAAAGTCATGCACTTATCACATCTACGTCAGCTCTGATAATGATATAGAAACATATCTACCTGCTATAGTATATACAACTGTGACCGACCATTACACAAGATAGAGATATTCCTAGAAAAACCAGTAAATATGAATTTAAATAAATAATCTTTCAAAAAAACATACATAAACTATAATCAAATGATGAAAATAGTTGAATAGCAAAAATGGAATGAAGTATATGGAACACGTGAATTCTACCAGTTAGTTGAATTGGCATGTGAGCGTAGCTCTTTCACCAAGTGACTACTCAGCAGTCTGCCACCAGAGGCAGAAAGTGTAATAAGGGTTACGCCTTATCATCGTGTGTTCATCTCTTGATGAACACAGCGTCTTCCAGTTTGGGCTTCTGTTCGAAAACCTACAACCGTCTGACTGGTAGCAGGGAAGCATTATCCAACCTCTACTGGTTCTGCATTGCGAGTACCCAAGTTTCTGGGACGCAAATCACACGCTGGAAGGACTTCTTATCCATTCATCCGAACGCAGTCTCATGAACTAAGATAATCTCAAGATTGATGCCTCAATTGATCCTGGTACAAGCACCGTCACTCCGGCCTGTACGTCAAGACCCACGAACCCTTGTGAAGTATTTCGATTGATCCTGGCGTCAAGCACCAACGGGCTAGCCGTTTCGTCGAGATCCACAAATCCAGAAACGTCTCACAATAGAAACAGGTTCAGGACGACTCCGGTTGAACCGTCAAGTCCCGCTGAACCCTGAGACATTTCATGAGAGTATCCCGTACATTAGTGTAATTTAATTATAATTAGTGTAAACAAAATACGTCCTTAGTCCATCATGCGAACTTTCAACCACTCTCCTCGAGTCCAACACAAATCGGTTGGCCAAGTGGTCAAGTACCACCAGTGGGCATCCTCCCTGTGGCATCCACCTGTGGGTATCCACCTGTGGACATCCACTGTCCCCAGGTAACACAGTATGCAACATAACGCACTCGACCATTAGAGAGAAAAATTCGGAGATTTACTGCAGTAGGTTAGACAAAGCTAGTTTTAAGTGAGAGGCCCTGTGCTGCGACGGACTCCCATGTCCATGAGTTGATCAATGCGGTGATCATTAGGGTGAAACTAGGGCCCCATTTGGTCGATCTTCCATCACACGTGTCCAGAGACTGGCGCGAATGGCATTACGTTAGACACCAAGACTTAACCATCCATTTCAACGGGATAAAACTAGGGTCCTTAATTTAGTAATCAAAGGACAAAACTCTCCAGAATAGCTGTTGAACTCCGAAATGAGTACATTAAACAAATCTTAGTTTCATTAACATGAACTTGAGTCTATGAAATTTCAGGCTTCTAATTTGATGTTTATTTCAATAATATAGTTATTCAAAATGTAAACTTGCCTGATGATGCTACTGTTATAGCGAAACGATTGCTGTAAACATAACAATAAAAAATTTTGTGAAAATAAGTATAACCTTATTTAAATATTATTTCAATAATACCTTTACTATTGAATCAATAAATTATACATATTGTCAATATTATTTATTCTTTGAAAGATCAAACCATGGAAGGTATATTTTATTAAATATATAACAGTCACATACAAAATACAACAATTATATCTGACTGAAAAACTTGACAATTATACAGAAATATAATACTAAATAAGATAATATAATATATTGGAAGGGAGAAACTATTCTAAAATGTTCATTGACTTCATTTTGAAGTTGTACACAGATTTAATTGATTTGTAGCACTGTATTTCAATAGTAATTACATATTTGATTGTATCAGTCTTTACTTGATAAAAAACCATATAAAATAAAACCACTTATATCTTGACTAATGTTCGATTGCATTGTATAATGCTTGATGGACCATATCGGCTCACACAGCTTGAGCGATTATTCCACTTTGAAGGAAAGTTATCGATATATAATATTAAATAAGGTTATTATGATTTTCACTAGATTTAATTGTTATTTTATACAACAATTGTTTCGCTATCACATTAGCATATTCAGGTAGGTTTACCCTTTGAATAAACAGTTATGTAATCTGTAAATCTATCCGAAGAAGAAGAATAATAATAGTTATTCAAAATGTAAACTCAACTTAAGATGCTACTGTTGTATTAAATATCAATAAAAATTCATGAAAATCAGAGTAAACTCATTTAATATGGATTTTCATCAAATAAAACAGAAATAAATTGAATGCAATCACATCATATGACCAATTCAAATGAATGAAATGAATAAAATAAAAAAAAGAACCATACTCATAAGATACTCAAACTCTAATTGCTATTAAATGATCATGGTATTAATTAATCTCTTAACAAAGTTTGTATCCAATTCTGAGGAATAAATTCTTATTGTTATTTAACAAAACAGTTGTGTCGCTAGCTACTTCAGGTACGTTTACATCATTTAACTATTATTATTCTTGATCTTCAGGTAGGTTTACGTTTTGAATAACTAATATTATTCAGAATGGAAACCTACCTTAAGATGATACTGTGATGGAGAAACAAGTGGTATATTAAATACCAATTAAAATTTATGAAAATCAGAATAATCTTATTTAATCGTAATTTTCATCAAGTAAAGGCTGATTCAATTAAATATGTAATTATTGTTAGTATTGGAATACACTGCTACAATTAAATAAATTCTTATCTCTCTTTTGATTCTCCATCTAACTTCTTAGTGATTTATGGGTTTGTAATTTCAAAATCTTTTTCTTCTTTCTGGTGATGTTTTAGGATTGCGCCAAGAGTTCAATTGTTCTGCCATTCCTTCAAACAAAATATTAATATTAATTAAACTGAAAATTGCAGTTTCTGAATTCATTGAAATGATTCTCTATATACACATTATTGAAAAAATATTTTTCAAGTATCTTAATAATTTTTCTGTAGTATCAGTGATTGATTACTAAAAACATTTTCATAATTTCACATCCAAATTCTTGATAGAAACTAATTCAAGATTACATTCCTCCAGATATTGAGCGAGTAAGATTCTAAATTTTATCTACGGCTTAAAATCTTCACTACAATTAAACTTTAATGTTATTTATGTTGATTATATCAGTGAATTTTCGACAAGTGATGTAGGATTGTTGAAAAAATATTTATACTTGTGGAACCTCTCTGTCCGCTAATTATTATTATCAAAATGCCCTATTTCTAATCTATTGAACATTTCTCGTTTATGTATCCTTTCAAATATCATATATTGTAAAAAACCAAAAAGGTCCAAGATTTAAATAATTCAAATTATGGTATAACAGAAATATCATATGAATTGACATTATTATGGAGAATGTAAGTATAAAATATACTGCTCCAATTACAGATTTCAATAAGGTATTCAGGAAATACTGACTAGTTTTTACATACCTTCATTAATTATTTGGTTTGGAAAAACTACATTCCATAAATAGTTTGTCCATTGTCGCGAGTTACGGCATACCTTTATTTTCACAAGAACCTCTCCAATCACTGAGAACGTCATTCTGCGCATGTCCTCTAGCTTGGTTTATTCCTGAAGTAGACCATAGATAAACTATTTGTGATATGTAGTTTTTTCTATGGTTGCGACAGAAGAAGAAATTCTATTCTATGTTCTAATGGAAAGTGGGAAATGATTATTAGTTCTGTGGTTGAAATCATAAATACCATTGCTTTAAAACCTATCAGCATTTCATTGTTGACAACTTAACTTACAGGAGAGTATCAAGAATAGTGACTTTAATCGTGTACATTGTGTGACTTGGAAAACTTGAAGTGGTAAGTTTTAGAAATATTGTTATCCTTGGTTGCTTGAAATAAATAATTAATCTAAAATATATTCTTCAGAATTGTATGCAACTTTTGTTGACAGAGATTAAGTAATGTTGTGTTTATTCAATGGCAACTATTATTTGAGTCTTATCAGGTTTAAGCTATTTCTGTTGGTTTCAAGGTGGAGCAATTCATGTTGGGACATAATCAATTTACGGATCCTGAAAATACACTTATAATATATCTCTTTTATTGATATCTAGTAAACAGAATTATACAAAGACAAGTAATATTATTGACCAAAATCTCAAAACCGAATTACAACATTATATTCTTCATTTTCGGTTAGATTATCCATTAGAAAACTTACGAGAATAAACTGATTACCAAGAATATAACATTAATATATGCTAATAAACAAACGTCTAATATCCTCATTTGAGATTAGAACTTTTAAACAATTTATTCAGAATTTTTCTCCAATTTTCATACTGAGCCTATGAAGCAATTAATACTTTATCCTAAGTTCATATTTTTATTGTCTCAAAGTCAACAATTTTCTTTAAAACGTGCGATGGATCATATACATGTCATTATTTAAAACAATCATTATTATTTCAGATCATGGGCAAGAAATCCCAAAAAAAGAAGTTTGTGTCTTTAGAAGAATACGAACAAAAGAGGAAGGGCGCAGTTGTTGAAAGAATTTCACCAGAAACACAAAGGAACGTTGGCAGTGAAGCGGTTTCAGAAATTTCACATGAAACAGAAAGACGAGGAAACGCTTGCAGTTGGAGGAAACTCGATGAGAAAAAGAAAATAATTAATGAAGGTATGTAAAAACTAGTCAGTATTTCCTGAATACCTTAATGAAATCTGTAATTGGAGCAGTACATTTTATACTATCATTCTCCATATTAATGTCAGTTCATATGATATTTCTGTTATACCATAATTTGAATTATGTAAATTTTGGACCTATTTGGTTTTTTAACAATATTTGGTATTTGAAAGGATACATACACGAGACATGTTCAATCGATTAGAAATAGGAAATTTTGATAACAATGATTAGCGGACAGGGAGGTTCCACAAGTATAAATATTTGTTCATCAATCTTACATCACTTGTCGGAAATTCACTGATTTAATCAACATAAATAACATTAAACCTTAATTGTAGTGAAGATATTAAGCCGTAGATAAAATTAAGAATTTTACTCATTTAATATATGGAGAAATGTAATCTTGAAATAGTTTCTATCAATAATTTGGATGTGACATTATGAAAACTTTTTTAGTAATCAATCACTGATAATAAAGAAAAATCATTAAGGTATTTGAAAAATATTTTTTTAAAGTTGTGTATATAGAAAATCATTTTAATGAATTCAGAAACTTCAGTTTAGTTAATATTAATATTTTGTTTGAAGGAATGGCAGAAGAAATGAACTCTTGGCGCAATCCTAAAAAATCACCAGAAAGAAGAGAAAGATTTCGAAAATTCAAACCCATAAATCACGAAGAAGTTAGTTGGAGAATCAAAAAGTGAGATGAGAATTTATTTAGTTGTAGCAGCGCATTCCAATAGTAACAATAATTACATATTTATTTAAATCAGCCTTTACTTGATGAAAATTCCGATTAAATAAGGTTATTCTGATTTTCATAAATTTTAATTGATATTTAATACACCACTTGTTTCTCCATCACTGAATCATCTTAAGTTAGGTTTACATATTGAATAATAAAAGTTATTCAAAACGCAAACCTACCTGAAAATGCCACTGTGATAGCGAAACAATTGTTGTATTAAATAACAATAAAAATAAGTCAAAATCATAATAAACATATTTAGTATTATATACCGATAACTTTCCTTCAAAGTGGAATAATCCCTCAATGTATGTGAGCCGATATGGTCCATCAAGAATTATACAATGCTATCGAGCATTAGTTGAGATATAACTGGTCTTATTTTATATGGTTTTTCATCAAGTAAAGACTGATACAATCAAATATGTAATTATTGTTACTATTGGAATACAGTGCTACAAATGAACTAAATCTGTGTTCAACTTCAAAATGAAGTCAATGAATATTTTAGAATATATTCTCCCTTCAAATATATTATATTTTATTATTTAGTATTATATTTCTGTATAATTGACACGTTTTTCATTTAGATATTATTGTTGTATTTTGTATGTGACTGTTATATATTCAATAAAATATACCTTATATCAATAAATACTTATATTCACAAATTTTTTTTTTGTTATGTTTACAACAATCGTTGCGCTATCACAGTAGCATCATCAGGCAGGTTTATATTTCGAATAACTCTATAATTGAAATAATAATCAAATTAGAAGCCTGAAATTTTCTAGAATCAAGTTCATGTTCATGAAACTAAGATTTGTTTAATGTACTTATTTCGGAGTTCAACAGCCATTCTGAAGAATTTGGTTCTTTGATTACTAAATTTATCTCCTGAATGTAAATCTCATGTAATAAAATGATGAAGTTGTTCATTATTACCTCAGGTTTAATAAACAAATCGCAATCAACAATAGTTATGAACCGGAGGTAATAATGGAATTGTTGAGAAAAAAACAACTTGATAGGGAACCTGATTTCATTTTTCCTAAAACAAATGAAGACCTTATAAATACAATAGCGTAACATATTTCGGTAAAATAAGCCATAATATGAAAAATTTAGTACAGAAAGAACAATTCAATATTTCGTTGAGAACACAAGATAATTTAGCGGAATTCAGCAAAAACAATAAAACATAAATAATAAATCGGGTGTTTATCAGTTGAATTGTGGTAGTTGCGATAAAGTATTCGAAAACTTAACACCTCGATTTTCCGACTTTAAAATGAAAATGAGAAAAAAACATAAATTGACAAACATTCGAAAGAGTGCTGCTTTAACACATCCAAGTGTGTCGAATAATTAAAATGCTGAAAGTCTAATGTATATAATATGCAATAAAACTATAGAAAAAATTGGCTGTACGATCCAATGCTGCGGAATATGCAAGGGATGGATCCATCTTATGTGTACAGATATTGCGAAAGTGTATATGCCGGAAAAGAGGAAATAGACTCGATGTGTAAGAACTGCGCAATGCTAGAAGTAAAAAAGATACGGTGGAGAAATCCCTGGAGGAACTAACTGAGAAATTGAAAATAAAGAGGAAAAGCTAAGATAAAATTAAGAAAGAAAAAGAGGAAAGTACTTATTTCAAACAGATTCTGAAAAAGATTGAAACTCTGGAACTGGCGGTTACCTTGAATATCAAGACAATAGATGAAATATTGAACGCTACGGAGGAAATGAAACGAGAAAACAAAGACCTCAGAAAAGACAATAAAACATGGAAACCACTATAGAAAAAATTGGAAAAGAATTAAATAGCTTAAGAGAGCAGATCTTACAAAACGCTGCTACATCTGATGTCCAAACTAGAAGGAAAAATATTATAGTTATAGGATTGAAGAAGAGGAAAGATATAGCTACACTCTTCATCAAGCTTGAAGTCAAAGTTCCGGAGAATGCAATTAAAGTAAGACAGTTTCCACTGAAAAATCCGATTAAAATAATTTTGAATTCCTTTGAAGAAGAAAAGAACCCAGCACAGGGTAATACAACCGCGAAAAGTAATGAGAGTCTTAAGTTCAAAGAGCATGGGATTGGAAGGAGACGACAAAAGGATATACATAAATGAAGATTTAACAAAAGGAACAAGTATTACTAAATAACGCAAAAGAGCGGAAAAAATCAGGACACAGGTACATTTGGTTAAGGGAAATCAAAGTTTTCTGTAGGAAGGGTGAGTACACAAAAATAATACATATTCAAAATTTCAACCAACTTGAAGTAATTAAGAGAACAAAGTTGAATTAAACCCATTCATTAATACCGTATGGATGATTTTGAGAGGAATCATCAATTTAAGCAAATATATACCAGATATTTTCAAATCGCAGAGGAACTCAATTTATTTGCCAACAAAGGAAATCATAGTAATATTAGAATTTCACATAATAATATAAGGAGTGCAGAAAAATATTTTAGTGAATCCGATGTTGTTTTATCACAGATGAACTTTGATATAGATTGCATAGTTTCGTCGGAAATATGAAAAATAAGGGACCTCAATCAGTATGAAATGGAAGGGTAAAACATAATATTCATAAATGGGGAGTTAAATCAGAATGATGGAGTGGTTGTAGGCGAAAGTAGGCGAAATGAAAGTTATAGACCTCAACTTAACAAAGCTTAATAAAAAAAACAAGGAGAATCGCTATCTACAGATCCCCAAGTTCACCTGTTGAGGAATTCAATAGGAATCTCCCAATGCTACTGGAATCGTGCAAAAAAAAATGAAAATAATTTATTCTTCTTTATTGGCGTTATCAATATAGACATTTAAAAAAAAACATGTATATACAGAAGAATATCTTCATAATATGGGGGAATACGGATATATATATATATATATATATATATATATATATATATATATATATATATATATATATATATATATATATATATATATATATATATATATATATATATATATATCGGTGATAAATTATTTTAGTCTAGCAACAGTTAATATAAAGTCATGCACTTATCACATCTACGTCAGCTCTGATAATGATATAGAAACATATTTACCTGCTATAGTATATACAACTGTGACCGACCATTACACAAGATAGAGATATTCCTAGAAAAACCAGTAAATATGAATTTAAATAAATAATCTTTCAAAAAAACATACATAAACTATAATCAAATGATGAAAATAGTTGAATAGCAAAAATGGAATGAAGTATATGGAACACGTGAATTCTACCAGTTAGTTGAATTGGCATGTGAGCGTAGCTCTTTCACCAAGTGACTACTCAGCAGTCTGCCACCAGAGGCAGAAAGTGTAATAAGGGTTACGCCTTATCATCGTGTGTTCATCTCTTGATGAACACACCGTCTTCCAGTTTGGGCTTCTGTTCGAAAACCTACAACCGTCTGACTGGTAGCAGGGAAGCATTATCCAACCTCTACTGGTTCTGCATTGCGAGTACCCAAGTTTCTGGGACGCAAATCACACGCTGGAAGGACTTCTTATCCATTCATCCGAACGCAGTCTCATGAACTAAGATAATCTCAAGATTGATGCCTCAATTGATCCTGGTACAAGCACCGTCACTCCGGCCTGTACGTCAAGACCCACGAACCCTTGTGAAGTATTTCGATTGATCCTGGCGTCAAGCACCAACGGACTAGCCGTTTCGTCGAGATCCACAAATCCAGAAACGTCTCACAATAGAAACAGGTTCAGGACGACTCCGGTTGAACCGTCAAGTCCCGCTGAACCCTGAGACATTTCATGAGAGTATCCCGTACATTAGTGTAATTTAATTATAATTAGTGTAAACAAAATACGTCCTTAGTCCATCATGCGAACTTTCAACCACTCTCCTCGAGTCCAACACAAATCGGTTGGCCAAGTGGTCAAGTACCACCAGTGGGCATCCTCCCTGTGGCATCCACCTGTGGGTATCCACCTGTGGACATCCACTGTTCCCAGGTAACACAGTATGCAACATAACGCACTCGACAATTAGAGAGAAAAATTCGGAGATTTACTGCAGTAGCTTAGACAAAGCTAGTTTTAAGTGAGAGGCCCTGTGCTGCGACGGACTCCCATGTCCATGAGTTGATCAATGCGGTGATCATTAGGGTGAAACTAGGGCCCCATTTGGTCGATCTTCCATCACACGTGTCCAGAGACTGGCGTGAATGGCATTACGTTAGACACCAAGACTTAACCATCCATTTCAACGGGATAAAACTAGGGTCCTTAATTTAGTAATCAAAGGACAAAACTCTCCAGAATTGCTGTTGAACTCCGAAATGAGTACATTAAACAAATCTTAGTTTCATTAACATGAACTTGAGTCTATGAAATTTCAGGCTTCTAATTTGATGATTATTTCAATAATATAGTTATTCAAAATGTAAACTTGCCTGATGATGCTACTGTTATAGCGAAACGATTGTTGTAAACATAACAATAAAAAATTTTGTGAAAATAAGTATAACCTTATTTAAATATAATTTCAATAATACCTTTAGTATTGAATCAATAAATTATACATATTGTCAATATTATTTATTCTTTGAAAGATCAAACCATGGAAGGTATATTTTATTAAATATATAACAGTCACATACAAAATACAACAATTATATCTGACTGAAAAACTTGACAATTATACAGAAATATAATACTAAATAAGATAATATAATATATTGGAAGGGAGAAACTATTCTAAAATGTTCATTGACTTCATTTTGAAGTTGTACACAGATTTAATTGATTTATAGCACTGTATTTCAATAGTAATTACATATTTGATTGTATCAGTCTTTACTTGATAAAAAACCATATAAAATAAAACCACTTATATCTTGACTAATGTTCGATTGCATTGTATAATGCTTGATGGACCATATCGGCTCACATAGCTTGAGCGATTATTCCACTTTGAAGGAAAGTTATCGATATATAATATTAAATAAGGTTATTATGATTTTCACTAGATTTAATTGTTATTTTATACAACAATTGTTTCGCTATCACATTAGCATATTCAGGTAGGTTTACCCTTTGAATAAACAGTTATGTAATCTGTAAATCTATCCGAAGAAGAAGAATAATAATAGTTATTCAAAATGTAAACTCAACTTGAGATGCTACTGTTGTATTAAATATCAATAAAAATTCGTGAAAATCAGAGTAAACTCATTTAATATGGATTTTCATCAAATAAAACAGAAATAAATTGAATGCAATCACATCATATAACCAATTCAAATGAATGAAATGAATAAAATAAAAAAAAGGACCATACTCATAAGATACTCAAACTCTAATTGCTATTAAATGATCATAGTATTAATTAATCTCTTAACAAAGTTTGTATCCAATTCTGAGGAATTAATTCTTATTGTTATTTAACAAAACAGTTGTTTCGCTAGCTACTTCAGGTACGTTTACATCATTTAACTATTATTATTCTTGATCTTCAGGTAGGTTTACGTTTTGAATAACTAATATTATTCAGAATGGAAACCTACCTTAAGATGATACTGTGATGGAGAAACAAGTGGTATATTAAATACCAATTAAAATTAATGAAACTTAGAATAATCTTATTTAATCGTAATTTTCATCAAGTAAAGGCTGATTCAATTAAATATGTAATTATTGTTAGTATTGGAATACACTGCTACAATTAAATAAATTCTTATCTCTCTTTTGATTCTCCATCTAACTTCTTAGTGATTTATGGGTTTGTAATTTCAAAATCTTTTTCTTCTTTCTGGTGATGTTTTAGGATTGCGCCAAGAGTTCAATTGTTCTGCCATTCCTTCAAACAAAATATTAATATTAATTAAACTGAAAATTGCAGTTTCTGAATTCATTGAAATGATTCTCTATATACACATTATTGAAAAAATATTTTTCAAGTATCTTAATGATTTTTCTGTAGTATCAGTGATTGATTACTAAAAACATTTTCATAATTTCACATCCAAATTCTTGATAGAAACTAATTCAAGATTACATTCCTCCAGATATTGAGCGAGTAAGATTCTAAATTTTATCTACGGCTTAAAATCTTCACTACAATTAAACTTTAATGTTATTTATGTTGATTATATCAGTGAATTTTCGACAAGTGATGTAGGATTGTTGAAAAAATATTAATACTTGTGGAACCTCTCTGTCCGCTAATTATTATTATCAAAATGCCCTATTTCTAATCTATTGAACATTTCTCGTTTATGTATCCTTTCAAATATCATATATTGTAAAAAACCAAAAAGGTCCAAGATTTAAATAATTCAAATTATGGTATAACAGAAATATCATATGAATTGACATTATTATGGAGAATGTAAGTATAAAATATACTGCTCCAATTACAGATTTCAATAAGGTATTCAGGAAATACTGACTAGATTTTATATACCTTCATTAATTATTTGGTTTGGAAAAACTACATTCCATAAATAGTTTGTCCATTGTCGCGAGTTACGGCATACCTTTATTTTCACAAGAACCTCTCCAATCACTGAGAACGTCATTCTGCGCATGTCCTCTAGCTTGGTTCATTCCTGAAGTAGACCATAGATAAACTATTTGTGATATGTAGTTTTTTCTATGGTTGCGACAGAAGAAGAAATTCTATTCTATGTTCTAATGGAAAGTGGGAAATGATTATTAGTTCTGTGGTTGAAATCATAAATACCATTGCTTTAAAACCTATCAGCATTTCATTGTTGACAACTTAACTTACAGGAGAGTATCAAGAATAGTGACTTTAATCGTGTACATTGTGTGACTTGGAAAACTTGAAGTGGTAAGTTTTAGAAATATTGTTATCCTTGGTTGCTTGAAATAAATAATTAATCTAAAATATATTCTTCAGAATTGTATGCAACTTTTGTTGACAGAGAATAAGTAATGTTGTGTTTATTCAATGGCAACTATTATTTGAGTCTTATCAGGTTTAAGCTATTTCTGTTGGTTTCAAGGTGGAGCAATTCATGTTGGGACATAATCAATTTACGGATCCTGAAAATACACTTATAATATATCTCTTTTATTGATATCTAGTAAACAGAATTATACAAAGACAAGTAATATTATTGACCAAAATCTCAAAACCGAATTACAACATTATATTCTTCATTTTCGGTTAGATTATCCATTAGAAAACTTACGAGAATAAACTGATTACCTAGAATATAACATTAATATATGCTAATAAACAAACGTCTAATATCCTCATTTGAGATTAGAACTTTTAAACAATTTATTCAGAATTTTTCTCCAATTTTCATACTGAGCCTATGAAGCAATTAATACTTTATCCTAAGTTCATATTTTTATTGTCTCAAAGTCAACAATTTTCTTTAAAACGTGCGATGGATCATATACATGTCATTATTTAAAACAATCATTATTATTTCAGATCATGGGCAAGAAATCCCAAAAAAAGAAGTTTGTGTCTTTAGAAGAATACGAACAAAAGAGGAAGGGCGCAGTTGTTGAAAGAATTTCACCAGAAACACAAAGGAACGTTGGCAGTGAAGCGGTTTCAGAAATTTCACATGAAACAGAAAGACGAGAAAACGCTTGCAGTTGGAGGAAACTCGATGAGAAAAAGAAAATAATTAATGAAGGTATGTAAAAACTAGTCAGTATTTCCTGAATACCTTAATGAAATCTGTAATTGGAGCAGTACATTTTATACTATCATTCTCCATATTAATGTCAGTTCATATGATATTTCTGTTATACCATAATTTGAATTATGTAAATTTTGGACCTATTTGGTTTTTTTAACAATATTTGGTATTTGAAAGGATACATACACGAGACATGTTCAATCGATTAGAAATAGGAAATTTTGATAACAATGATTAGCGGACAGGGAGGTTCCACAAGTATAAATATTTGTTCATCAATCTTACATCACTTGTCGGAAATTCACTGATTTAATCAACATAAATAACATTAAACCTTTATTGTAGTGAAGATATTTAGCCGTAGATAAAATTAAGAATTTTACTCATTTAATATATGGAGAAATGTAATCTTGAAATAGTTTCTATCAAGAATTTGGATGTGATATTATGAAAACTTTTTTAGTAATCAATCACTGATAATAAAGAAAAATTATTAAGGTATTTGAAAAATATTTTTTTAAAGTTGTGTATATAGAAAATCATTTTAATGAATTCAGAAACTTCAGTTTAGTTAATATTAATATTTTGTTTGAAGGAATGGCAGAAGAAATGAACTCTTGGCGCAATCCTAAAAAATCACCAGAAAGAAGAGAAAGATTTCGAAAATTCAAACCCATAAATCACGAAGAAGTTAGTTGGAGAATCAAAAAGTGAGATGAGAATTTATTTAGTTGTAGCAGCGCATTCCAATAGTAACAATAATTACATATTTATTTAAATCAGCCTTTACTTGATGAAAATTCCGATTAAATAAGGTTATTCTGATTTTCATAAATTTTAATTGATATTTAATACACCACTTGTTTCTCCATCACTGAATCATCTTAAGTTAGGTTTACATATTGAATAATAAAAGTTATTCAAAACGCAAACCTACCTGAAAATGCCACTGTGATAGCGAAACAATTGTTGTATTAAATAACAATAAAAATAAGTGAAAATCATAATAAACATATTTAGTATTATATATCGATAACTTTCCTTCAAAGTGGAATAATCCCTCAATGTATGTGAGCCGATATGGTCCATCAAGAATTATACAATGCTATCGAGCATTAGTTGAGATATAACTGGTCTTATTTTATATGGTCTTTCATCAAGTAAAGACTGATACAATCAAATATGTAATTATTGTTACTATTGGAATACAGTGCTACAAATGAACTAAATCTGTGTTCAACTTCAAAATGAAGTCAATGAATATTTTAGAATATCCTCTCCCTTCAAATATATTATATTATATTATTTAGTATTATATTTCTGTATAATTGACAAGTTTTTCATTTAGATATTATTGTTGTATTTTGTATGTGACTGTTATATATTCAATAAAATATACCTTATATCAATAAATACTTATATTCACAAATTTTTTTTTTGTTATGTTTACAACAATCGTTGCGCTATCACAGTAGCATCATCAGGCAGGTTTATATTTCGAATAACTCTATAATTGAAATAATAATCAAATTAGAAGCCTGAAATTTTCTAGAATCAAGTTCATGTTAATGAAACTAAGATTTGTTTAATGTACTTATTTCGGAGTTCAACAGCCATTCTGAAGAATTTGGTTCTTTGATTACTAAATTTATCTCCTGAATGTAAATCTCATGTAATAAATGATGAAGTTGTTCATTATTACCTCAGGTTTAATAAACAAATCGCAATCAACAATAGTTATGAACCGGAGGTAATAATGAAATTGTTGAGAAAAAAACAACTTGATTGGGAACCTGATTTCATTTTTCCTAAAACAAATGAAGACGTTATAAATACAATAGCGTAACATATTTCGGTAAAATAAGCCATAATATGAAAAATTTAGTACAGAAAGAACAATTCAATATTTCGTTGAGAACACAAGATAATTTAGCGGAACTCAGCAAAAACAATAAAACATAAATAATAAATCGGGTGTTTATCAGTTGAATTGTGGTAGTTGCGATAAAGTATTCGAAAACTTAACACCTCGATTTTCCGACTTTAAAATGAAAATGAGAAAAAAACATAAATTGACAAACATTCGAAAGAGTGCTGCTTTAACACATCCAAGTGAGTCGAATAATTAAAATGCTGAAAGTCTAATGTATATAATATGCAATAAAACTATAGAAAAAATTGGCTGTACGATCCAATGCTGCGGAATATGCAAGGGATGGATCCATCTTATGTGTACAGATATTGCGAAAGTCTATATGCCGGAAAAGAGGAAATAGACTCGATGTGTAAGAACTGCGCAATGCTAGAAGTAAAAAAGATACGGTGGAGAAATCCCTGGAGGAACTAACTGAGAAATTGAAAATAAAGAGGAAAAGCTAAGATAAAATTAAGAAAGAAAAAGAGGAAAGTACTTATTTCAAACAGATTCTGAAAAAGATTGAAACTCTGGAACTGGCGGTTACCTTGAATATCAAGACAATAGATGAAATATTGAACGCTACGGAGGAAATGAAACGAGAAAACAAAGACCTCAGAAAAGACAATAAAACATGGAAACCACTATAGAAAAAATTGGAAAAGAATTAAATAGCTTAAGAGAGCAGATCTTACAAAACGCTGCTACATCTGATGTCCAAACTAGAAGGAAAAATATTATAGTTATAGGATTGAAGAAGAGGAAAGATATAGCTACACTCTTCATCAAGCTTGAAGTCAAAGTTCCGGAGAATGCAATTAAAGTAAGACAGTTTCCACTGAAAAATCCGATTAAAATAATTTTGAATTCCTTTGAAGAAGAAAAGAACCCAGCACAGGGTAATACAACCGCGAAAAGTAATGAGAGTCTTAAGTTCAAAGAGCATGGGATTGGAAGGAGACGACAGAAGGATATACATAAATGAAGATTTAACAAAAGGAACAAGTATTACTAAATAACGCAAAAGAGCGGAAAAAATCAGGACACAGGTACATTTGGTTAAGGGAAATCAAAGTTTTCTGTAGGAAGGGTGAGTACACGAAAATAATACATATTCAAAATTTCAACCAACTTGAAGTAATTAAGAGAACAAAGTTGAATTAAACCCATTCATTAATACCGTATGGATGATTTTGAGAGGAATCATCAATTTAAGCAAATATATACCAGATATTTTCAAATCGCAGAGGAACTCAATTTATTTGCCAATAAAGGAAATCATAGTAATATTAGAATTTCACATAATAATATAAGGAGTGCAGAAAAATATTTTAGTGAATCCGATGTTGTTTTATCACAGATGAACTTTGATATAGATTGCATAGTTTCGTCGGAAATATGAAAAATAAGGGACCTCAATCAGTATGAAATGGAAGGGTAAAACATAATATTCATTAATGGGGAGTTAAATCAGAATGTTGGAGTGGTTGTAGGCGAAAGTAGGCGAAATGAAAGTTATAGACCTCAACTTAACAAAGCTTAATAAAAAAAACACAGAGAATCGCTATCTACAGATCCCCAAGTTCACCTGTTGAGGAATTCAATAGGAATCTCCCAATGCTACTGGAATCGTGCAAAAAAAAATGAAAATAATTTATTCTTCTTTATTGGCGTTATCAATATAGACATTTAAAAAAAACATGTATATACAGAAGAATATCTTCATAATATGGGGGAATACGGATATATATATATATATATATATATATATATATATATATATATATATATATATATATATATATCGGTGATAAATGATTTTAGTCTAGCAACAGTTAATATAAAATCATGCACTTATCACATCTACGTCAGCTCTGATAATGATATAGAAACATATTTACCTGCTATAGTATATACAACTGTGACCGACCATTACACAAGATAGAGATATTCCTAGAAAAACCAGTAAATATGAATTTAAATAAATAATCTTTCAAAAAAACATACATAAACTATAATCAAATGATGAAAATAGTTGAATAGCAAAAATGGAATGAAGTATATGGAACACGTGAATTCTACCAGTTAGTTGAATTGGAATGTGAGCGTAGTACTTTCACCAAGTGACTACTCAGCAGTCTGCCACCAGAGGCAGAAAGTGTAATAAGGGTTACGCCTTATCATCGTGTGTTCATCTCTTGATGAACACACCGTCTTCCAGTTTGGGCTTCTGTTCGAAAACCTACAACCGTCTGACTGGTAGCAGGGAAGCATTATCCAACCTCTACTGGTTCTGCATTGCGAGTACCCAAGTTTCTGGGACGCAAATCACACGCTGGAAGGACTTCTTATCCATTCATCCGAACGCAGTCTCATGAACTAAGATAATCTGAAGATTGATGCCTCAATTGATCCTGGTACAAGCACCGTCACTCCGGCCTGTACGTAAAGACCCACGAACCCTTGTGAAGTATTTCGATTGATCCTGGCGTCAAGCACCAACGGACTAGCCGTTTCGTCGAGATCCACAAATCCAGAAACGTCTCACAATAGAAACAGGTTCAGGACGACGCCGGTTGAACCGTCAAGTCCCGCTGAACCCTGAGACATTTCATGAGAGTATCCCGTACATTAGTGTAATTTAATTATAATTAGTGTAAACAAAATACGTCCTTAGTCCATCATGCGAACTTTCAACCACTCTCCTCGAGTCCAACACAAATCG
The DNA here is from genome assembly GCA_034642435.1 of Megalocaria dilatata. Classification (NCBI taxonomy): domain Eukaryota; kingdom Metazoa; phylum Arthropoda; class Insecta; order Coleoptera; family Coccinellidae; genus Megalocaria; species Megalocaria dilatata. The sequence continues at coordinate 78,102,378 of CM067855.1, read as the reverse complement.
GTTGGCCAAGTGGTCAAGTACCACCAGTGGGCTCCTCCCTGTGGCATCCACCTGTGGGTATCCACCTGTGGACATCCACTGTCCCCAGGTAACACAGTATGCAACATAACGCACTCGACCATTAGAGAGAAAAATTCGGAGATTTACTGCAGTAGGTTAGACAAAGCTAGTTTTAAGTGAGAGGCCCTGTGCTGCGACGGACTCCCATGTCCATGAGTTGATCAATGCGGTGATCATTAGGCTGAAACTAGGGCCCCATTTGGTCGATCTTCCATCACACGTGTCCAGAGACTGGCGCGAATGGCATTACGTTAGACACCAAGACTTAACCATCCATTTCAACGGGATAAAACTAGGGTCCTTAATTTAGTAATCAAAGGACAAAACTCTCCAGAATAGCTGTTTAACTCCGAAATGAGTACATTAAACAAATCTTAGTTTCATTAACATGAACTCGAGTCTATGAAATTTCAGGCTTCTAATTTGATGATTATTTCAATAATATAGTTATTCAAAATGTAAACTTGCCTGATGATGCTACTGTTATAGCGAAACGATTGTTGTAAACATAACAATAAAAAATTTTGTGAAAATAAGTATAACTTTATTTAAATATTATTTCAATAATACCTTTAGTATTGAATCAATAAATTATACAAATTGTCAATATTATTTATTCTTTGAAAGATCAAATCATGGAAGGTATATTTTATTAAATATATAACAGTCACATACAAAATACGACAATTATATCTGAATGAAAAACTTGACAATTATACAGAAATATAATACTAAATAAGATAATATAATATATTGGAAGGGAGAAACTATTCTAAAATGTTCATTGACTTCATTTTGAAGTTGTACACAGATTTAATTGATTTGTAGCACTGTATTTCAATAGTAATTACATATTTGATTGTATCAGTCTTTACTTGATAAAAAACCATATAAAATAAAACCACTTATACGATATAATGCTTGATGGACCATATCGGCTCACATAGCTTGAGCGATTATTCCACTTTGAAGGAAAGTTATCGATATATAATATTAAATAAGGTTATTATGATTTTCACTAGATTTAATTGTTATTTTATACAACAATTGTTTCGCTATCACATTAGCATATTCAGGTAGGTTTACCCTTTGAATAAACAGTTATGTAATCTGTAAATCTATCCGAAGAAGAAGAATAATAATAGTTATTCAAAATGTAAACTCAACTTAAGATGCTACTGTTGTATTAAATATCAATAAAAATTCGTGAAAATCAGAGTAAACTCATTTAATATGGATTTTCATCAAATAAAACAGAAATAAATTGAATGCAATCACATCATATGACCAATTCAAATGAATGAAATGAATAAAATAAAAAAAAGGACCATACTCGTAAGATACTCAAACTCTAATTGCTATTAAATGATCATAGTATTAATTAATCTCTTAACAAAGTTAGTATCCAATTCTGAGGAATAAATTCTTATTGTTATTTAACAAAACAGTTGTTTCGCTAGCTACTTCAGGTACGTTTACATCATTTAACTATTATTATTCTTGATCTTCAGGTAGGTTTACGTTTTGAATAACTAATATTATTCAGAATGGAAACCTACCTTAAGATGATACTGTGATGGAGAAACAAGTGGTATATTAAATACCAATTAAAATTTATGAAAATCAGAATAATCTTATTTAATCGTAATTTTCATCAAGTAAAGGCTGATTCAATTAAATATGTAATTATTGTTAGTATTGGAATACACTGCTACAATTAAATAAATTCTTATCTCTCTTTTGATTCTCCATCTAACTTCTTAGTGATTTATGGGTTTGTAATTTCAAAATCTTTTTCTTCTTTCTGGTGATGTTTTAGGATTGCGCCAAGAGTTCAATTGTTCTGCCATTCCTTCAAACAAAATATTAATATTAATTAAACTGAAAATTGCAGTTTCTGAATTCATTGAAATGATTCTCTATATACACATTATTGAAAAAATATTTTTCAAGTATCTTAATAATTTTTCTGTAGTATCAGTGATTGATTACTAAAAACATTTTCATAATTTCACATCCAAATTCTTGATAGAAACTAATTCAAGATTACATTCCTCCAGATATTGAGCGAGTAAGATTCTAAATTTTATCTACGGCTTAAAATCTTCACTACAATTAAACTTTAATGTTATTTATGTTGATTATATCAGTAAATTTTCGACAAGTGATGTAGGATTGTTGAAAAAATATTTATACTTGTGGAACCTCTCTGTCCGCTAATTATTATTATCAAAATACCCTATTTCTAATCTATTGAACATTTCTCGTTTATGTAACCTTTCAAATATCATATATTGTAAAAAACCAAAAAGGTCCAAGATTTAAATAATTCAAATTATGGTATAACAGAAATATCATATGAATTGACATTATTATGGAGAATGTAAGTATAAAATATACTGCTCCAATTACAGATTTCAATAAGGTATTCAGGAAATACTGACTAGTTTTTACATACCTTCATTAATTATTTGGTTTGGAAAAACTACATTCCATAAATAGTTTGTCCATTGTCGCGAGTTACGGCATACCTTTATTTTCACAAGAACCTCTCCAATCACTGAGAACGTCATTCTGCGCATGTCCTCTAGCTTGGTTTATTCCTGAAGTAGACCATAGATAAACTATTTGTGATATGTAGTTTTTTCTATGGTTGCGACAGAAGAAGAAATTCTATTCTATGTTCTAATGGAAAGTGGGAAATGATTATTAGTTCTGTGGTTGAAATCATAAATACCATTGCTTTAAAACCTATCAGCATTTCATTGTTGACAACTTAACTTACAGGAGAGTATCAAGAATAGTGACTTCAATCGTGTACATTGTGTGACTTGGAAAACTTGAAGTGGTAAGTTTTAGAAATATTGTTATCCTTGGTTGCTTGAAATAAATAATTAATCTAAAATATATTCTTCAGAATTGTATGCAACTTTTGTTGACAGAGAATAAGTAATGTTGTGTTTATTCAATGGCAACTATTATTTGAGTCTTATCAGGTTTAAGCTATTTCTTTTGGTTTCAAGGTGGAGCAATTCATGTTGGGACATAATCAATTTACGGATCCTGAAAATACACTTATAATATATCTCTTTTATTGATATCTAGTAAACAGAATTATACAAAGACAAGTAATATTATTGACCAAAATCTCAAAACCGAATTACAACATTATATTCTTCATTTTCGGTTAGATTATCCATTAGAAAACTTACGAGAATAAACTGATTACCAAGAATATAACATTAATATATGCTAATAAACAAACGTCTAATATCCTCATTTGAGATTAGAACTTTTAAACAATTTATTCAGAATTTTTCTCCAATTTTCATACTGAGCCTATGAAGCAATTAATACTTTATCCTAAGTTCATATTTTTATTGTCTCAAAGTCAACAATTTTCTTTAAAACGTGCGATGGATCATATACATGTCATTATTTAAAACAATCATTATTATTTCAGATCATGGGCAAGAAATCCCAAAAAAAGAAGTTTGTGTCTTTAGAAGAATACGAACAAAAGAGGAAGGGCGCAGTTGTTGAAAGAATTTCACCAGAAACACAAAGGAACGTTGGCAGTGAAGCGGTTTCAGAAATTTCACATGAAACAGAAAGACGAGGAAACGCTTGCAGTTGGAGGAAACTCGATGAGAAAAAGAAAATAATTAATGAAGGTATGTAAAAACTAGTCAGTATTTCCTGAATACCTTAATGAAATCTGTAATTGGAGCAGTACATTTTATACTATTATTCTCCATATTAATGTCAGTTCATATGATATTTCTGTTATACCATAATTTGAATTATGTAAATTTGGGACGTATTTGGTTTTTTTAACAATATTTGGTATTTGAAAGGATACATACACGAGACATGTTCAATCGATTAGAAATAGGAAATTTTGATAACAATGAATAGCGGACAGGGAGGTTCCACAAGTATAAATATTTGTTCATCAATCTTACATCACTTGTCGGAAATTCACTGATTTAATCAACATAAATAACATTAAACCTTAATTGTAGTGAAGATATTAAGCCGTAGATAAAATTAAGAATTTTACTCATTTAATATATGAAGAAATGTAATCTTGAAATAGTTTCTATCAAGAATTTGGATGTGATATTATGAAAACTTTTTTAGTAATCAATCACTGATAATAAAGAAAAATTATTAAGGTATTTGAAAAATATTTTTTTAAAGTTGTGTATATAGAAAATCATTTTAATGAATTCAGAAACTTCAGTTTAGTTAATATTAATATTTTGTTTGAAGGAATGGCAGAAGAAATGAACTCTTGGCGCAATCCTAAAAAATCACCAGAAAGAAGAGAAAGATTTCGAAAATTCAAACCCATAAATCATGAAGAAGTTAGTTGGAGAATCAAAAAGTGAGATGAGAATTTATTTAGTTGTAGCAGCGCATTCCAATAGTAACAATAATTACATATTTATTTAAATCAGCCTTTACTTGATGAAAATTCCGATTAAATAAGGTTATTCTGATTTTCATAAATTTTAATTGATATTTAATACACCACTTGTTTCTCCATCACTGAATCATCTTAAGTTAGGTTTACATATTGAATAATAAAAGTTATTCAAAACGCAAACCTACCTGAAAATGCCACTGTGATAGCGAAACAATTGTTGTATTAAATAACAATAGAAATAAGTGAAAATCATAATAAACATATTTAGTATTATATATCGATAACTTTCCTTCAAAGTGGAATAATCCCTCAATGTATGTGAGCCGATATGGTCCATCAAGAATTATACAATGCTATCGAGCATTAGTTGAGATATAACTGGTCTTATTTTATATGGTTTTTCATCAATTAAAGACTGATACAATCAAATATATAATTATTGTTACTTTTGGAATACAGTGCTACAAATGAACTAAATCTGTGTTCAACTTCAAAATGAAGTCAATGAATATTTTAGAATATCTTCTCCCTTCAAATATATTATATTATATTATTTAGTATTATATTTCTGTATAATTGACAAGTTTTTCATTTAGATATTATTGTTGTATTTTGTATGTGACTGTTATATATTCAATAAAATATACCTTATATCAATAAATACTTATATTCACAAATTTTTTTTTTGTTATGTTTACAACAATCGTTGCGCTATCACAGTAGCATCATCAGGCAGGTTTATATTTCGAATAACTCTATAATTGAAATAATAATCAAATTAGAAGCCTGAAATTTTCTAGAATCAAGTTCATGTTAATGAAACTAAGATTTGTTTAATGTACTCATTTCGGAGTTCAACAGCCATTCTGAAGAATTTGGTTCTTTGATTACTAAATTTATCTCCTGAATGTAAATCTCATGTAATAAAATGATGAAGTTGTTCATTATTACCTCAGGTTTAATAAACAAATCGCAATCAACAATAGTTATGAACCGGAAGTAATAATGAAATTGTTGAGAAAAAAACAACTTGATAGGGAACCTGATTTCATTTTTCCTAAAACAAATGAAGACGTTATAAATACAATAGCGTAACATATTTCGGTAAAATAAGCCATAATATGAAAAATTTAGTACAGAAAGAACAATTCAATATTTCGTTGAGAACACAAGATAATTTAGCGGAATTCAGCAAAAACAATAAAACATAAATAATAAATCGGGTGTTTATCAGTTGAATTGTGGTAGTTGCGATAAAGTATTCGAAAACTTAACACCTCGATTTTCCGACTTTAAAATGAAAATGAGAAAAAAACATAAATTGACAAACATTCGAAAGAGTGCTGCTTTAACACATCCAAGTGAGTCGAATAATTAAAATGCTGAAAGTCTAATGTATATAATATGCAATAAAACTATAGAAAAAATTGGCTGTACGATCCAATGCTGCGGAATATGCAAGGGATGGATCCATCTTATGTGTACAGATATTGCGAAAGTGTATATGCCGGAAAAGAGGAAATAGACTCGATGTGTAAGAACTGCGCAATGCTAGAAGTAAAAAAGATACGGTGGAGAAATCCCTGGAGGAACTAACTGAGAAATTGAAAATAAAGAGAAAAGCTAAGATAAAATTAAGAAAGAAAAAGAGGAAAGTACTTATTTCAAACAGATTCTGAAAAAGATTGAAACTCTGGAACTGGCGGTTACCTTGAATATCAAGACAATAGATGAAATATTGAACGCTACGGAGGAAATGAAACGAGAAAACAAAGACCTCAGAAAAGACAATAAAACATGGAAACCACTATAGAAAAAATTGGAAAAGAATTAAATAGCTTAAGAGAGCAGATCTTACAAAACGCTGCTACATCTGATGTCCAAACTAGAAGGAAAAATATTATAGTTATAGGATTGAAGAAGAGGAAAGATATAGCTACACTCTTCATCAAGCTTGAAGTCAAAGTTCCGGAGAATGCAATTAAAGTAAGACAGTTTCCACTGAAAAATCCGATTAAAATAATTTTGAATTCCTTTGAAGAAGAAAAGAACCCAGCACAGGGTAATACAACCGCGAAAAGTAATGAGAGTCTTAAGTTCAAAGAGCATGGGATTGGAAGGAGACGACAGAAGGATATACATAAATGAAGATTTAACAAAAGGAACAAGTATTACTAAATAACGCAAAAGAGCGGAAAAAATCAGGACACAGGTACATTTGGTTAAGGGAAATCAAAGTTTTCTGTAGGAAGGGTGAGTACACGAAAATAATACATATTCAAAATTTCAACCAACTTGAAGTAATTAAGAGAACAAAGTTGAATTAAACCCATTCATTAATACCGTATGGATGATTTTGAGAGGAATCATCAATTTAAGCAAATATATACCAGATATTTTCAAATCGCAGAGGAACTCAATTTATTTGCCAATAAAGGAAATCATAGTAATATTAGAATTTCACATAATAATATAAGGAGTGCAGAAAAATATTTTAGTGAATCCGATGTTGTTTTATCACAGATGAACTTTGATATAGATTGCATAGTTTCGTCGGAAATATGAAAAATAAGGGACCTCAATCAGTATGAAATGGAAGGGTAAAACATAATATTCATTAATGGGGAGTTAAATCAGAATGATGGAGTGGTTGTAGGCGAAAGTAGGCGAAATGAAAGTTATAGACCTCAACTTAACAAAGCTTAATAAAAAAAACACAGAGAATCGCTATCTACAGATCCCCAAGTTCACCTGTTGAGGAATTCAATAGGAATCTCCCAATGCTACTGGAATCGTGCAAAAAAAAATGAAAATAATTTATTCTTCTTTATTGGCGTTATCAATATAGACATTTAAAAAAAACATGTATATACAGAAGAATATCTTCATAATATGGGGGAATACGGATATATATATATATATATATATATATATATATATATATATATCGGTGATAAATGATTTTAGTCTAGCAACAGTTAATATAAAGTCATGCACTTATCACATCTACGTCAGCTCTGATAATGATATAGAAACATATTTACCTGCTATAGTATATACAACTGTGACCGACCATTACACAAGATAGAGATATTCCTAGAAAAACCAGTAAATATGAATTTAAATAAATAATCTTTCGAAAAAACATACATAAACTATAATCAAATGATGAAAATAGTTGAATAGCAAAAATGGAATGAAGTATATGGAACACGTGAATTCTACCAGTTAGTTGAATTGGCATGTGAGCGTAGCTCTTTCACCAAGTGACTACTCAGCAGTCTGCCACCAGAGGCAGAAAGTGTAATAAGGGTTACGCCTTATCATCGTGTGTTCATCTCTTGATGAACACACCGTCTTCCAGTTTGGGCTTCTGTTCGAAAACCTACAACCGTCTGACTGGTAGCAGGGAAGCATTATCCAACCTCTACTGGTTCTGCATTGCGAGTACCCAAGTTTCTGGGACGCAAATCACACGCTGGAAGGACTTCTTATACATTCATCCGAACGCAGTCTCATGAACTAAGATAATCTCAAGATTGATGCCTCAATTGATCCTGGTACAAGCACCGTCACTCCGGCCTGTACGTCAAGACCCACGAACCCTTGTGAAGTATTTCGATTGATCCTGGCGTCAAGCACCAACGGACTAGCCGTTTCGTCGAGATCCACAAATCCAGAAACGTCTCACAATAGAAACAGGTTCAGGACGATGCCGGTTGAACCGTCAAGTCCCGCTGAACCCTGAGACATTTCATGAGAGTATCCCGTACATTAGTGTAATTTAATTATAATTAGTGTAAACAAAATACGTCCTTAGTCCATCATGCGAACTTTCAACCACTCTCCTCGAGTCCAACACAAATCGGTTGGCCAAGTGGTCAAGTACCACCAGTGGGCTCCTCCCTGTGGCATCCACCTGTGGACATCCACTGTCCCCAGGTAACACAGTATGCAACATAACGCACTCGACCATTAGAGAGAAAAATTCGGAGATTTACTGCAGTAGGTTAGACAAAGCTAGTTTTAAGTGAGAGGCCCTGTGCTGCGACGGACTCCCATGTCCATGAGTTGATCAATGCGGTGATCATTAGGGTGAAACTAGGGCCCCATTTGGTCGATCTTCCATCACACGTGTCCAGAGACTGGCGCGAATGGCATTACGTTAGACACCAAGACTTAACCATCCATTTCAACGGGATAAAACTAGGGTCCTTAATTTAGTAATCAAAGGACAAAACTCTCCAGAATAGCTGTTGAACTCCGAAATGAGTACATTAAACAAATCTTAGTTTCATTAACATGAACTTGAGTCTATGAAATTTCAGGCTTCTAATTTGATGATTATTTCAATAATATAGTTATTCAAAATGTAAACTTGCCTGATGATGCTATTGTTATAGCGAAACGATTGTTGTAAACATAACAATAAAAAATTTTGTGAAAATAAGTATAACCTTATTCAAATATTATTTCAATAATACCTTTAGTATTGAATCAATAAATTATACATATTGTCAATATTATTTATTCTTTGAAAGATCAAACCATGGAAGGTATATTTTATTAAATATATAACAGTCACATACAAAATACAACAATTATATCTGACTGAAAAACTTGACAATTATACAGAAATATAATACTAAATAAGATAATATAATATATTGGAAGGAAGAAACTATTCTAAAATGTTCATTGACTTCATTTTGAAGTTGTACACAGATTTAATTGATTTGTAGCACTGTATTTCAATAGTAATTACATATTTGATTGTATCAGTCTTTACTTGATAAAAAACCATATAAAATAAAACCACTTATATCTTGACTAATGTTCGATTGCATTGTATAATGCTTGATGGACCATATCGGCTCACATAGCTTGAGCGATTATTCCACTTTGAAGGAAAGTTATCGATATATAATATTAAATAAGGTTATTATGATTTTCACTAGATTTAATTGTTATTTTATACAACAATTGTTTCGCTATCACATTAGCATATTCAGGTAGGTTTACCCTTTGAATAAACAGTTATGTAATCTGTAAATCTATCCGAAGAAGAAGAATAATAATAGTTATTCAAAATGTAAACTCAACTTAAGATGCTACTGTTGTATTAAATATCAATAAAAATTCGTGAAAATCAGAGTAAACTCATTTAATATGGATTTTCATCAAATAAAACAGAAATAAATTGAATGCAATCACATCATATGACCAATTCAAATGAATGAAATGAATAAAATAAAAAAAAGGACCATACTCATAAGATACTCAAACTCTAATTGCTATTAAATGATCATAGTATTAATTAATCTCTTAACAAAGGTTGTATCCAATTCTGAGGAATAAATTCTTATTGTTATTTAACAAAACAGTTGTTTCGCTAGCTACTTCAGGTACGTTTACATCATTTAACTATTATTATTCTTGATCTTCAGGTAGGTTTACGTTTTGAATAACTAATATTATTCAGAATGGAAACCTACCTCAAGATGATACTGTGATGGAGAAACAAGTGGTATATTAAATACCAATTAAAATTTATGAAAATCAGAATAATCTTATTTAATCGTAATTTTCATCAAGTAAAGGCTGATTCAATTAAATATGTAATTATTGTTAGTATTGGAATACACTGCTACAATTAAATAAATTCTTATCTCTCTTTTGATTCTCCATCTAACTTCTTAGTGATTTATGGGTTTGTAATTTCAAAATCTTTTTCTTCTTTCTGGTGATGTTTTAGGATTGCGCCAAGAGTTCAATTGTTCTGCCATTCCTTCGAACAAAATATTAATATTAATTAAACTGAAAATTGCAGTTTCTGAATTCATTGAAATGATTCTCTATATACACATTATTGAAAAAATATTTTTCAAGTATCTTAATAATTTTTCTGTAGTATCAGTGATTGATTACTAAAAACATTTTCATAATTTCACATCCAAATTCTTGATAGAAACTAATTCAAGATTACATTCCTCCAGATATTGAGCGAGTAAGATTCTAAATTTTATCTACGGCTTAAAATCTTCACTACAATTAAACTTTAATGTTATTTATGTTGATTATATCAGTGAATTTTCGACAAGTGATGTAGGATTGTTGAAAAAATATTTATACTTGTGGAACCTCTCTGTCCGCTAATTATTATTATCAAAATGCCCTATTTCTAATCTATTGAACATTTCTCGTTTATGTATCCTTTCAAATATCATATATTGTAAAAAACCAAAAAGGTCCAAGATTTAAATAATTCAAATTATGGTATAACAGAAATATCATATGAATTGACATTATTATGGAGAATGTAAGTATAAAATATACTGCTCCAATTACAGATTTCAATAAGGTATTCAGGAAATACTGACTAGTTTTTACATACCTTCATTAATTATTTGGTTTGGAAAAACTACATTCCATAAATAGTTTGTCCATTGTCGCGAGTTACGGCATACCTTTATTTTCACAAGAACCTCTCCAATCACTGAGAACGTCATTCTGCGCATGTCCTCTAGCTTGGTTTATTCCTGAAGTAGACCATAGATAAACTATTTGTGATATGTAGTTTTTTCTATGGTTGCGACAGAAGAAGAAATTCTATTCTATGTTCTAATGGAAAGTGGGAAATGATTATTAGTTCTGTGGTTGAAATCATAAATACCATTGCTTTAAAACCTATCAGCATTTCATTGTTGACAACTTAACTTACAGGAGAGTATCAAGAATAGTGACTTTAATCGTGTACATTGTGTGACTTGGAGAACTTGAAGTGGTAAGTTTTAGAAATATTGTTATCCTTGGTTGCTTGAGATAAATAATTAATCTAAAATATATTCTTCAGAATTGTATGCAACTTTTGTTGACAGAGAATAAGTAATGTTGTGTTTATTCAATGGCAACTATTATTTGAGTCTTATCAGGTTTAAGCTATTTCTGTTGGTTTCAAGGTGGAGCAATTCATGTTGGGACATAATCATTTTACGGATCCTGAAAATACACTTATAATATATCTCTTTTATTGATATCTAGTAAACAGAATTATACAAAGACAAGTAATATTATTGACCAAAATCTCAAAACCGAATTACAACATTATATTCTTCATTTTCGGTTAGATTATCCATTAGAAAACTTACGAGAATAAACTGATTACCAAGAATATAACATTAATATATGCTAATAAACAAACGTCTAATATCCTCATTTGAGATTAGAACTTTTAAACAATTTATTCAGAATTTTTCTCCAATTTTCATACTGAGCCTATGAAGCAATTAATACTTTATCCTAAGTTCATATTTTTATTGTCTCAAAGTCAACAATTTTCTTTAAAACGTGCGATGGATCATATACATGTCATTATTTAAAACAATCATTATTATTTCAGATCATGGGCAAGAAATCCCAAAAAAAGAAGTTTGTGTCTTTAGAAGAATACGAACAAAAGAGGAAGGGCGCAGTTGTTGAAAGAATTTCACCAGAAACACAAAGGAACGTTGGCAGTGAAGCGGTTTCAGAAATTTCACATGAAACAGAAAGACGAGGAAACGCTTGCAGTTGGAGGAAACTCGATGAGAAAAAGAAAATAATTAATGAAGGTATGTAAAAACTAGTCAGTATTTCCTGAATACCTTAATGAAATCTGTAATTGGAGCAGTACATTTTATACTATCATTCTCCATATTAATGTCAGTTCATATGATATTTCTGTTATACCATAATTTGAATTATGTAAATTTTGGACCTATTTGGATTTTTTAACAATATTTGGTATTTGAAAGGATACATACACGAGACATGTTCAATCGATTAGAAATAGGAAATTTTGATAACAATGATTAGCGGACAGGGAGGTTCCACAAGTATAAATATTTGTTCATCAATCTTACATCACTTGTCGGAAATTCACTGATTTAATCAACATAAATAACATTAAACCTTAATTGTAGTGAAGATATTAAGCCGTAGATAAAATTAAGAATTTTACTCATTTAATATATGGAGAAATGTAATCTTGAAATAGTTTCTATCAAGAATTTGGATGTGATATTATGAAAACTTTTTTAGTAATCAATCACTGATAATAAAGAAAAATCATTAAGGTATTTGAAAAATATTTTTTTAAAGTTGTGTATATAGAAAATCATTTTAATGAATTCAGAAACTTCAGTTTAGTTAATATTAATATTTTGTTTGAAGGAATGGCAGAAGAAATGAACTCTTGGCGCAATCCTAAAAAATCACCAGAAAGAAGAGAAAGATTTCGAAAATTCAAACCCATAAATCACGAAGAAGTTAGTTGGAGAATCAAAAAGTGAGATGAGAATTTATTTAATTGTAGCAGCGCATTCCAATTGTAACAATAATTACACATTTATTTAAATCAGCCTTTACTTGATGAAAATTCCGATTAAATAAGGTTATTCTGATTTTCATAAATTTTAATTGATATTTAATACACCACTTGTTTCTCCATCACTGAATCATCTTAAGTTAGGTTTACATATTGAATAATAAAAGTTATTCAAAACGTAAACCTACCTGAAAATGCCACTGTGATAGCGAAATAATTGTTGTATTAAATAACAATAAAAATAAGTGAAAATCATAATAAACATATTTAATATTATATATCGATAACTTTCCTTCAAAGTGGAATAATCCCTCAAGGTATGTGGGCCGATATGGTCCATCAAGAAATATACAATGCTATCGAGCATTAGTTGAGATATAACTGGTCTTATTTTATATGGTTTTTCATCAAGTAAAGACTGATACAATCAAATATGTAATTATTGTTACTATTGGAATACAGTTCTACAAATGAACTAAATCTGTGTTCAACTTCAAAATGAAGTCAATGAATATTTTAGAATATTTTCTCCCTTCAAATATATTATATTATATTATTTAGTATTATATTTCTGTATAATTGAGAAGTTTTTCATTTAGATATTATTGTGGTATTTTGTATGTGACTGTTATATATTTAATAAAATATACCTTATATCAATAAATACTTATTTTCACAAATTTTTTTTTTGTTATGTTAACAACAATCGTTGCGCTATCACAGTAGCATCATCAGGCAGGTTTATATTTCGAATAACTCTATAATTGAAATAATAATCAAATTAGAAGCCTGAAATTTTCTAGAATCAAGTTCATGTTAATGAAACTAAGATTTGTTTAATGTACTTATTTCGGAGTTCAACAGCCATTCTGAAGAATTTGGTTCTTTGATTACTAAATTAATCTCCTGAATGTAAATCTCATGTAATAAAATGATGAAGTTGTTCATTATTACCTCAGGTTTAATAAACAAATCGCAATCAACACTAGTTATGAACCGGAGGTAATAATGAAATTGTTGAGAAAAAAACAACTTGATAGGGCAACTGATTTCATTTTTCCTAAAACAAATGAAGACGTTATATATACAATAGCGTAACATATTTCGGTAAAATAAGCCATAATATGAAAAATTTAGTACAGAAATAACAATTCAATACTTCGTTGAGAACACAAGATAATTTAGCGGAATTCAGCAAAAACAATAAAACATAAATAATAAATCGGGTGTTTATCAGTTGAATTGTGGTAGTTGCGATAAAGTATTCGAAAAATTAACACCTCGATTTTTCGACTTTAAAATGAAAATGAGAAAAAAACATAAATTGACAAACATTCGAAAGAGTGCTGCTTTTCGAATAAATAACACATCCAAGTGAGTCGAATAATTAAAATGCTGAAAGTCTAATGTATATAATATGCAATAAAACTATAGAAAAAATTGGCTGTACGATCCAATGCTGCGGAATATGCAAGGGATGGATCCATCTTATGTGTACAGATATTGCGAAAGATTATATGTCGGAAAAGAGGAAATAGACTCGATGTGTAAGAACTGCGCAATGCTAGAAGTAAAAAAGATACGGTGGAGAAATCCCTGGAGGAACTAACTGAGAAATTGAAAAGAAAGAGGAAAAGCTAAGATAAAATTAAGAAAGAAAAAGGGGAAAGTAGTTATTTCAAACACGTTCTGAAAAAGATTGAAACTCTGGAACTGGCGGTTACCTTGAATATCAAGACAATAGATGAAATATTGAACGCTACGAACGAAATAAAACGAGAAAACAAAGACCTCAGAAAAAGACAATAAAACATGGAAACCACTATAGAAAAAATTGGAAAAGAATTAAATAGCTTAAGAGAGCAGATCTTACAAAACGCTGCTACATCTGATGTCCAAACTAGAAGGAAAAATATTATAGTTATAGGATTGAAGAAGAGGAAAGATATAGCTACACTCTTCATCAAGCTTGAAGTCAAAGTTCCGGAGAATGAAATGAAAGTAAGACAGTTACCACTGAAGAATCCGATTAAAACAATTTTGAACTCCTTTGAAGAAGAAAAGACCCAGCACAGGGTAATACAACAGCGAAAAGTAATGAGAGTCTTAAGTTCAAAGAGCATGGGATTGGAAGGAGACGACAGAAGGATATACATAAATGAAGATTTAACAAAAGGTACAAGTATTACTAAATAACGCAAAAGTGCGGAAAGAATCAGGACACAGGTACATTTGGTTAAGAGAAATCAAAGTTTTCTGTAGGAAGGGTGAGTACACGAAAATAATACATATTCAAAATTTCAACCAACTTGAAGTAATTAAGAGAACAAAGTTGAATTAAACCCATTCATTAATACCGTATGGATGATGATTTTGAGAGGAATCATCAATTTAAGCAAATATATACCAGATATTTTCAAATCGCAGAGGAACTCAATTTATTTGCCAATATAGGAAATCATAGTAATTTTAGAATTTCACATAATAATATAAGGAGTGCAGAAAAATATTTTAGTGAATCCGATGTTGTTTCATCACAGATGAACTTTGATATAGATTGCATAGTTTCGTCGGAAATATGGAAAATAAGGGACCTCAATCAGTATGAAATGGAAGGGTAAAACATAATATTCATTAATGGGGAGTTAAAACAGAATGATGGAGTGGTTGTAGGCGAAAGTAGGCGAAATGAAAGTTATAGACCTCAACTTAACAAAGCTTTATAAAAAAAACACAGAGAATCGCTATCTACAGATCCCCAAGTTCACCTGTTGAGGAATTCAATAGGAATCTCCCAATTCTACTGGAATCGTGCAAAAAAAAATGAAAATAATTTATTCTTCTTTATTGGCGTTATCAATAAAGACATTTAAAAAAAACATGTATATACAGAAGAATATCATCATAATATGGGGGAATACGGATATATACTACTCTGTCAAGAATGTAACGGGAATTTTCAATTAAAACAACATTTTTACATTTAATCGTCAAAATTCATTGGGTCGCCTTCAAAATAGGCTCCATTTGCTCCAATACATCTATGCCAACGGCACTTCCAATTATCGAAACATTTTTTATAGGCGCTTTCCGGGATGGACTTTAGCTCTCGCGCCGAATTTTGTTTTATGGCTTCAATCGACTCAAAACGGGTGCCACGAAGGGGCAATTTTAGTTTTGGGAAGAGGAAAAAGTCGCAGGGAGCCAAATCCGTCGAATACGGTGGTTGCTGAAGCACATTTGTTGAGTTTTTGGCGAGAAAGTCAGTCACAATCGTAGCTCGGTGAGAAGGCGCGTTATCGTCATGCAAAATCCATGAGTTGTTCGCCAACAAATTTGGCCGCTTCTTACGGATACGCTCACGCAAACGTTTCATAACGCCTAGGTAATACTCCTTGTTTACCGTCTGACCCTCTGGAACGAATTCGTAGTGCACCACGCTACGGATATCGAAGAAAACAATGAGCATCACCTTCATTTTCGAGCGGCTTTGGCGTGGTTTTTTCGGTTTCGGCTCATTTTTTGCCACCCATTCCGATGATTGCTGGCTTGTTTGCATATCGTACTCGTAGACCCAAGTCTCATCACCAGTTATAATACGTTCCATTAATGTAGAATCGGAATTACAGCGATCCAGCATGTCTGAAGCAACCTGTTCGCGATGACGTTCTTGAAGAAAATTCAGGTCTTTCGGTACGAGTCGTGCGGCCACCTTTCTCATGCCCAAAATATCAATCAAAATCGTACGTGCGGACTCGTGGGATATCTTAAGATCATGTGCTATCTCTCTCAAGCTGGTACCACGGTTTTCCAGCACCCTTTCCTTAATTTTATCGACGTTATCTTCGATTGAAGCCGTCGATGGGCAACCACTTCACGATCCTCCTTGAAGGCTCTGTACCACTGATATGCACGAGTTTTCGATAGAGCATTATCACCAAAGGCCTTTTGCAACATTTTCAATGCATCGGCACACGAAAATTCATTTGCAACACAAAACTTTAAATAAATTCTTTGCTCAACCTAATCACCCATAGTGAAAATCGGCACGCACTCTGACATCGACTGACTTAATCAGCTGTTGCAAACACACTAGTTGACAGATCCCGCTCAAGCTTATCATAGTTTTTAAGGACAGTGGTACCAACCTAGGAAAAAAAAAATTTACCTGCCTCATTGCCCTGCCAGATTTAAATCGATAACTCCAGGTACTTTCTTGACAGAATGTATATATCGATGATAAATGATTTTAGTCTAGCAACAGTTAATATAAAATCATGCACTGATCACATCTACGTCAGCTCTGATAATGATATAGAAACATATTCACCTGCTATAGTATATACAACTGTGACCGACCATTACACAAGCTTCATAGAGATATTCCTAGAAAAACCAGTAAATATGTATTTAAATAAATAATCTTTCAAAAAAACGTACATAAACTATAATCAAATGATGAAAATAGTTGAATAGCAAAAATGGAATGAAGTATATGGAACACGTGAATTCTACCAGTTAGTTGAATTGGCATGTGAGCGTAGCTCTTTCACCAAGTGACTACTCAGCAGTCTACCACCAGAGGCAGAAAGTGTAATAAGGGTTACGCCTTATCATCGTGTGTACATCTCTTGATGAACACACCGTCTTCCAGTTTGGGCTTCTGTTCGAAAACCTACAACCGTCTGACTGGTAGCAGGGAAGCATTATCCAACCTCTACTGGTTCTGCATTGCGAGTACCCAAGTTTCTGGGACGCAACTCACACGCTGGAAGGACTTCTTATCCATTCATCCGAACGCAGTCTCATGAACTAAGATAATCTCATGATTGATGCCTCAATTGATCCTGGTACAAGCACCGTCACTCCGGCCTGTACGTCAAGACCCACGAACCCTTGTGAAGTATTTCGATTGATCCTGGCGTCAAGCACCAACGGACTAGCCGTTTCGTCGAGATCCACAAATCCAGAAACGTCTCACAATAGAAACAGGTTCAGGACGACGCCGGTTGGACCGTCAAGTCCCGCTGAACCCTGAGACATTTCATGAGAGTATCCCGTACATTAGTGTAATTTAATTATAATTAGTGTAAACAAAATACGTCCTTAGTCCATCATGCGAACTTTCAACCACTCTCCTCGAGTCCAACACAAATCGGTTGGCCAGGTGGTCAAGTACCACCTGTGGGCATCCTCCCTGTGGCATCCACCTGTGGGTATCCACCTGTGGACAAACACCTGTGGACATCCACTGTCCCCAGGTAACACAGTATGCAACATAACGCACTCGACCATTAGAGAGAAAAATTCGCAGATTTACTGCAGTAGGTTAGAGAAAGCTAGTTTTAAGTGAAAGGCCCTGTGCTGCGACGGACTCTCATGTCCATGAGTTGATCAATGCGGTGATCATTAGGGTGAAACTAGGGCCCCATTTGGTCGATCTTCCATCACACGTGTCCAGAGACTGGCGCGAATGGCATTACGTTAGACACCAAGACTTAACCATCCATTTCAACGGGATAAAACTAGGGTCCTTAATTTAGTAATCAAAGGACAAAACTCTCCAGAATAGCTGTTGAACTCCGAAATGAGTACATTAAACAAATCTTAGTTTCATTAACATGAACTTGAGTCTATGAAATTTCAGGCTTCTAATTTGATGATAATATAGTTATTCAAAATGTAAACTTGCCTGATGATGCTACTGTTATAGCGAAATGATTGTTGTAAACATAACAATAAAAAATTTTGTGAAAATAAGTATAACCTTATTTAAATATTATTTCAATAATACCTTTAGTATTGAATCAATAAATTATACATATTGTCAATATTATTTATTCTTTGAAAGATCAAACCATGGAAGGTATATTTTATTAAATATATAACAGTCACATACAAAATACGACAATTATATCTGAATGAAAAACAAGACAATTATACAGAAATATAATACTAAATAAGATAATATAATATATTGGAAGGGAGAAACTATTCTAAAATGTTCATTGACTTCATTTTGAAGTTGTACACAGATTTAATTGATTTGTAGCAGTGTATTTCAATAGTAATTACATATTTGATTGTATCAGTCTTTACTTGATAAAAAACCATATAAAATAAAACCACTTATATCCTGACTAATGTTCGATTGCATTGTATAATGCTTGATGGACCATATCGGCTCACATAGCTTGAGCGATTATTGCACTTTGAAGGAAAGTTATCGATATATAATATTAAATAAGGTTATTATGATTTTCACTAGATTTAATTGTTATTTAATACAACAATTGTTTCGCTATCACATTAGCATTTTCAGGTAGGTTTACCCTTTGAATAAACAGTTATTCTATCTGTAAATCTACCCGAAGAAGAAGAATAATAATAGTTATTCAAAATGTAAACTCAACTTAAGATGCTACTGTTGTATTAAATATCAATAAAAATTCGTGAAAATCAGAGTAAACTCATTTAATATTGATTTTCTTCAAATAAAACAGAAATAAATTGAATGCTATCACATCATATGACCTATTCAAATGAATGAAATGAATGAAATAAAAAAAAGGACCATACTCATAAGATACTAAAGCTCTAATTGCTATTAAATGATCATAGTATTAATTAATATCTTAACAAAGTTTGTATCCAATTCTGAGGAATAAATTTTTATTGTTATTTAACAAAACAGTTGTTTCGCTAGCAACTTCAGGTACGTTTACATCATTTTAACTATTATTATTCTTGATCTTCAGGTAGGTTTACATTTTGAATAACTAATATTATCAGAATGGAAACCTACCTTAAGATGATACTGTGATGGAGAAACAAGTGGTATATTAAATACCAATTAAAATTTATGAAAATCAGAATAATCTTATTTAATCGTAATTTTCATCAAGTAAAGGCTGATTCAATTAAATATGTAATTATTGTTAGTATTGGAATACACTGCTACAATTAAATAAATTCTTATCTCTCTTTTGATTCTCCATCTAACTTCTTAGTGATTTATGGGTTTGTTATTTCAAAATCTTTTTCTTCTTTCTGGTGATGTTTTAGGATGGCGCCAAGAGTTCAATTGTTCTGCCATTCCTTCAAACAAAATATTATCATTAATTAAACTGAAAATTGCAGTTTCTGAATTCATTGAAATGATTCTCTATATACACATTATTGAAAAAATATTTTTCAAGTATCTTAATAATTTTTCTGTAGTATCAGTGATTGATTACTAAAAACGTTTTCATAATTTCACATCCAAATTCTTGATAGAAACTAATTCAAGATTACATTCCTCCAGATATTGAGCGAGTAAGATTCTAAATTTTATCTACGGCTTAAAATATTCACTACAATTAAACTTTAATGTTATTTATGTTGATTATATCAGTGAATTTTCGACAAGTGATGTAGGATTGTTGAAAAAATATTTATACTTGTGGAACCTCTCTGTCCGCTAATTATTATTATCAAAATGCCCTATTTCTAATCTATTGAACATTTCTCGTTTATGTATCCTTTCAAATACCAAATATTGTTCAAAACCAAAAAGGTCCAAGATTTAAATAATTCAAATTATGGAATAACAGAAATATCATATTTATTGACATTAATATGGAGAATGTTAGTATAAAATATACTGCTCCAATTACAGATTTCAATAAGGTATTCAGGAAATACTGACTAGTTTTTACATACCTTCATTAATTATTTGGTTTTTTTCATCGAGTTTCCTGTAAAATAAAAATAAGGAACTATTCAGTTAGTCAAAAATTTTAGTTTGTCTGAAGATCGTGTAACAATATAAGTACCATCGAGAAAAACAACAGAAATTTGTGAAGGCAATACCAGGTTGGGAATGCTGCAAAAGTTGAATTTTTTGAGAAAAACGTTATTCTCTGCCCGCACCCTAGGTTATTCTTCTAGTGACAAGTTGCGAGTACAAACTCGATCATAAAATATTGATGAGATGAAATTTATATATAATTTTTTTTCATTTTCATCTGACCCCAATAATGAAATAAAAATGAATAATAAATAACCCGATGCCTTACTTTACTAGCGAAATTACTCACTGTACTGGACTTATTCGAATTATAAATATATTTTATCAATTATGTATAAAAATCTGACTTGCCAAGGAGTAATTAACAGAGAAATGTTATTATATAATTGAAGTTGAAAAGCGCTCACGTGAAATCAGCAGTTGTTGCCTCCTTATTCTATTTTGAAATGTTAAGTTTTAGATCGTACGAATCTCAAATTTCGAAAATGTTGGAACAAATTTGATAAAATTTCAAACGTGAATAACTGCAAAACTATTAGAACCAATTTTGCCTATTATCAAATTTAGCAGCGTGATATAGACCCTAAACCTTCCTTGAAAGTTCTAAGATTTTAGCTTTTTCCGTTCAAAAGTTAAGTGTGTTTGCGGCCCACCGGTTGCAAGGAATTACTTTCAACATTGGATTCTTCATCAGTGAGTCGAACCTAGTCGTTTGAGACTATTTTCTGCTCAATATTCTAAAATTACAGACAATTGGGCAAAACATCAGCGAGCTGCTCTCTGGAAATATTCCGCTATAAAAATAAGTGGTTTAATAATTACCTCCAACTGTTAGCGTTTCCTCGTCTTTCTGTTTCAGTTGAAATTCCTGAAACAGCTTCACCGCCAGCGTTTCTTTGTGCTTCTGTTGAAATTCCTTCAACAACTGCGCCCTTCTTCTTTTGTTCGTATTCTTCTAAAGACACACACTATTTTTTTTTTTTGGATTTCTTGCCCACGATCTGAAATAATAATGATTGTTTTAAAACATGACATGTATATGATCCATCGCACGTTTTAAAGAATATTGTTGAATTTGGGACAGTAAAATATGAACTTAGGATAAAGTATTAATTACTTCATAGGTTCAGTATGAAAATTGGGGAAAAATTCTGAATAAATTGTTCAAAAGTTCTCATATCAAATGAGGATATTAGACATTTATTATTTAGCGTATATTAATTTTATAATCTTGGTAATTAGTTTATTCTCGTAAGTTTTCTAATGGATAAACTAACCGAAAATGAAGAATATAATGCCAAAGATAACAAAGTTTCTAAAATTTACGTATGACTAAAATCCACTTACCCCTTCAAGTTTTCCAAGTAACAAAATGTACACGGTTCAAATCAATATTCTTAATCCTCTCTTGTAAATTAAGTTGTCAAAAATAAATGCTGAATGATTTTAATGCAATGATATTTATGATTCCAACTAGGACTAATCATTTCCCACTCTTCATTAGAATAGCTATCTTCTTCTGTCGCAAGCATAGAAAAACTACATTCCATAAATAGTTTGTCCATTGTCGCGAGTTACGGCATACCTTCATTTTCACAAGAACCTCTCCAATCACTGAGAACGTCATTCTGCGCATGTCCTCTAGCTTGGTTTATTCCTGAAGTAGACCATAGATAAACTATTTGTGAAATGTAGTTTTTTCTATGGTTGCGACAGAAGAAGAAATTCTATTCTATGTTCTAATGGAAAGTGGGAAATGATTATTAGTTCTGTGGTTGAAATCATAAATACCATTGCTTTAAAACCTATCAGCATTTCATTGTTGACAACTTAACTTACAGGAGAGTATCAAGAATAGTGACTTTAGTCGTGTACATTGTGTGACTTGGAAAACTTGAAGTGGTAAGTTTTAGAAATATTGTTATCCTTGGTTGCTTGAAATAAATAATTAATCTAAAATATATTCTTCAGAATTGTATGCAACTTTTGTTGACAGAGAATAAGTAATTTTGTGTTTATTCAATGGCAACTATTATTTGAGTCTTATCAGGTTTAAGCTATTTCTGTTGGTTTCAAGGTGGAGCAATTCATGTTGGGACATAATCAATTTACGGATCCTGAAAATAAACTTATAATATATCTCTTTTACTGATATCTAGTAAACAGAATTATACAAAGACAAGTAATATTATTGACCAAAATCTCAAAACCGAATTACAACATTATATTATTCATTTTCGGTTAGATTATCCATTAGAAAACTTACGAGAATAAACTGATTACCAAGAATATAACATTAATATATGCTAATAAACAAACGTCTAATATCCTCATTTGAGATTAGAACTTTTAAACAATTTATTCAGAATTTTTCTCCAATTTTCATACTGAGCCTATGAAGCAATTAATACTTTATCCTAAGTTCATATTTTTATTGTCTCAAAGTCAACAATTTTCTTTAAAACGTGCGATGGATCATATACATGTCATTATTTAAAACAATCATTATTATTTCAGATCATGGGCAAGAAATCCCAAAAAAAGAAGTTTGTGTCTTTAGAAGATTACGAACAAAAGAGGAAGGGCGCAGTTGTTGAAAGAATTTCACCAGAAACACAAAGGAACGTTGGCTGTGAAGCGGTTTCAGAAATTTCACATGAAACAGAAAGACGAGGAAACGCTTGCAGTTGGAGGAAACTCGATGAGAAAAAGAAAATAATTAATGAAGGTATGTAAAAAGTAGTCAGTATTTCCTGAATATCTTAATGAAATCTGTAATTGGAGCAGTACATTTTATACTATCATTCTCCATATTAATGTCAGTTCATATGATATTTCTGTTATACCATAATTTGAATTATGTAAATTTTGGACCTATTTGGTTTTTAACAATATTTTGTTCATCAATCTTACATCACTTGTCGGAAATTCACAGATTTAATCAACATAAATAACATTAAACCTTAATTGTAGTGAAGATATTAAGCCGTAGATAAAATTAAGAATTTTACTCATTTAATATATGGAGAAATGTAATCTTGAAATAGTTTCTATCAAGAATTTGGATGTGATATTATGAAAACTTTTTTAGTAATCAATCACTGATAATAAAGAAAAATTATTAAGGTGTTTGAAAAATATTTTTTTAAAGTTGTGTATATAGAAAATCATTTTAATGAATTCAGAAACTTCAGTTTAGTTAATATTAATATTTTGTTTGAAGGAATGGCAGAAGAAATGAACTCTTGGCGCAATCCTAAAAAATCACCAGAAAGAAGAGAAAGATTTCGAAAATTCAAACCCATAAATCACGAAGAAGTTAGTTGGAGAATCAAAAAGTGAGATGAGAATTTATTTAGTTTTAGCAGCGCATTCCAATAGTAACAATAATTACATATTTATTTAAATCAGCCTTTACTTGATGAAAATTCCGATTAAATAAGGTTATTCTGATTTTCATAAATTTTAATTGATATTTAATACACCACTTGTTTCTCCATCACTGAATCATCTTAAGTTAGGTTTACATATTGAATAATAAAAGTTATTCAAAACGCAAACCTACCTGAAAATGCCACTGTGATAGCGAAACAATTGTTGTATTAAATAACAATAAAAATAAGTGAAAATCATAATAAACATATTTAGTATTATATATCGATAACTTTCCTTCAAAGTGGAATAATCCCTCAATGTATGTGAGCCGATATGGTCCATCAAGAATTATACAATGCTATCGAGCATTAGTTGAGATATAGCTGGTCTTATTTTCTATGGTTTTTCATCAAGTAAAGACTGATACAATCAAATATGTAATTATTGTTACTATTGGAATACAGTGCTACAAATGAACTAAATCTGTGTTCAACTTCAAAATGAAGTCAATGAATATTTTAGAATATCTTCTCCCTTCAAATATATTATATTATATTATTTAGTATTATATTTCTGTATAATTGACAAGTTTTTCATTTAGATATTATTGTTGTATTTTGTATGTGACTGTTATATATTCAATAAAATATACCTTATATCAATAAATACTTATATTCGCAAATTTTTTTTTGTTATGTTTACAACAATCGTTGCGCTATCACAGTAGCATCATCAGGCAGGTTTATATTTCGAATAACTCTATAATTGAAATAATAATCAAATTAGAAGCCTGAAATTTTCTAGAATCAAGTTCATGTTAATGAAACTAAGATTTGTTTAATGTACTTATTTCGGAGTTCAACAGCCATTCTGAAGAATTTGGTTCTTTGATAACTAAATTTATCTCCTGAATGTAAATCTCATGTAATAAAATGATGAAGTTGTTCATTATTACCTCAGGTTTAATAAACAAATCGCAATCAACAATAGTTATGAACCGGAGGTAATAATGAAATTGTTGAGAAAAAAACAACTTGATAGGGAACCTGATTTCATTTTTCCTAAAACAAATGAAGACGTTATAAATACAATAGCGTAACATATTTCGGTAAAATAAGCCATAATATGAAAAATTTAGTACAGAAAGAACAATTCAATATTTCGTTGAGAACACAAGATAATTTAGCGGAATTCAGCAAAAACAATAAAACATAAATAATAAATCGGGTGTTTATCAGTTGAATTGTGGTAGTTGCGATAAAGTATTCGAAAACTTAACACCTCGATTTTCCGACTTTAAAATGAAAATGAGAAAAAAACATAAATTGACAAACATTCGAAAGAGTGCTGCTTTAACACAACCAAGTGAGTCGAATAATTAAAATGCTGAAAGTCTAATGTATATAATATGCAATAAAACTATAGAAAAAATTGGCTGTACGATCCAATGCTGCGGAATATGCAAGGGATGGATCCATCTTATGTGTACAGATATTGCGAAAGTGTATATGCCGGAAAAGAGGAAATAGACTCGATGTGTAAGAACTGCGCAATGCTAGAAGTAAAAAAGATACGGTGGAGAAATCCCTGGAGGAACTAACTGAGAAATTGAAAATAAAGAGAAAAGCTAAGATAAAATTAAGAAAGAAAAAGAGGAAAGTACTTATTTCAAACAGATTCTGAAAAAGATTGAAACTCTGGAACTGGCGGTTACCTTGAATATCAAGACAATAGATGATATATTGAACGCTACGGAGGAAATGAAACGAGAAAACAAAGACCTCAGAAAAGACAATAAAACATGGAAACCACTATAGAAAAAATTTGAAAAGAATTAAATAGCTTAAGAGAGCAGATCTTACAAAACGCTGCTACATCTGATGTCCAAACTAGAAGGAAAAATATTATAGTTATAGGATTGAAGAAGAGGAAAGATATAGCTACACTCTTCATCAAGCTTGAAGTCAAAGTTCCGGAGAATGCAATTAAAGTAAGACAGTTTCCACTGAAAAATCCGATTAAAATAATTTTGAATTCCTTTGAAGAAGAAAAGAACCCAGCACAGGGTAATACAACCGCGAAAAGTAATGAGAGTCTTAAGTTCAAAGAGCATGGGATTGGAAGGAGACGACAGAAGGATATACATAAATGAAGATTTAACAAAAGGAACAAGTATTACTAAATAACGCAAAAGAGCGGAAAAAATCAGGACACAGGTACATTTGGTTAAGGGAAATCAAAGTTTTCTGTAGGAAGGGTGAGTACACGAAAATAATACATATTCAAAATTTCAACCAACTTGAAGTAATTAAGAGAACAAAGTTGAATTAAACCCATTCATTAATACCGTATGGATGATTTTGAGAGGAATCATCAATTTAAGCAAATATATACCAGATATTTTCAAATCGCAGAGGAACTCAATTTATTTGCCAATAAAGGAAATCATAGTAATATTAGAATTTCACATAATAATATAAGGAGTGCAGAAAAATATTTTAGTGAATCCGATGTTGTTTTATCACAGATGAACTTTGATATAGATTGCATAGTTTCGTCGGAAATATGAAAAATAAGGGACCTCAATCAGTATGAAATGGAAGGGTAAAACATAATATTCATTAATGGGGAGTTAAATCAGAATGATGGAGTGGTTGTAGGCGAAAGTAGGCGAAATGAAAGTTATAGACCTCAACTTAACAAAGCTTAATAAAAAAAACACAGAGAATCGCTATCTACAGATCCCCAAGTTCACCTGTTGAGGAATTCAATAGGAATCTCCCAATGCTACTGGAATCGTGCAAAAAAAAATGAAAATAATTTATTCTTCTTTATTGGCGTTATCAATATAGACATTTAAAAAAAAACATGTATATACAGAAGAATATCTTCATAATATGGGGGAATACGGATATATATATATATATATATATATATATATATATATATATATATATATATATATATATATATCGGTGATAAATGATTTTAGTCTAGCAACAGTTAATATAAAGTCATGCACTTATCACATCTACGTCAGCTCTGATAATGATATAGAAACATATTTACCTGCTATAGTATATACAACTGTGACCGACCATTACACAAGATAGAGATATTCCTAGAAAAACCAGTAAATATGAATTTAAATAAATAATCTTTCAAAAAACATACATAAACTATAATCAAATGATGAAAATAGTTGAATAGCAAAAATGGAATGAAGTATATGGAACACGTGAATTCTACCAGTTAGTTGAATTGGCATGTGAGCGTAGCTCTTTCACCAAGTGACTACTCAGCAGTCTGCCACCAGAGGCAGAAAGTGTAATAAGGGTTACGCCTTATCATCGTGTGTTCATCTCTTGATGAACACACCGTCTTCCAGTTTGGGCTTCTGTTCGAAAACCTACAACCGTCTGACTGGTAGCAGGGAAGCATTATCCAACCTCTACTGGTTCTGCATTGCGAGTACCCAAGTTTCTGGGACGCAAATCACACGCTGGAAGGACTTCTTATCCATTCATCCGAACGCAGTCTCATGAACTAAGATAATCTCAAGATTGATGCCTCAATTGATCCTGGTACAAGCACCGTCACTCCGGCCTGTACGTCAAGACCCACGAACCCTTGTGAAGTATTTCGATTGATCCTGGCGTCAAGCACCAACGGACTAGCCGTTTCGTCGAGATCCACAAATCCAGAAACGTCTCACAATAGAAACAGGTTCAGGACGACGCCGGTTGAACCGTCAAGTCCCGCTGAACCCTGAGACATTTCATGAGAGTATCCCGTACATTAGTGTAATTTAATTATAATTAGTGTAAACAAAATACGTCCTTAGTCCATCATGCGAACTTTCAACCACTCTCCTCGAGTCCAACACAAATCGGTTGGCCAAGTGGTCAAGTACCACCAGTGGGCATCCTCCCTGTGGCATCTACCTGTGGGTATCCACCTGTGGACATCCACTGTCCACAGGTAACACAGTATGCAACATAACGCACTCGACCATTAGAGAGAAAAATTCGGAGATTTACTGCAGTAGGTTAGACAAAGCTAGTTTTAAGTGAGAGGCCCTGTGCTGCGACGGACTCCCATGTCCATGAGTTGATCAATGCGGTGATCATTAGGGTGAAACTAGGGCCCCATTTGGTCGATCTTCCATCACACGTGTCCAGAGACTGGCGCGAATGGCATTACGTTAGACACCAAGACTTAACCATCCATTTCAACGGGATAAAACTAGGGTCCTTAATTTAGTAATCAAAGGACAAAACTCTCCAGAATAGCTGTTGAACTCCGAAATGAGTACATTAAACAAATCTTAGTTTCATTAACATGAACTTGAGTCTATGAAATTTCAGGCTTCTAATTTGATGATTATTTCAATAATATAGTTATTCAAAATGTAAACTTGTCTGATGATGCTACTGTTATAGCGAAACGATTGTTGTAAACATAACAATAAAAAATTTTGTGAAAATAAGTATAACCTTATTTAAATATTATTTCAATAATACCTTTAGTATTGAATCAATAAATTATACATATTGTCAATATTATTTATTCTTTGAAAGATCAAACCATGGAAGGTATATTTTATTAAATATATAACAGTCACATACAAAATACAACAATTATATCTGACTGAAAAACTTGACAATTATACAGAAATATAATACTAAATAAGATAATATAATATATTGGAAGGGAGAAACTATTCTAAAATGTTCATTGACTCCATTTTGAAGTTGTACACAGATTTAATTGATTTGTAGCACTGTATTTCAATAGTAATTACATATTTGATTGTATCAGTCTTTACTTGATAAAAAACCATATAAAATAAAACCACTTATATCTTGACTAATGTTCGATTGCATTGTATAATGCTTGATGGACCATATCGGCTCACATAGCTTGAGCGATTATTCCACTTTGAAGGAAAGTTATCGATATATAATATTAAATAAGGTTATTATGATTTTCACTAGATTTAATTGTTATTTTATACAACAATTGTTTCGCTATCACATTAGCATATTCAGGTAGGTTTACCCTTTGAATAAACAGTTATGTAATCTGTAAATCTATCCGAAGAAGAAGAATAATAATAGTTATTCAAAATGTAAACTCAACTTAAGATGCTACTGTTGTATTAAATATCAATAAAAATTCGTGAAAATCAGAGTAAACTCATTTAATATGGATTTTCATCAAATAAAACAGAAATAAATTGAATGCAATCACATCATATGACCAATTCAAATGAATGAAATGAATAAAATAAAAAAAAGGACCATACTCATAAGATACTCAAACTCTAATTGCTATTAAATGATCATAGTATTAATTAATCTCTTAACAAAGTTAGTATCCAATTCTGAGGAATAAATTCTTATTGTTATTTAACAAAACAGTTGTTTCGCTAGCTACTTCAGGTACGTTTACATCATTTAACTATTATTATTCATGATCTTCAGGTAGGTTTACGTTTTGAATAACTAATATTATTCAGAATGGAAACCTACCTTAAGATGATACTGTGATGGAGAAACAAGTGGTATATTAAATACCAATTAAAATTTATGAAAATCAGAATAATCTTATTTAATCGTAATTTTCATCAAGTAAAGGCTGATTCAATTAAATATGTAATTATTGTTAGTATTGGAATACACTGCTACAATTAAATAAATTCTTATCTCTCTTTTGATTCTCCATCTAACTTCTTAGTGATTTATGGGTTTGTAATTTCAAAATCTTTTTCTTCTTTCTGGTGATGTTTTAGGATTGCGCCAAGAGTTCAATTGTTCTGCCATTCCTTCAAACAAAATATTAATATTAATTAAACTGAAAATTGCAGTTTCTGAATTCATTGAAATGATTCTCTATATACACATTATTGAAAAAATATTTTTCAAGTATCTTAATAATTTTTCTGTAGTATCAGTGATTGATTACTAAAAACATTTTCATAATTTCACATCCAAATTCTTGATAGAAACTAATTCAAGATTACATTCCTCCAGATATTGAGCGAGTAAGATTCTAAATTTTATCTACGGCTTAAAATCTTCACTACAATTAAACTTTAATGTTATTTATGTTGATTATATCAGTAAATTTTCGACAAGTGATGTAGGATTGTTGAAAAAATATTTATACTTGTGGAACCTCTCTGTCCGCTAATTATTATTATCAAAATACCCTATTTCTAATCTATTGAACATTTCTCGTTTATGTATCCTTTCAAATATCATATATTGTAAAAAACCAAAAAGGTCCAAGATTTAAATAATTCAAATTATGGTATAACAGAAATATCATATGAATTGACATTATTATGGAGAATGTAAGTATAAAATATACTGCTCCAATTACAGATTTCAATAAGGTATTCAGGAAATACTGACTAGTTTTTACATACCTTCATTAATTATTTGGTTTGGAAAAACTACATTCCATAAATAGTTTGTCCATTGTCGCGAGTTACGGCATACCTTTATTTTCACAAGAACCTCTCCAATCACTGAGAACGTCATTCTGCGCATGTCCTCTAGCTTGGTTTATTCCTGAAGTAGACCATAGATAAACTATTTGTGATATGTAGTTTTTTCTATGGTTGCGACAGAAGAAGAAATTCTATTCTATGTTCTAATGGAAAGTGGGAAATGATTATTAGTTCTGTGGTTGAAATCATAAATACCATTGCTTTAAAACCTATCAGCATTTCATTGTTGACAACTTAACTTACAGGAGAGTATCAAGAATAGTGACTTTAATCGTGTACATTGTGTGACTTGGAAAACTTGAAGTGGTAAGTTTTAGAAATATTGTTATCCTTGGTTGCTTGAAATAAATAATTAATCTAAAATATATTCTTCAGAATTGTATGCAACTTTTGTTGACAGAGAATAAGTAATGTTGTGTTTATTCAATGGCAACTATTATTTGAGTCTTATCAGGTTTAAGCTATTTCTGTTGGTTTCAAGGTGGAGCAATTCATGTTGGGACATAATCAATTTACGGATCCTGAAAATACACTTATAATATATCTCTTTTATTGATATCTAGTAAACAGAATTATACAAAGACAAGTAATATTATTGACCAAAATCTCAAAACCGAATTACAACATTATATTCTTCATTTTCGGTTAGATTATCCATTAGAAAACTTACGAGAATAAACTGATTACCAAGAATATAACATTAATATATGCTAATAAACAAACGTCTAATATCCTCATTTGAGATTAGAACTTTTAAACAATTTATTCAGAATTTTTCTCCAATTTCCATACTGAGCCTATGAAGCAATTAATACTTTATCCTAAGTTCATATTTTTATTGTCTCAAAGTCAACAATTTTCTTTAAAACGTGCGATGGATCATATACATGTCATTATTTAAAACAATCATTATTATTTCAGATCATGGGCAAGAAATCCCAAAAAAAGAAGTTTGTGTCTTTAGAAGAATACGAACAAAAGAGGAAGGGCGCAGTTGTTGAAAGAATTTCACCAGAAACACAAAGGAACGTTGGCAGTGAAGCGGTTTCAGAAATTTCACATGAAACAGAAAGACGAGGAAACGCTTGCAGTTGGAGGAAACTCGATGAGAAAAAGAAAATAATTAATGAAGGTATGTAAAAACTAGTCAGTATTTCCTGAATACCTTAATGAAATCTGTAATTGGAGCAGTACATTTTATACTATCATTCTCCATATTAATGTCAGTTCATATGATATTTCTGTTATACCATAATTTGAATTATGTAAATTTTGGACCTATTTGGTTTTTTTAACAATATTTGGTATTTGAAAGGATACATACACGAGACATGTTCAATCGATTAGAAATAGGAAATTTTGATAACAATGATTAGCGGACAGGGAGGTTCCACAAGTATAAATATTTGTTCATCAATCTTACATCACTTGTCGGAAATTCACTGATTTAATCAACATAAATAACATTAAACCTTAATTGTAGTGAAGATATTAAGCCGTAGATAAAATTAAGAATTTTACTCATTTAATATATGAAGAAATGTAATCTTGAAATAGTTTCTATCAAGAATTTGGATGTGATATTATGAAAACTTTTTTAGTAATCAATCACTGATAATAAAGAAAAATTATTAAGGTATTTGAAAAATATTTTTTTAAAGTTGTGTATATAGAAAATCATTTTAATGAATTCAGAAACTTCAGTTTAGTTAATATTAATATTTTGTTTGAAGGAATGGCAGAAGAAATGAACTCTTGGCGCAATCCTAAAAAATCACCAGAAAGAAGAGAAATATTTCGAAAATTCAAACCCATAAATCACGAAGAAGTTAGTTGGAGAATCAAAAAGTGAGATGAGAATTTATTTAGTTGTAGCAGCGCATTCCAATGGTAACAATAATTACATATTTATTTAAATCAGCCTTTACTTGATGAAAATTCCGATTAAATGAGGTTATTCTGATTTTCATAAATTTTAATTGATATTTAATACACCACTTGTTTCTCCATCACTGAATCATCTTAAGTTAGGTTTACATATTGAATAATAAAAGTTATTCAAAACGCAAACCTACCTGAAAATGCCACTGTGATAGCGAAACAATTGTTGTATTAAATAATAATAAAAATAAGTGAAAATCATAATAAACATATTTAGTATTATATATCGATAACTTTCCTTCAAAGTGGATTAATCCCTCAATGTATGTGAGCCGATATGGTCCATCAAGAATTATACAATGCTATCGAGCATTAGTTGAGATATAACTGGTCTTATTTTATATGGTTTTTCATCAATTAAAGACTGATACAATCAAATATGTAATTATTGTTACTTTTGGAATACAGTGCTACAAATGAACTAAATCTGTGTTCAACTTCAAAATGAAGTCAATGAATATTTTAGAATATCTTCTCCCTTCAAATATATTATATTATATTATTTAGTATTATATTTCTGTATAATTGACAAGTTTTTCATTTAGATATTATTGTTGTATTTTGTATGTGACTGTTATATATTCAATAAAATATACCTTATATCAATAAATACTTATATTCACAAATTTTTTTTTTGTTATGTTTACAACAATCGTTGCGCTATCACAGTAGCATCATCAGGCAGGTTTATATTTCGAATAACTCTATAATTGAAATAATAATCAAATTAGAAGCCTGAAATTTTCTAGAATCAAGTTCATGTTAATGAAACTAAGATTTGTTTAATGTACTTATTTCGGAGTTCAACAGCCATTCTGAAGAATTTGGTTCTTTGATTACTAAATTTATCTCCTGAATGTAAATCTCATGTAATGAAATGATGAAGTTGTTCATTATTACCTCAGGTTTAATAAACAAATCGCAATCAACAATAGTTATGAACCGGAGGTAATAATGAAATTGTTGAGAAAAAAACAACTTGATAGGGAACCTGATTTCATTTTTCCTAAAACAAATGAAGACGTTATAAATACAATAGCGTAACATATTTCGGTGAAATAAGCCATAATATGAAAAATTTAGTACAGAAAGAACAATTCAATATTTCGTTGAGCACACAAGATAATTTAGCGGAATTCAGCAAAAACAATAAAACATAAATAATAAATCGGGTGTTTATCAGTTGAATTGTGGTAGTTGCGATAAAGTATTCGAAAACTTAACACCTCGATTTTCCGACTTTAAAATGAAAATGAGAAAAAAACATAAATTGACAAACATTCGAAAGAGTGCTGCTTTTCGAATAAATAACACATCCAAGTGAGTCGAATAATTAAAATGCTGAAAGTCTAAGGTATATAATATGCAATAAAACTATAGAAAAAATTGGCTGTACGATCCAATGCTGCGGAATATGCAAGGGATGGATCCATCTTATGTGTACAGATATTGCGAAAGTGTATATGCCGGAAAAGAGGAAATAGACTCGATGTGTAAGAACTGCGCAATGCTAGAAGTAAAAAAGATACGGTGGAGAAATCCCTGGAGGAACTAACTGAGAAATTGAAAATAAAGAGGAAAAGCTAAGATAAAATTAAGAAAGAAAAAGAGGAAAGTACTTATTTCAAACAGATTCTGAAAAAGATTGAAACTCTGGAACTGGCGGTTACCTTGAATATCAAGACAATAGATGAAATATTGAACGCTACGGAGGAAATGAAACAAGAAAACAAAGACCTCAGAAAAGACAATAAAACATGGAAACCACTATAGAAAAAATTGGAAAAGAATTAAATAGCTTAAGAGAGCAGATCTTACAAAACGCTGCTACATCTGATGTCCAAACTAGAAGGAAAAATATTATAGTTATAGGATTGAAAAAGAGGAAAGATATAGCTACACTCTTCATCAAGCTTGAAGTCAAAGTTCCGGAGAATGCAATTAAAGTAAGACAGTTTCCACTGAAAAATCCGATTAAAATAATTTTGAATTCCTTTGAAGAAGAAAAGAACCCAGCACAGGGTAATACAACCGCGAAAAGTAATGAGAGTCTTAAGTTCAAAGAGCATGGGATTGGAAGGAGACGACAGAAGGATATACATAAATGAAGATTTAACAAAAGGAACAAGTATTACTAAATAACGCAAAAGAGCGGAAAAAATCAGGACACAGGTACATTTGGTTAAGGGAAATCAAAGTTTTCTGTAGGAAGGGTGAGTACACGAAAATAATACATATTCAAAATTTCAACCAACTTGAAGTAATTAAGAGAACAAAGTTGAATTAAACCCATTCATTAATACCGTATGGATGATTTTGAGAGGAATCATCAATTTAAGCAAATATATACCAGATATTTTCAAATCGCAGAGGAACTCAATTTATTTGCCAATAAAGGAAATCATAGTAATATTAGAATTTCACATAATAATATAAGGAGTGCAGAAAAATATTTTAGTGAATCCGATGTTGTTTTATCACAGATGAACTTTGATATAGATTGCATAGTTTCGTCGGAAATATGAAAAATAAGGGACCTCAATCAGTATGAAATGGAAGGGTAAAACATAATATTCATTAATGGGGAGTTAAATCAGAATGATGGAGTGGTTGTAGGCGAAAGTAGGCGAAATGAAAGTTATAGACCTCAACTTAACAAAGCTTAATAAAAAAAACACAGAGAATCGCTATCTACAGATCCCCAAGTTCACCTGTTGAGGAATTCAATAGGAATCTCCCAATGCTACTGGAATCGTGCAAAAAAAAAATGAAAATAATTTATTCTTCTTTATTGGCGTTATCAATATAGACATTTAAAAAAAAACATGTATATACAGAAGAATATCTTCATAATATGGGGGAATACGGATATATATATATATATAATAATAATAAAGTTTATTTGGCTAAATAAACTGAATACATCGCTGAGGTATATAATGAAATTATAACCTGTACGCAGTATTAAATTAATAATAATTCTAAAAATCCCCTATGAGAGAAACAATCAACAAAGAAAATGAAAAAAAAAAAAAAAAAAAAAAAAAAAAAAAAAAAAAAAAAAAAAAAAAAAAAAAAAAAAAAAAAAAAAACAAAGAGAGAAACATCCAAGCGGTCAGATCCATCCACAGCGGGTCTCGGTGCTAAATCTTCAAAACAGGCAAGCGAATGTCCAATTTGTTATCAGCACTTTTAATTCAAAGAAGCCTTGTATTACTATTCATCCATACTTTTAGTTTTCTTTTGAATGTTTGAATATTTTTTATATATATTTTTTTTTTTTTTTTTTTTTTTTTTTTTTTTTTTTTTTTTTTATATATATATATATTTTATATATATATATATATATATATATATATCGGTGATAAATGATTTTAGTCTAGCAACAGTTAATATAAAGTCATGCACTTATCACATCTACGTCAGCTCTGATAATGATATAGAAACATATTTACCTGCTATAGTATATACAACTGTGACCGACCATTACACAAGATAGAGATATTCCTAGAAAAACCAGTAAATATGAATTTAAATAAATAATCTTTCAAAAAAACATACATAAACTATAATCAAATGATGAAAATAGTTGAATAGCAAAAATGGAATGAAGTATATGGAACACGTGAATTCTACCAGTTAGTTGAATTGGCATGTGAGCGTAGCTCTTTCACCAAGTGACTACTCAGCAGTCTGCCACCAGAGGCAGAAAGTGTAATAAGGGTTACGCCTTATCATCGTGTGTTCATCTCTTGATGAACACACCGTCTTCCAGTTTGGGCTTCTGTTCGAAAACCTACAACCGTCTGACTGGTAGCAGGGAAGCATTATCCAACCTCTACTGGTTCTGCATTGCGAGTACCCAAGTTTCTGGGACGCAAATCACACGCTGGAAGGACTTCTTATCCATTCATCCGAACGCAGTCTCATGAACTAAGATAATCTCAAGATTGATGCCTCAATTGATCCTGGTACAAGCACCGTCACTACGGCCTGTACGTCAAGACCCACGAACCCTTGTGAAGTATTTCGATTGATCCTGGCGTCAAGCACCAACGGACTAGCCGTTTCGTCGAGATCCACAAATCCAGAAACGTCTCACAATAGAAACAGGTTCAGGACGACGCCGGTTGAACCGTCAAGTCCCGCTGAACCCTGAGACATTTCATGAGAGTATCCCGTACATTAGTGTAATTTAATTATAATTAGTGTAAACAAAATACGTCCTTAGTCCATCATGCGAACTTTCAACCACTCTCCTCGAGTCCAACACAAATCGGTTGGCCAAGTGGTCAAGTACCACCAGTGGGCATCCTCCCTGTGGCATCCACCTGTGGGTATCCACCTGTGGACATCCACTGTCCCCAGGTAACACAGTATGCAACATAACGCACTCGACCATTAGAGAGAAAAATTCGGAGATTTACTGCAGTAGGTTAGACAAAGCTAGTTTTAAGTGAGAGGCCCTGTGCTGCGACGGACTCCCATGTCCATGAGTTGATCAATGCGGTGATCATTAGGGTGAAACTAGGGCCCCATTTGGTCGATCTTCCATCACACGTGTCCAGAGACTGGCGCGAATGGCATTACGTTAGACACCAAGACTTAACCATCCATTTCAACGGGATAAAACTAGGGTCCTTAATTTAGTAATCAAAGGACAAAACTCTCCAGAATAGCTGTTGAACTCCGAAATGAGTACATTAAACAAATCTTAGTTTCATTAACATGAACTTGAGTCTATGAAATTTCAGGCTTCTAATTTGATGATTATTTCAATAATATAGTTATTCAAAATGTAAACTTGCCTGATGATGCTACTGTTATAGCGAAACGATCGTTGTAAACATAACAATAAAAAATTTTGTGAAAATAAGTATAACCTTATTTAAATATTATTTCAATAATACCTTTAGTATTGAATCAATAAATTATACATATTGTCAATATTATTTATTCTTTGAAAGATCAAACCATGGAAGGTATATTTTATTAAATATATAACAGTCACATACAAAATACAACAATTATATCTGACTGAAAAACTTGACAATTATACAGAAATATAATACTAAATAAGATAATATAATATATTGGAAGAGAGAAACTATTCTAAAATGTTCATTGACTTCATTTTGAAGTTGTACACAGATTTAATTGATTTGTAGCACTGTATTTCAATAGTAATTACATATTTGATTGTATCAGTCTTTACTTGATAAAAAACCATATAAAATAAAACCACTTATATCTTGACTAATGTTCGATTGCATTGTATAATGCTTGATGGACCATATCGGCTCACATAGCTTGAGCGATTATTCCACTTTGAAGGAAAGTTATCGATATATAATATTAAATAAGGTTATTATGATTTTCACTAGATTTTATTGTTATTTTATACAACAATTGTTTCGCTATCACATTAGCATATTCAGGTAGGTTTACCCTTTGAATAAACAGTTATGTAATCTGTAAATCTATCCGAAGAAGAAGAATAATAATAGTTATTCAAAATGTAAACTCAACTTAAGATGCTACTGTTGTATTAAATATCAATAAAAATTCGTGAAAATCAGAGTAAACTCATTTAATATGGATTTTCATCAAATAAAACAGAAATAAATTGAATGCAATCACATCATATGACCAATTCAAATGAATGAAATTAATAAAATAAAAGAAAGTACCATACTCATAAGATACTCAAACTCTAATTGCTATTAAATGATCATAGTATTAATTAATCTCTTAACAAAGTTTGTATCCAATTCTGAGGAATAAATTCTTATTGTTATTTAACAAAACAGTTGTTTCGCTAGCTACTTCAGGTACGTTTACATCATTTAACTATTATTATTCTTGATCTTCAGGTAGGTTTACGTTTTGAATAACTAATATTATTCAGAACGGAAACCTACCTTAAGATGATACTGTGATGGAGAAACAAGTGGTGTATTAAATACCAATTAAAATTTATGAAACTTAGAATAATCTTATTTAATCGTAATTTTCATCAAGTAAAGGCTGATTCAATTAAATATGTAATTATTGTTAGTATTGGAATACACTGCACCAATTAAATAAATTCTTATCTCTCTTTTGATTCTCCATCTAACTTCTTAGTGATTTATGGGTTTGTAATTTCAAAATCTTTTTCTTCTTTCTGGTGATGTTTTAGGATTGCGCCAAGAGTTCAATTGTTCTGCCATTCCTTCAAACAAAATATTAATATTAATTAAACTGAAAATTGCAGTTTCTGAATTCATTGAAATGATTCTCTATATACACATTATTGAAAAAATATTTTTCAAGTATCTTAATAATTTTTCTGTAGTATCAGTGATTGATTACTAAAAACATTTTCATAATTTCACATCCAAATTCTTGATAGAAACTAATTCAAGATTACATTCCTCCAGATATTGAGCGAGTAAGATTCTAAATTTTATCTACGGCTTAAAATCTTCACTACAATTAAACTTTAATGTTATTTATGTTGATTATATCAGTGAATTTTCGACAAGTGATGTAGGATTGTTGAAAAAATATTTATACTTGTGGAACCTCTCTGTCCGCTAATTATTATTATCAAAATGCCCTATTTCTAATCTATTGAACATTTCTCGTTTATGTATCCTTTCAAATATCATATATTGTAAAAAACCAAAAAGGTCCAAGATTTAAATAATTCAAATTATGGTATAACAGAAATATCATATGAATTGACATTATTATGGAGAATGTAAGTATAAAATATACTGCTCCAATTACAGATTTCAATAAGGTATTCAGGAAATACTGACTAGTTTTTACATACCTTCATTAATTATTTGGTTTGGAAAAACTACATTCCATAAATAGTTTGTCCATTGTCGCGAGTTACGGCATACCTTTATTTTCACAAGAACCTCTCCAATCACTGAGAACGTCATTCTGCGCATGTCCTCTAGCTTGGTTTATTCCTGATAGATAAACTATTTGTGATATGTAGTTTTTTCTATGGTTGCGACAGAAGAATAAATTCTATTCTATGTTCTAATGGAAAGTGGGAAATGATTATTAGTTCTGTGGTTGAAATCATAAATACCATTGCTTTAAAACCTATCAGCATTTCATTGTTGACAACTTAACTTACAGGAGAGTATCAAGAATAGTGACTTTAATCGTGTACATTGTGTGACTTGGAAAACTTGAAGTGGTAAGTTTTAGAAATATTGTTATCCTTGGTTGCTTGAAATAAATAATTAGTCTAAAATATATTCTTCAGAATTGTATGCAACTTTTGTTGACAGAGAATAAGTAATGTTATGTTTATTCAATGGCAACTATTATTTGAGTCTTATCAGGTTTAAGCTATTTCTGTTGGTTTCAAGGTGGAGCAATTCATGTTGGGACATAATCAATTTACGGATCCTGAAAATACACTTATAATATATCTCTTTTATTGATATCTAGTAAACAGAATTATACAAAGACAAGTAATATTATTGACCAAAATCTCAAAACCGAATTACAACATTATATTCTTCATTTTCGGTTAGATTATCCATTAGAAAACTTACGAGAATAAACTGATTACCAAGAATATAACATTAATATATGCTAATAAACAAACGTCTAATATCCTCATTTGAGATTAGAACTTTTAAACAATTTATTCAGAATTTTTCTCCAATTTTCATACTGAGCCTATGAAGCAATTAATACTTTATCCTAAGTTCATATTTTTATTGTCTCAAAGTCAACAATTTTCTTTAAAACGTGCGATGGATCATATACATGTCATTATTTAAAACAATCATTATTATTTCAGATCATGGGCAAGAAATCCCAAAAAAAGAAGTTTGTGTCTTTAGAAGAATACGAACAAAAGAGGAAGGGCGCAGTTGTTGAAAGAATTTCACCAGAAACACAAAGGAACGTTGGCAGTGAAGCGGTTTCAGAAATTTCACATGAAACAGAAAGACGAGGAAACGCTTGCAGTTGGAGGAAACTCGATGAGAAAAAGAAAATAATTAATGAAGGTATGTAAAAACTAGTCAGTATTTCCTGAATACCTTAATTAAATCTGTAATTGGAGCAGTACATTTTATACTATCATTCTCCATATTAATGTCAGTTCATATGATATTTCTGTTATACCATAATTTGAATTATGTAAATTTTGGACCTATTTCGTTTTTTTAAACAATATTTGGTATTTGAAAGGATACATACACGAGACATGTTCAATCGATTAGAAATAGGAAATTTTGATAACAATGATTAGCGGACAGGGAGGTTCCACAAGTATAAATATTTGTTCATCAATCTTACATCACTTGTCGGAAATTCACTGATTTAATCAACATAAATAACATTAAACCTTTATTGTAGTGAAGATATTAAGCCGTAGATAAAATTAAGAATTTTACTCATTTAATATATGGAGAAATGTAATCTTGAAATAGTTTCTATCAAGAATTTGGATGTGATATTATGAAAACTTTTTTAGTAATCAATCACTGATAATAAAGAAAAATTATTAAGGTATTTGAAAAATATTTTTTTAAAGTTGTGTATATAGAAAATCATTTTAATGAATTCAGAAACTTCAGTTTAGTTAATATTAATATTTTGTTTGAAGGAATGGCAGAAGAAATGAACTCTTGGCGCAATCCTAAAAAATCACCAGAAAGAAGAGAAAGATTTCGAAAATTCAAACCCATAAATCACGAATAA
The DNA here is from genome assembly GCA_034642435.1 of Megalocaria dilatata. Lineage (NCBI taxonomy): Eukaryota > Metazoa > Arthropoda > Insecta > Coleoptera > Coccinellidae > Megalocaria > Megalocaria dilatata. The sequence continues at coordinate 78,061,172 of CM067855.1, read as the reverse complement.
GTTAGTTGGAGAATCAAAAAGTGAGATGAGGATTTATTTAGTTGAAGCAGCGCATTCCAATAGTAACAATAATTACATATTTATTTAAATCAGCCTTTACTTGATGAAAATTCCGATTAAATAAGGTTATTCTGATTTTCATAAATTTTAATTGATATTTAATACACCACTTGTTTCTCCATCACTGAATCATCTTAAGTTAGGTTTACATATTGAATAATAAAAGTTATTCAAAACGCAAACCTACCTGAAAATGCCACTGTGATAGCGAAACAATTGTTGTATTAAATAACAATAAAAATAAGTGAAAATCATAATAAACATATTTAGTATTATATATCGATAACTTTCCTTCAAAGTGGAATAATCCCTCAATGTATGTGAGCCGATATGGTCCATCAAGAATTATACAATGCTATCGAGCATTAGTTGAGATATAACTGGTCTTATTTTATATGGTTTTTCATCAAGTAAAGACTGATACAATCAAATATGTAATTATTGTTACTATTGGAATACAGTGCTACAAATGAACTAAATCTGTGTTCAACTTCAAAATGAAGTCAATGAATATTTTAGAATATCCTCTCCCTTCAAATATATTATATTATATTATTTAGTATTATATTTCTGTATAATTGACAAGTTTTTCATTTAGATATTATTGTTGTATTTTGTATGTGACTGTTATATATTCAATAAAATATACCTTATATCAATAAATACTTATATTCACAAATTTTTTTTTGTTATGTTTACAACAATCGTTGCGCTATCACAGTAGCATCATCAGGCAGGTTTATATTTCGAATAACTCTATAATTGAAATAATAATCAAATTAGAAGCCTGAAATTTTCTAGAATCAAGTTCATGTTTATGAAACTAAGATTTGTTTAATGTACTTATTTCGGAGTTCAACAGCCATTCTGAAGAATTTGGTTCTTTGATTACTAAATTTATCTCCTGAATGTAAATCTCATGTAATAAATGATGAAGTTGTTCATTATTACCTCAGGTTTAATAAACAAATCGCAATCAACAATAGTTATGAACCGGAGGTAATAATGAAATTGTTGAGAAAAAAACAACTTGATAGGGAACCTGATTTCATTTTTCCTAAAACAAATGAAGACGTTATAAATACAATAGCGTAACATATTTCGGTAAAATAAGCCATAATATGAAAAATTTAGTACAGAAAGAACAATTCAATATTTCGTTGAGAACACAAGATAATTTAGCGGAATTCAGCAAAAACAATAAAACATAAATAATAAATCGGGTGTTTATCAGTTGAATTGTGGTAGTTGCGATAAAGTATTCGAAAACTTAACACCTCGATTTTCCGACTTTAAAATGAAAATGAGAAAAAAACATAAATTGACAAACATTCGAAAGAGTGCTGCTTTAACACATCCAAGTGAGTCGAATAATTAAAATGCTGAAAGTCTAATGTATATAATATGCAATAAAACTATAGAAAAAATTGGCTGTACGATCCAATGCTGCGGAATATGCAAGGGATGGATCCATCTTATGTGTACAGATATTGCGAAAGTGTATATGCCGGAAAAGAGGAAATAGACTCGATGTGTAAGAACTGCGCAATGCTAGAAGTAAAAAAGATACGGTGGAGAAATCCCTGGAGGAACTAACTGAGAAATTGAAAATAAAGAGGAAAAGCTAAGATAAAATTAAGAAAGAAAAAGAGGAAAGTACTTATTTCAAACAGATTCTGAAAAAGATTGAAACTCTGGAACTGGCGGTTACCTTGAATATCAAGACAATAGATGAAATATTGAACGCTACGGAGGAAATGAAACAAGAAAACAAAGACCTCAGAAAAGACAATAAAACATGGAAACCACTATAGAAAAAATTGGAAAAGAATTAAATAGCTTAAGAGAGCAGATCTTACAAAACGCTGCTACATCTGATGTCCAAACTAGAAGGAAAAATATTATAGTTATAGGATTGAAAAAGAGGAAAGATATAGCTACACTCTTCATCAAGCTTGAAGTCAAAGTTCCGGAGAATGCAATTAAAGTAAGACAGTTTCCACTGAAAAATCCGATTAAAATAATTTTGAATTCCTTTGAAGAAGAAAAGAACCCAGCACAGGGTAATACAACCGCGAAAAGTAATGAGAGTCTTAAGTTCAAAGAGCATGGGATTGGAAGGAGACGACAGAAGGATATACATAAATGAAGATTTAACAAAAGGAACAAGTATTACTAAATAACGCAAAAGAGCGGAAAAAATCAGGACACAGGTACATTTGGTTAAGGGAAATCAAAGTTTTCTGTAGGAAGGGTGAGTACACGAAAATAATACATATTCAAAATTTCAACCAACTTGAAGTAATTAAGAGAACAAAGTTGAATTAAACCCATTCATTAATACCGTATGGATGATTTTGAGAGGAATCATCAATTTAAGCAAATATATACCAGATATTTTCAAATCGCAGAGGAACTCAATTTATTTGCCAATAAAGGAAATCATAGTAATATTAGAATTTCACATAATAATATAAGGAGTGCAGAAAAATATTTTAGTGAATCCGATGTTGTTTTATCACAGATGAATTTTGATATAGATTGCATAGTTTCGTCGGAAATATGAAAAATAAGGGACCTCAATCAGTATGAAATGGAAGGGTAAAACATAATATTCATTAATGGGGAGTTAAATCAGAATGATGGAGTGGTTGTAGGCGAAAGTAGGCGAAATGAAAGTTATAGACCTCAACTTAACAAAGCTTAATAAAAAAAACACAGAGAATCGCTATCTACAGATCCCCAAGTTCACCTGTTGAGGAATTCAATAGGAATCTCCCAATGCTACTGGAATCGTGCAAAAAAAAATGAAAATAATTTATTCTTCTTTATTGGCGTTATCAATATAGACATTTAAAAAAAAACATGTATATACAGAAGAATATCTTCATAATATGGGGGAATACGGATATATATATATATATATATATATATATATATATATATATATATCGGTGATAAATGATTTTAGTCTAGCAACAGTTAATATAAAGTCATGCACTTATCACATCTACGTCAGCTCTGATAATGATATAGAAACATATTTACCTGCTATAGTATATACAACTGTGACCGACCATTACACAAGATAGAGATATTCCTAGAAAAACCAGTAAATATGAATTTAAATAAATAATCTTTCAAAAAAACATACATAAACTATAATCAAATGATGAAAATAGTTGAATAGCAAAAATGGAATGAAGTATATGGAACACGTGAATTCTACCAGTTAGTTGAATTGGCATGTGAGCGTAGCTCTTTCACCAAGTGACTACTCAGCAGTCTGCCACCAGAGGCAGAAAGTGTAATAAGGGTTACGCCTTATCATGGTGTGTTCATCTCTTGATGAACACACCGTCTTCCAGTTTGGGCTTCTGTTCGAAAACCTACAACCGTCTGACTGGTAGCAGGGAAGCATTATCCAACCTCTACTGGTTCTGCATTGCGAGTACCCAAGTTTCTGGGACGCAAATCACACGCTGGAAGGACTTCTTATCCATTCATCCGAACGCAGTCTCATGAACTAAGATAATCTCAAGATTGATGCCTCAATTGATCCTGGTACAAGCACCGTCACTACGGCCTGTACGTCAAGACCCACGAACCCTTGTGAAGTATTTCGATTGATCCTGGCGTCAAGCACCAACGGACTAGCCGTTTCGTCGAGATCCACAAATCCAGAAACGTCTCACAATAGAAACAGGTTCAGGACGACGCCGGTTGAACCGTCAAGTCCCGCTGAACCCTGAGACATTTCATGAGAGTATCCCGTACATTAGTGTAATTTAATTATAATTAGTGTAAACAAAATACGTCCTTAGTCCATCATGCGAACTTTCAACCACTCTCCTCGAGTCCAACACAAATCGGTTGGCCAAGTGGTCAAGTACCACCAGTGGGCATCCTCCCTGTGGCATCCACCTGTGGGTATCCACCTGTGGACATCCACTGTCCCCAGGTAACACAGTATGCAACATAACGCACTCGACCATTAGAGAGAAAAATTCGGAGATTTACTGCAGTAGGTTAGACAAAGCTAGTTTTAAGTGAGAGGCCCTGTGCTGCGACGGACTCCCATGTCCATGAGTTGATCAATGCGGTGATCATTAGGGTGAAACTAGGGCCCCATTTGGTCGATCTTCCATCACACGTGTCCAGAGACTGGCGCGAATGGCATTACGTTAGACACCAAGACTTAACCATCCATTTCAACGGGATAAAACTAGGGTCCTTAATTTAGTAATCAAAGGACAAAACTCTCCAGAATAGCTGTTGAACTCCGAAATGAGTACATTAAACAAATCTTAGTTTCATTAACATGAACTTGAGTCTATGAAATTTCAGGCTTCTAATTTGATGATTATTTCAATAATATAGTTATTCAAAATGTAAACTTGCCTGATGATGCTACTGTTATAGCGAAACGATCGTTGTAAACATAACAATAAAAAATTTTGTGAAAATAAGTATAACCTTATTTAAATATTATTTCAATAATACCTTTAGTATTGAATCAATAAATTATACATATTGTCAATATTATTTATTCTTTGAAAGATCAAACCATGGAAGGTATATTTTATTAAATATATAACAGTCACATACAAAATACAACAATTATATCTGACTGAAAAACTTGACAATTATACAGAAATATAATACTAAATAAGATAATATAATATATTGGAAGAGAGAAACTATTCTAAAATGTTCATTGACTTCATTTTGAAGTTGTACACAGATTTAATTGATTTGTAGCACTGTATTTCAATAGTAATTACATATTTGATTGTATCAGTCTTTACTTGATAAAAAACCATATAAAATAAAACCACTTATATCTTGACTAATGTTCGATTGCATTGTATAATGCTTGATGGACCATATCGGCTCACATAGCTTGAGCGATTATTCCACTTTGAAGGAAAGTTATCGATATATAATATTAAATAAGGTTATTATGATTTTCACTAGATTTTATTGTTATTTTATACAACAATTGTTTCGCTATCACATTAGCATATTCAGGTAGGTTTACCCTTTGAATAAACAGTTATGTAATCTGTAAATCTATCCGAAGAAGAAGAATAATAATAGTTATTCAAAATGTAAACTCAACTTAAGATGCTACTGTTGTATTAAATATCAATAAAAATTCGTGAAAATCAGAGTAAACTCATTTAATATGGATTTTCATCAAATAAAACAGAAATAAATTGAATGCAATCACATCATATGACCAATTCAAATGAATGAAATTAATAAAATAAAAGAAAGTACCATACTCATAAGATACTCAAACTCTAATTGCTATTAAATGATCATAGTATTAATTAATCTCTTAACAAAGTTTGTATCCAATTCTGAGGAATAAATTCTTATTGTTATTTAACAAAACAGTTGTTTCGCTAGCTACTTCAGGTACGTTTACATCATTTAACTATTATTATTCTTGATCTTCAGGTAGGTTTACGTTTTGAATAACTAATATTATTCAGAACGGAAACCTACCTTAAGATGATACTGTGATGGAGAAACAAGTGGTGTATTAAATACCAATTAAAATTTATGAAACTTAGAATAATCTTATTTAATCGTAATTTTCATCAAGTAAAGGCTGATTCAATTAAATATGTAATTATTGTTAGTATTGGAATACACTGCTACAATTAAATAAATTCTTATCTCTCTTTTGATTCTCCATCTAACTTCTTAGTGATTTATGGGTTTGTAATTTCAAAATCTTTTTCTTCTTTCTGGTGATGTTTTAGGATTGCGCCAAGAGTTCAATTGTTCTGCCATTCCTTCAAACAAAATATTAATATTAATTAAACTGAAAATTGCAGTTTCTGAATTCATTGAAATGATTCTCTATATACACATTATTGAAAAAATATTTTTCAAGTATCTTAATAATTTTTCTGTAGTATCAGTGATTGATTACTAAAAACATTTTCATAATTTCACATCCAAATTCTTGATAGAAACTAATTCAAGATTACATTCCTCCAGATATTGAGCGAGTAAGATTCTAAATTTTATCTACGGCTTAAAATCTTCACTACAATTAAACTTTAATGTTATTTATGTTGATTATATCAGTGAATTTTCGACAAGTGATGTAGGATTGTTGAAAAAATATTTATACTTGTGGAACCTCTCTGTCCGCTAATTATTATTATCAAAATGCCCTATTTCTAATCTATTGAACATTTCTCGTTTATGTATCCTTTCAAATATCATATATTGTAAAAAACCAAAAAGGTCCAAGATTTAAATAATTCAAATTATGGTATAACAGAAATATCATATGAATTGACATTATTATGGAGAATGTAAGTATAAAATATACTGCTCCAATTACAGATTTCAATAAGGTATTCAGGAAATACTGACTAGTTTTTACATACCTTCATTAATTATTTGGTTTGGAAAAACTACATTCCATAAATAGTTTGTCCATTGTCGCGAGTTACGGCATACCTTTATTTTCACAAGAACCTCTCCAATCACTGAGAACGTCATTCTGCGCATGTCCTCTAGCTTGGTTTATTCCTGATAGATAAACTATTTGTGATATGTAGTTTTTTCTATGGTTGCGACAGAAGAATAAATTCTATTCTATGTTCTAATGGAAAGTGGGAAATGATTATTAGTTCTGTGGTTGAAATCATAAATACCATTGCTTTAAAACCTATCAGCATTTCATTGTTGACACCTTAACTTACAGGAGAGTATCAAGAATAGTGACTTTAATCGTGTACATTGTGTGACTTGGAAAACTTGAAGTGGTAAGTTTTAGAAATATTGTTATCCTTGGTTGCTTGAAATAAATAATTAGTCTAAAATATATTCTTCAGAATTGTATGCAACTTTTGTTGACAGAGAATAAGTAATGTTATGTTTATTCAATGGCAACTATTATTTGAGTCTTATCAGGTTTAAGCTATTTCTGTTGGTTTCAAGGTGGAGCAATTCATGTTGGGACATAATCAATTTACGGATCCTGAAAATACACTTATAATATATCTCTTTTATTGATATCTAGTAAACAGAATTATACAAAGACAAGTAATATTATTGACCAAAATCTCAAAACCGAATTACAACATTATATTCTTCATTTTCGGTTAGATTATCCATTAGAAAACTTACGAGAATAAACTGATTACCAAGAATATAACATTAATATATGCTAATAAACAAACGTCTAATATCCTCATTTGAGATTAGAACTTTTAAACAATTTATTCAGAATTTTTCTCCAATTTTCATACTGAGCCTATGAAGCAATTAATACTTTATCCTAAGTTCATATTTTTATTGTCTCAAAGTCAACAATTTTCTTTAAAACGTGCGATGGATCATATACATGTCATTATTTAAAACAATCATTATTATTTCAGATCATGGGCAAGAAATCCCAAAAAAAGAAGTTTGTGTCTTTAGAAGAATACGAACAAAAGAGGAAGGGCGCAGTTGTTGAAAGAATTTCACCAGAAACACAAAGGAACGTTGGCAGTGAAGCGGTTTCAGAAATTTCACATGAAACAGAAAGACGAGGAAACGCTTGCAGTTGGAGGAAACTCGATGAGAAAAAGAAAATAATTAATGAAGGTATGTAAAAACTAGTCAGTATTTCCTGAATACCTTAATTAAATCTGTAATTGGAGCAGTACATTTTATACTATCATTCTCCATATTAATGTCAGTTCATATGATATTTCTGTTATACCATAATTTGAATTATGTAAATTTTGGACCTATTTCGTTTTTTTAAACAATATTTGGTATTTGAAAGGATACATACACGAGACATGTTCAATCGATTAGAAATAGGAAATTTTGATAACAATGATTAGCGGACAGGGAGGTTCCACAAGTATAAATATTTGTTCATCAATCTTACATCACTTGTCGGAAATTCACTGATTTAATCAACATAAATAACATTAAACCTTTATTGTAGTGAAGATATTAAGCCGTAGATAAAATTAAGAATTTTACTCATTTAATATATGGAGAAATGTAATCTTGAAATAGTTTCTATCAAGAATTTGGATGTGATATTATGAAAACTTTTTTAGTAATCAATCACTGATAATAAAGAAAAATTATTAAGGTATTTGAAAAATATTTTTTTAAAGTTGTGTATATAGAAAATCATTTTAATGAATTCAGAAACTTCAGTTTAGTTAATATTAATATTTTGTTTGAAGGAATGGCAGAAGAAATGAACTCTTGGCGCAATCCTAAAAAATCACCAGAAAGAAGAGAAAGATTTCGAAAATTCAAACCCATAAATCACGAATAAGTTAGTTGGAGAATCAAAAAGTGAGATGAGGATTTATTTAGTTGAAGCAGCGCATTCCAATAGTAACAATAATTACATATTTATTTAAATCAGCCTTTACTTGATGAAAATTCCGATTAAATAAGGTTATTCTGATTTTCATAAATTTTAATTGATATTTAATACACCACTTGTTTCTCCATCACTGAATCATCTTAAGTTAGGTTTACATATTGAATAATAAAAGTTATTCAAAACGCAAACCTACCTGAAAATGCCACTGTGATAGCGAAACAATTGTTGTATTAAATAACAATAAAAATAAGTGAAAATCATAATAAACATATTTAGTATTATATATCGATAACTTTCCTTCAAAGTGGAATAATCCCTCAATGTATGTGAGCCGATATGGTCCATCAAGAATTATACAATGCTATCGAGCATTAGTTGAGATATAACTGGTCTTATTTTATATGGTTTTTCATCAAGTAAAGACTGATACAATCAAATATGTAATTATTGTTACTATTGGAATACAGTGCTACAAATGAACTAAATCTGTGTTCAACTTCAAAATGAAGTCAATGAATATTTTAGAATATCCTCTCCCTTCAAATATATTATATTATATTATTTAGTATTATATTTCTGTATAATTGACAAGTTTTTCATTTAGATATTATTGTTGTATTTTGTATGTGACTGTTATATATTCAATAAAATATACCTTATATCAATAAATACTTATATTCACAAATTTTTTTTTGTTATGTTTACAACAATCGTTGCGCTATCACAGTAGCATCATCAGGCAGGTTTATATTTCGAATAACTCTATAATTGAAATAATAATCAAATTAGAAGCCTGAAATTTTCTAGAATCAAGTTCATGTTTATGAAACTAAGATTTGTTTAATGTACTTATTTCGGAGTTCAACAGCCATTCTGAAGAATTTGGTTCTTTGATTACTAAATTTATCTCCTGAATGTAAATCTCATGTAATAAATGATGAAGTTGTTCATTATTACCTCAGGTTTAATAAACAAATCGCAATCAACAATAGTTATGAACCGGAGGTAATAATGAAATTGTTGAGAAAAAAACAACTTGATAGGGAACCTGATTTCATTTTTCCTAAAACAAATGAAGACGTTATAAATACAATAGCGTAACATATTTCGGTAAAATAAGCCATAATATGAAAAATTTAGTACAGAAAGAACAATTCAATATTTCGTTGAGAACACAAGATAATTTAGCGGAATTCAGCAAAAACAATAAAACATAAATAATAAATCGGGTGTTTATCAGTTGAATTGTGGTAGTTGCGATAAAGTATTCGAAAACTTAACACCTCGATTTTCCGACTTTAAAATGAAAATGAGAAAAAAACATAAATTGACAAACATTCGAAAGAGTGCTGCTTTAACACATCCAAGTGAGTCGAATAATTAAAATGCTGAAAGTCTAATGTATATAATATGCAATAAAACTATAGAAAAAATTGGCTGTACGATCCAATGCTGCGGAATATGCAAGGGATGGATCCATCTTATGTGTACAGATATTGCGAAAGTGTATATGCCGGAAAAGAGGAAATAGACTCGATGTGTAAGAACTGCGCAATGCTAGAAGTAAAAAAGATACGGTGGAGAAATCCCTGGAGGAACTAACTGAGAAATTGAAAATAAAGAGGAAAAGCTAAGATAAAATTAAGAAAGAAAAAGAGGAAAGTACTTATTTCAAACAGATTCTGAAAAAGATTGAAACTCTGGAACTGGCGGTTACCTTGAATATCAAGACAATAGATGAAATATTGAACGCTACGGAGGAAATGAAACGAGAAAACAAAGACCTCAGAAAAGACAATAAAACATGGAAACCACTATAGAAAAAATTGGAAAAGAATTAAATAGCTTAAGAGAGCAGATCTTACAAAACGCTGCTACATCTGATGTCCAAACTAGAAGGAAAAATATTATAGTTATAGGATTGAAGAAGAGGAAAGATATAGCTACACTCTTCATCAAGCTTGAAGTCAAAGTTCCGGAGAATGCAATTAAAGTAAGACAGTTTCCACTGAAAAATCCGATTAAAATAATTTTGAATTCCTTTGAAGAAGAAAAGAACCCAGCACAGGGTAATACAACCGCGAAAAGTAATGAGAGTCTTAAGTTCAAAGAGCATGGGATTGGAAGGAGACGACAGAAGGATATACATAAATGAAGATTTAACAAAAGGAACAAGTATTACTAAATAACGCAAAAGAGCGGAAAAAATCAGGACACAGGTACATTTGGTTAAGGGAAATCAAAGTTTTCTGTAGGAAGGGTGAGTACACGAAAATAATACATATTCAAAATTTCAACCAACTTGAAGTAATTAAGAGAACAAAGTTGAATTAAACCCATTCATTAATACCGTATGGATGATTTTGAGAGGAATCATCAATTTAAGCAAATATATACCAGATATTTTCAAATCGCAGAGGAACTCAATTTATTTGCCAATAAAGGAAATCATAGTAATATTAGAATTTCACATAATAATATAAGGAGTGCAGAAAAATATTTTAGTGAATCCGATGTTGTTTTATCACAAATGAACTTTGATATAGATTGCATAGTTTCGTCGGAAATATGAAAAATAAGGGACCTCAATCAGTATGAAATGGAAGGGTAAAACATAATATTCATTAATGGGGAGTTAAATCAGAATGATGGAGTGGTTGTAGGCGAAAGTAGGCGAAATGAAAGTTATAGACCTCAACTTAACAAAGCTTAATAAAAAAAACACAGAGAATCGCTATCTACAGATCCCCAAGTTCACCTGTTGAGGAATTCAATAGGAATCTCCCAATGCTACTGGAATCGTGCAAAAAAAAATGAAAATAATTTATTCTTCTTTATTGGCGTTATCAATATAGACATTTAAAAAAAAACATGTATATACAGAAGAATATCTTCATAATATGGGGGAATACGGATATATATATATATATCGGTGATAAATGATTTTAGTCTAGCAACAGTTAATATAAAGTCATGCACTTATCACATCTACGTCAGCTCTGATAATGATATAGAAACATATTTACCTGCTATAGTATATACAACTGTGACCGACCATTACACAAGATAGAGATATTCCTAGAAAAACCAGTAAATATGAATTTAAATAAATAATCTTTCAAAAAAACATACATAAACTATAATCAAATGATGAAAATAGTTGAATAGCTAAAATGGAATGAAGTATATGGAACACGTGAATTCTACCAGTTAGTTGAATTGGCATGTGAGCGTAGCTCTTTCACCAAGTGACTACTCAGCAGTCTGCCACCAGAGGCAGAAAGTGTAATAAGGGTTACGCCTTATCATCGTGTGTTCATCTCTTGATGAACACACCGTCTTCCAGTTTGGGCTTCTGTTCGAAAACCTACAACCGTCTGACTGGTAGCAGGGAAGCATTATCCAACCTCTACTGGTTCTGCATTGCGAGTACCCAAGTTTCTGGGACGCAAATCACACGCTGGAAGGACTTCTTATCCATTCATCCGAACGCAGTCTCATGAACTAAGATAATCTCAAGATTGATGCCTCAATTGATCCTGGTACAAGCACCGTCACTCCGGCCTGTACGTCAAGACCCACGAACCCTTGTGAAGTATTTCGATTGGTCCTGGCGTCAAGCACCAACGGACTAGCCGTTTCGTCGAGATCCACAAATCCAGAAACGTCTCACAATAGAAACAGGTTCAGGACGACGCCGGTTGAACCGTCAAGTCCCGCTGAACCCTGAGACATTTCATGAGAGTATCCCGTACATTAGTGTAATTTAATTATAATTAGTGTAAATAAAATACGTCCTTAGTCCATCATGCGAACTTTCAACCACTCTCCTCGAGTCCAACACAAATCGGTTGGCCAAGTGGTCAAGTACCACCAGTGGGCTCCTCCCTGTGGCATCCACCTGTGGGTATCCACCTGTGGACATCCACTGTCCCCAGGTAACACAGTATGCAACATAACGCACTCGACCATTAGAGAGAAAAATTCGGAGATTTACTGCAGTAGGTTAGACAAAGCTAGTTTTAAGTGAGAGGCCCTGTGCTGCGACGGACTCCCATGTCCATGAGTTGATCAATGCGGTGATCATTAGGGTGAAACTAGGGCCCCATTTGGTCGATCTTCCATCACACGTGTCCAGAGACTGGCGCGAATGGCATTACTTTAGACACCAAGACTTAACCATCCATTTCAACGGGATAAAACTAGGGTCCTTAATTTAGTAATCAAAGGACAAAACTCTCCAGAATAGCTGTTGAACTCCGAAATGAGTACATTAAACAAATCTTAGTTTCATTAACATGAACTTGAGTCTATGAAATTTCAGGCTTCTAATTTGATGATTATTTCAATAATATAGTTATTCAAAATGTAAACTTGCCTGATGATGCTACTGTTATAGCGAAACGATTGTTGTAAACATAACAATAAAAAATTTTGTGAAAATAAGTATAACCTTATTTAAATATTATTTCAATAATACCTTTAGTATTGAATCAATAAATTATACATATTGTCAATATTATTTATTCTTTGAAAGATCAAACCATGGAAGGTATATTTTATTAAATATATAACAGTCACATACAAAATACAACAATTATATCTGACTGAAAAACTTGACAATTATACAGAAATATAATACTAAATAAGATATTATAATATATTGGAAGGGAGAAACTATTCTAAAATGTTCATTGACTTCATTTTGAAGTTGTACACAGATTTAATTGATTTGTAGCACTGTATTTCAATAGTAATTACATATTTGATTGTATCAGTCTTTACTTGATAAAAAACCATATAAAATAAAACCACTTATATCTTGACTAATGTTCGATTGCATTGTATAATGCTTGATGGACCATATCGGCTCACATAGCTTGAGCGATTATTCCACTTTGAAGGAAAGTTATCGATATATAATATTAAATAAGGTTATTATGATTTTCACTAGATTTAATTGTTATTTTATACAACAATTGTTTCGCTATCACATTAGCATATTCAGGTAGGTTTACCCTTTGAATAAACAGTTATGTAATCTGTAAATCTATCCGAAGAAGAAGAATAATAATAGTTATTCAAAATGTAAACTCAACTTAAGATGCTACTGTTGTATTAAATATCAATAAAAATTCGTGAAAATCACAGTAAACTCATTTAATATGGATTTTCATCAAATAAAACAGAAATAAATTGAATGCAATCACATCATATGACCAATTCAAATGAATGAAATGAATAAAATAAAAAAAAGGACCATACTCATAAGATACTCAAACTCTAATTGCTATTAAATGATCATAGTATTAATTAATATCTTAACAAAGTTTGTATCCAATTCTGAGGAATAAATTCTTATTGTTATTTAACAAAACAGTTGTTTCGCTAGCTACTTCAGGTACGTTTACATCATTTAACTATTATTATTCTTGATCTTCAGGTAGGTTTACGTTTTGAATAACTAATATTATTCAGAATGGAAACCTACCTCAAGATGATACTGTGATGGAGAAACAAGTGGTATATTAAATACCAATTAAAATTTATGAAAATCAGAATAATCTTATTTAATCGTAATTTTCATCAAGTAAAGGCTGATTCAATTAAATATGTAATTATTGTTAGTATTGGAATACACTGCTACAATTAAATAAATTCTTATCTCTCTTTTGATTCTCCATCTAACTTCTTAGTGATTTATGGGTTTGTAATTTCAAAATCTTTTTCTTGTTTCTGGTGATGTTTTAGGATTGCGCCAAGAGTTCAATTGTTCTGCCATTCCTTCAAACAAAATATTAATATTAATTAAACTGAAAATTGCAGTTTCTGAATTCATTGAAATGATTCTCTATATACACATTATTGAAAAAATATTTTTCAAGTATCTTAATAATTTTTCTGTAGTATCAGTGATTGATTACTAAAAACATTTTCATAATTTCACATCCAAATTCTTGATAGAAACTAATTCAAGATTACATTCCTCCAGATATTGAGCGAGTAAGATTCTAAATTTTATCTACGGCTTAAAATCTTCACTACAATTAAACTTTAATGTTATTTATGTTGATTATATCAGTGAATTTTCGACAAGTGATGTAGGATTGTTGAAAAAATATTTATACTTGTGGAACCTCTCTGTCCGCTAATTATTATTATCAAAATGCCCTATTTCTAATCTATTGAACATTTCTCGTTTATGTATCCTTTCAAATATCATATATTGTAAAAAACCAAAAAGGTCCAAGATTTAAATAATTCAAATTATGGTATAACAGAAATATCATATGAATTGACATTATTATGGAGAATGTAAGTATAAAATATACTGCTCCAATTACAGATTTCAATAAGGTATTCAGGAAATACTGACTAGTTTTTACATACCTTCATTAATTATTTGGTTTGGAAAAACTACATTCCATAAATAGTTTGTCCATTGTCGCGAGTTACGGCATACCTTTATTTTCACAAGAACCTCTCCAATCACTGAGAACGTCATTCTGCGCATGTCCTCTAGCTTGGTTTATTCCTGAAGTAGACCATAGATAAACTATTTGTGAAATGTAGTTTTTTCTATGGTTGCGACAGAAGAAGAAATTCTATTCTATGTTCTAATGGAAAGTGGGAAATGATTATTAGTTCTGTGGTTGAAATCATAAATACCATTGCTTTAAAACCTATCAGCATTTCATTGTTGACAACTTAACTTACAGGAGAGTATCAAGAATAGTGACTTTAATCGTGTACATTGTGTGACTTGGAAAACTTGAAGTGGTAAGTTTTAGAAATATTGTTATCCTTGGTTGCTTGAAATAAATAATTAATCTAAAATATATTCTTCAGAATTGTATGCAACTTTTGTTGACAGAGAATAAGTAATGTTGTGTTTATTCAATGGCAACTATTATTTGAGTCTTATCAGGTTTAAGCTATTTCTGTTGGTTTCAAGGTGGAGCAATTCATGTTGGGACATAATCAATTTACGGATCCTGAAAATACACTTATAATATATCTCTTTTATTGATATCTAGTAAACAGAATTATACAAAGACAAGTAATATTATTGACCAAAATCTCAAAACCGAATTACAACATTATATTCTTCATTTTCGGTTAGATTATCCATTAGAAAACTTACGAGAATAAACTGATTACCAAGAATATAACATTAATATATGCTAATAAACAAACGTCTAATATCCTCATTTGAGATTAGAACTTTTAAACAATTTATTCAGAATTTTTCTCCAATTTTCATACTGAGCCTATGAAGCAATTAATACTTTATCCTAAGTTCATATTTTTATTGTCTCAAAGTCAACAATTTTCTTTAAAACGTGCGATGGATCATATACATGTCATTATTAAAAACAATCATTATTATTTCAGATCATGGGCAAGAAATCCCAAAAAAAGAAGTTTGTGTCTTTAGAAGAATACGAACAAAAGAGGAAGGGCGCAGTTGTTGAAAGAATTTCACCAGAAACACAAAGGAACTTTGGCAGTGAAGCGGTTTCAGAAATTTCACATGAAACAGAAAGACGAGGAAACGCTTGCAGTTGGAGGAAACTCGATGAGAAAAAGAAAATAATTAATGAAGGTATGTAAAAACTAGTCAGTGTTTCCTGAATACCTTAATGAAATCTGTAATTGGAGCAGTACATTTTATACTATCATTCTCCATATTAATGTCAGTTCATATGATATTTCTGTTATACCATAATTTGAATTATGTAAATTTTGGACCTATTTGGTTTTTTTAACAATATTTGGTATTTGAAAGGATACATACACGAGACATGTTCAATCGATTAGAAATAGGAAATTTTGATAACAATGATTAGCGGACAGGGAGGTTCCACAAGTATAAATATTTGTTCATCAATCTTACATCACTTGTCGGAAATTCACTGATTTAATCAACATAAATAACATTAAACCTTAATTGTAGTGAAGATATTAAGCCGTAGATAAAATTAAGAATTTTACTCATTTAATATATGGAGAAATGTAATCTTGAAATAGTTTCTATCAAGAATTTGGATGTGATATTATGAAAACTTTTTTAGTAATCAATCACTGATAATAAAGAAAAATCATTAAGGTATTTGAAAAATATTTTTTTAAAGTTGTGTATATAGAAAATCATTTTAATGAATTCAGAAACTTCAGTTTAGTTAATATTAATATTTTGTTTGAAGGAATGGCAGAACAAATGAACTCTTGGCGCAATCCTAAAAAATCACCAGAAAGAAGAGAAAGATTTCGAAAATTCAAACCCATAAATCACGAAGAAGTTAGTTGGAGAATCAAAAAGTGAGATGAGAATTTATTTAGTTGTAGCAGCGCATTCCAATTGTAACAATAATTACATATTTATTCAAATCTGCCTTTACTTGATGAAAATTCCGATTAAATAAGGTTATTCTGATTTTCATAAATTTTAATTGATATTTAATACACCACTTGTTTCTCCATCACTGTATCATCTTAAGGTAGGTTTCCATATTGAATAATAAAAGTTATTCAAAACGTAAGCCTACCTGAAAATGCTACTGTGATAGCGAAACAATTGTTGGCATAAATAACAATAAAAATGAGTGAAAATCATAATAAACATATTTAATATTATATATCGATAATTTTCCTTCAAAGTGGAATAATCCCTCAAGGCATGTGAGCCGATATGGTCCATCAAGAATTAAACAATGCTATCGAGCATTAGTTGAGATATAACTGGTCTTATTTTATATGGTTTTTCATCAAGTAAAGACTGATACAATAAAATATGTAATTATTGTTACCATTGGAATACAGTGCTACAAATGAACTAAATCTGTGTTCAACTTCAAAATGAAGTCAATGAATATTTTAGAATATTTTCTCCCTTCAAATATATTATATTATATTATTTAGTATTATATTTCTGTATAATTGACAAGTTTTTCATTTAGATATTATTGTTGTATTTTGTATGTGACTGTTATATATTTAATAAAATATACCTTATATCAATAAATACTTATTTTCACAAATTTTTTTTTGTTATGTTTACAACAATCGTTGCGCTATCACAGTAGCATCATCAGGCAGGTTTATATTTCCAATAACTCTATTATTGAAATAATAATCAAATTAGAAGCCTGAAATTTTCTAGAATCAAGTTCATGTTAATGAAACTAAGGTTTGTTTAATGTGTTTATTTCGGAGTTCAACAGCCATTCTGAAGAATTTGGTTCTTTGATTACTAAATTAATCTCCTGAATGTAAATCTCAAGTAATAAAATGATGAAGTTGTCCATTATTACCTCAGGTTTAATAAACAAATCGCAATCAACAATAGTTATGAACCGGAGGTAATAATGAAATTGTTGAGAAAAAAACAACTTGATAGGGCAACTGATTTCATTTTTCCTAAAACAAATGAAGACGTTATAAATACAATAGCGTAACATATTTCGGTAAAATAAGCCATAATATGAAAAATTTAGTACACAAAGAACAATTCAATATTTCGTTGAGAACACAAGATAATTTAGCGGAATTCAGCAAAAACAATAAAACATAAATAATAAATCGGTTGTTTATCAGTTGAATTTTGGTAGTTGCGATAAAGTATTCGAAAACTTAACACCTCGATTTTCCGACTTTAAAATGAAAATGAGAAAAAAACATAAATTGACAAACATTCGAAAGACTGCTGATTTTCGAATAAATAACACATCCAAGTGAGTCGAATGATTATAATGCTGAAAGTCTAATGTATATAATATGCAATAAAACTATAGACAAAATTGGCTGTACGATCAAATGCTGCGGAATATGCAAGGGATGGATCCATCTTATGTGTACAGATATTGCGAAAGTGTATATGCCGGAAAAGAGGAAATAGACTCGATGTGTAAGAACTGCGCAATGCTAGAAGTAAAAAAGATACGGTGGAGAAATCCCTGGAGGAACTAACTGAGAAATTGAAAATAAAGAGGAAAAGCTAAGATAAAATTAAGAAAGAAAAAGGAGAAAGTAGTTATTTCAAACAGATTCTGAAAAAGATTGAAACTCTGGAACTGGCGGTTACCTTGAATATCAAGACAATAGATGAAATATTGAACGCTACGAACGAAATAAAACGAGAAAACAAAGACCTCAGAAAAAGACAATAAAACATGGAAACCACTATAGAAAAAATTGGAAAAGAATTAAATAGCTTAAGAGAGCAGATCTTACAAAACGCTGCTACATCTGATGTCCAAACTAGAAGGAAAAATATTATAGTTATAGGATTGAAGAAGAGGAAAGATATAGCTACACTCTTCATCAAGCTTGAAGTCAAAGTTCCGGAGAATGAAATGAAAGTAAGACAGTTACCACTGAAGAATCCGATTAAAACAATTTTGAACTCCTTTGAAGAAGAAAAGACCCAGCACAGGGTAATACAACAGCGAAAAGTAATGAAGGTCTTAAGTTCAAAGAGCATGGGATTGGAAGGAGACGACAGAAGGATATACATAAATGAAGATTTAACAAAAGGAACAAGTATTACTAAATAACGCAAAAGAGCGGAAAAAATCAGGACACAGGTACATTTGGTTAAGGGAAATCAAAGTTTTCTGTAGGAGGGGTGAGTACACGAAAATAATACATATTCAAAATTTCAACCAACTTGAAGTAATTAAGAGAACAAAGTTGAATTAAACCCATTCATTAATACCGTATGGATGATTTTGAGAGGAATCATCAATTTAAGCAAATATATACCAGATATTTTCAAATCGCAGAGGAACTCAATTTATTTGCCAATAAAGGAAATCATAGTAATTTCAGAATTTCACATAATAATATAAGGAGTGCAGAAAAATATTTTAGTGAATCAGATGAACTTTGATATAGATTGCATAGTTTCGTCGGAAATATGAAAAATAAGGGACCTCAATCAGTATGAAATGGAAGGGTAAAACATAATATTCATTAATGGGGAGTTAAATCAGAATGATGGAGTGGTTGTAGGCGAAAGTAGGCGAAATGAAAGTTATAGACCTCAACTTAACAAAGCTTAATAAAAAAAAACACAGAGAATCGCTATCTACAGACCCCCAAGTTCACCTGTTGAGGAATTCAATAGGAATCTCCCAATGCTACTGGAATCGTGCAAAAAAAAATGAAAATAATTTATTCTTCTTTATTGGCGTTATCAATATAGACATTTAAAAAAAACATGTATATACAGAAGAATATCTTCATAATATGGGGGAATACGGATATATATATATATCGATGATAAATGATTTTAGTCTAGCAACAGTTAATATAAAATCATGCACTGATCACATCTACGTCAGCTCTGATAATGATATAGAAACATATCCACCTGCTATAGTATATACAACTGTGACCGACCATTACACAAGCTTCATAGAGATATTCCTAGAAAACCAGTAAATATGAATTTAAATAAGTAATCTTTCAAAAAAACATACATAAACTGTAATCAAATGATGAAAATAGTTGAATAGCAAAAATGGAATGAAGTATATGGAACATGTGAATTCTACCAGTTAGTTGAATTGGCATGTGAGCGTAGCTCTTTCACCAAGTGACTACTCAGCAGTCTACCACCAGAGGCAGAAAGTGTAATAAGGGTTACGCCTTATCATCGTGTGTTCATCTCTTTATGAACACACCGTCTTCCAGTTTGGGCTTCTGTTCGAAAACCTACAACCGTCTGACTGGTAGCAGGGAAGCATTATCCAACCTCTACTGGTTCTGCATTGCGAGTACCCAAGTTTCTGGGACGCAACTCACACGCTGGAAGGACTTCTTATCCATTCATACGAACGCAGTCTCATGAACTAAGATAATCTCAAGATTGATGCCTCAATTGATCCTGGTACAAGCACCGTCACTCCGGCCTGTACGTCAAGACCCACGAACCCTTGTGAAGTATTTCGATTGATCCTGGCGTCAAGCATTAACGGACTCAGAAAAATGTTACATGTGTCTCGCGAGCGGCGCTCCTAGTCACTTTTGGTAACCATATCATCATCGTAGTTTATCCTTTTAAGTCTAACGTTGCAAACTTGAAAAGGAATACGAGCACTGGAGTGTAGCGGGGAATGGCAACACTCGCAACATAATTACAGTGATCATTGACGGTCATTATGTTCTTTATTTTAGCATATAATTATATTTGTATTTAATTGACTTATGGTTATTTCGTGTTGAAAAATTAGATTTAAGCATTAAGTGAGCTAACAGATCTGTAGCAGGAATACATATTGACATATTGACGTTTCAGTCTTACGGTTTCTAAGTTTGATTTGATACTATGTAGATCGATCTTTGTAGATGGATCTTAGCATCAAATTCGCAGTGTTAGATATGACGCCATATGAATCTTTTGTTCTGACTAGTTCTTTCTCGGCTAGCCCAGCCAAACCTGGGGGCCTTATTGAGCTATGCAGTGTGCAAAAGTATAGTGTGTGCTCAGATGTTTGATTCTCCTCCCCACATTCACAAGATTCGGTTGGAGAGAGATTTAGACGATTTAAATTTGCCCTGAATGGACCATGTCCAGTTATGAAGCATGTTAGTGGGTAGTTTGGCCGAAAAAATGCATTCTCGATCGCAAAGTCTACCTTCGGCAGCCATTTATGAGTGGTTCTACCGGTTGTACATTCATCCCAGCTCTGTTGCCAGGAGTGAATGAGCATTTCCCATAGGTTCCCTATGGTGATTGACTCTAAGTCCGGTTGTGCTCTGAATATCCTACTCTTGTAGGTGTATTCTTTGGAGCGCCGGAAGTGGTATTTGGCAGAAACATATTAGGCCATTAACCTTAGCGGAATTTTACCTGTTATTACCTCCAGTGCTGGGGTAGAAACAGTACGACATGCGTTACTCATGGTGAGTAATATAGACCTATGGCATGCCGACAAATGTCGGCAGAATAGTTTATTATTCGTTCGGTGGACCCACACCGACGAGCAGTAGAGAACCACCGGAATGAATATGGCACTATAGTATACACTCATGGACGTTTTTCCGGCGTCCCCGAGTATTTTGCTCAGTCTCCTAAATTTCGTGTTCAGCCCGTCTACCTTGCTCCTTAGGTATTTGATATGCGGCAAGAACGTGAGGCCAGTGTCGAGTACAACCCCTAGGTAAGTAGTCTGGGGTTCCCACCGGAGTGTGTTCCCGTTGACACGAACCGTAGGAGGTCGGTTTCGATCTAGTTTGCCTTGGAGAAGGACACAATGTATCTTCCTAAGTGAAAGCGATAGTTTATTATCGCTTAGCCATGTCATTGTAGTGTCGATATATTTTTGAAGGTTTTCTTCTAAACCTTTCCTGCTGTCTGAACTGACTAGAAAAGCCAGGTCGTCAGCGTATGCCAGACTCTCCCCACTCTCAGTGGGGAGTAGAGCCAGTAGTTCATCTAAGAGCATGTTCCACAAAAAGGGCCCTAGGACCGATCCCTGTGGACATCCTCTGTTAACACTCCTCTCGTACTGGCAGCCGCCCTGCGAGAAGGAGATGGATCTGTCCGAAAGGTATGAGCGAATGATCCCGTAGTATGCCAAGTCCGGTAAGGCAGATCGGAATCTGCGCAGAACGGAAGGCCACCACATGAAGTCAAAAGCCCCGTCAATGTCCACAAACAGTCCGGCGGTATATCGCTTTCCTGAGCTACGGGCAAAGTCGACTACCCTCCTAACAGCATCCTCAGTGCATTTCCCGGTACGGAAGCCGTACTGATTCTCCGACTCTTGGCCGGAAGCCGAGTATATTGGAGTTATTCTCGCTAATATAAGTCTCTCCAGTAGTTTGCCCATTTCATTTAAAAGGCATACCGGTCGGTATGACTTTGGATCGTCAAGCATTTTATTTTTGCTCTTCAGTAGAAGGCAAATTTTACCCGTTTTCCAAGCCTTAGGAAAGTATGATAGCCGTAGGCAGGAATTAAACAGCTTTATAAGAGAGTCTGGTTTGTTAGTCCAGACTCTTTTGATGATGAATCCTGAGATTCCATCTGGGCCAGGGGCGCAGTTTTTGCGCATGTTACTTATGGCGTTTTCGATTTCCCATTTTTCGAAGGGATCAACGCTTTGTGAGCTATCAAACGGCACCATCTGATTTTCAGCACGCACTGTTGATTGAGTTGCTGAATCGTCGCTTGTTGTATCTGGCGGGATGAGGCGTTCCAGTATTGCCTCTGCGGTTTCCCGCCAGGTTTTCGTATGGGCCCTGCTTGGGGTTCTGACTGAGCTCAGTATTGGTGGAACGGATAGTTTATCGGTTACCACTTTGTAAGCCACCGACCATGGTGACTTTTGGGCTTCTTTCTTGACAAAGTTATGCCAGTTGTCAAGTTTCGCTTTTCTTATTGAGCTTGTATAGTTGTTGCGAACGGTTCTGACCTCCGTTCTGATCCTGTCGATTATTTCTTGAGGATCTGCCCTTCTTTCAGCTTGCCTCAGCCTCTTCCTCCATCGGTTGAGGTTTTTCTTGGCAAGCTTTAGCTCGTTTGTCCACCACCCCATCTTGTATGATGGGTGGGTGGTGGATGGAATATACATTTTGGCTGTGTCGTGAATAACCGTGGTTATCCTGACAACCAGCCTATCCAGCTCTATAGTGTTCCTGCAGTTCAGGTTCACGTTTAGTAGACGATTTCCAAGCACTGCATCAAACAGTTCCCAGTCCGCGTTCCTCGGGAGGAATCTGGGCTGGTGTGCGTCAATCCGATGTGCCGTTATAGGCTCCGAACTGAATAGTTCGAAAATAATGGGTCGGTGATCACTTGACACCCAGTGATCTTTCACCGACCAGCCCGAAATTATTCTGCAAGTGTGCCGTGTACACAACGTGACGTCAATATTTGATTCGCCATTAGATGAGGCGAATGTTGTCGGAAATCCCGGCTCGTTTAGCACTATAAGGTCGTGATTGAAGATTAGATCTTCTAGAGATTCCCCCCGGCGGTCTCTTGTATCAGTAACGGAAACGGACTAGCCGTTTCGTCGAGATCCACAAATCCAGAAACGTCTCACAATAGAAACAGGTTCAGGACGACGCCGGTTGAACCGTCAAGTCCCGCTGAACCCTGAGACATTTCATGAGAGTATCCCGTACATTAGTGTAATTTAATTATAATTAGTGTAAACAAAATACGTCCTTAGTCCATCATGCGAACTTTCAACCACTCTCCTCGAGTCCAACACAAATCGGTTGGCCAGGTGGTCAAGTACCACCTGTGGGCATCCTCCCTGTGGCATCTACCTGTGGGTATCCACCTGTGGACAAACACCTGTGGACATCCACTGTCCCCAGGTAACACAGTATGCAACATAACGCACTCGACCATTAGAGAGAAAAATTCGGAGATTTACTGCAGTAGGTTAAAGAAGGCTAGTTTTAAGTGAGAGGCCCTGCGCTGCGACGGAATCCCATGTCCATGAGTTGATCAATGCGGTGATCATTAGGGTGAAACTACGGCCCCATTTGGTCGATCTTCCATCACACGTGTCCAGAGACTGGCGCGAATGGCATTACGTTAGACACCAAGACTTAACCATCCATTTCAACGAGATAAAACTAGGGTCCTTAATTCAGTTATCAAAGGACAAAACTCTCCAGAATAGCTGTTGAACTCCGAAATGAGTACATTAAACAAATCTTAGTTTCATTAACATGAACTTGAGTCTATGAAATTTCAGGCTTCTAATTTGATGATTATTTCAATAATATAGTTATTCAAAATGTAAACTTGCCTGATGATGCTACTGTTATAGCGAAACGATTGTTGTAAACATAACAATAAAAAATTTTGTGAAAATATGTATAACCTTATTTAAATATTATTTCAATAATACCTTTAGTATTGAATCAATAAATTATACATAATGTTAATATTATTTATTCTTTGAAAGATCAAACCATGGAAGGTATATTTTATTAAATATATAACAGTCACATACAAAATACAACAATTATATCTGAATGAAAAACTTGACAATTATACAGAAATATAATACTAAATAAGATAATATAATATATTGGAAGGGAGAATTTATTCTAAAATGTTCATTGACTTCATTTTGAAGTTGTACACAGATTTAATTGATTTGTAGCAGTGTATTTCAATAGTAATTACATATTTGATTGTATCAGTCTCTACTTGATAAAAAACCATATAAAATAAAATCACTTATATCTTGACTAATGTTCGATTGCATTGTATAATACCTGATGGACCATATCGGCTCACATAGCTTGAGCGATTATTCCACATTGAAGGAAAGTTATCGATATATAATATTAAATAAGGTTATTATGATTTTCACTAGATTTAATTGTTATTTAACACAACAATTGTTTCGCTATCACATTAGCATTTTCAGGTAGGTTTACCCTTTGAATAAACAGTTATTCAATCTGTAAATCTACCCGAAGAAGAAGAATAATAATAGTTATTCAAAATGTAAACTCAACTTAAGATGCTACTGTTGTATTAAATATCAATAAAAATTCGTGAAAATCAGAGTAAACTCATTTTATATTGATTTTCATCAAATAAAACAGAAATAAATTGAATGCAATCACATCATATGACCAATTCAAATGAATGAAATGAATGAAATAAAAAAAAGGACCATACTCATAAGATACTCAAACTCTTATTGCTATTAAATGATCATAGTATTAATTAATCTCTTAACAAAGTTTGTATCCAATTCTGAGGAATAAATTTTTATTGTTATTTAACAAAACAGCTGTTTCGCTAGCAACTTCAGGTACGTTTATATCATTTTAACTATTATTATTCTTGATCTTCAGGTAGGTTTACGTTTTGAATAACTAATATTATTCAGAATGGAAACCTACCTTAAGATGATACTGTGATGGAGAAACAAGTGGTATATTAAATACCAATTAAATTTTATGAAAATCAGAATAATCTTGTTTAATCGTTCTTTTCATCAAGTAAAGGCTGATTCAATTAAATATGTTATTATTGTTAGTATTGGAATACACTGCTACAATTAAATAAATTCTTATCTCTCTTTTGATTCTCCATCTAACTTCTTAGTGATTTATGGGTTTGTAATTTCAAAATCTTTTTCTTCTTTCTGGTGATGTTTTAGGATCGCGCCAAGAGTTCAATTGTTCTGTCATTCCTTCAAACAAAATATTAATATTAATTAAACTGAAAATTGCAGTTTCTGAATTCATTGAAATGATTCTCTATATACACATTATTGAAAAAATAATTTTCAAGTATCTTAATAATTTTTCTGTATTATCAGTGATTGATTACTAAAAACGTTTCCATAATTTCACATCCAAATTCTTGATAGAAACTAATTCAAGATTACATTCCTCCAGATATTGAGCGAGTAAGATTCTAAATTTTATCTACGGCTCAAAATCTTCACTACAATTAAACATTAATGTTATTTATGTTGATTATATCAGTGAATTTTCGACAAGTGATGTAGGATTGTTGAAAAAATATTTATACTTGTGGAACCTCTCTGTCCGCTAATTATTATTATCAAAATGCCCTATTTCTAATCTATTGAACATTTCTCGTTTATGTATCCTTTCAAATACCAAATATTGTTAAAAACCAAAAAGGTCCAAGATTTAAATAATTCAAATTATGGTATAACAGAAATATCATATGAATTGACATTATTATGGAGAATGTTAGTATAAAATATACTGATTGTCATTATAAAATAAAACACTTGTTTACATTTTCTACTTTATTTTTGGTATTGACGTACGTTTCGTCTTTGCTAGAAAGACTTCATCAGAATACGAAGTAACAGTTGTTGTACAATGAATTTATAAGATTTTTTACAGAAGGTGTACATGTGTTTTTAATTGTTCGTCGGGTTGGTTTTCTCAAAGAATATTCCCTTCAGAATCGTGTTCACTCGATCCCTTGTAAATATTGAATAGAGGGGTGTAATAAAAATCTATTTGTTCATTTACTAAGTTATTGCTGTTTTTATGTCTATTTATTTCGTAAATTTCCCATAAGTTCAATTTTAGACCTCTATTTTCAACATGTAGAATTTCTATTTCTTTTGTGAAAGAATGGTTATTTTCAAGAAGGTGTTTAGCATAATGTGAATCTTTTTTATTTTTATCGAAACTTCTTTTATGTTCGGTTAGGCGTGTACCGAAATTTCTACCTGTTCTACCAATATAAATCTTTGGGCAATCTGGGTAAGTGAGTTTGTATACACCTGATAATTGAAGTTTATCCATACTGTTTTTATTGTTTTTGATGTATTTGCTAATAGGATTGTTTGTCTTGAAAGAGACTTTAATATTTTCTTTTTTGAGTAGGTTTTTTAGTTGAATACTAATGTTTCCGAGATATGTGAGGCTAACGTATTTGTGTTCAGATAGATCAGATGTTACTGGGTAAATTTCTTTTATTGTGTTTTTGTGTATACGTTGGTTAATTAAATTATCTATTAGAGATGTATTATATCCATTGTTGTAAGCTATTTGTTTAATTATACATTTTTCTTTTTGGAAATTGACTTGGTTTAGTGGAATGTTCAATAAACGGTATATCATACTATGGAGAGCTGCTAGTTTGTGTTGGAATGGATGAAAAGAATTATAGAATTAATTAGAATACGGTGTATAATGGTATCTGTTTGTGTTGGTTTATGATAAATTGCGAAGTTATGTTTATTGTTTTCTCTAGTTATCGTGAGGTCAAGAAAGTTGATGGATTCATTATGTTCTATTTCTGAAGTGAAAACTATTTTTGGGTGGAGATTATTTATAAAATTCTCAAATGTTGATATTTGTCTGTTAGTACCTACGAAACATGCAATTATATCGTCCACATACCTATACCAATAAAGGATGTATTTTTTGAACGGATGTTTATGAATTTTGTTTTCTAGGAAATCCATGAAGATTTCCGCGAGTAAAGAGCTTAGTGGATTTCCCATGATTAAACCTTCTTCGCTAGTATATAAAGTATTGTTAAATTTGAAGAAATTTTGGTTTATACAAATATTTAATAAGTGTATTATTTCTGATTTTATGACGGGGTTTACTTTGTTATAATTTAAAAGTTTTTCTATCAGTTTTAATGTTTCCATTGGGGGGACACTAGGAAAAAGGTTTTTAACATCCCACGAAATCAATTTTGCATTGTTAGGTAAAGTTATATCTTTAATTTTTTTAGTTAGTTCTGCTGAGTTTTTTATGGAATATTTAGATGAAAATTTGGTGTGTTTTTTTATTATTTCAATGAGGTGTCTAGATAATTTGAAGGCCGGTGCTGTACAGTATGGAACTACGGGTCTGATGGGATAATTTTCTTTATGTAATTTAATGAAAGAGTATAATTCTGGTGGTTGGGGATTACTATTAATCAATCTATATTTTTCTCTATCTGTTATAATGACTTGTGTATCTTTTAATGCATTTTTTATGGCTTTTTGAAACTTTTGAGTTGGGTCTTTGTTTAAGATGTTATATTTGGCAGAATTAATAAAATTTTTTTTTTTTTTTTTTTTTTTTTTTTTTAATTCTGCCAAATATAACATCTTAAACAAAGACCCAACTCAAAAGTTTCAAAAAGCCATAAAAAATGCATTAAAAGATACACAAGTCATTATAACAGATAGAGAAAAATATAGATTGATTAATAGTAATCCCCAACCACCAGAATTATACTCTTTCATTAAATTACATAAAGAAAATTATCCCATCAGACCCGTAGTTCCATACTGTACAGCACCGGCCTTCAAATTATCTAGACACCTCATTGAAATAAGAAAAAAACACACCAAATTTTCATCTAAATATTCCATAAAAAACTCAGCAGAACTAACTAAAAAAATTAAAGATATAACTTTACCTAATAATGCAAAATTGATTTCGTGGGATGTTAAAAACCTTTTTCCTAGTGTCCCCCCAATGGAAACATTAAAACTGATAGAAGAACTTTTAAATTATAACAAAGTAAACCCCATCATAAAATCAGAAATAATACACTTATTAAATATTTGTATAAACCAAAATTTCTTCAAATTAACAATACTTTATATACTAGCGAAGAAGGTTTAATCATGGGAAATCCACTAAGCTCTTTACTCGCGGAAATCTTCATGGATTTCCTAGAAAACAAAATTCATAAACATCCGTTCAAAAAATACATCCTTTATTGGTATAGGTATGTGGACGATATAATTGCATGTTTCGTAGGTACTAACAGACAAATATCAACATTTGAGAATTTTATAAATTATCTCCACCCAAAAATAGTTTTCACTTCAGAAATAGAACATAATGAATCCATCAACTTTCTTGACCTCACGATAACTAGAGCAAACAATAAACATAACTTCGCAATTTATCATAAACCAACACAAACAGATACCATTATACACCGTAATTCTTTTCATCCATTCCAACACAAACTAGCAGCTCTCCATAGTATGATATACCGTTTATTGAACATTCCACTAAACCAAGTCAATTTCCAAAAAGAAAAATGTATAATTAAACAAATAGCTTACAACAATGGATATAATACATCTCTAATAGATAATTTAATTAACCAACGTATACACAAAAACACAATAAAAGAAATTTACCCAGTAACATCTGATCTATCTGAACACAAATACGTTAGCCTCACATATCTCGGAAACATTAGTATTCAACTAAAAAACCTACTCAAAAAAGAAAATATTAAAGTCTCTTTCAAGACAAACAATCCTATTAGCAAATACATCAAAAACAATAAAAACAGTATGGATAAACTTCAATTATCAGGTGTATACAAACTCACTTGCCCAGATTGCCCAAAGATTTATATTGGTAGAACAGGTAGAAATTTCGGTACACGCCTAACCGAACATAAAAGAAGTTTCGATAAAAATAAAAAAGATTCACATTATGCTAAACACCTTCTTGAAAATAACCATTCTTTCACAAAAGAAATAGAAATTCTACATGTTGAAAATAGAGGTCTAAAATTGAACTTATGGGAAATTTACGAAATAAATAGACATAAAAACAGCAATAACCTAGTAAATGAACAAATAGATTTTTATTACACCCCTCTATTCAATATTTACAAGGGATCGAGTGAACACGATTCTGAAGGGAATATTCTTTGAGAAAACCAACCCGACGAACAATTAAAAACACATGTACACCTTCTGTAAAAAATCTTATAAATTCATTGTACAACAACTGTTATTTCGTATTCTGATGAAGTCTTTCTAGCAAAGACGAAACGTACGTCAATACCAAAAATAAAGTAGAAAATGTAAACAAGTGTTTTATTTTATAATGACAATTACAACTGATTTCTACCAAGCAACGGCCCAATCTATCATAAATTTAAAATATACTGCTCCAATTACAGATTTCAATAAGGTATTCAGGAAATACTGACTAGTTTTTACATACCTTCATTAATTATTTGGTTTTTTTCATCGAGTTTCCTGTAAAATAAAAATAAGGAACTATTCAGTTAGTCAAAAATTTTAGTTTGTCTGAAGATCGTGTAACAATATAAGTACCATCGAGAAAAACAACAGAAATTTGTGAAGGCAATACCAGGTTGGGAATGCTGCAAAAGTTGAATTTTTTGAGAAAAACGTTATTCTCTGCCCGCACCCAGGTTATTCTTCTAGTGACAAGTTGCGAATACAAACTCGATCATAAAATATTGATGAGATGAAATTTATATATAATTTTTTTTCATTTTCATCTGACCCCAATAATGAAATAAAAATGAATAATAAATAACCCGATGCCTTACTTTACTAGCGAAATTACTCACTGTACTGGACTTATTCGAATTATAAATATATTTTATCAATTATGTATAAAAATCTGACTTGCCAAGGAGTAATTAACAGAGAAATGTTATTATATAATTGAAGTTGAAAAGCGCTCACGTGAAATCAGCAGTTGTTGCCTCCTTATTCTATTTTGAAATGTTAAGTTTTAGATCGTACGTATCTCAAATTTCGAAAATGTTGGAACAAATTTGATAAAATTTCAAACGTGAATAACTGCAAAACTATTAGAACCAATTTTGCCTATTATCAAATTTAGCAGCGTGATATAGACCCTCAACCTTCCTTGAAAGTTCTAAGATTTTAGCTTTTTCCGTCCAAAATTTAAGTGTGTTCGCGGCCCACCGGTTGCAAGGAATTACTTTCAACATTGGATTCTTCATCAGTGAGTCGAACCTAGTCGTTTGAGACTATTTTCTGCTAAATATTCTAAAATTACAGACAATTGGGCAAAACATCAGCAAGCTGCTCTCTGGAAATATTCCGCTATAAAAATAAGTGGTTTAATAATTACCTCCAACTGTTAGCGTTTCCTCGTCTTTCTGTTTCAGTTGAAATTCCTGAAACAGCTTCACTGCCAGCGTTTCTTTGTGCTTCTGTGGAAATTCCTTCAACAACTGCGCCCTTCTTTTTTTGTTCGTATTCTTCTAAAGACACAAACTTCTTTTTTTGGGATTTCTTGCCCATGATCTGAAATAATAATGATTGTTTTAAAACATGACATGTATATGATCCATCGCACGTTTTAAAGAATATTGTTGAATTTGGGACAGTAAAATATGAACTCAGGATAAAGTATTAATTACTTCATAGGTTCAGTATGAAAATTGGAAAAAAATTCTGAATAAATTGTTCAAAAGTTCTCATATCAAATGAGGATATTAGACATTTATTTTTTAGCGTATATTAATTTTATAATCTTGGTAATTAGTTTATTCTCGTAAGTTTTCTAATGGATAAACTAACCGAAAATGAAGAATATAATGCCAAAGATAACAAAGTTTCTAAAATTTACGTATGACTAAAATCCACTTACCCCTTTAAGTTTTCCAAGTAACAAAATGTACACGGTTCAAGTTAATATTCTTAATCCTTTCTTGTAAATTAAGTTGTCAAAAATAAATGCTGAATGATTTTAATGCAATGATATTTATGATTCCAACTAAGGACTAATCTTTTCCCACTCTTCATTAGAATAGCTATCTTCTTCTGTCGCAAGCATAGAAAAACTACATTCCATAAATAGTTTGTCCATTGTCGCCAGTTACGGCATACCTTTATTTTCACAAGAACCTCTCCAATCACTGAGAACGTCATTCTGCGCAGGTCCTCTAGCTTGGTTTATTCCTGAAGTAGACCATAGATAAACTATTTGTGAAATGTAGTTTTTTCTATGGTTGCGACAGAAGAAGAAATTCTATTCTATGTTCTAATGGAAAGTGGAAAATGATTATTAGTTCTGTGGTTGAAATCATAAATACCATTGCTTTAAAACCTATCAGCATTTCATTGTTGACAACTTAACTTACAGGAGAGTATCAAAAATAGTGACTTTAATCGTGTACATTGTGTGACTTGGAAAACTTGAAGTGGTAAGTTTTAGAAATATTGTTATCCTTGGTTGCTTGAAATAAATAATTAATCTAAAATATATTCTTCAGAATTGTATGCAACTTTTGTTGACAGAGAATAAGTAATGTTGTGTTTATTCAATGGCAACTATTATTTGAGTCTTATCAGGTTTAAGCTATTTCTGTTGGTTTCAAGGTGGAGCAATTCATGCTGGGACATAATCAATTTACGGATCCTGAAAATACACTTATAATATATCTCTTTTAATGATATCTAGTAAACAGAATTATACAAAGACAAGTAATATTATTGACCAAAATCTCAAAACCGAATTACAATATTATATTCTTCATTTTCGGTTAGATTATCCATTAGAGAACTTACGAGAATAAACTGATTACCATGAATATAACATTAATATATGCTAATAAACAAACGTCTAATATCCTCATTTGAGATTAGAACTTTTAAACAATTTATTCAGAATTTTTCTCCAATTTTCATACTGAGCCTATGAAGCAATTAATACTTTATCCTAAGTTCATATTTTTATTGTCTCAAAGTCAACAATTTTCTTTAAAACGTGCGATGGATCATATACATGTCATTATTTAAAACAATCATTATTATTTCAGATCATGGGCAAGAAATCCCAAAAAAAGAAGTTTGTGTCTTTAGAAGAATACGAACAAAAGAGGAAGGGCGCAGTTGTTGAAAGAATTTCACCAGAAATACAAAGGAACGTTGGCAGTGAAGCGGTTTCAGAAATTTCACATGAAACAGAAAGACGAGGAAACGCTTGCAGCTGGAGGAAACTCGATGAGAAAAAGAAAATAATTAATGAAGGTATGTAAAAACTAGTCAGTATTTCCTGAATACCTTAATGAAATCTGTAATTGGAGCAGTATATTTTATACTATAATTCTCCATATTAATGTCAGTTCATATGATATTTCTGTTATACCATAATTTGAATTATGTAAATTTTGGACCTATTTGGTTTTTAACAATATTTTGTTCATCAATCTTACATCACTTGTCGTAAATTCACTGATTTAATCAACATAAATAACAATAAACCTTAATTGTAGTGAAGATATTAAGCCGTAGATAAAATTAAGAATTTTACTCATTTAATATATGGAGAAATGTAATCTTGAAATAGTTTCTATCAAGAATTTGGATGTGATATTATGAAAACTTTTTTAGTAATCAATCACTGATAATGCAGAAAAACTATTAAGGTATTTGAAAAATATTTTTTTAATGTTGTGTATATAGAAAATCATTTTAATGAATTCAGAAACTTCAGTTTAGTTAATATTAATATTTTGTTTGAAGGAATGGCAGAAGAAATGAACTCTTGGCGCAATCCTAAAAAATCACCAGAAAGAAGAGAAAGATTTCGAAAATTCAAACCCATAAATCACGAAGAAGTTAGTTGGAGAATCAAAAAGTGAGATGAGAATTTATTTAGTTGTAGCAGCGCATTCCAATAGTAACAATAATTACATATTCATTTAAATCAGCCTTTACTTGAAGGTTTCCATATTGAATAATAAAAGTTATTCAAAACGTAAACCTACCTGAAAATGCTACTGTGATAGCGAAACAATTGTTGTATTAAATAACAATAAAAATAAGTGAAAATTATAATAAACATATTTAATATTATATATCGATAACTTTCCTTCAAAGTGGAGTAATCCCTCAAGGTATGTGAGCCGATATGGTCCATCAAGAATTATACAATGCTAACGAGCATTAGTTGAGATATAACTGGTCTTATTTTATATGGTTTTTCATCAAGTAAAGACTGATACAATCAAATATGTAAATATTGTTACTATTGGAATACAGTGCTACAAATGAACTAAATCTGTGTTCAACTTCAAAATGAAGTCAATGAATATTTTAGAATATTTTGTCCCTTCAAATATATTTTATTATATTATTTAGTATTATATTTCTGTATAATTGACAAGTTTTTCATTTAGATATTATTGTTGTATTTTGTATGTGACTGTTATATATTTAATAAAATATACCTTATATCAATAAATACTTATTTTCACAATTTTTTTTTGTTATGTTTACAACAATCGTTGCGCTACCACAGTAGCATCATCAGGCAGGTTTATATTTCGAATAACTCTATAATTGAAATAATAACCAAATTAGAAGCCTGAAATTTTCTAGAATCGAGTTCATGTTAATGAAACTAAGATTTGTTTAATGTACTTATTTCGGAGTTCAACAGCCATTCTAAAGAATTTGGTTCTTTGATTACTAAATTAATCTCCTGAATGTAAATCTCATGTAATAAAATGATGAAGTTGTTCATTATTACCTCAGGTTTAATAAACAAATTGCAATCAACAATAGTTATGAACCGGAGGTAATAATGAAATTGTTGAGAAAAAAACAACTTGATAGGGCAACTGATTTCATTTTTCCTAAAACAAATGAAGACGTTATAAATACAATAGCGTAACATATTTCGGTAAAATAAGCCATAATATGAAAAATTTAGTACAGAAAGAACAATTCAATATTTCGTTGAGAACACAAGATAATTTAGCGGAATTCAGCAAAAACAATAAAACATAAATAATAAATCGGGTGTTTATCAGTTGAATTGTGGTAGTTGCGATAAAGTATTCGAAAACTTAACACCTCGATTTTCCGACTTTAAAATGAAAATGAGAAAAAAACATAAATTGACAAACATTCGAAAGACTGCTGCTTTTCGAATAAATAACACATCCAAGTGAGGCGAATAATTAAAATGCTGAAAGTCTAATGTATATAATATGCAATAAAACTATAGAAAAAATTGGCTGTACGATCCAATGCTGCGGAATATGCAAGGGATGGATCCATCTTATGTGTACAGATATTGCGAAAGTGTATATGCCGGAAAAGAGGAAATAGACTCGATGTGTAAGAACTGCGCAATGCTAGAAGTAAAAAAGATACGGTGGAGAAATCCCCGGAGGAACTAACTGAGAAATTGAAAAGAAAGAGGAAAAGCTAAGATAAAATTAAGAAAGAAAAAGGGGAAAGTAGTTATTTCAAACAGATTCTGAAAAAGATTGAAACTCTGGAACTGGCGGTTACCTTGAATATCAAGACAATTGATGAAATATTGAACGCTACGGAGGAAATGAAACGAGAAAACAAAGACCTCAGAAAAAGACAATAAAGCATGGAAACCACTATAGAAAAAATTGGAAAAGAATTAAATAGCTTAAGAGAGCAGATCTTACAAAACGCTGCTACATCTGATGTCCAAACTAGAAGGAAAAATATTATAGTTATAGGATTGAAGAAGAGGAAAGATATAGTTACACTCTTCATCAAGCTTGAAGTCAAAGTTCCGGAGAATGCAATTAAAGTAAGACAGTTTCCACTGAAAAATCCGATTAAAATAATTTTGAATTCCTTTGAAGAAGAAAAGAACCCAGCACAGGGTAATACAACCGCGAAAAGTAATGAGAGTCTTAAGTTCAAAGAGCATGGGATTGGAAGGAGACGACAGAAGGATATACATAAATGAAGATTTAACAAAAGGAACAAGTATTACTAAATAACGCAAAAGAGCGGAAAAAATCAGGACACAGGTACATTTGGTAAAGGGAAATCAAAGTTTTCTGTAGGAAGGGTGAGTACACGAAAATAATACATATTCAAAATTTCAAACAACTTGAAGTAATTAAGAGAACAAAGTTGAATTAAACCCATTCATTAATACCGTATGGATGATTTTGAGAGGAATCATCAATTTAAGCAAATATATACCAGATATTTTCAAATCGCAGAGGAACTCAATTTATTTGCCAATAAAGGAAATCATAGTAATATTAGAATTTCACATAATAATATAAGGAGTGCAGAAAAATATTTTAGTGAATCCGATGTTGTTTTATCACAGATGAACTTTGATATAGATTGCATAGTTTCGTCGGAAATATGAAAAATAAGGGACCTCAATCAGTATGAAATGGAAGGGTAAAACATAATATTCATTAATGGGGAGTTAAATCAGAATGATGGAGTGGTTGTAGGCGAAAGTAGGCGAAATGAAAGTTATAGACCTCAACTTAACAAAGCTTAATAAAAAAAACACAGAGAATCGCTATCTACAGATCCCCAAGTTCACCTGTTGAGGAATTCAAAAGGAATCTCCCAATGCTACTGGAATCGTGCAAAAAAAAATGAAAATAATTTATTCTTAAATTAAAAAAAACATGTATATACAGAAGAATATCTTCATAATATGGGGGAATACGGATATATATATATATATATATATATATATATATATATATATATATATATATATATATATATATATATATATATATCGATGATAAATGATTTTAGTCTAGCAACAGTTAATATGAAATCATGCACTGATCACATCTACGTCAGCTCTGATAATGATATAGAAACATATTTACCTGCTATAGTATATACAACTGTGACCGACCATTACACAAGCTTCATAGAGATATTCCTAGAAAAACCAGTAAATATGAATTTAAATAAATAATCTTTCAAAAAAACATACATAAACTATAATCAAATGATGAAAATAGTTGAATAGCAAAAATGGAATGAAGTATATGGAACACGTGAATTCTACCAGTTAGTTGAATTGGCATGTGAGCGTAGCTCTTTCACCAAGTGACTACTCAGCAGTCTGCCACCAGAGGCAGAAAGTGTAATAAGGGTTACGCCTCATCATCGTATGTTCATCTCTTGATGAACACACCGCCTTCCAGTTTGGGCTTCTGTTCGAAAACCTACAACCGTCTGACTGGTAGCAGGGAAGCATTATACAAACTCTACTGGTTCTGCTTTGCGAGTACCCAAGTTTCTGGGACGCAACTCACACGCTGGAAGGACTTCTTATCCATTCATCCGAACGCAGTCTCATGAACTAAGATAATCTCAAGATTGATGCCTCAATTGATCCTGGTACAAGCACCGTCACTCCGGCCTGTACGTCAAGACCCACGAACCCTTGTGAAGTATTTCGATTGATACTGGCTTCAAGCACCAACGGACTAGCCGTTTCGTCGAGATCCACAAATCCAGAAACGTCTCACAATAGAAACAGGTTCAGGACGACGCCGGTTGAACCGTCAAGTCCCGCTGAACCCTGAGACATTTCATGAGAGTATCCCTTATATTAGTGTAATTTGATTATAATTAGTGTAAACAAAATATGTCCCTAGTCCATCATGCGAACTTTCAACCACTCTCCTCGAGTCCAACACAAATCGGTTGGCCAGGTGGTCAAGTACCACCTGTGGGCATCCTCTCTGTGGCATCCACCTGTGGGTATCCACCTGTGGACAAACACATGTGGACATCCACTGTCCCCAGGTAACACAGTATGCAACATAACGCACTCGACCATTAGAGAGAAAAATTCGGAGATTTACTGCAGTAGGTTAGAGAAAGCTAGTTTTAAGTGAGAGGCCCTGTGCTGCGACGGACTCCCATGTCCATGAGTTGATCAATGCGGTGATCATTAGGCTGAAACTAGGGCCCCATTTGGTCGATCTTCCATCACACGTGTCCAGAGACTGGCGCGAATGGCATTACGTTAGACACCAAGACTTAACCATCCATTTCAACGGGATAAAACTAGGGTCCTTAATTTAGTAATCAAAGGACAAAACTCTCCAGAATAGCTGTTTAACTCCGAAATGAGTACATTAAACAAATCTTAGTTTCATTAACATGAACTCGAGTCTATGAAATTTCAGGCTTCTAATTTGATGATTATTTCAATAATATAGTTATTCAAAATGTAAACTTGCCTGATGATGCTACTGTTATAGCGAAACGATTGTTGTAAACATAACAATAAAAAATTTTGTGAAAATAAGTATAACTTTATTTAAATATTATTTCAATAATACCTTTAGTATTGAATCAATAAATTATACAAATTGTCAATATTATTTATTCTTTGAAAGATCAAATCATGGAAGGTATATTTTATTAAATATATAACAGTCACATACAAAATACGACAATTATATCTGAATGAAAAACTTGACAATTATACAGAAATATAATACTAAATAAGATAATATAATATATTGGAAGGGAGAAACTATTCTAAAATGTTCATTGACTTCATTTTGAAGTTGTACACAGATTTAATTGATTTGTAGCACTGTATTTCAATAGTAATTACATATTTGATTGTATCAGTCTTTACTTGATAAAAAACCATATAAAATAAAACCACTTATATCTTGCCTAATGTTCGATTGCATTGTATAATGCTTGATGGACCATATCGGCTCACATAGCTTGAGCGATTATTCCACTTTGAAGGAAAGTTATCGATATATAATATTAAATAAGGTTATTATGATTTTCACTAGATTTAATTGTTATTTAATACAACAATTGTTTCGCTATCACATTAGCAGTTTCAGGTAGGTTTACCCTTTGAATAAACAGTTATGCAATCTGTAAATCTACCCGAAGAAGAAGAATAATAATAATTATTCAAAATGTAAACTCAACTTAAGATGCTACTGTTGTATTAAATATCAATAAAAATTCGTGAAAATCAGAGTAAACTCATTTAATATGGATTTTCATCAAATAAAACAGAAATAAATTGAATGCAATCACATCATATGACCAATTCAAATGAATGAAATGAATGAAATAAAAAAAAGGACCATACTCATAAGATACTCAAACTCTAATTGCTATTAAATGATCATAGTATTAATTAATCTCTTAACAAAGTTTGTATCCAATTCTGAGGAATAAATTTTTATTGTTATTTAACAAAACAGTTGTTTCGCTAGCAACTTCAGTTAGGTTTACATCATTTTAACTATTATTATTCTTGATCTTCAGGTAGGTTTACGTTTTGAATAACTAATATTATTCAGAATTGAAACCTACCATAAGATGATACTGTGATGGAGAAACAAGTGGTATATTAAATACCAATTAAAATTTATGAAAATCAGAATAATCTTATTTAATCGTAATTTTCATCAAGTAAAGGCTGATTCAATTAAATATGTAATTATTGTTAGTATTGGAATACACTGCTACAATTAAATAAATTCTTATCTCTCTTTTGATTCTCCATCTAACTTCTTAGTGATTTATGGGTTTGTAATTTCAAAATCTTTTTCTTCTTTCTGGTGATGTTTTAGGATTGCGCCAAGAGTTCAATTGTTCTGCCATTCCTTCAAACAAAATATTAATATTAATTAAACTGAAAATTGCAGTTTCTGAATTCATTGAAATGATTCTCTATATACACATTATTGAAAAAATATTTTTCAAGTATCTTAATAATTTTTCTGTAGTATCAGTGATTGATTACTAAAAACATTTTCATAATTTCACATCCAAATTCTTGATAGAAACTAATTCAAGATTACATTCCTCCAGATATTGAGCGAGTAAGATTCTAAATTTTATCTACGGCTTAAAATCTTCACTACAATTAAACTTTAATGTTATTTATGTTGATTATATCAGTGAATTTTCGACAAGTGATGTAGGATTGTTGAAAAAATATTTATACTTGTGGAACCTCTCTATCCGCTAATTATTATTATCAAAATGCCCTATTTCTAATCTATTGAACATTTCTCGTTTATGTATCCTTTCAAATACCAAATATTGTTAAAAAACAAAAAGGTCCACGATTTAAATAATTCAAATTATGGTATAACAGAAATATCATATGAATTGTCATTATTATGGAGAATGTTAGTATAAAATATACTGCTCCAATTACAGATTTCGATAAGGTATTCAGGAATTACTGACTAGTTTTTACATACCTTCATTAATTATTTGGTTTTTTTCATCGAGTTTCCTGTAAAATAAAAATAAGGAACTATTTAGTTAGTCAAAAATTTTAGTTTGTCTGAAGATCGTGTAACAATATAAGTACCATCGAGAAAAACAACAGAAATTTGTGAAGGCAATACCAGGTTGGGAATGCTGCAAAAGTTGAATTTTTTGAGAAAAACGTTATTCTCTGCCCGCACCCTAGGTTATTCTTCTAGTGACAAGTTGCGAATACAAACTCGATCATAAAATATTGATGAGATGAAATTTATATATTAGTTTTTTTTCATTTTTATCTGACCCCAATAATGAAATAAAAATGAATAATAAATAACCCGATGCCTTACTTTACTAGCGAAATTACTCACTATACTGGACTTATTCGAATTATAAATATATTTTATCAATTATGTATAAAAATCTGACTTGCCAAGGAGTAATTAACAGAGAAATGTTATTATATAATTGAAGTTGAAAAGCGCTCACGTGAAATCAGCAGTTGTTGCCTCCTCATTCTATTTTGAAATGTTAAGTTTTAGATCGTACGAATCTCAAATTTCGAAAATATTGAAACAAATTTGATAAAATTTCAAACGGGAATAACTGCAAAACTATTAGAACCAATTTTGCCTATTATCAAATTTAGCAGCGTGATATAGACCCTAAACCTTCCTTGAAAGTTCTAAGATTTTAGCTTTTTCCGTTCAAAAGTTAAGTGTGTTTGCGGCCCACCGGTTGCAAGGAATTACTTTCAACATTGGATTCTTCATCAGTGAGTCGAACCTAGTCGTTTGAGACTATTTTCTGCTCAATATTCTAAAATTACAGACAATTGGGCAAAACATCAGCAAGCTGCTCTCTGGAAATATTCCGCTATAAAAATAAGTGGTTTAATAATTACATCCAACTGTTAGCGTTTCCTCGTCTTTCTGTTTCAGTTGAAATTCCTGAAACAGCTTCACCGCCAGCGTTTCTTTGTGCTTCTGTTGAAATTCCTTCAACAACTGCGCCCTTATTCTTTTGTTCGTATTCTTCTAAAGACACAAACTTCTTTTTTTGGGATTTCTTGCCCATGATCTGAAATAATAATGATTGTTTTAAAACATGACATGTATATGATCCATCGCACGTTTTAAAAAATATTGTTGAATTTGGGACAGTAAAATATGAACTTAGGATAAAGTATTAATTACCTCATAGGTTCAGTATGAAAATTGGACAAAAATTCTGAATAAATTGTTCAAAAGTTCTCATATCAAATGAGGATATCAGACACTTATTTTTTAGCGTATATTAATTTTATAATCTTGGTAATTAGTTTATTCTCGTAAGTTTTCTAATGGATAAACTAACCGAAAATGAAGAATATAATGCCAAAGATAACAAAGTTTCTAAAATTTACGTATGACTAAAATCCACTTACCCCTTCAAGTTTTCCAAGTAACAAAATGTACACGGTTCAAGTCAATATTCTTAATCCTCTCTTGTAAATTAAGTTGTCAAAAATAAATGCTGAATGATTTTAATGCAATGATATTTATGATTCCAACTAAGGACTAATCATTTCCCACTCTTCATTAGAATAGCTATCTTCTTCTGTCACAAGCATAGAAAAACTACATTGCATAAATTGTTTGTCCATTGTCGCGAGTTA
The DNA here is from genome assembly GCA_034642435.1 of Megalocaria dilatata. Taxonomy (NCBI): domain Eukaryota; kingdom Metazoa; phylum Arthropoda; class Insecta; order Coleoptera; family Coccinellidae; genus Megalocaria; species Megalocaria dilatata. Next base: position 78,019,795 of record CM067855.1, on the reverse strand, counting down.
CGGCATACCTTTATTTTCACAAGAACCTCTCCAATCACTGAGAACGTCATTCTGCGCATGTCCTCTAGCTTGGTTTATTCCTGAAGTAGACCATAGATAACTTATTTGTGAAATGTAGTTTATTCTATGATTGCGACAGAAGAAGAAATTCTATTCTATGTTCTAATGGAAAGTGGGAAATGATTATTAGTTCTGTGGTTGAAATCATAAATACCATTGCTTTAAAACCTATCAGCATTTCATTGTTGACAACTTAACTTACAGGAGAGTATCAAGAATAGTGACTTTAGTCGTGTACATTGTGTGACTTGGAAAACTTGAAGTGGTAAGTTTTAGAAATATTGTTATCCTTGGTTGCTTGAAATAAATAATTAATCTAAAATATATTCTTCAGAATTGTATGCAACTTTTGTTGACAGAGAATAAGTAATGTTGTGTTTATTCAATGGCAACTATTATTTGAGTCTTATCAGGTTTTAGCTATTTCTGTTGGTTTCAAGGTGGAGCAATTCATGTTGGGACATAATCAATTTACGGATCCTGAAAATACACTTATAATATATCTCTTTTAATGATATCTAGTAAACAGAATTATACAAAGACAAGTAATATTATTGACCAAAATCTCAAAACCGAATTACAACATTATATTCTTCATTTTCGGTTAGATTATCCATTAGAAAACTTACGAGAATAAACTGATTACCAAGAATATAACATTAATATATGCTAATAAACAAACGTCTAATATCCTCATTTGAGATTAGAACTTTTAAACAATTTATTCAGAATTTTTCTCCAATTTTCATACTGAGCCTATGAAGCAATTAATACTTTATCCTAAGTTCATATTTTTATTGTCTCAAAGTCAACAATTTTCTTTAAAACGTGCGATGGATCATATACATGTCATTATTTAAAACAATCATTATTATTTCAGATCATGGGCAAGAAATCCCAAAAAAAGAAGTTTGTGTCTTTAGAAGAATACGAACAAAAGAGGAAGGGCGCAGTTGTTGAAAGAATTTCACCAGAAACACAAAGGAACGTTGGCAGTAAAGCGGTTTCAGAAATTTCACATGAAACAGAAAGACGAGGAAACGCTTGCAGTTGGAGGAAACTCGATGAGAAAAAGAAAATAATTAATGAAGGTATGTAAAAACTAGTCAGTATTTCCTGAATACCTTAATGAAATCTGTAATTGGAGCAGTACATTTTATACTATCATTCTCCATATTAATGTCAGTTCATATGATATTTCTGTTATACCATAATTTGAATTATGTAAATTTTGGACCTATTTGATTTTTTTAACAATATTTGGTATTTGAAAGGATACATACACGAGACATGTTCAATCGATTAGAAATAGGAAATTTTGATAACAATGATTAGCGGACAGGGAGGTTCCACAAGTATAAATATTTGTTCATCAATCTTACATCACTTGTCGGAAATTCACTGATTTAATCAACATAAATAACATTAAACCTTAATTGTAGTGAAGATATTAAGCCGTAGATAAAATTAAGAATTTTACTCATTTAATATATGGAGAAATGTAATCTTGAAATAGTTTCTATCAAGAATTTGGATGTGATATTATGAAAACTTTTTTAGTAATCAATCACTGATAATAAAGAAAAATTATTAAGGTATTTGAAAAATATTTTTTTAAAGTTGTGTATATAGAAAATCATTTTAATGAATTCAAAAACTTCAGTTTAGTTAATATTAATATTTTGTTTGAAGGAATGGCAGAAGAAATGAACTCTTGGCGCAATCCTAAAAAATCACCAGAAAGAAGAGAAAGATTTCGAAAATTCAAACCCATAAATCACGAAGAAGTTAGTTGGAGAATCAAAAAGTGAGATGAGAATTTATTTAGTTGTAGCAGCGCATTCCAATAGTAACAATAATTACATATTTATTTAAATCAGCCTTTACTTGATGAAAATTCCGATTAAATAAGGTTATTCTGATTTTCATAAATTTTAATTGATATTCAATACAACACTTGTTTCTCCATCACTGAATCATCTTAAGTTAGGTTTACATATTGAATAATAAAAGTTATTCAAAACGCAAACCTACCTGAAAATGCCACTGTGATAGCGAAACAATTGTTGTATTAAATAACAATAAAAATAAGTGAAAATCATAATAAACATATTTAGTATTATATATCGATAACTTTCCTTCAAAGTGGAATAATCCCTCAATGTATGTGAGCCGATATGGTCCATCAAGATTTATACAATGCTATCGAGCATTAGTTGAGATATAACTGGTCTTATTTTATATGGTTTTTCATCAAGTAAAGACTGATACAATCAAATATGTAATTATTGTTACTATTGGAATACAGTGCTACAAATGAACTAAATCTGTGTTCAACTTCAAAATGAAGTCAATGAATATTTTAGAATATCTTCTCCCTTCAAATATATTATATTATATTATTTAGTATTATATTTCTGTATAATTGACAAGTTTTTCATTTAGATATTATTGTTGTATTTTGTATGTGACTGTTATATATTCAATAAAATATACCTTATATCAATAAATACTTATATTCACAAATTTTTTTTTTGTTATGTTTACAACAATCGTTGCGCTATCACAGTAGCATCATCAGGCAGGTTTATATTTCGAATAACTCTATAATTGAAATAATAATCAAATTAGAAGCCTGAAATTTTCTAGAATCAAGTTCATGTTAATGAAACTAAGATTTGTTTAATGTACTTATTTCGGAGTTCAACAGCCATTCTGAAGAATTTGGTTCTTTGATTACTAAATTTATCTCCTGAATGTAAATCTCATGTAATAAAATGATGAAGTTGTTCATTATAACCTCAGGTTTAATAAACAAATCGCAATCAACAATAGTTATGAACCGGAGGTAATAATGAAATTGTTGAGAATAAAACAACTTGATAGGGAACCTGATTTCATTTTTCCTAAAACAAATGAAGACGTTATAAATACAATAGCGTAACATATTTCGGTAAAATAAGCCATAATATGAAAAATTTAGTACAGAAAGAACAATTCAATATTTCGTTGAGAACACAAGATAATTTAGCGGAATTCAGCAAAAACAATAAAACATAAATAATAAATCGGGTGTTTATCAGTTGAATTGTGGTAGTTGCGATAAAGTGTTCGAAAACTTAACACCTCGATTTTCCGACTTTAAAATGAAAATGAGAAAAAAACATAAATTGACAAACATTGGAAAGAGTGCTGCTTTAACACATCCAAGTGAGTCGAATAATTAAAATGCTGAAAGTCTAATGTATATAATATGCAATAAAACTATAGAAAAAATTGGCTGTACGATCCAATGCTGCGGAATATGCAAGGGATGGATCCATCTTATGTGTACAGATATTGCGAAAGTGTATATGCCGGAAAAGAGGAAATAGACTCGATGTGTAAGAACTGCGCAATGCTAGAAGTAAAAAAGATACGGTGGAGAAATCCCTGGAGGAACTAACTGAGAAATTGAAAATAAAGAGGAAAAGCTAAGATAAAATTAAGAAAGAAAAAGAGGAAAGTACTTATTTCAAACAGATTCTGAAAAAGATTGAAACTCTGGAACTGGCGGTTACCTTGAATATCAAGACAATAGATGAAATATTGAACGCTACGGAGGAAATGAAACGAGAAAACAAAGACCTCAGAAAAGACAATAAAACATGGAAACCACTATAGAAAAAATTGGAAAAGAATTAAATAGCTTAAGAGAGCAGATCTTACAAAACGCTGCTACATCTGATGTCCAAACTAGAAGGAAAAATATTATAGTTATAGGATTGAAGAAGAGGAAAGATATAGCTACACTCTTCATCAAGCTTGAAGTCAAAGTTCCGGAGAATGCAATTAAAGTAAGACAGTTTCCACTGAAAAATCCGATTAAAATAATTTTGAATTCCTTTGAAGAAGAAAAGAACCCAGCACAGGGTAATACAACCGCGAAAAGTAATGAGAGTCTTAAGTTCAAAGAGCATGGGATTGGAAGGAGACGACAGAAGGATATACATAAATGAAGATTTAACAAAAGGAACAAGTATTACTAAATAACGCAAAAGAGCGGAAAAAATCAGGACACAGGTACATTTGGTTAAGGGAAATCAAAGTTTTCTGTAGGAAGGGTGAGTACACGAAAATAATACATATTCAAAATTTCAACCAACTTGAAGTAATTAAGAGAACAAAGTTGAATTAAACCCATTCATTAATACCGTATGGATGATTTTGAGAGGAATCATCAATTTAAGCAAATATATACCAGATATTTTCAAATCGCAGAGGAACTCAATTTATTTGCCAATACAGGAAATCATAGTAATATTAGAATTTCACATAATAAAATAAGGAGTGCCGAAAAATATTTTAGTGAATCCGATGTTGTTTTATCACAGATGAACTTTGATATAGATTGCATAGTTTCGTCGGAAATATGAAAAATAAGGGACCTCAATCAGTATGAAATGGAAGGGTAAAACATAATATTCATTAATGGGGAGTTAAATCAGAATGATGGAGTGGTTGTAGGCGAAAGTAGGCGAAATGAAAGTTATAGACCTCAACTTAACAAAGCTTAATAAAAAAAACACAGAGAATCGCTATCTACAGATCCCCAAGTTCACCTGTTGAGGAATTCAATAGGAATCTCCCAATGCTACTGGAATCGTGCAAAAAAAAATGAAAATAATTTATTCTTCTTTATTGGCGTTATCAATATAGACATTTAAAAAAAAAACATGTATATACAGAAGAATATCTTCATAATATGGGGGAATACGGATATATATATATATATATATATATATATATATATATATATATATATATATATATATATACATATATATATATATATATATATATATATCGGTGACAAATGATTTTAGTCTAGCAACAGTTAATATAAAGTCATGCACTTATCACATCTACGTCAGCTCTGATAATGATATAGAAACATATTTACCTGCTATAGTATATACAACTGTGACCGACCATTACACAAGATAGAGATATTCCTAGAAAAACCAGTAAATATGAATTTAAATAAATAATCTTTCAAAAAAACATACATAAACTATAATCAAATGATGAAAATAGTTGAATAGCAAAAATGGAATGAAGTATATGGAACACGTGAATTCTACCAGTTAGTTGAATTGGCATGTGAGCGTAGCTCTTTCACCAAGTGACTACTCAGCAGTCTGCCACCAGAGGCAGAAAGTGTAATAAGGGTTACGCCTTATCATCGTGTGTTCATCTCTTGATGAACACACCGTCTTCCAGTTTGGGCTTCTGTTCGAAAACCTACAACCGTCTGACTGGTAGCAGGGAAGCATTATCCAACCTCTACTGGTTCTGCATTGCGAGTACCCAAGTTTCTGGGACGCAAATCACACGCTGGAAGGACTTCTTATCCATTCATCCGAACGCAGTCTCATGAACTAAGATAATCTCAAGATTGATGCCTCAATTGATCCTGGTACAAGCACCGTCACTCCGGCCTGTACGTCAAGACCCACGAACCCTTGTGAAGTATTTCGATTGATCCTGGCGTCAAGCACCAACGGACTAGCCGTTTCGTCGAGATCCACAAATCCAGAAACGTCTCACAATAGAAACAGGTTCAGGACGACGCCGGTTGAACCGTCAAGTCCCGCTGAACCCTGAGACATTTCATGAGAGTATCCCGTACATTAGTGTAATTTAATTATAATTAGTGTAAACAAAATACGTCCTTAGTCCATCATGCGAACTTTCAACCACTCTCCTCGAGTCCAACACAAATCGGTTGGCCAAGTGGTCAAGTACCACCAGTGGGCATCCTCCCTGTGGCATCCACCTGTGGGTATCCACCTGTGGACATCCACTGTCCCCAGGTAACACAGTATGCAACATAACGCACTCGACCATTAGAGAGAAAAATTCGGAGATTTACTGCAGTAGGTTAGACAAAGCTAGTTTTAAGTGAGAGGCCCTGTGCTGCGACGGACTCCCATGTCCATGAGTTGATCAATGCGGTGATCATTAGGGTGAAACTAGGGCCCCATTTGGTCGATCTTCCATCACACGTGTCCAGAGACTGGCGCGAATGGCATTACGTTAGACACCAAGACTTAACCATCCATTTCAACGGGATAAAACTAGGGTCCTTAATTTAGTAATCAAAGGACAAAACTCTCCAGAATAGCTGTTGAACTCCGAAATGAGTACATTAAACAAATCTTAGTTTCATTAACATGAACTTGAGTCTATGAAATTTCAGGCTTCTAATTTGATGATTATTTCAATAATATAGTTATTCAAAATGTAAACTTGCCTGATGATGCTACTGTTATAGCGAAACGATTGTTGTAAACATAACAATAAAAAATTTTGTGAAAATAAGTATAACCTTATTTAAATATTATTTCAATAATACCTTTAGTATTGAATCAATAAATTATACATATTGTCAATATTATTTATTCTTTGAAAGATCAAACCATGGAAGGTATATTTTATTAAATATATAACAGTCACATACAAAATACAACAATTATATCTGACTGAAAAACTTGACAATTATACAGAAATATAATACTAAATAAGATAATATAATATATTGGAAGGGAGAAACTATTCTAAAATGTTCATTGACTTCATTTTGAAGTTGTACACAGATTTAATTGATTTGTAGCACTGTATTTCAATAGAAATTACATATTTGATTGTATCAGTCTTTACTTGATAAAAAACCATATAAAATAAAACCACTTATATCTTGACTAATGTTCGATTGCATTGTATAATGCTTGATGGACCATATCGGCTCACATAGCTTGAGCGATTATTCCACTTTGAAGGAAAGTTATCGATATATAATATTAAATAAGGTTATTATGATTTTCACTAGATTTAATTGTTATTTTATACAACAATTGTTTCGCTATCACATTAGCATATTCAGGTAGGTTTACCCTTTGAATAAACAGTTATGTAATCTGTAAATCTATCCGAAGAAGAAGAATAATAATAGTTATTCAAAATGTAAACTCAACTTAAGATGCTACTGTTGTATTAAATATCAATAAAAATTCGTGAAAATCAGAGTAAACTCATTTAATATGGATTTTCATCAAATAAAACAGAAATAAATTGAATGCAATCACATCATATGACCAATTCAAATGAATGAAATGAATAAAATAAAAAAAAGGACCATACTCATAAGATACTCAAACTCTAATTGCTATTAAATGATCATAGTATTAATTAATCTCTTAACAAAGTTTGTATCCAATTCTGAGGAATAAATTCTTATTGTTATTTAACAAAACAGTTGTTTCGCTAGCTACTTCAGGTACGTTTACATCATTTAACTATTATTATTCTTGATCTTCAGGTAGGTTTACGTTTTGAATAACTAATATTATTCAGAATGGAAACCTACCTTAAGATGATACTGTGATGGAGAAACAAGTGGTATATTAAATACCAATTAAAATTTATGAAAATCAGAATAATCTTATTTAATCGTAATTTTCATCAAGTAAAGGCTGATTCAATTAAATATGTAATTATTGTTAGTATTGGAATACACTGCTACAATTAAATAAATTCTTATCTCTCTTTTGATTCTCCATCTAACTTCTTAGTGATTTATGGGTTTGTAATTTCAAAATCTTTTTCTTCTTTCTGTTGATGTTTTAGGATTGCGCCAAGAGTTCAATTGTTCTGCCATTCCTTCAAACAAAATATTAATATTAATTAAATTGAAAATTGCAGTTTCTGAATTCATTGAAATGATTCTCTATATACACATTATTGAAAAAATATTTTTCAAGTATCTTAATAATTTTTCTGTAGTATCAGTGATTGATTACTAAAAACATTTTCATAATTTCACATCCAAATTCTTGATAGAAACTAATTCAAGATTACATTCCTCCAGATATTGAGCGAGTAAGAATCTAAATTTTATCTACGGCTTAAAATCTTCACTACAATTAAACATTAATGTTATTTATGTTGATTATATCAGTGAATTTTCGACAAGTGATGTAGGATTGTTGAAAAAATATTTATACTTGTGGAACCTCTCTGTCCGCTAATTATTATTATCAAAATGCCCTATTTCTAATCTATTGAACATTTCTCGTTTATGTATCCTTTCAAATATCATATATTGTAAAAAACCAAAAAGGTCCAAGATTTAAATAATTCAAATTATGGTATAACAGAAATATCATATGAATTGACGTTATTATGGAGAATGTAAGTATAAAATATACTGCTCCAATTACAGATTTCAATTAGGTATTCAGGAAATACTGACTAGTTTTTACATACCTTCATTAATTATTTGGTTTGGAAAAACTACATTCCATAAATAGTTTGTCCATTGTCGCGAGTTACGGCATACCTTTTTTTTCACAAGAACCTCTCCAATCACTGAGAACGTCATTCTGCGCATGTCCTCTAGCTTGGTTTATTCCTGAAGTAGACCATAGATAAACTATTTGTGATATGTAGTTTTTTCTATGGTTGCGACAGAAGAAGAAATTCTATTCTATGTTCTAATGGAAAGTGGGAAATGATTATTAGTTCTGTGGTTGAAATCATAAATACCATTGCTTTAAAACCTATCAGCATTTCATTGTTGACAACTTAACTTACAGGAGAGTATCAAGAATAGTGACTTTAATCGTGTACATTGTGTGACTTGGAAAACTTGAAGTGGTAAGTTTTAGAAATATTGTTATCCTTGGTTGCTTGAAATAAATAATTAATCTAAAATATATTCTTCAGAATTGTATGCAACTTTTGTTGACAGAAAATAAGTAATGTTGTGATTATTCAATGGCAACTATTATTTGAGTGTTATCAGGTTTAAGCTATTTCTGTTGGTTTCAAGGTGGAGCAATTCATGTTGGGACATAATCAATTTACGGATCCTGAAAATACACTTATAATATATCTCTTTTATTGATATCTAGTAAACAGAATTATACAAAGACAAGTAATATTATTGACCAAAATCTCAAAACCGAATTACAACATTATATTCTTCATTTTCGGTTAGATTATCCATTAGAAAACTTACGAGAATAAACTGATTACCAAGAATATAACATTAATATATGCTAATAAACAAACGTCTAATATCCTCATTTGAGATTAGAACTTTTAAACAATTTATTCAGAATTTTTCTCCAATTTTCATACTGAGCCTATGAAGCAATTAATACTTTATCCTAAGTTCATATTTTTATTGTCTCAAAGTCAACAATTTTCTTTAAAACGTGCGATGGATCATATACATGTCATTATTTAAAACAATCATTATTATTTCAGATCATGGGCAAGAAATCCCAAAAAAAGAAGTTTGTGTCTTTAGAAGAATACGAACAAAAGAGGAAGGGCGCAGTTGTTGAAAGAATTTCACCAGAAACACAAAGGAACGTTGGCAGTGAAGCGGTTTCAGAAATTTCACATGAAACAGAAAGACGAGGAAACGCTTGCAGTTGGAGGAAACTCGATGAGAAAAAGAAAATAATTAATGAAGGTATGTAAAAACTAGTCAGTATTTCCTGAATACCTTAATGAAATCTGTAATTGGAGCAGTACATTTTATACTATCATTCTCCATATTAATGTCAGTTCATATGATATTTCTGTTATACCATAATTTGAATTATGTAAATTTTGGACCTATTTGGTTTTTTTAACAATATTTGGTATTTGAAAGGATACATACACGAGACATGTTCAATCGATTAGAAATAGGAAATTTTGATAACAATGATTAGCGGACTGGGAGGTTCCACAAGTATAAATATTTGTTCATCAATCTTACATCACTTGTCGGAAATTCACTGATTTAATCAACATAAATAACATTAAACCTTAATTGTAGTGAAGATATTAAGCCGTAGATAAAATTAAGAATTTTACTCATTTAATATATGGAGAAATGTAATCTTGAAATAGTTTCTATCAAGAATTTGGATGTGATATTATGAAAACTTTTTTAGTAATCAATCACTGATAATAAAGAAAAATTATTAAGGTATTTGAAAAATATTTTTTTAAAGTTGTGTATATAGAAAATCATTTTGATGAATTCAGAAACTTCAGTTTAGTTAATATTAATATTTTGTTTGAAGGAATGGCAGAAGAAATGAACTCTTGGCGCAATCCTAAAAAATCACCAGAAAGAAGAGAAAGATTTCGAAAATTCAAACCCATAAATCACGACGAAGTTAGTTGGAGAATCAAAAAGTGAGATGAGAATTTATTTAGTTGTAGCAGCGCATTCCAATAGTAACAATAATTACATATTTATTTAAATCAGCCTTTACTTGATGAAAATTCCGATTAAATAAGGTTATTCTGATTTTCATAAATTTTAATTGATATTTAATACACCACTTGTTTCTCCATCACTGAATCATCTTAAGTTAGGTTTACATATTGAATAATAAAAGTTATTCAAAACGCAAACCTACCTGAAAATGCCACTGTGATAGCGAAACAATTGTTGTATTAAATAACAATAAAAATAAGTGAAAATCATAATAAACATATTTAGTATTATATATCGATAACTTTCCTTCAAAGTGGAATAATCCCTCAATGTATGTGAGCCGATATGGTCCATCAAGAATTATACAATGCTATCGAGCATTAGTTGAGATATAACTGGTCTTATTTTATATGGTTTTTCATCAAGTAAAGACTGATACAATCAAATATGTAATTATTGTTACTATTGGAATACAGTGCTACAAATGAACTAAATCTGTGTTCAACTTCAAAATGAAGTCAATGAATATTTTAGAATATCTTCTCCCTTCAAATATATTATATTATATTATTTAGTATTATATTTCTGTATAATTGACAAGTTTTTCATTTAGATATTATTGTTGTATTTTGTATGTGACTGTTATATATTCAATAAAATATACCTTATATCAATAAATACTTATATTCACAAATTTTTTTTTTGTTATGTTTACAACAATCGTTGCGCTATCACAGTAGCATCATCAGGCAGGTTTATATTTCGAATAACTCTATAATTGAAATAATAATCAAATTAGAAGCCTGAAATTTTCTAGAATCAAGTTCATGTTAATGAAACTAAGATTTGTTTAATGTACTTATTTCGGAGTTCAACAGCCATTCTGAAGAATTTGGTTCTTTGATTACTAAATTTATCTCCTGAATGTAAATCTCATGTAATAAAATGATGAAGTTGTTCATTATTACCTCAGGTTTAATAAACAAATCGCAATCAACAATAGTTATGAACCGGAGGTAATAATGAAATTGTTGAGAAAAAAACAACTTGATAGGGAACCTGATTTCACTTTTCCTAAAACAAATGAAGACGTTATAAATACAATAGCGTAACATATTTCGGTAAAATAAGCCATAATATGAAAAATTTAGTACAGAAAGAACAATTCAATATTTCGTTGAGAACACAAGATAATTTAGCGGAATTCAGCAAAAACAATAAAACATAAATAATAAATCGGGTGTTTATCAGTTGAATTGTGGTAGTTGCGATAAAGTATTCGAAAACTTAACACCTCGATTTTCCGACTTTAAAATGAAAATGAGAAAAAAACATAAATTGACAAACATTCGACAGAGTGGTGCTTTAACACATCCAAGTGAGTCGAATAATTAAAATGCTGAAAGTCTAATGTATATAATATGCAATAAAACTATAGAAAAAATTGGCTGTACGATCCAATGCTGCGGAATATGCAAGGGATGGATCCATCTTATGTGTACAGATATTGCGAAAGTGTATATGCCGGAAAAGAGGAAATAGACTCGATGTGTAAGAACTGCGCAATGCTAGAAGTAAAAAAGATACGGTGGAGAAATCCCTGGAGGAACTAACTGAGAAATTGAAAATAAAGAGGAAAAGCTAAGATAAAATTAAGAAAGAAAAAGAGGAAAGTACTTATTTCAAACAGATTCTGAAAAAGATTGAAACTCTGGAACTGGCGGTTACCTTGAATATCAAGACAATAGATGAAATATTGAACGCTACGGAGGAAATGAAACGAGAAAACAAAGACCTCAGAAAAGACAATAAAACATGGAAACCACTATAGAAAAAATTGGAAAAGAATTAAATAGCTTAAGAGAGCAGATCTTACAAAACGCTGCTACATCTGATGTCCAAACTAGTAGGAAAAATATTATAGTTATAGGATTGAAGAAGAGGAAAGATATAGCTACACTCTTCATCAAGCTTGAAGTCAAAGTTCCGGAGAATGCAATTAAAGTAAGACAGTTTCCACTGAAAAATCCGATTAAAATAATTTTGAATTCCTTTGAAGAAGAAAAGAACCCAGCACAGGGTAATACAACCGCGAAAAGTAATGAGAGTCTTAAGTTCAAAGAGCATGGGATTGGAAGGAGACGACAGAAGGATATACATAAATGAAGATTTAACAAAAGGAACAAGTATTACTAAATAACGCAAAAGAGCGGAAAAAATCAGGACACAGGTACATTTGGTTAAGGGAAATCAAAGTTTTCTGTAGGAAGGGTGAGTACACGAAAATAATACATATTCAAAATTTCAACCAACTTGAAGTAATTAAGAGAACAAAGTTGAATTAAACCCATTCATTAATACCGTATGGATGACTTCGAGAGGAATCATCAATTTGAGCAAATATATACCAGATATTTTCAAATCGCAGAGGAACTCAATTTATTTGCCAATAAAGGAAATCATAGTAATATTAGAATTTCACATAATAATATAAGGAGTGCAGAAAAATATTTTAGTGAATCCGATGTTGTTTTATCACAGATGAACTTTGATATAGATTGCATAGTTTCGTCGGAAATATGAAAAATAAGGGACCTCAATCAGTATGAAATGGAAGGGTAAAACATAATATTCATTAATGGGGAGTTAAATCAGAATGATGGAGTGGTTGTAGGCGAAAGTAGGCGAAATGAAAGTTATAGACCTCAACTTAACAAAGCTTAATAAAAAAAACACAGAGAATCGCTATCTACAGATCCCCAAGTTCACCTGTTGAGGAATTCAATAGGAATCTCCCAATGCTACTGGAATCGTGCAAAAAAAAATGAAAATAATTTATTCTTTTTTATTGGCGTTATCAATATAGACATTTAAAAAAAAACATGTATATACAGAAGAATATCTTCATAATATGGGGGAATACGGATATATATATATATATATATATATATATATATATATCGGTGATAAATGATTTTAGTCTAGCAACAGTTAATATAAAGTCATGCACTTATCACATCTACGTCAGCTCTGATAATGATATAGAAACATATTTACCTGCTATAGTATATACAACTGTGACCGACCATTACACAAGATAGAGATATTCCTGGAAAAACCAGTAAATATGAATTTAAATAAATAATCTTTCAAAAAAACATACATAAACTATAATCAAATGATGAAAATAGTTGGATAGCAAAAATGGAATGAAGTATATGGAACACGTGAATTCTACCAGTTAGTTGAATTGGCATGTGAGCGTAGCTCTTTCACCAAGTGACTACTCAGCAGTCTGCCACCAGAGGCAGAAAGTGTAATAAGGGTTACGCCTTATCATCGTGTGTTCATCTCTTGATGAACACACCGTCTTCCAGTTTGGGCTTCTGTTCGAAAACCTACAACCGTCTGACTGGTAGCAGGAAAGCATTATCCAACCTCTACTGGTTCTGCATTGCGAGTACCCAAGTTTCTGGGAAGCAAATCACACGCTGGAAGGACTTCTTATCCATTCATCCGAACGCAGTCTCATGAACTAAGATAATTTCAAGATTGATGCCTCAATTGATCCTGGTACAAGCACCGTCACTCCGGCCTGTACGTCAAGACCCACGAACCCTTGTGAAGTATTTCGATTGATCCTGGCGTCAAGCACCAACAAACTAGCCGTTTCGTCGAGATCCACAAATCCAGAAACGTCTCACAATAGAAACAGGTTCAGGACGACGCCGGTTGAACCGTCAAGTCCCGCTGAACCCTGAGACATTTCATGAGAGTATCCCGTACATTAGTGTAATTTAATTATAATTAGTGTAAACAAAATACGTCCTTAGTCCATCATGCGAACTTTCAACCACTCTCCTCGAGTCCAACACAAATCGGTTGGCCAAGTGGTCAAGTACCACCAGTGGGCATCCTCCCTGTGGCATCCACCTGTGGGTATCCACCTGTGGACATCCACTGTCCCCAGGTAACACAGTATGCAACATAACGCACTCGACCATTAGAGAGAAAAATTCGGAGATTTACTGCAGTAGGTTAGACAAAGCTAGTTTTAAGTGAGAGGCCCTGTGCTGCGACGGACTCCCATGTCCATGAGTTGATCAATGCGGTGATCATTAGGGTGAAACTAGGGCCCCATTTGGTCGATCTTCCATCACACGTGTCCAGAGACTGGCGCGAATGGCATTACGTTAGACACCAAGACTTAACCATCCATTTCAACGGGATAAAACTAGGGTCCTTAATTTAGTAATCAAAGGACAAAACTCTCCAGAATAGCTGTTGAACTCCGAAATGAGTACATTAAACAAATCTTAGTTTCATTAACATGAACTTGAGTCTATGAAATTTCAGGCTTCTAATTTGATGATTATTTCAATAATATAGTTATTCAAAATGTAAACTTGCCTGATGATGCTTCTGTTATAGCGAAACGATTGTTGTAAACATAACAATAAAAAATTTTGTGAAAATAAGTATAACCTTATTTAAATATTATTTCAATAATACCTTTAGTATTGAATCAATAAATTATACATATTGTCAATATTATTTATTCTTTGAAAGATCAAACCATGGAAGGTATATTTTATTAAATATATAACAGTCACATACAAAATACAACAATTATATCTGACTGAAAAACTTGACAATTATACAGAAATATAATACTAAATAAGATAATATAATATATTGGAAGGGAGAAACTATTCTAAAATGTTCATTGACTTCATTTTGAAGTTGTACACAGATTTAATTGATTTGTAGCACTGTATTTCAATAGTAATTACATATTTGATTGTATCAGTCTTTACTTGATAAAAAACCATATAAAATAAAACCACTTATATCTTGACTAATGTTCGATTGCATTGTATAATGCTTGATGGACCATATCGGCTCACATAGCTTGAGCGATTATTCCACTTTGAAGGAAAGTTATCGATATATAATATTAAATAAGGTTATTATGATTTTCACTAGATTTAATTGTTATTTTATACAACAATTGTTTCGCTATCACATTAGCATATTCAGGTAGGTTTACCCTTTGAATAAACAGTTATGTAATCTGTAAATCTATCCGAAGAAGAAGAATAATAATAGTTATTCAAAATGTAAACTCAACTTAAGATGCTACTGTTGTATTAAATATCAATAAAAATTCGTGAAAATCAGAGTAAACTCATTTAATATGGATTTTCATCAAATAAAACAGAAATAAATTGAATGCAATCACATCATATGACCAATTCAAATGAATGAAATGAATAAAATAAAAAAAAGGACCATACTCATAAGATACTCAAACTCTAATTGCTATTAAATGATCATAGTATTAATTAATCTCTTAACAAAGTTTGTATCCAATTCTGAGGAATAAATTCTTATTGTTATTTAACAAAACAGTTGTTTCGCTAGCTACTTCAGGTACGTTTACATCATTTAACTATTATTATTCTTGATCTTCAGGTAGGTTTACGTTTTGAATAACTAATATTATTCAGAATGGAAACCTACCTTAAGATGATACTGTGATGGAGAAACAATTGGTATATTAAATACCAATTAAAATTTATGAAAATCAGAATAATCTTATTTAATCGTAATTTTCATCAAGTAAAGGCTGATTCAATTAAATATGTAATTATTGTTAGTATTGGAATACACTGCTACAATTAAATAAATTCTTATCTCTCTTTTGATTCTCCATCTAACTTCTTAGTGATTTATGGGTTTGTAATTTCAAAATCTTTTTCTTCTTTCTGGTGATGTTTTAGGATTGCGCCAAGAGTTCAATTGTTCTGCCATTCCTTCAAACAAAATATTAATATTAATTAAACTGAAAATTGCAGTTTCTGAATTCATTGAAATGATTCTCTATATACACATTATTGAAAAAATATTTTTCAAGTATCTTAATAATTTTTCTGTAGTATCAGTGATTGATTACTAAAAACATTTTCATAATTTCACATCCAAATTCTTGATAGAAACTAATTCAAGATTACATTCCTCCAGATATTGAGCGAGTAAGATTCTAAATTTTATCTACGGCTTAAAATCTTCACTACAATTAAACTTTAATGTTATTTATGTTGATTATATCAGTGAATTTTCGACAAGTGATGTAGGATTGTTGAAAAAATATTTATACTTGTGGAACCTCTCTGTCCGCTAATTATTATTATCATAATGCCCTATTTCTAATCTATTGAACATTTCTCGTTTATGTATCCTTTCAAATATCATATATTGTAAAAAACCAAAAAGGTCCAAGATTTAAATAATTCAAATTATGGTATAACAGAAATATCATATGAATTGACATTATTATGGAGAATGTAAGTATAAAATATACTGCTCCAATTACAGATTTCAATAAGGTATTCAGGAAATACTGACTAGTTTTTACATACCTTCATTAATTATTTGGTTTGGAAAAACTACATTCCATAAATAGTTTGTCCATTGTCGCGAGTTACGGCATACCTTTATTTTCACAAGAACCTCTCCAATCACTGAGAACGTCATTCTGCGCATGTCCTCTAGCTTGGTTTATTCCTGAAGTAGACCATAGATAAACTATTTGTGATATGTAGTTTTTTCTATGGTTGCGACAGAAGAAGAAATTCTATTCTATGTTCTAATGGAAAGTGGGAAATGATTATTAGTTCTGTGGTTGAAATCATAAATACCATTGCTTTAAAACCTATCAGCATTTCATTGTTGACAACTTAACTTACAGGAGAGTATCAAGAATAGTGACTTTAATCGTGTACATTGTGTGACTTGGAAAACTTGAAGTGGTAAGTTTTAGAAATATTGTTATCCTTGGTTGCTTGAAATAAATAATTAATCTAAAATATATTCTTCAGAATTGTATGCAACTTTTGTTGACAGAGAATAAGTAATGTTGTGTTTATTCAATGGAAACTATTATTTGAGTCTTATCAGATTTAAGCTATTTCTGTTGGTTTCAAGGTGGAGCAATTCATGTTGGGACATAATCAATTTACGGATCCTGAAAATACACTTATAATATATCTCTTTTATTGATATCTAGTAAACAGAATTATACAAATACAAGTAATATTATTGACCAAAATCTCAAAACCGAATTACAACATTATATTCTTCATTTTCGGTTAGATTATCCATTAGAAAACTTACGAGAATAAACTGTTTACCAAGAATATAACATTAATATATGCTAATAAACAAACGTCTAATATCCTCATTTGAGATTAGAACTTTTAAACAATTTATTCAGAATTTTTCTCCAATTTTCATACTGAGCCTATGAAGCAATTAATACTTTATCCTAAGTTCATATTTTTATTGTCTCAAAGTCAACAATTTTCTTTAAAACGTGCGATAGATCATATACATGTCATTATTTAAAACAATCATTATTATTTCAGATCATGGGCAAGAAATCCCAAAAAAAGAAGTTTGTGTCTTTAGAAGAATACGAACAAAAGAGGAAGGGCGCAGTTGTTGAAAGAATTTCACCAGAAACACAAAGGAACGTTGGCAGTGAAGCGGTTTCAGAAATTTCACATGAAACAGAAAGACGAGGAAACGCTTGCAGTTGGAGGAAACTCGATGAGAAAAAGAAAATAATTAATGAAGGTATGTAAAAACTAGTCAGTATTTCCTGAATACCTTAATGAAATCTGTAATTGGAGCAGTACATTTTATACTATCATTCTCCATATTAATGTCAGTTCATATGATATTTCTGTTATACCATAATTTGAATTATGTAAATTTTGGACCTATTTGGTTTTTTTAACAATATTTGGTATTTGAAAGGATACATACACGAGACATGTTCAATCGATTAGAAATAGGAAATTTTGATAACAATGATTAGCGGACAGGGAGGTTCCACAAGTATAAATATTTGTTCATCAATCTTACATCACTTGTCGGAAATTCACTGATTTAATCAACATAAATAACATTAAACCTTAATTGTAGTGAAGATATTAAGCCGTAGATAAAATTAAGAATTTTACTCATTTAATATATGAAGAAATGTAATCTTGAAATAGTTTCTATCAAGAATTTGGATGTGATATTATGAAAACTTTTTTAGTAATCAATCACTGATAATAAAGAAAAATTATTAAGGTATTTGAAAAATATTTTTTTAAAGTTGTGTATATAGAAAATCATTTTAATGAATTCAGAAACTTCAGTTTAGTTAATATTAATATTTTGTTTGAAGGAATGGCAGAAGAAATGAACTCTTGGCGCAATCCTAAAAAATCACCAGAAAGAAGAGAAAGATTTCGAAAATTCAAACCCATAAATCACGAAGAAGTTAGTTGGAGAATCAAAAAGTGAGATGAGAATTTATTTAGTTGTAGCAGCGCATTCCAATAGTAACAATAATTACATATTTATTTAAATCAGCCTTTACTTGATGAAAATTCCGATTAAATAAGGTTATTCTGATTTTCATAAATTTTAATTGATATTTAATACACCACTTGTTTCTCCATCACTGAATCATCTTAAGTTAGGTTTACATATTGAATAATAAAAGTTATTCAAAACGCAAACCTACCTGAAAATGCCACTGTGATAGCGAAACAATTGTTGTATTAAATAACAATAAAAATAAGTGAAAATCATAATAAACATATTTAGTATTATATATCGATAACTTTCCTTCAAAGTGGAATAATCCCTCAATGTATGTGAGCCGATATGGTCCATCAAGAATTATACAATGCTATCGAGCATTAGTTGAGATATAACTGGTCTTATTTTATATGGTTTTTCATCAAGTAAAGACTGATACAATCAAATATGTAATTATTGTTACTATTGGAATACAGTGCTACAAATGAACTAAATCTGTGTTCAACTTCAAAATGAAGTCAATGAATATTTTAGAATATCTTCTCCCTTCAAATATATTATATTATATTATTTAGTATTATATTTCTGTATAATTGACAAGTTTTTCATTTAGATATTATTGTTGTATTTTGTATGTGACTGTTATATATTCAATAAAATATACCTTATATCAATAAATACTTATATTCACAAATTTTTTTTTTGTTATGTTTACAACAATCGTTGCGCTATCACAGTAGCATCATCAGGCAGGTTTATATTTCGAATAACTCTATAATTGAAATAATAATCAAATTAGAAGCCTGAAATTTTCTAGAATCAAGTTCATGTTAATGAAACTAAGATTTGTTTAATGTACTTATTTCGGAGTTCAACAGCCATTCTGAAGAATTTGGTTCTTTGATTACTAAATTAATCTCCTGAATGTAAATCTCATGTAATAAAATGATGAAGTTGTTCATTATTACCTCAGGTTTAATAAACAAATCGCAATCAACAATAGTTATGAACCGGAGGTAATAATGAAATTGTTGAGAAAAAAACAACTTGATAGGGCAACTGATTTCATTTTTCCTAAAACAAATGAAGACGTTATAAATACAATAGCGTAACATATTTCGGTAAAATAAGCCATAATATGAAAAATTTAGTACAGAAAGAACAATTCAATATTTCGTTGAGAACACAGGATAATTTGGCGGAATTCAGCAAAAACAATAAAGCATAAATAATAAATCGGGTGTTTATCAGTTGAATTGTGGTAGTTGCGATAAAGTATTCGAGAACTTAACACCTCGATTTTCCGACTTTAAAATGAAAATGAGAAAAAAACATAAATTGACAAACATTCGAAAGACTGCTGCTTTTCGAATAAATAACACATCCAAGTGAGTCGAATAATTAAAATGCTGAAAGTCTAATGTATATAATATGCAATAAAACTATAGAAAAAATTGGCTGTACGATCCAATGCTGCGGAATATGCAAGGGATGGATCCATCTTATGTGTACAGATATTGCGAAAGTGTATATGCCGGAAAAGAGGAAATAGACTCGATGTGTAAGAACTGCGCAATGCTAGAAGTAAAAAAGATACGGTGGAGAAATCCCTGGAGGAACTAACTGAGAAATTGAAAATAAAGAGGAAAAGCTAAGATAAAATTAAGAAAGAAAAAGAGGAAAGTACTTATTTCAATCAAATTCTGAAAAAGATTGAAACTCTGGAACTGGCGGTTACCTTGAATATCAAGACAATAGATGAAATATTGAACGCTACGGAGGAAATGAAACGAGAAAACAAAGACCTCAGAAAAGACAATAAAACATGGAAACCACTATAAAAAAAATTTGAAAAGAATTAAATAACTTAAGAGAGCAGATCTTACAAAACGCTGCTACATCTGATGTCCAAACTAGAAGGAAAAATATTATAGTTATAGGATTGAAGAAGAGGAAAGATATAGCTACACTCTTCATCAAGCTTGAAGTCAAAGTTCCGGAGAATGCAATTAAAGTAAGACAGTTTCCACTGAAAAATCCGATTAAAATAATTTTGAATTCCTTTGAAGAAGAAAAGAACCCAGCACAGGGTAATACAACCGCGAAAAGTAATGAGAGTCTTAAGTTCAAAGAGCATGGGATTGGAAGGAGACGACAGAAGGATATACATAAATGAAGATTTAACAAAAGGAACAAGTATTACTAAATAACGCAAAAGAGCGGAAAAAATCAGGACACAGGTACATTTGGTTAAGGGAAATCAAAGTTTTCTGTAGGAAGGGTGAGTACACGAAAATAATACATATTCAAAATTTCAACCAACTTGAAGTAATTAAGAGAACAAAGTTGAATTAAACCCATTCATTAATACCGTATGGATGATTTTGAGAGGAATCATCAATTTAAGCAAATATATACCAGATATTTTCAAATCGCAGAGGAACTCAATTTATTTGCCAATAAAGGAAATCATAGTAATATTAGAATTTCACATAATAATATAAGGAGTGCAGAAAAATATTTTAGTGAATCCGATGTTGTTTTATCACAGATGAACTTTGATATAGATATAGAACAGGAAAAGTGACACACAAAATTTAAGTAATGTATATACATATTTGCTGACATACCCCAACAAAAAGGAAGCTGAATATTATGATGGACCTTTGGATGAATAAAAACGGATAAGACCATTATGAAGACTGAACACTCTGTGAGCGAAAGACCGATACTGTGATACTCTGTGATAAAATACTTTTTTTTAATTTTGAGGTTAAGTTAATTTAATTACGTCTCTGTTAGACTGTGAATACGTGTTGAATTATTTACAATGTGCTTTCGTATATCTTAATGTTTTTAACTAATTTATTGATGATTTATACTGAGGAATAACCTCACATTTTTGGCCCTGAAGATGGAAACAATGTTTTCCGAAAGCTAGGCAAGAAATAAAGAGTAACCAACAAGCCTCCTTTCAGTCGACATCCCTGAAAAAATTTTCCTTATATATATATATATATATATATATATATATATATATATATATCGGTGATAAATGATTTTAGTCTAGCAACAGTTAATATAAAGTCATGCACTTATCACATCTACGTCAGCTCTGATAATGATATAGAAACATATTTACCTGCTATAGTATATACAACTGTGACCGACCATTACACAAGATAGAGATATTCCTGGAAAAACCAGTAAATATGAATTTAAATAAATAATCTTTCAAAAAAACATACATAAACTATAATCAAATGATGAAAATAGTTGGATAGCAAAAATGGAATGAAGTATATGGAACACGTGAATTCTACCAGTTAGTTGAATTGGCATGTAAGCGTAGCTCTTTCACCAAGTGACTAGTCAGCAGTCTGCCACCAGAGGCAGAAAGTGTAATAAGGGTTACGCCTTATCATCGTGTGTTCATCTCTTGATGAACACACCGTCTTCCAGTTTGGGCTTCTGTTCGAAAACCTACAACCGTCTGACTGGTAGCAGGGAAGCATTATCCAACCTCTACTGGTTCTGCATTGCGAGTACCCAAGTTTCTGGGACGCAAATCACACGCTGGAAGGACTTCTTATCCATTCATCCGAACGCAGTCTCATGAACTAAGATAATCTCAAGATTGATGCCTCAATTGATCCTGGTACAAGCACCGTCACTCCGGCCTGTACGTCAAGACCCACGAACCCTTGTGAAGTATTTCGATTGATCCTGGCGTCAAGCACCAACGGACTAGCCGTTTCGTCGAGATCCACAAATCCAGAAACGTCTCACAATAGAAACAGGTTCAGGACGACGCCGGTTGAACCGTCAAGTCCCGCTGAACCCTGAGACATTTCATGAGAGTATCCCGTACATTAGTGTAATTTAATTATAATTAGTGTAAACAAAATACGTCCTTAGTCCATCATGCGAACTTTCAACCACTCTCCTCGAGTCCAACACAAATCGGTTGGCCAAGTGGTCAAGTACCACCAGTGGGCATCCTCCCTGTGGCATCCACCTGTGGGTATCCACCTGTGGACATCCACTGTCCTCAGGTAACACAGTATGCAACATAACGCACTCGACCATTAGAGAGAAAAATTCGGAGATTTACTGCAGTAGGTTAGACAAAGCTAGTTTTAAGTGAGAGGCCCTGTGCTGCGACGGACTCCCATGTCCATGAGTTGATCAATGCGGTGATCATTAGGGTGAAACTAGGGCCCCATTTGGTCGATCTTCCATCACACGTGTCCAGAGACTGGCGCGAATGGCATTACGTTAGACACCAAGACTTAACCATCCATTTCAAGGGGATAAAACTAGGGTCCTTAATTTAGTAATCAAAGGACAAAACTCTCCAGAATAGCTGTTGAACTCCGAAATGAGTACATTAAACAAATCTTAGTTTCATTAACATGAACTTGAGTCTATGAAATTTCAGGCTTCTAATTTGATGATTATTTCAATAATATAGTTATTCAAAATGTAAACTTGCCTGATGATGCTACTGTTATAGCGAAACGATTGTTGTAAACATAACAATAAAAAATTTTGTGAAAATAAGTATAACCTTATTTAAATATTATTTCAATAATACCTTTAGTATTGAATCAATAAATTATACATATTGTCAATATTATTTATTCTTTGAAAGATCAAACCATGGAAGGTATATTTTATTAAATATATAACAGTCACATACAAAATACAACAATTATATCTGAATGAAAAACTTGACAATTTTACAGAAATATAATACTAAATAAGATAATATAATATATTGGAAGGGAGAAACTATTCTAAAATGTTCATTGAATTCATTTTGAAGTTGTACATAGATTTAATTGATTTGTAGCAGTGTATTTCAATGGTAATTACATTTTGATTGTATCAGTCTTTACTTGATAAAAAACCATATAAAATAAAACCACTTATATCTTGACTAATGTTCGATTGCATTGTATAATGCTTGATGGACCATATCGGCTCACATAGCTTGAGCGATTATTCCACTTTGAAGGAAAGTTATCGATATATAATATCAAATAAGGTTATTATGATTTTCACTAGATTTAATTGTTATTTAATACAACAATTATTTCGCTATCACATTAGCATTTTCAGGTAGGTTTACCCTTTGAAAAAACAGTTATTCAATCTGTAAATCTACCCGAAGAAGAAGAATAATAATAGTTATTCAAAATGTAAACTCAACTTAAGATGCTACTGTTGTTTTAAATATCAATAAAAATTCGTGAAAATCAGAGTTAACTCATTCAATATTGATTTTCTTCAAATATAACAGAAATAAATTGAATGCAATCACATCATATGACCAATTCAAATGAATGAAATGAATGAAATAAAAAAAGGACCATACTCATAAGATACTCAAACTCTAATTGCTATTAAATGATCATAGTATTAATTTATCTCTTAACAAAGTTTTTATCCAATTCTGAGGAATAAATTTTTATTGTTATTTAACAAAACAGTTGTTTCGCTAGCAACTTCAGGTACGTTTACATCAATTTAACTATTATTATTCTTGATCTTCAGGTAGGTTTACGTTTTGAATAATTAATAATATTCAGAATGGAAACCTACCTTAAGATGATACTGTGATGGAGAAACAAGTGATATATTAAATACCAATTAAAATTTATGAAAATCAGAATAATCTTATTTAATCGTAATTTTCATCAAGTAAAGGCTGATTAAATTAAATATGTAATTATTGTTAGTAGTGGAATACACTGCTACAATTAAATAAATTCTTATCTCTCTTTTGATTCTCCATCTAACTTCTTAGTGATTTATGGGTTTGTAATTTCAAAATCTTTTTCTTCTTTCTGGTGATGTTTTAGGATTGCGCCAAGAGTTCAATTGTTCTGCCATTCCTTCAAACAAAATATTAATATAAATTAAACTGAAAATTGCAGTTTCTGAATTCATTGAAATGATTCTCTATATACACATTATTGAAAAAATATTTTTCAATTATCTTAATAATTTTTCTGTATTATCAGTGATTGATTACTAAAAATGTTTTCATAATTTCACATCCAAATTCTTGATAGAAACTAATTCAAGATTACATTCCTCCAGATATTGAGCGAGTAAGATTCTACATTTTATCTACGGCTTAAAATCTTCACTGCAATTAAACTTTAATGTTATTTATGTTGATTATATCAGTGAATTTTCGACAAGTGATGTAGGATTGTTGAAAAAATATTTATACTTGTGGAACCTCTCTGTCCGCTAATTATTATTATCAAAATGCCCTATTTCTAATCTATTGAACATTTCTCGTTTATGTATCCTTTCAAATACCAAATATTGTTAAAAACCAAAAAGGTCCAAAATTTAAATAATTCAAATAATGGTATAACAGAAATATCATATGAATTGACATTATTATGGAGAATGTTAGTATAAAATATACTGCTCCAATTACAGATTTCAATAAGGTATTCAGGAAATACTGACTAGTTTTTACATACCTTCATTAATTATTTGGTTTTATTCATCGAGTTTCCTGTAAAATAAAAATAAGGAACTATTTAGTTAGTCAAAAATTTTAGTTTGTCTGAAGATCGTGTAACAATATAAGTACCATCGAGAAAAACAACAGAAAATTGTGAAGGCAATACCAGGTTGGGAATGCTGCAAAAGTTGAATTTTTTGAGAAAAACTTTATTCTCTGCCCGCACCCTAGGTTATTCTTCTAGTGACAAGTTGCGAATACAAACTCGTTCATAAAATATTGATGAGATGAAATTTTTATATAATTTTTTTTCATTTTCATCTGACCCCAATAATGAAATAAAAATGAATAATAAATAACCCGATGCCTTACTTTACTAGCGAAATTACTCACTATACTGGACTTATTCGAATTATAAATATATTTTATCAATTATGTATAAAAATCTGACTTTCCAAGAAGTAATTAACAGAGAAATGTTATTATATAATTGAAGTTGAAAAGCGCTCACGTGAAATCAGCAGTTGTTGCCTCCTTATTCTATTTTGAAGTGTTAAGTTTTAGATCGTACGAATCCCAAATTTCGAAAATGTTGGAACAAATTTGATAAAATTTCAAACGTGAATAACTGCAAAACTATTAGAACCAATTTTGCCTATTATCAAATTTAGCAGCGTGATATAGACCCTAAACCTTCCTTGAAAGTTCTAAGATTTTAGCTTTTTCCGTTCAAAAGTTAAGTGTGTTTGCGGCCCACCGGTTGCAAGGAATTACTTTCAACATTGGATTCTTCATCAGTGAGTCGAACCTAGTCGTTTGAGACTATTTTCTGCTCAATATTTTAAAATTACAGACAATTGGGCAAAACATCAGCAAGCTGCTCTCTGGAAATATTCCGCTATAAAAATAAGTGGTTTAATAATTACCTCCAACTGTTAGCGTTTCCTCGTCTTTCCGTTTCAGTTGAAATTCCTGAAACAGCTTCACTGCCAGCGTTTCTTTGTGCTTCTGTTGAAATTCCTTCAACAACTGCGCCCTTCTTCTTCTGTTCGTATTCTTCTAAAGACACAAACTTCTTTTTTTGGGATTTCTTGCCCATGATCTGAAATAATAATGATTGTTTTAAAACATGACATGTATATGATCCATCGCACGTTTTAAAGAATATTGTTGAATTTGGGACAGTAAAATATGAACTTAGGATAAAGTATTAATTACTTCATAGGTTCAGTATGAAAATTGGAGAAAAATTCTGAATACATTGTTCAATAGTTCTCATATCAAATGAGGATATTAGACATTTATTTTTTAGCGTATATTAATTTTATAATCTTGGTAATTAGTTTATTCTCGTAAGTTTTCTATTGGATAAACTAACCGAAAATGAAGAATATAATGCCAAAGATAACAAAGTTTCTAAAATTTACGTATGACTAAAATCCACTTACCACTTCAAGTTTTCCAAGTAACAAAATGTACACGGTTCAAGTCAATATTCTTAATCGTCTCTTGTAAATTAAGTTGTCAAAAATAAATGCTGAATGATTTTAATGCAATGATATTTATGATTCCAACTAAGGACTTATCATTTCCCACTCTTCATTAGAATAGCTATCTTCTTCTGTCGCAAGCATAGAAAAACTACATTCCATAAATAGTTTGTCCATTGTCGCGAGTTACGGCATACCTTTATTTTCACAAGAACCTCTCCAATCACTGAGAACGTCATTCTGCGCATGTCCTCTAGCTTGGTTTATTCCTGAAGTAGACCATAGATAAACTATTTGTGAGATGTAGTTTTTTCTATGGTTGCGACAGAAGAAGAAATTCTATTCTATGTTCTAATGGAAAGTGGGAAATGATTATTAGTTCTGTGGTTAAAATCATAAATACCATTGCTTTAAAACCTATCAGCATTTCATTGTTGACAACTTAACCTAAGGAGAGTATCAAGAATAGTGACTTTAATCGTGTATATTGTGTGACTTGGAAAACTTGAAGTGGTAAGTTTTAGAAATATTGTTATCCTTGGTTGCTTGAAATAAATAATTAATCTAAAATATATTCTTCAGAATTGTATGCAACTTTTGTTGACAGAGAATAAGTAATGTTGTGTTTATTCAATGGCAACTATTATTTGAGTCTTATCAGGTTTAAGCTACTTCTGTTGGTTTCAAGGTGGAGCAATTCATGTTGGGACATAATCAATTTACGGATCCTGAAAATACACTTATGATATATCTCTTTTAATGATATCTAGTAAACAGAATTATACAAAGACCAGTAATATTATTGACCAAAATCTCAAAACCGAATTACAACATTATATTCTTCATTTTCGGTTAGATTATCCATTAGAAAACTCACGAGAATAAACTGATTACCAAGAATATAACATTAATATATGCCAATAAACAAACGTCTAATATCCTCATTTGAGATTAGAACTTTTAAACAATTTATTCAGAATTTTTCTCCAATTTTCATACTGAGCCTATGAAGCAATTAATACTTTATCCTAAGTTCATATTTTTATTGTCTCAAAGTCAACAATTTTCTTTAAAACGTGCGATGGATCATATACATGTCATTATTTAAAACAATTATTATTATTTCAGATCATGGGCAAGAAATCCCAAAAAAAGAAGTTTGTGTCTTTAGAAGAATACGAACAAAAGAGGAAGGGCGCAGTTGTTGAAAGAATTTCACCAGAAACACAAAGGAACGTTGGCAGTGAAGCGGTTTCAGAAATTTCACATGAAACAGAAAGACGAGGAAACGCTTGCAGTTGGAGGAAACTCGATGAGAAAAAGAAAATAATTAATGAAGGTATGTAAAAACTAGTCAGTATTTCCTGAATACCTTAATGAAATCTGTAATTGGAGCAGTACATTTTATACTATCATTCTCCATATTAATGTCAGTTCGTATGATATTTCTGTTATACCATAATTTGAATTATGTAAATTTTGGACCTATTTGGTTTTTAACAATATTTGGTATTTGAAAGGATACATACACGAGACATGTTCAATCGATTAGAAATAGAAAATTTTGATAAAAATGATTAGCGGACAGGGAGGTTCCACAAGTATAAATATTTGTTCATCAATCTTACATCACTTGTCGGAAATTCACTGATTTAATCAACATAAATAACATTAAACCTTAATTGTTAGTGAAGATATTAAGCCGTAGATAAAATTAAGAATTTTACTCATTTAATATATGGAGAAATGTAATCTTGAAATAGTTTCTATCAAGAATTTGGATGTGATATTATGAAAACTTTTTTAGTAATTAATCACTGATAATGCAGAAAAATTATTAAGGTATTTGAAAAATATTTTTTTAAAGTTGTGTATATAGAAAATCATTTTAATGAATTCAGAAACTTCAGTTTAGTTAATATTAATATTTTGTTTGAAGGAATGGCAGAAGAAATGAACTCTTGGCGCAATCCTAAAAAATCACCAGAAAGAAGAGAAAGATTTCGAAAATTCAAACCCATAAATCACGAAGAAGTTAGTTGGAGAATCAAAAAGTGAGATGAGAATTTATTTAGTTGTAGCAGCGCATTCCAATAGTAACAATAATTACATATTTATTTGAATCAGCCTTTACTTGATGAAAATTCCGATTAAATAAGGTTATTCTGATTTTCATAAATTTTGATTGATATTTAATACACCACTTGTTTCTCCATCACTGTATCATCTTAAGGCAGGTTTCCATATTGAATAATAAAAGTTCTTCAAAACGTAAACCTACCTGAAAATGCTACTGTGATAGCGAAACAATTATTGTATTAAATAACAATAAAAATAAGTGAAAATCATAATAAGCATATATAATATTATATATCGATAACTTTCCTTCAAAGTGGAATAATCCCTCAAGGTATGTGAGCCGATATGGTCCATCAAGAATTATACAATGCTATCGAGCATTAGTTGAGATATAACTGGTCTTATTTTATATGGTTTTTCATCAAGTAAAGACTGATACAATCAAATATGTAATTATTGTTACTATTGGAATACATTGCTACAAATGAACTAAATCTGTGTTCAACTTCAAAATGAAGTCAATGAATATTTTAGAATATCTTCTCCCTTCAAATATATTATATTATATTATTTAGTATTATATTTCTGTATAATTGACAAGTTTTTCATTTAGATATTATTGTTGTATTTTGTATGTGACTGTTATATATTTAATAAAATATACCTTATATCAATAAATACTTATTTTCACAAATTTTTTTTGTTATGTTTACAACAATCGTTGCGCTATAACAGTTGCATCATCAGGCAGGTTTATATTTCGAATAACTCTATAATTGAAATAATAATCAAATTAGAAGCCTGAAATTTTCTAGAATCAAGTTCATGTTATTGAAACTAAGATTTGTTTAATGTACTTATTTCGGAGTTCAACAGCCATTTTGAAGAATTTGGTTCTTTGATTACTAAATTAATCTCCTGAATGTAAATCTCATGTAATAAAATGATGAAGTTGTTCATTATTACCTCAGGTTTAATAAACAAATCGCAATCAACAATAGTTATGAACCGGAGGTAATAATGAAATTGTTGAGAAAAAAACAACTTGATTGGCCTATCAAGTTGTTTTTTTCTCTGATTTCATTTTTCCTAAAACAAATGAAGACGTTATAAATACAATAGCGTAACATATTTCGGTAAAATAAGCCATAATATGAAAAATTTAGTACAGAAAGAACAATTCAACATTTCGTTGAGAACACAAGATAATTTAGCGGAATTCAGCAAAAACAATAAAACATAAATAATAAATCGGGTGTTTATCAGTTGAATTGTGGTAGTTGCGATAAAGTATTCGAAAACTTAACACCTAGATTTTCCGACTTTAAAAGGAAAATGAGAAAAAACATTAATTGACAAACATTCGAAAGAGTGCTGCTTTTCGAATAAATAACACATCCAAGTGAGTCGAATAATTAAAATGCTGAAAGTCTAATGTATATAATATGCAATAAAACTATAGAAAAAATTGGCTGTACGATCCAATGCTGCAGAATATGCAAGGGAAGTATCCATCTTATGTGTACAGATATTGCGAAAGTGTATATGCCGGAAAAGAGGAAATAGACTCGATGTGTAAGAACTGCGCAATGCTAGAAGTAAAAAAGATACGGTGGAGAAATCCCTGGAGGAACTAACTGAGAAATTGAAAAGAAAAAGGAAAAGCTAAGATAAAATTAAAAAAGAAAAAGGGGAAAGTAGTTATTTCAAACAGATTCTGAAAAAGATTGAAACTCTGGAACTGGCGGTTACCTTGAATATCAAGACAATAGATGAAATATTGAACGCTACGGAGGAAATAAAACGAGAAAACAAAGACCTCAGAAAAAGACAATAAAACATGGAAACCACTATAGAAAAAATTGGAAAAGAATTAAATAGCTTAAGAGAGCAGATCTTACAAAACGCTGCTACATCTGATGTCCAAACTAGAAGGAAAAATATTAGGTATAGTTATAGGATTGAAAAAGAGGAAAGATATAGCTACACTCTTCATCAAGCTTGAAGTCAAAGTTCCGGAGAATTAAATGAAAGTAAGACAGTTACCACTGAAGAATCCGATTAAAACAATTTTGAATTCCTCTGAAGAAGAAAAGACCCAGCACAGGGTAATACAACAGCGAAAAGTAATGAGAGTCTTAAGTTCAAAGA
This sequence comes from Megalocaria dilatata, assembly GCA_034642435.1. Taxonomy (NCBI): domain Eukaryota; kingdom Metazoa; phylum Arthropoda; class Insecta; order Coleoptera; family Coccinellidae; genus Megalocaria; species Megalocaria dilatata. The sequence continues at coordinate 77,988,882 of CM067855.1, read as the reverse complement.
GCATGGGATTGGAAGGAGACGACAGAAGGATATACATAAATGAAGATTTAACAAAAGGAACAAGTATTACTAAATAACGCAAAAGAGCGGAAAAAATCAGGACACAGGTACATTTGGTTAAGGGAAATCAAAGTTTTCTGTAGGAAGGGTGAGTACACGAAAATAATACATATTCAAAATTTCAACCAACTTGAAGTAATTAAGAGAACAAAGTTGAATTAAACCCATTTATTAATACCGTATGGATGATTTTGAGAGGAAATCATCAATTTAAGCAAATATATACCAGATATTTTCAAATCGCAGAGGAACTCAATTTATTTGCCAATAAAGGAAATCATAGTAATTTTAGAATTTCAGATAATAATATAAGGAGTGCAGAAAAATATTTTAGTGAATCCGATGTTGTTTTATCACAGGTGAACTTTGATATAGATTGCATAGTTTCGTCGGAAACATGGAAAATAAGGGACCTCAATCAGTATGAAATGGAAGGGTAAAACATAATATTCATTAATGGGGAGTTAAATCAGAATGATGGAGTGGTTGTAGGCGAAAGTAGGCGAAATGAAAGTTATAGACCTCAACTTAACAAAGCTTAATAAAAAAAACACAGAGAATCGCTATCTACAGATCCCCAAGTTCACCTGTTGAGGAATTCAATAGGAATCTCCCAATGCTACTGGAATCGTGCAAAAAAAATGAAAATAATTTATTCTTCTTTATTGGCGTTATCAATTTAGACATTTAAAAAAAACATGTATATACAGAAGAATATCTTCATAATATGGGGGAATACGGATATATATATATATATATATATATATATATATATATATATATATATATATATATATATATATATATATATATCGATGATAAATAATTTTAGTCTAGCAACAGTTAATATAAAATCATGCACTGGTCCCATCTACGTCAGCTCTGATAATGATATAGAAACATATTTACCTGCTATAGTATATACAACTGTGACCGACCATTACACAAGCTTCATAGAGATATTCCTAGAAAAACCAGTAAATATGAATTTAAATGAATGATCTTTCAAAAAAACATACATAAACTATAATCAGATGATGAAAATAGTTGAATAGCAAAAATGGAATGAAGTATATGGAACACGGGAATTCTACCAGATAGTTGAATTGGCAAGTGAGCGTAGCTCTTTCACCAAGTGACTACTCAGCACTCTGCCACCAGAGGCAGAAAGTGTAATAAGGGTTACGCCTTTCATAGTGTGTTCATCTCTTGATGAACACACCGTCTTCCAGTTTGGGCTTCTGTTCGAACACCTACAACCGTCTGACTGGTAGCAGGGAAGCATTATCCAACCTCTACTGGTTCTGCATTGCGAGTACCCAAGTTTCTGGGACGCAACACACACACTGGAAGGACTTCTTATCCATTTATCCGAACGCAGTCTCATGAACTAAGATAATCTCAAGATTGATGCCTCAATTGATCCTGGTACAAGCACCGTCACTCCGGCCTGTACGTCAAGACCCACGAACCCTTGTGAAGTATTTCGATTGATCCTGGCGTCAAGCACCAACGGACTAGCCGTTTCGTCGAGATCCACGAATCCAGAAACGTCTCACAATAGAAACAGGTTCAGGACGACGCCGGTTGAACCGTCAAGTCCCGCTGAACCCTGAGACATTTCATGAGAGTATCCCGTACATTAGTGTAATTTAATTATAATTAGTGTAAACAAAATATGTCCTTAGTCCATCATGCGAACTTTCAACCACTCTCCTCGAGTCCAACACAAATCGGTTGGCCAGATGGTCAAGTACCACCTGTGGGCATCCTCCCTGTGGCATCCACCTGTGGACAAACACCTGTGGACATCCACTGTCCCCAGGTAACACAGTATGCAACATGACGCACTCGACCATTAGAGCGAAAAATTCGGAGATTTACTGCAGTAGGTTAGAGAAAGCTAGTTTTAAGTGAGAGGCCCTGTGCTGCGACGGACTCCCATGTCCATGAGTTGATCAATGCGGTGATCATTAGGGTGAAACTAGGGCCCCATTTGGTCGATCTTCCATCACACGTGTCCAGAGACTGGCGCGAATGGCATTACGTTAGACACCAAGACTTAACCATCCATTTCAACGGGATGAAACTAGGGTCCTTAATTTAGTAATCAAAGGACAAAACTCTCCAGAATAGCTGTTGAACTCCGAAATGAGTACATTAAACAAATCTTAGTTTCATTAACATGAACTTGAGTCTATGAAATTTCAGGCTTCTAATTTGATGATTATTTCAATAATATAGTTATTAAAAATGTAAACTTGCCTGATGATGCTACTGTTATAGCGTTATATTGTTGTAAACATAACAATGAAAAATTTTGTGAAAATAAGTATAACCTTATTTAAATATTATTTCAATAATACCTTTAGTATTGAATCAATAAATTATACATATTGTCAATATTATTTATTCTCTGAAATATCAAACCATGGAAGGTATATTTTATTAAATATATAATAGTCACATACAAAATACAACAATTATATCTGAATGAAAAACTTGACAATTATACAGAAATATAAAACTAAATAAGATAATATAATATATTGGAAGGGAGAAACTATTCTAAAATGTTCATTGACTTCATTTTTATTCATTCATTTATTTCGCTATCAAAAACAAGTTACATAGCATGTCATAGGTATATATCAAATTTCAATATGTAAAACATTAAATCAATAAAATAGGGACATAACAAAATTAAAATCCATAATTCAAGAACCCCTCGACAGAATAAAAACAATTTTCCAACATTATTTTTTTAAGATTTTTAATGAACACAGTCCTGGACGATGTCTTCATAGCGGCAGGTACCTTATTATATAATTTGACAGCCGTAAAACTGCCGTTTGTTTGAGTCCTTTTAAGCCGATGATACTCCACAGGTATGTTATTTTTATTCCTGGTATTATAATTGTGTAGGTCAGCATGTGTTGTGAACTTCTGATTATTATCATACATATATTTTAAGCAGGTAAGTACATAGACAGACGGAATGGTGAGTATTTGTTGTGTTTTGAACAGATTCCTACAGCTCACTATTCTTGGTACACCACATAATGCTCTAATAGCCTCTTTTTGTTTCAGAAATACTTTTCGTAGACTGGCTTCATCACCCCATATTAAAATTCCATAAATGGCAGCAGAATGGAAGTTAGAAAAGTAGGCCAACTTGCCGACCCCCACGGATGCAATCAATCTCATTCTTCTTATCGTGTATATTCCAGTGGATAACTTTTTTGTTAACTCTGTGATGTAATTTTGCCAGTTAAGATCTCCGTCAAATGTTATTCCAAGAATATTCAAATTGTTTTCGTTCGCAGTTTGTGCAAATATCTGCGATTGAGTCTTATCCACATTTAGCCTCAAACCATTGCAACTGAACCACTCCTCTGCAGATTTCATAATACTCAGTGAAGATATTTTCAAATTCTTCATAGAATATGCAACACCAAGGAAGCTGGTATCGTCTGCGTATAACACGGTTGTGTCCGATGGAATATTCATTGGTAAGTCGTTAATATATATCAAAAACAAAAGAGCCCCCAAAATCGATCCCTGGGGCACTCCAGTGTTTACGTCTTGTTTGTTAGATAATTCATTTTTCCAAAACACAACCTGCTTTCTTTGCGAAAGATATGATCTAAACATTGACAAAGCTGTTCCTCTGACACCACAATGCTCCAGTTTTTCCACAAGAATATCCCCAATTACACAGTCGAAAGCCTTCGTTAAGTCGCAAGCAATCAACTCACAAAAAAATTCTCTGTCAATTGCTTCCGTTATTGCCTCCAACAGATGAATTAGTGCAGTTGTGGTCGACCTATCCGATGTGAACCCATGTTGATCAACACTGAGAGCCTTTCGTTTTTCCAGGAACACCATCAACCTTCTTTTCAGTAGCTCTTCTAAGATTTTAGAAATAGCGGGTAATATGGATATAGGTCTGTAGTTACTGCAGATATCATGATCTCCGGATTTATATATTGGTATTACCTTAGCAATTTTCAACTTTTGAGGAAACACTCCCTGCGAGAGGTACGCGTTAAAGATTTTGCAAAGTATACCTGAAACTATTGGAAATACTCTCCTTAAGAGATTGGTATTCATGCCATATATGTCATTGGTGTATTTGTCTTTTATAGAGTGAACTATATTGTTTAGTTCTCCTTCGTCCGTTGGTACAATGAACATAGACCTAGGATGCTCTGACACGCTTACGACTTGATTCTTGAGCATTCTCTTAGATTCCCCTTTGTCTGTTCTACAGGTGCGTATGATTGACTCACCGATATTACCAAAGTAACTGCTGAATTCTTCTTTACTAATAGGATTTTCATAGTCATACTTTTTTGTTGTTTTTCCAGTTTCCTGATTAATAATTTTCCCACATTGCCTTAGTTTTATTGGGAGCTTCTGTAATGTATCTACAATTTTTTTCTTTTTTGTCATTTGAATAACTCTCCGTAAGGTATTTTTGTAGAAGGCCTAGGAGAATTTTGGAGTTCTCGTCTTTCCTAGCTTTGAAAATGGTTTCAGCAGCACCTACTGCTTTTTGTAGAGCAACGGTTGCTTCTGATTTATGTTTGTTCTTCTTACTATTTGCTGATCTAACTGTAATAACCGGGAATGAGTCATTGAAACAACCTTCAAGTGCATTGTGGAAATTTTCGAAACTTTGGTTGGCATCTTCACTGAGTAGCTTCTCCCAATTTATTTTTTTTAATTCATTCTGAAAATATTCTATGTTACTTTCACTTATGTTATGTTTTTTGATATTGAGTTTCATTCCTTCGATTTCGTTTTTGTTGATCTCTATGTGCTGTGCAAGGTGGTCCGAAAGATATGGATTGCATATGCATTCATGGTAAGAGTTACTAGGTATATTTGCCACTATATTATCTATGCAGGTTTCACCAGAAGTAGTTATTCGACTCGCTTCCTCAAATATTGGATAAAGACCATATGATTCAAACAATTCTACTAGTTGAATTTTTTCTTTGTAGACCCTCATAAAATTCACGTTGAAATCACCGGCTATACATATTTCACTATCGTCTGCACCAAGAAGCGAATCTATTGCATAGGATAATCCAGTCAAAAATTTATCAAAATCACCCGCAGGAGGTCTATAGAGGGCTATTACTATAAGTTTCATTTTCGGCAATCTGACTGCTACCATTTCAATACAATTTTCCAATGAGAGTTTTTTTATTTCAGGAATATTCCGATGCTGCACGTCCTTATCGATTATGACAGCCGCTCCCCCATGATTTGAACCTGTCCTACAGAAGGAATCGGCAACGATATATTTTCCCAATTTTGTTCTATTCATGATACCTTCAGACATCCAATGCTCCGTTATGCATGAAACATGAATATTATTTTTATTCAAGTAATTGATGTACATATCTATTTTGTTTTTCATTGATTGGAGATTTATATTACTAATAAGAAAACGCTTGTTTTTTGATGACTTACTATTTGCGTCCAAACGATCCTGTTCTCTCGTATCCTCCACGAAAACACCTAAACCGTTTTACTGTTACATTACTTGGCCAATTTTCCTCTTTATACAGGTCATCTATCAAATCAAAACCAGCGCCCACCCTAAATGATATACTATGTGCTCCATCTCTCACAGGGAGTTTCTCGACTGTGAATTTTTGGCTTGGAAATTTTTGATTTAGATGCTTCATTATATCTTCCTCCCTTGTGTCAAGATTTACTTTTCCAACCACAAACCACGCCATCTTCCGAGCACCAGTGAAGGAGGCTGAAGCTGATGATGTTCCCTTTATTGTTGGTTGTCGTTCAGTAATTTTCCTTTCAATAGTGGTGTTTGGCTTAATATTCTGTTTGTCTGCCGGTGTCCCCTTATCAGATTGATTTTCTTTCTTTTTATTATAAGAATTTTTTGAAGTATCGGCAACGCTGCTGCCAACATCTGACCGGAGTGGTGGTGTTTTGTTTACATTGGAAATGCAAGAGTTGTTTTGCAATAAATCGATTATTACTTTCTGGTGGTCAATAATTGCCTGTAGTTGGCCCACTGATTGTATCTACGACTGCAACTTGACTTTGGATATTTCGAGTTCACTTTTCAAATTCAGGATTTTCACTTGAACTTCTAGGTTAGTTGGTTGTATTTCACTTTGAGAATCTTGAAATTCCGAATCGGACCATGAATTTATGCTTTTTCGGATGTCTTCATTCATGTTAATACCATCAGGGACTGTTTTATAAAATATTATCTCAATTAACTTATTTTTGTTTAACTTATTCAGCTCCGCAAAGAAATCTTCGTTTGTCGCCATGTTGACCTTAGATTTTTAAATATATATTTAATATATATATTATATATTTTAAATATATATATATAAATTTTGAAGTTGTACACAGATTTAACTGATTTGTAGCACTGTACTTCAATAGTAATTACATATTTGATTGTATCAGTCTTTACTTGATAAAAAACCATATAAAATAAAACCACTTATATCTTGACTAATGCATTGTATAATGCTTGATGGACCATATCGGCTCACATAGCTTGAGCGATTATTCCACTTTGAAGGAAAGTTATCGATATATAATATTAAATAAAGTTATTATGATTTTCACTAGATTTAATTGTTATTTAATACAACAATTGTTTCGCTATCACATTAGCATTTTCAGGTAGGTTTACCCTTTGAATAAACAGTTATTCAATCTGTAAATCTACCCGAAGAAGAAGAATAATAATAGTTATTCAAAATGTAAACTCAACTTAAGATGCTACTGTTGTATTAAATATCAATTAAAATTCGTGAAAATCAGAGTAAACTCATTTAATATGGATTTTCATCAAATAAAACAGAAATAAATTGAATGCAATCACATTATATGACCAATTCAAATGAATGAAATGAATTAAATAAAAAAAAGGACCATACTCATAAGATACTCAAACTCTAATTGCTATTAAATGATCATAGTATTAATTAATCTCTTAACAAAGTTTGTATCCAATTGTGAGGAATAAATTTTTATTGTTATTTAACAAAACAGTTGTTTCGCTAGCAACTTCAGGTACGTTTACATCATTTTAACTATTATTATTCTTGATCTTCAGGTAGGTTTACGTTTTGAATAACTAATATTATTCAGAATGGAAACCTATCTTAAGATGATACTGTGATGGAGAAACAAGTGGTATATTAAATACCAATTAAAATTTATGAAAATCAGAATAATCTTATTTAATCGTAATTTTCATCAAGTAAAGGCTGATTCAATTAAATATGTTATTATTGTTAGTATTGGAATACACTGCTACAATTAAATAAATTCTTATCTCTCTTTTGATTCTTCATCTAAATTCTTAGTGATTTATGGGTTTGTAATTTCAAAATCTTTTTCTTCTTTCTGGTGATGTTTTAGGATTGCGCCAAGAGTTCAATTGTTCTGCCATTCCTTCAAACAAAATATTAATATTAATTAAACTGAAAATTGCAGTTTCTGAATTCATTGAAATGATTCTCTATATACACATTTTTGAAAAAATATTTCTCAAGTATCTTAATAATTTTTCTGTATTATCAGTGATTGATTACTAAAAACGTTTTCATAATTTCACATCCAAATTCTTGACAGAAACTAATTCAAGATTACATCCCTCCAGATATTGAGCGAGTAAGATTCTAAATTTTATCTACGGCTTAAAATATTCACTACAATTAAATCTTAATGTTTTTTATGTTGATTATATGAGTGAATTTTCGACAAGTGATGTAGGATTGTTGAAAAAATATTTATACTTGTGGAACCTCTCTGTCCGCTAATTATTATTATCAATATGCCCTATTTCTAATCTATTGAACATTTCTCGTTTATGTATCCTTTCAAATACCAAATATTGTTAAAAACCAAAAAGGTCCAAGATTTAAATAATTCAAATTATGGTATAACAGAAATATCATATGAATTGACATTATTATGGAGAATGTTAGTATAAAATATACTGCTCCAATTACAGATTTCAATAAGGTATTCAGGAAATACTGACTAGTTTTTACATTAATTATTTGGTTTTTTTCATCGAGTTTCCTGTAAAATAAAAATAAGGAACTATTTAGTTAGTCAAAAATTTTAGTTAGTCTGAAGATCGTGTTACAATATGAGTACCATCGAGAAAAACAACAGAAATTTGTGAAGGCAATACCAGGTTGGGAATGCTGCAAAAGTTGAATTTTTTGAGAAAAACGTTGTTCTCTGCCCGCACCCTAGGTTATTCTTCTAGTGACAAGTTGCGAATACAAACTCGATCATAAAATATTGATGAGATGAAATTTTTATATAATTTTTTTTCATTTTCATCTGACCCCAATAATAAAATAAAAATGAATAATAAATAACCCGATGCCTTACTTTACTAGCGAAATTACTCACTATACTGAACTTATTCGAATTATAAATTTATTTTATTAATTATGTATAAAAATCTGACTTGCCAAGGAGTAATTAACAGAGAAATGTTATTATATAATTGAAGTTGAAAAGCGCTCACGTGAAATCAGCAGTTGCTGCCTCCTTATTCTATTTTGAAATGTTAAGTTTTAGATCGTACGAATCTCAAATTTCGAAAATGTTGAAACAAATTTGATAAAATTTCAAACATGAATAAATGCAAAACTATTAGAACCAATTTTGCCTATTATCAAATTTAGCAGCGTGATATAGACCCTAAACCTTCCTTGAAAGTTCTAAGATTTTAGCTTTTTCCGTTCAAAAGTTAAGTGTGTTTGCGGCCCACCGGTTGCAAGGAATTACTTTCAACATTGGATTCTTCATCAGTGAGTCGAACCTAGTCGTTTGAGACTATTTTCTGCTCAATATTCTAAAATTACAGACAATTGGGCAAAACATCAGCAAGCTGCTCTCTGGAAATATTCCGCTATAAAAATAAGTGGTTTAATAATTACCTCCAACTGTTAGCGTTTCCTCGTCTTTCTGTTTCAGTTGAAATTCCTGAAACAGCTTCACTGCCAGCGTTTCTTTGTGCTTCTGTTGAAATTCCTTCAACAACTGCGCCCTTCTTTTTTTGTTCGTATTCTTCCAAAGACACAAACTTCTTTTTTTGGGATTTCTTGCCCATGATCTGAAATAATAATGATTGTTTTAAAACATGACATGTATATGATCCATCGCACGTTTTGAAGAATATTGTGGAATTTGGGACAGAAAAATATGAACTTAGGATAAAGTATTAATTACTTCATAGGTTCAGTATGAAAATTAGAGAAAAATTCTGAATAAATTGTTCAAAAGTTCTCATATCAAATGAGGATATTAGAGATTTATTTTTTAGCGTATATTAATTTTATAATCTTGGTAATTAGTTTATTCTCGTAAGTTTCCTAATGGATAAACTAACAGAAAATGAAGAATATAATGCCAAAGATAACAAAGTTCCTAAAATTTACGTATGACTAAAATCCACTTACCCCTTCAAGTTTTCCAAGTAACAAAATGTACACGGTTCAAATCAATATTCTTAATCCTCTCTTGTAAATTAAGTTGTCAAAAATAAATGCTGAATGATTTTAATGCAATGATATTTATGATTCCAACTAGGACTAATCATTTCCCACTCTTCATTAGAATAGCTATCTTCTTCTGTCGCAAGCATACAAAACCTACATTCCATAAATAGTTTGTCCATTGTCGCGAGTTACGCCATACATTTATTTTCACAAGAACCTCTCCAATCACTGAGAACGTCATTCTGCGCATGTCCTCTAGCTTGGTTTATTCCTGAAGTAGACCATAGATAAACTATTTGTGAAATGTAGTTTTTTCTATGGTTGCGACAGAAGAAGAAATTCTATTCTATGTTCTAATGGAAAGTGGGAAATGATTATTAGTTCTGTGGTTGAAATCATAAATACCATTGCTTTAAAACCTATCAGCATTTCATTGCTGACAACTTAACTTACAGGAGACTATCAAGAATAGTGACTTTAATCGTGTACATTGTGTGACTTGGAAAACTTGAAGTGGTAAGTTTTAGAAATATTGTTATCCTTGGTTGCTTGAAATAAATAATTAATCTAAAATATATTCTTCAGAATTGTATGCAACTTTAGTTGACAGAGAATAAGTAATGTTGTGTTTATTCAATGGCAACTATTATTTGAGTCTTATCAGGTTTAAGCTATTTCTGTTGATTTCAAGGTGAAGCAATTCATGTTGGGACATAATCAATTTACGGATCCTGAAAATACACTTATAATATATCTCTTTTAATGATATCTAGTAAACAGAATTATACAAAGACAAGTAATATTATTGACCAAAATCTCAAAACCGAATTACAACATTATATTCTTCATTTTCGGTTAGATTATCCATTAGAAAACTTACGAGAATAAACTGATTACCAAGAATATAACATTAATATATGCTAATAAACAAACGTCTAATATCCTCATTCGAGATTAGAATTTTTAAACAATTTATTCAGAATTTTTCTCCAATTTTCAAACTGAGCCTATGAAGCAATTAATACTTTATCCTAAGTTCATATTTTTATTCTCTCAAAGTCAACAATTTTCTTTAAAACGTGCGATGGATCATATACATGTCATTATTTAAAACAATCATTATTATTTTAGATCATGGGCAAGAAATCCCAAAAAAAGAAGTTTGTGTCTTTAGAAGAATACGAACAAAAGAGGAAGGGCGCAGTTGTTGAAAGAATTTCACCAGAAACACAAAGGAATGTTGGCAGTGAAGCGGTTTCAGAAATTTCACATGAAACAGAAAGACGAGGAAACGCTTGCAGTTGGAGGAAACTCGATGAGAAAAAGAAAATAATTAATGAAGGTATGTAAAAACTAGTCAGTATTTCCTGAATACCTTAATGAAATCTGTAATTGGAGCAGTACATTTTATACTATCATTCTCCATATTAATGTCAGTTCATATGATATTTCTGTTATACCATAACTTGAATTATGTAAATTTTGGACCTATTTGGTTTTTAACAATATTTGGTATTTGAAAGGATACATACACGAGACATGTTCAATCGATTAGAAATAGGAAATTTTGATAACAATGATTAGCGGACAGGGAGGTTCCACAAGTATAAATATTTGTTCATCAATCTTAAATCACTTGTCGGAAATTCACTGATTTAATCAACATAAATAACATTAAACCTTAATTGTAGTGAAGATATTAAGCCGTAGATAAAATTAAGAATTTTACTCATTTGCTATATGGAGAAATGTAATCTTGAAATAGTTTCTTTCAAGAACATGGATGTGATATTATGAAAACTTTTTTAGTAATCAATCACTGATAATGCAGAAAAATTATTAATGTATTTGAAAAATAGTTTTTTAATGTTGTGTATATAGAAAATCATTTTAATGAATTCAGAAACTTCAGTTTAGTTAATATTAATATTTTGTTTGAAGGAATGGCAGAACAAATGAACTCTTGGCGCAATCCTAAAAAATCACCAGAAAGAAGAGAAAGATTTCGAAAATTCAAACCCATAAATCACGAAGAAGTTAGTTGGAGAATCAAAAAGTGAGATGAGAATTTATTTAATTGTAGCAGCGCATTCAAATAGTAACAATAATTACATATTTATTTAAATCAGCCTTTACTTGATGAAAATTCCGATTAAATAAGGTTATTCTGATTTTCATAAATTTTAATTGATATTTAATACACCACTTGTTTCTCCATCACTGTATCATCTTAAGGTAGGTTTCCATATTGAATAATAAAAGTTATTCAAAACGTAAACATACCTGAAAATGCTAATGTGATAGCGAAACAATTGTTGTATTAAATAACAATAAAAATAAGTGAAAATCATAATAAACATATTTAATATTATATATCGATAACTTTCCTTCAAAGTGGAATAATCCCTCAAGGTATGTGAGCCGATATGGTCCATCAAGAATTATACAATGCTATCGAGCATTAGTTGAGATATAACTGGTCTTATTTTATATGGTTTTTCATCAAGTAAAGACTGATACAATCCAATATGTAATTATTGTTACTATTGGAATACAGTGCTACAAATTAACTAAATCTGTGTTCAACTTCAAAATGAAGTCAATGAATATTTTAGAATATTTTCTCCCTTCAAATATATTATATTATATTATTTAGTATTATATTTCTGTATAATTGACAAGTTTTTCATTTAGATATTATTGTTGTATTTTGTATGTGATTGTTATATATTTAATAAAATATACCTTATATCAATAAATACTTATTTTCACAAATTTTTTTTTGTTATGTTTACAACAATCGTTGCGCTATCACAGTCGCATCATCAGGCAGGTTTATATTTCGAATAACTCTATAATTGAAATAATAATCAAATTAGAAGCCAGAAGTTTTCTAGAATCAAGTTCATGTTAATGAAACTAAGATTTGTTTAATGTACTTATTTCGGAGTTCAACAGCCATTCTGAAGAATTTGGTTCTTTGATTACTAAATTAATCTCCTGAATGTAAATCTCATGTAATAAAATGATGAAGTTGTTCATTATTACCTCAGGTTTAATAAACAAATCGCAATCAACAATAGTTATGAACCGGAGGTAATAATGAAATTGTTGAGAAAAAAACAACTTAATAGGGCAACTGATTTCATTTTTCCTAAAACAAATGAAGACGTTATAAATACAATAGCGTAACATATTTCGGTAAAATAAGCCATAATAAGAAAAATTTAGTACAGAAAGAACAATTCAATATTTCGTTGAGAACACAAGATAATTTAGCGGAATTCAGCAAAAAACAATAAAACATAAATAATAAATCGGGTGTTTATTAGTTGAATTGTGGTAGTTGCGATAAAGTATTCGAAAACTTAACACCTCGATTTTCCGACTTCAAAATGAAAATGAGAAAAAAACATAAATTGACAAACATTCGAAAGACTGCTGCTTTTCGAATAAATAACACATCCAAGTGAGTCGAATAATTAAAATGCTGAAAGTCTAATGTATATAATATGCAATAAAACCATAGAAAAAATTGGCTGTACGATCCAATGCTGCGGAATATGCAAGGGATGGATCCATCTTATGTGTACAGATATTGCGAAAGTGTATATGCCGGAAAAGAGGAAATAGACTCGATGTGTAAGAACTGCACAATGCTAGAAGTAAAAAAGATACGGTGGAGAAATCCCTGGAGGAACTAATTGAGAAATTGAAAAAAAAGAGGAGAAGCTAAGATAAAATTAAGAATGAAAAAAGGGAAAGTAGTTATTTCAAACAGATTCTGAAAAAGATTGAAACTCTGGAACTGGCGGTTACCTTGAATATCAAGACAATAGATGAAATATTGAACGCTACGGAGGAAATAAAACGAGAAAACAAAGACCTCAGAAAAAGACAATAAAACATGGAAACCACTATAGAAAAAATTGGAAACGAATTAAATAGCTTAAGAGAGCAGCTACATCTGATGTCCAAACTAGAAGGAAAAATATTATAGTTATAGGATTGAAGAAGAGGAAAGATATAGCTACACTCTTCATCAAGCTTGAAGTCAAAGTTCCGGAGAATGAAAAAAAGTAAGACAGTTACCACTGAAGAATCCGATTAAAACAATTTTGAACTCCTTTGAAGAAGAAAAGACCCAGTACAGGGTAATACAACAGCGAAAAGTAAAGAGAGTCTTAAGTTCAAAGAGCATGGGATTGGAAGGAGACGACAGAAGGATATACATAAATGAAGATTTAACAAAAGGAACAAGTATTACTAAATAACGCAAAAGAGCGGAAAATATCAGGACACGGGTACATTTGGTTAAGGGAATCAAAGTTTTCTGTAGGAAGGGTGAGTACACGAAAATAATACATATTCAAAATTTCAACCAACTTGAAGTAATTAAGAGAACAAAGTTGAATTAAACCCATTCATTAATGCAGTATGGATGATTTTGAGAGGAATCATCGATTTAAGCAAATATATAGCAGATATTTTCAAAACGCAGAGGAACTCAATTTATTTGCCAATAAAGGAAATCATAGTAATTTTAGAATTTCACATAATAATATAAGGAGTGCAGAAAAATATTTTAGTGAATCCGATGTTGTTTCATCACAGATGAACTTTGATATAGATTGCATAGTTTCGTCGGAAATATGGAAAATAAGGGACCTCAATCAGTATGAAATGGAAGGGTAAAACATAATATTCATTAATGGGGAGTTAAATCAGAATGATGGAGTGGTTGTAGGCGAAAGAAGGCGAAATGAAAGTTATAGACCTCAACTTAACAAAGCTTAATAAAAAAAACACAGAGAATCGCTATCTACAGATCCCCAAGTTCACCTGTTGAGGAATTCAATAGGAATCTCCTAATGCTACTGGAATCGTGCAAAAAAAATGAAAATAATTTATTCTTCTTTATTGGCGTTATCAATATAGACATTTAAAAAAAAACATGTATATACAGAAGAATATCTTCATAATATGGGGGAATACGGATATATATATATATATATATATATATATATATATATATATATATATATATATATATATATATATATATATATATATATCGATGATAAATAATTTTAGTCTAGCAACAGTTAATATAAAATCATGCACTGGTCCCATCTACGTCAGCTCTGATAATGATATAGAAACATATTTACCTGCTATAGTATATACAACTGTGACCGACCATTACACAAGCTTCATAGAGATATTCCTAGAAAAACCAGTAAATATGAATTTAAATGAATGATCTTTCAAAAAAACATACATAAACTATAATCAGATGATGAAAATAGTTGAATAGCAAAAATGAAATGAAGTATATGGAACACGTGAATTCTACCAGTTAGTTGAATTGGCATGTGAGAGTAGCTCTTTCACCAAGTGACTACTCAGCACTCTGCCACCAGAGGCAGAAAGTGTAATAAGGGTTACGCCTTATCATCGTGTGTTCATCTCTTGATGAACACACCGTCTTCCAGTTTGGGCTTCTGTTCGAAAACCTACAACCGTCTGACTGGTAGCAGGGAAGCATTATCCAACCTCTACTGGTTCTGCATTGCGAGTACCCAAGTTTCTGGGACGCAACTCACACGCTGGAAGGACTTCTTATTCATTCATCCGAACGCAGTCTCATGAACTAAGATAATCTTAAGATTGATGCCTCAATTGATCCTGGTACAAGCACCGTCACTCCGGCCTGTACGTCAAGACCCACGAACCCTTGTGAAGTATTTCGATTGATCCTGGCGTCAAGCACCAACGGACTAGCCGTTTCGTCGAGATCCACAAATCCAGAAACGTCTCACAATAGAAACAGTTTCAGAACGACGCCGGTTGAACCGTCAAGTCCCGCTGAACCCTGAGACATTTCATGAGAGTATCCCGTACATTAGTGTAATTTAATTATAATTAGTGTAAACAAAATATCTCCTTAGTCCATCATGCGAACTTTCAACCACTCTCCTCGAGTCCAACACAAATCGGTTGGCCAGGTGGTCAAGTACCACCTGTGGGCATCCTCCCTGTGGCATCCACCTGTGGGTATCCACCTGTGGACAAACACCTGTGGACATCCACTGTCCCCAGGTAACACAGTATGCAACATAACGCACTCGACCATTAGAGAGAAAAATTCGGAGATTTACTGCAGTAGGTTAGAGAAAGCTAGTTTTAAGTGAGAGGCCCTGTGCTGCGACGGACTCCCATGTCCATGAGTTGATCAATGCGGTGATCATTAGGGTGAAACTAGGGCCCCATTTGGTCGATCTTCCATCACACGTGTCCAGAGACTGGCGCGAATGGCATTACGTTAGACACCAAGACTTAACTATCCATTTCAACGGGATAAAACTAGGGTCCTTAATTTAGTAATCAAAGGACAAAACTCTCCAGAATAGCTGTTGATCTCCGAAATGAGTACATTAAACAAATCTTAGTTTCATTAACATGAACTTGAGTCTATGAAATTTCAGGCTTCTAATTTGATGATTATTTCAATAATATAGTTATTCAAAATATAAACTTGCCTGATGATGCTACTGTTATAGCGAAACGATTGTTGTAAACATAACAATAAAAAATTTTGTGAAAATAAGTATAACCTTATTTAAATATTATTTCAATAATACCTTTAGTGTTGAATCAATAAATTATACATAATGTCAATATTATTTATTCTTTGAAAGATCAAACCATGGAAGGTATATTTTATTAAATATATGACAGTCACATACAAAATACAACAATTATATCTGAATGAAAAACTTGACAATTATACAGAAATATAATACTAAATAAGATAATATAATATATTGGAAGGGAGAAACTATTCTAAAATGTTCATTGACTTCATTTTGAAGTTGTACACAGATTTAATTGATTTGTAGCACTGTATTTCAATAGTAATTACATATTTGATTGTATCAGTCTTTACTTGATAAAAAACCATATAAAATAAAACCACTTATATCTTGACTAATGTTCGATTGCATTGTATAATGCTTGATGGACCATATCGGCTCACATAGCTTGAGCGATTATTCCACTTTGAAGGAAAGTTATCGATATATAATATTAAATAAGGTTATTATGATTTTCACTAGATTTAATTGTTATTTAATACAACAATTGTTTCGCTATCACATTAGCATTTTCAGGTGGGTTTACCCTTTGAATAAACAGTTATTCAATCTGTAAATCTACCCGAAGAAGAATAATAATAGTTATTCAAAATGTAAACTCAACTTAAGATGCTACTGTTGTATTGAATATCAATAAAAATTCGTGAAAATCAGAGTAAACTCATTTAATATGGATTTTCATCAAATAAAACAGAAATAAATTGAATGCAATCACATCATATGACCAATTCAAATGAATGAAATGAATGAAATAAAAAAAGGACCATACTCATAAGATACTCAAACTCTAATTGCTATTAAATGATCATAGTATTAATTAATCTCTTAACAAAGTTTGTATCCAATTCTGAGGAATAAAGTTTTATTGTTATTAAACAAAACAGTTGTTTCGCTAGCAACTTCAAGGACGTTTACATCATTTTAACTATTATTATTCTTGATCTTCAGGTAGGTTTACGTTTTGAATAACTAATATTATTCAGAATGGAAACCTACCTTAAGATGATACTGTGATGGAGAAACAAGTGGTATATTAAATACCAATTAAAACTTATGAAAATCAGAATAATCTTATTTAATCGTAATTTTCATCAAGTAAAGGCTGATTCAATTAAATATGTAATAATTGTTAGTATTGGAATACACTGCTACAGTTAAATAAATTCTTATCTCTCTTTTGATTCTCCATCTAACTTCTTAGTGATTTATGGGTTTGTAATTTCAAAAACTTTTTCTTCTTTCTGGTGATGTTTTAGGATTGCGCCAAGAGTTCAATTGTTCTGCCATTCCTTCAAACAAAATATTAATATAAATTAAACTGAAAATTGCAGTTTCTGAATTCATTGAAATAATTTTCTATATACACATTATTGAAAAAATATTTTTCAACTATCTTAATAATTTTTCTGTATTATCAGTGATTGATTACTAAAAACGTTTTCATAATTTCACATCAGTAGATATAGTAGGAGATTTTTGGGCCACCTTGAACTTTGACCCCAAGGTCGAATCCTCGACGTAAAAGTTGTTGCGATCACGTGATCTGTGGCTGATGTCATTTGATGATAATAGGAACCTGTATTAGGGGAGGGGTAGTGTTGGTGTCTACCGCTAGAGGTCGTTGTAGATAATAGGAATCTGTAAAAAATGTGGGGGTTTGCATATGAATATGTTTAAGCGTTTCGCTAGATGGCGTGAGGTGTGAGATTGTCAACGTTTATGAGCGATCACACGCTCGGTTGTTGACGTCATTTGACGATTGTAGGAATTTGTATTAGTTGGTGGTGGTGTTGTTGTTGCCTACCGCTAGAGGTCGCTGTTGATAATATGAATTTGTACACAAAATGTAGGGATTTGCATATGAATATAGTTATGTCGCCAGATGGCGTGAGATTATGTGGGAACGTCGGTGATCAGTTTCAACGTTTATGAATTTTAATTCTTAATAGGGTGTTATGAATCTGAAAGTCTGAAATCTGATAGTCTGAAATTCTGATATCAATATTCTAAACTCCTATATTTTACCTGTTAAAAAAACAACACGTTTGAATATATATTTATTGTTTATAAAGACATATTTTTCTAGAATTACATTTTAAATTTGAAAATCTCTTCCTATTTCTAAAAACTTTTATTTTCCAAACATCATCGACTTCAGAAGTTGACAAGTCCTTAAATGTATTGAACATCCTTCGCATATCTTCATATTGAGAAATTTGCTTCTTCAGTTCTTGAATATTCAGGAGAAATTGATCAACAGTTACCATCTTCTTATAGTTTCTATTTCAGAATGATCTTCATTCAACGTGAAATTAATCTGAATGTAAAGTGTAGTTCGATGATTTATTATTCTTATTTTGCTGACATTCAAGACAATTATGTCTACTGGGTGATGGACCATCAATGTGACACTTCGATTCAGGTTTATTGTAGTGAGCGATACATGGTAAATACTCTTCCAAATCTTTCCTTAGATGCAATGGCATTCGATGCCAAATCATATCTAATTCCAACGGTCTGATCACTTCAGTGAAATAATTGAATGGAAGTTGACTCAGTTCAAGTTGATTGAAATCTAAGATGGTTATATTCCCAACCATCAGATTATAAAACTTTTCTATGAACTGACTATCCATCATCACAGCACGTTACTTTTGAAATAAATGAAGTCACCACACATTTTATATTCGAAGGTCTACAACCAAATTATTGCAACATCTTCGATGAGTATACGTCATGTTAATTATGGAAAACTAATATTCTAGAAAATGATTCAAAATAATTTTAATAACCATTAAAATATAATTATCTTCTAATTATATTCCTTACTTACCAAAAAGATGGATATCAAGTCTTAATCTGATTATTTATCGTATAAATACCTGACAATTAACCTAATCAAGTCATTACATGTATTTTTCCTTCACCCAAATTCAAGCTTTGTCCACAGTTCAACATATCTTCAAAACCTCAGTAAGTCAATATTTATTTATTTTAAATCAATTCATTCAATTATATGAATTCCTATTTTTTATAGTTAAATATGTCTTCAGTTAATCTACTTAAACAATTGAACGCTGTCAGTTCGTATGAGATCGAGAAGGAGGTAGTAAGACTCTTAGATTTACCTCATAATGTGGAACACCATGTTCTCAGCGCAAGAATTGTAAATACAAAATATGGGAAAGCTCCTATATTAGAATTGGATGACTGTATGGTGTTTCTTCCTAGGAGGGTGACAAGTAACATCACGAGAACATTGGATTTATTAAACGAAGAGAAGCTGTCCATAGTTGTTGAAGGAAAAATTGAGACAGCATTGGGAAATCCTACACCAAAATTCAAATTTATTGAGCGATCAGAACATTAAATATGGAGGTATGTAACGATGTTATGTTAGAATTTCATAAAGCCTTCATAATTCTTCAAAAATGTACATCAATCGATTTAAAGAAAACTTGGATAACCCTCATTAAAAGACAAATTATATTATTCAATAAACTTATAAAAAAAGATATTTCTCATGGTCATAAGTTTAGTATTCAAACAAACCTCAGTCATTTGAAAACCTATAAGACAATTCTCGAACGATCCATAATTGGTCGAGGATTGATATCTAAAAGAAGTGATAGAGTAAAATGGGAAGAATTACAATCTGGTTTCAACTGTAGAATTAGAACGGGTATAATTATGAATATCTCTCATAAGCAGCCACACGAATTCTTCAACGATGCTTACCATCTCTTTAGAGCTAGAATTGTGAATATTTTGAAGAAAACATCTATCATTAAGGTTAATACAATTTTTTGTGGGAAATTTATTAAAAAAAGTGGAGACGATGAGATTATGGATTGTAAATATTTTCCTACAAAAAATCATATTATTGATAATGGCACTGACATCAAAGACTGGTTCAATCATACAGTTACTGAAAAAATTTTGTGTAAGCTCGAGGAATTTCAGGAAAAAGATTCAGGATTTGCCCTTCAATCAATTCTCGGTCTCGAAGTGAACATAAATCACGTGGGATTCAGTGTAGGAGGATCTTCTTACATAAATCTTCCAAAAGTAATCAGTTCCAAGAAAGCATGCGTTAATATTCAAAATAATGACAATATTTGTTTTATGTGGAGTATTCTTGCAGGGATGTATCCCACAAGTAAACACCCTGAGAGAACTACTTCTTATCCACATCCTTCTTCAGTCTTTAAATATGATGACATTGAATTTCCAATAACACTGAAAAACATATCCAAATTTGAAAATTTAAATAATATATCAGTTAATGTTTTTACATTGGAAATGATGAATAAAGAGTTGATTGTGGTTCCTACATGTTTGAGTTCCTCAAAAATACCAGAACGTCCTTTCAATTTATTACTTATTCAAGACAATTATTCACAACATACAGATAGCTCGGAAGAAACTGTCTTTCATTATACATATATTAAAAATATGTCTCGACTGCTTTCAAAACAGATTTCAAAACATAATGGGAAGATTTACATTTGCGACCGTTGCCTGAATTACTTTTCTAACGAGAAAAAATTGAATGATCATGAGGAGTTATGTTCTCAACGAGATCCATGTCACATTCTTTTCCCAGACAAATCTCATATTAGTTTCACTAATTACCGATATAAACAAAAATGTCCTTATGTAATATATGGTGATTTTGAGTCTTATTTGAAACCTCTAAATGTAGAAATTAATATTCAGACAGTTAAATATCAAGAACATATTCCTATCAGTGCAGGAATTTATTTGAAAAGTTCATATGATGAAAAAGAATCTTTTTATGATAGTTATACGGGTCTTGATTGCATGTTATGGTTTTCTAAAAAGTTGAATGAGATAGCGGTATTTTTATATGATAAAATCAAATCAGTATCACCTATAATTGAACATGAAATGTTAATTGCTCGCGACAAATGTCATATTTGTCTTAAACGGTTCACTTCACAAGATAAGATTGTTATTGATCACGATCATTTTGCTGGAGAAATAAGGGGACCTGCACATAATTCATGTAATTTAAATTTCAAAAAATCTTATGTCATTCCAATAATTTATCATAATCTTTCTAGCTATGATGCTCACTTCATTATTAAGGAATTGTCGAAAAGTGGACGAGTTCAATTGCTTCCACTGAATAAGGAAAAATACATTAGTTTCACAAAATTCGATGAGGAAACTGAAATTCAATTTAGATTTATCGATAGTCTACGATTCATAGGAAGTTCTCTTGCAGAATTGACTTCACACCTACACTCAGATCAATTTGTAGAGCTCAAAGGTCAGTTTCCAAATGATTCTATAAATCTTTTAATGAGAAAAGGTGTTTTTCCTTATGATTATCTCGATGGTTTCGAAAAACTTTCCGAAACTCAACTACCTTCGAAAGAGGCCTTCTATAATAAGTTGAATGATGAACACATCACTGATGAGGATTATTTTCATGCTCAACAAGTGTTTTTAACATATAATTGTGGTAGTTTGGGTGACTATTTGAATTTGTATTTAAAAACAGATATTCTTCTTTTGGCTGACGTGTTTGAAAAATTCCGAATGAGTTGTCATAAAACATATGATCTTGATCCAGTTTGGTATTATACATTACCTGGATACACGTGGGATTGTATGATGAAACATACTCAAATAGAATTGGAGATAATTAAAGACATTGATATGTTATTATTCATTGAAGGGGGAATAAGAGGTGGTATAAGTCAATGTTCAACTAGGTCTTCAAAAGCTAACAATAAATATATAGCCAACTATGATTCAACTAAACCAGAAAATTACCTCATATACTTTGATGTCAATAACCTTTATGGTTATGCTATGTCACAATATCTCCCATATGGAGGTTTTCAGTGGTCAAATACTAATATAGATTTTACTCAAGTAGCAGATGATTCTCCAGAGGGATATATTCTAGAGGTGGATCTTGAATATCCTAGAGAATTACATGATTCGCATAAGGATCTACCTTTTTGTCCTGAAACGAAAGTGCCCCCCGGAAGCAAATTGAAGAAATTATTAACCACTTTGGATAAAAAAGAAAAATATATTATTCATTATCGAAATCTAAAACAAGCTCTCAAACATGGTTTACGTCTCACAAAAATTCACCGAGCTTTGAAATTTAATCAATCAGATTGGTTGAAATCGTATATTGACAAAAACACTTTATTACGTAGTAAAGCTGATAATAATTTTGAAAAAAATTTATTTAAATTAATGAATAATGCAGTATTTGGAAAAACTATTGAAAATATACGAAAACATCGTATTGTTAAGATAAGATCTCAATGGGATGGAAGATTTGGAGTCAAAAACTTTATCAGTTCACCGAATTTCAAAAGTATAACTCTTTTTGGTGAAAATTTAGCTGCCATTGAACTTTCCAAGAAGAAGCTTATTTTCGATAAACCAATTTATGTTGGTATGTCTGTTTTAGATATCTCAAAAGTATGTCTTTATGAATTTCATTACGATTATATGTTGATGAATGTATTTGATTGTAAATTGAACTATGTAGATACAGATTCTTTGACATATGAAATAACCAATCAAGATCCGTATGAGCTTATTCGTCTAGATTGTACAGAACGATTTGATACTTCTGATTATCCTCTCAATAATATTTATGGAATTCCACAAGTAAATAAAAAGGTGTTAGGTGTCATGAAGGATGAAAACAATGGGCTGATTATGAAAGAATTCGTTGGGTTACGTTCTAAAATGTATTCATTCAGAGTTGATGATCGAGAAATTCGTAAAATAAAAGGTATCCGGAAATCTTGTTTGAAAACTATCACTTTTGATGATAATAAAACTTGTTTATTCCAATCTCAAACCAAAGTTGTTAAACAAAGGAATATAACTTCTCAATCTCATAATATCTTTTCAGTTGAACAAACCAAATTGGCTCTATCTAATTCTGACAATAAACGTTTCATACTTTCCAACTGTATAGATACTTTACCATGGGGACATTATTCGCTTGACACAGTTTAGATTAAGATTAATATGTATATGAAAGAAATTGTTTGGGGACTCTGGATATGTAAATAAAAAACATATGAAAATTACATTTTTGTTTTATTTTAATACAGATATGATATATCGTTAACTATTTTACTATTTACAAAGTATAGTACTTCATATATTCCAAGAGTGTGTGTACATGGATTAAGATCACAAATTTGATTTATTAAATATTCTGTGGATAATCCCCTCATTTGACATATATCCCGAATTTTTCTAATGAAATTATTATAATAATCAGAGAAATTCAAATCATTTAATAATTGTACACGAAGTTCCAGAAGTTTTTTCAAATTCATTATTTTTTTTTATGGAACTTTCAAGCAAAATCACAGTTTGGTTTTTCTCTTCGAGAAGTGCAATTTTTTGTTGATTGCATATATTAATTGTAACTTGTACATTCCCAATCAATCTACTAATATTTTCAACATTCAGAATTTCAATGAGTAGATCCCATTCGAATTCACTGAAACATAAGACTCCTTTTCTCGACACCCGATTTATTGCAGCTTGAAAATTTCGCGCTGGTTTCAACCCACATTGTATCACAAAGTCGTTCACTTGATAAGAAGTACATAAGATGAGATTTCCTTCCATTTCAACATTTTCGTTAGATGACCATTCTTCATTCAATTCATTAATCATTATGGTATTCACTTCTGAATATCTGAATTCAAACTGAGCTCACAAACGATTGGTATGATGAATCCAACTATTATGAGAATTGTCAAACCCCAACCACTTGACTAATACATAATCACCTTTTTTACGTAAAATTTTTTCAACTAAATATACATCTGGTTGTTTCGTTTTTTGTAATTCTTGTTCATAAAAAGCTCCTTTGATTGGTCGACCTTCCATGTCTTCAAGAAGGTAAGTAACAGGATTTGTTATTTTTACTTCAATAATTTTGAACAATTCAGTAGTCCAATTAGGGTGATAATTTTTATCAAACACATGCTTATATCTACTTATCCTAACAACATCACCCACTACTAACTTGTTCTGACCTGCAATCTTTATAAAATTATAACTATTTTTCATAATGTTTTCGTTACTTTTAGTGACATCAGATGGTTTCATTCTGATTGTACTATGTTTCGTGTGATTATACTCATCCACGATACGTTGAATGATATCAATCCACTTGTAATTCCCATTCAAGCTGAATTCTAAATATAACCTGTTTTTTAACGTTTTTATCACTCGTTCCACAATAGCAGCCTTCTTGGAACTGAATGTATGATAATGATTAATTGAATATGTTTTCATCAAATTTTGGAAATGTGAATTAAAAAATTCTTTTCCTTGATCAGTTTGTAGATTTTTCGGAGTACGATCATATAGAATTGATTGGAAAGCATGAGTTACTTCTGAACCAGTTTTACTTTTCAAGGGTCTTGCCCATACATATTTTGAAAAACAATCAATTACAACCAAGAGAAATTTATACTTTTTATTCTCACTGGCTAGGAAATCAAATTGTGCTAAATCTGCTTGCCATGTTTCATCGAGACCTTTTATGACTATACGTCTCGTTGGAAAATTTTTTCTTGCAGGACGATGGAGTTCTTTAACAACCTGGATATTCTCCTTTGAGATATTCATTATAGAATTCTAGAATCATTGAGGTATTTACTTTTTCATATTAGCAATGTTGGAAAGATTGCTATCTGGAGCTGATGAATGATAAGAGGAGTTACTTCTAGGGTCAACAATGTTGTAATGATCCCTATCTGAAGGATTTACTGTACTGAAATGTGTATTGATTTGAATTACATCATCAACCAATTTTGAGATTCTCTCATCAACAGTATTGAATGCAGTTTGAAGATTTTTTTGTGTATCCTGCAGTGAATTGTCAGTTCGCCGAACTTTGTCCTCAAGTAAAATTATGTTATTTTCATGAGATTCTATACGATGGTCTTGTTCTTCATTGTTAAGCCGAAGTGTTCTCTGCGAATCATTGATTCTTTTCACTTCCGCAGAGAGATTATTATCATTAATTTTAATTTGTTTTTGAATGCGATTCAGAATTTTGTCTATACTACTAAGTCTTTGATCGGCACTATCCAGTTTTACATCCAAAATTCTATCCATATTATCAACGTACAACTTAGTCGCAGAATCATTATCATTGGTAGGGTAAGTTACATTACATAATTTTTTTCGTTCAACATCATAATCACCGTCAGGGGTCAGTGGAAAAATATAATCAATATGAGCTCGTTTTACGCCCCTTGCTGGGGAAGATGAAGATCGACCGAATTTGTCTAAAGACATTTTACAACTGGTTCACAATATACAATTCGATTAATATATAACCCCCGCTTCTCTCAACTCAGATATTATCGACTCAATTTCATTATTATGGGAAGAATTTCCAGCTTGTTTCGATGCCCATAACAAACGAAGACGATTTATAAGTTCAGGAACGTGATCCCAGTAGATGTATTCTACAGGGTGATCATTATATTTCATGAGTCCCTCCCCTGTAGTTGGGGGGAATAATTTTTTGATAATTTTACGGTATTTAATGCCAGGGTTTCCTTTTATTTGACCCATCCGAGAGAAATTTCTTCTATGAACATTTGAAATCTCAAGAATTTTCTTGTAATTCCCTAGATCTTCAGAAGTGTAATTGTTAGGCTCCTTATTGAAGATCAGTGAATAGAGTCCTTTCTCATTGGGAAATATTGCATTACCAATCAGTATTTCTCCAGGTTTTTTCTTGGAAAAACTTATCTCAGTACCACCCAGACTCCATCCTCGACTTTTCTGATCATATTTTGGTCCATAAGTGTTGTCAAAATCATCGGAATGAGTTAAAGCTCCATAAAGAAATTGTTCTAACCAATTAGTAGAATCAGGCTCGTTTTCCCCTTTAAAAAGTTGTTTTGGCACTAGCGACCTCTCCAATTGTGGTGTAGACGATTCTGTCTGCATAGGGTCTGTTTTTAACTGACCTGTTTTAAACTGGTCAGGACCTATTTTAAACTGGTTAGAATCTGTTTTTAACTGACCTGTTTTTAACTGACCTGTTTTTAACTGACCTGTTTTTAACTGGTCAGGATCTGTTTTAAACTGGTTGGGATCTGTTTTAATCTGAGCAGGATTCATTGATGAATTTACCAATTTAGAACCAAGAATTTCAAGTTGATTCGTAAGAGGTGAATATAACCGTTTTAAGCTCACATCTTCTGACCTACCCAACTTGAGTGATAGATATTTTTTGCGTACATCTTCAATCAATTTCTTTATTTTTAATTTACGGTTGAGCTCAATAGACTTCTTTTTAGAATCAGCTTTCATTTTGAGCGAGTTTTATAAATTTATCAAAATACAAACGGTATCGTCCTTCATGAAGTGGAAAATCCTTGACCACCGTGATGAAACTATGTGAATTATGATTCCAACAAATACTACAGAGTTCTTTAAATTGATCATAAGTCATGTCAGGTGACACATGCTCATCAAAAGCGTGCCTCAAATTCAAATCATCCTGTTTGAAAAGACAAATAATATTTGCATTATCTCGAATCAGCTGTTTCGGTACTCGAGAATACGTCTGACATAGATAAGCAACGTCGATATCTTTATGTCTCCCCATTGCGTAGTAGGCTCGTATCATATTTTGTTTATTACAGGCAACGTCGTCGAATATAAAAACAGAATTTTCTTCAGCTTCGGATGGGCTCAAAATTTCTTCATTGTCGGAGTATTGATAATATTTCAACCCATCAACATTCGTTAAAATATCATTTAGTAACTTGTATTTCGCTTGATATAAACTTTTTGAGAAAATATAGACGTTCATGAAACGTAAACCATTTGGATGGAGAAGTAATGCTAAGAAAGCGTTACTCTTTCCACATCCACTACTTCCACATATGATAAAACGTGCATTAGATGGAAATAAAGAACCATGTTTATTGATTATGGTTTTATCTTCAAATTCATCGAAATTATCAATCGATAATTCGTTACTGTGTTGTTGGATTTCCATCTCATTTCGCATGGAACAGATGGTTTTAAATG
The DNA here is from genome assembly GCA_034642435.1 of Megalocaria dilatata. Classification (NCBI taxonomy): domain Eukaryota; kingdom Metazoa; phylum Arthropoda; class Insecta; order Coleoptera; family Coccinellidae; genus Megalocaria; species Megalocaria dilatata. Next base: position 77,961,545 of record CM067855.1, on the reverse strand, counting down.
AGAAATAGTTGATTTAACAAACTTTATTTATATATATAATATTCAATAAATCATTGTGGTAAAAATGATAATAACCAATTATATAATAATATTGAATTGTTCAAGCTACATACTCCCCAATTCTGATTATGACTCATGCAAAGAGGACGATTTCGTTGTATCTTTGGAGGTTTAACAACAAGATTTTCAATATTTATAACATTTAACTGATTGAACTCATTTTTTAAGAAATGATATTTTTGATGACCACATACATATATTTTATCATATACACGTAAGTATTTGAGTAATATTTCCGGTAGATATTCATAAGACACATCCCCACATGAATATGATAGTCCGTGATGGTGTTTTTCCAAATATCTCACCCTCTTCTTATCGGCAGCAGATAATGAAGAAAATGGACGATGTTGATATTTGAAGATGTAATGCTGTGATTGGCTACCATTATACATTGAAATTTTCTTAGCAACAAATTCATCTCCTATTTGAAAACCTTGTATGTCAAGCACAACCAATTTCATTTTCAACAATCAACTGTATTATTCAACAATCTTATATCAACTGCTCACATAAGTTTTCGAACAGTTTCAGTGAGAGGTAGATATTCCAGCACATTATCATGTATGATTATAGAATATACACGAGTATCTGCAGGAAAACCTTTAGTAGACTGAATTTCCAATTTCACATCTATCATAGATGATTTGAATGTTTCATCTCTTCTTGAACAGTCTATGACAAATAATGCTCTATTTTTAAATTCTGAATAGTCTAAACAAGAACTTTTCAGAATACCATTATAAAGTTCACTGAACTTTGTGTAACCGAAATGAGCTTCTGCATAGTCTGATTTATCAAAATTCAAATTCAATTGTTCTTGAGGATAATAGTCTCCATTCAATAATATACGAATATCTGATACATTGATATGATCGAACAGAGTGACATCACTGTTAGAATTATTTTTACGATTTGTTTGAAAACAACATATAACAAATCTTGGGCATTCAACGGCGGAAGCAGTTTTAATATTCCAAACTTCTTTTGTAGACCCCACAGTAAGGGATGGTAATTCAAAAAATTCCCATTTTCGTGATGGTATAAAGATAGGTCGATTATTTTTGATGTTTTGTAGTAATTGAACTTTTAGAACGTCATTCGGATAAATGTGTTTCACTTTCAGTTCCATACTTGAAATTGTAATTTCTCCACTTGTCGCTACATCGCCAGCTCCAGTTGTTTGAGTTGTTTTGATAGCGTTGATGTCATTTCGTGATCGAACAAATCTGAGAAGTTGTTTTCCACATATTGCTAATTTATAATCATTGAATACATTCAAAAGGTGGCAAAGGGGAATTCTTAAATGAAAATTTCCGTCTTGGTCCACTATTGGTTTGTTGGGGAAATTCCATCCAGAAATTGCGAGTTCTTGTCTTGAATTATTATCATATGTTAAAAATCCTCGTACTGTACTCACTATTCCAGGATCTCTCACACTATCTATTTCGAAACCACATAATTCATATTGAACCGACTCAAATAAGAACGATCCAAAGTTGTTAACCAACTCAACTGTTCCTGATCCTTTTTTTGTTAATTTTCCCTTTATCACTAAAGCTGCTTCATACATGAGCAGCCAAACGTCTGATCGATTTATACAAATTTCAATAGTATCATTATTTTCGAAAGATTTAATGAATGGTAAGTAGGTTCTCGTTTCCAGTTTAACTATGGATTCATCGTTGTTGATTTCCTGGTATAGGTTGAATACTTGACCTGACAACATAACCGAGCGATTGGAGGAATTGTTTGTCTTGAAGAGCTAATTGTTTCAGCGTCTTAGAGGGACGTTTGATGCGCAATGAATCAATTGGAAGTAGACCTTTATATTTAAAGTCAGATCTTTTAAGAATTAGGACCATCTCTTGAGTTCTAATCGGATAATTATCTCTTCTCCTCGGAAATTTACAGGTCTGAACTCTTGATCCAAAACTGTTAAAGTTATGTTAGAAATAACTGGCTTTGTTACAGTCAAATATATTAGATTCGAAGGTGTCTCATCAATGGCGTAGCCAGGATCTACTCTAATAGCAAATTCGTAAATGGTGTGTAAATGCTTTCCGTTATGATAAGCGCCTTCAGTGAGATTAGTATCAATATGAATTGTCCTTACGTTTATTATCTCTACAGGTAAATCTGAGTAGTGAATGACTCCAGGTTGCAATTTCAATGATGAAAATCCTAGTAAACGACCTAATTTTTTCGCTTTCGTAAAGTCAATTGAAGAGGTTTTATGAAATATTTCAGTTTTCAGAGTGTTATCATTAGGTTTCAAGAAGAAAAAATTCTTTCCACCTTTCCCACCCTTTTCCTTTTTTTCCTCGGGAGGAATTAATTTTTTCTTTAAAAATCCTTCTATATCAGATATTTCATAAGTTCCAGTAGGTATTTCGATTTTTTTCTCCTCACCGTTTTCCTCATATACAAAATATGTATCATCAGAAATATTAGGTATGGTATTATATGTATGAAATCCAATTAGAGCTAAACCATACTTATATGACGGATCCAATTCTATACTAGGTGAGAAATCAGCTGAAAGAACTGATGAAGTACCTCTCAGATTGAATATCAGAGACATGACTGAAAAAAGTAGAACACATTTCTTTTTATAGTCTTTTATTCATTAAAAATTCCAAGCATAATCTACCACAAACACTAGTATTATAATTCTGATAACGGTCCCTATTATAAAAAATTTTACAATTCAAATAAGACACTAACTCTTTGGAATGTTTGAGATTTCCAAACGAATCGAAGTACTCAACAGAATTTCCATCTTTCACATACGCTACCCAATGGGTTCCCGAACCATTTGAACTATCCAAATTTATAATAGCACATTCCTTCACCCATGGTTTCCTCGGTAATGTGTCATTCATAAATATTCCTCGAAAATGTTTTAGTTTCAATGTTCGAGCCTAATTTAGCAATTCATAGTCATACAAGGGACGATTGGGTAGCTTCAAACGTTTTTTGACTTCTTTTTTAAATATAATCCGTAACCTCGTTTAGATTTTCTCACATATAATCCATGACCTATCGCTTCCATCACCTGATTATGTCGTTTAGATTCTTCAAGTTTTTTAGCTGCATTTTTTGCATCTATCGCTGTTTTAACAACAGCACTTGCACCACCTAACATTGTTCCTAATGCTGATAATCCAGCGAATATCGGAATGAGTGGTAACACACCGCCTGATTTCTGCGAAAAAGGAATGATTCTTGGAACACGAATCTGTTTTTTTCCTCCAGCTTTCCTTATAGCTGCACGAGCAGCCTGTAGAGCTTTCAGTGAAACTTTATGAATGTCAGAGTTTTTAAAACCTTTGATTGCTTTCCCAATTGGGGTAATAAGAGATTTTCGAAAACCCAAACCAAGTTTACGTTTGATTTTCATAGCTCCAGCAGAGCGTTTCTTTTTTCCTTAAAATTTGCGTCTTTGGACTTAAAACGGTTCCAAGCTTTATCTTCCAACACTTTATCAGCTTTATGTCTATCAATCAATTCGTTACTTTCAGAGTAGGCAATATCATGTTCCTTACAAACTTGATCTAATTTATTTATACCAGGATCGTTTCGGGCAAGCCGTTGAGAGAGCTTTGTTCCAGGTCCACAGTACTGATAGCCAGGAAGGTGTAATTCGAATGGTAGCTCATTAATTGCTCCGTTGAATATACCTGATCCTACAGGAGTTAACATACTACTGAAAATCAGAATCTCAATCTTCTGATATTACCATATTTTTCGATATAATCGTAGATAACAGATCTTTCAACTGGTTCAAAATACTCTCAGATTGGCATTGGATATTTAACGTTGTTTCTAATTTGAAAATTGAAGAGTCTTCAACTTTTTCAGTGAATTCATTATATCTATATATTCTTTTATCTTTAAAGAAATACAGCAAACCATCAATATATCGGAAAACATGATCAATGCGTGAAGGAATTCCTGGAAACCGTCGATCCACGTAATGCACACCCTTTCTTCTACCAAAGCTGTCAAGTTCAATACAATAATAATCATCATAAAATATGAAAGTTTGACCTGTGTAAGTGGTTACAGCTCCATTAATAGTGGTATTGGAATTCATATACCACGTTTGAATGTGATCCCTTCTTAAAACTCTATAACCATTTGGATCGATTGTTAGAATTTGTTTTGAATAAATTAGTTTAACGTTATCACCATCATGAATCATATACCCATCGTTTTTGAATGAAATATCATTGAAGAAGGGTATCATGGTGGATATCCTGACAGGTTTTTTTATTTTCTTTCCTATTAAAGGAATAATCCATACCCATCCTTCATAAAATACGTATAAATTTTTTTTCATAACAAAAAGTTTGTGTATTTTGTTTTTAATTTGACATAAGTCTGGAGGTTGGACCACATTGAGAGATTTACTGGTTGAAGTTTCTATTTCTGGAGTCATCGTTGTAGTTGAGGTTGTAACTGGGTTTTTTATTGGAGGTTTTCCATAGAATGTTTGTATTCCATTAATATCATCTTGAGATAATGTCACTGTCCTATCATCAGAATAAAATGGAAACATAATTGAATCTCTCACACTAGAATGAGCTAAACCAAGAGAATGTCCTATTTCATGCAGGAGAGTCCAATAAAGAGAAACCGATCCAATCGGTGCTTTATCAGTACCCCTATACCAATTTTCATCAGAGTCTAAGTGGAGCTCTAAACATTCGTTTCCTTTAGGAAAAAAAGCATGAGCCAATACCCCCCATTTCCATCAAAATCATTATTACAATTTCCAACTCCTTGACATTTATGGAATAATTTATGTTTGCGTTTTCCATAACTGATTGTTATATCAGGAGAATTTTCATCTTGAATGAAAGTTAGATTTGTATGTTGAGACCATTCATCGAAACACAGTTTGGCTATATTCTTATCATTTTGTTTAGGAAACAAAAATTTCCATTTAATGATATTCTTAGGCCATTTCTTATACAGTGTGAAATCAAGAGGATTATCCTTAACACCACATCGACTTTTTTCTATCAAATTTTTAGTGTAATCATCTAAAATCCCTGTGGCATTCAAATTATAGAAATCTTGAAAGTTAATCAACGCTTGAATGTAAGGGTCATCTGCGTTGTTACCATCACTCAAACTTGAAACTGTTTGATTTTCAGATAAAAATCCATACTGTTTCAAATATTTTGCAGCTTTTTCATAGTCAATTTCTGGTGAAACGGTTGATACAAGGATAAAAAAACAGAGTATCTTTTTTGAAATCTTCATGATTAATGAATTTAATTCTGAAAAGGAATCCTTTATATAGTGAAACACCTTACCTTAGAATTTTCAATATTTTGAGTAAAAAATCAAAGACTTTTTTTATATTTATTATGCTTGACAAGAATGACCCTAATTTGTTGATTGGAATATACCAAAAAAAAAATCAAAGACTTTTTTTATATTTATTATGCTTGACAAGAATGACCCTAATTTGTTGATTGGAATATACCAACCTAATTATACCATCAAAGTTGCGTTCCTGATAATATGACGTTGTTTACGACAATAATGTGAGTAATTAAGTACTATATAAGAAGAAATATTTTATTGCAACATCAGATTTTTGAATTTTGAGCAAAATGACTGATGGTGAGCTTTGAAAATAATAGTTAGAGTTTTGAATTGAAGAATTTTGTTTCAGTGCATATCCAAAATATTGTGGCCTCTTTAAAAGAGGCATTAACAGAGGAACAAAAAGTAAGTTCATTTCATAAATTCATATTTTTATTTCATACAAATTATTTCATATTAGAAAAAACCCCTGATGTTAATGTTTGGAGGGGCATTGGAAGAATTGGAGAATTACCTCCGATGCTCAAAGCCCTACCGAAAATAGGCCCTTACAGGGCCTATTACTATATACAAGACTGTGTGGTGGTGTGGGTGTATGAAGGTAAAGTAGAATAATAATTTTGAATTGTATTTAATATTGATTGTTTTGAAATTTTCAGATCAATAAATTAATATTAATATTATAATTAATATTATTCTATTGAGGCACAGTCTGGGGATATGTAAATAAAAACATATGAAAATTACATTTTTGTTTTATTTTAAGACTATTGGGGGATCAATCACTATCGCTGCTACTACTGCTAGAATCAATGTCATGGAAACATCTATGAAGTATATAATGACTTAATCTATAACAATCCAAAATAGTCATAATAGTAAACAAGGGTGTTCTTAAACATATATCACACCAATGTTCCTTTACCCTTATTATGTTACTTAAGTTTGAGGAATATGTACATTGATGACTTTTTTTTAAATGATCCTGTTTTTCACTTGTGATAGGTAATATTTCTGATAATTTGGAGTAGCACACTTCACATAGGGAAAACCCATGAAATTCATAACACTTATAATGTATACAAATTCTTTTTTGTGAATAAAGATACTTCCAATCGTTCTCACTCAATATGTAGTACCACTCCACGATATTGTTCACACACTTTCCAAATGAATAATCTATCAAGGATGTCACTACACCATAATGTACTTCTTGAAACTTTTGAACAACTTCTTGCAGTACATATTGCCATGACACTTTTTTATGCTCCCATAAAATTTTGCAAAACACTGTTAGCGGTAATTCTGACCTTAATTGCAGTAGTTCACATTTTTTAGTATAAGTACATTGGCTTATTTTTTCTTGACATATTCTGAACAGAGACTTTGGATTATAAGACATTATAAGAATTGTCTTCGAAACAACCAACAGAGAAGATATTAGCGGGTAAGTTCATATATTTCATAAGTTATATAGGAATCTGATTGACTAATTATTGACAAGTAGGGAGCTTGTTAAGATTGAGCTATTATATCATATCAAATTCGCAATTATTAACGGTTAATTTTGCAAACAAAATAGTGATTTCAGACAGATAATTGTACTGTTGTTGATTACATAGAGTAATTATGGATTTTATTCAGGTGCATTGCGTATACAGGATGTTTCAGAAATATAAATAAAATTCATGAGATAATCCTTTAATTTTTTTAATTCGTTAGGACAACGCGTACTCATATATTCAAACATATTTTATAAGTTTGATGAAAAAACTTAATTGATTTCGTTCGGAACAAAATGACGTTCACCTCTTACATATTTTCACCCTCATTTTCAAATTTAAAATGTAATTCTAGAAAAATATGTCTTTATAAACAATAAATATATATTCAAACGTGTTTTTTTTTAACAGGTGAAATATAGGAATTTAGAATCTTGATATCAGAATTTCAGACTATCAGATATCAGACTATCAGATTTCAGACTTTCAGATTCAGAACACCCTATTAAGAATTAAAATTCATAAACGTTTAAACTGATCACCGACGTTCCCACATAATCTCACGCCATCTGGCGACATAAACATATTCATATGCAAATCCCTACATTTCGTGTACAAATTCCTAATATCACCAGCGACCTCTAGCGGTAGGCAACAACAACACCACCACCAACTAATACAAATTCCTACAATCGTCAAATGACGTCAACAACCGAGCGTGTGATCGCTCATAAACGTTGACAATCTCACACCTCACGCCATCTAGCGAAACGCTTAAACATATTCATATGCAAACCCCCACATTTTTTACAGATTCCTATTATCTACAACGACCTCTAGCGGTAGACACCAACACTACCCCTCCCCTAATACAGGTTCCTATTATCATCAAATGACATCAGCCACAGATCACGTGATCGCAACAACTTTTACGTCGAGGATTCGACCTTGGGGTCAAAGTTCAAGGTGGCCCAAAAATCTCCTACTATATCTACTCACATCCAAATTCTTGATAGAAACTAATTCATGATTACATTCCTCCAGATATTGAGCGAGTAAGATTCTAAATTTTATCTACGGCTTAAAATCTTCACTACAATTAAACTTTAATGTTATTTATGTTGATTATATCAGTGAATTTTCGACAAGTGATGTAGGATTGTTGAAAAAATATTTATACTTGTGGAACCTCTCTGTCGGCTAATTATTATTATCAAAATGCCCTATTTCTAATCTATTGAACATTTCTCGTTTATGTATCCTTTCAAATACCAAATATTGTTAAAAACCAAAAAGGTCCAAAATTTAAATAATTCAAATAATGGTATAACAGAAATATCATATGAATTGACATTATTATGGAGAATGTTAGTATAAAATATACTGCTCCAATTACAGATTTTAATAAGGTATACAGGAAATACTGACTAGTTTTTACATACCTTCATTAATTATTTGGTTTTTTTTCATCGAGTTTCCTGTAAAATAAAAATAAGGAACTATTTAGTTAGTCAAAAATTTAGTTTGTCTGAAGATCGTGTAACAATATAAGTACCATCGAGAAAAACAACAGAAATTTGTGAAGGCAATACCAGGTCGGGAATGCTGCAAATGTTGAATTTTTTGAGAAAAACGTTATTCTCTGCCCGCACCCTAGGTTATTCTTCTAGTGACAAGTTGCGAATACAAACTCGATCATAAAATATTGATGAGATGAAATTTTTATATAATTTTTTTTCATTTTCATCTGACCCCAATAATGAAATAAAAATGAATAATAAATAACCCGATGCCTTACTTTACTAGCGAAATTACTCACTATACTGGACTTATTCGAATTATAAATATATTTTATCAATTATGTATAAAAATCTGACTTTCCAAGAAATAATTAACAGAGAAATGTTATTATATAATTGAAGTTGAAAAGCGCTCACGTGAAATCAGCAGTTGTTGCCTCCTTATTCTATTTTGAAATGTTAAGTTTTAGATCGTACGAATCTCAAATTTCGAAAATGTTGGAACAAATTTGATAAAATTTCAAACGTGAATAACTGCAAAACTATTAGAACCAATTTTGCCTATTATCAAATTTAGCAGCGTGATATAGACCCTAAACCTTCCTTGAAAGTTCTAAGATTTTAGCTTTTTCCGTCCAAAAGTTAAGTGTGTTTGCGGCCCACCGGTTGCAAGGAATTACTTTCAACATTGGATTCTTCATCAGTGAGTCGAACCTAGTCGTTTGAGACTATTTTCTGCTCAATATTCTAAAATTACAGACAATTGGGCAAAACGTCAGCAAGCTGCTCTCTGGAAATATTCCGCTATAAAAATAAGTGGTTTAATAATTACCTCCAACTGTTAGCGTTTCCTCGTCTTTCTGTTTCAGTTGAAATTCCTGAAACAGCTTCACTGCCAGCGTTTCTTCGTGCTTCTGTTGAAATTCCTTCAACAACTGCGCCCTTCTTTTTTTGTTCGTATTCTTCTAAAGACACAAACTTCTTTTTTTGGGATTTCTTGCCCATGATCTGAAATAATAATGATTGTTTTAAAACATGACATGTATATGATCCATCGCACGTTTTAAAGAATATTGTTGAATTTGGGACAGTAAAATATGAACTTAGGATAAAGTATTAATTACTTCATGGGTTCAGTATAAAAATTGGAGAAAAATTCTGAATAAATTGTTCAAAAGTTCTCATATCAAATAAGGATATTAGACATTTATTTTTTAGCGTATATTAACTTTATAATCTTGGTAATAAGTTTATTCTCGTAAGTTTTCTAATGGATAAACTAACCGAAAATGAAGAATATAATGCCAAAGATAACAAAGTTTCTAAAATTTACGTATGACTAAAATCCACTTACCCCTTCAAGTTTTCCAAGTAACAAAATGTACACGGTTCAAGTCAATATTCTTAATCCTCTCTTGTAAATTAAGTTGTCAAAAATAAATGATGAATGATTTTAATGCAATGATATTTATGATTCCAACTAGGACTAATCATTTCCCACTCTTCATTAGAATAGCTATCTTCTTCTGTCGCAAGCATAGAAAAACTACATTCCATAAATAGTTTGTCTATTGTCGCGAGTTACGGCATACCTTTAGTTTCACAAGAACCTCTCCAATCACTGAGAACCTCATTCTGCGCATGTCCTCTAGCTTGGTTTATTCCTGAAGTAGACCATAGATAAACTATTTGTGAAATGTAGTTTGTCTATGGTTGCGACAGAAGAAGAAATTCTATTCTATGTTCTAATGGAAAGTGGGAAATGATTATTAGTTCTGTGGTTGAAATCATGAATACCATTGCTTTAAAACCTATCAGCATTTCATTGTTGACAACTTAGCTTACAGGAGAGTATCAAGAATAGTGACTTTAATCGTGTACATTGTGTGACTTGGAAAACTTGAAGTGGTAAGTTTTAGAAATATTGTTATCCTTGGTTGCTTGAAATAAATAATTAATCTAAAATATATTCTTCAGAATTGTATGCAACTTTTGTTGACAGAGAATAAGTAATGTTGTGTTTATTCAATGGCAACTATTATTTGAGTCTTATCAGGTTTAAGCTATTTCTGTTGGTGTCAAGGTGGAGCAATTCATGTTGGGACATAATCAATTTACGGATCCTGAAAATACACTTATAATATATCTCTTTTATTGATATCTAGTAAACAGAATTATACAAAGACAAGTAATATTTTTTGACCAAAATCTCAAAACCGAATTACAACATTATATTCTTCATTTTCGGTTAGATTATCCATTGGAAAACTTACGAGAATAAACTGATTACCAAGAATATAACATTAATATATGCTAATAAACAAACGTCTAATATCCTCATTTGAGATTAGAACTTTTAAACAATTTATTCAGAATTTTTCTCCAATTTTCATACTGAGCCTATGAAGCAATTAATACTTTATCCTAAGTTCATATTTTTATTGTCTCAAAGTCAACAATTTTCTTTAAAACGTGCGATGGATCAAATACATGTCATTATTTAAAACAATCATTATTATTTCAGATCATGGGCAAGAAATCCCAAAAAAAGAAGTTTGTGTCTTTAGAAGAATACGAACAAAAGAGGAAGGGCGCAGTTGTTGAAAGAATTTCACCAGAAACACAAAGGAACGTTGGCAGTGAAGCGGTTTCAGAAATTTCACATGAAACAGAAAGACGAGGAAACGCTTGCAGTTGGAGGAAACTCGATGAGAAAAAGAAAATAATTAATGAAGGTATGTAAAAACTAGTCAGTATTTCCTGAATACCTCAATGAAATGTGTAATTGGAGCAGTACATTTTATACTATCATTCTCCATATTAATGTCAGTTCATATGATATTTCTGTTATACCATAATTTGAATTATGTAATTTTGGACCTATCTTGTTTTTAACAATATTTGGTATTTGAAAGGATACATACACGAGACATGTTCAATCGATTAGAAATAGGAAATTTTGATAACAATGATTAGCGGACAGGGAAGTTCCACAAGTATAAATATTTGTTCATCAATCTTACATCACTTGTCGGAAATTCACTGATTTAATCAACATAAATAACATTAAACCTTAATTGTAGTGAAGATATTAGGCCGTAGATAAAATTAAGAATTTTACTCATTTAATATATGGAAAAATGTAATCTTGAAATAGTTTCTATCAAGAATTTGGATGTGATATTATGAAAACTTTTTTAGTAATCAATCACTGATAATGCAGAAAAATTATTAAGGTATTTGAAAAATATTTTTTTAATGTTGTGTATATAGAAAATCATTTTAATGAATTCAGAAACTTCAGTTTAGTTAATATTAATATTTTGTTTGAAGGAATGGCAGAACAAATGAACTCTTGGCGCAATCCTAAAAAATCACCAGAAAGAAGAGAAAGATTTCGAAAATTCAACCCCATAAATCACGAAGAAGTTAGTTGGAGAATCAAAAAGTGAGATGAGAATTTATTTAGTTGTAGCAGCGCATTCCAAATGTAACAATAATTACATATTTATTTAAATCAGCCTTTACTTGATGAAAATTCCGATTGAATAAGGTTATTCTGATTTTCATAAATTTTAATTGAAATTTAATACACCACTTGTTTCTCCATCACTGTACCATCTTAAGGTAGGTTTCCATATTGAATAATAAAAGTTATTCAAAACGTAAACCTACCTGAAAATGCCACTGTGATAGCGAAACAATTGTTGTATTAAATAACAATAAAAATAAGTGAAAATCATAATAAACATATTTAATATTATATATCGATAACTTTCCTTCAAAGTGGAATAATCCCTCAAGGTATGTGAGCCGATATGGTCCATCAAGAATTATACAATGCTATCGAGCATTAGTTGAGATATAACTGGTCTTATTTTATATGGTTTTCCATCAAGTAAAGACTGATACAATCAAATATGTAATTATTGTTACTATTGGAATACAGTGCTACAAATGAACTAAATCTGTGTTCAACTTCAAAATGAAGTCAATGAATATTTTAGAATATTTTCTCCCTTCAAATATATTATATTATATTATTTAGTATTATATTTCTGTATAATTGACAAGTTTTTCATTTAGATATTATTGTTGTATTTTGTATGTAACCGTTATATATTTAATAAAATATACCTTATATCAATAAATACTTATTTTCACAAATTTTTTTTTTGTTATGTTTACAACAATCGTTGCGCTATCACAGTAGCATCATCAGGCAGGTTTATATTTCGAATAACTCTATAATTGAAATAATAATCAAATTAGAAGCCTGAAATTTTCCAGAATCAAGTTCATGTTAATGAAACTAAGATTTGTTTAATGTACTTTTAAATCTCATGTAATAAAATGATGAAGTTGTTCATTATTACCTCAGGTTTAATAAACAAATCGCAATCAACAATAGTTATGAACCGGAGGTAATAATGAAATTGTTGAGAAAAAAACAACTTGATAGGGCAACTGATTTCATTTTTCCTAAAACAAATGAAGACGTTATAAATACAATAGCGTAACATATTTCGGTAAAATAAGCCATAATATGAAAAATTTAGTACAGAAAGAACAATTCAATATTTCGTTGAGAACACAAGATAATTTAGCGGAATTCAGCAAAAACAATAAAACATAAATAATAAATCGGGTGTTTATCAGTTGAATTGTGGAAGTTGCGATAAAGTATTCGAAAACTTAACACCTCGATTTTCCGACTTTAAAATGAAAATGAAAAAAAAAACATAAATTGACAAACATTCGAAAGACTGCTGCTTTTCGAATAAATAACACATCTAAGTCAGTCGAATAATTAAAATGCTGAAAGTCTAATGTATATAATATGCAATTAAACTATAGAAAAATTTAGCTGTACGATCCAATGCTGCGGAATATGCAAGGGATGGATCCATCTTATGTGTACAGATATTGCGAAAGTGTATATGCCGGAAAAGAGGAAATAGACTCGATGTGTAAGAACTGCGCAATGCTAGAAGTAAAAAAGATACGGTGAAGAAATCCCTGAAGGAACTAACTGAGAAATTGAAAAGAAAGAGGAAAAGCTAAGATAAAATAAAGAAAGAAAAATGGGAAAGTAGTTATTTCAAACAGATTCTGAAAAAGATTGAAACTCTGGAACTGGCGGTTACCTTGAATATCAAGACAATAGATGAAATATTGAACGCTACGGAGGAAATAAAACGAGAAAACAAAGACCTCAGAAAAAGACAATAAAACATGGAAACCACTATAGAAAAAATTGGAAAAGAATTAAATAGCTTAAGAGAGCAGATCTTACAAAACGCTGCTACATCTGATGTCCAAACTAGAAGGAAAAATATTATAGTTATAGGATTGAAGAAGAGGAAAGATATAGCTACACTCTTCATCAAGCTTGAAGTCAAAGTTCCGGAGAATGAAATGAAAGTAAGACAGTTACCACTGAAGAATCCGATTAAAACAATTTTGAACTCCTTTGAAGAAGAAAAGACCCAGCACAGGGTAATACAACCGCGAAAAGTAATGAGAGTCTTAAGTTCAAAGAGCATGGGATTAGAAGGAGACGACAGAAGGATATACATAAATGAAGATTTAACAAAAGGAACAAGTATTACTAAATAACGCAAAAGAGCGGAAAAAATCAGGACACAGGTACATTTGGTTAAGGGAAATCAAAGTTTTCTGTAGGAAGGGTGAGTACACGAAAATAATACATATTCAAAATTTCAACCAACTTGAAGTAATTGAGAGAACAAAGTTGAATTAAACCCATTCATTAATACCGTATGGATGATTTTGAGAGGAATCATCAATTCAAGCAAATATATACCAGATATTTTCAAATCGCAGAAGAACTCAATTTATTTGCCAATAAAGGAAATCATAGTAATTTTAGAATTTCACATAATAATATAAGGAGTGCAGAAAAATATTTTAGTGAATCCGATGTTGTTTTATCACAGATGAACTTTGATATAGATTGCATAGTTTCGTCGGAAATATGGAAAATAAGGGACCTCAATCAGTATGAAATGGTAAAACATAATATTCATTAATGGGGAGTTAAATCAGAATGATGGAGTTGTTGTAGGCGAAAGTAGGCGAAATGAAAGTTATAGACCTCATCTTAACAAAGCTTAATAAAAAAAAAACACAGAGAATCGCTATCTACAGATCCCCAAGTTCAACTGTTGAGGAATTCAATAGGAATCTCCCAATGCTACTAGAATCGTGCAAAAAAAAATTAAAATAATTTATTCTTCTTTATTGGCGTTATCAATATAGACATTTAAAACAAACATGTATATACAGAAGAATATCTTCATAATATGGGGGAATACGGATATATATATATATATATATATATATATATATATATATATATATATATATATATATATATATATATATATATATATATCGATGATAAATGATTTTAGTCTAGCAACAGTTAATATAAAATCATGCACTGATCACATCTACGTCAGCTCTGATAATGATATAGAAACATATTTACCTGCTATAGTATATACAACTGTGACCGACCATTACACAAGCTTCATAGAGATATTCTTAGAAAAACCAGCAAATATGAATTTAAATAAATAATCTTTCAAAAAAACATACATAAACTATACTCAAATGATGAAAATAGTTAAAGAGCAAAAATGGAATGAAGTATATGGAACACGTGAATTCTACCAGTTAGTTGAATTGGCATGTGAGCGTAGCTCTTTCACCAAGTGGCTACTCAGCAGTCTGCCACCAGAGGCAGAAAGTGTAATAAGGGTTACGCCTTATCATCGTGTGTTCATCTCTTGATGAACACACCGTCTTCCAGTTTGGGCTTCTGTTCGAAAACCTACAACCGTCTGACTGGTAGCAGGGAAGCATTATCCAACCTCTACTGGTTCTACATTGCGAGTACCCAAGTTTCTGGGACGCAAATCACACGCTGGAAGGACTTCTTATCCATTCATCCGAACGCAGTCTCATGAACTAAGATAATCTCAAGATTGATGCCTCAATTGATCCTGGTACAAGCACCGTCAATCCGGCCTGTACGTCAAGACCCACGAACCCTTGTGAAGTATTTCGATTGATCCTGGCGTCAAGCACCAACGGACTAGCCGTTTCGTCGAGATCCACAAATCCAGAAACGTCTCACAATAGAAACAGGTTCAGGACGACGCCGGTTGAACCGTCAAGTCCCGCTGAACCCTGAGACATTTCATGAGAGTATCCCGTACATTAGTGTAATTTAATTATAATTAGTGTAAACAAAATACGTCCTTAGTCCATCATGCGAACTTTCAACCACTCTCCTCGAGTCCAACACAAATCGGTTGGCCAAGTGGTCAAGTACCACCAGTGGGCATCCTCCCTGTGGCATCCACCTGTGGACATCCACTGTCCCCAGGGTACACAGTATGCAACATAACGCACTCGACCATTAGAGAGAAAAATTCGGAGATTTACTGCAGTAGGTTAGACAAAGCTAGTTTTAAGTGAGAGGCCCTGTGCTGCGACGGACTCCCATGTCCATGAGTTGATCAATGCGGTGATCATTAGGGTGAAACTAGGGCCCCATTTGGTCGATCTTCCATCACACGTGTCCAGAGACTGGCGCGAATGGCATTACGTTAGACACCAAGACTTAACCATCCATTTCAACGGGATAAAACTAGGGTCCTTAATTTAGTAATCAAAGGACAAAACTCTCCAGAATAGCTGTTGAACTCCGAAATGAGTACATTAAACAAATCTTAGTTTCATTAACATGAACTTGAGTCTATGAAATTTCAGGCTTCTAATTTGATGATTATTTCAATAATATAGTTATTCAAAATGTAAACTTGCCTGATGATGCTACTGTTATAGCGAAACGATTGTTGTAAACATAACAATGAAAAATTTTGTGAAAATAAGTATAACCTTATTTAAATATTATTTCAATAATACCTTTAGTATTGAATCAATAAATTATACATATTGTCAATATTATTTATTCTTTGAAAGATCAAACCATGGAAGGTATATTTTATTAAATATATAACAGTCACATACAAAATACAACAATTATATCTGACTGAAAAACTTGACAATTATACAGAAATATAATACTAAATAAGATAATATAATATATTGGAAGGGAGAAACTATTCTAAAATGTTCATTGACTTCATTTTGAAGTTGTACACAGATTTAATTGATTTGTAGCACTGTATTTCAATAGTAATTACATATTTGATTGTATCAGTCTTTACTTGATAAAAAACCATATAAAATAAAACCACTTATATCTTGACTAATGTTCGATTGCATTGTATAATGCTTGATGGACCATATCGGCTCACATAGCTTGAGTGATTATTCCACTTTGAAGGAAAGTTATCGATATATAATATTAAATAAGGTTATTATGATTTTCACTAGATTTAATTGTTATTTAATACAACAATTGTTTCGCTATCACATTAGCATTTTAAGGTAGGTTTACCCTTTGAATAAACAGTTATTCAATCTGTAAATCTACCCGAAGAAGAAGAATAATTGTATTAAATATCAATAAAAATTCGTGAAAATCAGAGTAAACTCATTTAATATGGATTTTCATCAAATAAAACAGAAATAAATTGAATGCAATCACATCATATGACCAATTCAAATGAATGAAATGAATGAAATAAAAAAAAGGACCATACTCATAAGATACTCAAACTCTAATTGCTATTAAATGATCATAGTATTAATTAATCTCTTAACAAAGTTTGTATCCAATTCTGAGGAATAAATTTTTATTGTTATTTAACAAAACAGTTGTTTCGCTAGCAACTTCAGGTACGTTTACATCATTTTAACTATTATTATTCTTGATCTTCAGGTAGGTTTACGTTTTGAATAACTAATATTATTCAGAATGGAAACCTACCTTAAGATGATACTGTGATGGAGAAACAAGTGGTATATTAAATACCAATTAAAATTTATGAAAATCAGAATAATCTTATTTAATCCTAATTTTCATCAAGTAAAGGCTGATTCAATTAAATATGTAATTATTGTTAGTATTGGAATACACTGCTACAATTAAATAAATTCTTATCTCTCTTTTGATTCTCCATCTAACTTCTTAATAGTTTATGGGTTTGTAATTTCAAAATCTTTTTCTTCTTTCTGGTGATGTTTTAGGATTGCGCCAAGAGTTCAATTGTTCTGCCATTCCTTCAAACAAAATATAAATATTAATTAAACTGAAAATTACCGTTTCTGAATTCATTGAAATGATTCTCTATATACACATTATTGAAAAAATATTTTTCAAGTATCTTAATATTTTTTCTGTATTATCAGTGATTGATTACTAAAAACGTTTTAATAATTTCACATCCAAATTCTTGATAGAAACTAATTCAAGATTACATTCCTCCAGATATTGAGCGAGTAAGATTCTAAATTTTATCTACGGCTTAAAATCTTCACTACAATTAAACTTTAATGTTATTTATGTTGATTATATCAGTGAATTTTCGACAAGTGATGTAGGATTGTTGAAAAAATATTTATACTTGTGGAACCTCTCTGTCCGCTAATTATTATTATCAAAATGCCCTATTTCTAATCTATTGACCATTTCTCGTTTATGTATCCTTTCAAATACCAAATATTGTTAAAAACCAAAAAGGTCCACGATTTAAATAATTCAAATTATGGTATAACAGAAATATCATATGAATTGACATTATTATGGAGAATGTTAGTATAAAATATACTGCTCCAATTACAGATTTCAATAAGATATTCAGGAAATACTGACTAGTTTTTACATACCTTCATTAATTATTTGTTTTTTTTCATCGAGTTTCCTGTAAAATAAAAATGAGGAACTATTTAGTTAGTCAAAAATTTTAGTTTGTCTGAAGATCGTGTAACAATATAAGTACCATCGAGAAAAACAACAGAAATTTGTGAAGGCAATACCAGGTTGGGAATGCTGCAAAAGTTGAATTTTTTGAGAAAAACGTTATTCTCTGCCCGCACCCTAGGTTATTCTTCTAGTGACAAGTTGCGAATACAAACTCGATCATAAAATATTGATGAGATGAAATTTTTATATAATTTTTTTTCATTTTCATCTGACCCCAATAATGAAATGAAAATGAATAATAAATAACCCGATCCCTTACTTTACTAGCGAAATTACTCACTATACTGGACTTATTCGAATTATAAATATATTTTATCAATTATGTATAAAAATCTGACTTGCCAAGGAGTAATTAACAGAGAAATGTTATTATATAATTGAAGTTGAAAAGCGCTCACGTGAAATCAGCAGTTGTTGCCTCCTTATTCTATTTTGAAATGTTAAGTTTTAGATCGTACGAATCTCAAATTTCGAAAATTTTGAAACAAATTTGATAAAATTTCAAACGTGAATAACTGCAAAACTATTAGAACCAATTTTGCCTATTATCAAATTTAGCAGCGTGATATAGACCCTAAACCTTCCTTGAAAGTTCTAAGATTTAAGCTTTTTCCGTTCAAAAGTTAAGTGTGTTTGCGGCCCACCGGTTGCAAGGAATTACTTTCAACATTGGATTCTTCATCAGTGAGTCGAACCTAGTCGTTTGAGACTATTTTCTGCTCAATATTCTAAAATTACAGACAATTGGGCAAAACATCAGCAAGCTCCTCTCTGGAAATATTCCGCTATAAAAATAAGTGGTTTAATAATTACCTCCAACTGTTAGCGTTTCCTCGTCTTTCTGTTTCAGTTGAAATTCCTGAAACAGCTCCACTGCCAGCGTTTCTTTGTGCTTCTGTTGAAATTCCTTCAACAACTGCGCCCTTCTTTTTTTGTTCGTATTCTTCCAAAGACACAAACTTCTTTTTTTGGGATTCCTTGCCCATGATATGAAATAATAATGATTGTTTTAAAACATGACATGTATATGATCCATCGCACGTTTTAAAGAATATTGTTGAATTTGGGACAGTAAAATATGAACTTAGGATAAAGTATTAATTACTTCATGGGTTCAGTATAAAAATTGGAGAAAAATTCTGAATAAATTGTTCAAAAGTTCTCATATCAAATAAGGATATTAGACATTTATTTTTTAGCGTATATTAACTTCATAATCTTGGTAATAAGTTTATTCTCGTAAGTTTTCTAATGGATAAACTAACCGAAAATGAAGAATAAAATGCCAAAGATAACAAAGTTTCTAAAATTTACGTATGACTAAAATCCACTTACCCCTTCAAGTTTTCCAAGTAACAAAATGTACACGGTTCAAGTCAATATTCTTAATCCTCTCTTGTAAATTAAGTTGTCAAAAATAAATGCTGAATGATTTTAATGCAATGATATTTATGATTCCAACTAAGGACTAATCATTTCCCACTCTTCATTAGAATAGCTATCTTCTTCTGTCGCAAGCATAGAAAAACTACATTCCATAAATAGTTTGTCCATTGTCGCAAGTTACGGCATACCTTCATTTTCACAAGAACCTCTCCAATCACTGAGAACGTCATTCTGCGCATGTCCTCTAGCATGGTTTATTCCTGAAGTAGACCATTGATAAACTATTTGTGAAATGTAGTTTTTTCTATGGTTGCGAAAGAAGAAGAAATTATATTCTATGTTCTAATGGAAAGTGGGAAAAGATTATTAGTTCTGTGGTTGAAATCATAAATACCATTGCTTTAAAACCTATCAGCATTTCATTGTTGACAACTTAACTTACAGGAGAGTATCAAGAATAGTGACTTTAATCGTGTACATTGTGTGACTTGGAAAACTTGAAGTGGTAAGTTTTAGAAATATTGTTATCCTTGGTTGCTTGAAATAAATAATTAATCTAAAATATATTCTCCAGATTTGTATGCAACTTTTGTTGACAGAGAATAAGTAATGTTGTGTTTATTCAATGGCAACTATTATTTGAGTCTTATCAGGTTTAAGCTATTTCTGTTGGTTTCAAGGTGGAGCAATTCATGTTGGGACATAATCAATTTACGGATCCTGAAAATACACTTATAATATATCTCTTTTAATGATTTCTAGTAAACAGAATTATACAAAGACAAGTAATATTATTGACCAAAATCTCAAAACCGAATTACAACATTATATTCTTCATTCTCGGTTAGATTATCCATTAGAAAACTTACGAGAATAAACTGATTACCAAGATTATAACATTAATATATGCTAATAAACAAACGTCTAATATCCTCATTTGAGATTAGAACTTTTAAACAATTTATTCAGAATTTTTCTCCAATTTTCATACTGAGCCTATGAAGCAATTAATACTTTATCCTAAGTTCATATTTTTATTGTCTCAAAGTCAACAATTTTCTATAAAACGTGCGATGGATCATATACATGTCATTATTTGAAACAATCATTATTATTTCAGATCATGGGCAAGAAATCCCAAAAAAAGAAGTTTGTGTCTTTAGAAGAATACGACCAAAAGAGGAAGGGCGCAGTTGTTGAAAGAATTTCACCAGAAACACAAAGGAACGTTGGCAGTGAAGCGGTTTCAGAAATTGCACATGAAACAGAAAGACGAGGAAACGCTTGCAGTTGGAGGAAACTCGATGAGAAAAAGAAAATAATTAATGAAGGTATGTAAAAAGTTGTCAGTATTTCCTGAGTACCTTAATGAAATCTGTAATTGGAGCAGTACATTTTATACTATCATTCTCCATATTAATGTCAGTTCATATGATATTTCTGTTATACCATAATTTGAATTATGTAAATTTTGGACCTATTTGGTTTTTAACAATATTTGGTATCTGAAAGGATACATACACGAGACATGTTCAATCGATTAGAAATAGGAAATTTTGATAACAATGATTAGCGGACAGGGAGGTTCCACAAGTATAAATATTTGTTCATCAATCTTACATCACTTGCCGGAAATTCACTGATTTAATCAACATAAAAAACATTAAACCTTAATTGTAGTGAAGATATTAAGCCGTAGATAAAATTAAGAATTTTACTCATTTGATATATGGAGAAATGTAATCTTGAAATAGTTTCTATCAAGAATTTGGATGTGATATTATGAAAACTTTTTTAGTAATCAATCACTGATAATGCAGAAAAATTATTAAGGTATTTGAAAAATATTTTTTTAATGTTGTGTATATAGAAAATCATTTTAATGAATTCAGAAACTTCAGTTTAGTTAATATTAATATTTTGTTTGAAGGAATGGCAGAACAAATGAACTCTTGGCGCAATCCTAAAAAATCACCAGAAAGAAGAGAAAGATTTCGAAAATTCAAACCCATAAATCACGAAGAAGTTAGTTGGAGAATCAAAAAGTGAGATGAGAATTTATTTAGTTATAGCAGCGTATTCCAATAGTAACAATAATTACATATTTATTTAAATCAGCCTTTACTTGATGAAAATTCCGATTAAATAAGGTTATTCTGATTTTCATAAATTTTAATTGATATTTAATACACCACTTGTTTCTCCATCACTGTATTATCTTAAGGTAGGTTTCCATATTGAATAATAAAAGTTATTCAAAACTTAAACCTACCTGAAAATGCTACTGTGATAGCGAAACAATTGTTGAATTAAATAACAATAAAAATAAGTGAAAATCATAATGAACATATTTAATATTATATATCGATAACTTTTCTTCAAAGTGGAATAATCCCTCAAGGTATGTGAGCCGATATGGTCCATCAAGAATTATACAATGCTATCAAGCATTAGTTGAGATATAACTGGTCTTATTTTATATGGTTTTTCATCAAGTACAGACTGATACAATCAAATATGTAATTATTGTTACTATTGGAATACAGTGCTACAAATGAACTAAATCTGTGTTCAACTTCAAAATGTAGTCAATGAATATTTTAGAATATTTTCTCCCTTCAAATATATTATATTATATTATTTAGTATTATATTTCTGTATAATTGACAAGTTTTTCATTTAGATATTATTGTTGTATTTTGTATGTGACTGTTATATATTTAATAAAATATACCTTATATCAATAAATACTTATTTTCACAATTTTTTTTTTGTTATGTTTACAACAATCGTTGCGCTATCACAGTAGCATCATCAGGCAGGTTTATATTTCGAATAACTCTATAATTGAAATAATAATCAAATTAGAAGCCCGAAATTTTCTAGAATCAAGTTCATGTTAATGAAACTAAGATTTGTTTAATGTACTTATTTCGGAGTTCAACAGCCATTCTGAAGAATTTGGTTCTTTGATTACTAAATTAATCTCCTGAATGTAAATCTCATGTAATAAAATGATGAAGTTGTTCATTATTACCTCAGGTTTAATAAACAAATCGCAATCAACAATAGTTATGAACCGGAGGTAATAATGAAATTGTTGAGAAAAAAACAACTTGATAGGGAACCTGATTTCATTTTTCCTAAAACAAATGAAGACGTTATAAATACAATAGCGTAACATATTTCGGTAAAATAAGCCATAATATTAAAAATTTAGTACAGAAAGAACAATTCAATATTTCGTTGAGAACACAAGATAATTTAGCGGAATTCAGCAAAAACAATAAAACATAAATAATAAATCGGGTGTTTATCAGTTGAATTGTGGTAGTTGCGATAAAGTATTCGAAAACTTAACACCTCGATTTTCCGACTTTAAAATGAAAATGAGAAAAAAACATAAATTGACAAACATTCGAAAGAGTGCTGCTTTTCGAATAAATAACACATCCAAGTGAGTCGAATAATTAAAATGCTGAAAGTCTAATGTATATAATATGCAATAAAACTATAGAAAAAATTGGCTGTACGATCCAATGCTGCGGAATATGCAAGGGATGGATCCATCTTATGTGTACAGATATTGCGAAAGTGTATATGCCGGAAAAGAGGAAATAGACTCGATGTGTAAGAACTGCGCAATGCTAGAAGTAAAAAAGATACGGTGGAGAAATCCCTGGAGGAACTAACTGAGAAATTGAAAAGAAAGAGGAAAAGCTAAGATAAAATTAAGAAAGAAAAAGGGGAAAGTAGTTATTTCAAACAGGTTCTGAAAAAGATTGAAACTCTGGAACTGGCGGTTACCTTGAATATCAAGACAATAGATGAAATATTGAACGCTACGGACGAAATAAAACGAGAAAACAAAGACCTCAGAAAAAGACAATAAAACATGGAAACCACTATAGAAAAAATTGGAAAAGAATTAAATAGCTTAAGAGAGCAGATCTTACAAAACGCTGCTACATCTGATGTCCAAACTAGAAGGAAAAATATTATAGTTATAGGATTGAAGAAGAGGAAAGATATAGCTACACTCTTCATCAAGCTTGAAGTCAAAGTTCCGGAGAATGAAATGAAAGTAAGACAGTTACCACTGAAGAATCCGATTAAAACAATTTTGAACTCCTTTGAAGAAGAAAAGACCCAGCACAGGGTAATACAACAGCGAAAAGTAATGAGAGTCTTAAGTTCAAAGAGCATGGGATTGGAAGGAGACGACAGAAGGATATACATAAATGAAGATTTAACAAAAGGTACAAGTATTACTAAATAACGCAAAAGAGCGGAAAGAATCAGGACACAGGTACTTTTGGTTAAGGGAAATCAAAGTTTTCTGTAGGAAGGGTGAGTACACGAAAATAATACATATTCAAAATTTCAACCAACTTGAAGTAATTAAGAGAACAAAGTTGAATTAAACCCATTCATTAATACCGTATGGATGATGATTTTGAGAGGAATCATCAATTTAAGCAAATATATACCAGATATTTTCAAATCGCAGAGGAACTCAATTTATTTGCCAATATAGGAAATCATAGTAATTTTAGAATTTCACATAATAATATAAGGAGTGCAGAAAAATATTTTAGTGAATCCGATGTTGTTTTATCACAGATGAACTTTGATATAGATTGCATAGTTTCGTCGGAAATATGGAAAATAAGGGACCTCAATCAGTATGAAATGGAAGGGTAAAACATAATATTCATTAATGGGGAGTTAAATCAGAATGATGGAGTGGTTGTAGGCGAAAGTAGGCGAAATGAAAGTTATAGACCTCAACTTAATAAAGCTTTATAAAAAAACACAGAGAATCACTATCTACAGAACCCCAAGTTCACCTGTTGAGGAATTCAATAGGAATCTCCCAATGCTACTGGAATCGTGCAAAAAAAAATGAAAATAATTTATTCTTCTTTATTGGCGTTATCAATAAAGACATTTAAAAAAAACATGTATATACAGAAGAATATCTTCATAATATGGGGGAATACGGATATATACTACTCTGTCAAGAATGTAACGGGAATTTTCAATTAAAACAACATTTTTACATTTAATCGTCAAAATTTATTGGGTCGCCTTCAAAATAGGCTCCATTTGCTCCAATACATCTATGCCAACGGCACTTCCAATTATCGAAACATTTTTTATAGGCGCTTTCCGGGATGGACTTTAGCTCTCGCGCCGAATTTTGTTTTATGGCTTCAATCGACTCAAAACGGGTGCCACGAAGGTGCAATTTTAGTTTTGGGAAGAGGAAAAAGTCGCAGGGAGCCAAATCCGGCGAATACGGTGGTTGCTGAAGCATGTTTGTTGAGTTTTTGGGGAGAAAGTCAGTCACAATCGTAGCTCGGTGAGAAGGCGCGTTATCGTCATGCCAAATCCATGAGTTGTTCGCCCACAAATTTGGCCGCTTCTTACGGATACGCTCACGCAAACGTTTCATAACGCCTAGGTAATACTCCTTGTTTACCGTCTGACCCTCTGGAACGAATTCGTAGTGCACCACGCTACGGATATCGAAGAAAACAATGAGCATCACCTTCATTTTCGAGCGGCTTTGGCGTGGTTTTTTCGGTTTCGGCTCATTTTTTGCCACCCATTCCGATGATTGCTGGCTTGTTTGCATATCGTACTCGTAGACCCAAGTCTCATCACCAGTTATAATACGTTCCATGAATGTAGAATCGGAATTACAGCGATCCAGCATGTCTGAAGCAACCTGTTCGCGATGACGTTCTTGAAGAAAATTCAGGTCTTTCGGTACGAGTCGTGCGGCCACCTTTCTCATGCCCAAAATATCAATCAAAATCGTACGTGCGGACTCGTGGGATATCTTAAGATCATGTGCTATCTATCTCAAGCTGGTACCACGGTTTTCCAGCACCCTTTCCTTAATTTTATCGACGTTATCTTCGATTGAAGCCGTCGATGGGCAACCACTTCACGACCGTCCTTGAAGGCTCTGTACCACTGATATGCACGAGTTTTCGATAGAGCATTATCACCAAAGGCCTTTTGCAACATTTTCAATGCATCGGCACACGAAAATTCATTTGCAACACAAAACTTTAAATAAATTCTTTGCTCAACCTAATCACCCATAGTAAAAATCGGCACGCACTCTGACATCGACTGACTTAATCAGCTGTTGCAAACACACTAGTTGACAGATCCCGCTCAAGCTTATCATAGTTTTTAAGGACAGTGGTACCAACCTAGGAAAAAAAAAATTTACCTGCCTCATTGCCCTGCCAGATTTAAATCGATAACTCCCGGTACTTTCTTGACAGAATGTATATATCGATGATAAATGATTTTAGTCTAGCAACAGTTAATATAAAATCATGCACTGATCACATCTACGTCAGCTCTGATAATGATATAGAAACATATTCACCTGCTATAGTATATACAACTGTGACCGACCATTACACAAGCTTCATAGAGATATTCATAGAAAAACCAGTAAATATGTATTTAAATAAATAATCTTTCAAAAAAACGTACATAAACTATATGTACACGGTTCAAGTTAATATTCTTAATCCTTTCTTGTAAATTAAGTTGTCAAAAATAAATGCTGAATGATTTTAATGCAATGATATTTATGATTCCAACTAAGGACTAATCTTTTCCCACTCTTCATTAGAATAGCTATCTTCTTCTGTCGCAAGCATAGAAAAACTACATTCCATAAATAGTTTGTCCATTGTCGCCAGTTACGGCATACCTTTATTTTCACAAGAACCTCTCCAATCACTGAGAACGTCATTCTGCGCATGTCCTCTAGCTTGGTTTATTCCTGAAGTAGACCATAGATAAACTATTTGTGATATGTAGTTTTTTCTATGGTTGCGACAGAAGAAGAAATTCTATTCTATGTTCTAATGGAAAGTGGAAAATGATTATTAGTTCTGTGGTTGAAATCATAAATACCATTGCTTTAAAACCTATCAGCATTTCATTGTTGACAACTTAACTTACAGGAGAGTATCAAGAATAGTTTTTAATCGTGTACATTGTGTGACTTGGAAAACTTGAAGTGGTAAGTTTTAGAAATATTGTTATCCTTGGTTGCTTGAAATAAATAATTAATCTAAAATATATTCTTCAGAATTGTATGCAACTTTTGTTGACAGAGAATAAGTAATGTTGTGTTTATTCAATGGCAACTATTATTTGAGTCTTATCAGGTTTAAGCTATTTCTGTTGGTTTCAAGGTGGAGCAATTCATGTTGGGACATAATCAATTTACGGATCCTGAAAATACACTTATAATATATCTCTTTTAATGATTTCTAGTAAACAGAATTATACAAAGACAAGTAATATTATTGACCAAAATCTCAAAACCGAATTACAACATTATATTCTTCATTTTCGGTTAGATTATCCATTAGAGAACTTACGAGAATAAACTGATTACCAAGAATATAACATTAATATATGCTAATAAACAAACGTCTAATATCCTCATTTGAGATTAGAACTTTTAAACAATTTATTCAGAATTTTTCTCCAATTTTCATACTGAGCCTATGAAGCAATTAATACTTTATCCTAAGTTCATATTTTTATTGTCTCAAAGTCAACAATTTTCTTTAAAACGTGCGATGGATCATATACATGTCATTATTAAAAACAATCATTATTATTTCAGATCATGGGCAAGAAATCCCAAAAAAAGAAGTTTGTGTCTTTAGAAGAATACGAACAAAAGAGGAAGGGCGCAGTTGTTGAAAGAATTTCACCAGAAATACAAAGGAACGTTGGCAGTGAAGCGGTTTCAGAAATTTCACATGAAACAGAAAGACGAGGAAACGCTTGCAGTTGGAGGAAACTCGATGAGAAAAAGAAAATAATTAATGAAGGTATGTAAAAACTAGTCAGTATTTCTTGAATACCTTAATGAAATCTGTAATTGGAGCAGTACATTTTATACTATAATTCTCCATATTAATGTCAGTTCATATGATATTTCTGTTATACCATAATTTGAATTATGTAAATTTTGGACCTATTTGGTTTTTAACAATATTTTGTTCATCAATCTTACATCACTTGTCGGAAATTCACTGATTTAATCAACATAAATAACAATAAACCTTAATTGTAGTGAAGATATTAAGCCGTAGATAAAATTAAGAATTTTACTCATTTAATATATGGAGAAATGTAATCTTGAAATAGTTTCTATCAAGAATTTGGATGTGATATTATGAAAACTTTTTTAGTAATCAATCACTGATAATGCAGAAAAACTATTAAGGTATTTGAAAAATATTTTTTTAATGTTGTGTATATAGAAAATCATTTTAATGAATTCAGAAACTTCAGTTTAGTTAATATTAATATTTTGTTTGAAGGAATGGCAGAACAAATGAACTCTTGGCGCAATCCTAAAAAATCACCAGAAAGAAGAGAAAGATTTCGAAAATTCAAACCCATAAATCACGAAGAAGTTAGTTGGAGAATCAAAAAGTGAGATGAGAATTTATTTAGTAGTTATAGCAGCGCATTCCAATAGTAACAATAATTACATATTCATTTAAATCAGCCTTTACTTGATGAAAATTCCGATTAAATAAGGTTATTCTGATTTTCATAAATTTTAATTGATATTTAATACACCACTTGTTTCTCCATCACTGAATCATCTTAAGGTAGGTTTCCATATTGAATAATAAAAGTTATTCAAAACGTAAACCTACCTGAAAATGCTACTGTGATAGCGAAACAATTGTTGTATTAAATAACAATAAAAATAAGTGAAAATCATAATAAACATATTTGATATTATATATCGATAACTTTCCTTCAAAGTGGAGTAATCCCTCAAGGTATGTGAGCCGATATGGTCCATCAAGAATTATACAATGCTATCGAGCATTAGTTGAGATATAACTGGTCTTATTTTATATGGTTTTTCATCAAGTAAAGACTTATACAATCAAATATGTAATTATTGTTACTATTGGAATACAGTGCTACAAATGAACTAAATCTGTGTTCAACTTCAAAATGAAGTCAATGAATATTTTAGAATATTTTGTCCCTTCAAATATATTATATTATATTATTTAGTATTATATTTCTGTATAATTGACAAGTTTTTCATTTAGATATTATTGTTGTATTTTGTATGTGACTGTTATATATTTAATAAAATATACCTTATATCAATAAATACTTATTTTCACAATTTTTTTTTTGTTATGTTTACAACAATCGTTGCGCTATCACAGTAGCATCATCAGGCAGGTTTATATTTCGAATAACTCTATAATTGAAATAATAATCAAATAAGAAGCCTGAAATTTTCTAGAATCAAGTTCATGTTAATGAAACTAAGATTTGTTTAATGTACTTATTTCGGAGTTCAACAGCCATTCTAAAGAATTTGGTTCTTTGATTACTAAATTAATCTCCTGAATGTAAATCTCATGTAATAAAATGATGAAGTTGTTCATTATTACCTCAGGTTTAATAAACAAATCGCAATCAACAATAGTTATGAACCGGAGGTAATAATGAAATTGTTGAGAAAAAAACAACTTGATAGGGCAACTGATTTCATTTTTCCTAAAACAAATGAAGACGTTATAAATACAATAGCGTAACATATTTCGGTAAAATAAGCCATAATATGAAAAATTTAGTACAGAAAGAACATTTCAATATTTCGTTGAGAACACAAGATAATTTAGCGGAATTCAGCAAAAACAATAAAACATAAATAATAAATCGGGTGTTTATCAGTTGAATTGTGGTAGTTGCGATAAAGTATTCGAAAACTTAACACCTCGATTTTCCGACTTTAAAATGAAAATGAGAAAAAAACATAAATTGACAAACATTCGAAAGACTGCTGCTTTTCGAATAAATAACACATCCAAGTGAGTCGAATAATTAAAATGCTGAAAGTCTAATGTATATAATATGCAATAAAACTATAGAAAAAATTGGCTGTACGATCCAATGCTGCGGAATATGCAAGGGATGGATCCATCTTATGTGTACAGATATTGCGAAAGTGTATATGCCGGAAAAGAGGAAATAGACTCGATGTGTAAGAACTGCGCAATGCTAGAAGTAAAAAAGATACGGTGGAGAAATCCCTGGAGGAACTAACTGAGAAATTGAAAAGAAAGGGGAAAAGCTAAGATAACATTAAGAAAGAAAAAGGGGAAAGTAGTTATTTCAAACAGATTCTGAAAAAGATTGAAACTCTGGAACTGGCGGTTACCTTGAATATCAAGACAATAGATGAAATATTGAACGCTACGGAGGAAATAAAACGAGAAAACAAAGACCTCAGAAAAAGACAATAAAACATGGAAACCACTATAGAAAAAATTGGAAAAGAATTAAATAGCTTAAGGGAGCAGATCTTATAAAACGCTGCTACATCTGATGTCCAAACTAGAAGGAAAAATATTATAGTTATATGATTGAAGAAGAGGAAAGATGTAGCTACACTTTTCATCAAGCTTGAAGTCAAAGTTCCGGAGAATGAAATGAAAGTAAGACAGTTACCACTGAAGAATCCGATTAAAACAATTTTGAACTCCTTTCAAGAAGAAAAGACCCAGCACAGGGTAATACAACAGCGAAAAGTAATGAGAGTCTTAAGTTCAAAGAGCATGGGATTGGAAGGAGACGACAGAAGGATATACATAAATGAAGATTTAACAAAAGGAACAAGTATTACTAAATAACGCAAAAGAGCGGAAAAAATCAGGACACAGGTACATTTGGTTAAGGGAAATCAAAGTTTTCTGTAGGAAGGGTGAGTACACGAAAATAATACATATTCAAAATTTCAACCAACTTGAAGTAATTAAGAGAACAAAGTTGAATTAAACCCATTCATTAATACAGTATGGATTATTTTGAGAGGAATCATCAATTTAAGCAAATATATACCAGATATTTTCAAATCGCAGAAGAACTCAATTTATTTGCCAATAAAGGAAATCATAGTAATTTTAGAATTTCACATAATAATATGAGGAGTGCAGAAAAATATTTTAGTGAATCCGATGTTGTTTTATCCCAGATGAACTTTGATATAGATTGCATAGTTTCGTCGGAAATATGGAAAATAAGGGACCTCAATCAGTATGAAATGGAAGGGTAAAACATAATATTCATTAATGGGGAGTTAAATCAGAATGATGGATTTGTTGTAGGTGAAAGTAGGCGAAATGAAAATTATAGACCTCATCTTAACAAAGCTTAATAAAAAAAAACACAGAGAATCGCTATCTACAGATCCCCAAGTTCACCTGTTGAGGAATTCAATAGGAATCTCCCAATGCTACTGGAATCGTGCAAAAAAAAATGAAAATAATTTATTCTTCTTTATTGGCGTTATCAATATAGACATTTAAAAAAAACATGTATATACAGAAGTATATCTTCATAATATGGGGGAATACGGATATATATATATATATATATATATATATATATATATATATATATATATATATATATATATATATATATATATATATATCGATGATAAATGATTTTAGTCTAGCAACAGTTAATATAATATCAAGCACTGATCACATCTACGTCAGCTCTGATAATGATATAGAAACATATTTACCTGCTATAGTATATACAACTGTGACCGACAATTACACAAGCTTCATAGAGATATTCATGGAAAAACCAGCAAATATGAATTTAAATAAATAATCTTTCAAAAAAACATACATAAACTATACTCAAATGATGAAAATAGTTAAAGAGCCAAAATGGAATGAAGTATATGGAACACGTGAATTCTACCAGTTAGTTGAATTGGCATGTGAGCGTAGCTCTTTCACCAAGTGACTACTCAGCAGTCTGCCACCAGAGGCAGAAAGTGTAATAAGGGTTACGTCTTATCATCGTGTGTTCATCTCTTGATGAACACACCGTCTGCCAGTTTGGGCTTCTGTTCGAAAACCTACAACCGTCTGACTGGTAGCAGGGAAGCATTATCCAACCTCTACTGGTTCTGCATTGCGAGTACCCAAATTTCTGGGACGCAACTCACCCGCTGGAAGGACTTCTTACCCATTCATCCGAACGCAGTCTCATGAACTAAGATAGTCTCAAGATTGATGCCTCAATTAATCCTGGTACAAGCACCGTCACTCCGGCCTGTACGTCAAGACCCACGAACCCTTGTGAAGTATTTCGATTGATCCTGGCGTCAAGCACCAACGGACTAGCCGTTTCGTCGAGATCCACAAATCCAGAAACGTCTCACAATAGAAACAGGTTCAGGACGACGCCGGTTGAACCGTCAAGTCCCGCTGAACTCTGAGACATTTCATGAGAGTATCCCGTACATTAGTGTAATGTAATTATAATTAGTGTAAACAAAATACGTCCTTAGTCCATCATGCGAACTTTCAACCACTCTCCTCGAGTCCAACACAAATCGGTTGGCCAGGTGGTCAAGTACCACCTGTGGGCATCCTCCCTGTGGCATCCACCTGTGGGTATCCACTGTGGACAAACACCTGTGGACATCCACTGTCCCCAGGTAACACAGAATGCAACATAACGCACTCGACCATTAGAGAGAAAGCTAGTTTTAAGTGAGAGGCCCTGTGCTGCGACGGACTCCCATGTCCATGAGTTGATCAATGCGGTGATCATTAGGGTGAGACTAGGGCCCCATTTGGTCGATCTTCCATCACACGTGTCCAGAGACTGGCGCGAATGGCATTACGTTAGACACCAAGACTTAACCATCCATTTCAACGGGATAAAACTAGGGTCCTTAATTTAGTTATCAAAGGACAAAACTCTCCAGAATAGCTGTTGAACTCCGAAATGAGTACATTAAACAAATCTTAGTTTCATTAACATGAACTTGAGTCTATGAAATTTCAGGCTTCTAATTTGATGATTATTTCAATAATATAGTTATTCAAAATGTTAACTTGCCTGATGATGCTACTGTTATAGCGAAACGATTGTTTTAAACATAACAATAAAAAATTTTGTAGAAATAAGTATAACCTTATTTAAATATTATTTCAATAATACCTTTAGTATTGAATCAATAAATTATACATAATGTCAATATTATTTATTCTTTGAAAGATCAAACCATGGAAGGTATATTTTATTAAATATTTAACAGTCACATGCAAAATACAACAATTATATCTGAATGAAAAACTTGACAATTATACAGAAATATAATACTAAATAAGATAATATAATATATTAGAAGGGAGAAACTATTCTAAAATGTTCATTGACTTCATTTTGAAGTTGTACACAGATTTAATTGATTTGTAGCACTGTATTTCAATAGTAATTACATATTTGATTGTATCAGTCTTTACTTGATAAAAAACCATATAAAATAAAACCACTTATATCTTGACTAATGTTCGATTGCATTGTATAATGCTTGATGGACCATATCGGCTCACATAGCTTGAGCGATTATTCCACTTTGAAGGAAAGTTATCGATATATAATATTAAATAAGGTTATTATGATTTTCACTAGATTTAATTGTTATTTTATACAACAATTGTTTCGCTATCACATTAGCATATTCAGGTAGGTTTACCCTTTGAATAAACAGTTATGTAATCTGTAAATCTATCCGAAGAAGAAGAATAATAATAGTTATTCAAAATGTAAACTCAACTTAAGATGCTACTGTTGTATTAAATATCAATAAAAATTCGTGAAAATCAGAGTAAACTCATTTAATATAGATTTTCATCAAATAAAACAGAAATAAATTGAATGCAATCACATCATATGACCAATTCAAATGAATGAAATGAATGAAATAAAAAAAAGGACCATACTCATAAGATACTCAAACTCTAATTGCTATTAAATGATCATAGTGTTAATTAATCTCTTAACAAAGTTTGTATCCAATTCTGAGAAATAAATTTTTATTGTTATTTAACAAAACAGTTGTTTCGCTAGCAACTTCAGGTACGTTTACATCATTTTAACTATTATTATTCTTGATCTTCAGGTAGGTTTACGTTTTGAATAACTAATATTATTCAGAATGGAAACCTACCATAAGATGATACTGTGATGGAGAAACAAGTGGTATATTAAATACCAATTAAAATTTATGAAAATCAGAATAATCTTATTTAATCGTAGTTTTCATCAAGTAAAGGCTGATTCGATTAAATATGTAATTATTGTTAGTATTGGAATACACTGCTACAATTAAATAAATTCTTATCTCTCTTTTGATTCTCCATCTAACTTCTTAGTGATTTATGGGTTTGTAATTTCAAAATCTTTTTCTTCTTTCTGGTGATGTTTTAGGATTGTGCCAAGAGTTCAATTGTTCTGCCATTCCTTCAAACAAAATATTAATATTAATTAAACTGAAAATTGCAGTTTCTGAATTCATTGAAATGATTCTCTATATACACATTATTGAAAAAATATTTTTCAAGTATCTTAATAATTTTTCTGTATTATCAGTGATTGATTACTAAAAACGTTTTCTTAATTTCACATCCAAATTCTTGATAGAAACTAATTCAAGATTACATTCCTCCAGATATTGAGCGAGTAAGATTCTAAATTTTATCTACGGCTTAAAATCTTCACTACAATTAAACTTTAATGTTATTTATGTTGATTATATCAGTGAATTTTCGACAAGTGATGTAGGATTGTTGAAAAAATATTTATACTTGTGGAACCTCTCTGTCCGCTAATGATTATTATCAAAATGCCCTATTTCTAATCTATTGAACATTTCTCGTTTATGTATCCTTTCAAATACCAAATATTGTTAAAAACCAAAAAGGTCCAAGATTTAAATAATTCAAATTATGGTATAACAGAAATATCATATGAATTGACATTATTATGGAGAATGTTAGTATAAATATACTGCTCCAATTACAGATTTCAATAAGGTATTCAGGAAATACTGACTAGTTTTTACATACCTTCATTAATTATTTGGTTTTTTTCATCGAGTTTCCTGTAAAATAAAAATAAGGAACTATTTAGTTAGTCAAAAATTTTAGTTTGTCTGAAGATCGTGTAACAATATAAGTACCATCGAGAAAAACAACACAAATTTGTGAAGGCAATACCAGGTTGGGAATGCTGCAAAAGTTGAATTTTTTGAGAAGAACGTTATTCTCTGCCCGCACCCTAGGTTATTCTTCTAGTGACAAGTTGCGAATACAAACTCGATCATAAAATATTGATGAGATGAAATTTTAATATAATTTTTTTTCATTTTCATCTGTTCCCAATAATGAAATAAAAATGAATAATAAATAACCCGATGCCTTACTTTACTAGCGAAATTACTCACTATACTGGACTTGTTCGAATTATAAATATATTTTATCAATTATGTATAAAAATCTGACTTGCCAAGGAGTAATTAACAGAGAAATGTTATTATATAATTGAAGTTGAAAAGCGCTCATGTGAAATCAGCAGTTGTTGCCTCCTTATTCTATTTTGAAATGTTAAGTTTTAGATCGTACGAATCTCAAATTTCGAAAATGTTGGAAAAAATTTGATACAATTTCAAACGTGAATAACTGCAAAACTATTAGAACCAATTTTGCCTATTATCAAATTTAGCAGCGTGATATAGACCCTAAACCTTCCTTGAAAGTTCTAAGATTTTAGCTTTTTCCGTTCAAAAGTTAAGTGTGTTTGCGGCCCACCGGTTGCAAGGAATTACTTTCAACATTGGATTCTTCATCAGTGAGTCGAACCTAGTCGTTTGAGACTATTTTCTGCTCATTATTCTAAAATTACAGACAATTGGGCAAAACATCAGCAAGCTGCTCTCTGGAAATATTCCGCTATAAAAATAAGTGGTTTAATAATTACCTCCAACTGACTGAGCGTTTCCTCGTCTTACTGTTTCAGTTGAAATTCCTGAAACAGTTTCACTGCCAGCGTTTCTTTGTGCTTCTGTTGAAATTCCTTCAACAACTGCGCCCTTCTTCTTTTGTTCGTATTCTTCTAAAGACACAAACTTCTTTTTTTGGGATTTCTTGCCCATGATCTGAAACAATAATGATTGTTTTAAAACATGACATGTATATGATCCATCGCACGTTTTAAAGAATATTGTTGAATTTGGGACAGTAAAATATGAACTTAGGATAAAATATTAATTACTTCATATGTTCAGTATGAAAATTGGAGAAAAATTCTGAATAAATTGTTCAAAAGTTCTCATATCAAATGAGGATATTGGACATTTATTTTTTAGCGTATATTAATTTTAAAATCTTGGTAATTAGTTTATTCTCGTAAGTTTCCTAATGGATAAACTAACTAAAAATGAAGATTATAATGCCAAAGATAACAAAGTTTCTAAAATTTACGTATGACTAAAATCCACTTACCCCTTCAAGTTTTCCAAGTAACAAAATGTACACGGTTCAAGTCGATATTCTTAATACTCTCTTGTAAATTAAGTTGTCAAAAATAAATGCTGAATGATTTTAATGCAATGATATTTATGATTCCAACTAAGGACTAATCATTTCCCACTCTTCATTAGAATAGCTATCTTCTTCTGTCGCAAGCATAGAAAAACTACATTCCATAAATAATTTGTCCATTGTCGCGAGTTACGGCTTAACTTTATTTTCACAAGAACCTCTCCAATCACTGAGAACGTCATTCTGCGCATGTCCTCTAGCTTGGTTTATTCCTGAAGTAGACCATAGATAAACTATTTGTGAAATGTAGTTTTTTCTATGGTTGCGACAGAAGAAGAAATTCTATTCTATGTTCTAATGGAAAAAGGGAAATGATTATTAGTTCTGTGGTTGAAATCATAAATACCATTGCTTTAAAACCTATCAGCATTTCATTGTTGACAACTTAACTTACAGGAGAGTATCAAGAATAGTGACTTTAATCGTGTACATTGTGTGACTTGGAAAACTTGAAGTGGTAAGTTTTAGAAATATTGTTATCCTTGGTTGCTTGAAATAAATAATTAATCTAAAATATATTCTTCAGAATTGTATGCAACTTTTGTTGACAGAGAATAAGTAATGTTGTGTTTATTCAATGGCAACTATTATTTGAGTCTTATCAGGTTTAAGCTATTTCTGTTGGTTTCAAGGTATAGCAATTCATGTTGGGACATAATCAATTTACGGATCCTGAAAATACACTTATAATATATCTCTTTTAATGATATCTAGTAAACAGAATTATACAAAGACAAGTAATATTATTGACCAAAATCTCAAAACCGAATTACAACATTATATTCTTCATTTTCGGTTAGATTATCCATTAGAAAACTTACGAGAATAAACTGATTACCAAGAATATAACATTAATATATGCTAATAAACAAACGTCTAATATCCTCATTTGAGATAAGAACTTTTAAACAATTTATTCAGAATTTTTCTCCAATTTTCATACTGAGCCTATGAAGCAATTAATACTTTATCCTAAGTTCATATTTTTATTGTCTCAAAGTCAACAATTTTCTTTAAAACGTGCGATGGATCATATACATGTCATTATTTAAAACAATCATTATTATTTCAGATCATGGGCAAGAAATCCCAAAAAAAGAAGTTTGTGTCTTTAGAAGAATACGAACAAAAGAGGAAGGGCGCAGTTGTTGAAAGAATTTCACCAGAAACACAAAGGAACGTTGGCAGTGAAGCGGTTTCAGAAATTTCACATGAAACAGAAAGACGAGGAAACGCTTGCAGTTGGAGGAAACTCGATGAGAAAAAGAAAATAATTAATGAAGGTATGTAAAAACTAGTCAGTATTTCCTGAATACCTTAATGAAATCTGTAATTGGAGCAGTACATTTTATACTATCATTCTCCATATTAATGTCAGTTCATATGATATTTCTGTTATACCATAATTTGAATTATGTAAATTTTGGACCTATTTGGTTTTTAACAATATTTGGTATTTGAAAGGATACATACACGAGACATGTTCAATCGATTAGAAAAAGGAAATTTTGATAACAATGATTAGCGGCCAGGGAGGTTCCACAAGTATAAATATTTGTTCATCAATCTTACATCACTTGTCGGAAATTCACTGATTTAATCAACATAAATAACATTAAACCTAAATTGTAGTGAAGATATTAAGCCGAAGATAAAATTAAGAATTTTACTCATTTAATATATGGAGAAATGTAATCTTGAAATAGTTTCTATCAAGAATTTGGATGTGATATTATGAAAACTTTTAGAGTAATCAATCACTGATAATGCAGAAAAACTATTAAAGTATTTGAAAAATATTTTTTTAATGTTGTGTATATAGAAAATCATTTTAATGAATTCAGAAACTTCAGTTTAGTTAATATTAATATTTTGTTTGAAGGAATGGCAGAAGAAATGAACTCTTGGCGCAATCCTAAAAAATCACCAGAAAGAAGAGAAAGATTTCGAATATTCAAACCCATAAATCACGAAGAAGTTAGTTGGAGAATCAAAAAGTGAGATGAGAATTTATTTAGTTGTAGCAGCGCATTCCAATAGTAACAATAATTACATATTTATTTAAATCAGCCTTTACTTGATGAAAATTCCGATTAAATAAGGTTATTCTGATTTTCATAAATTTTAATTGATATTTAATACACCACTTGTTTCTCCATCACTGAATCATCTTAAGTTAGGTTTACATATTGAATAATAAAAGTTATTCAAAACGTAAACCTACCTGAAAATGCTACTGTGATAGCGAAACAATTGTTGTATTAAATAACAATAAAAATAAGTGAAAATCATAATAAACATATTTAATATTATATATCGATAACTTTCCTTCAAAGTGGAATAATCCCTCAAGGTATGTGAGCCGATATGGTCCATCAAGAATTATACAATGCTATCGAGCATTAGTTGAGATATAACTGGTCTTATTTTATATGGTTTTTCATCAAGTAAAGACTGATACAATCAAATATGTAATTATTGTTACTATCGGAATACAGTGCTACAAAAGAACTAAATCTGTGTTTAACTTCAAAATGAAGTCAATGAATATTTTAGAATATTTTCTCCCTTCAAATATATTATATTATATTATTTAGTATTATATTGCTGTATAATTGACAAGTTTTTAATTTAGATATTATTGTTGTATTTTGTATGTGACTGTTATATATTTAATAAAATATACCTTATATCAATAAATACTTATTTTCACAAATTTTTTTTTGTTATGTTTACAACAATCGTTGCGCTATCACAGTAGCATCATCAGGCAGGTTTATATTTCGAATAACTCTATAATTGAAATAATAATCAAATTAGAAGCCTGAAATTTTCTAGAATCTAGTTCATGTTAATGAAACTAAGATTTGTTTAATGTACTTATTTCGGAGTTCAACAGCCATTCTGAAGAATTTGGTTCTCTGATTACTAAATTAATCTCCTGAATGTAAATCTCATGTAATAAAATGATGAAGTTGTTCATTATTACCTCAGGTTTAATAAACAAATCGCAATCAACAATAGTTATGAACCGGAAGTAATAATGAAATTGTTGAGAAAAAAACAACTTGATAGGGCAACTGATTTCATTTTTCCTAAAACAAATGAAGACGTTATAAATACAATAGCGTAACATATTTCGGTAAAATAAGCCAAAATATGAAAAATTTAGTACAGAAAGAACAATTCAATATTTCGTTGAGAACACAAGATAATTTAGCGGAATTCAGCAAAAACAATAAAACATAAATAATAAATCGGTTGTTTATCAGTTGAATTGTGGTAGTTGCGATAAAGTATTCGAAAACTTAACACCTCGATTTTCCGACTTTAAAATGAAAATGAGAAAAAAACATAAATTGACAAACATTCGAAAGACTGCTGCTTTTCGAATAAATAACACATCCAAGTGAGTCGAAGAATTAAAATGCTGAAAGTCTAATGTATATAATATGCAATTAAACTATAGAAAAATTTAGCTGTACGATCCAATGCTGCGGAATATGCAAGGGATGGATCCATCTTATGTGTACAGATATTGCGAAAGTGTATATGCCGGAAAAGAGGAAATAGACTCGATGTGTAATAACTGCGCAATACTAGAAGTAAAAAAGATACGGTGGAGAAATCCCTGGAGGAACTAACTGAGAAATTGAAAAGAAAGAGGAAAAGCTAAGATAAAATTGAGAAAGAAAAAGGGGAAAGTAGTTACTTCAAACAGATTCTGAAAAAGATTGAAATTCTGGAACTGGCGGTTACCTTGAATATCAAGACAATAGGTTAAATATTGAACGCTACGGAGGAAATAAAACGAGAGAACAAAGACCTCAGAAAAAGGCAATAAAACATGGAAATCACTATAGAAAAAATTGGAAAAGAATTAAATAGCTTAAGAGAGCAGATCTTACAAAACGCTGCTACATCTGATGTCCAAACTAGAAGGAAAAATATTATAGTTATAGGATTGAAGAAGAGGAAAGATATAGCTACACTCTTCATCAAGCTTGAAGTCAAAGTTCCGGAGAATGAAATGAAAGTAAGACAGTTACCACTGAAGAATTCGATTAAAACAATTTTGAACTCCTTTGAAGAAGAAAAGACCCAGCACAGGGTAATACAACCGCGAAAAGTAATGAGAGTCTTAAGTTCAAAGAGCATGGGATTGGAAGGAGACGACAGAAGGATATACATAAATGAAGATTTAACAAAAGGAACAAGTATTACTAAATAACGCAGAAGAGCGGAAAAAATCAGGACACAGGTACATTTGGTTAAGAGAAATCAAAGTTTTCTGTAGGAAGGGTGAGTACACGAAAATACTACATATTCAAAATTGCAACCAACTTGAAGTAATTAAGAGAACAAAGTTGAATTAAACCCATTCATCAATACCGTATGGGTGATTTTGAGAAGAATCATCAATTCAAGCAAATATATACCAGATATTTTCAAATCGCAGAGGAACTCAATTTATTTACCAATAAAGGAAATCATAGTAATTTTAGAATTTCACATAATAATATAAGGAGTGCAGAAAAATATTTTAGTGAATCCGATGTTGTTTTATCACAGATGAACTTTGATATAAATTGCATAGTTTCGTCGGAAATATGGAAAATAAGGGACCTCAATCAGTATGAAATGGAAGGGTAAAACATAATATTCATTAATGGGGAGTTAAATCAGAATGATGGAGTGGTTGTAGGCGAAAGTAGGCGAAATGAAAGTTATAGACCTCAATTTAACAAAGCTTAATAAAAAAACACAGAGAATCGCTAAATACAGATCCCCAAGTTCACCTGTTGAGGAATTCAATAGGAATCTCCCAATGCTACTGGAATCGTGCAAAAAAAATGAAAATAATTTATTCTTCTTTATTGGCGTTATCAATATAGACATTTAAAAAAAACATGTATATACAGAAGAATATCTTCATAATATGGGGGAATACGGATATATATATATAAATATATATATATATATATATATATATATATATATATATATATATCGATGATAAATGATTTTAGTCTAGCAACAGTTAATATGAAATCATGCACTGATCACATCTACGTCAGCTCTGATAATGATATAGAAACATATTTACCTGCTATAGTATATACAACTGTGACCGACCATTACACAAGCTTCATAGAGATATTCCTAGAAAAACCAGTAAATATGAATTTAAATAAATAATCTTTCAAAAAAACATACATAAACTATAATCAAATGATGAAAATAGTTGAATAGCAAAAATGGAATGAAGTATATGGAACACGGGAATTCTACCAGTTAGTTGAATTGGCATGTGAGCGTAGCTCTTTCACCAAGTGACTAATCAGCAGTCTGCCACCAGAGGCAAAAAGTGTAATAAGGGTCACGCTTTATCATCGTGTGTTCATCTCTTGATGAACACACCGTCTTCCAGTTTGGGCTTCTGTTCGAAAACCTACAACCGTCTGACTGATGGCAGGTAAGCATTATCCAACCTCTACTGGTTCTGCATTGCGAGTACCCAATATCTGGGACGCAACACACACGCTGGAAGGACTTCTTATCCATTCATCCGAACGCAGTCTCATGAACTAAGATAATCTCAAGATTGATGTCTCAATTGATCCTGGTACAAGCACCGTCACTCCGGCCTGTACGTCAAGACCCACGAACCCTTGTGAAGTATATCGATTGATCCTGGCGTCAAGCACCAACGGACTAGCCGTTTCGTCGAGATCCACAAATCCAGAAACGTCTCACAATAGAAACAGGTTCAGGACGACGCCGGTTGAACCGTCAAGTCCCGCTGAACCCTGAGACATTTCATGATAGTATACCGTACATTAGTGTAATTTAATTATAATTAGTGTAAACAAAATACGTCCTTAGTCCATCATGCGAACTTTCAACCACTCTCCTCGAGTCCAACACAAATCGGTTGGCCAGGTGGTCAAGTACCACCTGTGGGCATCCTCCCTGTGGCATCCACCTGTGGGTATCCACCTGTGGACAAACACCTGTGGACTGTCCCCAGGTAACACAGTATGCAACATAACGCACTCGACCATTAGAGAGAAAAATTAGAAGATTTACTGCAGTAGGTTAGAGAAAGCTAGTTTTAAGTGAGAGGCCCTGTGTTGCGACGGACTCCCATGTCCATGAGTTGATCAATGCGGTGATCATTAGGGTGAAACTAGGGCCCCATTTGGTCGATCTTCCATCACACGTGTCCAGAGACTGGCGCGAATGGCATTACGTTAGACACCAAGACTTAACAATCCATTTCAACGGGATAAAACTAGGGTCCTTAATTTAGTAATCAAAGGACAAAACTCTCCAGAATAGCTGTTGAACTTCGAAATGAGTACATTAAACAAATCTTAGTTTCATTAACATGAACTTGAGTCTATGAAATTTCAGGCTTCTAATTTGATTATTATTTCAATAATATAGTTATTCAAAATGTAAACTTGCCTGATGATGCTACTGTTATAGCGAAACGATTGTTGTAAACATAACAATAAAAAATTTTGTGAAAATAAATATAACCTTATTTAAATATTTTTTCAATAATACCTTTAGTATTGAATCAATAAATTATACATAATGTCAATATTATTTATTCTTTGAAAGATCAAACCATGGAAGGTATATTTTATTAAATATATAACAGTCACATACAAAATACAACAATTATATCTGAATGAAAAACTTGACAATTATACAGAAATATAATGCTAAATAAGATAATATAATATATTGGAAGGGAGAAACTATTCTAAAATGTTCATTGACTTCATTTTGAAGTTGTACACAGATTTAATTGATTTGTAGCACTGTATTTCAATAGTAATTACATATTTGATTGTATCAGTCTTTACTTGATAAAAAACCATATAAAATAAAACCACTTATATCCTGACTAATGTTCGATTGCATTGTATAATGCTTGATGGACCATATCGGCTCACATAGCTTGAGCGATTATTCCACTTTGAAGGAAAGTTATCGATATATAATATTAAATAAGGTTATTATGATTTTCACTAGATTTAATTGTTATTT
The DNA here is from genome assembly GCA_034642435.1 of Megalocaria dilatata. Lineage (NCBI taxonomy): Eukaryota > Metazoa > Arthropoda > Insecta > Coleoptera > Coccinellidae > Megalocaria > Megalocaria dilatata. The sequence continues at coordinate 77,918,233 of CM067855.1, read as the reverse complement.
AATACAACAATTGTTTCGCTATCACATTAGCATTTTCAGGTAGGTTTACCCTTTGAATAAACAGTTATTCAATCTGTAAATCTACCCGAAGAAGAAGAATAATAATAGTTACTCAAAATGTAAACTCAACTTAAGATGCTACTGATGTATTAAATATCAATAAAAATTCGTGAAAATCAGAGTAAACTCATTTAATATGGATTTTCATCAAATAAAACAGAAATAAATTGAATGCAATCACATCATATGACCAATTCAAATGAATGAAATGAATGAAATAAAAAAATAAGATACTCAAACTCTAATTGCTATTAAATGATCATAGTATTAATTAATCTCTTAACAAAGTTTGTATCCAATTCTGAGGAATAAATTTTTATTGTTATTTAACAAAACAGTTGTTTCGCTAGCAACTTCAGGTACGTTTACATCATTTTAACTATTATTATTCTTGATCTTCAGGTAGGTTTACGTTTTGAATAACTAATATTATTCAGAATGGAAACCTACCTTAAGATGATACTTTGATGAAGAAACAAGTGGTCTATTAAATACCAATTAAAATTTATGAAAATCAGAATAATCTTATTTAATCGTAATTTTCATCAAGTAAAGGCTGATTCAATTAAATATGTAATTATTGTTAGTATTGAAATACACTGCTACAATTAAATAAATTCTTATCTCTCTTTTGATTCTCCATCTAACTTCTTAGTGATTTATGGGTTTGTAATTTCAAAATCTTTTTCTTCTTTCTGGTGATGTTTTAGGATTGTGCCAAGAGTTCAATTGTTCTGCCATTCCTTCAAACAAAATATTAATATTAATTAAACTGAAAATTGCAGTTTCTGAATTCATTGAAATGATTCTCTATATACACATTATTGAAAAAATATTTTTCAAGTATCTTAATAATTTTTCTGTATTATCAGTGTTTGATTACTAAAAACATTTTCTTAATTTCACATCCAAATTCTTGATAGAAACTAATTCAAGATTACATTCCTCCAGATATTGAGCGAGTAAGATTCTAAATTTTATCTACGGCTTAAAATCTTCACTACAATTAAACTTTAATGTTATTTATGTTGATTATATCAGTGAATTTTCGACAAGTGATGTAGGATTGTTGAAAAAATATTTATACTTGTGGAACCTCTCTGTCCGCTAATTATTATTATCAAAATGCCCTATTTCTAATCTATTGAACATTTCTCGTTTATGTATCCTTTCAAATACCAAATATTGTTAAAAACCAAAAAGGTCCAAGATTTAAATAATTCAAATTATGGTATAACAGAAATATCATATGAATTGACATTATTATGGAGAATGTTAGTATAAAATATACTGCTCCAATTACAGATTTCAATAAGGTATTCAGGAAATACTGACTAGTTTTTACATACCTTCATTAATTATTTGGTTTTTTTCATCGAGTTTCCTGTAAAATAAAAATAAGGAACTATTTAGTTAGTCAAAAATTTTAGTTTGTCTGAAGATCGTGTAACAATATAAGTACCATCGAGAAAAACAACAGAAATTTGTGAAGGCAATACCAGGTTGGGAATGCTGCAAAAGTTGAATTTTTTGAGAAAAACGTTATTCTCTGCCCGCACCCTAGGTTATTCTTCTAGTGACAAGTTGCGAATACAAACTCGATCATAAAATATTGATGAGATGAAATTTTTATATAATTTTTTTTCATTTTCATCTGACCCCAATAATGAAATAAAAATGAATAATAAATAACCCGATGCCTTACTTTACTACGAAATTACTCACTATACTGGACTTATTCGAATTATAAATATATTTCATCAATTATGTATAAAAATCTGACTTGCCAAGGAGTAATTAACAGAGAAATGTTATTATATAATTGAAGTTGAAAAGCGCTCACGTGAAATCAGCAGTTGTTGCCTCCTTATTCTATTTTGAAATGTTAAGTTTTAGATCGTACGAATCTCAAATTTCGAAAATGTTGAAACAAATTTGATAAAATTTCAAACGTGAATAAATGCAGAACTATTAGAACCAATTTTGCCTATTATCAAATTTAGCAGCGTGATATAGACCCTAAACCTTCCTTGAAAGTTCTAAGATTTTAGCTTTTTCCGTTCAAAAGTTAAGTGTGTTTGCGGCCCACCGGTTGCAAGGAATTACTTTCAACATTGGATTCTTCATCAGTGAGTCGAACCTAGTCGTTTGAGACTATTTTCTGCTCATTATTCTAAAATTACAGACAATTGGGCAAAACATCAGCAAGCTGCTCTCTGGAAATATTCCGCTATAAAAATAAGTGGTTTAATAATTACCTCCAACTGTTAGCGTTTCCTCGTCTTTCTGTTTCAGTTGAAATTCCTGAAACAGTTTCACTGCCAGCGTTTCTTTGTGCTTCTGTTGAAATTCCTTCAACAACTGCGCCCTTCTTCTTTTGTTCGTATTCTTCTAAAGACACAAACTTCTTTTTTTGGGATTTCTTGCCCATGATCTGAAACAATAATGATTGTTTTAAAACATGACATGTATATGATCCATCGCACGTTTTAAAGAATATTGTTGAATTTGGGACAGTAAAATATGAACTTAGGATAAAGTATTAATTACTTCATATGTTCAGTATGAAACTTGGAGAAAAATTCTGAATAAATTGTTCAAAAGTTCTCATATCAAATGAGGATATTGGACATTTATTTTTTAGCGTATATTAATTTTAAAATCTTGGTAATTAGTTTATTCTCGTAAGTTTTCTAATGGATAAACTAACCGAAAATGAAGAATATAATGCCAAAGATAACAAAGTTTCTAAAATTTACGTATGACTAAAATCCACTTACCCCTTCAAGTTTTCCAAGTAACAAAATGTACACGGTTCAAATCAATATTCTTAATCCTCCCTTGTAAATTAAGTTGTCAAAAATAAATGCTGAATGATTTTAATGCAATGATATTTATGATTCCAACTAGGACTAATCATTTCCCATTCTTCATTAGAATAGCTATCTTCTTCTGTCGCAAGCATAGAAAAACTACATTCCATAAATAGTTTGTCCATTGTCGCCAGTTACGGCATACCTTTATTTTCACAAGAACCTCTCCAATCACTGAGAACGTCATTCTGCGCATGTCCTCTAGCTTGGTTTATTCCTGAAGTAGACCATAGATAAACTATTTGTGAAATGTAGTTTTTTCTATGGTTGCGACAGAAGAAGAAATTCTATTCTATGTTCTAATGGAAAGTGGAAAATGATTATTAGTTCTGTGGTTGAAATCATAAATACCATTGCTTTAAAACCTATCAGCATTTCATTGTTGACAACTTAACTTACAGGAGAGTATCAATTAATCGTGTACATTGTGTGACTTGGAAAACTTGAAGTGGTAAGTTTTAGAAATATTGTTATCCTTGGTTGCTTGAAATAAATAATTAATCTAAAATATATTCTTCAGAATTGTATGCAACTTTTGTTGACAGAGAATAAGTAATGTTGTGTTTATTCAATGGCAACTATTATTTGAGTCTTATCAGGTTTAAGCTATTTCTGTTGGTTTCAAGGTGGAGCAATTCATGTTGGGACATAATCAATTTACGGATCCTGAAAATACACTTATAATATATCTCTTTTAATGATATCTAGTAAACAGAATTATACAAAGACAAGTAATATTATTGACCAAAATCTCAAAACCGAATTACAACATTATTTTCGGTTAGATTATCCATTAGAAAACTTACGAGAATAAACTGATTACCAAGAATATAACATTAATATATGCTAATAAACAAACGTCTAATATCCTCATTTGAGATTAGAACTTTTAAACAATTTATTCAGAATTTTTCTCCAATTTTCATACTGAGCCTATGAAGCAATTAATACTTTATCCTAAGTTCATATTTTTATTGTCTCAAAGTCAACAATTTTCTTTAAAACGTGCGATGGATCATATACATGTCATTATTTAAAACAATCATTATTATTTCAGATCATGGGCAGGAAATCCCAAAAAAAGAAGTTTGTGTCTTTAGAAGAATATGAACAAAAGAGGAAGGGCGCAGTTGTTGAAAGAATTTCACCAGAAACACAAAGGAACGTTGGCAGTGAAGCGGTTTCAGAAATTTCACATGAAACAGAAAGACGAGGAAACGCTTGCAGTTGGAGGAAACTCGATGAGAAAAAGAAAATAATTAATGAAGGTATGTAAAAACTAGTCAGTATTTCCTGAATACCTTAATGAAATCTGTAATTGGAGCAGTACATTTTATACTATCATTCTCCATATTAATGTCAGTTCATATGATATTTCTGTTATACCATAATTTGAATTATGTAAATTTTGGACCTATTTGGTTTTTAACAGTATTTGGTATTTGAAAGGATACATACACGAGACATGTTCAATCGATTAGAAATAGGAAATTTTGATAACAATGATTAGCGGACAGGGAGGTTCCACAAGTATAAATATTTGTTCATCAATCTTACATCACTTGTCGGAAATTCACTGATTTAATCAACATAAATAACATTAAACCTTAATTGTAGTGAAGATATTAAGCCGTAGATAAAATTAAGAATTTTACTCATTTAATATATGGAGAAATGTAATCTTGAAATAGTTTCTATCAAGAATTTGGATGTGATATTATGAAAACCTTTTTAGTAATCAATCACTGATAATGCAGAAAAACTATTAAGGTATTTGAAAAATATTGTTTTAATGTTGTGTATATAGAAAATCATTTTAATGGATTCAGAAACTTCAGTATAGTTAATATTAATATTTTGTTTGAAGGAAGGGCAGAAGAAATGAACTCTTGGCGCAATCCTAAAAAATCACCAGAAAGAAGAGAAAGATTTCGAAAATTCAAACCCACAAATCACGAAGAAGTTAGTTGGAGAATCAAAAAGTGAGATGAGAATTTATTTAGTTGTAGCAGCGCATTCCAATAGTAACAATAATTACATATTTATTTAAATCAGCCTTTAATTGATGAAAATTCCGATTAAATAAGGTTATTCTGATTTTCATAAATTTTAATTGATATTTAATACACCACTTGTTTCTCCATCACTGAATCATCTTAAGGTAGGTTTCCATATTGAATAATAAAATTTATTCAAAACGTAAACCTACCTGAAAATGCTACTGTGATAGCGAAACAATTGTTGTATTAAATAACAATAAAAATAAGTGAAAATCATAAAAAACATATTTAATATTATATATCCATAACTTTCCTTCAAAGTGGAATAATCCCTCAAGGTATGTGAGCCGATATGGTCCATCAAGAATTATACAATGCTATCGAGCATTAGTTGAGATATAACTGGTCTTATTTTATATGGTTTTTCATCAAGTAAAGACTGATACAATCAAATATGTAATTATTGTTACTATTGGAATACAGTGCTACAAATGAACTAAATCTGTGTTCAACTTCAAAATGAAGTCAATGAATATTTTAGAATATTTTCTCCCTTCAAATATATTATATTATTTAGTATTATATTTCTGTATAATTGACAAGTTTTTCAATTAGATATTATTGTTGTATTTTGTATGTGACTGTTATATATTTAATAAAATATACCTTATATCAATAAATACTTATTTTCACAAATTTTTTTTTTGTTATGTTTACAACAATCGTTGCGCTATCACAGTAGCATCATCAGGCAGGTTTATATTTCGAATAACTCTATAATTGAAATAATAATCAAATTAGAAGCCTGAAATTTTCTAGAATCAAGTTCATGTTAATGAAACTATGATTTGTTTAATGTACTTATTTCGGAGTTCAACAGCCATTCTGAAGAATTTGGTTCTTTGATTACTAAATTAATCTCCTGAATGTAAATCTCATGTAATAAAATGATGAAGTTGTTCATTATTACCTCAGGTTTAATAAACAAATCGCAATCAACAATAGTTATGAACCGGAGGTAATAATGAAATTGTTGAGAAAAAAACAACTTGATAGGGCAACTGATTTCATTTTTCCTAAAACAAATGAAGACGTTATAAAAACAATAGCGTAACATATTTCGGTAAAATAAGCCATAATATGAAAAATTTAGTACAGAAAGAACAATTCAATATTTCGTTGAGAACACGAGATAATTTAGCGGAATTCAGCAAAAACAATAAAACATAAATAATAAATCGGGTGTTTATCAGTTGAATTGTGATAGTTGCGATAAAGTATTCGAGAACTTAACACCTCGATTTTCCGACTTTAAAATGAAAATGAGAAAAAAACATAAATTGACAAACATTCGAAAGACTGCTGCTTTTCGAATAAATAACACATCCAAGTGAGTCGAATAATTAAAATGCTGAAAGTCTAATGTATATAATATGCAATAAAACTATAGAAAAAATTGGCTGTACGATCCAATGCTGCGGAATATGCAAGGGATGGATCCATCTTATGTGTACAGATATTGCCGGAAAAGAGGAAATAGACTCGATGTGTGAGAACTGCGCAATGCTAGAAGTAAAAAAGATACGGTGGAGATATCCCTGGAGGAACTAACTGAGAAATTGAAAAGAAAGAGGAAAAGCTAAGGTAAAATTAAGAAAGAAAAAGGGGAAAGTAGTTATTTCAAACAGATTCTGAAAAAGATTGAAACTCTGGAACTGGCGGTTACCTTGAATATCAAGACAATAGATGAAATATTGAACGCTACGGAGGAAATAAAACGAGAAAACAAAGACCTCAGAAAAAGACAATAAAACATGGAAACCACTATAGAAAAAATTGGAAACGAATTAAATAGCTTAAGAGAGCAGATCTTACAAAACGCTGCTACATCTGATGTCCAAACTAGAAGGAAAAATATTATAGTTATAGGATTGAAGAAGAGGAAAGATATAGCTACACTCTTCATCAAGCTTGAAGTCAAAGTTCCGGAGAATGAAATTAAAGTAAGACAGTTACCACTGAAGAATCCGATTAAAACAATTTTGAATTCCTTTGAAGAAGAAAAGACCCAGCACAGGGTAATACAACAGCGAAAAGTAATGAGAGTCTTAAGTTCAAAGAGCATGGGATTGGAAGGAGACGACAGAAGGATATACATAAATGATGATTTAACAAAAGGAACAAGTATTACTAAATAACGCAAAAGAGCGGAAAAAATCAGGACACAGGTACATTTGGTTAAGGGAAATCAAAGTTTTCTGTAGGAAGGGTGAGTACACGAAAATAATACATATTCAAAATTTCAACCAACTTGAAGTAATTAAGAGAACAAAGTTGAATTAAACCCATTCATTAATACAGTATGGATTATTTTGAGAGGAATCATCAATTTAAGCAAATATATACCAGATATTTTCAAATCGCAGAGGAACTCAATTTATTTGCCAATAAAGGAAATCATAGTAATTTTAGAATTTCACATAATAATATGAGGAGTGCAGAAAAATATTTTAGTGAATCCGATGTTGTTTCATCACAGATGAACTTTGATATAGATTGCATAGTTTCGTCGGAAATATGGAAAATAAGGGACCTCAATCACTATGAAATGGAAGGGTAAAACATAATATCCATTAATGGGGAGTTAAATCAGAATGATGGAGTGGTTGTAGGCGAAAGTAGGCGAAATGAAAGTTATAGACCTCAACTTAACAAAGCTTAATAAAAAAAACACAGAGAATCGCTATCTACAGATCCCCAAGTTCACCTGTTGAGGAATTCAATAGGAATCTCCTAATGCTACTGGAATCGTGCAAAAAAAAATGAAAATAATTTATTCTTCTTTATTGGCGTTATCAATATAGACATTTAAAAAAAAACATGTATATACAGAAGAATATCTTCATAATATGGGGGAATACGGATATATATATATATATATATATATATATATATATATATATATATATATATATATATATATATCGATGATAAATGATTTTAGTCTAGCAACAGTTAATATAAAATCATGCACTAATCACATCTACGTCAGCTCTGATAATGATATAGAAACATATTAACCTGCTATAGTATATACAACTGTGACCGACCATTACACAAGCTTCATAGAGATATTCCTAGAAAAACCAGTAAATATGAATTTAAATAAATAATCTTTCAAAAAAACATACATAAACTATAATCAAATGATGAAAATAGTTGAATAGCAAAAATGGAATGAAGTATATGGAACACGTGAATTCTACCAGTTAGTTGAATTGGCATGTGAGCGTAGCTCTTTCACCAAGTGACTACTCAGCAGTCTGCCACCAGAGGCAGAAAGTGTAATAAGGGTTACGCCTTATCATCGTGTGTTCATCTCTTGATGAACACACCGTTTCCAGTTTGGGCTTCTGTTCGAAAACCTACAACCGTCTGACTGGTAGCAGGGAAGCATTATCCAACCTCTACTGGTTCTGCATTGCGAGTACCCAAGTTTCTGGGACGCAACTCGCACGCTGGAAAGACTTTTTATCCATTCATCCGAACGCAGTCTCATGAACTAATATAATCTCAAGATTGATGCCTCAATTGATCGTGGTACAAGCACCGTCACTCCGGCCTGTACGTCAAGACCCACGAACCCTTGTGAAGTATTTCGATTGATCCTGGCGTCCAGCACTAACGGACTAGCCGTTTTGTCGAGATCCACAAATCCAGAAACGTCTCACAATAGAAACAGGTTCAGGACGACGCCGGTTGAACCGTCAAGTCCCGCTGAACCCTGAGACATTTCATGAGAGTATCCCGTACATTAGTGTAATTCAATTATAATTAGTGTAAACAAAATACGTCCTTAGTCCATCATGCAAACTTTCAACCACTCTCCTCGAGTCCAACACAAATCGGTTGGCCAGGTGGTCAAGTACCACCTGTGGGCATCCTCCCTGTGGCATCCACCTGTGGGTATCCACCTGTGGACATCCACTGTCCCCAGGTAACACAGTATGCAACATAACGCACTCGACCATTAGAGAGAAAAATTCGGAGATTTACTGCAGTAGGTTAGATAAAGCTAGTTTTAAGTGAGAGACCCTGTGTTGCGACGGACTCCCATGTCCATGAGTTGATCAATGCGGTGATCATTAGGGTGAAACTAGGGCCCCATTTGGTCGATCTTCCATCACACGTGTCCATCCATTTCAACGGGCTAAAACTAGGGTCCTTAATTTAGTAATCAAAGGACAAAACACTCCAGAATAGCTGTTGAACTCCGAAATGAGTGCATTGAACAAATCTTAGTTTCATTAACATGAACTTGAGTCTATGAAATTTCAGGCTTCTAATTTGATGATTATTTCAATAATATAGTTATTCAAAATGTGAACTTGCCTGATGATGCTACTGTTATAGCGAAACGATTGTTGTAAACATAACAATAAAAAATTTTGTGAAAATAAGTATAACCTTATTTAAATAATATTTCAATAATTCCTTTAGTATCGAATCAATAAATTATACATAATGTCAATATTATTTATTCTTTGAAAGATCAAACCACGGAAGGTATATTTTATTAAATATATAACAGTCACATACAAAATACAACAATTATATCTGAATGAAAAACTTGACAATTATTCAGAAATATAATACTAAATAAGATAATATAATATATTGGAAGGGAGAAACTATTCTAAAATGTTCATTGACTTCATTTTGAAGTTGTACACAGATTTAATTGATTTGTAGCACTGTATTTCAATAGTAATTACATATTTGATTGTATCAGTCTTTACTTGATAAAAAACCATATAAAATAAAACCACTTATATCTTGACTAATGTTCGATTGCATTGTATAATGCTTGATGGACCATATCGGCTCACATAGCTTGAGCGATTATTCCACTTTGAAGGAAAGTTATCGATATATAATATTAAATAAGGTTATTATGATTTTCACTAGATTTAATTGTTATTTAATACAACAATTGTTTCGCTATCACATTAGCATTTTCAGGTAGGTTTACCCTTTGAATAAACAGTTATTCAGTCTGTAAATCTACCCGAAGAAGAAGAATAATAATAGTTATTCAAAATGTAAACTCAACTTAAGATGCTACTGTTGTATTAAATATCAATAAAAATTCGTGAAAATCAGAGTAAACTCATTTAATATGGATTTTCATCAAATAAAACAGAAATAAATTGAATGCAATCACATCATATGACCGATTCAAATGAATGAAATGAATGAAATAAAAAAAAGGACCATACTCATAAGATACTCAAACTCTAATTGCTATTAAATGATCATAGTATTAATTAATCTCTTAACAAAGTTTGTATCCAATTCTGAGGATAAAATTTTTATTGTTATTTAACAAAAACAGTTGTTTCGCTAGCAACTTCAGGTACGTTTACATCATTTCAACTATTATTATTCTTGATCTTCAGGTAGGTTTACGTTTTGAATAACTAATATTATTCAGAATGGAAACCTACCTTAAAATGATACTGTGATGGAGAAACAAGTGGTATATTGAATACCAATTAAAATTTATGAAAATCAGAATAATCTTATTTAATCGTAATTTTCATCAAGTAAAGGCTGATTCAATTAAATATGTAATTATTGTTAGTATTGGAATACACTGCTACAATTAAATAAATTCTTATCTCTCTTTTGATTCTCCATCTAACTTCTTAGTGATTTATGGGTTTGGAATTTCAAAATCTTTTTCTTCTTTCTGGTGATGTTTTAGGATTGCGCCAAGAGTTCAATTGTTCTGCCATTCCGTCAAACACAATATTAATATTAATTAAACTGAAAATTGCAGTTTCTGAATTCATTGAAATGATTCTCTATATACACATTATTGAAAAAATATTTTTCAAGTATCTTAAAAATTTTTCTGTATTATCAGTGATTGATTACTAAAAACATTTTCATAATTTCACATCCAAATTCTTGATAGAAACTAATTCAAGATTACATTCCTCCAGATATTGAGCGAGTAAGATTCTAAATTTTTTCTACGGCTTAAAATCTTCACTACAATTAAACTTTAATGTTATTTATGTTGATTATATCAGTGAATTTTCGACAAGTGATGTAGGATTGTTGAAAAAATATTTATACTTGTGGAACCTCTCTGTCCGCTAATTATTATTATCAAAATGCCCTATTTCTAATCTATTGAACATTTCTCGTTTATGTATCCCTTCAAATACCAAATATTGTTAAAAACCAAAAAGGTCCAAGATTTAAATAATTCAAATTATGGTATAACAGAAATATCATATGAATTGACATTATTATGGAGAATGTTAGTATAAAATATACTGCTCCAATTACAGATTTCAATAAGGTATTCAGGAAATACTGACTAGTTTTTACATACCTTCATTAATTATTTGGTTTTTTTCATCGAGTTTCCTGTAAAATAAAAATAAGGAACCATTTAGTTAGTCAAAAATTTTAGTTTGTCTGAAGATCGTGTAACATTATAAGTACCATCGAGAAAAACAACAGAAATTTGTGAAGGCAATACCAGGTTGGGAATGCTGCAAAAGTTGAATTTTTTGAGAAAAACGTTATTATCTGCCCGCACCCTAGGTTATTCTTCTAGTGACAAGTTGCGAATACAAACTCGATCATAAAATATTGATGAGATGAAATTTTTATATAATTTTTTTTCATTTTCATCTGACCGCAATAATGAAATAAAAATGAATAATAAATGACCCGATGCCTTACTTTACTAGCAAAATTACTCACTATACAGGACTTATTCGAATTATAAATATATTTTATCAATTATGTATAAAAATCTGACTTGCCAAGGAGTAATTAACAGAGAAATGTTATTATATAATTGAAGTTGAAAAGCGCTCACGTGAAATCAGCAGTTGTTGTTGCCTCCTTATACTATTTTGAAATGTTAAGTTTTAGATCGTACGAATCTCAAATTTGGAAAATGTTGGAACAAATTTGATAAAATTTCAAACGTGAATAACTGCAAAACTATTAGAACCAATTTTGCCTATTATCAAATTTAGCAGCGTGATATAGACCCTAAACCTTCCTTGAAAGTTCTAAGATTTTAGCTTTTTCCGTTCAAAAGTTAAGTATGTTTGCGGCCCACCGGTTGCAAGGAATTACTTTCAACATTGGATTCTTCATCAGTGAGTCGAACCTAGGCGTTTGAGACTATTTTCTGCTCAATATTCTAAAATTACAGACAATTGGGCAAAACATCAGCAAGCTGCTCTCTGGAAATATTCCGCTATAAAAATAAGTGGTTTAATAATTACCTCCAACTGTTAGCGTTTCCTCGTCTTTGTGTTTCAGTTGAAATTCCTGAAACAGCTTCACTGCCAGCGTTTCTTTGTGCTTCTGTTGAAATTCCTTCAACAACTGCGCCCTTCTTCTTTTGTTCGTATTCTTCTAAAGACACACACTATTTTTTTTTTTGGATTTCTTGCCCATGATCTGAAATAATAATGATTGTTTTAAAACATGACATGTATATGATCCATCGCACGTTTTAAAGAATATTGTTGAATTTGGGACAGTAAAATATGAACTTAGGATAAAGTATTAATTACTTCATAGGTTCAGTATGAAAATTGGGGAAAAATTCTGAATAAATTGTTCAAAAGTTCTCATATCAAATGAGGATATTAGACATTTATTTTTTAGCGTATATTAATTTAATAGTCTTGGTAATTAGTTTATTCTCGTAAGTTTTCTAATGGATAAACTAACCGAAAATGAAGAATATAATGCCAAAGATTACAAAGTTTCTAAAATTTACGTATGACTAAAATCCACTTACCCCTTCAAGTTTTCCAAGTAACAAAATGTACACGGTTCAAATCAATATTCTTAATCCTCTCTTGTAAATTAAGTTGTCAAAAATAAATGCTGAATGATTTTAATGCAATGATATTTATGATTCCAACTAAGGACTAATCATTTCCCACTCTTCATTAGAATAGCTATCTTCTTCTGTCGCAAGCATAGAAAAACTACATTCCATAAATAGTTTGTCCATTGTCGCGAGTTACGGCATACCTTTATTTTCACAAGAACCTCTCCAATCACTGAGAACGTCATTCTGCGCATGTCCTCTAGCATGGTTTATTCCTGAAGTAGACCATAGATAAACTATTTGTGAAATGTAGTTTTTTCTATGGTTGCGACAGAAGAAGAAATTCTATTCTATGTTCTAATGGAAAGTGGGAAATGATTATTAGTTCTGTGGTTGAAATCATAAATACCATTGCTTTAAAACCTATCAGCATTTCATTGTTGACAACTTAACTTACAGGAGAGTATCAAGAATAGTGAGTTTAATCGTGTACATTGTGTGACTTGGAAAACTTGAAGTGGTAAGTTTTAGAAATATTGTTATCCTTGGTTGCTTGAAATAAATAATTAATCTAAAATATATTCTTCAGAATTGTATGCAACTTTTGTTGACAGAGAATAAGTAATGTTGTGTTTATTCAATGGCAACTATTATTTGAGTCCTTTCAGGTTTAAGCTATTTCTGTTGGTTTCAAGGTGGAGCAATTCATGTTGGGACATAATCAATTTACGGATCCTGAAAATACACTTATAATATATCTCTTTTAATGATATCTTGTAAACAGAATTATACAAAGACAAGTAATATTATTGACCAAAATCTCAAAACCGAATTACAACATTATATTCTTCATTTTCGGTTAGATTATCCATTAGAGAACTTACGAGAATAAACTGATTACCAAGAATATAACATTAATATATGCTAATAAACAAACGTCTAATATCCTCATTTGAGATTAGAACTTTTAAACAATTTATTCAGAATTTTTCTCCAATTTTCATACTGAGCCTATGGAGCAATTAATACTTTATCCTAAGTTCATATTTTTATTGTCTCAAAGTCAACAATTTTCTTTAAAAGGTGCGATGGATCATATACATGTCATTATTAAAAACAATCATTATTATTTCAGATCATGGGCAAGAAATCCCAAAAAAAGAAGTTTGTGTCTTTAGAAGAATACGAACAAAAGAGGAAGGGCGCAGTTGTTGAAAGAATTTCACCAGAAACACAAAGGAACGTTGGCAGTGAAGCGGTTTCAGAAATTTCACATGAAACAGAAAGACGAGGAAACGCTTGCAGTTGGAGGAAACTCGATGAGAAAAAGAAAATAATTAATGAAGGTATGTAAAAACTAGTCAGTATTTCCTGAATACCTTAATGAAATCGGTAATTGGAGCAGTACTTATACTATCATTCTCCATATTAATGTCAGTTCATATGATATTTCTGTTATACCATAATTCGAATTATGTAAATTTTGGACCTAGTTGGTTTTTAACAATATTTGGTATTTGAAAGGATACATACACGAGACATGTTCAATCGATTAGAAATAGGAAATTTTGATAACAATGATTAGCGGACAGGGAGGTTCCACAAGTATAAATATTTGTTCATCAATCTTACATCACTTGTCGGAAATTCACTGATTTAATCAACATAAATAACATTAAACCTTAATTGTAGTGAAGATATTAAGCCGTAGATAAAATTAAGAATTTTACTCATTTAATATATGGAGAAATGTAATCTTGAAATAGTTTCTATCAAGAATTTGGATGTGATATTATGAAAACCTTTTTAGTAATCAATCACTGATATTGCAGAAAAATTATTAAGGTATTTGAAAAATATTTTTTTAATGTTGTGTATATAGAAAATCATTTTAATGAATTCAGAAACTTCAGTTTAGTTAATATTAATATTTTGTTTGAAGGAATGGCAGAAGAAATGAACTCTTGGCGCAATCCTAAAAAATCACCAGAAAGAAGAGAAAGATTTCGAAAATTCAAACCCATAAATCACGAAGAAGTTAGTTGGAGAATCAAAAAGTGAGATGAGAATTTATTTAAATGTAGCAGCGCATTCCAATAGTAACAATAATTACATATTTATTTAAATCAGCCTTTACTTGATGAAAATTCCGATTAAATAAGGTTATTCTGATTTTCATAAATTTTAATTGATATTTAATACTCCACTTGTTTCTCCATCACTGAATCATCTTAAGGTAGGTTTCCATATTGAATAATAAAAGTTATTCAAAACGTAAACCTACCTGAAAATGCTACTGTGATAGCGAAACAATTGTTGTATTAAATAACAATAAAAATAAGTGAAAATCATAATAAACATATTTAATATTATATATCGATAACTTTCCTTCAAAGTGGAATAATCCCTCAAGGTATGTGAGCCGATATGGTCCATCAAGAATTATACAATGCTATCGAGCATTAGTTGAGATATAACTGGTCTTATTTTATATGGTTTTTCATCAAGTAAAGACTGATACAATCAAATATGTAATTATTGTTACTATTGGAATACAGTGCTACAAATGAACTAAAACTGTGTTCAACTTCAAAATGAAGTCAATGAATATTTTAGAATATCTTCTCCCTTCAAATATATTATATTATATTATTTAGTATTATATTTCTGTATAATTGACAAGTTTTTCATTTAGATATTATTGTTGTATTTTGTATGTGACTGTTATATACTTAATAAAATATACCTTATATCAATAAATACTTATTTTCACAATTTTTTTTTTGTTATGTTTACAACAATCGTTGCGCTATCACAGTAGCATCATCAGGCAGGTTTATATTTCGAATAACTCTATAATTGAAATAATAATCAAATTAGAAGCCTGAAATTTTCTAGAATCAAGTTCATGTTAATGAAACTAAGATTTGTTTAATGTACTTATTTCGGAGTTCAACAGCCATTCTGAAGAATTTGGTTCTTTGATTACTAAATTAATCTCCTGAATGTAAATCTCATGTAATAAAATGATGAAGTTGTTCATTATTACCTCAGGTTTAATAAACAAATCGCAATCAACAATAGTTATGAACCGGAGGTAATAATGAAATTGTTGAGAAAAAAACAACTTGATAGGGCAACTGATTTCATTTTTCCTAAAACAAATGAAGACGTTATAAATACAATAGCGTAACATATTTCGGTAAAATAAGCCATAATATGAAAAATTTAGTACAGAAAGAACAATTCAATATTTCGTTGAGAACACAGGATAATTTGGCGGAATTCAGCAAAAACAATAAAGCATAAATAATAAATCGGGTGTTTATCAGTTGAATTGTGGTAGTTGCGATAAAGTATTCGAGAACTTAACACCTCGATTTTCCGACTTTAAAATGAAAATGAGAAAAAAACATAAATTGACAAACATTCGAAAGACTGCTGCTTTTCGAATAAATAACACATCCAAGTGAGTCGAATAATTAAAATGCTGAAAGTCTAATGTATATAATATGCAATAAAACTATAGAAAAAATTGGCTGTACGATCCAATGCTGCGGAATATGCAAGGGATGGATCCATCTTATGTGTACAGATATTGCGAAAGTGTATATGCCGGAAAAGAGGAAATAGACTCGATGTGTAAGAACTGCGCAATGCTAGAAGTAAAAAAGATACGGTGGAGAAATCTCTGGAGGAACTAACTGAGAAATTGAAAATAAAGAGGAAAAGCTAAGATAAAATTAAGAAAGAAAAAGAGGAAAGTACTTATTTCAAAAAGATTCTGAAAAAGATTGAAACTCTGGAACTGGCGGTTACCTTGAATATCAAGACAATAGATGAAATATTGAACGCTACGGAGGAAATAAAACGAGAAAACAAAGACCTCAGAAAAAGACAATAAAACATGGAAACCACTATAGAAAAAATTGGAAAAGAATTAAATAGCTTAAGAGAGCAGATCTTACAAAACGCTGCTACATCTGATGTCCAAACTAGAAGGAAAAATATTATAGTTATAGGATTGAAGAAGAGGAAAGATATAGCTACACTCTGCATCAAGCTTGAAGTCAAAGTTCCGGAGAATGAAATTAAAGTAAGACAGTTACCACTGAAAAATCCGATTAAAACAATTTTGAATTCCTTTGAAGAAGAAAAGACCCAGCACAGGGTAATACAACAGCGAAAAGTAATGAGAGTCTTAAGTTCAAAGAGCATGGGATTGGAAGGAGACGACAGAAGGATATACATAAATGAAGATTTAACAAAAAGAAACAAGTATTACTAAATAACGCAAAAGAGCGGAAAAAATCAGGACACAGGTACATTTGGTTAAGGGAAATCAAAGTTTTCTGTAGGAAGGGTGAGTACACGAAAATAATACATATTCAAAATTTCAACCAACTTGAAGTAATTAAGAGAACAAAGTTGAATTAAACCCATTCATTAATACCGTATGGATGATTTTGAGAGGAATCATCAATTTAAGCAAATATATACCAGATATTTTCAAATTGCAGAGGAACTCAATTTATTTGCCAATAAAGGAAATCATAGTAATTTTACAATTTCACATAATAATATAAGGAGTGCAGAAAAATATTTTAGTGAATCCGATGTTGTTTTATCACAGATGAACTTTGATATAGATTGCATAGTTTCGTCGGAAATATGGAAAATAAGGGACCTCAATCAGTATGAAATGGAAGGGTAAAACATAATATTCATTAATGTGGAGTTAAATCAGAATGATGGAGTGGTTGTAGGCGAAAGTAGGCGAAATGAAAGTTATAGACCTCAACTTAACAAAGCTTAATGAAAAAAACACAGAGAATCGCTATCTACAGATCCCCAAGTTCACCTGTTGAGGAATTCAATAGGAATCTCCCAATGCTACTGGAATCGTGCAAAAAAAAATGAAAATAATTTATTCTTCTTTATTGGCGTTATCAATATAGACATTTAAAAAAAACATGTATATACAGAAGAATATCTTCATAATATGGGGTACGGATATATATATATATATATATATATATATATATATATATATATATATATATCGATGATAAATGATTTTAGTCTAGCAACAGTTAATATAAAATCATGCACTGATCACATCTACGTCAGCTCTGATAATGATATAGAAACATATTTACCTGCTATAGTATATACAACTGTGACCGACCATTACACAAGCTTCATAGAGATATTCCTAGAACACCAGCAAATATGAATTTAAATAAATAATCTTTCAAAAAAACATACATAAACTATAATCAAATGATGAAAACAGTTGAATAGCAAAAATGGAATGAAGTATATGGAACACGTGAATTCTACCACTTAGTTGAATTGGCATGTGAGCGTAGCTCTTTCTCCAAGTGACTACTCAGCAGTCTGCCACCAGAGGCAGAAAGTGTAATAAGGGTTACGCCTTATCATCGTGTGTTCATCTCTTGATGAACACACCGTCTTCCAGTTTGGGCTTCTGTTCAAAAACCTACAACCGTCTGACTGGTAGCAGGGAAGCATTATCCAACCTCTACTGGTTCTGCATTGCGAGTACCCAAGTTTCAGGGACGCAACTCACACGCTGGAAGGACTTCTTATCCATTCATCCGAACGCAGTCTCATGAACTAAGATAATCTCAAGATTGATGCCTCAATTGATCCTGGTACAAGCACCGTCACTCCGGCCTGTACGTCAAGACCCACGAACCCTTGTGAAGTATTTCGATTGATCCTGGCGTCAAGCACCAACGGACTAGCCGTTTCGTCGAGATCCACAAATCCAGAAACGTCTCACAATAGAAACAGGTTCAGGACGACGCCGGTTGAACCGTCAAGTCCCGCTGAACCCTGAGACATTTCATGATAGTATACCGTACATTAGTGTAATTTAATTATAATTAGTGTAAACAAAATACGTCCTTAGTCCATCATGCGAACTTTCAACCACTCTCCTCGAGTCCAACACAAATCGGTTGGCCAGGTGGTCAAGTACCACCTGTGGGCATCCTCCCTGTGGCATCCACCTGTGGGTATCCACCTGTGGACAAACACCTGTGGACTGTCCCCAGGTAACACAGTATGCAACATAACGCACTCGACCATTAGAGAGAAAAATTCGGAGATTTACTGCAGTAGGGTAGAGAAAGCTAGTTTTGAGTGAGAGGCCCTGTGCTGCGACGGACTCCCATGTCCATGAGTTGATCAATGCGGTGATCATTAGGGTGAAACTACGGCCCCATTCGGTCGATCTTCCATCACACGTGTCCAGAGACTGGCGCGAATGGCATTACGTTAGACTTAACTATCCATTTCAACGGGATAAAACTAGGGTCCTTAATTTAGTAATCAAAGACCCACCACATGGTAATACAACAGCGAAAGGTAATGAGAGTCTTAAGTTCAAAGAGCATGGGATTGGAAGGAGACGACAGAAGGATATACATAAATGAAGATTTGCCAAAAGGAACACAAGTTTTACTAAATAACGCAAAAGAGCGGAAAAAATCAGGATACAAGTACATTTGGTTAAGGGAAAACAAGGTTTTCTGTAGGAAGGGTGAGTACACGAAGATAATACATATTCAAAATTTCAACCAACTTGAAGTAATTAAGAGAACAAAGTTTAATTAAACCCATTCATTAATACCGTATGGATGATTTTGAGAGGAATCATCAATTTAAGCAAACATATTACTCTGTCAAGAAAGTACCGGTAATTTTCAATTAAAACAACATTTTTACATTTAATCGTCAAAATTTATTGGGTCGCCTTCAAAATAGGCTCCATTTGCTCCAATACATCTATGCCAACGGCACTTCCAATTATCGAAACATTTTTTATAGGCGCTTTCCGGGATGGACTTTAGCTCTCGCGCCGAATTTTGTTTTATGGCTTCAATCGACTCACGGGTGCCACGAAGGGGCAATTTTAGTTTTGGGAAGAGGAAAAAGTCGCAGGGAGCCAAATCCGGCGAATACGGTGGTTGCTGAAGCATGTTTGTTGAGTTTTTGGCGAGAAAGTCAGTCACAATCGTAGCTCGGTGAGAAGGCGCGTTATCTTCATGCAAACTCCATGTGTTGTTCGCCCACAAATTTGGCCGCTTCTAACGGATACGCTCACGCAAACGTTTCATAACGCCTAGGTAATACTCCTTGTCTACCGTCTGACCCTCTCGAACGAATTCGTAGTGCACCACGCCACGGATATCGAAGAAAACAATGAGCATCACCTTCATTTTCGAGCGGCTTTGGCGTAGTTTTTTTGGTTTCGGCTCATTTTTTGCCACCCATTCCGATGATTGCTGGCTTGTTTGCATATCGTACTCGTAGACCCAGGTCTCATCACCAGTTATAATGCGTTCCATGAATGTAGAATCGGAATTACAGCGATCCAGCATGTCTGAAGCAACCTGTTCGCGATGACGTTTTTGAAGAAAATTCAGGTCTTTCGGTACGAGTCGTGCGGCCACCTTTCTCATGCCCAAAATATCAATCAAAATCTTACGTTCGGACTCGTGGGATATCTTAAGATCATGTGCTATCTCTCTCAAGCTGGTACGACGGTTTTCCAGCACCCTTTCCTTAATTTTATCGACGTTATCTTCGATCGAAGCTGTCGATGGGCGACCACTTCACGACCGTCCTTGAAGGCTCTGTACCACTGATATGCACGAGTTTTCGATAGAGCATTATCACCAAAGGCCTTTTGCAACATTTTCAATGCATCGACACACAAAAATTCATTTGCAACACAAAACTTTAAACAAATTCTTTGCTCAACGTAATCACCCATAGTAAAAATCGGCACGCACTCTGACATCGACTGACTTAATCAGCTGTTGCAAACAAACTAGTTGACAGATCCTGCCTCATTGCCCCGCCAGATTTAAATCGATAATTCCCGGTACTTTCTTGACAGAATGTATATATATAAGAATGTCATCAATTCTTATAAATTCAAATAAAAAGAAATAGCTTACTAACCTGGAAGAAATCAAAAACATTTTAAAAAAATCAAAAACGTCTTATTTTCACATGACAAATGAAATAGTTGTCGTCATTAATTATTGAGTATCACAGGGCACGCAGTATGATAACAATAAGATAACCGACTAATTTGCTTCTACGAAATCGAGAAAAAAGTTTTTGTGATTATACAAGGTGTCAAAAAATATTATCGGCTATTTGATACTTCGATAAAACAAAAACTCCTCAAAATCCCAAGAAGTTTCGCACCATATCTCAATAACGGTTACTATTCAAATTGAGTGGTCGATCTTCATGGAGATAAGGATAGATTCTGTCTCTAGCAGACATAGTAAGAACGGCCTTTGGGCTGTGCAGTGCTCGTTCATGCTTTATTCTCGGGTTTTCCTCTGACCTGTACCGACAATTCTGTTTATTGACATGACCATTCAGATGAAAGTTTTCTTCATCATTGAAGAGTATGTTATCAAAATTATTGAACAGCCGTAACATTTCGTTGGCAAAATTCAATCGATTAGCATAGTCTGTACCCTTCAATTCTTGAACTTATTTAATTTTATAGGCTCTTAAATGCAAATCTTTCTTTAAACTCAAATGCAAGGACGATTTTTTTATGTTTAATGATTGGCCTCGCTTTCGGATGGATAAAGACGAATTTTCACGAACTGATGCCTCCGCTTCTCGAATCGTTTGTTCGTCACGGACTGAACGAGGGCCGC
This sequence comes from Megalocaria dilatata, assembly GCA_034642435.1. Taxonomy (NCBI): domain Eukaryota; kingdom Metazoa; phylum Arthropoda; class Insecta; order Coleoptera; family Coccinellidae; genus Megalocaria; species Megalocaria dilatata. Next base: position 77,896,701 of record CM067855.1, on the reverse strand, counting down.
CAGAGTATTGAACTTCTACCGTCACACCTGTATTCTCAAACATCCGAATCCATTTTCTTATGCTTTCGTCACTTGGTGCATGGCGTGTATGATATTCCGCACGATACAAACGTTGAGAAGCCACTGTTGAATCACCGTTGCGATAATATGCTCGTACGCAAAAAAACTAGATGTGTTCCCAGTTACTGCTCCATCGTGACTAAAACTCCACAAAATGGTAGACACCACGATCCCCTCCCTTTTGTCGCTCCCCTCTCTTTTGTCACTCAGTTTCCCCTCTCTTTTGTCACTCAGTTTCAAATGTAGCGCCAAAACAAATACTCTATACGGGCTTTGGACACGCCCTAGTTTAGGTGTTCATATAAGAAGTAAGTTATTGAAGCATTATTTATATTACTGACAATTATATTTACTGAAGCTAAAATTGAATCGATTAACATTCCAAATGCTGTCGAACGAATACATTTTATAATTACAATTACTATTTTAAATTACATATAAGATTTAATAGGATGTATTTTGAATCAATAAATATAAGTATATGAAAATTACTGATAAAGGGGATCTATATCCAGTTCTGTTCGAAATCTCTTTCAACCCAAGTCCGGCCATGTATACCGAGTATTTAAGCAAATTAGGTTTTATTTTTTTTTATTCTTAGTTATTATGTTATTTTTGTTCAGTTCAGTAATTATTTTGTCGCGAAATGCTTGCTGCTTTCCAGAATTCCGCTCTGTTCTTATAGAGCTTCCTGACGTATCATATAGAGGACGCAATCGCTTTCCGATAATACTTAGTTCACCGTCCTCGCCGGCTAGAAGTAGAAAAAAGTACAAGCGTTCGACAATCGACGTTCCCACGTGGAACAGGATCACAGGCGTCACACCATAGGTAATCTGAAGAGTTCAGGACTTGCAGATTGGAATGAAATGCCTCCCGAAACTAAGAGGTTAGAAGCTCCCTCATCCTAACGAGCTTCATTGGTGACCAACACTATTCCATCAATTTATATATTCAGATTACTCTTCAGAGACGAAAGCATGTAATAATTAAATTTGAATATGAAAACAGATTTAATCTGTAAGTCTTCTACAATATAAATTTAAAAAAAAAATTTTTTATTCAAAAAACTTTTAGAATTAAATTAATGTCTACAATAAGCACCGCTTATATTTAATAGACGTATATAATCAAAACTCAATATATAATGTCAAATGGAATAAATAAACCAACAGATATAAAAAAAGTCATTAAAATTAATAAATAAATATTTAAAGGAGACAAAATTTTGTTTCTGATCTTACCATTATGAACACCAATTCCTTTTCAAAAACATGAATACAACTTAAGGACTACTCAAAAAATATAATTTATTTGAAATATTTAATATATTTAAATATTCAAATAAATTAATTCAAAAATCTGTAAAAACATGCACTATCTCTTCAAAAAACAATTAGAATTCTGATAATCTCTTCATCGGCCCTAAATAATATTCCAAATATCAAAATCAAATAACGATCATTATATCTTACCTCCACGTGGTAACAGGATAAATTTTATTATTTAGGGCCGATGAAGAGATTATCAGAATTCTAATTGTTTTTTGAAGAGATAGTGCATGTTTTTACAGATTTTTGAATTAATTTATTTGAATATTTAAATATATTAAATATTTCAAATAAATTATATTTTTTGAGTAGTCCTTAAGTTGTATTCATGTTTTTGAAAAGGAATTGGTGTTCATAATGGTAAGATCAGAAACAAAATTTTGTCTCCTTTAAATATTTATTTATTAATTTTAATGACTTTTTTTATATCTGTTGGTTTATTTATTCCATTTGACATTATATATTGAGTTTTGATTATATACGTCTATTAAATATAAGCGGTGCTTATTGTAGACATTAATTTAATTCTAAAAGTTTTTTGAATAATTTTTTTTTAAATTAAAATTGTGGAAGACTAACAGATTAAATCTGTTTTAATATTCAAATTTTGTTATATTTCTTCTATCAAGTAAAAAGCCTTTTTTTAGTTTATTTTCTTATCATGTAATAATTATTTCGGAACCTGGCACTGATCATTCAACTAGAGTTTTGAATACCTAATATTACGAATAAATATATTATAATTTTTTTTTAATGGAAATAATGCAGTATGGGTCGAAAATATTTTTTTACTAAGTATATTTTTCGAATGTGAAATATTTATCATTCATCTGAAAATTATTTAAGTCAAATAACTGCATCAAATGTTTTCCGGCATTTAGAAGGTTACAGATAGGTATGCTAAGAAATCTCATGAATCCATATCTTGTATTTTTATGTATAATGAAATATTATACAATGCTGTCATGGATTTTACGTAATAAACCATTTACGTTTACCTTATATCAGGGATCGGTTCGAAGAATTCTTAACGATAAACAATAATTATTTATATTTGGTGGAAAAAACTGATGTGATTTTGCGCGTTTGTTTGAGAGGCTATTTGCTTGAAAATTTCAAATCTGTGAAATAATTCTTAAGGGAGTTACACATGATGAAATAAGACAGAATTATGTATTCTGTCATCCGAAAGTCAGATAAGTCTCAATGTTGTACTATTCTCATGAAAATGAAAAATACGCGATTAAAAGGCTCCATCCTTCTCCCTTCGACACGCATCGTTACATAATGGCAAAAAAAGCAGAAGAATAATATATTGAAATAACTCTATATGCTTTTCATAATTTTTGTCGAAATAAAATAGAAAAAAAATTCAATAAATTCTCTTGATTCATCTTTAGGAAATTATGCATGCACATCTGAATTACGAGAATTATTCAGATATGGAATAATTACACGAAGGATTCTGCATCGTTTCGTGAATATAAATTACGGGACTATTGAATTTTTAAATTTGATCGATCGGATAAGTTTGCACTCGTGAAATTATTTTAAAAATTAAGTTTCAAATGGGAATAACTTAAGAACCATTAAACCGATGTTCTCCATATTTGAACATGACTGATATATTCGAATTGCAAACCTACACCTTTAGTTTTTATGACTTGTTCTTGCATTATTTTGTCACGTATCTAACAATGTATTTAAACTCGGTTACACTGAACACCATCAACCAGTAGAATGTAAATACCTGATGAAGCCACATCGTGGTGAAACAATTGTTGTATTATAAACATTTTGTGAAAATTAAAAAATACTGTCTCCTATATACTTTTAAATTGAAATTATTTTCCACCAAGTAAAGACCGAATCAAATATTTGAAAAAGTTTTGTATTTGAACAGTAATGATCAAGTGACCTGATCGCCAGTGTATATTGCATATATTGTTGGGCATTAGATTATTTACAGCTCCTACAATCATTATTGCTCATCTACAGGGTGTCCCTGTACCAGTGTTTCTTTCAGGTACATTGCCGGGAGGGCAGTGCAGGTACCCCCCGGCGGAATTGAGAGTGCATAGATTCAGTTACGAAGTTCTACTTCAAGAACAAAAAATTCACATATTCAAAATGCTGCAAAAGGAAGTAATTTAGGGTCTAGACTAGAGGAATACCAACGAATTTAACTATTATAAAAAGCCATTACAAATGCCGATTACAGTCATAAATAATATTCAAGTCGACATAGGATTCCCTGCAATTTCTTATCTTTACGAGTTTGTCGGCATGATTGAACTTGTCGGCGTACTATGATAAAAGCGCCAACTGATGTTGTTTGGTAAATAGATGCGGCTCTTTTGATATTTCGGCTTCCGATTTATTCCTCTTATTCTTGGTTATTCTTGTAACAAATCTCCTTTCGTTACGTTGTATTACTTGTGTTGATGTGTTGTGTTTAGTGTTAACAGTATTTCAGTTATAAATTATACATACAACAGTTACTTTGTATTCAGTTGTTTTCTCGCTTTGAATTGGTATGTAGGAATATAATATTTATATCAAGTATATTTATTTATTAGTTGCAGTACACACATGATACCACAGAAAGAATACGCTTTGTAATTAGTAATTCTTGATAAAATTAATGTGGAAGAATTATTGTATAAACCTTAAAGAAATGAAACTCACCCGTTGATATTCTACTCAAGACTAACTTTTATTTAAACGTTCACAAATTAGGAAAATTATAAAAGTATAGAACATTACACATAGGTGGCGTTCATGGTAATATACCACGGTATATAAAAATTGATTTACCCCCACTAAATCAAATTTCGTACATTACATTACATATTCCTAATTCATTTGAAAAATGGTTATGCTTAGCAGAACTTAAACCTTTTGTTAATATATCTGCTGGCATATCATTACTAGATAAATATTTGACTGATACAATATTATTATTTATTGTTTCCCTTATAAAATGGTATCTTATATCAATGTGCTTGGTTCGTTTATGAAACGTTGGGTTTAGGCATAACTTCTGTGCACTTTGATTGTCGTTATATAATGAAACACATTCAAAAGTTAACAGGCTTACATTCTGGCATATTGAACTTCATCAGAAGTGAATCGATATACTGCTCTTGGTCCATGCTAATTTGCCCTTCCTCCTTATTCACATTAATTCTGACACCAAGAAATTGTTGGATTTCGCCTAAATTTTTAATTTTAAATTTTGAACTAAGTTCATTTTTAATTTTGACTCTTTCCTCTTCAGAATTTGAAAAAATAAAAAAATCATCGACATAAAGAGCAATTATGACCATTAATTTATCAATCTTCTTTATGAAAAGACAGGGCTCAAATTTTGATTTTGTGAAGCCTAACACTAAAAGAATTTCTTCAACCTTTACATACCAGACCCATGACGACTGTTTTAGGCCGTAAATAGCCTTTTTTAAACTAAGTACTTTGTTCTTATTCTCAGTTTCACAGAAACCGTCAGGCTGGACCATATAAACTGTTTCAGACAAAGTGCCATTCAAGAAAGCAGTCGTTACATCTAGATGAGTAATTCTTAATGATAAGTTTACAGACAATGCAATTAATAGTCTAAGGCTAGAATGTCTCACAACAGGTGAGAAGGTTTCATCATAGTCCAAGGCTCTCTTTTGAGTGAAACCTTTTGCCACTAAACGAGCTCTGTGTTGTGTTTCCCGCACAATCAAGTTTTCTTTTGAAGACCCACTTGCACTGCACTACACTAGCACCGTTTGGTTTCACTACCAGTTTCCATGCGTCGTTTTCTTCAAACGAATTCAATTCTGTGGTGATGGCTTCTTTCCACATTTCAGCATCTGGTCTTGCAAGTGCCTCATCTACTGTTGTTGGAACGTCCTCTACGTTATCGACTACTCGACATGCATAGGTCAAATAATCTTCGAACACTCGTGGCTTCTTCTCTCGACTTGATTTTCTTATAGTAAGTGGCGCCTCTTCTACATTACAAGTAGAATACGAAGAATCACTATTGAGGGTATCTTCCGGCTGGTAATCAGAACTATTAGATGGTTCATCTTCAGAGATATAACTATCCTCTACCCTCACTGAAACTGATGCCTCTTCTTCAGGAGATGTACTGCTGGCCGGAAAAATTTCAATAAAGTTTGATTTGACAATACTTTCTTTAATGATAACATCTCTGCTTGTTGTAATGACTTTTGATGTTGGGTCATAAAGTCTATATCCCTTGGATGTTTCAGAAAAGCCAACTAGGATCATTTGCTTCGATTTCTTGTGAAATTTCTTCCTTTTCTCCGCTGGTACTAACGTCATCACCTCGCTTCCAAAAATTTTGATGTTACTTACATCAGGTTTCTTCCCGGACCATAGTTCTATAGGCGTTTTCTTCAAGGCTGTCACATATGACCTATTAAGGAGGTAAACAGCAGTGTTGACTGCTTCTGCCCAAAAACATTTTTCCAAGCCTGCGTCGAAAAGAAGACATCTGGCTCTTTCTACCAAGGTCCGATTATTCCTTTCACACATGCCATTTTGTTGCGGTGTGTAGGGATTAGTCTTTTGATGAACTATACCATGTTCCAAAAGGAATTTTTCGACGATTGAAGAACAGAATTACCCACCATTATCAGTCCTAAGGTTTTTGATTTTAAAATTAACTTGGTTTTCAACCAATGCCTTGAAAATTTTAAAGCATTTGAAAGCTTTATTCTTCTCTTTCAAAAAATAGAAAAAAGTTATCCTACTCAAATCGTCCTCGAGAAGAAAATAGTACCTTGAACCTCCTAGAGAATTAACTTCCATAGGTCCACATAAATCTGCATGTACAATCTCTAAAAGTTTTGTTGCTCTCGATCCTTTGTGACTAAAAGGTAGGCGAGATTGCTTACCTTTACAGCATATATTGCAAGTTTGGTTCATTTCCACCTTTCCTTTAATTTCCATGGCTTGGACAACGTCTTTCACGAGGGAAAGGTCCTTGAAATTCATATGACCAAAACGTCTATGCCATATGTCACCTGAAACAGCTGCAGCTATGAACGATTCTTCAGGACTATGTAAGTTTAGTCTGTACATATTATTCACTAAACTAGCTGTTGAAATGAGTTCTCCATAACGTTTATATATTTGACAACCATTATCACCAAACATAACTTTGTTTCCTTTTTTAGTTAGTTGAGAAACTGATAAAAGGGTCGTAGACAGTTTTGGGACATATAGGACATCATGAACGACTATATCAAATTTGTGTTCATCTGCAATCGTTGAAATATTTGTATTGCCCAAATATTCAACTTTCATTATTGACAACTGTGATATTCTCAATTTCTGTATTTCTAATATCAACTAACCAATTATTTCTTGCAGTTACGTGATGGGTTGCTGCGGAATCCAAATACCAATCATTTGGGTTAAAATTTTCTGAAAGGAAAACTGCACTAAAGGCGTTTGAAGTGCTTTCATTTTTCTTCTGTTGCCCTTGTTTTTGTTGAAGAGTGGGACACCTGTTTCTAAAATGACCTGTTTGTTTACATTTGTAACAAACAATTGGTCGGCCATTTTCTCCTTTGACAGTTTGTTCAACGTTGTTACTGCCACCTCTTGGCCTTCTGTGGTAGTTTGCTTTATTACCAAAAGCATTCGCTACTGGGCTTCTCCAAGCGCCATCTGTATCCATGTCGAGTAACTTGGTTTTAATTTGGTCCGATGTTACTGCCAAACTGGAATGTTCTAGCGCCATTATCATAGGGCTAAAACGATCAGGTAAACCTGCTAAAAGAAGGGATCCAATCCATTCTTCCGTTATGTGAAAACCCGTTCTGTCCAACTTCCGGGAAGTTTCTATTACCTGGGTCACGTAAGATTCCATGGATGAATAATTCTCGTACCTCAAACAAATTAAATGTCGGAGTAAGCCAATCTTTCGAGAAAATCCATTATCTTCATACATATTCTTAATGGTGGTCCAAACGTCGTTGCATGTTTCTTTATTCCTGATGTGTAAAAAAATGGAAGGGTCCAACGTCAGGATCAATTTTGCCTTTGCTTTGCTAACTAGCACAGAGTCCGTTAGCTTACCGGTTAAACAATCTGTTAATCCTTCTAAAACAAGGAAGTTTCCGATAGCGAAACTCCACTCCGCGTAATTCTCGCGACCAAGTGACTTAGGTACGCTCGACATACTACTCTGTTAAGAAAGTACCGGGAATTTTCAATTAAAACAACATTTTTACATTTAATCGTCAAAATTTATTGGGTCGCCTTCAAAATAGGCTCCATTTGCTCCAATACATCTATGCCAACGGCACTTCCAATTATCGAAACATTTTTTATAGGCGCTTTCCGGGATGGACTTTAGCTCTCGCGCCGAATTTTGTTTTATGGCTTCACTCGACTCAAAACGGATGCCACGAAGGGGCAATTTTAGTTTTGGGAAGAGGAAAAAGTCGCAGGGAGCCAAATCCGGCGAATACGGTGGTTGCTGAAGCACGTTTGTTGAGTTTTTGACGAGAAAGTCAGTCACAATCGTAGCTCGGTGAGAAGGCGCGTTATCGTCATGCAAAATCCATGAGTTGTTCGCCCACAAATTTGGCCGCTTCTTACGGATACGCTCACGCAAACGTTTCATAACGCCTAGGTAATACTCCTTGTTTACCGTCTGACCCTCTGGAACGAATTCGTAGTGCACCACGCCACGGATATCGAAGAAAACAATGAGCATCACCTTCATTTTCAAGCGGCTTTGGCGTGGTTTTTTCGGTTTCGGCTCTTTTTGTGCCACCCATTCCGATGATTGCTGGCTTGTTTGCATATCGTACTCGTAGATCCAGGTCTCATCACCAGTTATAGTGCGTTCCATGAATGTAGAATCGGAATTACAGCGATCCAGCATGTCTGAAGCAACCTGTTCGCGATGACGTTTTTGAAGAAAATTCAGGTCTTTCGGTACGAGTCGTGCGGTCACCTTTCTCATGCCCAAAATATCAATCAAAATCATACGTGCGGACTCGTGGGATATCTTAAGATCATGTGCTATCTCTCTCGTGCTGGTACGACGGTTTCCAGCACCCTTTCCTTAATTTTATCGACGTTATCTTCGATCGAAGCCGTCGATGGGCGACCACTTCACGACCGTCCTTGAAGGCTCTGTACCACTGATATGCACGAGTTCTCGATAGAGCATTATCACCAAAGGCCTTTTGCAACATTTTCAATGCATCGGCACACGAAAATTCATTTGCAACACAAAACTTTAAACAAATTCTTTGCTCAACGTAATCACCCATAGTAAAAATCGGCACGCACTCTGACATCGAGTTAATCAGCTGTTGCAAACACACTAGTTGACAGATCCCGCTCAAGCTTGGCATAGTAATTAAGGACAGTGGTACCAACCTAGGAAAAAAAAATTTTACCTGCCTCATTGCCCCGCCAGATTTAAATCGATAATTCCCGGTACTTTCTTGACAGAATGTATAATTAACCGCCATTTAGAATTTACACTACACGTGGCACAACTGTTCGAGTCTTGAGATATCAACTTTCAGAGTGTTCACTGTTTCGTACTATTCCTTATTCAAAAAGTTCGAACAATAATTAAGTTAATCCACCGAATAAAAAAAGGCGAATCCGTGGTTCTTAGTCAAATTAAATTCTGTTCGTCCGGCACGATAACTACCGTATCGGAAAAGGGTCCATAGAGTCTTGATATTTTCAGGGAAGGTTCGGGTCACCAATGCCTCGTACCGTTTACGGGAAAAATTCTACATGGTGTTCCGTAAATATTGCCGATCGAAATTTTTTTCTTTTTCATTTCAAAACTACTTATTTGATCGAAATATAATTTAGCATTCAGATGAACAATGACGTATTCAAATGACGCGCGAAATTTTGTTTAGATTCCACAGGGGGGTTTCATGAATACGGCAGTTCGAATTTTTGTTTTCTAACTATCAAATTATTTTTTGCCAAATTTAGGAATTATTCAAATCGGTTTCTCAAACTGGCGAATACTATAATACAAATCTACCTATCTAATTATAAGGTGACTAAAAAGCTCTTTGTATAAGGTCAGTGCTTTAATAATCTAGTTTCAAGGCTAATATGTTCAGAACCCATTGAAGTTTACGAAAAAATATGATCTGGATCTTTTCGAAATTTTGTGAAGTGGAGAAACATAGTGCGAATGAACCCTTCCTTTTGAGTTATTTGAAATAATTGGTTATTTTCGATTATAACGAAAATCCTACCGATTCGCCGATTTTAAACGGTATAGCTTGTTTATTATCAGTACAGTTCCGAATATCCAGATTTTGCGTTCATTTTTGGCGTAGCATTCTCTCCAAGAATATTGGAGGTATTTGTAATTTTCCTTTCAATTACAGATTGAGGCTCGTCAGAAACTCATTACAATGAAAAGAATAATAGACTCCTACTTTCGTGCCGTACCGAGGAAACCGAGAGGTCAAACGGAAACAGGACCTACAATTATTGTATCAGAACCTGAACCTGATGCATCCGCATCGATAGAACCAAGGCCGTCCTTTCAACCTCCTGATTCGCAAGGGGAAAACCTGGCTGGTCCGTCTTATGCTGGTCTTCACTTTGAGAAGGTTTATAGCCAATCTGGTAAGGAAGATGTACGTCGACATTATAAAGAAAATTGGGAGAAACAGTATAGTTGCTTGGAGTACGATGAGCAAAAAGGTGGAGCATTCTGTGAACTATGTCGAATTCATATGAAAAATGAAAAAAATATTTTTCAGAAGACAGGTGGAGCATATACTACTCTGTCAAGAAACTACCGGGAATTTTCAATTAAAACAACATTTTTACATTTAATCGTCAAAATTTACTGGGTCACCTTCAAAATAGGCTCCATTTGCTCCAATACATCTATGCCAACGGCACTTCCAATTATCGAAACATTTTTTATAGGTGCTTTCCGGGATGGACTTTAGCTCTCGCGCCGAATTTTGTTTTATGGCTTCAATCGACTCAAAACGGGTGCCACGAAGGGGCAATTTTAGTTTTGGGAAAAGGAAAAAGTCGCAGGGAGCCAAATCCGGCGAATACGATGGTTGCTGAAGCACGTTTGTTGAGTTTTTGACGAGAAAGTCAGTCACAATCGTAGCTCGGCGAGAAGGCGCGTTATCGTCCCATAGTAATCACCCATAGTAAAAATCGGCACGCACTCTGACATCGACTGACTTAATCAGCTGTTGCAAACACACTAGTTGACAGATCCCGCTCAAGCTTGGCATAGTAATTAAGGACAGTGGTACCAACCTAGGAAAAAAAAATTTTACCTGCCTCATTGCCCCGCCAGATTTAAATCGATAATTCCCGGTACTTTCTTGACAGAATGTACATTCTGTCAAGGGGCCTTTGGTGATAATGCTCTATCGAAAACTCGTGCATATCAGTGGTACAGAGCCTTCAAGGACGGTCGTGAAGTGGTCGCCCATCGACGGCTTCGATCGAAGATAACGTCGATAAAATTAAGGAAAGGGTGCTGGAAAACCGTCGTACCAACTTGAGAGAGATAGCACGTGATCTTAAGATATCCCACGAGTCCGCACGTACGATTTTGATTGATATTTTGGGCATGAGAAAGGTGGCCGCACGACTCGTACCGAAAGACCTGAATTTTCTTCAAAAACGTCATCGCGAACAGGTTGCTTCAGACATGCTGGATCGCTGTAATTCCGATTCTACATTCATGGAACGCATTATAACTGGTGATGAGACCTGGTTCTACGAGTACGATATGCAAACAAGCCAGCAATCATCGGAATGGGTGGCAAAAAATGAGCCGAAACCGAAAAAACCACGCCAAAGCCGCTCGAAAATGAAGGTGATGCTCATTGTTTTCTTCGATATCCGTGGCGTGGTGCACTATGAATTCGTTCCAGAGGGTCAGACGGTAAACAAGGAGTATTACCTAGGCGTTATGAAACGTTTGCGTGAGCGTATCCGTAAGAAGCGGCCAAATTTATGGGCGAACAACTCATGGATTTTGCATGACGATAACGCGCCTTCTCACCGAGCTACGATTGTGACTGACTTTCTCGCCAAAAACTCAACAAACGTGCTTCAGCAACCACCGTATTCGCTGGATTTGGCTCCCTGCGACTTTTTCCTCTTCCCAAAACTAAAATTGCCCCTTCGTGGCACCTGTTTTGAGTCGATTGACGCCATAAAACAAAATTCGGCGCGAGAGCTAAAGTCCATCCCGGAAAGCACCTATAAAAAATGTTTCGATAATTGGAAGTGCCGTTGGCATAGATGTATTGGAGCAAATGGAGCCTATTTTGAAGGTGACCCAGTAAATTTTGACGATTAAATGTAAAAATGTTGTTTTAATTGAAAATTCCCGGTACTTTCTTGACAGAGTAGTATATATGTATATATATTAGGAGTACAAATAGGTTTCCGTCGTTTTTTAACACAAATTAAATATTTATTATAGAATAACGATGTGAGACTGCTTGCTGAGTGACTTCTAATGTTAGAGCAAGTTCTTTTTGTGTTTGAGATGAATTTTTCTCCAATAATTCCTCCAATTCTGCATCCTCGTAAGTTTTTGGCCTTCCACTGCGATCTTTGTCTTCTACGTCGAAATCACCGTTTTCAAACTTTTGAACCCACTCTCGACACGTTCTCTCACTCAAAGCACCCTCACTATACACTTCTACGAGCAATTGATGCGCCTCAGCAGCAGATTTCTTTAAATTAAAGAAGTAAACTAATATTTCCCGCAAATGACGCTTACTTGGCTCAAATTTTGACATTTTCAACCTATAAAAATTATATTTTACCAATATAAAATGAATGATATTAATAGGTTATGTTATTCTTGAATGACCAAACTATTTTTTAAGCCGGTTATCATCTGAGAAAGCTAACCGAAACTCCGTGCCGCGCCATCAACAAAAAAACGACGGAAACTTATTTGTACTTATTTGTATATATATATATATATATATATATATATATATATATATATATATATATATATATATATATATATCTAAAGGTTGCTTCCAAGACATTTTTAGTTATCTACTGTATACTTCCGAGACTCCGAGACAATTGTTGAGTTCCAAGACAGTCTTGGAAGTTTTTTATATCTAATGGTTACTTCCAAGACAGTCTTGGAAGTATCATGTCTTGGAACTATCACAATTCTGCTCAACAGTGATTCGATTACTTTTAGGACATTTGAAATCTTCATGTCAGCTTGTATCAGGGCATTGAACGCTACCGTGTTCTGCCAACATGAAAATATCGAATTTTCAGCTGAAAGTATTTTCAAACAATTTAATGATTTGAAATATTAAATCGTTTTCAAATAACATTCCGTCTTATCATCTATACTGCCGTCCTTTGATGATATGACAAAAGGGGCATTTTGAGGTAATATAAGAATTTTTAGCAGACCTTCATCTCAAAGTATGAAGCTCGAAGTACAAAAATGTTCAGATTATTTCAGCAGTTAGGTGAAATTTTTCTGCTTCATTCCAATTTTTCATGGAATATTCATATTAATAACAAGTACACAATAATATACTCTACCTATTTTATGCGAGCTAAATCTCGCCCCGATAGTGTAATTCAATTTGTATTGTGAATTTTTTCCTAATTAAGATTATTAGTATTATTATTATTTTTTCAATAGGTAGGTACATAAATAGGGAATTTCTGAAGCCACACTTACAGAACAGAACTGAACACAACTGAAATGTTCAGATTTGAACAAAGTTCAACAGAACAGTATAAAACTCAACAGAACCTGAAAGAAACTGATTAGAACTGAAAGAAATCAAACAGGACGGAACATTACGTATGAATATTTATATATAACAGAACGGAGCAGATAGATACTGGATAGAATTGAAAAGAACTGAAAGAAACCTAATTGAAATGAACGGCACGGAACTGAACAGAAATGACCGGAATGTACAAATATTTGTAACAGAACGTTAAAGAAACTAAACAGAACTGAAAGAAATTGAACTGAACGGAACATGATTGAACAACTGAACACTACTGAACGGAGACTGAAAGAAACTGATTAGATCTGAGAGAAACTGAATAACGGATCATAAGCTACTAATATTTGTACCAGAACATTAACTGAACAGAATTAAAAGAAATTAGAGAGAACGAAACAGCATTGTACGGAACTGAACAAGATCAGTAGAAACTGAACAGAATTAAATAGAACCGAACAGACCTGAACAGAACCGAATAGAACTGAACAGAGATTAAGAGAAAAAGAGTCGAAATGAACAGAACTCAACTTAACGAAACTGAACAGAACTGATTGCATATAACAATATCATCGCCTGGGTAAAATGAATAAATAATAATTTTTTAATCCTTAAAGACACTACACAGTGTACTGGAAAATTCAAGTTCCAAGAAAAATACAAAATAAGTTAAATTCTAAACATTCAAAGGTCAGAAAAATAATCCTCAACCGAACAGAAATACTTAATCAAGGGCAATTTTTTTCATTGATTTGCGCACATCTTTTAAGGAATACCGTGCTATCGTTTTGCCCGAATGTCTGTAATCTTCTAATTCTGAGCAGAGAATGGTCTCAAATAACAGGGTTGAACACCCTGATGAAAAATCTGGGGTCAAAAATAATTCTGTCCGACCGGCCGTGAACACGCAAACTTTCTAACGGATAAAGCTAGAGACTTGAAATTTTCTGAAGCGATTTGGGTTCCAAATATCTCGGCTTAGTTCGTAATGGGCCAAACCGCTGTAATGGTTTCGTAGTTATTTCCAATTCGAATTTTTTCATATTTTTCCCAATAACTTCCAAAGTATATTTTTGATCGAACTGAACTTTGGCAGTCAGAAAGACGGTAATGACGCGCAAAATTGTGCAAAATTTCATGAGGATCGTAGGATAAGAAAGCTTTTTTGAATTTTTTTTTCGTACTATTTCGATACGGTGCAGTACGAAAATCTGAAATTGAATTGATCTATCAAATGAAAATATTTAAATTTTCAGGTTAGTTTTATTAAGATTTGACATGTTGTCTTCTTTTCTCCAAATACTTTTGAAACTACGAATCCGATCAACATCAAATTTGGTATTAAGGAATCGAACAGTGACATGCATGTTTTGCCAAATTTCCACAAGGTCGTATAATAAGAAGATACTTGAAAAAATTATTTTAATATTCGTACCTGTCGAATACTGTGGAGCCCGCATATTAAAACTGAATTGAGTCTCGAACTAAAAGTGATAGAGATTTGAAATTTTTGGGGTAAATTTGGGACCTGAATATCTCGCCTAAGTTTTTTAATGGGCACAATCTATTTAAGGATTCCGGAGCGCAATTGAATCTTTCTTTTTATTTTATCAAAAGTTCCGAAACTACTTATCAGATCAGAATGAAATCTGGTTCTTGAGTGAATAATAACGATGCGGAGGATTGTGTCAAATTTCATAAGGATCGGCTAGCCGGTCCGAAGACTAAGTTAAACTGCATACTTCCGAACTGAAGGACCTAGAGACTTGAAATTTTCATATTATGTTGGATGTCTGAATATATCCGTTGTGTCGCGAAATGATCAAAATCGGCCGAATGGTTCGTGAGTTGTGTCAATTTGAAATTTTAATCTTCAAATATTTTTGTATCAGCAAATCCAATCGACAACAAATGTTGTATTTGGGAGAAGAATGAGCGAGAACACTCACGCATAACTTCGTGCGAATATATGCCATAATTTTTCAAATTGCAAATCTTTAAATGTGACGTTTGAATCCCTTGATAAAGGGTTTTCCAATAGCGATGATGCAGTTTAAAAATTGAAAAAACACATAGGTCACTCACTGAGACACAATTTGTTTTTATTTGAAAAGTTACCTTATACCATTATGTATGGAAAATAATTATACTCAATTACCACCACAATTTCTCCGTACGTACCGTAATTTGTCAACCCAATTTTTCAGCACTCACTCATATAAATTTGGCTGTATATAATCAATGATACGTTCGAGGTTTATTTTCAATTATTTAGTTGTTGGATTATCAGCATATGACTTAGCATATCCTCAAGATGTTATATCACACGAGCCGGGAGCATAAGTAACTTGACCATTTCTTGAGATAATTTTATCATCGGATTTTGTTTTCAATAAATCGATTGTTGAGGTGGCTGTGTGGCAGGTAACATCATTTTGTCGAATCCACATATCCTCCAGATTATTCTCAACAGCAGCAAGAAAAAAATTCATCTAACATTGTTCGTTATCTATTAACTGATATTTTTTGACCATTTTTTGTTTATATAATCATTCAATCAAAAATGAGCTGAATAAAATTTTTCACTAAAATTATTCATAATTTTCAAATTGTTCAAGAGAAGAATAAGAAAATAAGCGACATTTATGGTGGTCATATGGCAGTTCTTGAACCAGTTGAATTTTGTAAGAATGTAAACCCAAATCCTTTCTTTAAGTTCTTCAAGTTGTTGTTTGAGAAAGATTTGATTGTTGAGAACAACGTGGAACCGATTAATTTGGATTTTCTCTTACACTTGCTGGAACTAATTCAATATTCCCATGTGCGCGCGCATTTCTTTGTCCTACTGGTACTTTTGTATCATGTAAAGAAAATTCAATTTCAATATGATGAATAGTGAGTTGCCTAACTGTACCATGTCGCCCAGGAATTCTTCTTAAATTTCCCACAATTTTCACAAATGAGCAATGATTTTGATGAAATAATTAAACAATTTCCAAACGTTGTTGAAGCGTGTATAATTCCATGATTGAATGGCATAGCCTAGTGAACACAAATGACATGGAAAATGTTAAAAATAATATACTTTCATAATCATTTCAAATTGTTTCATTCCCATTGGAAAACCTGTTATATGTAGAAGAAAACCAAGAAATGATAATAACGGGTTATCCATTTCGTGCTAATATCGTATCGATTTCTAATCGTATCGATTTTAAATTCGGTAATTAGATTTAAAACAATGACGCGCATGTTCTTGCGAAAATTCGTGAGGATGGTATAAGGAGCTTTCAAACACCGGAGCTACCGGCTTAGGAGTACAAAATTAAATTTCATTGTTTGAATTCTCTAGTGAGGTAGTTTTAACGAGTTAGGAGATGGATGAAGAAACGCGCAAAAGCTCCTGACACCATGTCAGTGCTTTTCTTAATTTTTTTAGACTAGCTTTATTAGCTCTGAGCGCTTGTTCTAGGAAACAGACTCTCATAATTTCGGCTCACTACCTGTTATTTGCGAAATTTACGCTAAAAATTCCATTCTGTCCGTCAGTCTCTTCGTGAATACATGAAAGATCGAGAGAAAAAATTGAAGAGAAAAATGGCACTCTCGTTCTTCGCCTATCTACGCCGCAAACTCTAACTTTGAGAAATTCCTCTAGAAAATTACAACAAAAGTAGGCAATCCAGGATTCAATATTTCCCTTTTGTCATTCAGTAGATAATGCTAGAGCAAATTTCTGGGTAAATCAAT
Source organism: Megalocaria dilatata (assembly GCA_034642435.1). Classification (NCBI taxonomy): domain Eukaryota; kingdom Metazoa; phylum Arthropoda; class Insecta; order Coleoptera; family Coccinellidae; genus Megalocaria; species Megalocaria dilatata. Next base: position 77,879,762 of record CM067855.1, on the reverse strand, counting down.
AATGTTGTCCTTTGTTATACAAACAAAATTTCAGCTCATTTTGATGGATAGTTCTTAAATGATTGAAGTTTTTAGGAAAAAAAATCATCTTCAAGTGATACGGTAGTTCGCATGAATTTTTAATTCACTGTTATGCCCAGACACATCACGGCCAATTCCTTCTACGCCAGCAGTAAATCATCAAAGGCATAAACAAAGACAAAAACATCATTTTCCGAAGGAACTTGATATAATGAATAAAAACGCTATACTTTATCGCATGTGAGGCTCCACTACTGAAACTGAACATGGGTAGCCACGCGCCGGCGTTCTTTGAAAAGACGCGGCATTCTTTCACCTTGGATCAGAGATAGATAGATAAATTTCTTTATTTCAAGCAATAGACATTTGCTGTATGAAAATGAAATGACGTCAGAATGAATTAACAGAATTTCAGAGCCAAAATAATCTCAAGAGTTGTAAGGCTCCAAATGAATGAATATTTTCTTAACTTTCTTACTATTTACTAAGATCACGGCATTTAATAATATGAGGTAGTTTAATATTTTAATAAATGAGGACCTTTTTCACTCAATGCTAACCTATGAACACGGATGAAATAAATCTTGTGTTCTACTCTTTTAGTATCATAATTATGACTAAAGGCGGAATTATATTTTTAGTTCGTGCCGTGACGACTCGCGTCAGTAGCCTATGGAATACGTATAGTTCTAATGCGGGCGATTATACAACTAACACACCCCGTGTCATGACGGGGCGCGGATAGACACTCGAGGATCAGAGGTGCTCCCATGTGACACTCGCGTGTGTGCGATTTGTATGCGATTAAACGCAGAACGAAGTTATCCAAGATACATCCGATAGGTCGACGAAATTTAAAATGCATTTTTTATGCCATTTTCCATCATAGAATGGATTTCCTCGAACAGCATTTTCGTCATCCTGAAATATTAAAAAATATATACGAGACAATATTTTAATTTCCACAAAAATGTTTATGATACAACAATTGTTTCACGACGATGTGGCTTCTTCAGGTATCTACTGCTAATCATCTTAAGGAATTCAGGCATAATTTCAACAATAGCTAGGAAATTATCCACGTCGAAAGCAAAAGTTCTAGATTAACACTTTTAGAATTTGTTGAAATCAACAGGTACAATGCCCGTAAAATCTTTAATATGAACAAACAGCTGTCCACAAGTCTCCATTACTGAATATCTTTCCCTAATGGCTTTTTGTAGTGGCAAAATCCAAAAAAACCTTGATTTTTTATGATTTGTTTTTCCATCATTTTGTCATATACTTAACACTGTATTTACACTCGGTTACACTGGACACCATCAGCCAATAGAATGTAGATATCTGAAGAAGCGACGTCGTGGTGAAACAATTGTTGTATCATAAACATTTTTGTGGAAATTGAAATACTGTCCTCTTATATATTTTTTAATTAAAATGAGTTTCCACTAGTGGCCGAATCAACCAAACATCCTGAAATATTATGGAATTTCTGTTCATCACTCTCTAGTTCCTTCATCAGTAAATGAAACTCACTTCGAGCCTCCCTGAGGTTATTTATCGGATGAACGCAGTATTTTCTTCTCCTTCTTTTATTCTAAAGTAGGCTTAACATTAGCATATATCCATGATCTTCATGAAAATCGCTCTCACGAATACAGGGGACGTAGTTGTTTTCAACATGTCTTTTTCAACAAGTAAGTGGAAGTAAGAGAAAACTCGCAGATGAGCATCGTATCTTTCAATAAAGTGGGAATTGGAGTTTTTATGTTGTGAAGTAGAAGATTAAATTATTTGCTTGATTAGCAACAGTACAGCTAGTTTCCCAAAATTAAATAATATTAAATGTCACTATGATTACCACAGAAGTAAGACCAGTTTAGAGGCATGAGCAGAAACGAAAAGTTAAGTCAGTAAAAAGTGCAGTTAAAAAATCAACAGCTAATATTTATTCCTCCAAAGCAAGAAAATGCATTTGCTGTTCTAGCGAGGTAATGTCTTATAGGGGCCGCTGAAATTGTAAGTCCCGGGAGCGTGAAGCTTTTTCAAAATATATTCTTGTTGCGGAATACTGCACCTAAGATAGTAACTCTAATATCTGCCAATATAATAAGTATTCAGATTAAAAGAAAAATGTATTCTTTCATTGCATTTTCTGTTGCCTGGGACGAAAGTACGGATGTATGTGCGCAACTCGCTGTTTTTGTCCGTGCTGTTGACAAAAATATCAAAGTTCATGAAGAATTATTGGAATTAGTAAGCTTTGCATGATAGAACAACCAGAGAGGATATTTTCAATGCCGTCTATGAACTTCTACAAAAATACAATTTAGATTTGTCGAAACTGTTTTCCATCGCAACAGAGCTCCTTTCATGACTGAAGTAAATTAATGCAATGATCCAAGAAACGGGCTGTGAAAAACCAGACATTCTTCATGTTCAATGTATAATTCACCAAGAAGTTATTAACGTCATAAGGTCACAAGGATTGAATCAGCGGCAATTTTCGGCGTTTTTACGTGATATAGAAAGTGAGTACACTGATTTACTTTATTACGCAGAGATGCGATGGCTTTCATGTGATAGATTTTATAAATTGAAAAACGAAATATGCTCTTTCATGAATGTGAAAGGACAAGATGTCAGTCTATTCTACGTTCAGCCTTCATACAAGATCTATCATTTCTGGAACAGGAGATCGTTCAAGAAAAGAATCCACGAACATCAGAAGAGCTATACCTAAAATTCAGCACATTCCACATATGCTCACCATCTAATAGAATTTGAACATAAATTCAATAACGAATATGCAATTATACATATCGAAAGTGAAGGGTCTAAATTAACATTCTTAGAACTGCTTGAAATAAACCGATATAATTCTCAGAAGATTCTCCTAAACGAACAAATGGACACGAAACGGCACCTCTATGGAATATCTTCATGTAATTTGGAAAAACCAACGACAACCCCAATAACTTTCATTGCCATTGACCTTATCTGTCCGCCTAACTGGGAATACCAAAATAATTGCCATTCTACTTTTAGTCCCATTTGCTGTAATTCCTGTCAATACATATATAAGAACCTATGTAAGTTTTCATCCAGAATCAGTTCAAATGTAGAATATGATTAAGCCATAGTGTAGCGAAACCATTATCATTCAACAATAAAAAGTTTTTGGAAATTGAATTTCATTTATTACTAGTTGCAAATGAATTACCATCAAATAAAGACCGTATCTATCAAATATTCATTTATAATTATATGATAAAGCAAAATTTTTACAACCATAAGAATGAAGTATAATCTGAAATTATTGAAGACTCGCATTTTATTTCGAGAAATATTCAATTATCCTCTTTTTATGAATAGACCAGTAACGGATTACCGCGATTTACCGAAAAAAACAGCCAAGTCATTAATATATTCGTTTCACCAATACTTCCAGGACAATCACACCTTCCACGGATGAATAGACAACTCTAGAAAATAATAATTCCTATCATATTTAGCATTGGTATACCGAATGTGGTAGTAATATAATTTATCCACTCAATTCAATATAACAAAAGTAGAGATTATTTTTGATATTCAGATATCCTAGCCATCGCGAATAATTGGATTCATGTCAAAAAATTAGGGAAGAGCACTAACGTTGTGTATGGAGCTGTTACGCGCATGTTCGTCAGTCTACTCGCACAACAAATTATAACACGGCACAGAAAATTATGAAAATAACTAACCTCAACTATCTTTGGTTACAACTTGATATGTAGCTCAATTATTCCGCAAGAAGAGAACGAAAAACAACCTTCCTCCCTACCTGCAAAAATTTTAATCCCCCTACCAACTCAGCCAGATGAGATTTACTGGGGTAATGGAAAGAACGCTTGATATATTTATAGGTATCAGTCGGTAAATCGGTAATTTTCAAATTTGAAAAAGTATAATATAAGTGACAAATAATTATGCATTAGCCTTCGCACTGTCCTTTCACAAATAAATATTAAATTTCAATTCGTCAATAAATCCTAAGCTTCCCGCTCGGTTTCGCCCATTAACGAACATAGCCCAGATATTTAGGCCTTAAATATATCCGAAATTTTCAAGTTTGTAGGTGTTTTCCTTCGAGAGTTAACGAATTACGACTCATGGACAAAACAAACGCATGGTTTTCAAAGTGGCACCTAGAACCAAATCTAAATGAGTGCCAATACGTTATTCACATCCATGAGATCATACAAAATTCACCGACAGTAACAATAAACGGAATGAGTAAAACACCAACAATCTCTATGAAATACCTGGGAATCTTATTTGAAAATAAAATAAATATCAAGCCCCCAAACAGTCAATAAAGAAAGCTGTAATAAGAGCAAAAAATGTCAGATATCTAACATATGGGAACACAGGGATAATTCTCAATTACGCAGTATAAATATAGAGTGTAGTCGTCAACTTTTAAATTCAATAGTGCACATTTTAAACATAAATTTAAGTAGACAGGGTGATTCGCACACGCCCAGCTTAGTCCGTCCTTTTTATTTTAAATTGAACATCCTGTATATTTTCATATTTTTTAATGCTACTTAATAACCCTATTTCATCGAACTTGTATGGTCTATTATGAATAATACTGGATGAAATTTCGAAAGTATTTATAATTGGTTTCAAGAAACTGCATACTTAAATTACATGATGTAATTGATTTTAATACATTAAAATAAATGCTTATAATGTTCTCCACCTGCTACACAGTTTCCTATGAAACTCGTTCTTAACGTTGTTTAAAGTTTGAGTTAAAATATTCCACATTTCTGTAGTTATCCTTACTTTGAGGTCTGCGATGCTCGTCGGATGTGTTGCATAACTTTGTTCTTGAGATAAGCCCACAGAAAAAAGTCCAACGGCGTGAGGTCTGACGATCTAGCTGGTCACTCAATAGTACCTCTTCGTCCAATCCATTTATTGGGGAAGATTGCGATTGAGTAAGTTCTGACCATTGAATCATAATAAGCTTGGGCTCCATCCTGCTAGAACCAGACGTTTTCATTCGGTTGGCACGAGGAAATAAGTTGACTAGCACAAGAACAACTTCGTCTCTAACCAAACTCAAATATTTTTCCGTTGTCAAATTCCTATCTATAATTATAGGATCAATAATATGGTCACCTATAATACCTTCCCAAGAGTTCACCTTTTGAGGATACTGCGTATGTGTCTCACAAAATGAGGATTCTCCACTGACCAATATCTACAATTTTGTCGGTTTACTTCCCCGTTCAATATAAATATTGATTCATTAGAAAAAAGGGTTGTTTCTGGTCATTGCGGTTTTCTTTTTAATGGTTTGACATGTCCAAGTTCTGTGAATTGTGCATGCATTTTAGACACAACAGCTTGTGAAATATAAGGCAACTGATACCTCTGATTATATAAGTTTGACACTTCAACTTGACTTCTACAATTATCCCCATAACCGATCATCATTAGAATTCATGGATTCTCAGTTAAATATCTCATTATTACTTCTACAAGAAATACGTTTTCAATCAATAATCCACTATTTCAATGTAAATTTCAACACCCAAACATCTGCCTGATAACAATCCACATTATTTGCAGATTTTCTTTATTTATAGTTAGTTCAGAAATTTCATAAATCTGTATTCAGGTTATTAAAAAAATATCATTATTTAACAGGTGACAAATTACTACTTTCATTATTTCACCCGGTATTATAGATAATAGAACAAAAATATAAAAGGTGTATCAATTGTAACGAGGGCGGACTGTGCTGGACTTTGTATGGCGTGTATTTAAATTTATGCATAAAAAGCGCACCCTTGAATTTGAAAGTTGAAGTGTCCCAGTGTTTAATTATCTAACATAAGGACACAAAGAATTTTATTCCATAAGTGCTTTCCACTCTGTATAAAACAATAAGTAGACCTTTGATAGGGTATGCACATACAATTTACGCAAACTGTCAAACATCAAACGCTTAAAAACATATAAGTAGTAGAAAGATCAGCTCAACGAATAATCACAAGAAAATGATATCCACTAAACAGATAAATAGCAGATATTCTACCACTGTTCCACATTACTTACAATAAGGACCGTACAAGGGGAAGATTCCATACAGAGACTCACCTTCAAGACTAACTAAATATTATGATTATTTTTATTATTTATTTAGACTTGATAAAGAGTCCTAATAAAATCAAATCGAACTTTGAAACGAAACTATAAACATTTCACTTTTTTGTAATGAGCGAAGCTCAACCAACGTAAGAGACGCTCATATACACCCAGATATTTTATCTAGGCTATGCAATTCGTAACTAATAAGGGAAGGACACAACATGGGAAATTCATTTGGGGATGAGACTTTGTGTAATTTTAGTGCTCCCTAAATTATTTTCCCCTCGGAGAAAAACCTTCAAAATCAATATATTTAGACCTATAGCATAGCTTTTTGAGCTCAAAATGGTCTCAAATGTCTGGGTTGAACTCGCAGATGAAGAGTCCATGATCGAAACGAATTCTGCACGGCCAGCCGGTTAGTTGTAAACACAATAACTCTCGAAAGAAGAAACCTTAGAGATTTGCAATTTTCAGTGTGCATTTGAGACTCAGTGTGTCATGGGCAAAATCGGTCCAGTGGTTCCGGAATAATTTGAAGTTTGAAATTTAATTTTTTGCATAATTGCCAAACCAATAATGCGATCGAATCTAAATTTAATAGTTACTCATAGATGTCAAATGATTATACGGAGGATCACGTATAAGTTTTTTCAAATCTCTGAAAATTGCCGTTTGGCGCCATTGAATTTATGAAACAATTTTTTTTTTCATATTGTTATACGCGCATGCAGTGTGGAAATTACAGCCTCTGCTAAATAATCAGTGGGTACCGGATACCCATCTTAGGTGCGGAGCGAGAATATTTTTAGTTTCTTTGATGTTTTGTACGGATCTATGTAAATCCAAAATATTTAAGATATTTAAATAAGTAACAACTATTTACCAATCTTAATACTTAAATAAGTAACATCTTACCAATCTTATTTGCCGTGCCGACATTCCAACAGTTGTTAGGAGCCCTCTCTTTTTTAACCTGTTTTTTATCACCTCTTCTATACATAAATACCCTGTACCGCTTGTTAAGTTTTAAGTTGTCTGAAGATGGGATAATTCATTCCCGAAACTCGAATCACATTAAAATGTATAAAATATCAATTTATTTGTAGTAAAACATAGTAATTTCTACAACTTGTTTTAATTATGATCAACTACCAAATAGTAACGGCTGAAACAGTACAGTATCTATCTAATTAAGGTTTTACAGAAACTATCAATTTGATGCAGAAGTAATGATTCCATTCCATAGCTCATACAGAAAGATATGAGGATATACTACTTTGAAGATGAGATAGTAATTCCCGAAACTCGAGTCACAATAAAATGTGTAAAATCTCAATTTATTTGATAGTAAAACATACAATTGTTTGTACTGAATTTTTTAGATTAATTTGTATTGTTAATAACTCCTAAACCATCAGGTCGGATGTACAGAGTTGAATTTACCCACGAGTTTTGAGTATTATTCGATCCAAGTGGGAAAAATGCCAATGATCAGCAACATGAAGTGACCCAATATTGCATAAAAAATTATTGATATTGAACGAAAATTGGTCTATGACCCATCAAATCAAAATTAAACACAATCAACGAATGAACTGAATATATGCTCTGAAATGTCTTGGAACTGATGGTTATTCAAAAAATCGAAATAAAATCTAAACAACCGGCCTATTTTTCAAAATTCAACTACCATTGAAAACAGTACCTTATGTATGACTGAATGAACCTATATACATATATATATATATATATATATATATATATATATATATATATATATATATAAATTCCTTTCACATCTTTCAGAAAGGCATTAGGAAAGAATGGCAGATTAGAAAATCATGAGCATTCATCTGCTCACACTACTAGTACTGAAATGGAAAAACTCAGAAAAGAGGAATTGAAAAGACCAGTTCATTCCCAAATTCTGTCAGAGAGCAATAGTCAAAAGGATTCGAATAGAAGGTGCTTCAAAATGCTGCTAAGAGGATTGTACTTTTTATTAAAAGAAGAAATTGCTCACACCGCAAAATATGAGAGCTTGATCGAAAATATTTTGGTAAATTTAAATGAGGACTTCAAGCAATGGACAGAGACCCTGAGTAACAGAGCGAATTATAGAAGTTAGGATACAGCTTGTGAATTGCTCACATGTATGGGTGAAATTTTGAGAGATCGACTGAAGGATTCCTTGAAAAATAAGATGTTTTCAGTTTTAGCGGATGAAAGCACTTCTTTGAAGAAATAAATGGAACTAAGTATAATGTTCAGAGTTGTCGAAAACTAAGTGCCTGTTGAAAAGTTTCTGGCAATAGTAAAAATCCCTGATGGTAAGGCCGAGACTATTTCGAATGCTATCGAAGAAGAAATGACATCTCTCGGTCTTCTTTATAAATACATTATAGCATTTGGTTTTGATGGAGCATCCAATATGTCCGGAAATGTAGGTGGAGTAAGAATAAAACTGTCTGAAAAAGTCAAAAAAGACGTGCTCTATAAGCATTGCCGAGCGCATATATTGGCATTAGCTGCAGCTTTCTGAAGGAATAAAAATAAACAATTAAAAGGTTTTTTTATGCACTGAAGGACATCTACAAACTGTTCAGCAAATCACCAAAAAAAAGAGAATATTCTGCACGAAATTCAATCTGTTTTGAATTATGCAATTCTAAAAATCCCAGAAGTCAGATGGTTATTCAACTATAAAATAGTGAATGCTGTTTTCAGAAGTCTGAAGTCCATTTTGATGGCTTGCGAATACATTCATAAGGGAGGTGCAGATCTTGCATCGCTTGCAGGAGGCATTTTACTTGAAATTAGGAATGAGAGTTTCATCGTCACCTGCTACGTGATAAACGAGGTGCTAAGTGCACTCTCGTATCTCAGCAATGCTAAGAAAAGAAGGGATTTGTACCTGACCAAAGTGAATCAGTTAATAATAATAATAAACCTTTTATTTCCCGTAAAAATGTTAAATTACAGTTTGTTTTTCCTTACAGACTAAGAAAGAAAAAGAAAAAACAATATATCTACATGTATGAAATTTTGTTACTATGTGCTAGGTATTGTTGTGCTATCTGTTGAAATTATCTTTAGGTATATGTTTTCATTTTGTTTCCTCTCTCTCGGTTTTTTGTTGGGATCCCTTTGGGAGGGTATAGGTCTCCTCCAATTCCTTCCACTTATCTCCGTCATGTGCCACTTTAAGCCAGTTGTTTCCTGTAGAGAGTGATCTGACATTGTAGGTGGCTAATTTAAGGTGTTTATTCGTATTTATTCCTTTTATTGGAGGGTTGTGGTCATATTCTTCCACGGTGACCAACCGACTTGGAAGATGTATATTGTTTTTAGTGATCGAGTTTTCTGTGTAATCTGTGCGAGAGAGAGGCGGTGGTTGCTATGAAGCAGTGTTTGTGGTGTCTTGTTTTGGTGTGTTGTCTGGGTTCTTGGGAACTAAGTAGTTTAGTATGCCCGGTTTGATAATTCCCTCGGATAGGCTTGATGATCTCGTGAGCGGCTCATGAGTCTTGTTTTTCTTGCTAGGCTGTTTTTTGGGGTCTTCTTGAGATGGTATGTTACTTTCAGGTGACAGTGAAAGCATCCTTTTGTAGTTATTTGTAGAGTTCGGGTTCTTGCTGCGTATAACAAGTTTGTCATATTTGATTGTTGCTGAGTTTCCCTTCTCTTTCTCTATGCGCAATTGTTCTTGTAGCTGTTTCCTTTTTTCTAGGACGTTCTGTGGGAAGTCCTCTTTTATATAATACGCGGTGTCGTTCAGAACCCTCCTTTGTTTGTACAGGTCTATTTTGAGACCTAAGGTTGGCGGTTATTGGTCGAGCTTTATCTCCTTTTCTTCCTATCCTCCTGGCCTCCTGTATATCTCTACGCTCCAGCTGTGTTGAGAAATATTCCTTAATGAAGACCATCAAGATACTTTCCAGGCCGGAATAAGAAGTTTCTGTTTCTTCGATTCCAAAAAAGACGATGTTTCTCTGTCTGGATTGTTTTTCTATGAAGTATAATCTTTTCTCCTGGTTATCCAACTGCTCCTTTAAGTTGTCGTATTTTGTTTCCAGGGTCTTGAGTTTCTCATCTAATATGCTATTTATATTTAGAGTTACTTGTTCCGTCTCTTTTTCTCCAGTTTTTAAAATGGTATTTTTTTGTTCATCAAGTTCATTTCGAATTTTTCGAAGTGCATTCATAACTTCCTCCATGGTTTATTGCTAATATTTTACGCAATCCGAATTGAAAAAGGAACAGGAACACGTTTTGCTACCAAATCGTTGGTTTTGGTACTAATGACGCCCTCTTGTGTTTATTTTCCAAACTGCATACAGTAGTACTGATTTCAATGGACGTTGATCTGCACGTTCGATAACTTACAACTTAGTACCCGCCGATGTCGGTAGATGGCGCTGATAAACAATTTCTGCCACAATCGTTCTATTTTACCAACTCATGCAATAGATTTTGTGGTTTTTATTGAATTGTCCTATTATCCCTTTAAGACTTGTTTGGTAAATTACTATTTTCACTTATATTTGATAAAACATTTCGTTCTTTTACGGAAAAACGTTCAAAAGTTCCAAAACGGAGTAGTTATTGCACTGGTGTAATTTTGCAATTTTTTTTAGTTTTTCACTGATTGTTTCACTTTGTCCACAGTGTATGTTGAGAATTAACTGTATATCTCTCCACTTTTCATCTTTTTAGTTCTTCATACGCACTATTTCCACTTTTAAATCGTTAAAGTATACAGAGACGAAGTAAACAGTGGCACAGTTGCGCCCTCTCCGTGAATCAGTTAATTACAACAAAATTGCATCTAAAATATATTGCAAGGCAGTGCGGAGATGATAGAAGTCCCTTACGAAAAAACATAAATAGAAAAATCGATGAAATCAAAAATGAAGTCCAAATTATTCAAGATGAGAAAATTATTGAAACATTAAAGGTCTTGAAAACGTATTGTGATAGCGTAGTCGATGAAATAGTTGACAGGTTCAATGATAAATCGATTGAAGTTATGACTCTTTCAAGCAAATTTGAAACCTTCCAGTCTTTTATGACTCTCACACAAAAAAGGAAATCAATAAATTCTGTATCAAATTCCCTACTCTCAAGGCAGACATTGTATTAGCAGACATAGAATCATTTAAATTTTACATTCAGGCAATGCCCAGTAATGATTCGATGAAAATGAATGATAATCCGATTTCGGAGATTTTGGAAGCGGGATACAGAGAATTACAGAAGCTCTATGAAATAATTCTCGTTATCCCAGTAACGACTGCATCCGTGGAAAGATCGTTCAGTACAATGAATAGGGTACTCAATAAATCAAGAAACAGAATGTTACCAGGAACTCCAATGCATTGTATGCTCATAAGTATTGAAGGACCGGAGACTCCAGATGAAGAGTACCTAGATGAAGTTATAGATTAATATGGTGGGAAAAAACCTAGAAGAATAAGATTCTTATAAATAAAAATGATTTGTTTTCCAAAATTGACTATTATATATTATTTTCCTCAATAAATTGGTTTATCAATGAAATTTTTGAAAATTCTCTTCAAGTAAATATTTCCCCCAAACGTTCGGATAATTTGCGCCCCAGGAACTTTGAACTGAAAGGAAAAAAGTATGGAAGCAGAGTTTCTCACTAAAGTTTTATTTATTGACGAAGCTTGTTTCGGTCGAAATGCCGTTATAAATTCTCATAACATCCGGGAAAGCAGGAGGAAAATCCACAAGCTTTTATTGAATCCACTTGTCAGCACAGATTTAACGTGAATATTTGGATAGGAAGATTTGAAAATCTATCAACTAGGGCGTTCATTCTTCCTAACAAACTCGATGCTGGGAGATATTCAGAATTTCTTATGTTCCATTGCTAATTTGCCATAGAATGTAGCTCACGCCTAATGGAGCATCTCATTTTGCACAACATGCATGCAACATTTGAACAACACATCTCCAAATTGATGGCTTGCTTGAGGTGGACCTGTTGTTTGGCCACCTTGGTCACCACACCTCAATCCACTGGATTTCACTCATTTCACTGGATTTTGTAGGGCCATCTGAAAGATTTAGTTAACAAAATCTTCTGGACAGCCAAGAAGAGCTCATTGAAAGAATACATCTTCATTGCGAGGCCACAAGAAATAAACCGGAAGTTATGTTTCGACTTCAAAGAGCATCCCTGCGGTGCCTGAGGGAATGCATTGGATTTCGCACTGCACATAATGAACATAGACAGTGAATACTTCCCATTTTTTTTTTAATATCCATTGTAAGAATTCCCACTAAGGAATCATTTATGAGTTTCTCGAAGTCTTCGATCCACAGCCTTTGATGTATTTTTAATTAAAAAAATTCTGTTTGGAAGGTGCTCCACACTAACAATATTACGAAATTCATATGCACATATTCTTTCCTTTATTTTTGTCAATGGAAGTTTCAGAAAAATGAACAATCACAGAAAGAGAAGTTTTAGTGATCATAGCAAAAATAAACAGTTTGCAATAATCATGAAAAACAATTCTGATATTCAATCATAACAATGCTTATAACTCGAAAACAGTGCATTTTTTCCATATTGCATTGTTTTCCCTTCTTTTGCAGAATGAATGATAAAATACTTATGTGAAGGAATTTCGCAGATATCTTCAATCAAAAAAATGTTTTTGATCATTACTACTAGGGTCAGTCCGACCCTGGCGGTCTTGAGGACTTATGACTTAAGACTTAGGAAGGTGTTGAAAACAAATCATTACTGATATTTGTATTGACTCAAATTCAAAATATTTACAGAATCCTTCGAGTCGTTCGGAAGTTACCTCAAAAAACTGAATTATGGAAGTATCGTTTGGAGGCACATATCTTCGCAGGGGAGCGTCGCAGGAAAACAAAAGTATTCCTGTCTCATCTTTGTATACTTTATTTACACGTTAGAAAGAATCACGTAGTGCCGGATACCATGTAGATCTTAATAGTGAATAGCTATGAATTTACACAATATAATTCAGAAACTCATATTAGAGTTTAGTATATTAATTAGTTTTACAGGAAAAAGGTTATGAAAAACGTGTCTATGTTTTAATCTACCTAAGGGATTAGTATTCTATGTACCATTATGTACATAATCACATAGATCTATTTACAATATACAGGTCTGGAAAAAAACAGTCGGAAACATAGGAAAATCAATGTTAATATAGAGAAGCAGGAATATCCAGTGGAACAATCAAAACCTCAGCGCGATGCGATAACGAGTAAACAACTGTTCTCTCTCAATGCCATTGTGAAGTGGGGATTTTTCGATCGAAACGCTGTGTAGTCTGATTTCAGCACCACCGAATCATTCGTACTTTCCATAGATTAACAATAATATATATATTGGACATTTCCCTACCCCCACCTAAAACTAAGTTTTTAGTTGATGCACCAGTCAATAGTTAGCGCTAACCATCAATTTTTTGATTTCGCCGCTAGGTACCGCTACCATCAGCCGTTAGGCATAGTTGTAATAATGGTCATATATTTTGAAAAGAAGTGGTGGTTATATTTACGTTTTGTTATGGCCCAACCTCGGGTACATCTCATATTTCTTTTTGATTAAATTTCGTGAGAGTTGAGTTCAAAACAGTTTAGTGCAGCTAAACTAGTGTATTTTCAAATATTGAGTTCAATAGAGTAAATGAAAATGTGATATATTAAGAAATGTTGTGTACATGGGTGTGAAGCTCTCGGGTGAATGCGAATTTTGCGAAGGAATTTCCACCTCTTAGTTTGGGAGACGGCGTTTCGTTTCCGAACATGCGCATCTGAAACTCATCAGACAGGTTTGATGCGCAGGCTCTGCCTGTTACGCCGGTGACCATGCATCCGCTTGGAACGCTAACTTTCAAACGCATTGCCTTGCTCTATTTAAACCTAGCGGGGACGGTTAGTCACGATTCTTATGACTGGTCGGGTCCTCTATCGGTACGCCGGTCAAACTACGATAGAGCAAGGCAGGTTTCTGGACGGGAAACGAAGAAGTTGTTCGCTACACACTCCCCCTTCACTGAGCGTCGATATGGTCACGAAATAGGACGTTGGGTGCAGGCAAGGATGCAGTCCGCCGCTGGGCTGGTCGCGGTGTCATCTCCAGCGGGGATCTGTGGAATGAAAGGAAAGAGCCATCTCGGAAGTATGGATAGGGGGCAATTAGGGCCACCTAATGAATGGGTTGGTTCGCTCTTAAAGCAAACCTTCCCAATCACGTCGGGGTCACCAATTGTTAGTTTATTTGCCATTTCTTTAATTAGATTTAACAAAAACACCTTTCAAATGCACTCACAGGTTATATTTTTATTTATCAACTACATCTTGAAGGTTAGGAACAGAGAGAGTTGTTGTATCTCGTCTATCCGTTAACCAATAAAAACATACTTTCTGTGTTCTGATCACAGAACTCTTATTCTATATCATCTCTACATATATCAGACTTGCCACTTTAATATAAAATTATTTGGGAATTTATATTCATATATTTTTATTGAAATTAATTAATATTGTATTTGAGTTTATGTTCACATGATTTTAGTTAATATAATTAATATTATATTTGCCTCTACAGGTGTCAAGATCTAACCAGCCCTACACATTGCTACTTCTATTGATTTTTTACCTGTGTAATTTAGTGTTATATATCTATTCTGTTCTATTTTTTCGCTTTTGGGGTATATTAATGTTAGAGCTTGCTTTAATAAGAATTTATTCAATATTTGGTCCACAATGTCAGGTTTGAAACCATTATTAACAGAGATTTGTTTTATAGTATTGAGCTCACAGTCAAAATTCTGTTTTCTCATAGGTGTTTTGATTAGTCTATGTACCATGCTATTGAATGCTGCTAGTTTTTGATCAAAACACCTATGAGAAAACAGAATTTTGACTGTGAGCTCAATACTATAAAACAAATCTCTGTTAATAATGGTTTCAAACCTGACATTGTGGACCAAATATTGAATAAATTCTTATTAAAGCAAGCTCTAACATTAATATACCCCAAAAGCGAAAAAATAGAACAGAATAGATATATAACACTAAATTACACAGGTAAAAAATCAATAGAAGTAGCAAATTTTTTAAAAAACGAACGGAATTTCAATATAGCATTCAAAACCAATAATACTTTAAGTAATTTAATCAAAAATAATAAAGACAAATTAGATAAAAACAAAAAATCGGGAGTATATAAGTTGAATTGTGGTTCATGCCAGAAAGTATATATTGGACAAACAGGAAGGAACTTCAAGAAGAGGATTAAAGAACATTTGAGTAGTTTCTTGAATAAAAAACAGAACTCAACTTATGCGAACCATCTTTTAGACGAGGGACATATGTTTGATTCAAACTACAAAATTCTACACATAGAAAACAAAAGTAGAAGACTTAATATTCTAGAAGCAATGGAAATTAACAGATATAACAGGCAGAATATCTTACTTAATGACCAAACCGATGTCTACAGATCACCATTGATAAACATGCCATAAAAATTCCCAGAAGCATTTAGAATACCGTTCCCTCCTCTTCCATCTTGAGAAATATATAAGGAGAAAAAATAAATTTTTAGAGTAGTTTAACATCGAACTCGCCTGAAGAAGCCAAGAATTTGGCGAAACAATTGTTGCAAATGTAGTGTTACAATATTGTTGAAACACAATAAATGTGGAAATTTTATTAAATATGTTTTTATTTAATCCCTTTTAAATTAAATGAAAATGGATTTCCATCAAGTGAGGACCTCCACCATTCAAGATATTATTTTTTCTCTAGGTGATTTTCCTGAGGTAACTGATATTGAAATGGTATGGGCCAGTTTCTGGATCAGTGCCAAATCTAGATGGGAAAAGAACTTTTTCAGGTTGAGTGGTGCAATTTATAAGATTATATCAAATAATTTATCTATTAGAAACTGTGCAATCTGTACGATGAATTTACTTGGCAATAGTAAGTTGCTAAAAGATCTAGATTTTATTGAGTGTAAGAAATATCAATTTGGTAATTTGATGAAACTTTTTATTTAATCAGTGTTTTAATTATCTCTTTGATTTCATTCCAAGACTTTGTGAGAGAAGAAAAATCTCAAAATGTCTTAAAAATATCATATTGAAGAATTTCAATTTCCAAATTATGAAGTGTGCATCACATAACCTTTATCAAATATTATGCTTGACTAGTCAGGTGTTCTTTATTCTGGTGGTGCAAGCAAGTGAAAAAAATAGCAACCAGAACTGATTCAAACTTTCTATGCAGTAATCCAGAGAAGGAATTTATTGACCCGATGAAGGCCCAAGCTGAAAGACATTTTGAATCTTAAAGAAGATCTCATAAATTAATGTTTTCAAGGTTCAATTTTTGTCTTAATACCTAGGAATACTGTAAATATGTTAATTTTATCTCCTTTTTTATTTAATAGTTTTTATTTTTTATAACCAATAGATAATTATTATTCAAACATATTTCTGTTATTCAAATAGTGAGTTTGAACATTGAAACGAGTTTTTGGAAATTACTATGTTGTACTACAAAAAAATTAAATGTAAATATTGTAAATAAATATGTTAATTTAATCTCTTTTTGTATTTAATAGTTTCTATTTTTCATAATGAATAAACATGTATTTGTTATCCAAATAGTAAGTTTGAAGATTGAAACAAATATCTGAATCTTCTTCCAATTTTTCCTAGGGCTAAAATCAAAACAAGTGTTCAGAAATTACTATGTCGTACTACCAAAAAATTGAAATGTATTTGTTGTAAAGTTGTGTGAATGTAAGCATTTCAATGTTTTGTAATTTCTGAATACTTGTTTAATTTTTGCCCTAGGAAAAACTGAAAGAAGATTCAAATATTCGCGCCAAGCGTCGATAATGCAGTATTCTAAAAGCAGAGGTAATGCAGTCCTCTTGAGAGTAGGTAATACAGTTTTCTCTAGTTGAATTTGTTTCATGCACCAGTCGCTACAAAAAAGCGGCAAACTTGATTCAGACTTTTTCCAGTGAGTGCCCCATCTATATAGTCTTGTTGATCTATGGTCATTTCGATAGAAAAATCCCCATCTCACAATGGCATTGTGAAAGAACAGTTGTTGATTCGTCATCGCATCGCGCTGAGGTTTTGATTCTTCCACTACTCCTCTGGACATTCCTGCTTCTCTAAAGAAACATTGAATTTCCTATGTTTCCGACTGCCTTTTGATACTTGTATACAAATTTCACCAGTAGTATTAGCTATCAGTGAAGACATCTATCGATAGGAAATTGTCTCTTAAAGGGGTTGCCCTAGACCGTAACAAAGCGCTCATCATTTGGTGACCTCTGTTGGTAAAGAAATGTACTGGGCGAATACCGCTTCTAACCGGTGAACAGGGCCCTCATTGGATGTTAGCCCCATCTCATTAATAAGGAGTATGAGCTATGGTAATAGAAAGTTCTAGAATCGAGACAGTGTAACATACATCTGTATAATAATTCTATATTCAAACAACAGAAACAACAGAAAAGGTTTTGTAGATCACAGAGGAAAATTACAGACATGCGCACGATTCAAACTGATTCGTTTTCGTCAGTGACTCCAAATCTGTCAAGTATCTATATTCTCTATACACAGAAACTCCACGATATTAATAATACACTAGCGCCATCTAGAGTATGTAAAATACATACACGGAGACTCTTAGATATTAATAATATTCTAACGCCATCTAGAGTATGCAAAATACATAGAAGACATACCTTTGAGAGTTAATTCAAGTAGATGGTGCTAGTGTATTATTAAAATATTGGTGTTAATCTAGATTTTTTGCTTTTTACGTGGGTAATTTCATAGCTATTGTTGAAATTATGCCTGAATTCCTTAAGATGATAAGCATATGTCGAATGTACGGAATCATACTGAATCATCAACTTGTTATGAATTTATACCAAAAGTTTGAAGAAGAACTCCCCACTCTACGTTCTGTACATTTTTTGTGACCGAGATTTAAGGTCTACGCTTGAGTTCAGTTACTCTTTCTGTGAAACACTCGCCGAAGATCAACTCACCGGTTGATTCTAGCTGAGTTGGTTCGTTTTCACAACTTGGTTCTATTAAAACTCAAAACTTTAATAAAACTTTATTGTCAGCTTTTCCTTCACTAGTATAAGCGGAAATAAATTAACAAAAATGTACAAAAACAGGATAACAAAAATTGACGCTAATACTTCGGGTTCAAAAACCACCATTCCATTACATTGCATTATTTCTTTCGTTACAGAAGAAGTTCTGTCACTTCTGTCATTTGTCTGCGACAGAACTCAGTCTATGATCCCTCATTCAATAAAATAGATCTACCGTAATTACAGGAAATACAACTCAATAAGATACTGTGATTCAACTATTCTCCGCTAGATGGAGCCACCTAGTAAAAACTGAAACATCACAGTACCGAAATCTTCAATCTAGAACTCGGAGCGGGAGTTTCAACATTCTCCCACCCGAGAAATGAAATAATATAAATACATTTCTCGAACTGAACAAGTATTAACTTTGACACAAGAACAAAAGAAAGTTAATTCACAAAATTAATTACTACTATAATCTAATCTAATAGTCTACGGGGGAGTTTTATTCTCCTTCCACTACGCGAAATTCGTTTGACACTTGAATCGTTTTCGGGTACTCTGCTTATTTTCACTTCCGCACTGCCCGAATCACAAATTTCATCATCTTCTTCTTCCATATGAACAGGAGTAGCAGTCGTGGTGAGCTCCGCACCCATTTTCGTCTCATCAACTCCTTTCTCTTCCGAAACAGCACCTCCATCATACTCAAGAGGATATAGACGCCGCACAGGCCGTAACAATTCGCCACATTACCTGAGAACTCCCACCCTCTGAGCTCAAAGCCCGCCTCTGTCATAACTTGAACGGAATCTCTTATGAATCGGTCCAAAACCTCTTCATTCAGCACACTTGTGACACAGTTATCAACATAAAAGCTCTTTCGAAGTATCTCTATGTTGTTCTTAAAATAGTCACTTCTTTCATCAGAGGATCTTTCCAGACATTTTGACAGATGGTACTCTATCGTTGCTCCAAGTAAAAAAGGACTGCAGTTAACGCCAAAGACGACACGATTATGCTGGTAAGTTACTTCTTTTCCTTGGTCATCCACCCACAGGAACCTCAGGAACTTACGATCTTTGGGACTAACACTAACCTGCAGGAAAGTCTTTTTGATGTCAGCGATGACTGCGATCTTGTTCTGTCTAAATCTGGTGAGAAGGAAAGGTATCAGTTCAATCAAATTCTGTCCCTTTTCTAAACATTGATTTAGTGAGGGGTTTCTTTTGTCACGAGCGGATGCGTCAAATACTGGTCGCACTGCCGTCGTTGATCCCTCTTTGACAACCGGTCTATGAGGAAGGAAATTACCATATCCCTCATCTTTTTCCTTGACTACATCAACTTCTTCAATGATACCCATCGATCTCCATTCTTCGAAAACTTCTTTGTATCTGAGGGTAAGTTGGTCAGCCTCTAGCTTCTTCAATGTGCTAGCGAGCCTTTTCCTGGCAATTTCAAGGTTACTGGGGAGAGCAGGATGATCTTCAAGCCAAGGTAACCTTACTTCATAGCGTCCCTCCCGATTTACTTCCACAGTATCTTCGAACAGTCTCCTAGCCGCTAGTGCCAACTCCTCCCTCGATTTTCTCTCTTTGGGGTCGGAAATTCCAAGGACATCCAATTGCCAAAGTTCTGTAATAGATGGGTTTGCAAGCATGGAAATGGTTGATAGCATACTACACGAATTTATAGCCGGCACCTTACCCTCTATTGTCCATCCAAAACGCGTCTCATATGCAACAAGTCCATTCTTTAGCACGTTTCGCTTACCAGTGTACAATAATCCAGCAATATCTGCCCCAAATAATAACTCTATAGGACCTGAATCATGCCTATCCGAGACTTCGATTCCTGCTATCTTCAACTCCTGTATCCAGGGGCCATAAAAAACTGTCGCCACATCGTTGCAAATACAGGGTTGGTCTAGGACCTCGAAACTCAGTCTGTTTGGACCGTTGACAATGGTAATGTCATAACAATAGTGTGTGTTGTCAACTTGTGATCCTCCGAAAAGACAATGAGTTATTTTCTCTGTCCTTTTTGGTTTCAGATTAAGGGCAATTGCAGTAGATTTCAAAATATAGCTCCTTTGCGAACCTGAATCAATCAATCCTCTCACAGATCTGACACCATTAGCTCCTTTCAGTGACATTCGTAAGGTTTGTAGAAAGACATGCGTATTTAAACTTTGATTAGTCATCGCATGATTTTTCTCCGACTCAACCTTTTCGTCTGATGATTTGCCGCCACGCTGCTTATTTGGCAAATCTTGACACATCAGAGCTACATGTGAAAATCCGCATATGATGCACCTTAAACGCATTTTGCATTTACGTGATTGATGACCAATCTTCAAACATTTGAAACATGCCTTTTTCTCAGTAAGAATACGTTTTCGTTCCTCGAAACTCATTTTCTGTGCCTTAAAACAAGATTGGCTTTCATGATTTCCAGTACAAAATATGCACCTTTCCATATCTCCATGCAAGAGCGCCGCTGCTGTTTTCCTTTTTTCCGAATTTCTGCTATTTTTCCTCTCAGAGTCGCACAGCTTTTCCATATTTTCAGATAGACCGAAACCTGCGCATGCCAAATCAACTCGAAGTTCATTTTCAACTTCTGAACGCAAAAACCGCATCAAGTTATTTAGTCGACCCTCTACCGAAAACTCTTCACTTTGTGAACCCGAAACAGAAAAGGCATCTTGACTATTATTGAAGGTTGATCGCTGCCAAATTCGTAAAAGGTCTAGGGGTAAACATGACTCAATTAAAGGAAGCAACAGAGCCGCATATCTATCACTATTTATACCAAGAGTATCTAAAGCTCGTAACTGTGTCTCTATTTGATCGTATAAATGAGCAAGATCATTTTTACTCGGAGAAAGTGTTCTATTAAGGACTAATTTTAGTAATTCCCGCACGTACACTTCAATTTGTAAGTCTTCCCGGCCGAATCTAGATTTTAAACAGTCAATGATTTTTTCATAATTTTCACCGACAGAAGGAAAACTCTCGACAATTCTTCGTGCACGGCTGCCATCCACAGTGGCCTGAATTAAATATTCAATTTTATCACATGAATCTATATCCATGTCTTCGTGAACCTTTTTGAACTGCGACCAAAACCCGAGCCAATCGCGTATATTTCCTTCGAACAGCTTAAACTGGATAATAGGTAGTTGAAATTTACGCTTACCCTTAAGGTGATCATTGTGAACCTCTCCCCTACATCCATTTGTTGACCTAACCCCCAATACCTCGAGTGGTTGCTCCGCCGGCTTCTCACTTTGAAATTTCAGGTCGACGAATCTCCGGTGGTAAGCATCATTCTGGTCCATCTCAACTAGTAGTACCTCCTCTGTAGCATCTGTATCCAGCAAATGATCGTATATAATTTGATCTACAGCTTTCAGCTCCCCGTATTTTGATCTCAAACACTCCGAAAGCACAGCAATTTGAGAATGCGGTAGCAGCACTGCCTTCAACGTTGTCTCCAACTCATTAGCGATTTTTGTAAAACTACATCGGAGTACTTTACGACTTTTCTTCTTAGCCTCAATTGAATCACTCATTTTTGCACTATTCACTTACTTCAAACTTGTTAATATTCCTGTACAGACCGCACTATACCGTAGTGTGAAAAACTGTCCTGTCACGGTCGCCACAAAATGTGAAACACTCGCCGAAGATCAACTCACCGGTTGATTCTAGCTGAGTTGGTTCGTTTTCACAACTTGGTTCTATTAAAACTCAAAACTTTAATAAAACTTTATTGTCAGCTTTTCCTTCACTAGTATAAGCGGAAATAAATTAACAAAAATGTACAAAAACAGGATAACAAAAATTGACGCTAATACTTCGGGTTCAAAAACCACCATTCCATTACATTGCATTATTTCTTTCGTTACAGAAGAAGTTCTGTCACTTCTGTCATTTGTCTGCGACAGAACTCAGTCTATGATCCCTCATTCAATAAAATAGATCTACCGTAATTACAGGAAATACAACTCAATAAGATACTGTGATTCAACTATTCTCCGCTAGATGGAGCCACCTAGTAAAAACTGAAACATCACAGTACCGAAATCTTCAATCTAGAACTCGGAGCGGGAGTTTCAACACTTTCCCTTCTTCATATAGAAAGTAAATTCGCCCGATGTAGATACACTTTGAAATATAGTCTTCGATTAAACCACGTGTTCATTTATTCACAAACAGAGTTATTATAAAATTGTGCTTCCACCAATTTAATAAACAACAGGTTATGGGACCAGGACTCTTAGTGCAATATTATTAAAATTACTCAGTTGTTTGTGATAGTTTAAATAGAACCGTATCGTGTCGTGTAAGTTAATTTCACGAAAAGCAATGGCCGCCAGTTACCTCATGAGGGTACCACAACTTTTAGGACGTAAGTCGAGAATGTATTTGTACTTGAAGGCTTCGACAAATGCATCGACGATAGTGAGAGGGACACTTCGATTAAAATCAAAGCAAAAGATTCCAAGATAGCCAAACGGGTATGGACTCGCCTGAAGAAACTTTGTATTATTATATGACAGCGGATTCATGCGAAAAATAGGTGTTTTACGCATGTTGATATCCACCAGTTTAGAAAATCATGGAAGTATGGAGTCATACATCAATCAAATAGTCGAAACTTCCCAAAAGTTAAGAAGAACGGGACATAAATGAAATGTGGGTAGGATCTCTATTATTAGCTGGTCTCCCTGATAAGTTTGCTCCCATGATAATGGCCGTTCAGCATTTAGGTATGACCATTACAACAGATTCCATTAAAATAAAACTCCAAGATATGCAGACAGATTATTTTTTATTATTTCATTATTTTTATTATCCTGATACTCCTAGATCTTCTGTGAAGATCCCTCAGAAGCTTTTTTTTAAGCTTGTGCAAGTTAGGAGTTCAGTTGTGTTCTGGGTAGGCTTTGTTAACTGCGATCTTGCGCCACTTTAGGTCAAAGCACTGTTTTGTTCTGACCCAACAGTGAAATGGTGGCAGACACCCGTCCAACTAGAAAATCTCTTTTCCACTTGAACATGATTCGAATCCGGACCTCCCCGTCAGTTTGATTACCGTAAGCAGTCGAAAGAGAGCGCAGGTAAAAATCTTAAAGACAAATCATCTGATACTAAAGGATATAGTGTGGATAGCTCAGCCGGAGAGCATCGGGCTCGTGCCGGGAGGTCCGGGTTCCGAAGAAATTTTCTAGTTAGACAGGTGTCTGCTACCATTTCACTGTTGGGTAAAAAATTAACAGTGCTTTACCTAAAGTGGCGCAAGATCGCAGTAACAAAGCCTACACAGAACACAACTGAACTCCTAACTCAGCACAAGCTGAAAAAGCTTCTGAGGGATCTTCACAGAAGATCTAGAAGTATCAGGATAATAATAATAATAATAATTATAATAATTCTACTTGAGAAATGACACACCGGTCGAATTCAAACAAGAAGGATCTCAACAATATTATTTGCTAAATAAAATAATGAGAAGCGGTTTTTTTACTTGATAGAAGGATAATTACAAACTTTGAATATCAAAACAGATTTACTCTGTTAGTCTTCTGCAATTTCAATTAAAAAAAATTGAAATTTGAAACTTTTAGAATTAAACTAATGTCTTATAATAAGCACTGTTTATATTTAATAGACGTATAGAATCAAAATTCATTATACAACATCAAATGGAATAAAAAAACCCAACAAAAATATATTGTTAATTAAAATTAAAATTAAAATAAGTAATATTGAATGTTTCGTTCCAAACATGTTTGGAAGTTTTTACAGTGTTAAAGTGTAAGTGGGTTTTTAAAGTGAAGAGTGAGCGTGAAGTTCAGAGCAAGACTTGTAGCCAAAGGTTATACACATAAAGAAGGCATTGACTATAGTGAAACCTTTGCTCCAGTCCTGAGACACTCAACGTTTAGACTCTTATTAGGATTAGCCGTTAGATTAAATCTAAAAATTATACACTTAGATGTGAAAACTGCATTCCTTAACGGTTATTGAAAGTTTTTTGAAAGAAAACGTTTTCATGGAACAGACTAGGTTTTTTTTTTGAATATTAAAACAAATTGAAATATGTTCTTCTACAATTTTAATTTAAAAAAAAATTTTTATTCAAAAAACTTTCAGAAATAAATTTATGTCTACACAAGCACGGCTTACATTTAATAGACGTATATAATCAAAACTCAATATATAATGTCAAATGGAATAAATAACCCAACACATACACGAGAGTAATTAAAATTAATAAATAAATATTTAAAGGAGACAATTTTTTTTTTTTTAAAGTAAGACCAGAAACAAAATTTTGCCTCCTTTAAATATTTATTTATTAATTTTAATTACTTTCGTATATCTGTTGGGTTATTTATTCCATTTGACATTATATATTGAGTTTTGATTATATACGTCTATTAAATGTAAGCGGTGCTTGTGTAGACATAAATTTATTTCTAAAAGTTTTTTGAATAAAATTTTTTTTTTTTAAATTAAAATTGTAGAAGATAAACATATTTCAATTTGTTTTAATATTCAAATTTTGTTATATTTCTTCTATCAAGTAAAAGGCCTTTCTTTTTTATTAGACTAGGTTTTATTTCAAAGGAAACCCTAATATGGTTTTCACGCTGAAGAAAGCCATATATGGTTTGAAGCAGGCTAGTCGGGCATGGAATGAAAGAGTAGACAATGTTTTATCAGAAATCGGTTACAAAAAATCCAAATTTGAATCATGTTTGTATATAAGGCAAAATAGGGATAAATTGTCTGTTATCGCTCTGTAAGTAGACGATTTCTTTGTTCTTTCTGCGGACCAAACAGAAATTGATTCAGTTTAAAATTAAAAATTTAGCTGAAGCAAAACAATGTCGAGGAATTAGAATAAGGATAATTAATGATTATATAACTATAGATCAAGAGGAATACATTGATAGTTTACTGAAACGATTCAAAATGTCCGATTGTAAGATTGTTTGTACACCTCTTGACAATAATGAATCCTTGAATGATTTGAAGGGTGAGATATGCGACTTAAAAACTCCATACCAAGAATTGATAGAAAGCTTAATGTATTTAGCTGTTATGACACGACCAGATATATCTCATTCCGTTAGTATTTTAAGTCAATATAATTCAAGTTACAGAAAACTCCATTGGCAAAATGCATTTCCTGTGACCGAGATTTAAGGTCTACGCTTGAGTTCGATTACTCTTTCCCCTTTTCATATAGATAGTAAGTTCGCTCGAATTACATACACTTTGGAATATAGTCTTTAGTTAAACCACGTGTTCATTTATTCACAGAGTTATTATAAAATTGTGCTTCCACCAATTTAATAAACAACATAACTCCTTTGTTGTTCTTGGATTCTTTTCTTGAATGATCTACCTGAGGGTCAATGCATACTAAAGGGCAATCGTTGCAAGCTAACTTGAAGACTCCAGATTTATTTTATTCATTTGTTCGAACCTTATTGTTTTTTATGTAGGTACTAAGGTTATTAATGGTTTCAAAAGCTGCGTTGTAGTTGAAAAAATGTAAAAGTATTTAGCGATATTTTCAGATAATTCAGATTATCCTCTTTTATGATTGGGTACACGAGATTTAATGTCATTTTCTTTTGTTCATTGAATACCATTTTGTCTATGAGAAAGAGGTTGTCACCGTTATTTGACGCTACTAGTTTAATAATAGTTAATTCTTTCAAAAAGTTATCTGAATTCAAGGGACACTCAATAGTCTATGAATAAAACTTTTATATGTGACATCTTTTGGTTGGTGGGGTGATTTGAATTTTTATGTATTGTAATTTCTGTATGTGTGAGATTGTGAAAAATACTAAACTCGTGTACATTATCTATTCTTGTTATTGTGAGGTCAAGAAAATTAATACCGTGGTACTTTTCTTCTTTGATTGTGAATTTGATTTTTGGGTGGTGTTTATTAATAAACTTCGTAAATATATGTTGCGAACAACTTCTTCGCTCCTCCTCCAGAAACCTGCCTTGCTCTGTCGCAGCTTGACCCGCGTATCAATAGAGGACACGACCAGCCTAAAGATTCATGACTAACCATCCCCACCGAGTTCAAATAGGCCAAGGCACACAGCATTTGACGACCATCGTTCCAAGCGGAACACATGGTCACTGGCGTCACAGGCAGAGCTGCGCATCACGCCTGTCTGATGAGTTTCAGATGCGCAGACTCCGAACGAAACGCCGTCTCCCGAATTAAGGGTGGAAGCTCCCTCGCAACACCCGCATTTCATTCGAGAGCTTCAATGTAGTTGTCGGTCGGCGCCTTTGAAACAACAAAAAATGTCATCTACATATCTATACCAATAGAGGAAATATTTGCTTATCGGAATTAGGTGTATTTTGGATTTTAGAACATCCATGAAAATTTCAGCTAAAATTGATGAGAACTGAGTGGATTTCCAATTATAAAACCATTGTTAGAAATATAGATTGTTCCGTTAAATTGAAAGTAGCTTTTTCAAGACATATTTCGAGGCAATTAACCCCATTTTGATGGGGTTGGTATTATTTTTAATCAATAGTATTTTTGCAATTTGATATTGTTTCGGTTGGAGGTATACTAAGGAATAAATTTTGTACATAAAAAAATGAATCTACATTTTTTGAGCAATTGAACGGATTGAATATTGTCTATAAGTTGGATGCTTTTTTTAATAGCGTATTTAGCTAAAAACTTCGTTTCAATTTGAATTATAGAAACTAAAACTCTGTATAATTTTCTGCTTGGTGATGTGATAAATGAAACTACTGATCTAATTGGATTATTTTCTTTATGAAGTTTTATTAATGAATATAATTTTGGGATTTATGGGTGTATGAAAGACTGAAAATCATTGGATCCCTAGCCAGGAAGGCACTCATCGAATTTATATAAAAATGTTTGATAAGGCAAGTTGTTCAACACAGCTCCCAGCTTATATATACACATACAACGAAAGGGGACGACTAGGCCGCTCAGATGTAACTATGATAGAAATATATTATAAAAAAAAATTTAAGTGAGCGAATATTTTTCCATCAGCCAGTAGAATGTAGATACCGGAAGAAGCCACATCGTGGTGAAACAATTGTTGTATTCAAACATTTTTTGGAAATAAAATACTGTCTACTATATATTTTCTAATTAGAATGAGTTTCCACCAAGTAAAGACCGCATCAATCAAACATTTCTATTCTACTTATAGATGACAACAGATTCTTCAGGAAAGCTCTTTTCTCTCCCACCTTATAGATAGAAATTCTTCATGTCGTTTTCCATTTTGATGGCCAATGTTGTAATTTAATCATAGCATTGATAATATGATTAATTTGAACAATTGCTTTTTTTGTTATTTCATTGTTAAAACCGTCTTGCCGGACGCTTTATTAGGAACTAATTTGTCTCTAAAGAAGTTGTATAGTGTTTCGTTATATGTTTATATTACTACTAGTTAGAAATTTTTCTACTGTTTCGATTATTTATTGGTTGCGGATACTATCAGTCGCACCTATGTTATATATTTTTTCATACTTCTTGGCTAACAGTTCCTTCTTTTTGTACGTCTGTAATGTAATCGAATTGTCTCTTGGAGTTGAGATTTCATCATTTTATTTTTCAGGAATTTCATTGTTCTCCACCAGCAGCCGTCTGCTACTTTAAGTTTAGATAGTTCTTCGTCAACTCTTTCATTTTTGAATTTTCGAATTTCATCCTCAATTTGATGGGTTAATAATTTTATTGATTCATTATCATAGGGACAGCTGTTTCGTCACCGGAATTTGCTGGTTCTGTGGATTTCAATTAAATTTATTATTTTAAAAGAAATTTTTTTAATGAAGAGAAAGTTTTCCTGAATTAGTGGGGATGAATATTGTTCTAGCAGTCCGATTTCTTCATTTACAGTAATGTAAGTGAAATTAGAGATCGGTACAATATTATCATTTGTGACGATTGTTTTGTTTAAAATTTTCCAAGATTCTTTCCAGTGAGTGTTGGAACGACCGAAAAAAATTTTGAATTCTCATTACTACAAATGCATGATATCGAAAATTCAACATTAGGATTTGACGTCCGCGCGGATGAATAAATATAAAATACTAACGGCCGGTTTCATAAACGAAATTAAAGCCTCCTTTTTCCCAAAAAGTCTCCTTTAATGATAAAACGTGTTTCATAAACAAATTTTGAGGTTAAAGGGAACTTAAAAGCGTCCTTTATCCTAAAGTGAGAAAATCGGCCCTTTACGGCTGGAAAAGGATCATTTAACGAGAAGCTCGACACTGCGCAGGTGCTCGATAAACACGAAAACAGTGGACATAACCTTGTTCTGACAAATTTACCCAATTTGTTTAATTTTAGCGTACTACGAAATATTTTGCACCAAATGTTGAATGCTGATTTTAGTTCTACTTCTTCATCAAATGATGAAGAAATAATTGTGAGAAGATCAAAAATTTACAGGAGAGACATTTTTCCACATTAGATGATCTAGATTTCTTCTATCGTTTTTGCCTGACAAAACCAACTGTTTAATCTTTGCTTCAAAAAATTGCAGATCAATTGTACTTCCCATTTAACAGGTAAACAAATTTCGATTTATTATTTTGTTGATATAATTTTATGTATACCAAATCATTAAATTGACAATTTTCAGAGGCAGCTGTATTGAACCGATGAACCAACTACTTTTGACATTGAGATTCTATGGAACTGAAAATATATGATCAAACCATCTTTAATAACAGTGTTTTGAAGAGACAATTTGAGAGTGGTAAATTTGGACGGTATTTGTTACTTGGTGGTAGTGGTTATAGTTTGCAGACTTATCTTATGACAAAGTTACCGGAAGCTATAACTGCAGCTGAAAATTTATATAAGCAGTCATTTATATGAACTACAAATGTGGCGGAGAGAAAGTATGGAGTTTGGAAACGTCATTTTCCTATACTTTCTAAAGGAATGAGTGTTAAGTTAACGACCATAAGGGCAATTATTGTTGCTACCACTGTTTTGCACAATATGTCGATAGGAACGAAATATTTCCAAATGAATGATTGCAGGAGGAAGAGGACTTTCAAACAAATTCAACTAATGTTAATGCAGCTCGTCAAGCGAGTGTTTATTATTAATAAACATTTTGCTAATTTAAAATTTATATTTGTGTGATAATTGAAAATAAATTTGCTTGTCACTTGTGGAACTAGAATAGAATAGAATAGTATTTTATTAATCCATTCAGACACAATACAGTGTATAGGACAAGTCACAATATATATAACATAGTAATTGAAATTACAAATCATTTAATGCAATCATCATTTAAATATTCATTAACACTATAATAACATTTACCCAATAGTAAAGATTTTATCTTCCCACCAAAACCAGATAAATTCAGTGACCTAATAGAATCTGGAAGATGGTTATACAAAATAATACTCTTATATTTAGCTGATGTTTCATATTTTGTTGTTCTATGTTTAGGTACAATAAAAGTTCTAGTATTCCTTGTACTATAGTCATGAGCACTGGAAAGCTTAGGAGTATACGCTTCATTCTTTTTAATAAACAAGAGACATTTGTATAAATATATATACAAGGAGCTGTTAGTATCTCATGTTTTACAAATACAGTTCTACAAGATGTTCGTGGACCGAGACGGAATATCATACGAATTATGCGTTTCTGGGCTATAAATACCCTCATAAAATCTCCAGAGCACCCCCAGATCAGAACGTTATACGCCAGGTGGCTAAAAACAAAGCTATAGTAAACATTCATGATAGCAGCTAGAGGAAGAGAATCCCTAATACGACGAATCGCATAATATGAAGAACTAAGCTTTCTGCTGACATGTGATATCTGCTCAGACCATCTCAAACACTCATCAATATATATACCTAGAAACTTAGTAGACTCTTCAGAAATCAGGTCATGATGACCATGTTTCAGAACAAAATTATTTACTTTTTTTTAAACCAAATTTGATGACTTTGGTCTTTTCTAAATTCAGAACAAGAGCATTCACCTTACACCAATTGGAGAAACACACCAACAGTGTTTGACATAATTCTGTGAGTTCATCCAGATTATCAGTGGTTACAATAAACGAAGTGTCATCTACAAATATAATAATTTTAGTTCTTATATGGTGTGGGAGGTCATTTATGAAGAGTATAAACAGAAGAGGGCCTAAAACTGACCCCTGAGGAACACCAAGATCTACAACACATTCATCAGAAAAAACATCCTCAACTCTCACATGTAATCTTCTGTCAGACACATAATTCTTAATCCAATCCAGGAATACTCCACGAAATCCCAGATTGTACAATTTGACCACTAAAAACTGTGGTGATATGGTATCGAACGCACGAGTAAGATCAAAGAAAAGTCCCGCAACATTCAATCCCCTATCCAACGAAAACTGAATCGAGTGTACAAAATCCAGAACTGCAGATTCAGTTGATCGTCCGGTTCTAAAACCATATTGACTGTCCGTAATTAAATTGAAACTGTTCAAAAATTTCATCATTCTATCCATAACAATTCTCTCAAAAATTTTAGAGAACACACTCAGCAACGAAATAGGTCGATAGTTAGAAACATTCATAGGATCATTCTTCTTTAGAACAGGCAAAACAGTGGCATTCTTGAGTACATCAGGAAAAATACCAGAACAGACTGAATAATTTATAAGATGGGCAAAATGTTCTATTATATGCTCAGAAATTAATTTCAATATTTTGGCCGATATAAAGTCGACACCAGTACATTTCTTATTCTTTAAGGCATTAATTGCACCTCTAACTTCTATACCATCTACTGGGTGAAAAAAGAAAGTTTTATAATGTAAAGGACCGGCTGTACACATACCAACTTCACCATTACCGTATGCTCGTTCAAGTGTTTTTTTTAGCAATACCTGAAAAGTAACAAGCAAATTCATTTGCCACTAAAATGGGTTCAGAACAATAAGCACCACCTGAGTTCAGAATAATCCTGCTGTTTTTATTCGAGATCCTACCAGTCTCACGATTTACAATATTCCAAACTGTCTTGACCCTATTGTTAGAACTTTCCAAAAGATTTTGATGATATGTCAACTTTGAAGATTCAATAAGTAACTTGTATTTTGCTTTATATGTTCTATACATCTCTGATAATTCAACTGACTTAAAGTTAGCCTGGAGCCAGAACAATTCTTTCAATTCAATACCTGCTCTTTTTATTTCAGTTGTGATCCAACCTTTAGAATTAACTGATATTATATTTCTACTTTCCACTGGGCAATGTTCATCTATTAATATTTTGATTATATTAATGAAAGATTCGAAGGTATTTGCGCCTGCCGAAGGCTGATACAAATCAACAAATGATATCTCAGAAATTGCATTAACAAGTCTATATAAATTAGCATCTGACATATTTCTACATAAAATTTTCTTCGAGCTTTCAACAGGTACATATCCAGCCTTATTGAAATAATAATCCAGCATTAAAGCTAAATGATCCCCAAAATGAGGAGCAAAAACATTTGTTTTACAAGAATCCAACCCACAATTTGAAATAATATAATCAACCTTCGTAGACGTTGCTCTACCGGATCTGTCAGTATATACACGAGTAGGACAATTAGATGTAATTTTCAGATTGAAACAAATTAACAGATCATCCAATAGTTGCCTTGATTTGACGACATTAGTTAAGTAGTCGATATTTAGGTCTCCACAAAGGAATACAAGGTCATTTTGCTTCTCACAGAGTTGCAAAATGAAGGACATTTTCTCAAGAAATATTTCAAAGTTACCTGAGGGTGGTCTATAAACGCTTATAATTGTGAAGTTTATGTGATCAATTTTAAACTTGATCGCGCAGCACTCGCATTCCATTTCCTCAGACATTCTCGAGATTTGAAGATCTTTCACCTCCAATCCAATCCTGGTAAATATAACCGTACCTCCATGTTCACGATTGGGACGACAATAACTTGCTGCCCGAACGTATCCTGGTAATTCCGCAACACTCAAATTATCAGCATTACACCAATGTTCCGCAACACTTAAAACATCCGGATTTTTTTCATCCAACAAAACTGAAATTCTATCTAGTTTATTCATGATAGACTGAACATTTAACTGAAGAATCCTCAATCTAGTAAAATCATAATCTATGGCTTGGGATTTCTTTTTATGTTGTAAAAATAATGGACACTAGCTCGGTTTGGCCAATTAGATTGGATCCCTACTTTATCATATTCATCACTAGGTATCAATACCTTAAATGATGAGTAGCTCTCCGGGTAACGTGATTGTATCGATTCACACTTAACATCCGAGAAATTAGATGAAAGGAATGTTTGAAGATCCTCAGCACTAGTACCAGGCTTCAAATTAGAAACATGAAGGGCCTTAAACTTAACAACACCCTCGATATTTGTCGATCCAGAATAATTTCCTACCACCAACGTCTTCCGTTTTCTCTCCTTTGGTTTTCGATTAGACACTAATTGCCAACTGCCTCCATCATTCACATTCATATTGAGATCGCCTCGAATATTATCCGATCCATTATTTTCAATACGATTGTTTTGTGTATCAGCCACAATATTATGTGACCTATGTTGTTTATTTACACTTACACTCGCTGCGGGCACACCAACTGATGATCCTACCGCCGGAATGGTAACCTCCAAGCGCGGAATATTTAATGCCCCAGCTTTCTTGCGATCTCCTGTTGCAGTATCACTAGATGCAATCACAGATTTCAAGTTAACTGTATTACTGTTTACCTTCTTATCTGTTCGTTGTTTTTTCAGTTCGGAAATAATGGAATCTTTCAAAGATAACTCACTTTCTAAAAAGGAGATTTTTTCTCTTAGTAACTGGGCATTTTCAGAAAGTACTTTATTCCTGCCCTCCATTTCAGAAATTATTTTCATTAATAGATCTTGAGTTGATGTTTCCTTACTCACTTTTAAATCATTAATTGTAATTTCACGTCCAGGTATAGGAAATGATAAATTATCCTTGTTTATATTTTCACAGGATGGTGAAATTAGGAATTCACTCTCACAACATTTTCCAATTCTACTAGCACATCCAGGATGGTAAACTTTGTTACACCTAGTGCATGGAATACCACTTTTAACAATATTCCTTTTACATAGGGCACATTTTACGATATTTGCAGGTGCAGTATCAGCCATGACTTCCTTGGCTGGTTAGAAATATTGCCAATATATCAAAGTAACCTTTGTAGTTCGGAATCAACGCTGCAACGCAACGGAACTATTCTTCATATTCAATTTGTGTCTTCAACATGACAAGATTTCATATAATTTTTATAAGATTTTACAAGGTATGTATTTAGATAGGCTTCTATGTTTGTTTATGATAGATTGGGCCGTTGCTTGGTAGAAATCAGTTGTAATTGTCATTATAAAATAAAACACTTGTTTACATTTTCTACTTTATTTTTGGTATTGACGTACGTTTCGTCTTTGCTAGAAAGACTTCATCAGAATACGTATTCTGATGAAGTCTTTCTAGCAAAGACGAAACGTACGTCAATACCAAAAATAAAGTAGAAAATGTAAACAAGTGTTTTATTTTATAATGACAATTCTATGTTTGTATTTCTGATTCATTGTTTCACTTCTGATTCATTGTTTCACATCTGAAAAAGTTTCAAGTGAGAATAAAGAAATAAAAATATTATGTGTTATTGTAATTTCTGTTTTTAATTCAAATTTGAGGGAATTCTAATACCGCTTTTTCCAGAAAGTGCATTCAAAATAAAAAAGATTTAATTATTATTATTTAATTTGCTCTTCATCTCCACAATTTGCAAATCTAATATTTTAAGCTTTGAATGCTCCTCTTCTTTTCTTATATTCTCTTCCTTGATAGCCACTATCTGAGCTTCTACTAGAGCTGTTTTTTTTATAATACATCTCTTTCGCTTCGGCAAGTGGGTTCGTAACAGTTGGTATCAACTGTTTGAAAATTGGCTCCCTCAATTTCAATGGAGCCCCACCACCAGTCAATATGACTGCGTTGAGCGGTTACCACCTTCTTGTTCTAGTTTTTATATTGTCATATTTGGATTTGAGCTGGTCCCCATTTCTCCAATGGAGAACTGTTGCATTGAAAGCAGTTTCTATTCTCTGTCAGATTTTATCCTATAATATTAAAATTCTCCTTTTCAATCAATTCAAAGAGGCATAGTTTCTCCTCAGGTTTTAAAGTAATACTTTTTTTCTCTTTTCTTCCATATACATTCATATAACCCACGTAATAAAATATAACAATTCGCACGTAATAATGATATAAATTTCAATATACTGTCTTCTGCACATAACCATGTTTATGTAAAGATCGATTTATGCTTCTTCTCTTTTTCTTTTTACAAGTTCCAAGGCATAACTCACAATTTTTACAGAATATCACCAACTACATTCGTAAAATCACT
The DNA here is from genome assembly GCA_034642435.1 of Megalocaria dilatata. Classification (NCBI taxonomy): domain Eukaryota; kingdom Metazoa; phylum Arthropoda; class Insecta; order Coleoptera; family Coccinellidae; genus Megalocaria; species Megalocaria dilatata. Next base: position 77,844,901 of record CM067855.1, on the reverse strand, counting down.
AGTTCTCAGGATAGCCAACAGTCGGAAACATATGACCGGCGCATTAAAGGAAGCTTTAAGTAAAGGGCGGTCGATGTGCGTTCATGAAACTGATGCTCCCATTTTAAGGATCCTTTTTCATAAAGGGACTTTATCATAAAGGAGCCTTTTGATGTTGTTTATGAAACTGGCCGTAATTTCCGAACAAAGGGACATAGCAACTTGCAATGTTTAGGGTAGGTTTGGAATTTAAAAATATCAGTTATGTTTAAAATTATGCTAAACTGGCTCCATGGCTGAGTAATTCGCATTTGAAATTTTATTGTTCAAATATTTTCCGAAGTACAAATCCGATCCAATTCAAATTTAGTATTTAGATGTGAAATAACAACACAAAGGCTCATGCATAAGTTCGTGAAGATAAATTACGAGATATTTTTGATCTCGCAGTTTTTAAAACTGGACGTTTGAAACCTGCAAAATATAGCTTTAAAGAAACCGATAAATTATAACGGTGAGCCATTTAAAATTTACATTTTTGATCGGCTTTAAATCAGAAACAAAAATTTTTTTTTCAAAGTTGTGAGCTTATTAGAAAGGTTGAACTTTGACATTTACGAATGAAAAACAATATCATTCAAATGACCGTCACGATTTGTTACAGTAGGTGTCTAAGAGGATCATAAGTTTTGCTGATGATATAGCTGTGATCTGCGAGGACAGGATATGGAAAAACCTCAAAGTTAGTGCTGAAAAAGATTTGAAGAAACTTTCGGATTGGCTTAGAAAGAATAAACTTACATTGAACATTAAGAAGTCATTTTACCTACCATTTACATTATATGAATCGGGACTTCCTAATTTGGGAAGGACACATTGAGTATCTTCGTATTGACAGGCATATGCGTTGGGATCATCACTGTGAATAAGTAGCGAAAAAACTCCGCGGTCTTCTTCATATATTCAGAAACCTAAAAAAAGAAATGAATGTTACTCAGTTGATTAAGGTGTATTTTGCATTAGTTCAGTCTCGTTTGTCATATGGTAACGTTGGTTGGGGCGCAGCTCATGGAACTCATGTGGAGATACTCAACATTGTTCAAAGACTGCTACTTAAGATCATACTTGGAAAGAGCCTTCTCTTCCCCACTGATGAACTTTATAATATATCAAGAGTGCTGGATGTAAGACAGTTATACTTCTCAAAAATTATTGCTCTTATAAAAAAGAAAAAGATCTTACTTCGGCCAATAGAACAATAACCCATTTGACAAGATATAAACTTACCTGTTTTCAGACACATTGAGCCCTCAAAACAGCAGGACAAAGGTGCTGGTCGTTTCTGGCATCCAGAATGTGTGCTTTCTTACCTTTGGAGCTTAGACTAGTAAACAGCTACAGATCATTCATGATGAAAACTAAAATATGGCTTCTAAATACTGATAGAAAACGAATACATGATTTAATAAATAGTGGCATATAGAAATATACTTACCTGGTGATTCTGTGATTGGACCAAAGTAAAAGGTTTCAAGTGTTTGCTAGAAGCTATGCTTTCCGGATTGTGCCGAGTGCTGTAAACAGTTTTAAGACATTTATCATTTAAGTGCTTCCCCAAAAATTGAAAACCAATTATGATACTTTGTCCTGAAGATTAGATGATGCATGCTGCACCTCTCTTCTATTGTGGGTGAAATTGTTTGATTCCTTGGTTGTCTGGTCATCTTGCTTCGCTATATGTGTATAAATTCTTTGTTAATTTTTTTTTCATTTTTTGGGACGGCTAGTAAAATGTTTTAGGTTTCTTAGTATTAGAACTAACAGGCGAACGATTCATTAGTGAGCCTCTGTTCATCCTCTTGTTTGTTTGCCATGTCATTTATTTATTTAGATAAAAATTTGTTTATTTTTTTTGTGAAAGAAGTTTTTCCTTTATATTTGTATATTAATTATGGGCGAATAAACTATTATTATTATTATATGTCTACTAAATTGAACTGTGCTTTCTAAGGCATTTATTCAATTCATTAATTTTTTTCTCAAATATTCATATAAAATAGAAATTTGTAGTGTGGTTAGCAGAGTTAATCTATTTGATAAATAAAATATTGGAAAAGCCTTCTATCTAGTGAGGAACCCCCATTTTGTTAGATTGTACTTCTTAATTTAGAACCAGTGTTCGAATCCAGGAGCAGCCAGGTGATAAAAAAACATTTTTTTATCTGATTTCAGTAGAATGTATGAAAATCATATGAAGTTTCGTTTAATAAATTTTTTCCACTGTTTCTTATCAACACGTAACGATTCAGATCGAAGGGAAGGCGATGGTGCCTTTTAACTATTATTGTTTTTCATATTCATGAGATTTTACGTTTCAGACAGAAGAATTCTAACATTGCAAAAAATGACGTTTATTTGATAATCCAATGGCAAAACGTAGAATGCAGAATTTTTGCTCAACATATGGAGCTTTCTTATAAAGAAATTCACAGACTTGAAATTTTCAGGAGAAATCGACAAGCTGCCAAATCTTCCGACTTCACGTCAGTGAACTACCTTTTTGGAGTTATGTGGAAGATCTAATTGAGGAAAAATCAAAATAAAAGAGTGAGAATCCAAAACCATTCAATTTGCGGATATTCAAGAGGCCAAAAGTGACCTTAAAAATTCATACGATTTTATCATGCTCTTTCGATATCTGGGTCTGAAATTTTTCGCAAACCATCAAAATTAGCACTCAAAAATTAACTTAAAATATATATGTATATATATATATATATAATATATATATATATATATATAATATATATATATAAAATAAAATAGAAAGGCCTTTTACTTGATAGAAGAAATATAACAAAATTTGAATATCAAAACAAATTAAAATATGTTTATCTTCTACAATTTTAATGACTTTCGTATATCTTTTGGTTTATTTATTCCATTTGACATTGTATATTGAGTTTTGATTATATACGTCTATTAAATGTAAGCGGTGCTTGTTTTAGACATTAATTTAATTCTTAAAGTTTTTTTGAATAAAAATTTTTTGAAAATAAAATTGTAGAAGATGAACATATTTTAATTTGTTTTGATATTCAAATTTTAAATATATATATATATATATATATATATATATATATATATATATATATATATATATATATATATATATATGTATATATATATATATATATATATATATATATATATATACATTCTGTCAAGAAAGTACCGGGAATTATCGATTTAAATCTGGCGGGGCAATGAGGCAGGTAAAATTTTTTTTTCCTAGGTTGGTACCACTGTCCTTAATTACTATGCCAAGCTTGAGCGGGATCTGTCAACTACTGTGTTTGTAACAGCTGATTAAGTCAGTCGATGTCAGAGTGCGTGCCGATTTTTACTATGGGTGATTACGTTGAGCAAAGAATTTGTTTAAAGTTTTGTGTTGCAAATGAATTTTCGTGTGCCGATGCATTGAAAATGTTGCAAAAGGCCTTTGGTGATAATGCTCTATCGAAAACTCGTGCATATCAGTGGTACAGAGCCTTCAAGGACGGTCGTGAAGTGGTCGCCCATCGACGGCTTCGATCGAAGATAACGTCGATAAAATTAAGGAAAGGGTGCTGGAAAACCGTCGTACCAGCTTGAGAGAGATAGCACATGATCTAAAGATATCCCACGAGTCCGCACATTCGATTTTGATTGATATTTTGGGCATGAGAAAGGTGGCCGCACGACTCGTACCGAAAGACCTGAATTTTCTTCAAAAACGTCATCGCGAACAGGTTGCTTCAGACATGCTGGATCGCTGTAATTCCGATTCTACATTCATGGAACGCATTATAACTGGTGATGAGACCTGGGTCTACGAGTACGATATGCAAACAAGCCAGCAATCATCCACGCCAAAGCAAAAAACCACGCCAAAGCCGCTCGAAAATGAAGGTGATGCTCATTGTTTTCTTCGATATCCGTGGCGTGGTGCACTACGAATTCGTTCCAGAGGGTCAGACGGTAAACAAGGAGTATTACCTAGGCGTTATGAAACGTTTGCGTGAGCGTATCCGTAAGAAGCGGCCAAATTTGTGGGCGAACAACTCATGGATTTTGCATGACGATAACGCGCCTTCTCACCGAGCTACGATTGTGACTGATTTTCTCGCCTAAAACTCAACAAACGTGCTTCAGCAACCACCGTATTCGCCGGATTTGGCTCCCTGCGACATTTTTTCTCTTCCCAAAACTAAAATTGCCCCTTCGTGGCACCCTTTTTGAGCCGATTGAAGCCATAAAACAAAATTCGGCGGGAGAGCTAAAATCCATCCCGGAAAGCGCCTATAAAAAATGTTTCGATAATTGGAAGTGCCGTTGGCATAGATGTATTGGAGCAAATGGAGCCTATTTTGAAGGCGACCGAATAAATTTTGACGATTAAATGTGAAAATGTTGTTTTAATTGAAACCCGGTACTTTCTTGACAGAGTAGTATATATATAATGTTGGAGTTTCTTAGGAAATCGGATTCCACAAACAAAACAGAAAAGTACTATTTATATTATAAAGAAGTTTCGTTCTCGGTTGAGGACATTCTCAATTTCATTAGCATACAAATTAAAACTTTCCAGTCATCTGACAAGTCTGTAAAAGATATTGCAATAATAAATATATAAAATAGAATAAAGAGGTGATGTACCTGAGCAGAAAATTATTATTATTGCGAAGTCAAATAGTAAATTAAAGATGTGTTTTCACTGTTATGCAGTGTCGTCTATGTGTTAGTTATTATAATATAATGGCGTGAAATGTCGGTGTTTTCAATATTTCCGTCAGATATCTCCGTATGTGCTACAAAAGAAATCACTAGCAGTTACAGGTGGTCGCGAATACAATAGGTGATGATGAAAAATTTTTTCTTTCAAGGTTGTTAGATTTTAAGCATTTATTTTTATATGATGGTGTGATAAATCTGGCTCAGATTCCTAATATCGGTTCTATCATTCATGGCATTTTTATTTTTCTTTATATATATCATCTCCTTTATGTTCCTTTTGTCACTATTAGTCTCCTATGCAAGAATCTTCGTATTTTTGAAGTCTGGATTGTGGTTGTCTGTTATTATATGTTTATTTTGTGCTGTGCTCGAGTTTTTCATGTATTTGTGTCCATTTAATCTGTTGTTCGAAAGTTGTGAGGTCCTTCCTATATATACTGGAAAGTTTTAATTTGTATGCTAATGAAATTGAGAATGAATTGAGGACGAAACGTATTTTTAATATAAATAGTACTTTTCTGTTTTGTTTGTGGAATCCGATTTCCTAAGAAACTCCAACATTATTATCTATAATAGGATTCAAGAAAATTTAAGTCGTATATATATATATATATATATATATATATATATATATATTTATTTTACCTTATCAATCTTGTTTCTGTTGTTGAAATTGGGAATTATAATAACTGTTAATGGTAATAGAAAGTACTTGAAATCGAGACAGTATAATAATTCTATACTTAAACAAACTCGACAAGGTTTTGTTGATCACAGAGGCTAATTGCAGACATGCGCACGTTTCAGACTGGTTGGTTTTCGTCGGTGCAATGTCTGCTAGTGACTCCAAATCTGTCAAGTATTTTCGCTAGAGACAGAGGCTCTAAGGTATTAATAATACAGTAGCGCCATCTACAGTATGCAAAATACATACAAGACGAAATTTTTACCTTTTGTATCAAGTTTTCTAACTTGTACATCATTAATTTCTTCGGTTTGTTTTACGTATGGTTCAACTTCTTCCTCTGTAATGTTCTTTCCTTCAATTATTCCCAAATATAGCAATTTCCTTTTTTTAACTCCTGGCAGTAATGTCTCACCAGACTTGGGTCCAGTACAAATTAATAATTGAATTAATGTGAAACTCAATTAAATTTTAAATAATCTAAAAACACTTCAACACCGTACGGTTCACATTTTATTATGAATTTGTTTAATTTCTTAATCAATATGTTATCTTCCTTTTATATCACTGAATTGTTTCGGTAACGCATTAAATAATTTTATACGCATTTACATAGCATTACTGTGTGTTAAAGTTAAAGAGTCAATCGGGTATAAATATTTAGCAATTTGTCTAGTTCCGAAGTTTTCATTTTTATGCTCTTCAAACAATTCTTTATGTTGTAGCAAAAACTTTATGCAATGGAAAAGGTAAAGGACTGTCAAAGTATCATTTTGTTAGCCCGTAAAACACGTCTGCCTATATTTCGTATAAAGTATAGATCTCATTACCACCTTTTGTTTTATAAACAAGCTAGACGAAAAAGAGCTATTTCCTCAGCATTCAATACCATAAGACAGCGTTGATTGGAATCAGGAAAAATAAACAACTCTCAAGGTTGACAGATCTACAGAATTCTTTAACACATTGATAGCATACAAAATGGAATTTAATTCTTTGTTCAAATACTCGATATGATATCTCCACTTCAAATCATAGTCAACATAAATAACTAAAAATTTAGTAGATATATTTATCTTCACATTAGTATTATCTAATAATACCATACTTGGTAACACAATTTTTGATCTGGCATTATGAAAAATCACACATTCTATTTTTTCGGAATTCAATTTCAACTTATTTTCTGTACACCAATTTTCACTTCAATGAATGCATTGTTCCACTCTTCCATCATTTTTACGATATCATTTATAGTCTTAACTATATTAACATCATCAACATACAGAATCATATTCAGTAACTCACTAATATTGACAGAACGATCGTTAATATATAAAATAAACGAGAGTGGGCTCAAAATACTGCCTTGTGGTACACCACAGCTGATCTCTTTTTCTTCCGAAATAAAAATTTCATTATATACTCTAATACGTACTTTCTGTTTCCGACCTTCAAGGTATGATTGTATTAATTTAAGATGTTTGTCCCTTATTCCGTAAACATTGAGTTTTTTTAATAGTCGAACATAATTCACACAACACAATGGAAAGCTTTAGAAAAATCCAAAAATAAGCGAACCGAAATTTCACTCCTTTCCATTGCTTCTATAACCTTCTGCGTAAGTTCAAAAATTGCAATAGTTGTATTTTTCTTATTCCTATAGCAATGTTGACCAGAACTGAAAATTTCATGTTTTCTAAAGAATTTAAACTAGACGATTAGATAGAATTTTTTCAAATATTTTATAAAACGTAGTTAATAAATTTATAGGTCTAAATTTATAGCTACTACCATAGCTGATACTTCTTATTAATAATTTTGGGTACAGATCAGACGAATTAATTTATTTGAATATAATTGAAACTCTCAAAATGAATATGTGTTGTTGGGAGGGAGCTTCCACCTCTTGATTTGGGAGACGGCGTTTCATTTCCGACTCTGCGCATCTGAAACTCATCAGACAGGCGAGATGCGCAGGCTCTGCCTGTGACGTAGGTGACCATGTGTTCCGCTTGGAACGGTGATCGTCAAACGCTGTGCCTTGCCCTACTTGAACTCGGCTAGGACGGTTAGTCACGAATCTTTAGACTGGTCGGGTCTTCTATTGGTACGCCCGTCAAGCTGCGAAAGAGCAAGGCAGGATTCTGGACGAGGAGCGAAGAAGTTGTTCGCTACATAATAACTGTTATTGAAATTCTGAAAATGAATTCCCTCAAAATACAAAAGGACAAAATGAAAAGGGGTGGCAAACTGTTACCAATAAAAAACGTGAACAGTTCAATAAAGTTATTTGTATTGGAAACAAGTCTGGTGAGACATTACTGCAAGGAGTTAAAAAGGAAATGGAGATATTTGGGAAATTTTGAAGGAAAGAACAAAACAGAGAAAGAAGTTGAAACATACGCAAAGCAAAGTGAAGAAATTAATGATGTACAATTTAGAAAACTTTATATGAAAGGTAAAATTTCTGCTTTCACTATTGGTGTTACCAGGTAACAAGATTTTATGTCTATATGTAAAATAGCTTTTTGGCCAGAGGGAGTTTTATTGAATTAGGACCATCTTTATTTACCTGGTTTTCATGCATTAACAGGATGCGATTATAATACATCATTTTTTCAAAAAGGCAAGATAGGACCATACAAAATATTGATGAAAAACAAAAATTATAAGAAAGCATTAGCAGATCCTGGAGTTGCGCATGTTACCGGTTCGCGTAATGAAATTTTGCCAGTCTTAGAACAATTCGTTTGCGAAATTTATGGATTTAAAAATACATCAAATATAAATGGAGCACGATTCCTTAAATTTTGTGCGACTTATAAGGCTGACAATGAAGATGAACCTTTCAAGAAAAAATTGAAAAATTGTGATCCCTCTACCTTACCTCCATGAGCTGAGTTAAAACAACATCTTCTAAGAACGCAATACATAACAAGCATTTGCGATTCCCCAGCTCCTTAACACCTAAGAGAAATGGGTGGACACTTAATACACTAGATTTTCACTGGTTTGACGGAGAGTGTATGCCGCAATTGGTAGTCGACGCTGTTGTTCACGAGGAAAGTAAAAATAACGATGATGAAAATCATTCTGCAGGTGAGAATAAATGGTTTATTTTTAATAACTGCTGCATTCAAATTTCTGTGATTGATTAAAAAAATAAATATATATATATTTCTTTTCGCAGATGGTGTAGAGGATGCCGAATCTGACACAGATGAATCCGAAGATTTCGTTACTTCTGATGAAGAATTCACAGACGAAGAATGTTAATTTATATCTGATGTGAAATGAATAGAATTTATTTCTAATTTTTGTTATACTCGAAATAATTGTACTACTGGGGAGTTATTATATTTTTATAAACCTGGTTTTGCGACTTTTTATTTCAATTATTGCTTTTTTTAATACGTAACCCTTATTAATTTTAAGATGAAAAAATTTTAAATTTCCGTATAAATTTTGATTTAGAATGCTGCCAGAGAAAAAAAAAACAATTTTTAGTTTTGAATGTAATAATATGAATCCTGTACAAAAATTTTTGGGACAAAAATTGTTGAAAAAATAATTTTTTTTTTTAATGTCTTCAAAATATAAATCTTTCTGCGGAAATATCAAATATTTAAGAAATTTATTACGTTCAAATTCGGATTAAAATTGGCAAAATAACTAATTTTTGAAAATTAAAAAGAAATCACAAGAAATATGTCCCTTTAACGTCCATAAATCAATACAATCCCTTTTATGCAAATTGTTTTTAGTACAAATTCAGAAAATTTTATATTTTTTACCCCGAAATTTTAACTAGAAACCTTATGGGTTATTGAAAGTCACGTGGCCTCGAAGAGCCAATAGTAACGTGGCAAGCAAGAACGGAGACAGCTGTCGTTATGCGCTCTCTCTCTCACACTACAGCTTGTCTATAGTACTACAGGCTCGTACCCATTCATTATTTGTTTGATCACCTGGCAGATAGAAAGCCCCACCGAAATGATCTGTGTTTTTGGGAATCTTATTTTTTAGTTATAAATAACACTCCATTAAAATTTCAAGCTCCCTCAAAAGCATTTTTTATAATTTTTTGCAAAATATTTTTGCACGAGTCTGGCATGTTGAAACCCCGATTAAATTATCTGGATTATTTTTTCTCGTATTCATTAAGTATTACACTGCAACATATAAAAATTGCCCCGCTACTCACCAGCCAGGTGAAGCAATCCTGAGTTGGGATATAATAGGAGAGGTATCTGACAAGTTTTCAGCTTGCCTCAAATACCTACCCTAAAATTCGTGCCAGCTCTCGGACTATAAGGCCCGGTTGGACATTTCTAAGTTTTCATTGTCTGGGGTCTTTGAATATTGTGCTTTGGAGTGTTTGAAAGATACCTTGGGAGAGTGTCGGGCTCGTGATCGGAAGGTCCGGGTTCGAATCCTGTTCAGGCGGAAAAGAAATCTTCTAGTTGGACGGGTGTCTGCCACCATTTCACTGTTGGGTCAAAAATTAACAGTGCTGTGACGTAAAGTGGCGAAAGATCGCAGTAACAAAGCCTACCCAGAACACAACTGAACACGCACAAGCTGAAAAAGCATTTGAGGGATCTTCACAGAAGATCTAGGAGCATCAGGATAATAATAAATAATAACGTTTCTTTTGTGTATTTATAGACCAAACCGTATGCTGATGTTGATGTTTTTTTTGAAAAATTAACAGTTTTGTTGAATCTCATTAGAAGAGAGAAAATTGGCGCAGTTGTTATAGTAGGTGACTTTAACTTTGATTTTCTAGAAGAAAATAATAAGAAAACAAGCATGATAACAATTATTAATAGATGCAAATGTTGGTTAAAGAACCTACTAGGATTAAACATCACTCATCTACATGTTTAGATAATGTATTCGCTAATATAGAAACCAGTTCTATGGGAATAGTTCAACTACATTTATCAGATCATCCAGCTCAATTTGTCTATTAAAATTGAAAATAAGTACCATAACAATATTGAGAAGAAATTGGTTAGAAAATATAATGATCATAATTTATATAATTTTCTTATGAATGAATTGTCCTCTTTTAACTGGGAGAATTTGTACACATTTGATGACAACAAAATAGATCAGATGTGGGATTTCTTCTTTAAAATTTTAATATCATGTTTCAGAATTCATTTTTTCTTAACATAAAGTCCAATAATAAACATATTACAAAACAATCTAATATAAGTTATAAAATCGATCCCCATATAGTTGCTTTGAAACAGAAATTTGATGTACTTTATGTGGTGTCACAAAATAAGCCAGAATATTTACAACAATATAAAATAACCAAGAAGCAACATGATGAAATTACAGAACGGAAGCAGACTTATATAGCCAATAAAATTATAAACTCTGACAACAAAACTAAGACAACTTGGAGTTTGATAAAGTCATTAATTGGTCAATGTAATTCAAAAAATCGAACAATTCCTTCTGGTGACCCAAAAATAATTGTAAAGGATTTTAACAACTTATTTGTAAATATTGCTTCCAATAATGTAATGAACATTCCACAATCTATATCTGATGACAAGTTAGAACGTGTGAATAAGTCTTTCTTTGTATTTGAGATGGAACAAAATGAAATATTAAGAGTTGTCCAGCAGTTGAAGAACTCTTTTTCATTAGCTAACGTTTTAATAAAAAAAGTTATTCACGTGATTGTTGAGCCATTGCAGTTCATCATAAATAAAACATTTAGAGCTGGTATATTTGCATCAGCACTTAAAATTTCAACAATTTTATCTGTATAAAAATCTGGCTCCGTATATGATCTAAGCAACTATAGACCTATAAGTTTATTAACTTCGTTCTCTAAAATATTTGAAAAAATTTTACCTAATCGTCTAGTTTAAATTAATCAGAAAACATGAAATTTTCAGTTCAGGTCAACATGGCTATAGGAATAAGAAAAATACAACTATTGCAATTTTTGAACTTACGCAGAAGGTTATAGGAGCAATGGAAAGGAGTGAAATTTCGGTTGGCTTATTTTTGGATTTTTCTAAAGCTTGCCATTGTGTGAATCATGTTCGACTATTAAAAAACTCAATGTTTACGGAATAAGGGACAAACATCTCAAATTAATACAATCATACCTTAAAGGTCGGAAACAGAAAGTACGTATTAGAATATATAATGAAATTTTTATTTCGGAAGAAAAAGAGATCAGTTGTGGTGTACCACAAGGTAGTATTTTGAGCCCACTCTTGTTTATTTTATATATTAACGATCTTTCTAACAATATTAGTGAGTTGCTGAATATGATTCTGTATGTTGATGATGTTAATATAGTTAAGACTATAAATGATATCGTAAAGTTGAACAATGCATTCATTGAAGTAAAAATTTGTGTACAGAAAATAATTTGAAATTGAATTCCGAAAAAACAGAATGTGTGATTTTCCATAACGCCAGATCAAAAATTGTGTTACCGAGTATGGTATTATTAGATAATACTAATGTGAAGATAAATATATCTACTAAATTTTTAGTTATTTATGTAGACTATGTTTGAAGTGGAGAAATCATATCGAGTACTTGACAAAAAATTAAATTCCATCTTGCATGCTATCAATGTGTTAAAGAATTCTGTAGATCTGTCAACCTTGAGAGTTGTTTATTTTTCCTGATTCCAATCAACGCCGTCTTATGGTATTGAATGCTGAAGAAATAGCTCTTTTTCGTCTAGCTTGTTTATAAAACAAAAGGTGGTAATGAGATCTATACTTTATACGAAATATAGGCAGACGTGTTTTACGGGCTAACAAAATAAAACTTTGACAGTCCTTTACATTTTCCATTGTATAAAGTTTTTGCTACAACATAAAGAATTGTTTGAAGAGCATAAAAATGAAAACTTAGGAAGTAGACAAATTGCTGAATATTTATACCCGATTGACTCTTTAACTTTAACATACAGTATGTATTCCAAAGGAAAACATTAGCGGTTATAGACATTATATACATTAGGATGGTCGCAAACATAACGATTGGTGATGGAATATTTTTAAAAAAATATTAGGTCTTGTATCTACATTTAGAATTCTTCTGTATAGGATGGTGTGATAGATCTGGCTAAGGTTCCTTATATCTGTTCTGCTATTCATGGCGTTTTTGTTTTTTTTATATAAACCATTTTCTTAATGCTCCTTTTATCGTTATTAGTTTCAAAAGCAAGGATCTTCGTATTTTGGAAGTCTGGGTTGTGGTCATCTGTTAAAAATATGTTTGTTAAGTGCTGTGCTTGAGTTTTTCAAGTATTTGTGCCCATTCAGTCTATTGGTATATATATATATATATATATATATATATATATACCTGAACTTGTTATTCGGATAGGAACGGCGGTGTTTCTTTATTCTAGGACTCTACATATGCGGAACATTTAATAAATGAGAAACATGAATTCGATGAAGGTTTTAAGATGTTGCATGCCGAAAATAAGGATTTAAAATTGAACCTGTTGGAAAGTTTAGAAATAAAGCGTTTTAGAAAGTCGGAGAATCTTTTGAGTGACCAAACAGAGTTATCCAGTTCACCTTCATTGAATCTATTCTACTATGGACCCAGTGATTTTAGCAAAGTAATAAAAACTTTTTATTGTACTCTTATTTCAAAATGGAATATATTTAAATAGAGTTGTTAATAAATTTCAAATTAGTTGTTTATACGCATTTGAAGAAGTTACTATGTAAACGAAACGCGTCATGAAAGCTACTCACAATAATAAATTAATTAATTAAACCAAGTTATCTATTTGTGCCATTAAATAAACAAATTATGTCATCTACAAAGCGGTACCAATAAACGAACATAGTAACTGTTTTACCTTTATTCATCTTTCGCGCCGTTTGAATAATATTCATCACATACCAGACGTTATTATGTGCATCTTGTTATCTATTCCCTGCTCTTCGATGTCTCATATCTCATATATTTTTTGAATTTTTGAAAATATTGTATCTTATTGATGACAGTGAGTTCAAATAACCCAACTTTTAGTCTTATAACAAAAGGACAAAAATGAATAAATTCTGAGAAAATTCCCCCAAAATATTTGTATTGATGGTTAATTGTATTTTTATTGTAAAGTGTACATGTTTTGATATGTGTTTATTTCAGCTGGTCTGATGATGGCTTAAGGCCGAAATCGATAGCCAATAGATTATTTCAATAAAAAAGTGTGTTTTTGTATTGATCCTTATTATGCCAACCATTTGTTAGTGACTGGTTATAATTTTAATAGGAACTATGAAATATTACATATCGAAAACAAAAGCCATAAAGTAAATCTGTTAGAAACTTTAGAGATCAATAGATATCATAAAAGACAAATTTTATTGAATAATCAAATAGATTTAAGCAGATCCCCTCTACTTAACATTTATCATTGATTGTAAACCACCCCTTTTCACCCCTCTATTTTTTGTACCAGACCTGAGTATTTAAGGTCATGTTTTGCATTGTATACCTCAGTTTTAATACTCACCTGATGAAGTCATGGTATGACGAAACAATTGTCGAGTAAATCAATAAAATAGAGGAAGTTAATATTTTTTATTATTTGTTTTTCTTATATTGAAGATGAATTTCCGTCAAGTAAAGACCGGCACAATAAAAAAAAAAGATGTTAAAAATGTTTTGGCCTATGGTGAAAATTTTGCTCTACCAATAACAAAGGTGGAGAAACATTGAAGTTAACATAAAAAATTCATGTGAAGACAATAAAAACGAAATTAGAAATAAAGTAGTAAAAGCTGTCAATATCCATATAAAGAAAAAATCAAAAATAATAAACACTATATTAATAATACTAAAAAAGTAATAGTGAAAAATATTAATAAGACCAAGACATTTCTTAAAGCTAATCCTCAGCTCGTTGTTTTAAAATCGGATGAAAGCAATAAAACAGTGATTATGAATAGAGTTGATTATGGAAAAAAAAATGTTGCAACTCTTACAGGATGACAATGTCTTCAAGATCCGACTAACAAATAGCAGTTACAAAACAACAAACTGATAAAAAAAGGCAGATTATAAATTATATACCGATTGACACAGAAAAACGGTTAACGATAAATAATGCTACATCTCCCAAAATTTACGGTTTACCTAAACTCCATAAAGAGAATATTTCACTGAGATGAGACCAATAGTTTCTTGTGTCCAATCCCCATCTACCTAAGTACTTAGCCGAAAGGATACCTAAAATAACAGGAAAAAAAGAGTTTTACATAAAGGATAGTTTTTCATTCAAAGCATTTGTCAACACAATTACGATACCTGATAATCATTAATTAATTTCCTTAGATGTAGTTTCCCTGTATACTAACAACCCTAACCATCTTGTAAAGGATGCATTGAGCAGGTAGTAGACTAAACTACAGGAATACACTTCTCCACCTTATAGAGAATTTATCAGTGCGGTCGGACTAACATTGTTAACAAATTATTTTCAATACAAAAGTGATTTTTACCAACAAATAGATCTTAATAATCTTAATAATAATAGATCTTAAGCCCTATTGCGGAACTGGTGGAGGAACTTATAATCGAGAAATCGGAGTTTCAATTATTATTCTATAGAAGATATTAGACGATTGCATTATGGCTGTTCCCCAAGACAAGACGGATGAAATCTTTAGCGAGTTCAATAGTTTTCATGATAAGATACAATTCACAATAGAAAAAGAAAATAATCATAAATTTAATTTCTTAGATTTAACCCTCATTAGAAGTGATATTATCATACTCACATAATGGTATACAAAGACAACCTGGTCAGGGAGATATTTAAACTTTTTATCATATCATCCTTTCTGCCAAAAACGAAGTGTCCTAATAGGCATAACAGACCATGCAATCACCCTAATCATCCCATGTTTACGAATAAAAACAATAAACCAAGTTAGGAGAATATTAACCAATAACACCCCGATAGATCTGGTCCACAAGATCATTAAACAAAGACAAGATGAAAATAGGAAAGATATTCAAGAACAGAAATACATCTCGATTCCTTATGTACAAAACTCATCTGAAAATATAGTTCTGCGCACCTGAAACTCTTCAGAAAGGTGTGGTGCCACTCTGCCTGTAACGCCAGAGTGACCCCGCTCCTCCTGTTGGTACGCATAGATTAACAATAATATATAGATTGGACACTTCCCTACCCCCACCTAAAACTAAGTTTTTAGTTGATGCACCAGTCAATAGTTAGCGCTGACCATCAACTTATACTTTTTGATTTCGCCGCTAGGTACCGCTACCATCAGCCGTTAGCCATTGTTGTAATAATGGTCATATATTTCGAAAAGAGTGGTCTTGTTTACGTTTTGTTATGGCCCAACCTCGATTACATCTCATATTTCTTTTTGATTAAATTTCGTAAGAGTTAAGTTCAAAACAGTTTAGTGCATATAAACTTGTGTATTTTCAAATATTGAGTTCAATACAGTACTTGAAAGTGGGATATACTAAGAAATGTTGTGTACATGGGTGTCAAGATCTAACCAGCCTAGACATCGTTCTCCCAAGAGAGATTCCAAGTTATTTAAGAAGTGGATTGAAATTATACAGCCAACTGATTGGCACAAATTATCAGATGATCAAATATTGAGAGGAATATAATTTCTTCAGGTTGGTTAATTTTCATTTAGTCGTCTAGACTATTTTTATGTTTAGTTGGTTAGTTTAAAACATAAATCAATGCTATGTAACACACCAACAAATTGCTCTGGGTGATCTAATAATATTATTTTTTCTCTAGGTGATTTTCCTGAGGTAACAGATATTGAAATGGTATGGGCCAGTTTCTGGATCACTGCCAAATGTTGATAGGAAAAGAACTTCTTCAGGTTAAGTGGTGCAATTTGTAAAATTATATCAAACGATTTATCTATTAGAAACTGTGTAATCTGTAGGATTAATTTACTTGGTCATAGTGAGTCGTTGAAAGATTTACATTTTATTGAGAACTGACCAGAAGGCGTGGCTTAAAAAACATGGCTACGTATTGTGTGCAACCAAAGAGTTTACCCATTAAGTTTGCATTAAGTTAGAGTGATTTTTAAGTTTATTTATGTTTTCTTCAAAAGAAATTTTTGATTGGGTTGATTCAAATTCAGCTCAAAAAAATGTTGTAAGTGCAGAAAAAATTCTAGATGCTGGCCATTTAATTAAATGCAGTAAAAGCAGTGAAAGTACAAGCGGTGATGTAAGTTTCACAGCGTTATGTTTACAAAGCTCCCACATAAAAGAAAAACCCCATGAAATTCATGGGTCTGTTTCAAAAGGGAAGATTTTATCAGTGAAATGCTCATGTGAAGCTGGACTGGGCGAAAAATGTAAGCATGTGGTTGCAACTTTGTTATATTGCTATCGGTACGTAACTTTCTAACCTTAAATGTCATTTTGCAGTCAAGAATTTATTATGATTTCATAAACCTTTTTTTACACAACAATAATAATAAAAAATAATTATTTTTTTTAGGAAAGGGGACCAACTTGGTATTTTATCATGTACTGATAAAAAATGTGAATGGAAAAATAGACAAGAGCGTGTCGTCAAAGAGTATAATTCTACTCCAATCCACCTGCATGCTTGTTTTTCTAAGTTGAAATGTCAAAATGAAGTCAATGAAAGTTTAACCGGTGTTAATAACCGTGTTACCCAAGAAGATTATGATGAAGATCTTGCTGAAGTTCAAGAAGGTGAAGTTTTTGAGCAGGTGATATCTACTGCTACAATAAAACGGAAGTGTCCTGCATGGAGTACTGTAAACGATCTCACTGAAAATCAAAAAAAGCTTGCAACTGAAAAAGTTTATGCAAGATTAAAAGGCTTAGCATTTGTTAAGCATCGGTGAATATTTATTTATATTATGTTTATAAGTAACCAATTTTATGATTCATTGATATAAGTTTGTGGTTTGATTGTTCGTTAATTAATTTTTAGTGATGGGAGGCATGATCCTATTATAATTGATAGAAATAACAGTGTTGAAATCACAGATACTGAAAAAAAAACAATTAATAATGATATTTACTTCGCAAAGAAGTGATTTGATAGAAAACATTAAAGCTATCAACGTCTCGTATTCTCATCAATGCTGTAAAGACACGTTTGAGGACTTACACACAAATTACCAAGATGTTTGCTTAAAAACCAAGATAGAGTATTCAGAATGGCATAAGGAGAGAAGATTTCGCATTTCTGGATCTACTTGTTATCAACTTTTTACTTACACTAATAATAAGCGACCGGATTGGAAAAAAAATGTGATGCTCATTTTTCTCCGAAAAATTTTCGATCTGAATATACAGATTATGGGAAAAAAACAGAAGGAGAAGCTCGGAATGTTTTTATGAAAACCACAAATGAAGAGGTCATTGAAACGGGCCTTATTATATAGCAGCAAAATCCGTGGCTGGCTTATTCCCCTGATGGAGTGATTTTCAAAGATGGAAAATTATCTGAACTATTGGAAATTAAGTGTCCTTTCAAAGGTAAAACCAAAGATGTCGAAACAGTCGTTGAATTTTCAATTGGAAAATTTTTAGTCAAAGAAGGTGAGAACATTTATTTAAAAAAAAAGCATGAATACTATGGACAGGTGCAACTTGGAATGGCTATTATCAATGTAAAAAAAACATCATTCGTTGTATATTCATCATTTGAGAAGGAAGTTTTCATACTAACTGTTGAATTCGATAGTGTATTTGTAGAAAAAATGCTCACAGCTTTAAAAAAAGCATTTTTTCAAGAAATGCTACATGTAATCTGTGCAATCAAGCAAGGGTCTACAAAAGACAATAATAATGATGTTAATAATAATAATATTAATAAAGATGTTAATAATAATAATGTAAGTCAAGTCTAAAAACAACCAAAGATAATTATAGTTTAAAGTCATATTAAATTAAGATTAGTTAATAAAATTGTTTGTTGAAATAATGCTTACAGCTGTAAAGAAAGCATTTTTTCAAAAAATGCTACATGTAATTTATGCAGTCAAGTAAGACTCTACAAAAGATAATGATAATAATAATAACGATGTTAATATTAAGTACAATAATATTAATAATGATGATAATAATAATGTAAGCCAAGTCTGAAAATATCCAAAGATAATTATAATTTAAAGTACTGTTAAATTAAGATTAATTATTTTAATTGTTTGTTGGATAAATAAAAGAAATATCAAGTGTTTTCATATTTTTGTTTTTATTTAAGTACACAGATTGCAAATCATAATTTTTAATTTTTCATAAATTTATCATCTTTAAGAATAGGTGAACTGAGATTAACTGTAGCACAAATCACAGTAAAAATATCCTCTACGACTTCCACAAGTTTCACTGACATTGTTTCACCAACGATAGCAAAGGTTTTGATTCGTTGATTGGATCGTTCTACATATACTCGAGCTTTTGCAATTCGTGAGGTCGAAATTGCTTCACTTTCAGAAAATTGTTTTTTTTCCTCTTAAAAAAGGCGGTCGAATAAGTTTCCAAGACTTTCGCGCACAAAGCTCATCAATTAAAAATCCTCGATCACACATTACTCCATCTCCAACGTCCAATAAATTTACTAATTCGCTGTTTGAAAATATTTCTGTATCACTAGCTCTTCCCCCAAACGGTTTACTGATAAATGTAATCAGCCCTCCTGGTGATACTCCAGTCAGAGAATAAACAACTTCTTGGCAGCATAATTTTGTTGGAGCTTGTATAAAAATCTCAGTACAGTCGACCACAACTCTCACATCCTCAAATCCTTCAAACTGCTTTGGTAAATTTCGAGAAATTTCTTCTTTTGAAGTCCAAGGAATGAAAGGTTTTAAACACTTACTTAACATTTGTAAAGTATGATAAAAAATTCGTTGGCAATGTCTTGGTGTACAGTTATTAAAAATAATCGATAAAAATGAATACGAAATATTTTGTTTTAATTTTACATAAGTCATAATTACTTTTTCCCTTAAACTCACTTGAGTTTTATGTAAAGCTTGCCCAAAATTGTCATTCACAAGTTCAACAATAGTTTCCAAGATTTGATATGATTGGATTCCCGTGGCTGTTCGAAAATCATCTTCTGTTTTGATGAAATCCATGAACGATGGTTTTATGAATAAAGTTTCCACCTGTACTCCAATATCATTGTATGACTTATTCAAAGACATTTCAACAACATTATCATTTATAAAACATATTTCTTCACTTTTATCAGTTACAATATTTTCTACATTCACCAAATTACAATTTTCACTAATGTTTTTGTTTTTCTCAACAGCTATTTTTTTTAAACTCCGATTAACTTGACGATGATGCCGTGCCTCTTTATTTTTTTCAACATCTTTTGATACTGTGCGATCCATTAAATTGCACGAAGGAACGCTTGTTTTTTTTAAAGTCATCTTTTTGGAAATTATACCTGTAAAAATGATTAAAAAATAATAATTCTATTTGTAACTGGCTTATTCATTATCCTTCATTTAAGGTTAAACACAGTTAACTTACCTGGTAAAACAAAATCATGTCTTTCAAAATGTAACGAACATACTCTCATGTGAGGGTTTATATTTTTTAATTTTAAAGCCCGTTGCCAAGCTTTAAACCTATCTATTTCTTCTTTTTTTCCAAATAAATTTTCGATATAAACAAAACTGCTACCTGGTTTGGGTATAGCATGAAAACTTATTTCTAAATTTTCATGTGATTTACTACCACAACCATTCACAGCACAATAAACTCGACTTTTATTTTTTTTGCGAGGCGTTAATTTAATAACTTCCATCGTGATTAAAAATTTTGTATTGAATTTTTTATTTAATACTGAAATTATTACACACGATTCTATATTAAAGTGCACACTAAAACTAGTACTTTTTTAGCCACCAGACGTCGTGACCAAAGTGGTCAGTTATCAATTAAGTGTAGGAAATATCAATTTGGTAATTTGATGAAACTGGGCACTGTACGTACTTTTTATTTAATCAGTGTTTTAATTATCTCTTTCATTTCATTCCAAGACTTTGTGAGAGAAGTCAAATCTCAAAATGTTTTGAAAATATCATATTGAAGAATTTAAATTTTCAAATTATGAAGTGTGCATCACATAATCTTTATCAAATATTATGCTTGACTCTTCAGTTGTTCTTTATTCTGGTGGTGAAAGCAAGTGAATAAAATAGCAACCAGAACTGATTCAAAATTTTTATTCAGTAATCCAGAGAAGGAATTTATTGACCCGATTAAGGACAAAGCTGAAATACATTTTGAATCTTAAAGAAGATCTCATAAATTAATGTTCTCAATTTTTGTCTTAACACCTAGGAATACTTTAAATATGTTAATTTTATCTCTTTTTTTATTTCATAGTTTTTATTTTTTATAACCAATGAATAATTATTGTTCAAACATAATTCTGTTATTCAAATAATGAGTTTGAACATTGAAACAAGTTTTTGGAAATTACTATGTTGTACTACAGAAAAATTAAATGTAAATATTGTAAATACATACGTTAATTTCATCCCTTTTTTTATTTAATAGTTTCTATTTTTTATAATGAATAAATAATTATAGTTCTCAAACTTGTATCTGTTATTCAAATAGTAAGTTTGAAGATTGAAACTAATATTTGAATCTTCTTTCAGTTTTTCCTAGGGTTAAAATTAAAACAAGTGTTCAGAAAATATTATGTTTTACTACCAAAAAATTGAAATGTATTTGCTGTAAAGTTGTGCGAATGTAAGCATTTCAATGTTTTGGTAGTAAAACATAGTCATTTCTGAACACTTTAGCCCTAGGAAAAACTGAAATAAGATTCAAATATTCGCGCCAAGTGTCGATAATGCAATATTTTAAAAGCAGAGTTAATGCAGTTTTCTTGAGAGTTGGCAATACAATTCTCTAGTTGAATTTGTTTCACGCACCAGTCGCTACAATGAAAGTGACAAACTTGATTCAGACTTTTTACAGTCAGTGTTCCATCTATATAGTCTTGTTGATCTATGTTGGTACGTTGGTACTCTGCCCTACTTAACTCCGGTGAGGGCGGATCTTTGAGGTATTGTTTGCCACCATCGCGCCCCCTCATGCTACATCGGAAGCTGTAGCAGGGCAGAGTAGAATTCTTCGAGAGGAGATGGCACGCCACGTAATGAGCGGGCACGGTACATACTCCCCTTCCAGTGAGCGTCGGTTACGTCACGGAATAGGGCGTTGGGAATCAAGCAAGTAAAACAGTCCGCCGCTAGTCTGGACGCGGAGCCATCTTCAGCGGGGATCTGTGGAATGAAAGATAAAACTGCCTCGAAATGATGGATGGGGCCAATTAGGGCCTCCAAATGAATGGGATGGATCGTCGGGGTCACCAATGAAGCTCTTAAGGAATGCGGTGTTGCGAGGGAGCTTCCACCTCTTAATTCGAGAGTCTGTGCACCTGAAACACTTCAGGCAAGCGTGGTGCGTAGAAATGCCTGTGACGCCAGAGTGAACCCTTTCCTCCAGGGAACGTTAGTCTGTAAACGCTGGTACTCTGCCCTACTTAACCCCGGTGGGGGCGGATCTTTGAAGTATTGTTTGGTACCTGTCGCGCCACCTCGTATACTACATCGGAAGCTGTAGCAGGGCAGAGTAGAATTCTTCGAGGGGAGCTGGCACGCCACGTACTGTGCGGGCACGCTACTGATTCTTGCATACGAGACTAATAGTGACAAAAGGAAAATAAAAGAGATGATATATATGAAGAAAAACAAAAACACCATGAATGATAGAACCGATATAACGAACCTTAGCCAGATTTATCACACCATCATATAAAGATAAATGCTTAAAATTGATACAAAATCTAACAACCTTGCAAGAAAATTTTCATCATCACTAATCGTATTGGCGACCACCCATAACTGCTGGTGATTTCTTTTGAGGCACATACGGAGACATCTGACGGAAATATTGAAAACACCGATATTTCACGCCGAACAGCGTCATTCATGCATAACAACTAACACATAGACGATACTGCGTACCAGTGAAAATATATCATTGTTTTACTATTGGACTTCGAGATAGTTATAATTTTCTTCTTAGGTATATCACCTCTTAATTCTATTTTATATGTTTATAATTGTAATATCTTTCTACAGACCTGTCAGATGACTGGAAAGTTCCAATTTGTTTGCTAATAAAATTGAGATCAACCGAGGACGAAATGCCTTTTTAATATAAATAGTACTTTTCTGTTTTGTTTGTGGAATCCAATATATATATATATATATATATATATATATATATATATTGGATTCCACAAACAAAATATCCAATATATATATATATATATATATATATATATATATATATATATATATATATATCTATATATATATATTGGATTCCACAAACAAAACAGAAAAGTACTATTTATATTAAAAAGGCATTTGGTCCTCGGTTGATCTCAATTTTATTCTCCAAAACAACAAAGTAAACCATACTGCAGTCAAAGCTCAACTGAGAAGAGAATTCAATAGGAGACTGAAGATCATCCTGAGGACAAAACTCAATTCGCAGAACTTGACCAAAGCCACCAATACATACGTTATCCCGGCTTTGTCCTACTCGTTTGGAGTAATAAAATGGTCGCAAACCTATCTTGAGGTCCTCAATAGTAGAGTGAGGATGGCGCTCATCAGAGCATGAATGCACCTTCCCAAATCAAGTTGGGAAAGCGTTAACCTTCCTAGAATTTCGGGTGGGAGAGGCATAGTAGATATCGGTGATCTACATACTGGAAACGTGAATTGTACCAGTTAGTTGAATTGGCATGTGAGCATAGCTCTTTCACCAAGTGACTACTCAGCAGTCTCCACAGTCTGCCCGCAGAGACAGAAAGTGTGATAAGGATTACGCCATGTCATCGCGCGAAGCGAGGACCCCTCCAAAGAGATGAAACCACCAGCTTCCAGTTTGGGCTTCAGTTCGAAAACCTACAACTGTCTGACTGGTAGCAGCGAAGTACTATCCAACCTCTACTGGCTATGCATTGTCAGTACCTGAGTTGTTCGGGACGCAACTCACACGCCAGAAGGGCTTTTTATCCATAGATCCATAGAATCTGAAAAAGGGATTGCTGATAGTTTCAATGAGTAAAACGTACACGGACAAAATAGTGCGTCCCAATGTTTATTATGCAACAAAACAAAATTATAAATAATTCAATCTACCTGTATCCCACGAACTCCAACGAGGTGGATGAAATTATTACGCAACTAAACACAAAAAAATCTCCTGGCAAGGAGGGAAAATCTCATGAGATGAAAGCCCCTTTAGTTTATTTAATCAACCGTTGCTTCGACAAAGGCTACTTCCCAAAATCCTTGAAGGTTGGAATTGAAGCTCTCGAGGAAAATGTGGTGTTGCGATGGAGCTTCCACTTCTTAATTTCGTTCTGAGCATGCGCACCTGAAACTATTCAGACAGGCGTTGTGCGGCTGTCTGCCCGTGACGACAGTGACCATGTGTTCCGCTTGGAACGGTCGTCGAACGCTGTGTGCCTTGCCCTATTTGAACTCAGGAATCTTTAGATTGGTCGTGTCCTCTATATGAGCAAAGCAGGTTTCTGGACGAGGAGCGAAGAAGGTGGTCGCTACACACTCCCCCTCCAGTGACCGTCGATAAGGTCACGGAATAGGGCGTTGGGATCAGGCAAGTAGACGGTCCGCAGCTGGTCTGGTCGGGGTGCCATCTCCAGCGGGGATCTGTGGAACGAGAGGAAAGGCTGTCTCGGAATGATGGATAGGAGGCGTTTCGTTCTGAGCTTGCGCACCTGAAACTCTTCAGACAGGCGTGGTGCGCATGTCTGCCTGTAACGCCAGTGACCATATGTTCCGCTTGGAACGGTCGTCGAACGCTGTGTGCCTTGCCCTATTTGAACTCGGTGGGGACGCTCACTCAGGAATCTTTAAACTGGTTGTGTCCTCTATATGATACGCCGGTCAACCTGCAACAGAGCAAGGCAGGTTTCTGGACGAGGAGCGAAGAAGGTGGTCGCTACAGAATCATCAAGCCGATATTTAAACATGGCGGTAGGATGGAAATGGTAAATAATAGGCCCATCTCACTCATATCTGATATATCCAAAATCTTTGAGGAGATCATATAAATAGGAATTTTGAAATTTTGTGAAAAACATCAGATAATTTCTAGTTGTCAGTATGGCTTTGAGAGGGAAAGCCAACCGACGACGCAATTTAACAGTTAACAACCTACATCTACAATTCATTTGATAATAAAAAACCATCCCTAGCTATCTTCGTTGATCTCTCCAAAGCATTCGATACAGTATGCCACAAAAAACTGGACGATAAACTGTACGATTATGGTATAAGAGGAAATACGCACAACTTTGTGAGAAGTTATTTGGCAGATCGAGAGTAGAGGGTGTGTTGGTGGTGAATTGGGCGATCCCATGTGCATAACATATGGTCTGCCGGAGGGGACAGTATTGGTTCCAATTCTCTTTTCCCTATATGTTAACAGCTTATTTGCCCTCAACATCAAAGGAAAATTTGTCAGTTTTGCAGACGATACTACTATATTTTTCGAATCGGAAATGTGGCAATTGCTGAAGTCGAAAGCGGAAAATGACTTCAGAGTAATAGATAAGTGGCTCAGATATAACACACTAACCCTCAATTTGGATAAAAACCATTTACCTACCATTTTCTTCATATTCTTCTGGATTGCCGAACATGGGACTAGTAAGTATCGGACAGGGCTCACATATTCCTGAGGCTAATTCTGTTATGTACCTGGGAGTCATCATTGACCAGCAGCTCAAGTGAGATCTACAGATTCGGAACATGGTAAAGAAGTTCAGAGGCATGTTATTTAGATTCAAATGCTTAAAAAAATATCTCGACTTTGAGCATTTGAGAATATTGTATTTTGTATTCGTCCAATCGCAGTTGAGTTGCGGTATATTGGGGTGGTGTAAGTGATAACCATCTTGAAAACTTTAACGTTATCCATAGATGGATTTTAAGAATAATATTCAGTAAATCCTTCAAATATTCAAATGATAGGCTATATGCGGAAAGAGGATTGTTCGATGTGAGCCAGCTCTTTTGCATGTCCATGCTGGTCAGTATGAAGAAGAAAAAATTATACCCATACCAATTTCACACAGCTACATCACTAGAAACAAAATGAATTCATTGTGTGTAATAAGACTATAGGCAAACGCTGTTGCGAGTATCTTTCGCCGAAACTTTACGGCCTTTGCCTACTGAAACTAGGAATATTAATAGCATTGTCCTATTTAAAAAAACAATTAAGAACTGGATTTAGAACTCTGGAAGGAAGTTTTTTGACTGCTTTGGGAATCAGAAACATCAAGAGAAGGAATAAATTAGATAAATAAAAAATGTATACCTATATAAAATTTGAAAAAAGAAATAAACGGAAAAGTAAATAGATAAGTAGGTTACAAAAATGTATATGAGACAGTAATTTATTTCCACAAAAATGTTTGTACTACTACAACAATTGTTTCACCACGATGTGACTTCTTCAGGTATTACATTGTACTGTCTGATGGTATTCAGTGTAACCGAGTTTACATACATTTTTAGGTACGTAAAAACTCTAGGTGTTTATTGGAGTTTGCCGCTAAAAATGCCATTAAGGAAAAATATGTCTTGTTATAGTGAGGTCACTATAACAAGACCTCACTATAACAAGATTAAATAATTTGTATGATTTTAGTATTTTTCACAAACCAACACATACAGACATCACAATACATAAAACTTCAAACCACACCACCAACCAAAAGATGTCAGTATATAATAGTTTTATTCATAGATTATTGAATGTCCCTTTAAATTCAGAAATCTTTATGAAAGAATTAAATATTATCAAACAAATAGCGTCAAACAACGGTTACAATCCCTTTCTTATAGACAAAATGATATCCAATAAACAAAAGAAAATGGCATTAAATCTCGTTTACCCAATCATAAAAGAGGACAATACACAGAAATATTTTTCGTTATCTTATGTCAATGGATTATCTGAAAATATTGCTAAATATTTCAAAAGTTGTTTCAATTATAACGCGGCTTTTAAGACAATTAATAACCTTAGTACCTACATAAAAAACAATAAAGAACGTACAAATAAAGAAAATAAATCCGGAGTCTACAAGTTGACTTGCAAAGATTGCCCTTTAGTATACATTGGCCAGACTGGTAGATCATTCAAGAAACGTGTCCAAGAACACCAAAGGGGTTATATATCCAATTCTGTACATTCGACATATGCTAATCATCTTAAGGAATTCAGGCATAATTTCAACAATAATTTTGAAATTATCCACGTTGAAAGCAAAAGTTCTAGATTAACACTTTTGGAATTTTTTGAAATCAACGGGTATAATGCCCGTAAAATCCTTTTGAACGAACAAACAGATGTTGATCATTCTCCATTACTGAATATTTTTCCTTAATGGCATTTTTAGCGGCAAACTCCAATAAACACCTAGAGTTTTTTTGACTTGTGCTTCCATTATTTGGTCACGTACCTAAAAATGTATTTAAAGTCGGTTACACTGAATACCATCAGACAGTACAATGTAATACCTGAAGAAGCCACATCGTGGTGAAACAATTGTTGTAGTAGTACAAACATTTTGTGGAAATAAATTACTGTCTCATATACATTTTTGTAATTAAAATGAGTTTCCACCAAGTAAAGACCGAATCTATCAAATAGATAAGTAGGTATATTTCATGATATGTAGATGTGAATTTTGTCTTCGTTCAGGAGATAATGTATGAATGAGGGGGAAATATGTATATGCTTATAGGAATATATGTGGATATAAGTAGATTGAAATGAAATCACGTACAAGCGATAGTTTTTGAAACTAAAATTTCTATGGAATCTTATGTTTAGTTCACTACATTAAACTCTAAACTATATTTATTCTATAATTTGTAAATTTGTCAGTAAATAAACATTATTATTATCGTAGGTTATATAAACAAGTGCGCAAAAGCTCTTGATATCACGTCAGTGCTTCTCTAGAATTAATTTTATCATCCAATAATTGCATGAACATGCGTTCCATTATTCTACTCCTAAATATCAAATTTGAGATGGATTGCATCTGTTGTTTCGAAAATATTAGAAAAAATAATAATAAGAAAAATGAAATGAGAACCGAAACCATTGAACTAATTTGGCCCATTAACGAACTTAAACGATTTTTATACTTGAAACTCGCAGTGACTATTTCAAGTCTCTTGCTCTTTCCGTTCAAGAGATGTTTGCGGAGGAACCGACCGGACATTAATTACTTTTGACCTCGGATTCTTCATCAATTAGTCTACCCAGCCCTTAAGCAACATTTTTGACACGAAATTCTAAAACTACAGACATTTGGGCCTAACGATAGCATACTGTTCCCTAGAGTTAGGGCGAAAAATAAGGAGAAATGCACTGACCTTAAGCTTTCTACTTCAAACTTCAAATGTGAATAACATTAACGAACATGACCGAGATATTTTAATGAACTTTAATGTTTAAGTTATGATTTTTTGTGACGTGATCTACATCATTTTGTGATATTGTCAGGTCAAATGAAGGTCTATTATTATTATTATTATTTAGGCCTCAAACCTAATTTGAAAGTTTCAAGTGTCTAGCTATTTCCTTTCGAAAGTTAAAGTGTTTACGGACGGACAGCGTCAATTTTGGTCCCGGATTCTTCCTCACTTTTTTCAAGTTACTCGTTTAAGAGTAATTTCGATTCGAAATTTGAAAATTACAGACATTTCGGCAAAACGATAGCATGCTGTTCCCTAAATCAATCGCACAAAAATGGTCAAAAGCATTGATGTGAAGTCAGGAGATTTCGCGCACTTGTTCATATCACCTACGATCCTCACAAAATGTTGCATTATTCTTCTTGTCGTTATTTTACATCTGAATGATAAATTACAGTCTTACTCGACCGTAAGACGGTTGCTATGGTTCCGGTAATGCTTAACGCTGCTGTGCACACAAAATTATGTTTTTTATCTTCTAAATATCAAATTTCAAACCGATCGGATCTATAGTTTCGAAAATAATAGGAAAAATAATAAGAAATTCAAATGGGAATATAAACCATTGGAGATATTACGACTTAAAACTTACCCTGAAAATTTCAAGTCTACCTATTTCCGTTCGAAAGTTACATTGTTTACGGACGGAGTGGCCGGACAGTATTATTTTTGACCTCTAATTATTCATCAGTGAATTCAATGTAGTCGTTTGAGACCATAGGTACAGTTTATATTTAGCATTTAGATGTAAAATAATGACAAGAAAGCAAATGCAATATTTCGTGAAGATGGCTGATAGAAAAAAGCGCGTAAAAGCTCCTGACTTCAAGTCAATGCTTTCCAATATTTTATCCATTTAATCATAAAATCATGCAAATTGAAACGCAAACAATTTTCTTCATTTTTAAATACATATAATATGTTTCCAATTTTGTAAGATTTATTAAGCTAATAAAAAAATCTCATCCCCTTTTCTCCTGTTTGCCAGTAAACTTTTTCTTAAAAATAAATTGAAGGAATTTGCTGCAAAATCCAGTACTACCCCCGAAACATCTTCCAAGTATCGCACTGAAATTGTTTTATCAACAATATGGAAAATTTGCTAGTTAAAATTTAATTTTATTATTCCAGTAGAGCAAGCCAACATATTGACAACTTAGAACATACCTAAATTTTGTTATGCTTACTGAAATTTTGATTACAGTGTTCTTTTAAAACCAGTTTTTCAAGAGTTATAAAAAATTAGGGAGATATTGTAGAACATTAGTAGATATATATAATGAATAGAAAGAGTTTGGAGATTTTGATAAGAAAGATTCAGCGTATTTTTAGTGACAAATAATAGACGTAATGATTCCTGTAATATAACCCCAACTCACATTTTATTGTAACTCGATTACAAACTTAATATCTGAATCAAAATTTAAGAAAACATAATTTGAAATTTCTTTATAATTGTCACAATTAATGAAACACAAAAAATATCCTAGATTCTAGGAAATAAGAAGGCTGTTCCGCCAAATTTTGTATTCTATGATGCAGACAAATGAGTCGTTAAACAAAGAAAGAACGCCATAGTAACGCACGCGCATTTGATTGAGTTTGAGTTAGACACGACATACGTTTCAACGCTTTGTCCAACTTGATCTTGAAACGGTGATATACGACTAACACTGACATGGCGATTACTAAGCACACAGAGTTTATTTAGAGAGGAAAAATTTGAACATCGCCAAGATCTTCTAACAACTGTGTAAGCAGGAAGCAAAGCAACATCTCGGTGAGGTAGCGCGGAGTACAACATCTTCCACCGGCCCTCCAACATCTGAAAAATGGCTGAAACGGCGGAATCACAGCCGGTTGAACAACCGAATCCAAAAACAACGGTGAAAAATAAGGAAGTGATAGGTAAGTGCAATGCTATTTTACTTATTACAAAATGTCCGCGTGGGTTTTTGTAGCCTCCATATTACAGAGCACATGGTTGTTGATGAACTAATATGAAAGAGTATTAGTTACAATAGAATTGATTTGATGCTAATTTTAAGGATTTCCTAACAGGAATTAATATTCATAATATTTTTACTGTAATTTGTTGCTGTATTTTTGTTTCCAAATGTTTTTTTGCTGGCGCCATTGTTCGGCAATTACGCCTGAGCATTTGGACAAAATGGTGTGTATTGTCGATCTGGAATAGAAATATATTTTTTTATTGTGATAAAATTTCAAATCATTATATGTGCATACTGAAAGTTCCAAATGTACGGATTGTTTTTCGAGATTTGGTATTTTAAACCATTCATACATTTAAAACTAATCTACCTATCTATAAAAACTAATATGAGTATATTGACTGGACGTTATCTCTTTTTTTGTAAACACATGTTTGGGTTCATTGATTATGATTGACAAATATATCAAATCCTTCACAATTTTTATTTGTTTGAATTATGAATATGAATTTGAGGCAACATGATAATTTTAACATTCAAATGCTGAATATATATTTATAGTTATGACGAAATAATCTTTATTTTTATTCAGTTAGTTTTGTTGGTTATGTGATCTCTAATTATTTTAAAACCTGAACCGACCTTTATTTGAGCTATTGTATTTATGGAAATATTAAATATTTCACATTTTTAATAATAAAAGTTGTCATTATCCATTGAAAGATTTTGTGTTATAACATAATCCATAAATTCATTTATTTATCTTTACAGCAACAAAAGTGACTGGAACTGTGAAATGGTTCAATGTGAAGAGTGGCTATGGATTCATCAATAGAAATGATACTAAGGAAGACGTTTTTGTACATCAGGTATGGATCATCACAAACTACCCGTCATTATTTTGACTCCTTAAATTCAGTAATATTGGAGTAGTTTGCTAAAATATAGTAAAATTAATCTTAAATGATTATAATAATGTCTTTTATTCAAATTATTTTCTGAAACATTTTTTTTATCATTAATATAATAGAGATATAAATGGATGTAGGTGTTTCGTGTTTCCGAATTAATAAAATTGTAGATTTCATTCTGCTGACATCCTTTGACTTTCTTTCAATATTCATTCAGTGCTTTTTGTTTGATTATCATTTGATTATTTATTCTAAAACTGGTTCAAAAGAAATTGATTATAAATTATGTTAAATATGATCTTTTTTTATAAGATCATCGCAAAATACTTAGATTATTGCAGTCCTTCATTTCTGATCATATAGGTGTGTATATTTTTCCATCTTTTTTGTAGAATAACTTCAAGAGTTGATAGAATGTTCAATTTCAAGACAAAGATCTCCTGTAAACGTAGGTCCCAAAATGCTTCATAATCCAGCTAAAGCATGTTGCAATTTCAAATTTTTTTTGTTTTAATTCTTTTAGTTTCGGAGAAATAAAAAAAATTGGAGGTTGAGGTACTTTTGGGGTTTGAATGGGAAGGTTGCTTTCATTTTTAAAGCCGGAACTTTTTTGTAATACCCCTCACCATTTTCTACAGTACGATTTTCCATTTTGCTTTTCTTCACATTTACTAGAAAAAACCTAAAGAAGATTTCATTGTTAGTCTGAATTTTGAAACTCAAAATAGTTTTTCATTTTTGTAATTCAGAAAGTCCAGTATTCTGTCGAATATTAAATCTTTGTACAAACAAACTAACCTCTGAAAATTTCATAGTTAAAATTTTGAATTATGTGGATTTAAAAAAAGGGACATTTTTTTTGATCATGTAAAAAGCTGTATTACGCTGCACATAGTAAATTATAATTTGTTACTAAACAATCTGAATATTACACTTTGAATATCAAAACAGATCTATTAGTCTTCTACAATTTTAATTTCAGAAAAAATTTTTTTTTAACTTAGAATTAAATTAATGTCTTCTAAGCACTGCTTAATAGACGTATAAAATCAAAATTCATTTTACAATATCAAATGAATTAAAAAAACTTAACAAAAATAAATTGTTAATTGAAAATTTAAAAATATGTAATATTGAATGTTTCGTTCCAAACTTGCGCACCTGAACTCGTTAGACAGGCGAGGTACACGTATGTTTTGCCCGTAACAAACATTTGACAAAATGTGTTTAGTTTCTGGTCTTATATCTATGAAAACTAAATCTCTTTCAAAAATACACATCATAATTTTAAGAACTTCTCCAAAACTAATTTATTCGAAATATTCAATATGTTTAATTATTTAAATAAGTTACTTCAAAACCTCTCAAAAACACGTAGAACATCCTCAAAAAAAATTAGAATTCAGAAAAGGTCAGTTCAACTTTACATTTGAAAGATAAAATCAAATAAATGATTTGAAGTAAAACACTTGTATTTCCGCTTATTTTTATTTTTCAACGACAATTGTTTCGTCAATTACATATTGACTTCGTCAGGTGAGTATGGTAACGTAACTACTTTTACAAAATCTTTCTCTTTAAATACAACGTACTAAAAATACGTGATAAAATGAAGTTTTCAAGAAATTTATTAATTTTTTTTTTAGTAAATTCCTTGAAAACTTCATTTTATCACGTATTTTTAGTGAAACTTGTACTTAAGGAGAAAGATTTTGTAAAAGTAGTTAGTTACCATTCTCACTTGACGAAGTCAATATGTAATTGACGAAATAATGGTCGTTGAAAAATAAAAATAAGCGGAAATAAAGTGTTTTACTTCAAATCATTAACCATGAATTTCCGTCAAGTAGACACCGAAACAATCAAGAATAAAATCAAATAAACTTTTAAACTTAGCAAACTATTTTTGGAATCTCTGTGAATGCAAATTCAAAATAGGTAGGTACATCTAATATCTAAGGTACTCTATGTTCTATGCTAAACACAGAAATCACAAAAAGTTTGTAAGGCATTCTATGCCCTTCCTAAACCCCTGGAAACTATATAATAAATTTCTTTATTCAAAAACCTAATATAATTATATATTATATGATATATAAAATAAAATAATAGGAAGCGGTTTTCTATTTGATAGGATTATTACAAAACTTTGAATATCAAAACAGATTTAATCTGTTAGACTTCTACAATTTTAATTTAAATTTTTTTTTATTAAACTCTTAGAACTAAATTAATGTCTTATAAGCACTGCTTATATTTTATAGACGTATAAAATCATATTTTATTTTATATATAATATTTAAGTATATTATGTTTTTTGAATAAAGAAATTTATTATCAGTTTCCAGTGGTTTAAGGAAGGCCATAAAATGCCTTGTAAACTTTGTGTGATTTTGTGTTTAGCATAGAACATTGAGTACCTTGGATATTATATGTACCTACTACCTATTTTGAATTTGCATTCACAGTCAAAAAATTGTTTGGTAAGTTTACAAGTTTATTTGTTTTAATTTGATTCAAATGTAAAGTCGAGATAATGTATAATGAATTTAGATTTTATATGTCTGTTAAATATAAGCAGTGCTTATAAGACATTAATTTAATTCTAAAAGTTTATTAAAATTTTTTCTTAAATTAAAATTGTAGAAGACAACTGATTGAATCTGTTTTGATATTCAAAGTTTGTAATAATCCTTTTATATCAAGTAAAGAGCCGCTTCTTATTAATCTGAATATTGCAACATAATTTAGAAAAAATAATTTTTTGTATTTTGTATTTAAATGAAATACTCTCAATATAATTATTTTGTTTATTTTAGGATATAATTGGCTCTAAACCGAATATCAATTAGGGAATAATAAATATACTCTAAAAAATATATTTGTAGGGATAAATTTCGTTTAACTGAAGGTATTTCTTCTTTTCAACTTCAATACTGCTGAGGTCTAGTCAGCTATGCGTTTCTGCATAAACATTTTGTACATTGTGATATTCACCATATTTTTATAATAATAAATAATATGGTATCCAATAAAATTGTCCTGTAGAGATACAAAATTGTTTTTTGATTCTTAACAAACCTTGTGTGCTAAATTTGCAGCCTTTCTCTTTTGTCAACTGTTTTAGTTTTTCCTATTTAAATGTCAGATAACCTTGTTTCTTCACTGTTCAATTTATGTTGTGAATATCTATAATTCAAATAAATTAATTCGGCTGATCTGTACCATAGCTCATCCTTCTTATTAATGAACTCTTTAATTTTACTGCACAGTTGATAGTTTCTCAAATAATAAGCCTTTAGAATCTTGCTGGAGAAACAATAAATATGAAATATTAGTAGTCAACTGAAATAAGTAAATTACTTACTCAAGAATGATGAAAGTAGAATGTCAGTTTTTCGTACTTAAACAGAAATTTTCTTGCAAAGCTTTAGGATTGGTGTAATTTCCAGGTTTCCTTGTTCTATACTTTTGATGCATTGTTTGTCACCAACGATCACATTTGTACTATTGTATTCAAGGCAGTTTTTAGGTGGAAAAAATTTATTCATACTTTTTTGAAGGAATAATTCATATCTCAAATTTGCAACTTTTGCAAAATTTATTTGTCATCAGCCATTTCAAATATGCGTAAAGCTTCTAGGACCGACCTGTTATAAAGTTCTTCATGTATCTCATCACTTTGAGGAATTTCGTTCCAATTTGTTTATTGTAAAATTATGAAAAAATTCAATAAGAAATTTACTTTTCTTATCACCTTATTATTGAAGAAGTATACAGAGACCAGAGTTTTTTTGTGGTATTCCTTCTACATTTTTAAATTTTTTAAATAAACCTATTCAATAAAAAGTGATAAACAGTAACAAGATTCCTTTTAATTTGATTTTATTTTAGATTTATATTACTTAAATGTAAGCTACATGGATTCCGATAGTGACTAAACATAATACCATGCATATGAGTTTTATAAAGTAATTTTCCCTAGTTATGTTTTGTGCTCTATTGTATGGCCTAATTTTTTATGTTTTTGTTTTTGTAAAAAGATTTTTTCTTAATTGGATAATTTTTCTCATTTTTTAATTTACTTTTACAGTCTGCTATTGCCAAGAATAACCCCAGAAAAGTTGTCCGATCAGTAGGCGATGGAGAAATTGTCGAATTTAATGTGGTTGTCGGTGAGAAAGGCAATGAAGCTGCTAATGTGACTGGACCTAATGGAGAAGCAGTACGTGGCTCACCATATGCAGCAGATAAGCGTCGTGGTTACCGTCAATGGTACTATCCCAGAGGTAGGGGAGGACCCCGAGGAGGTGGCCCAGGAAGAAGGCCCCAGAAGGAAAGTCAAAGTGAAGGGGAAGGAAAAGACGGTACTTTATCTGGTGGAGAAGGAAGCGGTAATGTTCTTCGTAGATATAGACCTAGGAGGGGCCGTGGTGGTTATAGCGGCGGTTATGGTTATCGTCCATACCGTGGTGGACCCCAAGGTGGTGGAGAAGATAATGGGGAAGGACCCAGGGGTAGAGGACCCCCAAGAAGGTTCTTTGGAAGGTAAATATCTCAGTATGAAGTTTATCTATTTGTATATTAGTTTCCTGATAAGATATTCCTTAAATTGAAAGGAAGAAGGATACGAGTTACAACTTGCCATTAATTTTGAATTGGTTCTACCAAAGAGCTATTATTTCATCCAAGAGTGTATTTTTTGATTTATGAGCTGATGATCTCAAATAATTACATTAGACTGATCCAGAGTTACTTCCTGAGTGTTTCATTACACTCATTCAAATCAAATTAGAGGCATTCGTGAGTTACTTTAATTGTCAGTTGGACCTTTCCTAATCTTGATAACTTTCAAATTAAACCAGGTGAAAATAAGTTTTGTGTTACATATTTATAGGGATACTAGCATTAAATGCATGAAGAAATTCATTTCGATAAGGTTATAACATCTGTCTTTGAATTTTCATGACCTTTACTCCATAGAAATCCATTGTACACTAATTAAATAAGACTGTGTGCCCAATAAGTACCTGACCTGAGTTCATATTTCCGAATTGGTGCTATTCTTAGTCATCTGAGCCGTGACATCCTTCGAAGTAGTCCCCTTTGATGGAACCTCACGCTCCTAGCGTTTCTTCCACATCTTAAAGCAGTCCTCGAACGTAGATTTTGGAATGACGCGTCTCATTACTCTGGATGTCGTGGAATCGCTCTATGTCGAGACTGCTACGAAGCTGTACAATCTTGTATTTCGCCAAAAATTGGTGTACAAGGTTTGATGAACGAGCTGGCGCGTTATCGTGGTGAAGAAGCTAATCAACGTTTGACCAGAAACGCGGTCGTTTTCTTCTATGGCATCAGCCAATCCAAATTGTTTGTTGATCAGCTGATGTTTTGAAGCAAATTCGTAATGCACAACGTTCTCACAATTGAAAAAAAAATAATCGGTATGGACTTGACCTGGCTCCAACTTTGCCATGGTTCGTCTGAATGCTTCAACTGTAAAAATTGTATAGTTTCAGGATGGTAACCATAAACCCATGATTCATCACCAGTAATAACCTTTTAAAGGACATTTTCATCAACAAATGCGACGAACTGAAAAAAAATGAACATACAAACATGCTGCGTGGAACCCATTGTTATGCTCATACCTCGCGGAGGCAGCTTGAACGTTCTTGCGCAAGGATCTGAACTCAGGTCTGATAATTTTCGGACACACCTTGTATGTGGATTTCTATTGGCTAGGAATTGAAACATAAAACGTTTGTAATTGTAGCATCTTCGGATGTTTTCAAACAACTGACTAAAAAATTAGATATAGGCAATATTCAAAGGGAGTTACAGTTTTGATATGAGCATAAAATAAATAAAAATCTTTTTAATTCTGATCAACTATGAAATAGTAGGAGCGGAAACAGCTCAATATCTTGATGAATAATTTGCACACCCCTTAGATCCATTTCTGATCTCTTAAGAAATGATTGAGTCATTGGTGTGCTACAGCACAATAACTCCAATTTTGGTTTTCTATAAAGCGATCCTCATTCATTTTATTCAAACTAATTTTGGGGAACAACTAAAATATTAAAGGAATTTGTTCTCAAGCCATTATTTCAGTCTATATCATCTTTCAGGTCCAGTTGTTTGATTGAAACAGATGATTTAAATTATTCTGTTTTTTGGTGAAATGATAAATAATAAATAAAATGTTAGTATTCTTAATAGAGGAGATTTGTATAAAGATTCACAATTTACTGTGCTAATAGTTCCAGACAGTGTGGACAAATGGTTTTTATTCGATTTTTGAAATTTGCAAAATCCGAATATAAACTTGTTTAATGTCTTTTTCAAATAAATAGGTTTATTTTGCGAGTTGATGAACCTCCACACTTTTCAACAGGTTCAAATCATCCTAAGAATTGAAACA
The DNA here is from genome assembly GCA_034642435.1 of Megalocaria dilatata. Taxonomy (NCBI): domain Eukaryota; kingdom Metazoa; phylum Arthropoda; class Insecta; order Coleoptera; family Coccinellidae; genus Megalocaria; species Megalocaria dilatata. The sequence goes on along the minus strand of CM067855.1, from coordinate 77,807,510 downwards.
AAAATATATCTTTAGAACTGGTCGATGTGCTGACATGAAATTCAGAATATATATTCTTTTATGCAAAATTTTTGCTGCAGTGCTCTACGACTAGTAATTTTGTAGTGTCACATTTAAGATGTATACACCCCTGTATTTTCGCCAGCCTAAGGAGTCTGGGTTTCGAAAGTTTGTACGGTGGATCGAGTGACACTTTTTATGGAATTTAACTAAAAATTTATCTTTAAATTCCGCTTCCTAGGTCTTCGCAAGGAAGGCCAATTCTCTGTATTTTGTTTTGTGTTAGAGATAATTTAAAAAAGTTGCTAGAAAGTTGTTCTAAATTGTATAATAACTCTGGATACAGACATACACACATGCTGCGTGGAACCTAAGGTTATGCTCATACCTCGCTGAGGCAGCTTGAACGTTCTTGCGCGAAGATCTGAACTCAGGTCTGATAATTTTCGGACACACCTTGTATGTGTATTTCTATTAGCGAGGAATTAAAACATAAAACGTTTGTCATTGTAGCATCTTCGGATGTTTTCAAATAACTGCCAAAAGAAATAGATATAGGCAATATTTAAAGGAAGTTAGAGTTTTGATATGAGCATAAAATAAATAAAAATCTTTTTAATTCTGATCAACTGTGAAATAGTAGGACCGGAAACAGTTCAATATCTTGATGAATAATTTGCACACCCCTTAGATCCATTTCTGATCTCTTAAGAAATGATTGAGTCATTGGTGTGCTACAGCACAATAACTCCAATTTTGGTTTTCTTTAAAGCGATCCTCATTCATTTTATTCAAACTGATTTTGGGGAACAACTAAAATATTAAAGGAATTTGTTCTCAAGCCATTATTTCAGTCTATATCATCTTTCAGGTCCAGTTGTTTGATTGAAACAGATGATTTGAATTATTTTGTTTTTTGGTGAAATGATTAATAATAAAAAAAAATTTAGAATTCTTAATAGAGGAGATTTGTATAAAGATTCACAATTTACTGTGCTAATAGTTCCAGACAGTGGTTTTTATTCGATTTTTGAAATTTGCAAAATCCGAATATAAACTTGTTTAATCTCTTTTTCAAATAAATAGGTTTATTTTGCGAGTTGATGAACCTCCACACTTTTCAACAGGTTCAAATCATCCTAAGAATTGAAACAAAAAATATATCTTTAGAACTGTCGATGTGCTGACATGAAATTCAGATTATATATTATTCTTTCATGCAAAATTTTTGCTGCCGTGCTCTACGACTGGTAATTTTATAGTGTCACATTTAAGATGTATACACCCCTGTATTTTCGCCAGTCGAAGAAGTCTGGATTTCAAAATTTTCTACTGTGGATTGAGTGACACTTTTTACGAAATTTAACTAAAAAGTTATCTTTAAATCCCGCTTCCTAAGTCTTCGCAAGGAAGGCCAATTCTGTGTATTTTGTTTTGTGTTGGAGATAATTTAAAAAAGTTGCTAGAAAGTTGTTCATAATTGTATAATAACTCTGAATACAGAATTGCACACATGCTGCGTGGAACCCAAGGTTATGCTCGTTCCTCGCAGAGGCAGCTTGAACGTTCTTACGCGAAGATCTGAGCTCAGGTCTGATAATTTTCGGACACACCTTGTATGTGGATTTCTATTGGCTAGGAATTGAAACATAAAACGTTTGTAATTGTATCATCTTCGGATGTTTTCAAACAACTGACAAAAAAATTAGGTATCGGCAATATTTAAAGGGAGTTACAGTTTTGATATGAGCATAAAATTAATAATAATCTTTTTAATTTTGATCAATCATGAAATAGTAGGAGCGGAAACAGCTCAATATCTTGATGATTAATTTGCACACCCCTTAGATCCATTTCTGATCTCTTAAGAAATGATTGAGTCATTGGTGTGCTACAGCACAATAACTCCAATTTTGGTTTTCTATAAAGCGATCCTCATTCATTTTATTCAAACTAATTTTGGGGAACAACTAAAATATTAAAGGAATTTGTTCTCAAGCCATTATTTCAGTCTATATCATCTTTCAGGTCCAGTTGTTTGATTGAAACAGATGATTTAAATTATTCTGTTTTTTGGTGAAATGATAAATAATAAAAAAAAAAATTAGTATTCTTAACAGAGGAGATTTGTACAAAGATCCACAATTTACTGTGTTAATAGTTCCAGACAGTGTGGACAAACGGTTTTTATTCTATTTTTGAAACCTGCAAAATCCAATTATAAACTTGTTTAATGTCTTTTTCAAACTAATAGATTTATTTTGAGGGTTGATGAACCTCCACTTTTCAACAGGTTCAAATCATCCTAAAAATAGAAACAAAAAAATATATCTTTAGAACTGGTCGATGTGCTGACATGAAATTCAGAATATATATTATTCTTTCATGCAAAATTTTTGCTGCACTGCTCTAGGACTAGTAATATTTTAGTGTCACATTTAAGATGTATACACCCCTGCATTTTCGCCACTCGAAAAAGTCTGGGTTTCAAAATTTTGTACGGTGGATCGAGTGACACTTATACGGAATTTAACTAAAAATTTATCTTTAAATCCCGCTTCCTAGGTCTTCGCAAGGAAGGCCCTGTATTTTCGCCAGTCGAAGAAGTCTGGGTTTCACAATTTTGTACGGTGGATCGAGTGACACTTTTTACGGAATTTAACTAAAAATTTATCTTTAAATCCCGCTTCCTAGGTGTTCGCAAGGAAGACCAATTCTCTATAATTTGTTTTGTGTTAGAGATAATTTAAAAAAGTTGCTAGAATGTTCGAAATTGTATAATAACTCTGGATACAGATTTTCATGATAACAAAAATTAAAGTACAATCAATTTTAGGGAAGAAACAGAAATAATCTGGCTGTTTGGTGATTTAGCTCCTAGTAGCAGAGGAGTTTGTGCCCAATGCGCTCCTATTACTTGTGCTACTGTAGCCACTGTAAATGCTGTTCTCAATTAAACTGGCAGTGTAATTAGAATACTTTTGAATGGTCCATCTCTTTGAGTGCACTGGCATCCTGATGCTAACAAAATAGTGGCAAGAGATTCATGCAAGTCTTCGAAAATTATCATCTCAACTAAAAAATAAATATAACTGATGTAGGAAGTTGTTTGGTTCGTCACAAATTTAAACCTTTTAAGCTTGTCTTCAAATCAGCATTCCACAATTTAGGAACAGCCAAAGAAAATCATAGGAGAATTGAAAAATTTATTCAAATTGATTGAAGATTACTTTAGAAAGGCTATATATTATATTTTGAACATGTAATTCATTATTGATAACTTGTTGAAATTATTCCCTAGATTAAATCAATTACCTACCAGAAATTTGCCATTACCATAACCTTAAAAATTGTTTTCGAAATGTCATGATAGTATTATATTGAAAAGGGGTAAAATTTTCAGTGTGTATGGGTGCAACGAAAAAATAAATTTATAAATGAACAACGATATTGAAAAAACAAGTGAAATTTCTCATGAAAAATATCTGGGGTAAGAATATGATTTAGAACAATGTTTTCATGTAACTTTTTTCGATATTTCTAACACATGGCAAAGTATCAAGAATTAGTCCTAATTATTAAATTTCATTTACATTTCATAAAACACGTTACGCATCCGTATGTATGACTACAAAATTCCGAATCCTGACTCCTTCAAATAGTAAAAATTAGTTGTGTATTCGTCTTTAATTGCTTCCACCAGATGTAGAATTATGAAATCGAATTTTTAATGAATGTCACACTAAAACAACAGTTCTTGTTTTGAAGAAACCAGTTATCAAGCCATTCTTGTACATTTTCATAGGAATGTAAGCATTGTTCAATGAGAAGGTGTACCGAATACTTGATAATTGAATCTATTTTGTTGTGTGATGGGGTATTATCATGGCGCACTATGACTTTGTGTTTTTTTTTATCTAATTTAGTCCTTCATCTGATATGATTTAAAGTAAAACACTTTATTTCCTCTAATATTTATTGTTTACACAATTGTTTCGTGAATTACATTTGGACTTCAAATCTGGTTTCACCAGATTTTAGCAGCTCAATTAGATTACATTTTTCTAATCTCACCAAACACAAAGTGTTTTCTTTTTTCCAAGGCGATTTGGTCTTGTAGTGGATGTCCATGGTTTGCCTGTATTCACCCCTGATTTATAGGATTCCCAAAATATATGCAGGGAATCACTCAAAACACTGTTTAGTGAAACTTGGGTTGTGTGTTGAAAATCTTTGTCGTCTGTTAGAGGGAGATGACACTGCAGAAGTTGTTGTACTAGCACCATATATAGTGAAATTCTAGTTTCATGTCCAGTTTTCTACACTATGTAGATGTTCCAAACTGGTAAGAGTTTGTCAAAGAATTCCAAGTCATTTTACAGAAAAATTTTAAGTGTCCTATCTTAAAGAATAATTTGCACACCCCTTAGATCCATTTCTGATAACCTAAGAAATGATTGAGTCATTGGTGTGCTACATCACGATAACTCCAATTTAGTTTTCTAGTACAGTGACACTTGTTCACTTTATTCAAACTGATTTTGGGGAACACTTGAACAATTTAAGAAATTTATCATCTAGTCTTTCTTTTAGAAAGACTATAAAAGAGCATCATTGTAGTCTAGTCATTTGAGTGAATTGAAGCGTTTAATGTAAATTTGTTTTTTTTTAGTGAAGTAAATTATAATTTCAATTTAGTCTTTACAAAACCCAGAAAATTACCTTTTTTGACTATCCAGAAAGAAACTTTCCGTTAGTGGAACAAGAACTGATCTACAAAGAAATTTTCAGGAAGAAATAGTTAACCAATTGGGAGGGAATTGTTCTGGTTTGAAACACTCTGAAAAGTTACTGAAAAAACTATAAGCTCAGCATAAGCCCCGTCTTCGTGTAAACTTTTTTAGGCACAATGTTGGCTCCGAGAGCTTTGGTCAATTAGTTTTTAGCTGAAAACGGCAAGTGTGAATTTCTGCGGGGAGGAGAAAAACTAATATCGCGTTTTATCTAACATGGATCTGAGGAAATAGGTATGAATGATAATGTTTTAATTTTGTATTTGATGGGGTGGTACTGAAATCAAATGCCCCTCGAATGGAGGTTAGGGGTGGATTTAAGTATTTAGCAATTCGCTAGTAATACTAGAGTTATAGAGGATTATTGAATCTAGGGGCGCCACATTTTTAGTTTATTGTTATTTAGTTTTCATTTTATCCTATTGTAAGGTTTTTGAATTCAACTATGAAATATTCAAACGGAACACAAACAGTACAATTTAAATAAAATCGAATGTGGTGCATCCACAGTAGAATCTATAACCTCACAAGAATCTCCCTCTTCCTCTCAATAATTTTGTGTGGAATTATGAACAGTTCATGTCAGAATAGTACAGTTATTTGCCAATATAAAATAGAAATAAATAGATTTTTAGCACATTTTGTTTTGTGAAAAAGATTTTTGTTCAGAAAATAAAGAATATGTCCACACTTTATTAAATGACAACAATTGTTTAGCCAATACTAGCTTCGTCAAGTGTACATTTTGAACTAACTCTTAAAAAAAAGTAGCATCACATATATAAGCATGGTTTAGACATAGACTCAAAAAGGGTGTATAAATAATATTAAATTATGGTTAATACTTAACTAAAAGGTATACAAATAACAGTAAAAGTATATTGTGTTCATTATCGGATATACCTAACTAAAAAAAATGTTCAAGAAAGATCTGTTTAGAATTTTGAGGTTTTTATACCTACTGATTTGGAGCGCTTCCAACGGTGTAAGTATGATACTTTCACACTCATGGATACTTTCATAGTTGTTGAAATTATGTTCAAATTCATTCAAATGACTGGCGCTTGTTTAGTGCGAGATAACTTGACGTCAGAGGAATTATATGTTGGATCCTCAACATACGCCACTCATGTGAAAGAATTTGAACATAGTTTCAACAACTATGACATTATCCATAATGAAATTTTAAGAGTACCAGATTTTACACTTAGTTTGAAATCAACAGGTATAAAACTCATTAAATTCTTCTGAATAAGATAAGAATCTATAAGATGTCGACAGATCTCCCTTGTTGAATTTTTTTAAAGGTATATATATATATATATATATATATACTTCGAACAATAAACTTTCACAGGTGAATAATTTTTTAGTATCTTCAGAAAAGGTTTGCTATTGTGAATAGATGGTCTCTTTTCTTCTGAAACTATTAGAAGTATGCTGCATAGTTTCAAAGTAACCTTGTAGACGGGCTATATCTTTGATTTCTGTAGTAAATAATTTTCTACTGAGTGGTATATCTTTTTTGCAGCAGAAACTTCCGTGGAGGTAGACGTGGAGGCAGGCGCCCTCGTTCTCAAGACAGTCAAGGAGGAGGTCAGGGTCCTCCAGAGCAGATGGGCCAAGATGGACCTCGTGGACCACAACGTCCACGCTATCGTCGTCGCGGACCACCTCGTCCGCGCGGTGGTAACTCCCAGTCAGAGTCTACAAATAGTAAACCAGTAAGTGTTTCACATAAAATATGACTCGAATTTTCCTTATTGGACATCAATTCTATTTTATTAACACGTTTACAGTTTCAAATTTTGCGGGACCAAAAATATTTTTGGATGATTAAGCTTCTATACTCCACTTTTTTGTCATCCCACTTTCTCAATATTTTATTCTTCATATATTTCATTTCTAATTAGGTAGTTAGACTCATTTTCGTCCCTTTTCTGCATTTTGTTCCATAATAAATTCTCATAATTTTCCCTCCTCTTTTAGGCTCAAGAAACAACTGCACCTGCTAATGCTGAAGTAAGTAGCCCAATTTTTCAGAAAAAATTTCTTCTTATCCTGTTGCTTTGAATACTCTTCTCTCTCAATTCTGTCCTGTTTTCTAAAAGCTGTTTTCAAAATTTTATTTCTAGTAGCTACACAAAATTTTATCAACAATGCTTTCTTCAAATCATCTGAGTGCATACATGTATCATTCAAATATGAGGGCATATACGATTATTTTTATGTATGTCTAATTATCTAATGTTTAAATAATATTTGTTTTTCAGGAGAGTCAGCCAGTGCAGAATACAACCACTGAAAGCACGGCTTAAGCGTTCTCGCGCCGAGTCTTCAATCAAAAATACTGTTTAATTATAACAATACTATGTTAACAACTTTAGCGCGTGAGTTTTTCTAAGCAGACAAAAGGCATTTCACTGCGCAACATTAATTTTCAATTGATCTTGTTCATAGGAATAATTTAGAATGTGTAGTTATTAATAGCAGCAATCCAAGATAAAATTTTAATCATCTGGAAAAGTTTGTCTCACGACCCTTCCAAGTGCCCATATTGTGTGAATAAACTTTTGATACTTTTTATATATTTCCCATTAGTGTTTTATAAGGTGGAAAATAAATTAATTTGTATAAATTTATATTGGGCGATGATGGTAGTTGGCCATGCGACAAACCTGCATTTTCAATATGTTGTCATTGAAATGTCTTGAAGACCTTATGTCTGGCTGCATGATTTTGTCCTCATAACAAGAAAAATGTAAAAAATTAAAATTCAACATTTACCGTTAACATCAAACTTGTGAATGTTGTGCCAAAAAAATTGATGAAACATCCTAACTTGTCCTTTTCCGTTTTCTCACTGAAGGCGGATGAACTACAACGTTTAAAAAAAAATTCCAAAAAAATCCGTAAAGTACAAAAATGAACAGATTATTTCTCTCTGACATTTACAATATTGGAATTTTTATCTTAATTTTTGGGTTCTTTATTTATGTAATGCATTATTAATGCCGAAATTTTTTATTTGAAATTTTGTGGGTGCTAGTCAATAAGTGAATTGTAATAATCATATTTTGATTATATTGAATATTAGACAAGGTTGTGAATGTTGAAGCAACATGTGTGGTAATTCAATTTTTCAACAAATTTGACACTGAGAAATATAAGTCTGTTCTTTAAATCTCTTGCCTTTTTTCTGCCCTGTCCAAAATGGTGAAAATAGTAGAACAATAGTTTTAAATTGGATGTAACGCTCAAAAGGAAAAATTTTCGCAAGCCATGTAGGTGTGGAATCTGTAATTTCTAAAATGCGTAATTGTTTTTCAACTACTATTACTTCTCTAAGACCTACTTATCCATACAAAGTTCTTTAGTTCTCTTAAGATTGTTCAGACCTACAAATTGTGCGAAGAATGTCTAGGTGAATTAAACCAAGAGTGTGCTGATCAACTTATATCGCTGGTTTTCCAAATTCAGTCGAGGTAACCCTCTGCTGCAGAAATTTTGTGAAGGTTATTTTAAATCTGTTGTGCCAGATCATGCTGTAGATGGACTGATATTGTAAGATCGTCATGTGACATATACAGTAAGATTGATGCATAGTTCCACTTGCATATATTCAATATTGTATGAACATTTGGCCATCCCTGTTCACTTTGGATATCGCATATTTTGACATTTGCTCTAAAAAAGCTCGATTAGTATAAAGAAATATTGAAAAAATTATCACCGCCATAGACGCATATAAGATCTTGACAGGCGATGAATCATGGAATTAATGCATATGAACGTGACACTAAATAGCAATAGACACGGTAGGTCTTTCAGGAAGAGTAAAATTCAATAAAAGTTGTTCGTATGACCTTTGAAGCAAATGGTCGCCTGTTTTCAGACTAACTTGTTGCTATAGTTTCGTTGAAGAAACAGTCTTAGTTCAGAAAATTCACTGGAATTCTGTTGAATTCTCTAGTTCTTCCTTGCATCTGTGATATTGAAAGATATATCTTCTTCCGCCATATGGATGCAGAAAGTTCAAGTGATTTTTATGTCAATCCGATTTGCAGCACATTTGGAGAAGGATGGATTATTTTCTACAATAACTCATAGAAGATAGTTTTAATCAACTCTCATACATTTTTACTTTTCCCTTAAACTACCAAACTAATTATAAGGAGTTGAAATCTTGTAATGAAAAAGTGATAAAATATACTCATGTATTTATTTAAAAAAATGTATATGAGACAGTAATTTATTTCCACAATTCCACATTTTTGTGGAAATAAATTACTGTCTCATATACATTTTTTTAATTAAAATGAGTTTCCACCAAGTAAAGACCGAATCTATGAAATATTCATGTATTTATTTATATTTGAAAAACAGTAATAATCAAGGTGTTTTACAAGTAATTGTGCCGATAGCTCAGTGGATAGAATATTTTTACCGTTGGTCGTCCACTCGACTAAATTTGATTTTGACTGAATTGGTAGTTTTGGAACTATTGGGAAATTTAGAAAAAGTTTCAAATGCGAATAACTGTAGAGCAATTAAACCGATTTTGTCCATTAATGAGCTTTACTGTGATGTTAGGCCCCCAAACCTACATTAAAAGTTTGAAGTCATCAGCTCTTTCTGTTTGTTTGAAAGTAAGTGTGTTTATGAATAGGAGTGTGTGGACAATTGCTTTTGGTCTGTGATTCTTCATCACAGAGTTCAACTTAGTCTTGAAATTCTAAAATTACAGACTACCAGAGGTGGTTGTTCACTTCCAGTGGAATGCAGTTCTTTGCAGAAAGGCTGCAAAGATCCAACTCTGAGCCAAAGTTTGAAGATAGGCATAAAATCACTATCCAAGGAAATACTTATAATCTTTGGTAGTACTGGCCTATGTAGATTTCTATTTATTATCTTGAGTTGTTCACATGACTCGTTTTGTTAACATTGTTAACTTCTTCAGGTGCTTACAAACAACTTGTCTGAAATTTTGTAACATGCAGTATGTAAATATTTCCTATGTTTTAAGGATTTTACATGCAGAAAATAAGGGTCTAATATTGAACCTGTTGGAAAGTGTGGAAATAAACCAATTCAGAAATTCAGGTAATTTATTGAAGGAACAAACTGAGTTATCTAATTCACCTTTATTTGATCTATTAAACTAGAAACCTGGTGGTTTTACCAAAAGTAATAATAATGTTCAATTATACCCTCATCTCTAAACAAGAAATATTTATATACTGCATGTTACAAAATTTCAGAGTAGTTGTTAGTAAGCCTGTAGTAAATAGATTTGCTGAAATAAAGTATAAATAAATCATGATTTATGTACGCTTTATTTCTGGAAATCTACAGTCTTACTAACATCTACTCTGAAATTTTGGCCTTAAGGAACTTTAAAATATATATATATATTTTAATGTTCCTTAAGGCATAATCAATTGCAATGAAAAGCACATATACAAATGTGCAAGTAAAGTAAAAAATTAAAGTACAAAGTATAGGTACAGATTTTTGTAAACTAACATGTAAATGAATAGTTATAGTTTTTTTTTAAATACAGTTGGTGTAAGGACAAAAATTTGCAGAATAAACATAACAATCACAGAAGCTGTGGGGCCAGCTTGTACGCGATATGAACATGTGTAGTGTGCATCATTTATTTTCTATAAGCATAAATAACACATACATTAACATCCATATATACACTCATTTGCAGATATACATATATGTACAAGTATAGTTTTAAATCCACACAAATAAATTCATCTCAATTTTTATGTTCATCACCTCCTAGATTTGAGTATTATTGATGACTTTGCTAAATATTGATCTCTCAGTGTTATGCAGCCATTGCTTGATTTCATATTTGAAAGTGCCATGGTTATTTATAGTTTTTAGCTGTATTGGTATGCAGTTGTATAGTTTTGAACTTAAAAAAATGAAACTTCTTTGACCCACAGTTTTTTCACATTTGTGAATTTTAACATTTTGTTTTTTATGTCTGGTGTGGTGACCATGTTCTACAGGTTGGAGTTGAATTTTCTTCTTGTGGATATCAATTAAAATTTTCAGGCAATATAGCTGACGAATATCAAAAATTTTGCTTCCTTTGTATAAGTCGTCACTTGGTGAACTTCTTTTTTTTTGTACATTATTCTCAGTATCCATTTCTGAAGCACATTCACCTTATTCAAGTAAGTGTCCATCACACCACCCCACCCTATGATTCCATAGGTGAGTTGCGATTGAATGAGGGCATAGTATACTGTTTTCAAGTGTTCTGTGTCTAGGAAGTCTCGCAAATACTTAATTCTGCCAAGAAATCCTCTGATTTTTTTTGCCAAGTGGGACATTTGTAAATCCCATCGTAAATGTCTATCAACTATTACCCCCAGATACTTGATTGAGACTGCTTCTGGAATTGAGGTGTTCTGGTCAATTTCCAAGTTTCCTAGTTGAGGTAAGTTGTTAACATATGATGTGAATGGAAGGTATTGCGTTTTGTCAATGTTGAGAGTAAGTTTATTCAATTGAAACCAAGACTTGATTGCTCTGAAGTCTCTTTCTACCTTTTCTTTCAGGGAAGTCCATGTGTTTGATCTGTAAAATATTGCGGTGTCGTCTGCAAAGCTGATGGTCGTTCCCTTCAGATCCATTGTTAATAAACTGTTCACATATATTGTGAACAGAACAGGTCCAAGAACTGTTCCCTGAGGTACTCCGTAGGTCACTTCCTTTGGCTGGCTTATAACATCGTTAATTTTGACAAGTTGTTTACGATCCGATAGGTAGCTTTCTAGGAGGTTATATGTTTTTCCTCTGATACCATATAAATTCAACTTCCTCAACAAGGTTTCATGACAAACGGTGTCGAATGCCTTTGAGAGGTCTATAAAAACACACAGTGCTGGTTTTTTCGCATCAATTTCATTATATATCATTGTTGTTAATGACCGGATGGCATCGTCGGTTGACCTTCCCTCTCTAAATCCATACTGGTTATCAGAAATCACCTGATATTTGTCTAAGAACTTGACAATTCTTAACTTTCAATACCTTTTCAAATATCTTGACAAAAGTTGAGATCAGTGATATAGGTCGATAGTTACCAACTTTTGTTTTATCACCACTTTTGTGAATAGGTTTGATCAGTCCTGTTTTCATAGATTTTGGAAAGTAACCATTTTCGATGCACTTGTTCATTATATGGCATAGAGGGACGGCAATGAATTCTGCTATAGGCTTTAGATTATCAGCCCTAATATCATCAATTCCAGGTACCTTATTCAATTTCAGACTATTTATAATATTGATAACTTCTATTTCAGTTGTTGGAAATAGGTACATTGTGTTTTCTGTTGTAGGTTTATCTTCATTGAAATCAATTGGCGCATCAATTTTATCGGCAAGATTTTTTCCTAATTCACTATAGTTATATCTGTTGAATTCTTCAGCTATCAAAGTTTCGTCAGTTACCTTGTCATTTTCTGTTTGGATGGTATCTATTTTTGTTTCCGATTTCGACTTTCCACATATATTATTTACGCATTTCCATAAACTCTTCGAAGAGTTTTTATTAGTTTCAATAGTTTTCCTGAAATAATCCCTTTTCGACTTTTCAATTATGTGGTTTAGTTTATTTTTATATGTTTTATACTCTATTTGTAATATTTCATTATTGGGTTCTTTCTGTGATTTTAAGTACAGTTCATTTTTCCTGTGCACGGATTTTAGTAGAGCTTGCGTTATCCATGGTTTTTTACTCCTACATTTATTTGATATTTTTATTCTTTTCGTGCTTTTTCGTATGTAATATTTTAAGATATCAGTAAATGTTTCCAGCATTAGATCAATATTGTCCATTTTATAAACATTCTCCCAAGTTTCACTGATGATCTCATTTTTCAAGTTTTTGCAGTCAATGACGGTCTTGTAATTTTCAATTGAATTTCCTTGAGAGTGTTTTGTCAGAATGTTGAGTTTAATCAGAAGTATTATAGGATCATGATCGGTTGTGGTATTATTTACAATGGAAGAGTAAACTTCGTCAAAGTATTTACGACTGCTTTTAACTTGAAAGTGATCTAGACATGAATTGCTAATTTTTCTCGTGACTTCATTTATATAGGAGTTGAAATCCGAGGAGTTTAGTATATTTTTATATTCCTCCGAATCATCCGTGTCTTCAAGTAAGTTGATATTTATATCTCCAGTAATGATGTGGTTTTTCAATTGCGAATTCTCTAAATATGCATTAAATATCTTTGAGCAAGTGCTGGGTGATCTATAAACTGCAGTTAATGTAATTGGTTCTTCGAAATTTTGAATATTTAGTTCAATGGCTTGTGACGGTCCCATTTTTATCAACTTGTAACTACAATTAAAATGGTCCCTCAAATATATAATGATTCCATCGTTTTGATTGAAGTTTCTATTATATATATATTATTTCCTGGAATACTCAATAAATCTAAGTCATGTACCAAAAATGTTTCTGTGAGAACTACCAGGTCAAAACCAAAGTTTGGTTGGCTTATCATTATAACCAGATCGTCAAAATGTTTATGAATGCTTCTTATGTTCATATGAATTATTTTAATATGTGATGTTTCAATTTCCAATGAATTATTTAGGTCTAATAAATTTCCAAGTACCCTGGCCCTGATCGGTTCATTCTCATATTCCTTGATGTAGGTGTCCATTTTTATCAATATTGTAGCTACTTCAAGCTGTTCAAATTGGTGATTCAAAGAATACTACAGACATGTACGAACTAAAATAAATTTAAATGTTTTTTTTTCAATGATCGAGAAGTTCAATTTTGAAGATTTTAGGGACATAAAAAACGATAAAAGGATACAATTTCACGAAAGGTTTTTTGGTAAAATAGGGGAATACAAATGTTCATAGAATATAATGAATTTAAATTTAAATGAGTCCACTGGATGTCGAGCCCGACCTCAGATTCTTGACTCTTTCCTTTTGTTGAGGAGCTGCAGTATTTTTAGATGTCTTTTTTGAATGGTTTCCTTTTGTTGGAGTGTTTGTGATTCTGCTTTCCTTATTTGTCCTGGTTGTCCTGTTTATTTCTTCAGTGGTTGAATCTTCAATCCCGGATTTGTCTTCTTGGTCCAGTTCGAGGTGGAATTCCTTTTCGAGGTTTCTTACGGTCGGTGTCGGTGGAGCACTATTTGCTTTTTTGTTTTCGGTTTGGTTATTTTCGTTTCCTTCAAGTTCCTCGACAGTATATGCTTTATTATTTATATGGAGTCTATTTCCTCTTATGTAACAATTGTCTGATGAATTCAATCTTGCTTGGCTTAGGTGATTCCTGAGGATTTTATTGTAGCACCCTGTTGTCTATTTACCTTCTTATCAGCCGATAAGAGATATATAAATTCAAGGTCGCGTTTGTGTTACTATATTTCTGAATGTATCAGATGGATGATATGATTAAGAATTTCTTTCGTTCTTTCATTACTCACGTAAATGTGAATCTATTGCATTCGTTGGCGAAATCTTGTAAATTTCAAGTAAGTTATTCACGTACCAAAACAGTAAAATAACAGCACTTTTCCATGAGACATCTATCACGTTAAGGCACACACATTCATCTACAATGCTCTTATAGATAGCAGATTAGCTTATAGAAATATTGTATTTTGGATTGTTAACAAATACTGAATAAAAAAAATAAAAATATGTATTGGTTATCTCTTAAGGATAGAATATTTTTATTTTTTTATTCAGTATTTATTAACAATCAAAAATACAATATTTCTCTAAGCTAATCTGCTATCTATAAGAGCACATTGTGCCTTAAGGAACTTTAAAAGGTCTTCTCCATTGAGAGAACCCCTTCCACCCTACTTCAGGTCTACTGGCCAGCTCCTGTTGTTTTCTACAGTTCAAAGGTTGAATTAGTGGATGTAGTATGTTGTTTACATGAGCCTCAAGTTTGATGTGTTTTTCACTTTTTTCTTTAATGACATCTTTCACATACGGTATTTTAAGGTCTTCATGTAGAGTTATATTTGTTACGTACCAAGGAGCATTGGTTATTATTCTCAAAATTTTTGATTGACTTCTTTGTATTATGGCTATATTCGATTTACTTGAACATCCCCAGAGCTCAATTCAATACACCCATATGGGTTTTACAACTGTTTTGTATAAAAGAATTTTAATTGGAATGAAATGACAAATTACTTTGTTTCCTGGCACTTCTTATTTACGATTATGCAGTGACTCGAGTTTCGTAGTGATACTACATTTTCAAACTGAATAAACAAATTATGTCTCAACTATTATACACATTCTGTCAAGAAAGTACCGGGAATTATCGATTTAAATCTGGCGGGGCAATGAGGCAGGTAAAAATTTTTTTCCTAGGTTGGTACCACTGTCCTTAATTACTATGCCAAGCTTGAGCGGGATCTGTCAACTAGTGTGTTTGCAACAGCTGATTAAGTCAGTCGATGTCAGAGTGCGTGCCGATTTTTACTATGAGTGATTACGTTGAGCAAAGAACTTGTTTAAAGTTTTGTGTTGCAAATGAATTTTCGTGTGCCGATGCATTGAAAATGTTGCAAAAGGCCTTTGGTAATAATGCTCTATCGAAAACTCGTGCATATCAGTGGTACAGAGCCTTCAAGGACGGTCGTGAAGTGGTCGCCCATCGACGGCTTCGATCGAAGATAACGTCGATAAAATTAAGGAAAGGGTGCTGGAAAACCGTCGTACCAGCTTGAGAGAGATAGCACATGATCTTAAGATATCCCACGAGTCCGCACGTACGATTTTGATTGATATTTTGGGCATGAGAAAGGTGGCCGCACGACTCGTACCGAATGACCTGAATTTTCTTCAAAAACGTCATCGCGAACAGGTTGCTTCAGACATGCTGGATCGCTGTAATTCCGATTCTACATTCATGGAACGCATTATAACTGGTGATGAGACCTGGGTCTACGAGTACGATATGCAAAGAAGCCAGCAATTATCGGAATGGGTGGCAAAAAATGAGCCGAAACCGAAAAAACCACGCCAAAGCCGCTCGAAAATGAAGGTGATGCTCATTGTTTTCTTCGATATCCGTGGCGTGGTGCACTACGAATTCGTTCCAGAGGGTCAGACGGTAAACAAGGAGTATTACCTAGGCGTTATGAAACGTTTGCGTGAGCGTGTCCGTAAGAAGCAGCCAAATTTGTGGGCGAACAACTCATGGATTTTGCATGACGATAACGCGCCTTCTCACCGAGCTACGATTGTGACTGACTTTCTCGCCAAAAACTCAACAAACGTGCTTCAGCAACCACCGTATTCGCCGGATTTGGTTCCCTGCGACTTTTTCCTCTTCCCAAAACTAAAATTGCCCCTTCGTGGCACCCGTTTTGAGTCGATTGAAGCCATAAAACAAAATTCGGCGCGAGAGCTAAAGTCCATCCCGGAAAGCGCCTATAAAAAATGTTTCGATAATTGGAAGTGCCGTTGGCATAGATGTATTGGAGCAAATGGGGCCTATTTTGAAGGCGACCCAATAAATTCTGACGATTAAATGTAAAAATGTTGTTTTAATTGAAAATTCCCGGTACTTTCTTGACAGAGTAGTATATGTATTTCTTGATGGCTTCGGCAAAACTTCAAAAAGTGTTTGCCACAGGTCCGTCTGCTCATTTAATAGTTTTATTGTCGGTATGTGCTTTTTGTATTTGTGAATTTCTATGGATTCCAAGATGTTTAGTTTTTTTCCTTTCGCTTCCACGTGCAATATTTCGAGATTATCCAATTCTGGGAAGGCATGTTCGGTTACGAAGAAATGTTTCGCAAAATTGGAGTTCTTTCCGGTTCCTAAAGGCAGACTGATGTTCTTTGTACCTTTTGTGGAAAGATCTTCCGCTTTGTCCTATATTTACGCTACTGCACTGTTGACAACTTAATTTATAGACTCCAATATTATTCAGCTGGTTGTTTTTGTCTTTTATATTAAAAAAGAGGTTGGATATTTTATATGAGGGTGTAAAAGCTGTTATGTTAATTTTTGACAAAATTTGAGCTATTTTTTGTGAGACTGGTCCAAAATATCTTTAATTTTATGGATTTCTTGTCTATATTATCTGATATGGAAATGGGGTATATTTGCTCGCTAATTAGTTGTTTTTTATTTATTAGAGAATTTATTATTTTAGTTTCGAAATGATTATTTGTAGCTATTTGTTTGATTGTATTCAGTTCTTTTTTTAACGTAATATTATTTGAAGGAATTGAAAATATTTTATGTATCATTGATCAGTATGCAGCGAGGTTAAAGTTTTCGGGTGGTTTGTAAACTTGGGTATGGTTGTATCTATCGATGTAGGTTTTCTTAATATATCAAAAATTTCAACATTAATCTTGAAGTTGTGCCCAGAAAATTTATTTTGTTATCACATTGTGTTTCCATAGTGAATTTTACCTTATGGTGCAAATTATTAAGATATTCTTGTGTGTTTTCTAATTCTGAATGTGTTCCGCAAAAGCATGCCAATATATCGTCACATACCTGTACCATGAAGTGATATGCTTTGCGTGTGTGGATTTTAGCATTTTTCTTTCTAAAAAGGATAAAATTTTCAGCGAGAAGTGGGCTTAGAGGTGACCCCATGGCAAGTCCATCTTTCTGTTTGTAAAATTTACTATTGTATTGAAAGTAATTTTCTTTCACGCTAAGTTCGAAAAGGGTTAAAATTTCATTTTTTATGACAGAATTCAGGTTATTTTTGTCAGGATATATTCGATTATATTCATACATTCATTATTTGGTATTTTCGGTATCATATTAACTGCATCTAACGTACTAGAATACTATTAAGTGGAGGGGTAAAATTTTTCAGTTTTTCTGTGAGCTCAATTGAATTTTTTATTGAATAGGGTGAGTTTAAAAATTTGGTTTAATTTGGAGGCTAGTTTCGCAAGGGGGCTATTAATGTATGATACAACAGGGCATATTGGTGAATATTCTTTATGGATTTTAATAAGGTCATATAGTTTGGGAGGGGTAGGATTCATATTAGTAAGTGTGAAACACTCGCCGAAGATCAACTCACCGGTTGATTCTAGCTGAGTTGGTTCGTTTTCACAACTTGGTTCTATTAAAATTCACAATTTTAATAAAACTTTATTGCCAGCTTTTCCTTCACTCGTATAAGCGGAAATAAATTAACAAAAATGTACAAAAACAGGATAACAAAAATTGACGCAAATTCTTCGGGTTCAAAACCACCATTGCATTATTTCTTTCGTTACAGAAGAAGTTCTGTCACTTCTGTTGATCTATCATTTTTCTGCGACAGAACTCAGTCTACGATCCCTCATTCAATAAAATAGATCTACCGTAATTACAGGAAATACAACTCAATGAGATACTGTGATTCAACTATTCTCCGCTAGATGGAGCCACCTAGTAAAAACTGAAACATCACAGTACCGAAATCTGCAATCTAGAACTCGGAGCGGGAGTTTCAACAGTAAGTTTGAATTTATCACAGTCTCGTAAAATAATTTGGATATCTTTGAGGATTGCTTTTAGTTGAATTTTTAGGGCGGGATCTCTTTTTAATTGTAATGGAACAATAGAGTTTCCTTTGTCGGCTTTAGTTATTATCAAATTATCATTTCGAATTTTGTTTTGAATTGATTTTTCTTTATTGTTTTGTGATTCTGTGTGGGTTAATAGTAATTTTTTAATCTTTTCTTTGGTGAGGTTTTTTTAAGAGAAATTCTTTTTCTAGTGAGCGCTTGGATTTCTTACCTATAAGCCAGTTGAGTTCTTTCATTTTTAGGTCTATTTGTTTCCTTTTTTAACAATATGTTTCTTCCACGTTAATTTATTGTCCAGATGTATACCCAAATATTTGTTGGACGGGGAATCTCGTATTCTGATATTATTCATGTATATGGGGGGACACTGCTGTTTACGAAGGGTGAAGTCTACCTGTACTGACTTTGTTCCATTGATTTTGATTCTCCACTTATCAAGCCACTTTTCTATCTGATTGAGATGACACCGTAATTTGTTGGATGCCTCTTCATGGTCTTCATCGATTGCAAGAACTGCTGTATCATCTGCAAAAGTTCCCATTATAGTATTCACACTTATGGGGAGGTCTGCTGTGTACAATATATATATATATATATATATATATATATATATATATATATATATTGCACACAGCACATATATATATATATATATATATATATATATATATATATATATATATATATATATATATATATATTGCACACAGCAGACCTTCCCATAAGTGTGAATACTATAATAATATAATCGATGAAGACCATACTATATATATATAGTAGGGGCCCAAGAACGCTTTCTTGCGGAACTCCTGAGTGGATTGGATGCTTATCAGAGACCTTATTATCTGCATGTACCATGAATGTCCTTTTAGTAAGGTAGGATCTCATTATCCTAAAGTAAAATATTGGCAAACATTTCTTAACTTTATGAAGAAGGCCAGGATGCCAGACTTTATCAAAGACTTGACTTACATCTAGGAAAACAGATGTGCGGTACTTTTTGTGATCCAGTGCTTTATTTATCTCATTGCTTATTCTGTGAGTCTGTTGTATAGTGGAGTGATTCGTTCTAAATCCGAACTGATGTTGAGGTATCCATTCATCTGTGTTGAGATCAGATTTCGTCTTGAAAGAAAGAGTTTTTCAAGAATTTTTGATAAAACCGACAAAAGGCTAATAGGTCGATATGAGGTTACAGCTTTTGAGTCTTTACCTGGTTTTAACATGAGAATTATTTCAGCAATTTTCAATTATTCTGGCGAATAACTTTGCTTCAATATTGCATTGAATATGTATGTCATTATCAATACGCCCTTCTTTGGCATTATGTAATCATTTTAGGTGTTATTCTGTCCACTCTGGGTGATTTTCGTATATTTAGGTATTTTACTTCATTCTGAACTTCTTTTATGGTTAATTTCTTAATAGATGTTGTGATGGAAGGAATATCTGATAGGTCCCGTTCAATTTCGTCATTTACTGCATCATCGTTGTTCGGTTTAAATATTCAGCTAGGTGTTCAGCAAATGTTTTAGCTTTCTCTTCATCAGTTCTCACCCATTGAAGAGTTCACCCATTCAAATTGTATGAGGGAAGTACATGCATTTTAGGCTTTCTCGAATTTTTGATCGGTTTCCACACTGAATTATCATATCTATTCAGACCAGCGACATGGTTATTGAATGAATTTTTTTTTTGTTCTCATTTTGGATATTAATTGATTTGCTATTTTATTAAGAAATTTCTTGTCTGAAGGAGAATGTGTCTGGTGCCATGCCCTTCTGGCTTTTCTTTTCTGTACTAGGAGTTTTTTATTTCTTCTGGTATGTTAAATGTTCTTTTCTTTGCTTCAGAAATAGGGGTAGCTTCTTCAGCGGATTGTTTGAAGATAGTAACAAAAGTTGTCAGTGCTTCATCTATTTCAATTGGGTTTTTAAGACTAACTTCTAGATTGACATGTTCGTCGATGAATCTTCTGTATTTATTCCATCTGTTTTTTTGTTATGTAATTTTGGTATTGATTGTTTTGTGTACAACAGAACTGCTTATGGGTGAGTGATCAGTTGATAGATCATAACTTGAAATAATATCCATGTAAGTGGGGGAGATACTATTTACGATGAAGAAATCCAGCAAATCGGGGATTTTGTTAGGATCTGTGGGCCAATAAGTAGCACTCCCAGTTGATAGAATACAGTAATCATTTTCCTGTATAAGGTTGGCCAGTTCTCTACCTTCTGTTGTTGTTAATCGTGATCCAAACAGAATGTGCTTGCTGTTGTAATCGCCTTCTGCAAGGAATTTAGAATTGGAAGAAATCTTTGAAATTTTCTTTTTTAATATTATGTCGGGGTGGGCAGTATACAGCAGCAACATTCAGATCATATGGGAGTGCTAGAACTTTTATTATAGTGGCTTGTAAAGGATCATATTCGTATTTTGGCAGTTCTGTGTGATGGATGGTGTTCTTAATTATTATTGCATTACCAGCATGTGCAGTATTGTCCGGGTGATTTGTACAATAAATGGTATAGTTTGCTATATTAAAGTAGGATTTTTGTGTAAAATGTGTTTCACTTATAAGGAGAATATCGATGAAGTTCTGATGTAGGAAATATTCGATTTCATTTTTGTGCTGTAGAAGGCCATTGGCGTTCCACTGAGCTACTTTTAGGAATTTAGTGAATTTTGTTAATGACGGTAGTGAGCATGTTTAGTATCATGCTATGTTGTTGAATCAATTGTTGAAACATGGTTTTAAATTCCTCTAAAAATCTGTTCATAATGATATTCATGTCAATTGATGGTTCATTATATGTGTTTTTTATCGCATCTGCGTAGCTTCTAGACTGGTGTTGTGGATATCGAGTATTTGTAGCTTCTGTAGTAGTTATAGGATCATTTGCATTGTGTTGGCTATGATAGAATTCACATCCTCTATAGTTGGCTGGACGGGCTCCTTCGCATGATGCACATTTAGCTGGGGTGTCTTTATTTTTTTTTGCAGGTTGTAGTGGCGTGAGACTCTCCGCATTTAACACAAACATATGTTACATATATTACAATATGTTTTGGAATGTCCATATTGCTGACATCTTGTACATTGTGTAATTCCTGTGATTTTCCTTGAGGCTTCTATTTGTATCGATCTATTCTGCAGATATTGACTTTATAGATATCTTTATCGTTGCTGGCAGGTTCTAAGTCAACAAAAAACATATTTAGGGTTTCTTCTGTTTGGCCAATTCTTGTTTCACTTCTTCAGCATCGG
The DNA here is from genome assembly GCA_034642435.1 of Megalocaria dilatata. NCBI lineage: Eukaryota > Metazoa > Arthropoda > Insecta > Coleoptera > Coccinellidae > Megalocaria > Megalocaria dilatata. The sequence continues at coordinate 77,785,865 of CM067855.1, read as the reverse complement.
TAGTGTGATGGAGATGCTCGATAACAACCCTGTATGCACGGTCTTTTTTGGGCTGATATGTATGATGTATCACATTGTAATCTTTCATATATCTTATGAGTTTTCTATAAGTTCCTGACAATTCACAATTGATTTTTATTGTATTGTCTGCTAGGCATTTTGTAATGTATTTTCCATCTTCTGCTACACTTCCCAGGTTCTTCTCCATTTCTCCTTAATCAATCACGCCATATACGAATATAGGTGGTGGTTTGGGTATTTTATTGGGATTATCCATGTTTTTAGCAATTGCATCTATCTTTTCACTTGTTTCTCCCAACACGTAATATCTGTTGTTTATTGTTGTTCGAACAGAGTTATTAGAACTAATGTTTCTCTTTTTGGTGGTTTTGGTCCTTACTGTCTGCCATGAATTATTTGCTTGCTCATTTGCAAAGAATCCTAAAAATTCTTCATCGCTAGTAGATGCCATTCTACTGTAGTTGTTGTTTAAGAATGAGGCTATTTCTTGTATAGTGTCTTTCATTTGGGCATCCTGTATAGTTTTCTGATTACTTATCAGATCTCTGATATTGAGACCCGGTGTTGAACTCATGTTTACTTCACCCCTTACCGTTTATCTCTTTCATATGTCATCTGGTCTAATTACGATTAACAGTTTTTTGTTGATATATTTTCAGGATTTTAATTCATTCTCAATATATGCAATGGAATCTATTTCGGGAAAAACTCCCGATTTACGGGGGATTATCAGTTGTTTTTTTTCACTTCACAAAATCACCAAATATTTAACCACCTGGTGAAACTATTTTCATGAATTTATCTTCACTTTTATAGCAAAGAATTTTTAATTAAAATAAATTGTAGAAATTACTATGTTTTACTACCAAAAAATATATATTACACATTTTCTTGTGACTCGAGTTTTGGGAAATGAACAATCCCATCATCAGACAACTGAAGACCTAACAGTGGTACAGTGGTATTTAAACAAAAGTGATAAATATTTTGAATATTTCAACAGATTCTCGGTAACACCTAATAGTGGTACAGAGGTTTACAATCGGAACGTGATAAAAACCGGGTCAAAAAAAAGAGGGGCCTTCTAACAGATATCGGAATGTCTGCAATCGACAAAGAAGGTTGTTAAACAGATGGTACCCATTTAAATATTTCTCAAATAATTTTTGGGGTTACATAGCTCCGTACTTTTCATTAAATTCATTTAATGTTCGTTGAAAAAGGTTTTAAACAGATGTTACTTTTTAAATATCTCAAATATTTTCGATTAACATAGCTCCGTACAGTCATTCATTATTTTTACATTATTGTTATTGTGAACTAATTTGAAAATTTCAACAGATTCTAGATAATCGAGTTTCTTTCCTTTTGATTCTACATGTAAAATTTTAAGATTATCTATTGTGGGAAAGGAATGACCGTTTTCTAGACAATGAGTGGCAAAAGTAGAATTTTGTTTATTTTTCCTGAAAATTCCTTTCCCACAACAGATAATCTTAAAATTCTACATGTAGAATCAAAAGGGAAGAAACTCGATTATCTAGAATCTGTTGAAATTTTCAAATTAGTTCACAATAACAATAATGTAAAATAATGAATGACTGTACAGAGCTATGTAAATCGAAAATATTTGAAATATTTAAAACGTAACATCTGTTTAAAACCTTTTTCAACAAATATAAAATGAATTTAATGAAAAGTAAACAAAAATTCAATTTTTGCCTCTCATTCTTTAGAAAACAGTAATTCCTTTCGACAAAAGAAAATCTTAAAAAAATTTTACATGTAGATTCAAAAGAAAAGAAACTTGATTATGAAAATTTTCAAATTCGTTCACAATAAAAATAATGTAAAAAATAATGAATGACTATACGGAGCTATGTAACCCCAAAAATTATTTGAGATATTTAAATGGGTACCATCTGTTTAACAACCTTCTTTGTCGATTGCCGACATTCCGATATCTGTTAGAAGGCCCCTCTTTTTTTAACCCGGTTTTTATCACGTTCCGATTGTAAACCTCTGACCACTATTAGGTGTTACCGAGAATCTGTTGAAATATTCAAAATATTTATCACTTTTGTTTAAATACCACTGTACCACTGTTAGGTCTTCAGTTGTCTGATGATGGGATAGTTCATTTCCCGAAACTCGAGTCACAAGAAAATGTGTAATATATTTTTTGGTAGTAAAACATAGTAATTTCTACAATTTGTTTTAATTATGATCAACTACCAAATAGTAACGGCTGAAACAATTCAGTATCTGAAAAGAATTTCTAGTGTTGAAGAGCGTTTTCAAATACGTGTTCACACTGATAACGACTTTCCCATATGTGAAGGATAGAATATGAATCCGTAATAATTATCAAGTGAAAAAATTTTTTCCTTACTGAGCTATCCCGTACCTTACGGAGTACTCTAAAAGATCCGGGATGTTACGTAATACTCTAAGATCTGGGGTTTTACGGAGTACTCTAAAAGCTGTGGAATTATACGAAGTAATCTAAAGAGCGCTAACCTTTTTATCGTGATCGTCTAGTGGCGGGCGAATAGGACTTTACGTTGTGTAGGCAACCCAAATTATACCTAACGAGAGCAAGGAAACAGTGACGGGAGGTTCAAATATTCAAACACAATAATACCAGAATAAAAGATTTTTATATAATATATATATATATATATATATATATATATATAATAGAAACCAATAGCGCCTCGGGTCTAAATGACTTATTACTACATATTGTTAGGTCGGTATTCGCTCAAATCAGATATCATTCTTATGCAGCGGAAAGGGTAAAGTTATGCAGGAAAAGGGGATACAGCCAGCCTGCACCTTCAACTGCACTTCCGGTAACCAGTGCTGAACCTCCCGTTACAAGGGGTAAGTTTAACGGACAGTAAGGTAAAGGTAACTGTGGTATGCCCAGGAGATCTCCTTGAAGAGGGGATCTAACATAATTCAAGTCGACCGGAAAAGTTACTATCAAAGGACTATATCTAGCCACCTCGGGGTGACAAAGGCCCAGGAAGGCTTACTCTTACTGAGGAACGGACCGAACACTACCAGAAGGGTCACGCAAACTAATCCCTGGAGATATCACAGTACCCGGAACAAATATCTAGCAATCACTCACACATTCTCACAATAACGTTGGATATCTGAAGTTACTTACTGTCTCCATACGATATGTCGTCCTCTACCAGGACTACTCTGCGGTTTACCCTAAAGAACGCCACTGGTTCACAAGTGATACAATCTTTCAAGGTAGGCGGGCACATGCATATGACAAGTATGTAACATGAACTGACCTGGATATTATAAAATAGATACAGTACCCCATCACCTAGGTGCGTTAATGAACGTTACAATAAGAACAAAGAAATAAGTAACACAAGAGTACCTGCAAACAGTTACATACCAAGCACCGCAGGTAGTAAGGACAGATAATATAAAATCCCTATTAGCAAGTATTACGCAGATAAAGAACCACTATTTACAAATACAGCAAAAAGCAAGCAGGCACCGAGAGAAAGTATACAATACAAACAGAAAACTTGTGAGGGTTGCTTTAGTTATGTACAAAGGCAATGCAATTTAGTTAAAACATTCCGGTAGGATTAAACAGTGAAGCAAAAATACAAGAATGAAAAGCGAAGTCCAATGAACGAGCGTGTAGTCATTAATTTCTTACCGAAATCCAGTCATCTTATTCCCTAACATTTACAAAAGTAGACCTTCGTTAATCAAACCGATGTGTGAATCGGATGACGCCTATAAGATAGCTTGAAAATAGAAAAAATCAGTGAATTAGCTGGAACAATAGGAGAATTAGGCACTTTTATTTGGGAGAATGAAATGCATGGTTCAGTTCAAAAAATAGATCTTTGAATAAAATTTTCTTACCTTCTCTAAATTGTAATCATACTACTGTCAATAAATATGAAATAAAAAATAATTTCACCTTAACACAAAGGTGGTATTCAAAAATGTAAAGCATGCAATTAATTAGAAGCATTTAAAAGAAGTTTACTTACTAAGAGTTACCAAGGGACACTGTTATAAATACTATTATGTCGAATATGCTACTAAGTTGCTCAGGAGGTTTATTTCCAAGAACCTTCCTCTCGAATGAATTAAAATACAATAGGGACGCTATAAGGACCTTGTTCTCCTTTGTTATTCTCACTAATCATTTACTTGTCAAGTCACCGCAACACAGAGTATTTTGACACAGAAAATAAAGCGGGTAAATACAATGACATAATGATGGAATTTATATAATCTATCAGGGACTCTGTGACTCTTATGATCCTTAGAGGATCCGGATCTCTTCATTACACTTTGCAATCATTGGGTCCTCCTTTAGAACTTCCAGTTATGATTCCTCTGCCCGTATATTTTTTATTCGAGGTGCGGCGAATAGTTCCTCGTAGAATTCTCCTCATGATCCGCAGTGGATCATTGCTCAGTGTTGTCATAATATTCGTTTATGAACATTGATATTTCTATACTATTTATAACAACTTAATGGTGAATCATCGAACGAGCACTTTGAGATGCGCGATGTGTCACGCTTTTCCTACTTTCCAACTTCTGCAATCCCGATTTCGTTGCAATTGTACTTTGCACTATTTCCAGTATAATTCAGGATCCATCGATAGCTGGATACTTTTTCACAGAGGGAATCAACGTTGAACAAATTAATTTTCCGATGTCTCAATGTTTCCGAATTTTTGTTTTTTAGAAAGTAAAATAAGAGTCAAATTTCCGGGGTCACTCGACTATGTATCAAGTTAGTCAGCATCATTTAAACAGATTGTTGGGCTACATCAAGAGAGGTGGAAACAACGATAACCCAAGTGCTTATAGTTTTCTTACTTGTTCAGAAAAATAATTATAAATAAACAATTGCATGAAAGTGAAATGACAAGTAGAAAAGCCAAACTACATCCATAAATTTATCTGTTGAGATTTGGCAGAAATATCAAATGCGTAAAAGAAATCAATCGATCTGCTAGTAAATTTTTCATGGTAGATTCAAGAGTTTTGGGGGGAAATACGAAGATTAAAATATTATGGAATGAGAGGAAGCGATTTTTTTAGGTTTAATCGGTTATGTTGTTGAAGATATTGCAGGCTATGTTTTTCGAGACCTTAGAAGTGAAGCTCTCGAATGGAATGCGGATGTTGCGAGGGAGCTTCCACCTCTTAGTTCGTGAGACGGCATTTCGTTTCCGAGCATGCGCATCTGAAACTCGTCAGACAGGCTTGATGCGTAGGCTCTGCCTGTGATGCCGGTGACCATTCGTCCGCTTGGAACACTGATCGTCAAACGCGGTGCCTTGCTATATTTGAACCTAGCGGGGACGATTCTTTTGACTGGTCAAGTCCTCTATTGTTACACCGGTCAAACTATGACCGAGCAAGGGAGGTTTCTGGACGAGAGGCGAAGAAGTTGTTCGCTACACACTCCCCCTCCAGGGTGCGTCGATAAGGGTCATGGAATCGGGAGTTGAGAGCAGGCAAGGATACAGTCTGCCGCTGGGCTAGTCGCAGTGCCATCTCCAGCGAGGATCTGTGGAACGAAAGGAAAGAGCCATCTCGGAACGATGGATAGGGGGCAATTAGGGGCACCTAATGCATGGGTTGATTCGCTCTTAAAGCGAACCCCCTCTAATCACGTCGGGTTCGCCAATGATGCTCTCGAATGGAATGTGGATGTTGCGAGGGAGCTTTTACTCTTAGTTCGTGAGACGGCGTTTCGTTTCCGAGCATGCGCATCTGAAACTCGTTAGTCAGACTTGATGCGCAGCCTCTGCCTGTGACGCCGGTGATCATGCGTCCGCTTGGAACGCTGTTCGTCAAATGCGGTGCCTTGCTCTATTTGAACCTGGCGGGGACGTTTAGTCACGATTCTTTTGACTGGTCGGGTCCTCTATTGTTACGCCGAATAAACTACCACCGAGCTAGGCAAGTTTCTGGACGAGAAGCGAAGAAGTTGTTTGCTACAGAAGAAAGATCAAGTGTGAAGTATGTTTACTTGCAATCATCATGGACGACGAGTACACCTCCTTGAATTTAACTACAAATTTGATTGCATTGAACAACCGAAAAGGGTTGATTCAACCATCAGCTGATGTGAACCGCAAAAAGCTCAAAATGCAGTATCATAACTGAGTGAAGATAAGGACGGAAAATCATAAGTTGGAAACAATTTATTGCCGATTAGTTTCATTGAATAGACGGCAGCCTGGAGAACTGCAACATTTAACTCTAGAAACTTTCAAATCTGCCATGCAGAATAAGACCTGCTAAGGATACGAAGAATTTCCATATCGGAAACAGAAAAAATTCTCGTGAATAAATTCAAAATAATTGTAATGAGGGGAAAACGGTTTATGGGTTATAAAGTGTTGAAAATAAGCAAAAAATAAGCAACTTTGCATAATGCAAAGATGCCAGATGCCTTAACCTGCACCAGATGGCCACTATGACGCAGTTGTTCAACATGAACGAAAATGACATGAAACAGTTAGTTTTATCTATGGATCATATTTTAGGTATTCATCGGTCATCGTACAGACTTCCTGATAATATTTACCAAACTGCTCGAATATCTAAATTACTCATACAAATGGGAAAAGGGGAAGCTGGTCAGCTCAAGGGTAAATCTCTGGATGAGATTGATACAGACTCACCTGAAAATTACATGGAATCAAAAGAGATAAAGCAAAGAAGAGAAGTTTTATGGAAGGAAAATGAAATTGATGATGTACCCGATACAGCTGAAAATTCAATGAATGAACAACCTCAAAAGGTAACGAGGCTGAAGAGATTCCTTATTCCTTCGATGATATCAAAAAAAAGTTGTTATTAATTATTTCAAAAATCATATCCGTAATAAACGCCCTCGATAGAGAGTGCAGTGTGGAGATCTGATCAAAAAATCTTGAACTATTGGAAAATAGAAATTGGCTCAAAATTAAGGTATTTGTTCAAAATAGTTATAAAAAAAAATTCCACCTCACTTATTTATATTCTTTGTTTAAAATATTTATTTATTTTCATTTATTTTTCAAGCTTTTGATCTATTTTTTGTTATTTGCTTTTATATAGGTACAGTTTTTATTCAACAAATTTAATTTTTTTATTGTTGTTATTTTTCATTTTTACTATATATTTCAAATGTTTTTTATGAAATAAATTAATTCTTGATCCGTATCAATCACTGCTATCTATAATTTATACAGTTTTGGGATACTCGAATATTCCGCAGGAAGAGGTTAGAATTCGTAAAAGTACCTGTATAAAAAATATGAAACACTGTTTTTCAATACAAAAATACTTTCAAGAATTTTTACCGCGTAATGCAGCTCAAGTAGTTTTATAGTGTAGCAAACAACGTCTTCGCTCCTCGTCCAGAAACCTGCCTTGCTCTGTCGCAGCTTGACCGGCGTACCAATAGAGGACCCGACCAGTCTAACGATTCGTGACTAACCGTCCCCGCCGAGTTCAAATAGAACAAGCCACAGCGTTTGACGACCACCGTTCCAAGCGGAACATATGGTCACCGGCTTCACAGGCAGAGCTGCGCATCACGCCTGTCGGTGAGTTTCAGATGCGCAGAATCGAAAACGAAACGCCGTCTCCCGAATTAAGAGGTGGAAGCTCACTCACAACTTCGCATTTACCCTCGAGAGCTTCAATACCATGAAAAAAATCACGAAATAATTTCCGAATTACTTTTTGATGCAAAATAATAGTCAGATTGCATTGCAGCGGAGGTAATATGTCAGTCACGCGTAGGAAAACCTTGAGAAAATGAATTGATATTATATTACAATAAGACAGTTCAATGTTAACACTATAGAAAGAGTGAAAGAATCAACCGATTCATGCTTAACTTTCAGTGTTCAGTTCATTCAATTTCTCATGAAGTCATTCCACCTGAACTTTAATATCGTCAAAAAGATAAATTAATACAATACAAGGGCAGGGAGACCTCCGTTGATAGTCCTTCGAAAAGTTTTCATTAAATTCAATCTAGAAGATTTTAACATTCCAAGAAATAAATTTTGCGTTCTCTGGTGAGCTATCCCGTACATTACAGAGTACTCTAAAAGATCCGGGATGTTACGTAGTACTCTAAGAGCTGGGGGTTTACGGAGTACTCTAAAAGATCTAGGGGTTTACGGAGTACTCTAAAAGATCTAGAATTATACGAAGTAATCTAAAGAGCGCTAATCTTTCTATCGTGATCGTCTAGTGGCGGGCGAATAAGACTTTACGTTGTGTAGGCAACCCAAATTACACCTAACGAGAGCAAGGGAACAGTGACGGGAGGTTCAAATATTCGAAACACAATAATACCAGAATAATATATTTTTATTAATAATGTTCAAAAGCAACAACCCTCAATAAATGGAAACACATTCATCAGCCTGTGGTTAAATCTACTCTACGCAGTGGTTCGCAAAGCGTCTCAGTGAAACCAATAGCGCCCCGGGTCTAAATGACTTATTACTACATATTGTTAGGTCGGTATTCGCTCAAATCAGATATCATTCTTGCGCAGCGGACAGGGTAAAGTTATGCAGGAAATGGGGGATACAGCCAGCATACGCACCTTCGACTGTACTTCCGGTAATCAGTGCTGAACCTCAATTACAAGGGGTAAGTTTAAATGGACAGTAAGGTAAGGGTAATTGTGGCATTCCCAGGAGATCTCCTTGAAGAGGGGATCTAACCTGATTCGAGTCGACCGGAGAAGTTACTATCAAAGGAACTGTATCTGACCTTCTCGGGCCCAGGAAGGCTCAGATATTACTGGAGAACGAACCGAACACTACCTGAAGGGTCACGTAAACTAATCCCTGGGGATATCACAATACCTCGGAACAATTATCTAGCAATCAGGATATCTGGAGTTATTTACTTTCTCTATACGATATGTTGTCCTCTACCAGGACTCCCCCGCAATTTACCCTAAAGAACGCCACTGGTTCACATGGAATACAATCTCTCAAAGTAAGCGGGCACATGCATATGACAAATAGGTAACACAAACTGACCAGGACATTATAAAATAGATACAGTACCCCATTACCCAGGCGTGTTAATGGACGTTACAATAAGAACAAAGAAATGGGTATCCGGGGGTTCACACAAGAGTACATACGAATCAGTTACATATTAAGCACCGCAATTAGTAAGAAAAGATAATACAAATCCCTATTGGCAAGTATTACGCAGATAAAGAACCACTATTCACAAATACGGCAAAAGACAATCAGGCACCGAGAGAAAGTATACAATACAAACAGAAAACTTGTGAGGGTTGCTTAAGTTATGTACAAAGGCAATGCAATTTAGTTAAAACATTCCGGTGGGATTAAATAACGGCAAAGCAAAAATACAAGAATGGAAAGCGAAGTACAATGAACGAGCGTGCAGTCATGAATTTCACATTAACACAAAGGTGGTATTTAAAAATGCAAAGCATGCAATTAATCAGAAGCATTTAAAAGAAGTTTACTTACTAAGAGTTACCAAGGGACACTGTTATAAATACTATTATCTCGAGTAGACTACTAAGTTGCTCAGGAGGTTTATTTCCAAGAACCTTCCTCTCGAATGAATTCAAATACATTGGGGACGCTATAAGGACCTTGTTCTCCTTTGTTATTCTCACTTATCATTTACTTGTCAAGTCACCGCAACACAGAGTATTTTGACACAGAAATTAAGGCGGGTAAGTGCAATGACATAATGGTGGAATTTATATAATCTATCAGGGACTCTGTGACTCGTATGATCTTTAGAGGATCTGGATCTCTTCAGTCGCCCCTTAGTAACTTATGGTAAGTGAAAGAAATTGAACGAAGCTAAGTTACTACATCTAAAAATAAAAAGTTAGCAAAAAAACAAAAGGTTAGCATAGCACTACGCCCCTGGGCTTCATCTATCCTGGTGGTGGTGTGGCTTCAGCTATTGACGCACTTGTATTTTTATTGATCGGGAAGTGCTGTCAGGGCATATGTAATTGGGTCTTTCACCGTGGAAGGCCTAGATTACAGTCGGTGGCTCCATAGTGGTCTTCAGCATTCGGTTGGTCGGCAAATGGGTCTCATCATCTTAATTTATCTGGCCAGTGATATAATTTGGGATACATGATGTTGAACAGGCCTACCCATTGGTCGTTATGAGGGTACATCAGTCAATACAAGTTTGGATGTGGTTTACCACCTGTTATGTAAAATCCAGATTATAACAGGTGGAATTTCGATGTGTTTTCCTTGGCTGCATCAGGGGTTGATTGTTCTCTCCTTGTAGTTGATTGCCTGTGGACCATCTCTGTGCTGTTAAGTTTGTTTGGTAATTAGGTCTCAGCAAACAATCCTAATCTTGCTTCAAAGGTCGCTTTGGCGAGAGTGGTCTATTGGTTTGGGCACTCGGAAAGTGGGTCACACGTGGAAAGTAGGGCACTCCTATGGCCCAGAGTTCCATGGAGATAGATGTTATCCAGAGGGGGATTACATGTTTTCAGAATCTTATAAAAGGGGTGGATTTTTGTCTTTTAGCATTTCTGCCAGAAATATTACATCCTGAATCGAATAGTGTGAATAAAAGTATGTGATATGTAAAGAGGGCAAATAATGTCTGATAGTGATGATGAGGTGGTCTGATGTTTGAGTTAAGGGCTGAAGAGGGCCTCAGAATTCTGGTCGTAGCATAGCAACCCTGGTGACTAGGACTATCCAAAGAGCATCTTGGAAAAATGTTCACACGCCCCTAATCACTTGACGCCCCTGCTATACAAAATAAGTGTATACAAAAATGACAAAATGATGATTTTGGCCAAGTTAGAGATGGTGTGTGTCCGATCTTTTATCAGACATTGACAGATTGATAACAGTGGGTTCTTGACGTCATGGACTGTACTTTGCGGGTTTAGGTCTCTTTGGATTATGAAGTAGGTACTGGGGGTATCTCCCAGAAAGGTATCCCTGGATTAGTTACATGCAAACCTTTGATGAGGGTTTGCCTGTCTTGAGAAGAGTGAGGTTCATTCAGTTGGGCGCCCCTAGATCGATCAATTCCAGGGACCGTCTTTTCCAGGGCATATGAATCTTGTTAGGCTACCGATGACAGGGTATCTGTGAATTGTGCAAGTGAGATGGTGGCTCATTGGTACAAAATGGACTGTTCTGCGAGTTACGATGGTAGGTGTCACACAAGGGCCAGTAAAAGTGAACTCCTCATCCAATAGCCTATGGTGGTTCGAGGGCTTCCCAGTACAGAGGAGTGATCTGCTGGGTGGCTCAGTAGAGACTCTAGTAGGTCTGCAGTCAGGGGTAGTCGTCCTTCCTGGTTAATTGCTTGGGGCTTCTCACGGTCGTCATCTGGGTCAGGGCTTGCTCCGTCTCAACAGGATTCCATCCTGTCATTGCCGTCCCATCTATCGTCTGTGTTAGTCTCATCTATCGTCTGTGTTAGTCCTATTGGCAGGGCCAGTCTGGTTCGTTGAATCCATTTTCTGTAAAACAAAACTCCGGCAGATTACTTGTGTCATGCACTTGTGTCAGTGTTAATTGATTTTAAATTATTTGAACTTCCACTTCCTTGCTCGTTTTGGTATCCTGGTCACGCGGCAACATCTGAGCTATCCCGTACATTACAGAGTACTCTAAAAGATCCGGGATGTTACGTAGTACTCTAAGATCTGGGGGTTTACGGAGTACTCTAAAAGATCTAGGGGTTTACGGAGTACTCTAAAAGATCTGGAATTATACGAAGTAATCTAAAGAGCGCTAACCTTTCTATCGTGATCGTCTAGTGGCGGGCGAATGAGACTTTAAGTTGTGTAAGCAACCCAAGTTACACCTAACGAGAGCTAGGAAACAGTGACGGGAGGTTCAAATATTCGAAACACAATAATACCAGAATAATATATTTTTATTAATAATGTTCAATAGCAACAACCCTCAATAAATGGAAACACATTCATCAGCCTGTGGTTAAATCTACTCTACGCAGTGGTTCGCAAAGCGTCTCAGTGAAACCAATAGCGCCCCGGGTCTAAATGACTTATTACTACATATTGTTAGGTCGGTATTCGCTCAAATCAGATATCATTCTTGCGCAGCGGACAGGGTAAAGTTATGCAGGAAACGGGGGATACAGCCAGCATGCGCACCTTCAACTGTACTTCCGGTAATCAGTGCTGAACCTCAATTAAAAGGGGTAAGTTTAAATGGACAGTAAGGTAAGGGTAATTGTGGCATTCCCAGGAGATCTCCTTGAAGAGGGGATCTAATCTGATTCGAGTCGACCGGAGAAGTTACTATCAAAGGAACTGTATCAGACCTTCTCGGGCCCAGGAAGGCTCAGATATTACTGGAGAACGAACCGAACACCACCTGAAGGGTCACGTAAACTAATCCCTGGGGATATCACAATACCTCGGAACAATTATCTAGCAATCAGGATATCTGGAGTTATTTACTTTCTCTATACGATATGTTGTCCTCTACCAGGACTCCCCCGCAATTTACCCTAAAGAACGCCACTGGTTCACATGGAATACAATCTCTCAAAGTAAGCGGGCACATGCATATGACAAATAGGTAACACAAACTGACCAGGACATTATAAAATAGATACAGTACCCCATTACCCAGGCGTGTTAATGGACGTTACAATAAGAACAAAGAAATGGGTATTCGGGGGATCACACAAGAGTACATACGAATCAGTTACATATTAAGCACCGCAATTAGTAAGAAAAGATAATACAAATCCCTATTGGCAAGTATTACGCAGATAAAGAACCACTATTTACAAATACGGCAAAAGGCAATCAGGCACCGTGAGAAAGTATACAATACAAACAGAAAACTTGTGAGGGTTGCTTAAGTTATGTACAAAGGCAATGCAATTTAGTTAAAACATTCCGGTGGGATTAAATAACGGCGAAGCAAAAATACAAGAATGGAAAGCGAAGTACAATGAACGAGCGTGCAGTCATGAATTTCACATTATCACAAAGGTGGTATTTAAAAATGCAAAGCATGCAATTAATCAGAAGCATTTAAAAGAAGTTTACCTACTAAGAGTTACCAAGGGACACTGTTATAAATACTATTATCTCGAGTAGACTACTAAGTTGCTCAGGAGGTTTATTTCCAAGAACCTTCCTCTCAAATGAATTCAAATACAATGGCGACGCTATAAGGACCTTGTTCTCCTTTGTTATTCTCACTAATCATTTACTTGTCAAGTCACCGCAACACAGAGTATTTTGACACAGAAATTAAGGCGGGTAAATACAATGACATAATGGTGGAATTTATATAATCTATCAGGGACTCTGTGACTCGTATGATCCTTAGAGGATCTGGATCTCTTTACTGGTATAACTATGTTTATGAAAAAAAGAATGAAGTGTTCCATTCTTATATTCAAATGAAGTTTGCTTTGCCATTGTGATGCAAAACCAACAATACATTGAGCTATCCCGTACATTACAGGGTACTCTAAAAGATCTAGTTAGTGTTACGGAGTACTCTAAGATCTGGGGTTTTACGGAGTACTCTAAAAGATCTAGGGGTTTACGGAGTACTCTTAAAGATCTGGAATTATACGAAGTAATCAAAAGAGCGCTAACCTTTCTATCGTGATCGTCTAGTGGCGGGCGAATGAGACTTTAAGTTGTGTAAGCAACCCAAGTTACACCTAACGAGAGCTAGGAAACAGTGACGGGAGGTTCAAATATTCGAAACACAATAATACCAGAATAATATATTTTTATTAATAATGTTCAAAAGCAACAACCCTCAATAAATGGAAACACATTCATCAGCCTGTGGTTAAATCTACTCTACGCAGTGGTTCGCAAAGCGCCCCAGTGAAACCAATAGCGCCCCGGGTCTAAATGACTTATTACTACATATTGTTAGGTCGTTATTCGCTCAAATCAGATATCATTCTTATGCAGCGGAAAGGGTAAAGTTATGCAGGAAACGGGGGATACAGCCAGCATGCGCACCTTCAACTGTACTTCCGGTAATCAGTGCTGAACCTCAATTACAAGGGGTCAGTTCAAATGGACAGTAAGGTGAGGGTAATTGTGGCATTTCCAGGAGATCTCCTTGAAGAGGAGATCTAACCTAATTCGAGTCGACCGGAGAAGTTACTATCAAAGGAACTGTATCTGACCTCCTCGGGCCCAGGAAGGCTCAGATATTACTGAAGAACGAACCGAATACTACCTGAAGGGTCACGTAAACGAATCCCTGGGGATATCACAATACCTCGGAACAATTATCTAGCAATCAGGATGTCTGGAGTTATTTACTTTCACTATACGATATGTTGTCCTCTACCAGGACTCCCCAGCAATTTACCCTAAAGAACGCCACTGGTTCACATGGAATACAATCTCTCAAAGTAAGCGGGCACATGCACATGTCAAATAGGTAGCACAAACTGACCAGGACATTATAAAATAGATACAGTACCCCATTACCCAGGCGTGTTAATGGACGTTACAATAAGAACAAAGAAATGGGTATTCCGGGGATCACACAAGATTACATACAAATCAGTTACATATCAAGCAACGCAATTAGTAAGAAAAGATAATACAAATCCCTATTGGCAAGTATTACGCAGATAAAGAACCACTATTTACAAATACGGCAAAAGGCAATCAGGCACCGTGAGAAAGTATACAATACAAACAGAAAACTTGTGAGGGTTGCTTAAGTTATGTACAAAGGCAATGCAATTTAGTTAAAACATTCCGGTGGGATTAAATAACGGCGAAGCAAAAATACAAGAATGGAAAGCGAAGTACAATGAACGAGCGTGCAGTCATTAATTTCACATTAACACAAAGGTGGTATTTAAAAATGTAAAGCATGCAATTAATCAGAAGCATTTAAAAGAAGTTTACTTACTTAGAGTTACCAAGGGACACTGTTATAAATACTATTATCTCGAGTAGACTACTAAGTTGCTCAGGAGGTTTATTTCCAAGAACCTTCCTCTCAAATGAATTCAAATACAATGGCGACGCTATAAGGACCTTGTTCTCCTTTGTTATTCTCACTAATCATTTACTTGTCAAGTCACCGCAACACAGAGTATTTTGACACAGAAATTAAAGCGGTTAAATACAATGACATAATGGTGGAATTTAGATAATCTATCAGGGACTCTGTGACTCGTATGATCCTTAGAGGATCCGGATCTCTTCAACATGCAAGTGTTTTGTTCAGGTTTTTGGCCAGGTCAATATCAAATGACAATTCCCGTCCTAATAAAGAAGACTCGCTCATGCCGCCATCCTCTCTGTGGATCCCGTTCGGTGGTCAGCCGAGCAAACGTCCATGAAGTCTCTCTAACCCATAGATTAAGGAATATATAGATTGAACACTTGCCTACCCCCACTTAAAACTAAGTTTTTAGATAATGCACCAGTCAATAGTTAACGCTAACCAGCAACTTATATTTTTTGCTTTCGCCGCTAGGTGCCGCTACCATCTGCCGTTAGCCATGGTTGTTGTAATAATGGTCATATATTTCGAAAAGAAGTAGCGGTTTTGTTTACGTTTTGTTGTGACACAACCTCGGGCACATTTCATATTTCTTTTTGATAAAAATTCGGGAGAGTTAAGTTCAAAACAGTTTAATGCATCTGAACTAGTATATTTTCAAATATTGAGTTCAATACAGAACTTGAAAATGGGATATACTGAGAAATTTTGTGTACATAGGTGTCAAGATCTAACCAGCCCTAGTCATCGTTTTCCAGATCTCAAGTTATTTAAAAAGTGGATTGAAATTATCCAGCCAACTGATTGGCACAAATTATCAGATGATCAAATATTGAGAGGAACATAATTTTTTCTGGTTGGTTAATTTTAATTTACTATTTAGTCTAGACTATTTTTATGTTTAGTTGGTTAGTTCAAGATATAAATCAATGCTATATTACACATCAACAAAATGCTCTGGATGATCTAATATTATTATTCTTTTTCTAGGTGATTTTCCTGAGGTGACAGATATTGAAATGGTATGGGCCAGTTTCTAGATCAGTGCCAAATGTTGATAGGAAAAGAACTTCTTCAGGTTGAGTGGTGCAATTTATAAGATTATATCAATTATGTATTAGAAACTGTGCAATGTGTAGGATTAATTTACTTGGTCATAGTGAGTCTCAAAATGTCTTAAAAATATCTTATTGAAGAATTTAAATTCTCAAATTATGAAGTGTCCATCACATAATCCTTATGAAATATTGTGCTTGGCTAGTCAGGTGTTCTTTATTCTGGTGGTGTAAGAAAGTAAATGAAATAGCAACCAGAGAAGGAATTTATTGACCCGATTAAGGTCCAAGCTGAAAGATATTTTGAATCTTAAAGAAGATTTCATGAATTAATGTTCTCAAGGTTCAATTTTTGTCTTAACACCTAGGAATACTGTAAATATGTTAATTTTATTTCTTTTTTTTTATTTAATAGTTTCTATTTTTTATAACCAATAAATAATTTTTGTTCAAACATATTTCTGCTATTCAAATAGTAAATTTGAACATTGAA
Source organism: Megalocaria dilatata (assembly GCA_034642435.1). Classification (NCBI taxonomy): domain Eukaryota; kingdom Metazoa; phylum Arthropoda; class Insecta; order Coleoptera; family Coccinellidae; genus Megalocaria; species Megalocaria dilatata. Next base: position 77,769,231 of record CM067855.1, on the reverse strand, counting down.
ACAAGTTTTTGGAAATTACTGTGTTGTACTACAAAAGAATTAAATGTAAATATTGTAAATAAATATGTTAATTTCATCTCTTTTTTTTATTTAATAGTTTCTATTTTTTATAATGAATGAATAATTAAAGTTCAAACATGTATCTGTTAATCAAATAGTGAGTTTGAAGATTGAAACGAATATTTGAATCTTCTTTCAATTTTTCCTAGGGCTAAAATTAAACAGGTGTTCAGAAATTACTATGTTTTACTAGCAAAAAATTGAAATGTATTTGTTGTAAAGTCGTGTAAATGTAAGCATTTCAATGTTTTGGTAGTAAAACATAGTAATTTATGAACACTTGTTTCATTTTAGCCCTAGGAAAAACTGAAAGAAGATTCAAATATTTGCGTCAAGCGTCGATAATGCAGTATTCTAAAAGCAGAGGTAATGCAGTTCTCTTGAGAGTTGGTAATACAGTTTCTCTAGTTCAATTTGTTCCATGCACCAGTCGCTACAAAAAAAACGACGTGAGTGTCCTATCTATTTAGTCTTGTCTATGGTCTGAATCAAGTTTGTCGTTTTTTTTTGTAGCGACTGGTGCATGAAACAAATTCCACTAAAGGAAACTGTATTACCAACTCTCAAGAGAACTGCATTACCTCTGCTTTTAGAATACTGCATTATCGACGCTTGCGCAAATATTTGAATCTTCTTTCAGTTTTTCCTAAGGCTAAAGTTAAACAAGTGTTCAGAAACTACTATGTTTTACCTCCAAAACATTGAAATGCTTACATTCACACGACTTTACAACAAATACATTTCAATTTTTTGGTAGTAAAACATAGTAATTTCTGGACACTTGTTTTGATTTTAGTCCTAGGAAAAACTGAAAGAATATTCAAATATTCGTTTCAATCTTCAAACTCACTATTTGATTAACAGATACATGTTTGAATTATAATTATTTATTCATTATAAAAAATATTAACTATTAAATAAAAAAGAGATGAAATTAACATATTTATTTACAATATTTACATTTAATTCTTTGTGAATAAAGAGTTATATAATTTCAACTGTGTTTTAAATATCCACGCTCGGCCCAGCGATAATAATTCCAAGAGGTTATTGGGGCCCAGTGCACGCTTCACTGCATTTTGAAATTTAAGATGCTGGTGTTTATTTATGTGAATACTGAAGTTACAAACTATAGATGTGAGTTTGCTCTTCAATTTAAGATTACATTAGACTAGCAGTATGTGATGAATTTGATTGGCTTAATTTTTCATACACAAGTTGCAAGAATTGAGAAACTAGTTGATTCAGTTTATGGTTTTCACACTTAAGATTTAATTTAAACAGTTTTGTAAATTAAAAGTTCAGACAATGGATTATGGAAGTTAGATCCATTTAATCAATTCGGAAGTTAAGATGTTTATCGTTTGGAAATTTTATCCACTATAACAATTTAAAGGTTAAAAGTTAAGATGATTTTATTTTCGGAAGTTTGATAGGTTGGAAGCTATCATTCTATCTTTTGGAAAGTTTTATCCATTAAATTAATTAAAATGTTGAAAGTTTCATCCAATGAAACAACTGAAAGGTTGGAAGTTTAGATGATTGCCTCTTGGAAATTTCATCCATCGAAACAAAGAGGTAAGAAGTTCTCATGATGAACCAATAAAAGTTTTATTTATTATATTAATTGAGAGTTCACATAATGGACTTCCAGAGATTTTATGTATTGAAAAAATCAAGAGCTTAAAAGTTAAGATGTTAAATTAATTGATCTTTTATGCATTAAAACAGTTTTATGAATTAAAACACTTTGGTGTTTAAAAATTTAGACGTTGGAGTGTTAGATCTTTGATATATTGATAATAATTTAATACTAAAATTATTTCAATTACCCTAACTTTGTTACATTTATAAGTTTGATAACGAATAAATATTTTGGGACTTACTTCATACAAAGCTTGCTGTGCGGTTTTTGTATGTTTGTGAGCTAGGGATTTCATAGGATTCAGGCACGTATCCAGTTTATGTGCAATTTGGCCAAACCAATTTCAACAGGTAGTCATTCCCGTGCGTGATACCACAAGTTGAAAAAGGGTGTACATTTACTTGGTGATGCTACTTGATACTTGAACTCCCAGTTTCAAATTGCCAAGGAATGCTGTGCGTTTGAGGCAATTTAGAAGCACGAAGCAAATATTTTTATCCTATACCTGGTAGTAGATGATATAAAGAGATGAACTTAGTGCTTATAACGCGTGAAAAGTTCTTAATACATTATATAAATTTTTTTTTTCATAAATCCCGAAATATTTGGCAGAACTTGGACTAATTGATTACGAGAGCTTCTCAGATGATTGATGAGTGCAATCGTACAACTCCATACAATATTATGAATGATAGATACGTGAAAGGTCAAGATTTAGTAGGAGCAAAAGAGAATTAATGTCCAAAATAAGAAGTTTCCATACTTGAGACTGAAAAACTGTCTTTTCTATGGTTTATTCCTTTTTCTTCCAATCAAAATTGGAAAGAGAGAAGAATACTGTAAAATATTTAGATGTTCGAAGAACATCTAAACATCATCATTCAAGAATATATTGAATTATGAAGGAATTATATGATAGAATATAATTCATTATGATATTAAAGTTAAATAATTTCAGAGGAAGGTCTTTACAAAGATGACTAGAGCTTAATTCAAATCCAGGTTAAACATATTTTTACTTCATAGTACTATGAGTGCAGTCGAATTTAGATACTGAATTGTTTCAGCAGTTACTATTTGGTAGTTGATCATAATTAAAACAAATTGTAGAAATTACTATGTTTTACTACAAAAAAAAATGTGTAATATATATTTTTTTGGTAGTAAAACATAGTAATTTCTACAAATTGTTTTAATCAGTCGAATTTAGGCATGTATTCAATAAAGATGCAAATCGGATTAAACTACATGTAAATTCAGCTACGAGTACAGTCGAATACAGGCATGTACTCAGTAAATATGCAAATCAGCTTAAACTAGATGTAATTTCAGGTACAAGTACAATTGAATGGAAGTATGTACTGACTTGAAGGTGTAAATTAGATGTTAAGTGAATCTAAATAGGTATTTAGAGACAGTAAAATCCAGGCATCAAAATCATTGATGATGTATTCACGAAAGATGAAAATTAGATGTTAGATGAATCTAAATGGGTATTTAGTTATAGTGAAATCGAGGCATCAACTTCATAGATGATCTCCTCAGTAATGATGAAAATTAGATGTCAGGTGAATATGAATGGGTATTTAGATACAGTAAAATCGAGGTTCAACATCACTGATGATGTCCACAGTACAGATGAAAATTAGATGTTAGGTGAATCTAAATATGTATTTATTGAATAAAATTGAGGTTCAACATCCTAGATGATGTCCTCAGTCAAGATGAAAATTAGATTTTAAGTGAATCAAAATGTGCATTTAGATAAATATATTCACGAAAGATGCAAATTAGATGTTAGGTGAATTTAAATGGGTATTTAGATATAGTGAAATCGAGGCATCAACTTCATAGATGATGTCCTCAGTAATGATGAAAATTAGATGTTAGGTGAATACGAATGGGTATTTAGATACAATAAAATCGAGGTTCAACATCACTGATGATGTCCCCAGTACAGATGAAAATTAGATGTTAGTTGAATCTAAATGGGTATTTAGATATAGTGAAATCGAGGCATCAACTTCATAGATAATGTCCTCAGTAATGATGAAAATTAGATGTTAGGTGAATATGAATGGGTATTTAGATACAGTAAAATCGAGGTTCAACATCACTGATGATGTCCACAGTACAGATGAAAATTAGATGTTAGTTGAATCTAAATATGTATTTATTAAGTAAAATTGAGGTTCAACATCCTAGATGATGTCCTCAGACAAGATGAAAATTAGATTTTAAGTGAATCTAAATGTGCATTTAGATGAATATATTCACGAAAGATGAAAATTAGATGTTAGGTGAATCTAAATGGGTATTTAGATATAGTGAAATCGAGGCATCAACTTCATAGATGATGTCCTCAGTAATGATGAAAATTAGATGTTAGGTGAATCTAAATGAATGATTCTTTATTCAGAAGGTACAGGTACATGGTAATGTGCAGTAATACATTAAGCTATTTTTACATCACGAATAAAGAAAATTATTGTCACTAAGGCATCAATATGCCAGCGCGTGACTACACTTCCTTACAGGCGAACAAGAATTGGTACCAAACAATAATTCCATTCACAAAAAACATCAACTAATATAGAATATAGTTACAATTATATAAGGTCTATAAACCTACTTGAAGATACAATATAATATTATAATATTAGGTCTGAACCAAATCTACACTAAACCATATATGTTGAAATGACATCAATAAATGAATCGCAGAACATTCTACAGCATTACATATTATTTTCTTACTTATAACAACAACATTGGATTTAACCAACTGAGCTATGTTGCAGATCAACAATCGAATACTCTGTTTAATATCGTGATATCGACTGCGAAAAGCCATTTCTTACATTCTTTTTTGAAACGTGCATGTTTGAAATTTTGTGTTTTTATGTATGAAGGGAGTAAGTTGAATATTTTGGGTGCTACATATGAAATACATTTCTGAGTTATTCTTTTGTTCTTTTTCGGAATCTCTGCAATGAATTGCGAAATTTGTCTAGTTTTATATTTTTCCATACTGAGAGGCTGTATTAAACTTTGATCTTTGGAAATATTCAGAAGGACTTTGCACGCATATAGTTTCCTCAGTGGAAGTACATGAATATCTTGGAACAATAGCTGAGAGGGATACCTTTGATTTTTGTGCAGTATAAGTTTTAGAGCCCTTCTCTGCAAAATATTCAGCGGATTGATTGAATTTTGATAGCTACTACCCCAAGCTAATAAACCGTACTGCAGGATGGACTCAAATAAGGCGTGATAAACAATTTTCAAGTTCGATTTATTCATGAAATTTCTTAATTTTCGCAAAATAAAAATACTTTTTCGAAGTTTGGTTGCAGTTATCTTCACGTGTTTATCAAATCTCATGCCTGTATCCAAGGTTATTCCTAAATATCTAATATCCTCAACCACCGCCACCGCTGATGCACAATTACAGGTTGCATTCATATTACCAACGCAATGATTTTTGTGTAATATTATTTCTTTAAAATTTGGCCTTGTACGACTGTCCACAAAAAAAGGCAAGCATTTAGTTTTTTCCCAGTTAAGAGTTAGAAGGTTGGTATCAAGCCAAATTTTTATGTTTTTCATTGAATTCTGCATATTAGTTTTTAGTTCTTCCCAAGTTTTTCCGTTCACCAAAACTACTGTATCATCTGCATATGATATGCATTTGCTGTTCCGATCATGGTCGAGTAAATCGTTTATGTATATCAAAAAGAATATAGGGCCTAGAACAGTTCCTTGTGGGACTCCAAAATCAATTAGTTGTGTTGAGCTACTACTCCCTTGTATCGACACCTTTTGTATTCTGTTTTTTATGTAGCTTTCAACCAAATTTTGTACATTCCCGCGAAAACCTAAAATTTCTAGCTTTTGTAAAAGTAGCTCATGGTGTACGGTGTCAAAAGCTTTTCGCAGATCCAGGAAAACACCAGCTGTCGGCAATGTATTGTCAATATCCCCATAGATAGATCTCGATAGAGCTATCATTGCATCCTCAGTGCATATACCTTTCTGAAATCCGAATTGGTTACCTTTTAAGATTTTATTTCTACTCACAAAACTCATAATCCTTGCTTTGAATAATTTTTCAAAAATTTTAGCTATGTTTGATAAGAGTGAGATTGGCCGATAGTTTGCGACGTTTGATTTATCACCCGATTTGTATAAGGGTTTAATATTCGACATTTTGAAGCAGGAGGGGTATTTGCCAATTACGAAAATGTTATTGAATATATGTTCGAGGGGGCGGCTTATATAACTACATACTTTTTTAAGCAAATAAGGTGTTAAACCGTCTATGCCAGGGGATGTGCCGTTTTTTAGCTCTCCGATCGTCGTTCTTATTTCTTGCTCACAGGTAGGATCTAAAAATAATGATTCTCTGATTTGATACTTTTTTTTGAATTCTGACAAATAGTTTGACTGTTCTAGATAATTTGTATCAATTTTTTCTGCTAACTCTTTACCTATCGACGAAAAAAAATCATTGAAACGCTCTGATTTCTCCCTATCTGTAGTTAATATGCTTCCGTCAACATTATATATATCACCTATTTGATTAACCTTTTTTGTAACATTCATTGCGCTTTTGATTGTGTCCCAAAATCTACGAGAATTATTTCCAGCTTCTATCAACTGATTTCGATAGAAATCATTTTTCGATTTATATATCAACTTATGTATTATATTTCTGTATTCTTTGTATTTTTGTCTGAGAGTGATGTTCTCTGGATTCTTCTTGAGATCTTTATGCAGTTTGTCTCTAACTTTGATTGACTCAATTATTCCATGCGTTATCCATGGTGTTCTTTTAGATTTCTCATTATTCTTTCTCTTATATGTTGCGGTATCAATATGACTTATTAAAGTTTTCATGAAATTATTTGTACTAAGCTCTGGATCTATTATGTTTATTACGTTTTCCCATTTTTCTTGTGACAGGGACTGACACAAACTTTTATAGTTCACTATTTGTACCTGTTTAGAATGCTTTATTATTTCGCCTTTAGAATAACCAATTGTTAAAACTACAGCATGATGATCAGTAATCTTAGTTTTCAATACGAACGTTGCTATTCTGTTTAAATTCCGCGTATTGTCAATAAGAACATGATCCAAACAGCTTTTTTGATTATTCACTTCCCTCGTATACTCGTTGACAAGGGATATAAAACCTGATTCATGAATTATGTCTAAATACTCATCTACTATATTTCTATTATGTTCCTTTAATATATCTATGTTAACGTCACCCATGATGAATTCTGTCTGTGAAACACTATTCATTTGTAAAAAATTTTCAAGTCCTGCCAAAAACTCGACTACATTTTGTTCTGGAGGTCTATAAACTGCTGTGAAATTACATTTGTAATCTGATGTTATGGATACACTCAATTTTAGAACAGTTATACCAGCTATGTGATGTTTTGTTATATTTGCATTCCATTTGCTTCTAATTAGAACAATCACCCCGTCGTTCTGGTTGAACTTACCCTCATTGTAAAAAATATCATAATCATTGATTTGAAAGTAGCTCAGATTGTCTATTTGCCATGTCTCGGTAAGTATTATACAATCAAAATCATAATTTAACAAATCCAGAACAACGAGAAAATGTTCAAAGTTTTTTCCTATACTTCTTATGTTTTGGCATATGATTTTAAATTCACTTTTATATTTTACAGCACCTTTATACTCATCGAAATTTTCACATATCAGTGTGTTTGATTTAGTTTCTTCCTCAATTATTTCCCCAATTTCCCTACTGTCCATTTTTTGGTTCAAACCTACTTATTTATCTTCCTTAAACCTATGATTCGACCTAAATATACCAAGTATTACAATAAACCTATCCTACCTTATTTGTAATTTTCATTATTTTTGGGATTCCCCTAATATATCTTATGCTGATGTCTTCTTCTCCTAGCGCTTTCCTTTCTTCCAGCTGGTTTTTCAGATTCCGGTAATATTCTTGCTGCTGCGGCGTTTGATCATTTGATATACGCACAGGCGAGTTCTTCAGGTTTCTCTTGTTTTTTAGGATTGCTAAAACATCCTCAGCATCTTCCAAAATAACTTTTACTGGTCTCACACTATCTTTCTTCTTTCCGAGTCGTATAATGTTTTTAACTCGTACCGACGATGAAGTTATTTTCCCCAGAATTGTGTGTGTTTCTCCTTTATCGTGCTCCTTTCGTTGAGTTGCATCAGATTGTACAGACTCCGGTAGGTTATACAGGATCAGATTGGTGGATCTTTTCTGACGCTCAAACACTTCATTTACTATCAACTCGCTCTCCAAGACACTTTCAGCTTTCTTATTTTTAAGTTTCTCTACTTCAAACTGAAGCGAGTTGATCATTTCTCTCAATACTGGAATCTGCTGAAGTCCCAGTTCACAATCTTCACAAAAAAATTTTAGTTTTCTTGTTTGTAGTTGCAAACATTTAGCTTCAGTGGCAGTTAAATTGGCGCATTGTGTGTGTAAGAATCTATTGCATCCATCACATTGAAAACTTGTTTTATTTTCATTGATGTCAAGTTTGCATTTTATGCATTTCTTGTTTTCTCCCATAATAATCGACCTGAGGCCGACTCTGTATAGATATTCACAGAACTTTATCAGTCCGGTTTTTATTCGTTCTTATCATTCCGTTTTTGCCTACACTCCTCACTTATACGATGTTAGTATCTGAGTAATTTTCACAAATTTTCTTATTGGTATTCGGTCTAACTGGAAAAATTATATATCACCTTGTCAAGCTGATATTTTCCGCTACATGTCAACACAATTTTTGTACATGTTTCCCTAATATAGCTGTTAATATTTTAATTTCAACTCGGAACGATTCTTGATACACCTGCTTTCGCAAATAATCTCACACATGAAATGGGTATTTAGATATAGTGAAATCGAGGCATCAACTTCATAGATGATGTCCTCAGTAATGATGAAAATTAGATGTTAGGTGAATATGAATGGGTATTTAGATACAGTAAAATCGAGGTTCAACATCACTGATGATGTTCACAGTACAGATGAAAATTAGATGTTAGTTGAATCTAAATATGTATATATTAAGTAAAATTGAGGTTCAACATCCTAGATGATGTCCTCAGTCAAGATGAAAATTAGATTTTAAGTGAATCTAAATGTGCATTTAGATGAATATATTCACGAAAGATGAAAATAAGATGTTAGGTGAATCTAAATGGGTATTTAGATATAGTGAAATCGAGGCATCAACTTCATAGATGATATCCTCAGTAATGATGAAAATTAGATGTTAGGTGAATATGAATGGGTATTTAGATACAGCAAAATCGAGGTTCAACATCACTGATGATGTCCACAGTACAGATGAAAATTAGATGTTAGGTGAATCTAAATATGTATTTATTAAGTAAAATTGAGGTTCAACATCCTAGATGATGTCCTCAGTCAAGATGAAAATTAGATTTTAAGTGAATCAAAATGTGCATTCAGATAAATATATTCACGAAAGATGAGAATTAGATGTTAGGTGAATCTAAATGGGTATTTAGATATAGTGAAATCGAGGCATCAACTTCACAGATGATGTCCTCAGTAATGATGAAAATTAGATGTTAGGTGAATATGAATGGGTATTTAGATACAGTAAAATCGAGGTTCAACATCACTGATGATGTCCACAGTACAGATGAAAATGAGATGTTAGGTGAATCTAAATATGTATTTATTAAGTAAAATTGAGGTTCAGCATCCTAGATGATGTCCTCAGTCAAGATGAAAATTAGATTTTAAGTGAATCTAAATGTGCATTTAGATGAATATATTCACGAAAGATGAAAATTAGATGTTAGGTGAATCTAAATGGGTATTTAGATATAGTGAAATCGAGGCATCAACTTCATAGATGATGTCCTCAGTAATGATGAAAATTAGATGTTAGGTGAATATGAATGGGTATTTAGATAGAGTAAAATCGAGGTTCAACATCACTGATGATGTCCACAGTACAGATGAAAATTAGATGTTAGGTGAATCTAAATATGTATTCATTAAGTAAAATTGAGGTTCAACATCCTAGATGATGTCCTCAGTCAAGATGAAAATTAGATTTTAAGTGAATCTAAATGTGCATTTAGATGAATATATTCACGAAAGATGAAAATTAGATGTTAGGTGAATCTAAGTGGGTATTTAGATATAGTGAAATCGAGTCATCAACTTCATAGATGATGTCCTCAGTAATGATGAAAATTAGATGTTAGGTGAATATGAATGGGTATTTAGATACAGTAAAATCGAGGTTCAACATCACTGATGATGTCCACAGTACAGATGAAAATTAGATGTTAGGTGAATCTAAATATGTATTTATCAAGTAAAATTGAGGTTCAACATCCTAGATGAAGTCCTCAGTCAAGATGAAAATTAGATTTTAAGTGAATCTAAATGTGCATTCAGATGAATATATTCACGAAAGATGAAAAACAATTTCTATCAAGCAATCATTACTTGACTTAATATATCTGAAATCTGCGTTTTCATTATTTCTTCATCATACGCTAATTAGCAGAAGCTTCCAGAACTATTTGAAATGATAAAATAAGCTCATAAAATTCGTACTACTTTCTTTGTCGAACATATCTTTTTCTATCAAAGAGAATGACTGCTTAATAGTTTATATTAGTTCTATAAAATAAGAATTTATTCAATATTTTCAATGGTATTCAATTATACTGAATACATGTAAATAATAATTAATCAATAAGTAATTTTTTAAAAATTGGTTGGCAAAAATACAATTTTCAATACTTTGTCATCTTTCTGCGTGCTTACATTTTCAATGATAATTGTTTATGCAGACATAATAGAATATAGTTAATTAGTATGACGTTCTCCGTCAAACTGAATGATGACGGATTATTATCCTGTGATTTTCATTTATTTTTTGTTTATTATTGAAAATAATAAACTTTTGGAATCATTCGATAAAAGAAAATTTTAACCCTATCTTAAATTTTCACAGTTCATTTTTTGAGATATTCTGAATTATTGCAATAATGAAAAAACGCAGAAAATTTTAAACATTGGTTTATATTTCCCCATTATGTTATTTAATATTTTTGAAGCTCTTAAGGAATGTAGTGTTGTGAGAGATAGCTTCTACCTATTAATTTGGGAGGCGGCGTTTTGTTCCGAGTAGCGCAAACGGTCATCGAACGCTGTGTGCCTTGCCCTGCTCGAACTTGGCGGGTACGGTCAGTCAAGTATCATATAGTTTTTAATGACTCCTTATTGAATATTGACTGGTCCGATTTATATTTACTACCAGAAATTAATGTGAATGAAATGTGGGATTAATTTTCTTATCGTTCTAAAATGAATTTGATAATGCTTTTCCAATAAAGATAGTAAATGTTAAGAAACATCGCAGATTCGAGGTATCTAATGAAATTCAATCAATTAAAGCCGAACTTGATTTATTGTTTGTACTCTCAGGATACAATGATAACTATTCAGAAAACTACAAAAGATTAAAGCGATCCTATGAGTAAGCATTGAGTTCTCAAAAAAGAAATTATTATAATAATACAGTTGAAAACGCAGATAATAAAAATAAGGCCATCTGGAATATAGTAAGAGAAGTACCTAATTGTAGTAGCAGGACTTCTTCTAAATATCTACCAAAATTCATTAACAGCAATAAAATGTATGAATTAGCGAATGAATTCAACAGTCATTTTACTAAAGTCGCATCAAGGCCCAGCCCAGGTTCAAAAGCATACAGGAATGAAAAAAATATTCCAAAGTCTTTCTACCTATTTGAAATTGATGTGAATGAGGTATTTTTGGTTGTGCAGAAAATGTAGAACAAATTATCAGGTGGATATGACGATATTCTTCATACTGTATTAAAACACCATATTACAGATTTTATCGAGCCACTTTGCTATATTTTAAATTGCTCCTTCAAAACTGGAATTTTCCCTGCTGCTATAAAAAAAAAAATAGTCAAGCCATGTCACAAAAGAGGAGACCTTGATGATTTTACCAACTATAGACCAATTAGCTTAAAACATCACCCGCTAAAATATTTGAGAATATTCTTGCAAATCGCCTCATGAATTTCTTCCGTAAATTCAAGATTTCATCGAACAACCAATATGGATTCACAAAAGGTAAAAGCACAGAAACAGTATTGGAGTTCACGCAAAGAATATATTCATCTCTGGAGGAGGAGATGAGACCTGCAGGGTTTTTTGTCGATTTTTCCAAGGCGTTCGATTGTGTTGATCACAAACTAATTTTGCAGAAAATAGAGAAGAAGGGGGTTAGAGGACTACCACTTAAGCTATTGGAGAGTTATCTTACAAATAGAAAACACATGGTAGTTTTGGACATGGATGGTGAAAAGTTTCTGTCTTCAGAGAAAATCTTACTGGCTGGGGTACCCCAAGGAACTATAGTAGGACCAATTTTATTCGTTGTTTATGATGACGACCTCCCTGATCTCTTGGAGAATCTGCCAATGCTGGCCCTCAGTGAGGTGAATATGGATGCATATTTATATGCAGATGATACTAATGTGGTTGTATAATCCCATAATGCTGAAAACGTTTGTGAAAGCCTGATATCTGCCATATCTAAAATCGAGGAATGGTGTAGATCAAACGCTTTAACGCTTAATGCTAATGAGACCAAGGTAGTATATTTCTCCAATATAAGATCAAATAGGACATATCCATAATGCATCAGAGTAAGAGACAAGTGTGGTAGATTGACCTCCAAGTGGTGCACCCTGGGCAACGTTATACTGTAACGGCGAACAATCTACGCCCCTACCCAGCTGTAGTGTCGTGGCCAAGGGTATTGCACAGGGGAAACGATGCTAGTTGAATATCTCAACTGTTATACCGCTGATCGGATGTTGTCATTTGTCATGTCTAGCGGACATCCCCTCGGTGGGGATCTTGGCTTAATTGTCTGGATCAAGTGCTTGGTAAACACAATAAAATTTCCCCCAAGACAAGGTGGAACAGCCTAGGCCGAAGTCTGCATGTCTGATGGGTAGATCAGTCTCCCAGCACCGCGGGGCTCTACTGGGGTGGACATCTTATATCCCTTGCTACTCGTGGGACCATATAAGGAAACACAAATAAATGAAAATAACCCTGACAAGGAGGGACAATCCCTTGTTCCTCAGGCGACTGAGGAGCTCATGGAGGTGGTTACTCAGACCACTTCAGCCCATTCAGACAAGGAATCCGATACGACGGAATCCCCAGTCTCAGATGGCAAACCAAAAAGATAGGCGAGACTGACTGGGTCGAAGAGAAAACGACTCCACAGACTCCTCAAGAGCGGTACATCGTACGATGCCGCCTTGAAAATAATCCTTAGTAAAGAGTCCAAGCTGCCGACTGTTGAAGAGGGGGATAAGTCCATCTCGGAAACAGAGATCGGTGGCAAAAGGCTCAGATCCGAGGGTAACACACCAGAGCGTATTCCAAAGCGACCTAAAACCTCCTACGTTGTTGTGGCGGGGGGGATCAGGGTTGGCTTGCAATGTTCTGGTTACCCCGCCGTCTCGATGTTGGGAAACCAGCTGGTGCTACTGCAGAGGGCGGTTCTAAGAGCCATTGCAGGCACACCCGATGAGGGTCCACAGGTGAGATTCCATGGCTGTTCACATAGGCCTGGATGGTTGCAAATTAACTGTACCGACGAGGAAAGTGTGAGGTGGCTCGAGGAGACAACTCCTTCACTCAAACCATGGGAAGGAGCGGACCTCAAGCTCGTAAAGGGCGGGAACCTTCCCAAACCTAATATCTGTTCGGTCTTCATCGTGGATGAAGACCCAGAAAACAGATTTCAGTCTGAGGAGATACTCAACAGACTGAGAAAAATGAACCATACCCTAAGGACTCGTGAGTGGAGTATTCTACGTAGCGAGTTGTCAGGGCCAGGCCAAGTCTGGACAGTGGCCATGGATGACATTTCTATGGAAGCTCTGAAGGACCTGGACTACAAACCCTATTTTGGGTTCGGAAGAGTCCAGTTCCGGTCGACGAAGGCTACTAAGGTGGCACAAAAAACCGGCTCGGAGCAGGCAGAGGGGGACGGGGCGCCTCTCAGAGCCCTCGTCTGGGGCACGAATTGCCTCAGGGAGGGGGGGGGGGAAGCCGCGCCTTCCTCAAAGCCAGTGCCCGAGTCGGTAAGAGTAAAAATCAAAAGGGACTCAAAGGAGGGCGGGGTAAATCCCACTTCCAGGGTCCTGAAACAAGATAGGAAAGGTTTCCAAGGAGAAGGTAAATCCATCCCTGAAAAACCCCTCCTTAAGAAGTCGGCCAGCGGCCAAGGGAAAGGAGGCAAAAAGTCGTCTCCCTAGGACATACGGAAGCCGGCGTAGAAAAAGAGGCCATACGCTGTATACAGGCCACTGTCCAACATGCTAAGGCTGCATCGTTCATCCTTGACAGGAGATTCATAGAGGAGCAGATAGACATTGCACTAATGCAGGAACCCTGGATATCATCCTCGGGTAAGGTAAGTAGACTCGGAGGAATTCCAGGAACTATTGTGACCGGGGTCTCAGTTGGGAGGCTGAGATCCTATATAGTTGTAAGGAAAAAGATAAATTATTTCGTTCTTTCAGAGTTCTGCACGGGGGACATGACATCCATTCATGTCCGCTGCCGGGGGGTAAGGAATGCGATGGAGTTTATCGTCTGTTCTGCGTACTTTCCTGGAGACAGAGCTGCCGAAGGACCCCCACCTACAGACGTGCGGGATTTAGTCCGCCACTGTAGAAAGAAAAATATCCAGCTGATAATTGGATGTGATACCAATGCTCACCACACAGTTTGGGGCAGCACGGATATCAACCATAGAGGTGAGTCACTTCTAGATTACTTATTTGAAAAGGGGTTAACAGTAGTAAATAAAGGTACCAAACCAAGGTTTGTTACCCCTTATAGACAGGAGGTTTTAGACCTCACTAAAAGTACTAATTTCATTAACAATAAGATTTCCGATTGGACCGTATCCACTGAACCATCATGTTCAGACTATAGGCATATACTCTTCAGTATAAAACAGGTCCTAGACCATTAGAGTACTACAGAAATGCTAAGGAAACAGACTGAATTGGTTATGTAGAAACCCTCCAGGCTATCCTTAGCACGTGTATATCTAAAATATTCAAACAGAATCACTTGGAGATCTTGGCGGAGCATATCAAAACCGCCATGGTCTCCTCATAGCACGAAAATTGCACACTAAGATGTAAAAAAGTTAACCGAATCCATCTTGGTGGAATAACAACATGAATAAACAAAGAAAGGAGGTTTTGTCAATGGAACAAATACAAGGAAGCTCTAACCTTCTACAATAAAAGCATTAGGAGGGTCAAGAGAGACTTGTGGGGCAAGTTCTGTGAGGGTATAAATGATGCCCCCGGAACTGCCAGAATACACAAGATTCTCTCCAGAGAGCCAGTGAGAACAACCGGTTCGCTCAAACGACCAGAGGGTGGTTTCACTGGTTCCAGAAAAGAAACATTGGAGCTCCTTGCGAACAAACACTTCCCTGGATGTCAAATCTTGGAAGATACAAACGCCAGATCCAACCCTGACCATTTAATCTGGCCTGGGAGGGGCAACTGGCGAATATTCAAAAACATAGTCACTGCACAAGCGGTCAGAGACGCAATAAGGTCTTTTAAACCTTTCAAAACACCGGGGGTAGACGGAATCTTTGCAGCCCTTCTTCAAAAGGGCATGGATGTGTTGATTCCGCATCTGCTAAAATTATTTAGAACAAGTCTGGCTTGAGGGGTTATCCTTACAAGCTGGACACTGACTAAAGTGGTATATATACCAAAGGTGAGACGAACAGAACCGGAACCCTCTTCGTTCAGACCAATAAGCTTGACATCGTTTCTGCTGAAGAGTCTGGAAAAGGTGATTGATGTCCATATCAGGGGGAGGGTGCTAATTGACAGTCCCCCTAGCCCTCATCAATACTTCTACCAGGCTGGCAAATCGCAGAACTTGCATAGCATAATCTGGTCGGAAAATTAAACCAATCTCTCGATAATCGAGAGATAGCACTAACAGCGTTTCTGGACATTGAGGGTGCTTTTAACAATACGCTGCCGGCTTCTCTCGCTGAGGCTATCGCTGCGAGAGGAATCGACCCGCTTATCTGTAGATGGATACAGGCAATGCTATGCGGCAGAACAATAACGACCTCATACCAGGATGAGGCCTTCGAGTTCAAGGCTGCGAAGGGCTGTCCGCAGGGAGGTATTCTCTCACCCTTACTGTGGACCCTTATCGTTGATGACCTGTTAGCGATCATTTCGCTGTGGGAAGTTGACGTTCAAGCATTTGCTGATGACCTGGCAATCATAGTGAAAGGTAAATCGGAGGTGACGATATCGACCGTCCTTCAAGAGATACTGAACACTATTGACAAATGGTGTATAGGGGAAGACATGTCTCTTAACCCGCAAAAGGTAGTTATAGTACCATTCACTAAAAAACGGAAGTTGAATGGTTTAGAACCGCCGACTATCCGTGGTGAAATAATACAATTCTCTTTTGAGGCAAAATACCTGGGAATAGTCCTGGACAAGACCCTCAGCTGAAGTGCACACCTAGATAAAGTGTGTCATAAAGCCAGAATGGGTTTCTGGACTTGCAGGCGGATCTGTGGTAAAACCTGGGGCCTAAAGCCAAGGCAGATGTACTGGCTATACACTATGGTAATTAGACCACGGATAGTGTATGGCGCTGTAGCGTGGTGGAAGAAAAGCCAACAAACGGTTGGCGAACAAAAGCTCACCCGACTGCAGAGACAAGCTTGCCTTACAATTACAGGTGCGTTTCGCACCACACTCACGGTAGCCGTGGAGGTCCTACTAAATCTACCACCCCTGCACCTACTCGTGCAGAGGGAGGCGGAACGGACCACATACAAACTACATCAACTGGCGATCGACAGGCCAGAGGCAATAGTGATGGGAGGCTCAGGACTGCTGGACGAGCTTTTAACGAACAGTATCCTCTCGATGCCTTCGGATCCAATGTCAAAAGTCACGAGCCAAGAACGGCATTTCAATGTAATCGTCCCCAGCCGGGACGAATGGACTCAGCGTGCTGAGGTGCTATTGAGAACCGACCTTGGCTTGTTCACAGACGGCTCGCAAATGACGAACGGAACAGGAGCGGGAGTCTATGGGAGCAAACCGAGAATTAACATCTCATTGAGTCTCGGTCAAAACGCAACCATATTCCAGGCAGAATTATTTGCCATTGAGACCGTGGCAGAGCTGCTGATAAAACGGCAAATCCACCACGGTAAAATCAAAATATTTACTGATAGTCAGTTAGTACTAAAAGCTTTGGAATCCAGCTCTTGTACCTCAAGAACAATCAGGAGTTGCTGCACGGCTTTAAACAGGCTCGGTATGTATAACGGAGTCACTCTGGTTTGGATACCGAGCCACTCAAACTATTTGGGTAACGAGGAGGCAGATCGGCTGGCGTTTGCTGGAGCTGCGCTGCTTCTGGTAGGACCGGAACCATTCCTGGGAATACCGCATGACGTGGCTAACGAGGCGATAACAGGCAGAATGAACACAAGACTAGAGTCTTTCTGGCGGAGCCATTCTGGCCTGAAACATTCGAAGTTGTTCCTTGGAACAGCTTCGAACAAAAAGATGGCGAACCTAGCGCTAGGTCTGGATAGGGCCAAACTAAAAACACTTGTCGGAATTATGACAGGTCACTGCAGACTGAAAGCGCATTTGCACAAAATCGGGCTGGCTGAAGACGGTGAATGCAGGCTGTGTCTTGAGGACACTGAAACAGCCATGCACATCTTCTCAGAGTGCCCAGCGGTGAGTTGCATCAGATTCGAGGTCTTTGGCTAGGCTTTTATAGCCCACAGCGAACTGAAAAAATTACCCGTGAACAAGATTATCGGTTTTATCCAAAAACTGGATCTCGTCGGGGAGATATAAATTAGGGGTGAACCACAATATTCCGTGCGGACGCAGTGGTAGGGTGGACAGACGCCCGCTCGCCATAAATAACATA
Source organism: Megalocaria dilatata (assembly GCA_034642435.1). Taxonomy (NCBI): domain Eukaryota; kingdom Metazoa; phylum Arthropoda; class Insecta; order Coleoptera; family Coccinellidae; genus Megalocaria; species Megalocaria dilatata. The sequence goes on along the minus strand of CM067855.1, from coordinate 77,751,407 downwards.
ACAAGAGACAATATTATATTAACTTGCTCAAGTACAAAGCTCCTGGGTATTTTACTGGATAGACACCTGTGTTGGGATCTACATTGTGATACTCTTACATCTAAACTAAATACAGTGATCTACACAATGAAGGCTATAAGAAATCAAGTTGATATTAGCACACTAAGGACTATCTATTTCTCGAACTTCCAATCACTTATAGCATATGGCATTATTTCTTGGGGTTCTAGTTAACAAGCTAATCATATATTTCTAATTCAGAAGCAAGCTATAAGAACAATGTTGAATATAAATTTCAGATCATCCTGTAGAAGTTGTTTTCGATCTAATAATATCTCAACTCTATCAGGTCTATGTACTGGTCTTATATTTATGAAAACTAAATCTTTTTCAAAAATACACTACATAATTTCAAGAACTTCTCCAAAACTAATTTATTTGAAATATTCAATATGTTTAAATATTTAAATAAGTTACTTCAAAAACTCTCAAAAAAATGTAGCACATGCTCAAAAACAATTAGAATCCAGATAGGGTCAGTTCAATTCTACGTTTGAAAAATAAAATCAAATGAAAAAATAAATAAACTTGTAATCTTACCAAACATTTTCTGGAAACTCTGTGAATGCAAATTTAAACTAGGTAGGTACATCTAATATCCAAGGTACTCTATGTTCTATGCTAAACACAGAAATCACTCAAAGTTTGTAAGGCATTTTATGGCCTTCCTTAAACTACTGGAAACTGTATAAATTTCTTTATTCAAAAACCTAATATAATTATATATTATTTATAAAATAAAATAATGAGAAGCGGCTTTTTCTTGATAGAAGGACAATTACAAAATGTATATCAAAACTTTTTTAATCCGTTAGTCTTCTACGATTTTAATTAAAAAAACTTTTTTTTTTAATGTTTAGAATTTACAAACTTTGTGTGATTTCTGTGTTTAGCATAGAACATAGAGTTCCTTGGATATTAGATGTACCTACCTAGTTTAATTTTTGCGTTCCCAGAGTTTCCAGAAAATGTTTGGTAAGATTACAAGTTTATTGATTTTTATTTTATTCGATTTTATTTTTCAAATCTAAAGTTGAACTGATCTTATCTGAATTCTAATTGTTTTTGAGGATGTGCTACATGTTTTTGAGTGTTTTGAAATAACTTATTTAAATATTTAAACATACTGAATATTTCAAATAAATTAGTTTTGGAGAAGTTCTTGAAATGATGTTGTGTACTTTTGAAAAAGATTTAGGTTTCATGAATATAAGAACAGAAACTAAACATTTTGTCAAATGTTTGTGACAGGCAGAACATACGCATCAGGGCCTGTCTGACGAGTTCAGGTGCGCATTTTTGGAACGAAACATTCAATATCACTTATTTTTTAATTTTTAATTTCAATTAACGGTTTATTTTTGTTGGGTTTTTTATTCCATTTGTTATTGTATAATAAATTTAGATTTTATACATCTATTAAATATAAGCAGTGCTTATTATAAGACATTAATTTAATTCTAAAAACTGAAAGAAATTTTTTTTTGAAATTAAAATCGTAAAAGACTAACAGATTGAATCTGTTTTGATATTCATTCTCCCAATAAGTATAAAAAGTGTATCTGTGTATATTATTTTTCAAAAGGCTGTATTTTCATTTATAATAAATTGTGAACCATATTCTTTCGGTGCGTTTATTGATTTTTAATATAGGAAAAACAAATGTTAACTTCCTTTATTTTATTGATTTACACGGCAATTGTTTCGTCATACCATGACTTCATCAGGTGAGTATTCAAACTGAGGTATACAATGCAAAACATGACCTTAAATACACAGCTCTGGTACAAAAAATAGAGGGGTGGAAGGAGATGGTATACCATTAATGAAAAATATTAAGTAGGGGGGATCTGTTTAAATCTATTTAATCATTCAATAAAATTTGTCTTTTATTATATCTATTGATCTCTAAAGTTTCTAACAGATTTAGTAGATTCAGAGCTGTGTATTGAAGGTCATGTTTTGCATTGTATACATCAGTTGAAATACTCACCTGATGAAGTCATGGTATGACGAAACAATTGTCGTGTAAATCAATAAAATAGCGAAAGTTAACATTTGTTTTTCTTATATTGAAGATGAATTTCCGTCAAGTAAAGACCGAGACAATCAAAAATCAATAATTTCTGATTGTAGATATATTATATATATGATTGTTCCCGCAAAAATAATGTTTTTTTTTCCCCAACTTCATATACAGATTTGGAAAATCACGTTTTGGAGAGACGATATTCAATGCATAAGAAAGAGAACTCCGACCCTCCAGTCGAACATTGGAATTTTCGAAAAAAAAATATGCGCGTTATGATAATGAATAATCCAGTGTATAACTCGAAAAGAATGATCTTCTCTTTCCCACAGATGTAGCCCTTGTGGGGAGTTGGATACCTCATTTCGTTTCGGATGATCAAATCCAGTTGGTGCATAGAACTCAAGAGTGCTGGTATGAAAGTCCATAACAGTTGAAGAACAAATGGGCTCTTCATGAATAGAAATGTTTACTGTAGAAGAAACAATTCAAATTATAAAATGGTAATTTGGTGGACACTCAATTGAAGAGACAATAAATTCATTTATTGATCCATTTAAAGATCGGCCAATTCCTTCAAGTTCCACTACTTCTCATTATATTGAAAAGTTTGAGAAATGTGGGTGTTTACAAACATGTAAAAATTGCAACATTGTTACACCACCAAAAACCATGAGTGTCTGAAGAGAGATATAGATATGTGTAAGCTGTTGTAGAAACCAGTGCATCTTGTTCGAGAAGACAAATTGCTGAACAAGTCAATATGAGTTATAAAACTATTCGGAATTTTTTGAAAAAAAAATTGTTTGTTATAAAGTATAGACTAGCCAATAAAGCTTTTCCGAAAACAAAATAAAACGAATGGAATTTTGTGAAACGATGATGGAAAAAAAAATAGTTCATTTTTGAACAATATCATATTCATTGATGAGTCCTCATTTTCTTTGAACAAAAAACATCAGTGGTACGAAATTGGTCCAGGAAAAATAAACATAAAAATATTTCTGTGCGTACCCAGCATTCACAATAACTAAATGTTTGGACTGAGATTCTGGGGAATTACATGATATGGCCGTTCATTATCGATGGTAACGCTGCCAAATATCTGGAGCTGTTACAGAACCACATTATTCCGACAATTCGACAACTCCCAATCAATTTCGATGATATCTAGTTTGAACAGGATGGTTGTTCAAGTCACAACGCACGAGCAATCACACAATATCTCAGAACCACTTTTTCGCATCGTGTCATTTCTACAAATGGCACGATCGAATGGCCACCACGATCACAGGATTTATCTCAGTCCCATATGCAAAGATAAAGTGATATTTCACCAAAAAGATGCATCGTGGCACAAGTATTATAGTTGACTGCGATTGTAAAATTGCATGAATTTGAATTTGAATAGCTTTGGCATCCGCTCTATTGTCTAGACTTGGCCGCCAGTATTTTTTACCTGTCGCTAAGAAAATGTTCGCCGGAAAGAGATTTGGCTCGGATAAATAGGTGATCGCCTAAACAAATGCCTATTTTAAGGTTGAATGCATGAATAGCCAAGAAAAGTATCAAAAGTTTCTGGAAGCGCTTAAATGACTGTATCACTTTTAAAGGTACCACGTTGATGAATAAAGTCAAATTTGATGAAAAAATCTCGTTTTCTTAATTAAGCCGGAAACTTATCAGCCGATGTCTTCTTTCTTCGTATCTAAACTGACATATTATTAATTATTTGTAATAAATTCGTCTCAAAACAAAAACACCGTATAATTAAAGTTTACCCAAAAGTTAAAGAATATCTAATTCATTTTCCATTAACCCTTTGACAATCTATGTATGTCCTGCTTAGTTAATTCAGGTACCCAGAGGGTCAAGTATACCTTTTAATGCAGTAAACTTTAATCCCGCTGGTAATCAAGCTATTTATGACAGTTTAATTGTTTAATCGAATCAGTCTTCACCTGATGAAAATCCATATTAAATAATATTAAATTTATTACTACCTACAACAGTATATTTTCCCCCTTAAAATATAGTAGTTTGAGCACTAACCTCAACCCGAATGTTGTTTTTATTCAGTCGTGCATGTGTCTTTTTTCGGTTAATTGTTATTATTTCTTGGTATTCATTGCTGTAATTTTGCAATTAGTTTATTGCAAATGGAATTTCAATGGGATCGAAATTGTCTTGAGATTAGAGATCTGGTTAAAAATATTGCCAATTTATCAAAATAACCTATATATTTCGGAATCAACGTTGCATTGCATTCCTTGAGATATAACCAATATAAATAATCTGTGTGTCAAGATCTGGTGTCAGGGATTATTATAACTAATATATTATAAATAGAATAATATGTGAAAACTTGGTATCAGGGATTAGAGATAAGTGGACTGTATTAGAGTATATGGTGTCAAGAATTAAATGAATACTGCACTTGAACAAGTATAGAAGATATCTATAAAGTATAAAAATATGTATCTTAAAATGATTAAAGTATACAAAAATAACTCACTGAACTTCTTCTGTGTGGTGCTGTGGGTCTCGTGTGTTGTATGTGTTTGAATAGAATCTGCTAGACTGGTGTGTTGTGTACGTTAGAATAGTTTCTGCTAGACTGGTGTGTTGTGTATGTTAGAATAGTTTCTGCTAGACTGGTGTGTTGTGTGTGTTGGAATAGAATCTACTAGACTGGTGTGTTATTTATGTTGGAATAGTCTGATGAACTGGTGTGTTGTGTATGTTAGAACAGAGCTGTCAGAGACCAAATTAATTTGGTATATCAAAACAACATGAAATTCAGTCTATGGTTTCTGTGGTTATTCTTCCTCCATAGAGAAACCTAATTCTTTCGAAAGCAACCACGGTATACAGATAATAAATTATACAAAAATACTTGAATATTACAGAATGCAGATGCGCAAGTGACTTGCGCATGAGATTACATAGAGTAGCGGGAGTTTGCGCCTTAACATATATCCCGTTATTGAAATATACATTTCAATACAAACAAATATAATCAATTATGATATATGAATAGAGGATATATTGTTAACAATGACACAGGCAAAAAAAAGTTACAAGTGCACGCAGCTGTCTGCAGAAAGTTGGCGAGCGTATAGATTTGATCAACGTTTCTGTATCCTGAATGGAAGGTTAGATAATTTCTTTACACTAAGCCTGTACTCTGCATTTAAGGTCTTCACGGATGCGACTCGAACAATTCCGTCTTCTCAGGAATGGAGTTCTGTGACCCTGCCGAGGGACCATTTTATAGGCGGTAGATTATCTTTTTTTACTATGCTATTAACCGATATATTGTGATTGAAAAATTGCCATTTTGTTGAGGTAATCAAACGGTGTAGGAACTTTTTCTGCCATGGAGTCCAAAAATGTTTTCTCACATGTTTGGCATGTTGCCCGGCGGATAGGTGAGAACTTTAAACTTCTCGGAGATCCAGATTAGCAGAAAATGGCCCACCAACGAGTAAATGACCGGCATTTGAAGGAAAAGGTCATTGGGGTCAGATGAAAGAGGGAATATGAGACGCGAGTTCAATATGTCGCCTACAGTCCGAAGAAAATGGTATTTGAAGGGTTTGACTGTAGCTTTTCAAAGGCCACCAAAATGTGGTGATTTTGGCGGTATAAAATGTCAAGTGATACTATTCTTATCACAATAATGTCTTGAAGTTTCATTATGTTCAGGCGAAAAAAATTGTTTTTGTACCTCATTAAGCGCGTTACTAGCCCCTACAAAGTTTGTAACATTGTCGAAATAAATCGCGATGGATTTACCTCTTCTATAGAAAAATATTTTGAGGCTTGCTATGAAGGCCTCAGAACTTAGGTCACTAAACAATTCGAGATGAACTGCCTTAGTGGTCATGCAATCATATATTGCAACATAAACCTTGTGTTTATTACGTTTTCTGAAACGCTTCTCCTTAATGAACGAAGGTCCGCCGACATTCATAAAGGGCGAGAGCTGAACACGCGAGCTTCAGGTAAATTGCCCATGAGATATTCCGCACCCTCTTGGTTTCGCTCGAAAACATCGTACATACAGGTAAATTATACCTTAAGTTGCGTTTCGGCAGTTGAGAGGCTAGTATGGCCAGTATGGCCTGGTTAGCGTATGGAATACAGCGTGGCAAAGTGTTCCAGCATGATTCAAGCGCACATGTTCCGCACGAATAAGATTGGTTGTCATTTTGTGTTTGGAGGGAAGTAAAATGAGGTGAATTTGATGCTATGCAAGTTTAGAATTTTTTAATCGTCCGCCAACCCGAAGTATTCCTTCTTCATCGATAAAAAGACTCAAGATGGAGAACCCTCCTTTTAGAAAAGCTTGGAGATGATTTTGTAGGGCTCTTACTTCTTGAGGCAATGCATCATGTTGAATAATTTTAAGTATAATTGTAAAGGTCACGCCTTTTTTTGATTTGCCCAAGGAGCCAATTCATTCGTACGCTTAAAGTTACGCCTAAATCGACGTATGTATGCCACGAGAAGTTTCAATTCATCAAATGGACTATACTTTTTAAGCGGATCAGGCTGGATAACTAAAGTTTGCGCAAAAATCGAGGAAGAAATAGCCTGTTTCATTTCGGGTAGTTCATGCAGTAAATGGTTTTGTAGGGGCCATGATGCTTCGGAGCTTGTTAGCCATTGTGGCCCTCTCATCCAGATATTGTATTTTAAGATATGAGAAGGAAAGAGACCGCGGGATAGAAGAACCGCTGGATTATCTGGGGATGGAACGTGATGCCAATAGTCCTTCTCAGTAAGAGTCTGAATTTCGGCGACGCGATTAGCGACAAATGTTTTTAGAAGGTGAGATTGTGTATTCATCCAATGAACGCTTATAGTCGAGTCGGACCATAGATGGATGTCCTGAAGCTCGACATTCAAAACTTGTCGTGTATTAGTGTACAGACGAGAAAGTAGTAGAGCAGCCCATAATTCTAATCCAAGTAGCTTCTGAGATTTCAGTGGTGCCACTTTGGATTTGGAGCATATCAAATTAAGGAGGACATTTCCCTTGTTGTCGACAGCGCGAAGATAGATACATGCTCAGTAGGCCATTTCGCTAGCGTCTGAGAAGCCGACATTTACGGAAGAAGGGGCAATTGGACAGCGGTTGAAACGGATGTTGTTCAACGATATGAGTGGCTGTTTGAAGCTGTCCAAGATGTGTGTATATCTTGAGAAATGGATTCATCCCAAGTTATTTTAGCCTACCATAATTGCTGCATGAGAATTATGGCATGAACTATGAATGGTCCCAGTAATCCTAAAGGGTCGAATAATTTCGAGATTTGTGAGAGAATTGCACGTTTAGTGATATGCTTGTCAAAAAGGTTCAAGTTTACTGAATAATATAATAAATCTTTAGTGGCGTTCGAGTGAATACCTAATGTTTTAACGGACGCGTCGAGATTGAGCCACATTACAACATAATAACATAAGGTTTTTTTTTTCACTTTAATATATATGAAATTAAAATTAGCCCATAGTTCTTTTTTACTGCTGTCGGTGAATTTTTTTCTGAAAAATGCTTTTTTTCCTTTCGTACGCTAGCTATAAAGAGGTTCTGCAGTAATTTGTAGCTGATACGGTTGTACTGCGTTTTGAATTCACCACTGCATTTATTACCTTCGAAATTTCGAAATACACATTCATCAGAGTTTAAAAAATTTTCTTGAAATTTCTAGGTCTTCTACATTTTGCTGGCAAATAACTCTTTTTCCATTGCATTATACACAAAAGTCCGATACTTGCATGGCCCATAGTGGAAATTACCACAAAGTTTATATTCCTAAAGCTTCTGTCTTTCCTTTTGTTGACCTGAAGTTCCAGGGATGCTGCTCTCTCGACCAACATTTCTGTAGTTCTGATTTTCAGGAACACCAGAACCACGTTTTGACCTTGAAAAGTACACATCCATTTCTTCAGTTTTACCTCTGCAATCTCATTTTTTATTCTGCCACTAGCTTCTTCTTGGTTCTATAGCTAATTCAAATGACAGCTCACCTCATCTTCGAAAAGTCGATCGAAAATAGGACCTTTCTCAAAACTCATGATGAATTTATCCCTAAAAATGGTGCCCAATTCGTTTGATTTGAAATTACATGTTGAGCCTAGTTGATTAATTCGGACGGCCCATTCTTGCACCGTCTCAGTTTTCGCCTTTGTACTACCATAAAACTTTTGTCTATCCGAAAAAACTAACTTCGCAGGTGTGAAATATGCATCGAAATACTCCACTAAGTCATCGAAACTTTTATCTTGTGGCCTATGTGAAATGCATAAACTATTCAATAATTGAAAACTGCTTTCACAACAGTTCAAAAAAATTGCATTTTTGATAACAGAATCTGATATATTATTTGCTACGAGGTAGTTCATTAGTTGTACCTTATACACAGCCCAGTCCGATAGACTCAGATTATATTCTCGCAAATGGCCGATTTGAGACATTGTTTATGCACTTTTCTATTTTCCACGGAAAAACACTTCACATAATTTAATAAAAAAGTCAATGATCAATTATCAACCGCGTCAAATTTTACTCGCCGCCACTGTTCTGTTCGGTCACCTTATAACATTACAGGGGTTTAAGACAAATAACTATACGTTTCATTTTACGATTTATTTCCATTTCCATAATGCATATCTACATAAATCAAAACATAAATTCACAATGAATATAATATTAAATTATTGCACATCTGTTTATCAGATGTCATCCAAATAAATCCGATATGGAACTCAGTAGTATACTACTCTGTCATGAAAGTACCGGGAATTTTCAATTAAAACAACATTTTTACATTTAATCTTCAAAATTTATTGGGTCGCCTTCAAAATAGGCTCCATTTGCCCCAATACATCTATACCAACGGCACTTCCAATTATCGAAACATTTTTTATAGGCGCTTTCCGGGATGGACTTTAGCTCTCGCGCCGTATTTTGTTTTATGGCTTCAATCGACTCAAAACGGGTGCCACGAAGGGGCAATTTTAGTTTTGGGAAGAGGAAAAAGTCGCAGGGAGCCAAATCCGGCGAATACGGTGATTGCTGAAGCACGTTTGTTGATTTTTTGGCGAGAAAGTCAGTCACAATCGTAGCTCGGTGAGAAGGCGCGTTATCGTCATGCAAAATCCATGAGTTGTTCGCCCACAAATTTGGCCGCTTCTTATGGATACGCTCACGCAAACGTTTCATAACGCCTAGGTAATACTCCTTGTTTACCGTCTGACCCTCTGGAACGAATTCGTAGTGTACCACGCCACGGATATCGAAGAAAACAATGAGCATCACCTTCATTTTCGAGCGGCTTTGGCGTGGTTTTTTCGATTTCGGCTCATTTTTTGCCACCCATTCCGATGATTGCTGGCTTGTTTGCATATCGTACTCGTAGACCCAGGTCTCATCACCAGTTATAATGCGTTCCATGAATGTAGAATCGGAATTACAGCGATCCAGCATGTCTGAAGCAACCTGTTCGCGATGACGTTTTTGAAGAAAATTCAGGTCTTTCGGTACGAGTCGTGCGGCCACCTTTCTCATGCCCAAAATATCAATCAAAATCGTCCGTGCGGACTCGTGGGATATCTTAAGATCATGTGCTATCTCTCTCAAGCTGGTACGACGGTTTTCCAGCACCCTTTCCTTAATTTTATCGACGTTATCTTCGATCGAAGCCGTCGATGGGCGTCCGGAACGAGGCGTCCTTGAAGGCTCTGTACCACTGATATGCACGAGTTTTCGATAGAGCATTATCACCAAAGGCCTTTTGCAACATTTTCAATGCATCGGCACACGAAAATTTATTTGCAACACAAAACTTTAAACAAATTCTTTGCTCAACGTAATCACCCATAATAAAAATCGGCACGCACTCTGACATCAACTGATTTAATCAGCTGTTGCAAACACACTAGTTGACAGATACCGCTCAAGCTTGGCATAGTAATTAAGGACAGTGGTACCAACCTAGGAAAAAAAATCTTACCTACCTCATTGCCCCGCCAGATTTAAATCGATAATTCCCGGTACTTTCTTGACAGAATGTATATCAAATATGTATACATATCTGAAATATACTACACCCCGAAAATTTTAAATTTGTGAGTCATTTCTTGAAGAAGCTACATGTGATGAATAAAAACATAAAATTCTCTCTTCTGTCTTTTGAAAGTGAAATATGATAAACGTTATTTTATGAAATTTTAAAATGGTTCTCCTGAAGAAACGGAAAATTTCATAAAAATGAAAAATACTTCTTCCTCTGATCTGCATCTTAACATTCTAGCAAGAAAGGATGGAGAAAACATATATTGAACACAATTTCATAGGTACAGATTTAGTAATCGCCAAAATTAGACTGGGGAAATATTCAAAAAATTTTCGTGATTCATCTTATAAATTATCTTGTTCGGAATTCTACATTAGCATAAGTGTGTGTTATAATTATCAAATCGAAATATTGTACTAAATTTGGGTTCGACCATTTTCTTGGTTTTCCTTAAACCTTTCCAACAATTCACAATCATTTTCCTCAAGCACTGTATCTTTTCATACATTCTGGTGCAGTGCTTGCATCCAAAATGGCAAGGTCTTCTAGGCATTACGTTAGCATTTGTATGGTTTTTCCATGCACGATGTTCAACAGTGATATCTTATTCTTGTAACGTCTATCCATTTTGTAACTTAACCTTAGGAACTACTTCAAAGCAGCATGGTCCATCCTCAGTAAAAATTTACGTCCATACAGGTATTTGTAAAAATGTTCCATGTACTCGATGACAACAAGATGTTCTCTCCTATTGACACAGTAATTACATTCAGGCTTTGACGATACTTGCTGAAGTATCCTATCACCTTTTCCTGGCTGTCCTGAATTTACACACCACCTATGACCGTAATACTTGCGTCCGTGTCCAATATAAATCTGTCTGTGGATAATTCAAAATGGGAGCTGATATTAATGCCCATTTCAAGCAATTGAAAGCTGTCATATATTCTTCAAACCAGTCAAAATCTTTTCTTTCTTCTGTCAATCTAGTTAATGGTTTAGCGATATAAGCAAACCCTAGGACGAAGTGCACAAGCCAAGAAAGCTTCGCACTTGTTACTTGTCTTGCGGTTTCGGCCACCACTGAACTGCCTTCATCTTATCTGGATCAGCACTGATGCCTCTTTTAGATACGGTATAACCTGAGTACTTCAATTATTTCTTCAAGACATGACACTTTTTAGGGTTTAATTTGAGATTGGCACTTCGCAATCTTTCGTACACGTCTGTCAGGTTCCTTATGTGCTTATCGAATGACTTTCTGATAACAATTACGTCGTTCAGATAAACGAAACACGTCTTCCATGATAATCATCATAAAGTAGTTTCCATAAATTACTCGAAAGTAGCAGATGCATGACAAAGTCCCAATGGCATTACGGTGAAGTGCCTGCCATATGTAAAGCCAATGGTAAAGGTCGTCTTCTCTTAACTTTTAGGGTCTAATTCTACCTGTCACTATCAGCATTTCAAATCCAGAGTAGAAAACCATTTCGAACCAGTCCTTTTTAGTGACTTCACTGAGCTGCCGGTAGTCAACACAAAATCAACTACTCCCATCTTTTTAATTCACTAAGATCCTAGGTAAATCTCAAGTTCTATTAACCCTTGCTGTTGCATACCTTTCATCTTCCTGTTCGCTTCTTCTCGTTTAGCAAGTGGGAGTCTTCTTGGATGCTGTCGGATCGCACGAGAGTTTTCGGTATTGTTGGGATGTTCCACAATATTTGTTCTTCCTATTTGAGCTTCGTCATGGCGTCATGTCAACATCTCAATCAGTCTCTGCAAATATTTAGCTTTCACGGGTACTTATTTTTTTTCGCCAATCAAACCTGTCTCATGCTGCGCTACTTTTTTCCAGAACTGCTTTTCTCTTTAGATTTATTGGATAACCATTGGCATTAAGTATTCTCACAGATACTTTGTTTTTTATGTTTTCTCTACTAGAAGTTCATTTTTGCCGTTATGTTCGCAATTGGGTTCAATGAGCAGAAGACATTCATTCTGGAGTTCTCCGTCCAGATATCCCTTTACTGAACTTTTTGCCTGGCCAGGAAGGGCTATATTTCGGGTTAGAAGGACTTGAACCGTGGCTTCTTCACACATGTGAAGACACTTCCAGTTCTTATGACATCGTTCTTCATGTTTATCTGGAAACCGTACTTCTTTATAACATCCATTTCCAAGATTATTTCTTCTGTGATATCTGCCATAGGCACTTGATGGTCAAATAACATTTCCCCATTCTCCATAAAAATTTTCATTCTTCCGTGTGTTGAAACATCTTTGCCTGTCGCTGTCCGTAACCGTATCATAGGAGGTATGGTCTTCCCAAATCTTTCTAATATGTCAGGCACCACGGTTCTGGTTGCACCTGTATCTATCAGCAATTTTATTAGACCTTCGTTGATTTTATCATCGACATGAATACTATAGAACTTCATGGCTGCATGGATTGTTACTTTTGGAGCAGTAGAGTAGCGGGTTGGCTTATGTCCCTTTTAGTTTTCGTTATCGCGTTTGTCTTCTTTGACTGGCTTCTTAGAACGTCGGTGAATATGCCCCAATTCACCACAATTCCAACACCTAGATCCTTTGAAGCGTCGATCTTTGGATCGATGATTCTCAACCATTCGATGAACCATTTCTGCGATACCCTCAGTCGTCATTTGTTTAACAGTGCTTCGGACCTATGTGATATTTTTTTGCGGCGCTTGTTTCATTGATTCAAACTCCAGTGGATGAGTCAGACCATCATCCAAAGTCCTAGGTCGGGCCAAGCGTAGTGTTTGCTGATTATCAGTAACCCTCAACTGGATAGTTATTTGAGAAAAAATGACCAACCACTTGCGGCGCTTGTTTCATTGATTCAAACTCCAGTGGATGAGTCAGACCATCATCCAAAGTCCTAGGTCGGGCCAAGCGTAGTGTTTGCTGATTATCAGTAACCCTCAACTGGATAGTTATTTGAGAAAAAATGACCAACCACTTGCTCTTTCATCATCGGCGATATGAATATTGACATCCTAAAAAATGACGAACATTGTTATGAGTACTTGAATATCTTGAGTGAATATGGGTATATATCAACAATTAATGATGCAACTAGAGTCCAGAACACTAACGGAACATGCATTGACCACATCTTCATTGAATCTAAACTAAATATAAGGGATCAAATTCTGCCTCTCATTGCACGGACTGACATCACCGACCATTACACAATCGCACTTCAGATTATACTAGCACAAAACGAGCACAGAACACCAAGAGCACACCAGAGAAAATGCGTTGATATGAAGAGGTTAGGAAGTGTACTAGGAAATGAATCTTGGATTTCCGTTTTCTCTTCCACCGACCCCCAATGAAAGTACATGCGATTTCATTGACGTTATTAGTCGGGCTATAAAAGAATGCACATCAGTCAAAATCTCCAAAAGAAAAAACAACAGAATCTCAACTTGGATAACAAGATCTCTTGTCAAATCTTCCGATACAAAAAATCGACTATTCAAGACTTCACGGACTGAAGATTCAGGACTGAAAACGCAGTATACAAACTACAGAAATTTGTTTACAAAACTGATTAAAAAAGCTAAACTAGATTATTACCAGAAACAGATAACTGACCATACATCGGATAGTAAAGCACTGTGGAAGATAGTTCAGGATAACTATTCAAAAAAAGATAAAAGAATAATAACAACAATAAAGAATTACTCTGGGGAACTAGTAACTGATAAAAAACAAACAGCTGATAATTTCAATAAAGTCTATACACAAATCGAAAAAAAATGGCCAACAATATTTAAAAAAACCCAAATTATTTTCCTCCAAGAAACATCTCTATGAATTCATTCGTACTCCTACCAACTGATGCGGGAGAAATTGCGGGTCTCATCGGCGAACTGAAAAATAAAAAAGTGCAGGCATGGATGACATAAGCGCTGAAACTCTCAAGTCCATCAGTATCTATATTAAGAAACCCCTTTCATATTTGATTAATTTATGCATGAAAGAGGAAACCTGGCCAAATACTTTTAAAGAAGCTATAGTAGTGCCAATCTACAAAAGGGGGAGGAGTCAGAGATAACCAATTACCGACCCATATCGCATTTAACCAAAATTTTTGAAAAAGCAGTCAAAAAGCGACTGACCTCTTACATTTCCAAATACAAGTTGATATCTGACAAACAGTATGATTTCAGAGAAAAACTTTGGACTCAAGATGCACTACGGGCTCTTATTATAAAAATATCGTCGGCTTTAGATGAAAAAACGTGCCTCTGCTTTTACAGACGCTGGAGGATATTGGCATACGGAAACAGTGTCTCAAACTTTTTGAAAGTTACCTCACCAATAGGTTTAAGTGCGTGAGAGTGGATGATGAAATCAGTGAACGAGGGGTAATAGAATACGGAGTACCGCAGGGGACCGTACTTGGTCCTCTCCTCTTCAACATTTATATCAATGGAATGTTCTCTGTGGAAAGCAATGGGGAAATACTGGTATTTGCTGATGATACCGCAATATTTTACAAAGCAAACAATTGGGAACAACTGAAAAACATCGTACAGAGTGACTTACCCTCGATCAAAAATTGGCTGGAATACTACCTACTCACTGTGAACCTTGACAAAAGTTTTATCTACCATTTACCTCCAATCGTTCCAACGCGCCATCATTCAATTGTCTTACATTCTCTACAAGCAGAAAACAGAGAACAATTTTACCCCAACAAAAAGTTAAATACCTAGATGTATTCATAGACACTCACCTCAGATGGGACTGGCATATCAACTATGTTTGCAACAAACTACGTTCAATCATTTACAAATTTAAATATCTAAAGGATATACTAACATTTCATCAGCTCAAAATTCTGTATCATGCTTTGTTTGAAAGTCACTTACGATATGGCATAGTGGGCTGGGGAGGGGCACTGAAGACTCATATGCGCCCTCTAGAAATATTGCAGAAAAGACTACTGAAACTGATCCTCTCTGAAGATTATAAGTATCCCTCGGAGAGACTCTACAACGAGGCTAATGTTTTCGATCTCCGACAACTCTATTATTATAATACAATCCTAACATACCACAAGAGTGGAAACACTTTCATTTTGCCATCTCAATCCTATCCCACTCGGAAAAATCATCTCGACAAAGTTCCCCAAATGCAAAAAATTAGTTGGGCAACGAACTTATCGATACCTACATCTAAAAATGTATAACACCATCCCTCTCCGTATACGCAGAATTGGTAACCTAATGCTGCTGAAAAGAGAATTGAAGTCGTTTATTTGTGGTGAAACACGGCAAAAAATTGCAGGTTATGTGGACAACAGATAAATTGTTTTGCTGCTAGTGCGCTGCTGCTACCTCACTCCAATCCTGCTTGTGTGATTTATTGTTCGAGATTGTGTTGTTAGTTTTCCTCCTTTCTTCTCCTCACATTTGGATGTTTGTGTGTGCATGTGTGGGGTGTCTACTAGTCTTTTAGAAAATTTTGTGAACATAACTCTAATCATAGTTCGATATCTTATACTATATATGTTGTTTGCATTTATTCTGTGAAATTTCTTTTTATATTTTATATTTTTATTCTCGAATAGGTGCCTTTCACTTGTCGAAATTTCTGATGTTTATTCCCTTTTGTACCTTTTTGACTACAACTTGTATCATTTATCCTTTGAATAAGCATTATTGTTATAATTGAAGAGATCCGGATCCTCTAAGGATCATACGAGTCACAGAGTTCCTCATAGATTATATAAATTTCATCATTATGTCATTTTATTTACCCGCGTTATTTCTGTGTCAAAATACTCTGTGGCGCTGTAACTTGAGACGTATGTGATTAGTGAGAATAACAAAGGAGAACAATGTCCTTATAGCGTCCCCATTGTATTGGAATTCATTTGAGAGGAAGGTTCTTGGAAATAAACCTCCTTAGCAACTTAGTAACATATTCGAGATAATAGTAATTATAACAGTGTTCCTTGGTAACTCTTAGTAAGTAAACTTCCTTTAAAATGCTTCTGGTTAATTGCATGCTTTACATTTTTAAATACCACCTTTGTGTTAATGTGAAATGAATGACTGCACGCTCGTTCATTGTACTTCGTTTTTCGTTCTTATCTTTTAGCTTCGTTGTTATTTAATCCAACCGGAATGTTTTAACTAAATTGCATTACCTTTGTACATAACTAAAGTGACCCTCACAAGTTTTCTGTTTGTATTGTATACTTTCTCTCGGTGCCTGATTGCTTTTTGCTGTATTTGTAAATAGTGGTTCTTTATCTGCGTAATACTTGCTAATAGGGATTTATATTATCTTTTCTTACTAAATGCGGTGCTTGATATGTAACGGATTTGTTTGTACTCTTGTGTGATCCCCTGGATATCCATTTCTTTGTTTGTTCTTATTGTAACGTCCATTAACACGCCTGGGTGATGGGGTACTGCATCTATGTTATTATGTCCTAGTTGTGTTACATATTTGTCATATGCATGTGCCCGCTTACTTTGAGAGATTGTATTCCATATAAACCAGTGGCGTTCTTTAGGGTAAATTGCTGGGTAGTCCTGATAGAGGACAACATATCGTATAGAGAAAGTAAATAACTCCAGATATCCAACGCTACTGTGAGAATGTGTGAGTGATTGCTAGATAATTGTTCCGAGGTATTGTGATGTCCCCAGGGATTAGTTTACGTGACCCTTCAGGTAGTGTTCGGTTCGTTCTTCAGTAATATCTGAGCCTTCCTGGGCCTTGTCACCCTGAGGAGGTCAGATACAGTTCCTTTGATAATAACTTCTCCGGTCGACTCGAATTAGGTTAGATCCCCTCTTCAAGGAGATCTCCTGGGCATGCCACAATTACCCTTACCTTACTGTCCATTTAAACTTACCCCTTGTAATTGAGGTTCAGCACTGATTACCGGAAGTAGAGTTGTAGGTGCGCATGCTGGCTGTATCCCCTTTTCCTGCATAACTTTACCCTTTCCGCTGCATAAGAATGATATCTGATTTGAGCGAATACCGACCTAACAATATGTAATAATTAGTCATTTAGACCCGGGGCGCTATTGGTTTCACTGGGGCGCTTTGCGAACCACTGCGTAGAGTAGATTTAACCACAGGCTGATGAATGTGTTTCCATTTATTGGGGGTTGTTGCTTTTGAACATTATTAATAAAAATATATTATTCTGGTATTATTGTGTTTCGAATATTTGAACCTCCCGTCACTGTTTCCTTGCTCTCGTTAGGTGTAATTTGGGGTGCCTACACAAAGTAACGTCCTATTCGCCCGCCACTAGACGATCACGGTAAAAAGGTTAGCACTCTTTAGATTACTTCGTATAACTCCAGATCTTTAAGAGTACTCCGTAAACCCCTAGATCTTTAAGAGTACTCCGTATAACCCCAGATCTTAGAGTACTACGTAACATCCCGGATCTTTTAGAGTACTCCGTAAGGTACGGGATAGCTCATTATACAAGCCAAAAAGCAGCATATAGTTGTTCAAAGCGTGCACAAATTTATCGAACACTGGTCCTGCAACTATATCTCTACAAAATTGTATAACGCTGTCCCAACACATATAGGGGAAGGATCAATTATCTGGTTTCATATAGGAAAGAGATGAAGTCATTGAATTTGTTTGAAAGTGCATATGTATGTGTGTATGCTTACCTTAATTGACTAGTCTTAAGTTTTATTTCATGAATGAAGTTGGGTTTTTACCATTGTTGTTTCCATATTACTTCATTATCTCGTTAATTTAGTTTTATTTATCTCGTCTATACTGTTTTTTTTTATATATATTATTACTGTTCATATTAATTTCTCATGGTATTTAACTTTATTGCATGTGACAATACTGTACTTCTTAAATCTAGAATTTCAATGTCTACTAACTCTATTATATTTTTGCGAAACAAGTACCAAAGCACTTATCGCCAACCGACTTTATTCCCATTTATTTAGATATTGTTTGTAAACACTTTCTCTTCGAATAAAGTTATATTTTTATTATATATATACTTTCAAAGTTGAATTATTCCCACAAAATTTATTTTTACTGCACTATTTGGTACGACGCTGCTCGGTGACTCATTGACTACTGCTCCCCATCCTGTTTCTTTGTCTGCTTATTTACGTAGTTTCTCGAACTTCCAGTAGCATCCCGATCATTTTCGGACATAAGTTCAGGAAAACCAGTGACGTAGTGGGCTTCATTGTTACACTTTTTATACATTTTTCACATGGCGTGGCATTCATAAACTACCGAAGAGTTGATGGATGCTATACCAAAAAGAAACAATTCTTCTTTTGAAGCGAACCAGTTATTGAGCCATTTCTGTATATTTTCATTCGTTGTTCAATGAAAACGTGTCCCACCGATGCGATTAGATGATAATCGGATGGAATCAAGCCTGAAGGATATGTCGTATGCGCTAGTATTTTCCGACTGAAAACCTCCATCGTTTCCATGACCTGTTTTGCTGTGTGATGGGGCATTATCAGGGACTACAATGACTTTGTGTTGATTTTTTCCATGTTTCGGTAGTTTTTCATGCTCAATTCGAATTGATCACTTGTGTTGTTAGCGATCAGTGTTAATGGTTTCACCATGTTTTAGCAGCTCATAACATCTTCCACCCTTTGAACCTCACCAAATACAGAGCATTGTTTCCGTTTTAAAGCAACTTGATCTTGCAGTGAATGTCAATGATTCGCCTGGATTTATGAATGATTTATAATGCTTAGGATTCTCAAAATATATCAAACGAATGGATATGGCGTTATATTCGATATATACTCGAGTTTTTGTTGATTTTGAGTATCATATTCATCAAATGAGAATTGCAATTCGATGTACGCGAATTTTTTCAGTGGTTCTCATGCTCTTCGTTTCTTACCATGAAATCACCACTTTATTTTACTTAGAGCATTTTCACTGTAAGCTCAAACATTCGATGTGATTCTGCGGTAGTTTTATTCAAATTTTTTGTCATACTAATGTTCTCAAATCGTGGTTTGAAGGTACAAAACTTGACATGTTTAAGGATATATAAAAATTTACCATTGTATGGAGCTTGGGTTCTTTATGTTGAAAATCTTCGTCAGCTTAAAACAAATTGTAGAAATTACTATGTTTTACTACCAAAAAAGATATATTACACATTTTCTTGTGACTCGAGTTTCGGGAAATGAACTATCCCATCATCAGACAACTGAAGACCTAACAGTGGTACAGAGGTATTAAAACAAAAGTGATAAATATTTTGAATATTTCAATAGATTCTAGATAACACCTTATAGTGGTACAGAGGTTTACAAGCGGAACGTGATAAAAAACCGGGTTTAAAAAAGAGGGGCCTTCTAACAAATATCGGAATGTCGGCAATCGACAAAGAAGGTTGTTAAACAGATGGTACCCATTTAAATATCTCGAATAATTTTTGAGGTTACATAGCTCCGTACAGTCATTCATTATTTTTACATTATTTTGTTGTTTATCTCAAATATTTGGATTTACATAGCTCCATACAGTCATTCATTATTTTTCGAATTATTCTTATTGTGAACGAATTTGAAAATTTCAATAATCAGGTTTCTTTTCTTTTGAATCTACATGTAAAATTTTCTTAAGATTTTTTTTTCGAAATGAATTGTTTTCTGAAGAATGAGTGGCAAAAGTTGAATTTTTGTTTACTTTTCATTAAATTCATTTAATGTTTGTTAAAAAAAGTTTTAAATAGATGTTACTTTTTAAATATCTCAAATATTTTCGATTTACATAGCTCCGTACAGTCATTCATTATTTTTACATTATTTTTATTGTGAACTAATTTGAAAATTTCAACAGATTCTAGATAATCGAGTTTCTTCCATTCTGATTCTTACATGTGAAATTTTAAGATTATCTATTGTGGGAAAGGAATGACCGTTTTCTAGACAAAGAGTAGCAAAAGTAGAATTTTGTTTATTTTTCATGAAACTCATTTTATGTTCGTTGAATCTCGTCTTGAAGGAACGTCCTGTTTGGCCTATATATTTATTACTGCACGTAGAACAAGATAACTCATAAACTCCTGATTTGTGTATGTTTGGAGTAGGGTCCTTTGCCTTAAATAATACCGATGATAATTTGTTTTGCGTTTTGAAGGCAATATTGACATCTTATTTTGAAAAACTATTGGCCACTTTTTGACTTATGCTGCCGAAGTACGATAGAGAAATGAATTTTTTATTTTCTTCAGTTTTTATGATGGGATAAATTTTTGCTCATAGCTATTTTAGATAGTTTCTGTTGAATTAGATTATCTATTATATTGGGGTTGAAATCGTTGTCCGCGGCTATTGATTTTATAGTCAGGACTTCAGCTTCGCGGTCATTTTTTAATAAGGGTAATGCGAAGGATCTATGGATCATCGATTGATACGCTGACATTTTTTGTGAATATGGGTGATTGGAATCAGTAGGAATACATATATAAGTGGATGTGGGTTTTCTGAACACGTTGAATTCTATTTTTCGATTTGAGTGTGATATCGAGAGATCTAAAAAATGTAATGCTGTTCTTCGATTCTTTTTTTAATTTGAATTTAATTTTTGGGTGAATATTATTCAGGAAATTCAAAAATTGACTCAGTTGTCTGGATGTTCCGGAGATACACGTGAGAATATCGTCTACGTTTCTGTACCAAAAATGAATATTTACAGGTAGTTTCGAATTGAAGATTTTATTTTCTATTTCTGAATATGTCTGCAAGAAGTGGACTCAGTGGTGAGCCCGTAGCTAGGCCGTTTAATTGTTCGTATATTTTATTATTAAATTGAAAATAGTTTTTGAGCAGGCATTGTTCTAAAAGGGCAATGAAATCACCGTGTATCACGGGATTTACATGTGATTTTTCAAGAATTTCTGAAGCTAAATGAATGCTATCATTTCTCGGTATATTTGGAAAAAGATTATCTGCATCAAAGCATACTAGGTAGGAATTAATTGGTAGAGAAAAATTTTCTAGTTTCGTTGTCCTTTTAGAACAATGCCTGCTCAAAAACTATTTTCAATTTAATAATAAAATATACGAACAATTAAACGGCCTAGCTATGGGCTCACCACTGAGTCCACTCCTTGCAGACATATTCATATCAGAAATAGAAAATAAAATCTTCAATTCGAAAATACCTGTGAATATTTATTTCTGGTACAGATACGTAGACGATATTCTTACGTGTATCTCCGGAACATTCAGACAACTGAGTCAATTTTTGAATATCTTGAATAATATTCACCCAAAAATTAAATTCAAATTAAAAAAAAAATCGAAGAACAGCATTACATTTTTTAGACCTCTCGATATCACACTCAAATAGAAAAATAGAATTCAACGTGTTCAGAAAACTCACATCCACTGATATATGTATTCCTATTGATTCCAATCACCCATATTCACAAAAAATGTCAACGTATCAATCGATGATCCATGGAGCCTTCGCATTAACCTTATCAAAAAATGACCGCGAAGCTGAAGTCCAAACTATAAAATCAATGCCGCGAACAACGGTTTCAACCCCAATATAATAGATAATCTAATTAAACACAAACTATCTAAAATAGCTATGAGCCAAATTTATCCCATCATAAAAACTGAAGAAAATGAAAAATTCATTTCTCTATCGTAATTCGGTAGCATAAGTCAAAAATTGGCCAATTGTTTTTCAAAATCAGATGTCAGTATTGCCTTCAAAACGCAAAACAAATTATCATCGGTATTATTTAAGGCAAAGGACCCTACTCCAAACATACACAAATCAGGAGTTTATGAGTTATCTTGTTCTACGTGCAGTAATAAATATATAGGCCAAACAGGACGTTCCTTCAAGACGAGATTCAACGAACATAAAATGAGTTTCATGAAAAATAAACAAAAATTCAACTTTTGCCACTTGAATGGGTACCATCTGTTTAACAACCTTCTTTGTCGATTGCCGACATTCCAATATCTGTTAGAAGGCCCCTCTTTTTCAACCCGGTTTTTTATCAAGTTCCGCTTGTAAACCTCTGTACCACTATAAGGTGTTATCTAGAATCTATTGATATATTCAAAATAATTATCACTTTTGTTTTAATACCCCTGTACCACTGTTAGGTCTTCAGTTGTCTGATGATGGGATAGTTCATTTCCCGAAACTCGAGTCACAAGAAAATGTGTAAAATATATTTTTTGGTAGTAAAACATAGTAATTTCTACAATTTGTTTTAATTATGATTAACTACCAAATAGTAACGGCTGAAACAATTCAGTATCTTCGTCAGCTGTTACAGGGAGGTGATGGCGCTGCGGAAGTGGTCTAAGGGTACCCGAACTGATAGCTAGCACCATCTACAGAGAAATTCCAGTTTTATATCTACACCTGGTAAAATGTTTACAGATTGCCGGACCAATCGGATAGAATTACGTTTTACCTCGGATTCTTTTTCCAATATAGAGGTTTGTGAACATTTTCGGCTCAAAATTCGGAAATTACAGGCATTTAGACCAAATCATGGCATGCTGTTCCCTAGATCATACGTGCAAAAACTGGAAGTCTAAGGGATAAATCAATTTCAGCTGTTGTTCTGTTTTTTAAATATAAATTGGTCTTAAGAGTATTGGGCTATTGACAACATATCTGCCGTTACTACATTTCACTTAAATAAAATGGTTATGAAATTGACTTTTTTTCGGAATTACATTTGTATTAGTATTTGGTAGTAGGTTGAATGTCTAATTAACTATATGAACGTTTGCAGGATACCTCTCAATACAGTAGGCAGAGATAATGGCACTTGAAGAAGTAAAAATCTAACCCCGCTATACCGTCCATCCTGAATTTTCCTTTTGCGCTTGCACCCGCTCGTCAGCCCATCGGTGGCAGTGCTTCCTGCGCTCACTCACTTTTACTCCACCCGCGCAACGCATCGGTTAGTTCGCATCCGCCAACTGGAGAGCAGTCGCGCGCGAAACGTACACGGGACGCACAATTTTATTGTCCTGCATTAGTTTTCCAGTTTTTTCGAGTGACATTCATAAATTGTGTCCAGTTGAAAAACACTACCATTTGAAGGAGCTATTACCACCTGACCTTGAATTTTGCTTCGTTACGTCGCCTGGTTGGGAGGTATGGTGTTTTGTTTATATTGGTGTTTGAACTGACGGTAGCAGTAATCGAGTAATAATTATATAATTCGTTTGTGTTTGAATTTGCAATTAGATAGGTACGTTCAGAGCCGGACCTAGAAAATCTGCATATCGTATACATAGACCTTCGCTAAGACAACTAAGAAAATTTTTGTTGTTTTTATTATTACTGGCTTCTTTTTCCTCGAATTATAATTGCAGATTGTTATTATGATAGTTATTTATGCAACAAGTTTGTGAAGTGACTATTTTTTTCACTAATGAATCACAGACGTTCGTAATCCATGGGTGAAAAAACAGATTCAACACGCGAGTTACATAGATTATTTTTCTAGTCATTAGTTGCTACATTATTATTTTGAAAATAGGCAAAAAGAACTGCAATTTCCTATTCCTTTACTGTTTGAAAGGATTTGCATTTCTATATTTGCCAGTTTAATTCAGTACTCAAAACTTTTAGTTTCAAATGGCTACAAGATAAAATTAATAAAATGTATATGAGACAGTAATTTATTTCTACAAAAATGTACTACTACAACAATTGTTTCACCACGATGTGGCTTCTTCAGGTATTACATTGTACTGTCTGATGGTATTCAGTGTTACCGAGTTTAAATACATTGTGAGGTACGTGACCAAATAATGGAAGCACAAGTCATAAAAACTGTAGGTGTTTATTGGAGTTTGCCGCTAAAAATGCCATTAAGGAAAAATATTCAGTAATGGAGAATGATCAATATCTGTTTGTTTGTTCAAAAGGATTTTACGGGCATTAAACCTGTTGATTTCAAGGAATTCTGAAAGTGTTAATCTAGAACTTTTGCTTTCAATGTGGATAATTTCATAATTATTGTTGAAATGATGCCTGAATTCCTTAAGATGATTTAAACAAATTGTAGAAATTACTATGTTTGACTACCCATAAAAATTATATTTTACACATTTTCTTGTGACTCGAGTTTCGGGAAATGAACTATCAGACAACTGAAGACCTAACAGTGGTACAGAGGTATTTGAACAAAAGTGATAAATATTTTGAATATTTCAATAGATAACACCTTATAGTGGTACAGAGGTTTACAAGCGGAACGTGAAAAAACCCGGTTAAAAAAGAGGGGCCTTCTAACAGATATTGGAATGTCGGCAATCGACAAAGAAGGTTATTAAACAGATGGTACCCAAATATCTCAAATGATTTTTTGGGGTTACATAGCTCCGTACAGTCATTCATTTTTTTTACGTTATTTTGTTGTACATCTTAAATATTTGGATTTAGATAGCTCCATACAGTCATTCATTATTTTTATTGTAAACGAATTTGAAAATTTTAATAATCAAGTTTCTTTTCATTTGAATCTACATGTGAAATTTTCTTAAGATTTTCTTTTGTCGAAAGGAATTACTAATTTCTCAAATATTTGAGATATTCAAAAAGTAACATCTGTTTTAAACTTTTTTCTACGAACATAAAATTAATTTAATGAAAAGTAAATAAAAATTCAACTTCTGCCACTCATTCTTTAGAAATTAGTAATTCCTTTCGACAAAAGAAAATCTTAAGAAAATTTTACATGTAGATTGAAAAGAAACTTGATTATTAAAATTTTCAAACTCGTTCAAAATAAAAATAATTTAAAAAATAATGAATTACTGTATGGAGCTATGTAAATCCAAATATTTGAGATATACAACAAAATAACGTAAAAACAATGAATTTACTCCGTACAGTTACGGAGCTATGTAACCCCAAAAAAATTTTTGAGATATTTGGGTACCATCTGTTTATTAACCTTCTTTGTCGATTGCCGACATTCCGATATCTGTTAGAAGGCCCCTCTTTTTTAACCGGGTTTTTATCACGTTCCGCTTGTAAACCTCTGTACCACTATTAGGTGTTATCTATTGAAATATTCAAAATATTTATCACTTTTGTTTAAATACCTCTGTACCACTATTAGGTCTTCAGTTGTCTGATGATGGGATAGTTCATTTCCCGAAACTCGAGTCACAAGAAAATGTGTAAAATATATTTTTATTGGTAGTCAAACATAGTAATTTCTACAATTTGTTTTAATTATGATCAACTACCAAATAGTAACGGCTGAATCAATTCAGTTTCCTTAAGATGATTAGCATATGTCGAATGTACAGAATTGGATATATATAACCCCTTTGGTGTTCTTGGACACGTTTCTTGAATGATCTACCACTCTGGCCAATGTATACTAGGGCAATCATTGCAAGTCAACTTGTGGACTCCGGATGTATTTTCTTTATTTGTTCGATCTTTATTGTTTTTTATGTGGGTACTAAGGTTATTAATTGTCTTAAGAGCCGCGTTATAATTGAAACAACTTTTGAAATATTTAGCAATATTTTCTGACAGTCCATTCCATAAGATAACGAAAAATATTTCTGTGTATTGTCCTCTTTTTATGATTGTGTACACGAGATTTAATGCCATTTTCTTTTGTTTATTGGATAACATTTTGTCTGTAAGAAAGGGACTGTAACCGTTGTATGACGCTATTTGTTTAATAATATTTAATTCTTTCAAAAAGTTTTCTGAATTCAAAGGGACATTCAATAATCTATGAATAAAACTATTTTATGCTGACATCTTTTGGTTGGTGGGGTGATTTGAAGTTTTATGTATTGTGATGTCTGTATGTGTTGGTTTGTGAAAAATACTAAAATCATGTAAATTATTAAGTCTTGTTATAGTGAGGTCAAGAAAATTAATACTTTGATTCTTTTCTTCTTCGATTGTGTAGTTGTCGGTCGGTGCCTTTGAAACAACAAAAAATGTCATCTACATATCTATACCAATAAAGGAAATATTTGCTTATCGGATTTAGGTGTATTTTTGATTACAGATCGTCCATGAATATTTCGGCTAAAATTGAACTGAGTGGATTTCCCATTATTAAACCATTGTCAGAAATATAGACGGTTCCGTTAAATTGAAAGTAGTTTTGTTCAAGACATATTTCCAGGCAATTAGGTATATCATTCATTTTGATGGGATTGGTATTATTTTTAATTAATAGTTTTTTTACAATTTGTATTGTTTCAATTGTAGGTACTTGTATACCTCCAATTGAATTGGCATTAAATCTCGTGCACCCAATCATAAAAGGGACAATACACAGAAATATTTTTCGTTATCTTATGTCAATGGATTATCTCAAAATATTGCAAAATAGTTCAAAAGTTGTTTCAATTATAACGCGGCTTTTAAGACAATTAATAACCTTAGTACCTACATAAGAGACAATAAAGATCGAACAGATAAAGAAAATAAATCCGGAGTCTACAAGTTGACTTGCAAAGATTGCCCTTTAGTATACATTGGCCAGACTGGTAGATCATTCAAGAAACGTGTCCAAGAACACCAAAGGGATTATTTATCCTCTTCTGTACATTCGACATATGCTAATCATCTTAAGGAATTCAGGCATAATTTCAGCAATAATTATGAAATTATCCAAATTGAAAGTAAATGTTCTAGATTAATACTTTTAGAATTTCTTGAAATCAACAGGTATAATGCCCGTGAAATCCTTTTAAACGAACAAACAGATGTTGATTAGTCTCCATCACTGAATATCTTTCCTTAATGGCATTTTTAGCGGCAAACTCCAATAAACACCTAGAGTTTTTATGACTTGTGCTTCCATTATTTGGTCTCGTACCTAAAAATGTATTTAAACTCGGTTACACTGAATACCATCAGACAGTACAATGTAATACCTGAAGAAGCCACATCCTGGTGAAACAATTGTTGTAGTAGTACAAAAATTTTTGTGGAAATAAATTACGGTCTCATAAATTTTTTTAATTGAAATGAGTTTCCACCAAGTAAAGACCGAATCAATCAAATATTTACAAGTTTAAATAGTAATTCTTGACTGAAAATCAGGAAAATTGTTTTATATATGTTTTGTGAACGAATCATACAATTTGAATTTTGTGTATCACTGTTTAAAAATGAAGGACTAGTAAGTTATGTCTTAGTCCGTAAATGATACACATTTCAGAATTTTGAAATTTTCGGATAAAAAAAATTTCTATTTATTTTTCATTATTGATGTATGGTTTGAAAATAACGAAACTTGATGGAAATTTAAGAAACTCCTATTAATACTATGAAAATAATACAAAATCTAAGTGCAATTTTCTAGTGCCCGGTTTAAATTAATTTATGTTCTGAACAGAATATGATCCTTATGAATGCAAGCAACAAGAAACTGTTTGAATAAGTTTACCACTGATATTGACATCTCTCTAACAGTCCAAAAACTGTGAACATTCCAGTCATTTGTTATTACTTATCGGAAGAAAGATAATTTCAAACTTTACCTAAATTTCTATCGAATACTCTACCTTTAGTTTCATGGTAATAATGTTAAATAACATTATGATCAATTGAATTTTGGCTATGATCACTAGCACATGTAATCTGCAAATATTACAATTTACACGAATGTCATTGATGCATATTATGACTAAACACCTTTAAGGGTTTCCAAAATAATTTGGAACAGCACCTACTGTAACTAACAAGTAATAATGATCTAACCTAAATTAATAATAACTAATGATTTCTGTTGTAGTTTGACTGTAAAAAGAATATGAGAAACTACGAATCTTTCAATATTAGAAATGAAAAAAGATATTAGATTTCCGACAATTATAAATCAAGTGAGGGGAAATTTCTTTTTAATATTCAGAGGAATTTGCGGAATTTATCTTGCACCAGTAAAGACTTCCATGATTTGAATGTATGAATAAAATTCCATTTAACTCTGTTGTCATTGCAGTCTGAAATATACATATTTTTCAATAAGAACGGATAGATGTAGAAATGGAATGATACAAGCTGGAAGCTATTAATGAAATTCTTCCCTTGTTTGTCAGACTAGTTACATTAAAATTCTGGAGAAGGTTATCAAAGTGAGGGTCGAGCTGTTTCTGGAGAAACATAAAGTAATTGCTGATAATCAGTTCGGGTTTCGGAGCAGGAAATCTACGGAGGGAGCCATTGCATCACTAACGCAAAAAATGTAGGATGCAATTGATAATAGCCAACCTGCCATACTGTGTTTTTGGATCTTGAAAAGGCGTTCGACACTGTCGACCACCAACAGTTGTTGGAGTCCTTGGAGGATGTGGGAATACGAGGACTGGCTCACGATTTGTTCAGATCCTGTATCATAGGAAACAATGTGTAAAAATTGAAGATACGTATAGTAGATTTGAATTGGTTAAATGCGGAGTACCGCAGGGCGCAGTGCTCGGGCCAATTCTATTCATCATACATATAAATACTCTACTCACCACTAGAACATCTGGACACATCATAAGCTTTGCTGGTGATACCGTTATATTGTATACATCGGGCAGTTGGGAGGATCTAAAACTTAAAATTCGGGCATAAATGAGGGATACTGTTTACCGGTTTAATTATAAATTACTTACCATAAATTTTGACAAAACAATGTTCGTTCCTATAACAAGCTACAAAAACAAATTACCACAGTATAACACTTTGAAGGTGAATAATCATAATAAAACGATAACAATAAGAATTACCGAAAATATTAAATACCTGGGGATTATTATTGATTCTCATCTTCGTTGGAATAATCATGTTAACAACATTGTTAATATAATCAGAACATTTTTGGGCCGCTTCAGGTTTCTTGCTAAGATCTTACCTCTAAACCATCTCAAAATGCTCTATTTTGCTCTTGTAGACTCCCGTATAGCATATGAAATTATCGGATGGGGTGGCATAACGAATGTATATCTAAAAAAGTTGAACACACTACAGAAATATTTCTTAAAAATTGTTCTCGGGAAAGAAAGAACTTACCCATCGGATAACTTATACAAGGAAGCTAGGATACTAGATGTCCGACCGATCTTCTTTCTTAAGCAATGTGTTTTCTGCACGAAAATAGGGAACATATTGAATTTTTATCTCATAATTATCCAACCAAAGCTAGATATTCAAATAAGATTAAAACTCTTTCAGCAAAAAAAGACAGTGGATACAAAATGTCGTGCGTTCCTGGGGTCAAGATTCATGAATGTTCTTTCGCAGGACTTCCTTTTCAGCAGTTCTACTTCTGATGTACATTATAGAAATAAGGTTAGGTCATTTCTACTGAGTAACCGGAGACAGGTTGTACATGCTTTCTTTAACTGATATAATAAAAAAAAATTAGGAATGTGAATGTGTATCGCTGTAACTCAATACTTTTCCTAAATTTATTGTTGTGTTTGGCATTTCAGACATGAGTGATTAAATGAGATATGATACGGACAGCGAAAGCTTTGTGTCCATTCTCCTTATTTGTTTGTGTCAGACTACTATGTTTATATTAATATTATGTTTACTATATCTGGTGTATGTATTTCTGGTGCAAATAAATTATTATTATTATTGATAGATACGTGGATGTCATTATGTATGGAATTTAACATCGTTCAAATGTCTTCCGTGACTTCCTACGGTAGCAAAGACCGAGTGGTCTAGTTTTCACTGACTCTGCAGCATAGATCTGGCTGAATTTGAGTAATGGCGTTGGTTATGTTGGCTCTGAGGACATCAGTCGTTTGTATCTTATTTGCGCAGATCTGGAGCTTCACGAAACTCCACAAGAAAAAGTCCGGCGAGGTCAACTCGAACGATCTTGGTAGACAATTCACGTCACCTCTGCGAGAGATACTGGTAGACTTGTCTTGAAATCGTTTATGCAAAATATCAGTCGCCTCTTTGATATGTCGCTTCTCTCGGCTGGAACCAAATGTCGTCTACGCCCATATCGTTCAATTTGGGTCGAAGGGAATTAAGTGGCGGATCATTGAAAATTTACATTTTTTTTGGGCTATAAATACAAAACTAACATACATTCTGTCAAGAAAGTACCGGGAATTATCGATTTAAATCTGGCGGGGCAATGAGGCAGGTAAATTTTTTTTTTCCTAGGTTGGTACCACTGTCCTTAATTACTATGCCAAGCTTGAGCGGGATCTGTAAACTAGTGTGTTTGCAACAGCTGATTAAGTTAGTCGATGTCAGAGTGCGTGCCGATTTTTACTATGGGTGATTACGTTGAGCACGATAACGCGCCTTCTCACCGAGCTACGATTGTGACTGACTTTCTCGCCAAAAACTCAACAAACGTGCTTTAGCAACCACCGTATTCGCCGGATTTGGCTCCCTGCGACTTTTTCCTCTTCCCAAAACTAAAATTGCCCCTTCGTGGCACCCGTTTTGAGTCGATTGAAGCCATAAAACAAAATTCGGCGCGAGAGCTAAAGTCCATCCCGGAAAGCGCCTATAAAAAATGTTTCGATAATTGGAAGTGCCGTTGGCATAAATGTATTGGAGCAAATGGAGCCTATTTTGAAGGCGACCCAATAAATTTTGACGATTAAATGTAAAAATGTTGTTTTAATTGAAAATTCCCGGTACTTTCTTGACAGAGTAGTATATTGTTTTAAAGTTATTAGTTTATAAGAAAGGTTGAACCTTAAAAAAGGCTCATCTTCGGATCTTCGATCATTAGCCCATTTAGCGAAGGTGGAAACGCATCGGATGGTCACGAGGTTTCACTTTTTGCACTAGTTGAACTTTGTGAGCATTCATTTCAAGGAATTTATATGCAGAATTCTACTCGGAGAAGTGCAAGAAATGTTCAGTTGTTGAGTACGATGACGAGTTGATGTTGATTTAGCCACATTCTGGGCTACAGCAGTGATGCTTTCAGGTATGCTCACTGGACGAGAACGTTAAGGCGTTATTTATTTAATCAAATAACGATAAAGTTTCAACGAATAAATTGATCTATCAATTGACGTGAAGGCATTTCATTTATATTGAATTTTCTACGTGAAAGAGTTTCGATAGAAAATTCAACACTTTGTGAATAAGTTCCTGATATTTTTCAGTTTTCTTCAAGAGTAAATCCAGCCATTTAGTTAATGTCAAACATTAAATTAATTTTTTCTGAAACCACGAATAGCAGAAGTGTTGCCAGGCTCGAAATAACCATTACTTGAAAATGAAAACTCTAGATGGCCCACCCTTTAGTTATTATAGCTCTGTATCGTCCGTCCTTGACAGTGATGGCTTTAGCAGCGTCATTTAAAAAAGTATCGACAAACAGATACTTTCTGTGGATGCATAGTCACTTTGTGAATCTCGTGTGGCTTCACGTCGTACAATAGATGACATTCTGTTTATTAGCCGTTCATCCAAAAATGCGCTTCCTTTGAAAAAATGATTTTTCGGCTAGAACAAGTTCTTGCGTCCAGTTACTGATCAAACGGCCTTATTTATGGTCATTATCGTTGATCTCCTAGTTCAGTTAGATTCGTACGTGTAAACCCAAGTTTCGACGCAACATTTCCGAAGTTGAAGTCTGCGAAAGGCTGAGTTCTTGTGCACGGTGAGGAATTGATTGTCTCCAGTTCTCCTGCACACTTTCACGCACTGCGGCATTGTTCTTGGCCAGTTAAATGATTATTTACCAATCCACTCGTCTTGAATTTGGCTAATAAACGTTGAAATGTCGACTCTGAAGAGCCACGGATTCTGTAGTAGAACAAACACAGCCCGCGCAACGTTTGCAGTCATTTTGATAGGAAAGTTTTATCATTTGGACGTGCTGCTCAAACGTATAACTTATCACGGTGATTTGACATCTGCAACTGAAAAATTAACAACAGGTTAGACAGACGCCACCAAAACAAAATAGCGACAGGACAAAATCGACATGCACAAAATGAAACATCCTTATTAACTCAAAAAAGACCGGGAATGTTAAACGATTGTTTGGGAATGAAACGCGTTGTCGCTCAACTAGTAC
Organism: Megalocaria dilatata; assembly: GCA_034642435.1. Lineage (NCBI taxonomy): Eukaryota > Metazoa > Arthropoda > Insecta > Coleoptera > Coccinellidae > Megalocaria > Megalocaria dilatata. The sequence continues at coordinate 77,719,151 of CM067855.1, read as the reverse complement.
CGAAAGACCTGAATCATAAGGCTATCATTGTGAAAGAATTTCTGGAAAAAACTTTATAAATTTATGGATTAACCACCGCATTTCTCTGATATATCTCCGAGCGACTGTTTCTCTCTAACACTCAAATAACTACTTCGAAGCACATCCTCACACACATTTGCTTCTTGTTTGTACCGCATATCATATTAATAAGTGCTTCAAATTGTCTACAAGTTTTGTAAGTGGCTCCGCGATTTTTACGTTTTACCTTGTGAATTACTGATTCTTTCTTATTGCAGTTTTGAGTAGTGAATCTAGTGCATTTAGAGGTAGAAACGCCACAAGAGTTTTTTGGAAGTTGAACTTTTTATGTTGGGTTTGTTTATTCGGTTTTTTTTTTTTTGATTAATTTGTATTGTTTGTACGCAGGTATATTGCGCCGATTCCCTCACTGGTTGCGCGCGGTACAGAATATTGCTGCCGGACGCTTCCGCATCTTGAGCGGTCACGAGTTACATACGCTATTCACTTTTAATGCATAGATCAACAAGACTATATATCACTGTAAAAAGTCTGAATCAAGTTTGTCGCTTTTATTGTAGCGACTGGTGCATGAAACAAATCCAACTAAAGAAAACTGTAATACCAACTCTCAAGAGAACTGCATTACCTCTGCTTTTAGAATACTGCATTATCGACGCTTGGCGGGAATGTTTGAATCTTCTTTAAGTTTTTTCCAGGACTTAAATTAAACAAGTGTTCAGAAATTACTATATTTTACTACGAAAACATTGAAATGCTTACATTCACACAACTCTACAACAAATACATTTCAATTTTTTGGTAGTAAACCATAGTAATTTCTGAACACTTGTTTTAATTTTAACCCTAGGAAAAAGTGAAAGAAGATTCAAATATTCGTTTCAATCTTCACACTCACTATTTGAATAACAGATACATGTTTGAACTATAATTAATTATTCATTATAAAAAATAGAAACTACTTAATGAAAAAAGAGATGAAATTAACATATGTATTTACAATATTTACATTTAATTTTTCTGCAGTACAACATAGTAATTTCCAAAAACGTATTTCAGTGTTCAAACTCACTATTTGAATAACAGAAATAAACAATGACCACTTATTGGTGCTGAATAGTGATAAAGGCTCAGGAACTGTACTCATGGAAAGGTCAGATCATCTAGAAAGGATGTACTCGATTATTAACACCAATAACTTCAGGCAGATTCCAAGAGATCCGACGACAACGGTCCATAACAAAAGCAACAAAATAGTGACGTTACTGGAAGAACGAAATATAGTGAGTAAAGAGTAAGGTAAATCATTGAGATCATATAATTCAATGAGTCCACGATTGTATGGTAAACCAAAGATCCATAAAGAGAATTTTCCAATGCGACCGATTGTTTCTGATGTACAGGCTCCTACATGTGAACTGTCCAAATGTATAGCACACGTTTTAACAGATGCATATGATCAAGACAAAATGTACCACGTGAAAAACTCTTTCAATGTTTCAGCGAAAATTAACAACTTTGAATTGCCTTCCAATTACATTTTATGTATAAAATAAAATAGAAGAAGGCTTTTCACTTGATAGAAGAAATATAACAAAATTTGAATATCAAAACAGATTTAATGTGTTAGTTTTCTACAATTTTAATTTGAAAAAAATTTTATTCAAGAAATTTTTAAAATGAAATTAATATCTACATAAGCACCGCTCATATTCAATAGACGTATATAATCAAAATTCAATATACAATTTCAAATGGAATAAATGAACCAACAAATATAAATAGTCATTTAAAATTAATAAATAATTTTTATTTTATATATAATAATTATTATTATATATAATATATATATTATTATTATAATTATTATTATAATTTTTATTTTATATGTAATATATAATCATATTTTGGCTTCAATAAATCTCATTATGGAATGTCAATGAATCTAAATAAACTTAAAAATAACTTACACTGTTCTTTGATTTTGTTAGAACATAGATCAATCTTGAATTCTAAAGTTGGTTTATTTTCGAAGCATTCATTGTTACCACGTGTGCGTTGTGATATATAGTGCATGTTTTTAGAGATTTCTGAATTAACTTATTCGAATATTTAAATATATTAAATACTTCGAATAAATTATATTCTTTGAGAAGTCCTTAAAGTGTGTTCATGTTTTTAAAAGGCAATTGGTGTTCTTAAAGGTAAGACCAGAAACAAAATTTTGTCTCCTTTAAATATTTATTTATTAATTTTAATGACTTTCGTATATCTATTGGTTTATTTATTCCATTTGACATTATATATTGAGTTTTGATTATATACGTCTATTACACGTAAGCGGTGCTTATTTTAGACATTAATTTAATTCTAAAAGTTTTTTGGATAAATTTTTTTGAAATTAAAATTGTAGAAGACAACATATTATATTTAATTTGTTTTGATATTCAAATTTTGAAATATTCAATATATTTAAATATTCAAACAAATTAATTCAAAAATCTCTCAAAACATGCACTATATTTTCATAAAACATCTCCGATAATCTCTTCATCGGCCCTAAATAATTGTTAACAGAAACAAAATTTTGTCTCTTTTATGTTTTTGAAAAGGAATTGGTGTTCATAATGGTAAGATCAAAAACAAAATATTGTCTCCTTCAAATATTTATTTATTAATTTTAAATGACTATTTATATTTGTTGGTTTATTTATTCCATTTGAAATTGTATAATGAGTTTTCATTATATACGTCTATTAAATATGAGCGGTGCTTATGTAGACATCAATTTAATTCTAAAAGTTTTTTGAATAAAACTTTTTTTAAATTAAAATTGTAGAAGACTAACAGATTAAATCTGTTTTGATATTCAAATTACGTTTTGGTGTTTTTGGATGTGGTCAATCTATTTGGAAACATATCAAGAGAACTTATATTTACAGCAGTAGATTCAAGCTGGGATAGGATTAAAACATCCTTTGGGATAACACAAGAGTACTTCAGAGAAATAATTACATTCCTCTTGGACTAAGGATACTTCATGTTTGATGGAAAGTCTTATCTACAAACATTCGGATGTAACATGGGCTCTAGACTGAGTCCGATATTATCTCTGTATGTGGTGTACTATTTGTTCAATACATGCATATCTAAGTTATCTTTACATTAGCCGTTATAAAAAAAGTACGTAGACGATTTGATTATATCTCTTCCGTCAACAGGGATTGATGAGATATTACAGGTTTTCAATGATTTTGATCGGAATCTGAAGTTCACTATAGAAACAGAGAATGAAAACAACTCAGTTCCGGTTTTGGATAATAGAGTGTGTCGAACAGAGAACACATTCAGACTTGACTGGTACACAAAGAGAACTTCCTCGGGCAGATTTATACATTTTTTGTTGGAGCATCTAGTTAACATCAAGACAAATTTTATAAAAGAACAAAAAGCCAGAATAAGTAGAATATGCGATCCAATGTTAAGAGAGGCGAACATACGAAAATTATACAGCTTGCTGATAGAAAAATCCTATCTCACAAAAATGTTGAAAAAACTTTCGTTTTCGGCATTTGACAGACCCAAAGTTCAGCCTGGTGAGAATATGAACGCGACAAAGGATAAACAACCATTCGTATACCGATGCCTAACAAATATTTAATATCTAACAAAGAAAATTAGAAACTGTGTTAGGGATAAAAAATCATTGAAGATAATAACACAATGTAAAAAGAAGGTATCCAACCTATATTCAAAACTGACAGACCCGATTCCAAGAAATCTAAAATCTAATGTAGAATGGAGTGTTTAAATTGTTACCAATATGTGGGACAAACATCCCAATGGCTGAAAAACAGAGTAGCCCTACATAAGAGCGATTTAAAAAAGAATAACCCTAGATGTGCCTTGCCCATCCATGCGCACAAAAATTCTCACGCGGTTGACCTTGAGAACGTTAGAATATTGGATATGAATGTTAATTATAAGAAGAGATGTATTTTATAAATGATGCACATAAATAATCAGGGAAGTAAAATAAACAAGAAAACGGACACACGAAACTTAAGTCCAATCTATTCATATCTGTTGGAGTATTCCAATTTTCCATTTTTCGATGGCCGTGTAGATGATCTCCCATACCTGACGTTGGCCGATAATACTCTATGAACCTGAAATAGACACTGAGAAATTTGAGGTTATATTGTACTGTATTTTTGCTCAATTATTGCTTGTTTCAAAGAGAACATTAAGAAGCGCATATTTTGAATTCTTTTGCAAGAATGCTGTTTTATTTTATTTAATATCATATATAGATATATATATATATATATATATATATATATATATTTTTGTATCTAAATTGAAAATTATTTGGACGGTTTGATTACAAAAATTCCTATCAGTCGTTTATTCGGTCGATTCGAGTTGTTGGTGTATGAATATATTTTGACCGAGATAAACGGAAGTGTTATGACATGAAACATTGTTTTCATATATTACTTTTGTTAAATAAGAGACTACTACTTCTATTCTTTCAAGTCTTGACGAGTTACTGCTACATAAAAAAAATAATTCGATGCATCGATATAACTCCGAAAATAATTACGCAAATGCAATTTGTAAGCTTTTTATTGTGAAAATTTTATAGCTGAAGATGAAAAGGAGTAGTTAATTACGGAAACCTTCACCAAATTGTTATGTTTGAAGAAAATATTGATATATTTATTAATAATTTCTTCAATATAAACAGAGAAAATAAAGTGCTATAGAAGAAGATTGCACAATATGCCTATCTGATTAAAAATTTATTTCATTTCATCCCATAAAAACTTCAATTTCATGAGCCATTTAGCATATCGCATTGAAATATGCAAATCTTTCACACGTGTTCGATTTATTAGATTCACTTCAATTTCTCAATGAAAGATGTTGGGTATTACTTATCCGAATAATTCAATGCTGTAAATTGAGTAATAGAGTCAGTTTTTTATGTATGATCTATTCGGGGAAAGAACCATAGTGTTATCAAACTTGCACTTTGTGGAAAGATGGTTATCTTTTTTTCTAGCAGCGAGGATCAGGATCGTAACGCCATAAACTCATTTTTTGTTAGTTGGCTTTTATAGTTTTGAGTTTGTCTGATTATTTCGTCATTTGTATTTTGAAGGACGACATCGATTATTTTGTCAGAAAAAAAATTAAAATAACATACCTAAATCGACACATATTCTTTTGCTTTCCCTTTTGGACATGATACAAAATGCACTATGTTTCACTAGCAGCAGTTGTTTTACTTTTTTCGGCAATTACCATCTGTGACCATTTTTTCCTCCAGCTTTTTTGGTTTGGAGCATACTTAATGTTCTAGTGTAGGCAGGGAAAGAATATCTTCAGGTGAGTGCTCCATATTATCATCAATCAAATTATTTTCATCATGAACCCCTTCTTAATTTAAAATAAAATAAAATAGAAAGGCCTTTTACTTAATAAAAGAAATATAATAAAATTTGAATATTAAAACAAATTGAAATATGTCTTCTACAGTTTTCAAAAAACTTTTTTATTCAAAAAACTCTTAGAATTAAATTAATGTCTAAAACAAGCACCGCTTACATTTAATAGACGTATATAATCCAAACTCAATATATAATGTCAAATGAAAATAAATAAACCAACAGATATACGAAAGTCATTAAAATTAATAAATAAATATTTAAAGTAGACAAAATTTTGTTTCTGGTCTTACCATTAAGAACACCAATTGCCTTTTAAAAACATGAACACACTTGAAGGACTCAAAGAATATCATTTATTTGAAATATTTAATATATTTAAATATTCGAATAAGTTAATTCAGAAATCTCTAAAAACATGCACTATATCTTCAAAATACAGATACAATTCTAAGCAATTCCGTCTTCAGCCCTCAATAATATTCCAAATATCAAAATCAAAAAACTATCCTATATCTAAACCCTCAGCACGTGTAAAAGGATTACTGCTTCGAAACACAGATCAACTTTATAATTCAAGATTGATCTATGTTCTAACAAAATCAAAGAACAGTGTGAGTTATTTTTAAGGCCTATTTAAATTCATTAACATTCCATAATGAGATTTATTGAAGCCAAAATATAATTATATATTATATATAAAATAAAATAGAAAGGCCTTTTACTTGATAGATGAAATATAACAAAATTTGAATATTAAAACAAATTGAAATATGTTTATCTTCTACGATTTTAATTTCAAAAAAATTTTTCATTCAAAAAACTTTTAGAATTAAATTAATATCTAAAACAAAAACCGCTTACATTTAATAGACGTATATAATCAAAAGTCAATATATAATGTCAAATAGAATAAATAAACCAACAGATATACGAAAGTCTTTGAAATTAATGAATAAATATTTAAAGGAGGCAAAATTTTGTTTCTTGTCCTACCTTTAAGAACACCAATTGCCTTTTAAAAACATGAACACACTTAAAGGACTTCCCAAAGAATATAATTTATTTGAAATATTTAATATATTTAAATATTCGAATGAGTCAATTCAGAAATCTCTGGAAACATGCACTATATCTTCAAAAAACAAATATAATTCTAAGCAATTCCGTCTTCAGTCCTCAATAATATTCCAAATATCAAAATCAAAAAGCTAACCTATATCCAAACCCTCAGCACGTGTAAAAGGACAAATGCTTCGAAACACAGATCAACTTTATAATTCAAGATTGATCTATGTTCTAACAAAATCAAAGAACACTGTGAGTTATTTATAAGGCTTATTTAAATTCATTGACATTCAATAATGAGATTTATTGAAGCCAAAATATAATTATATATTATATATAAAATAAAATAGAAAGGCTTTTTACTTGATAGAAGAAATATAACAAAATTTGAATATTAAAACAAATTGAAATATGTTTATCTTCTACAATTTTAATTTCAAAAAAATTTTTTATTCAGAAAACTTTTAGAATTAAATTAATGTCTAAAACAAAGCACCGCTTACATTTAATAGACGTATATAATCAAAACTCAATATATAATGTCAAATGGAATAAATAAACCAACAGATATACGAAAGTCATTAAAATTAATAAATAAATATTTAAAGTAGATAAAATTTTGTTTCTGGTCTTACCTTTAAGAACACCAATTGCCTTTTAAGAACATGAACACACTTAAAGGACTCCTCAAAGAACATAATTCATTTGAAATATTTAATATATTTAAATATTCGAATGAGTTAATTCAGAAATCTCTAAAAACATGCACTATATCTTCAAAAAACAAATATAATTCTAAGCAATTCCGTCTTCAGTCCTTAATAATATTCCAAATATCGAAAATCAAAAAACTAACCTATATCCAAACCCTCAGCACGTGTAAAAGGACAAATGCTTCGAAACACAGATCAACTTTATAATTCAAGATTGATCTATGTTCTAACAAAGTCAAAGAACAGTGTGAGTTATGTTTAAGGCTTATTTAAATTCATTGACATTCCATAATGAGATTTATTGAAGCCAAAATATAATTATATATTATATATGAAATAAAATAGAAAGGCCTTTTACTTGATAGAAGAAATATAACAAAATTTGAATATTAAAACAAATTGAAATGTGTTTATCTTCTACAATTTTAATTTCAAAAAAATTTTTCATTCAAAAAACTTTTAGAATTAAATTAATATCTAAAACAAAAACCGCTTACATTTAATAGACGTATATAATCAAAACTCAATATATAATGTCAAATGGAATAAATAAACCAACAGATATACGAAAGTAGTTAAAATTAATAAATAAATATTTAAAGGAGACAAAATTTTGTTTCTGGTCTTACCTTTAAGAACACCAATTGCCTTTTAAGAACATGAACACACTTAAAGGACTCCTCAAAGAACATAATTCATTTGAAATATTTAATATATTTAAATATTCGAATGAGTTAATTCAGAAATCTCTAAAAACATGCACTATATCTTCAAAAAACAAATATAATTCTAAGCAATTCCGTCTTCAGTCCTTAATAATATTCCAAATATCGAAAATCAAAAAACTAACCTATATCCAAACCCTCAGCACGTGTAAAAGGACAAATGCTTCGAAACACAGATCAACTTTATAATTCAGGATTGATCTATGTTCTAACAAAGTCAAAGAACAGTGTGAGTTATGTTTAAGGCTTATTTAAATTCATTGACATTCCATAATGAGATTTATTGAAGCCAAAATATAATTATATATTATATATGAAATAAAATAGGAAGGCCTTTTACTTGATAGAAGAAATATAACAAAATTTGAATATTAAAACAAATTGAAATGTGTTTATCTTCTACAATTTTAATTTCAAAAAAATTTTTTATTCAAAAAACTTTTAGAATTAAATTAATGTCTAAAACAAGCTCCGCTCACATTTAATAGACGTTTATAATCAAAACTCAATATATAATGTCAAATGGAATAAATAAACCAACAGATATACGAAAGTAGTTAAAATTAATAAATAAATATTTAAAGGAGACAAAGTTTTGTTTCTGGTCTTACCTTTAAGAACACCAATTGCCTTTTAAAAACACAAATTCAAATTAATTAATGAATTTAAATAAGCCTTAAAAATAACTCACACTGTTCTTTGATTTTGTTAGAACATAGATCAATCTGGAATTATAAAGTTGATCTGTGTTTGGAAGCATTTGTCCTTTTACACGTGCTGAGGGTTTGGATATAGGTTATCTTTTGATTTTGATATTTGGAATATTATTGAGGACTGAAGACGGAATTGCTTAGAATTATATTTGTTTTTTGAAGATATAGTGCATGTTTTTAGAGATTTCTGAATTAACTTATTAGAATATTTAAATATATTAAATATTTCAAATGAATTATGTTCTTTGAGAAGTCCTTTGAGTGTGTTCATGTTTTTAAAAGGCAATTGGTGTTCTTAAAGGTAAGACCAGAAACAAAATTTTGCCTCCTTTAAATATTTATTTATTAATTTTAATGACTTTCGTATATCTGTTGGTTTATTTATTCCATTTGAAATTATATATTGAGTTTTGATTATATACGTCTATTGAATGTAAGCGGTGCTTGTTTTAGACATTAATTTAATTGTAAAAGTTTTTTGAATAAAAATTTTTTTTGAAATTAAAATTGTAGAAGTTAAACATATTTCAATTTGTTTTAATATTCAAACCTTCTAAATTTTCTTCTTGTTCTTCTAGGCAAGTCCCTTTCTGGGCTAATGCTTCTATATTTGAATTTAAAATTGGTGCTTGATATGAAAAAATCACTACTTCTTCAAAGTCACTTTCATTATCTGATCTTATTGAGTCAACCTCTAGATTATCCTCTCCCCAGTCACTGTCGCTTTGTTCAAATGGCCCCAGATCACTCTCTTCTCCATCCATAATTTTTCGCATGTATTCTTCTATTTCCTTTTTAGATAATGATTTGCTGCGAATCATCCTAAAGAGCAAATGTTTAGAAAAAACCACTATAGGTCAGCAAAATAATACCTTACTTAAGTAAAATAATTCCCAGAAAAAAACCCAAACACTGAAGTTTCGTAAAATTTACGACGACCCCACGAAATAACTAATACCGCGACAAAAACTTCAATGCACGTACATACCCCTCCCTAGACAGTTGCGCACTACAGCGGAAGGTACTGAAAATATCAGGATCCTAACGTACAGAGAACTTACGAATTATAACGAGCGTCGTAAGAATTTTTTTCCGTCTATTTCAAAAATGTCACAGCCTAATTTGTTCCATCTTAAATCTGGTATATTATGTGAAGTTAACGTTTTCGAGCTTTGTGATTTAGCATATTTTAAACACAAATTCTAATTTTTCAGGCGTGGCATTTATAATACTTTTTATCAAACAAACTTGAGATTCAATTTCCGACTCTAAAGTATTAAATGTGTCAGGTAAATATGCTCTCCATGTTGCGTCAGCTATAATTAAGTCTTTAACTCTTTTATAAATAACATCGAAATCAAATTTTTGTAATTGTAGTAACATTATTTGTAATCGAACAGGACAACTATTGAGAGGTTTCTTGAAAATTTGTAGTAATGGCTGATGATAGGTTTCAACGATAATTTTCCTTCCATAGATCATACCAAAACAAATTGCTAATAATTCGTTTTCAATTTGAGCACAATGCATCTGCGTTTCTGTTAAGGCTTTGACGCATATTCACACGGTAAATTATTCTGGAGTACTACCGCACCGAGGCCATCTTTCGAACGATCAACTGATAACACTATAGGTTTATTTCTATCGTAAAATTCCATTACTCGTCCTGACACTAATAATTATTTTAAATTATTAAAGGCCTTTTTCTGTTCGTCCATTCACAAAAAGTCTACATCTTTCTTTGAAAATTAACTCAGTGGCCAAGTGTTATGCGTGAAATTTTTAATATATTTGCTAACATAAGTTAAGATACCTAATAACCGTGGAATTCCTTTCTTATCTTTCGGTTCTGGCATTTCTAATATAGCTTTTATTCTTTCATTTGTTGGTTTTATTCCCTTATGGGTTATTTCCTGGCCCACAAACTTTATTTGTTCTTGTCCGATTTTACACTTATCTAAATTAAAGGAAATTTTATTTTTTCTAGCTATCTCCAACACATTTCTCAATCTCTGATCGTGTTCACTTTTAGTTTTTCCCCACACAATAACATCATCAATATAAATTTTAGAACCTGTTGATTTGAATAAATTTTGAAATTTCTGCTGAACAACTTCTGGTGCAGGTTTCAGTCCATAAGGCAACCTCATAAATTTGAACCTACCAAAGGGGGTACCAAAAGTGCACAGATCAGAACTTTTTTTATTTAATTTTATTTGGTAAAATCTCTGAGCAGCATCTAAAGTACTAAACATTGTTGCTCCGGCCATATCACTTGTAATCTGATCTAATGTAGGAATCGGACAATATTCCCTTTTTACTACCTTATTCAAGTCTTTCGGAGCTAAACATATCCTCAATTTTCCACTGGGTTTCTTTACGATCACCATTGTATTAACCCAATCAGAAGGTCCCTCCACTTCCTGAATAATTTTATTATTTACTAATTCCTCAATACTAGTCTTCAAATTTTCTAGCAATGAAATGCGCATCTTTTTCAATTTGAATGTGATATGGCTTAGAATTTAAACATCCTATCGCAGTAAAAATATCCTCAAATTCATTAATTAAAAAGTCAAAATAATTTTGATTAGGTATATTATCAACTCTTTTGAATAAATTGAATTTTTCACAATCTTTTAAACCTAATATTGATTGAGAATTATTACTTACAATGTAAAACATTATATCAAATACGTGATCACGTTTTTGACACCTCAATTCACATGTACGTTTTACATCCAAAATATCACCTGTATAAGAGGCTAATTTTTGATTAGTTTTTTCAATTAACGACTCATTCAAAATCAATTTTCTAAACATATGATATGGTAAAACACTAACCATGGCTCCTGTGTCTACTTTGAAATTAACTATTCTATCATTTACTTTCATTTCTATAATCCATTAATCCCTTATGAAATATATTCTTTCCACATTTTCAATAAAAAATGAATTTGAATTGTCTGTACCTGAAACTTGTATCACTTCGTTGACTTCTTGTTCGACGTTATTCACTCTTCTGTTCTTCTTTTTATTACAGTAACTGGTGAAATGATTTACCTTCTTGCTGTTGAAGCACTTTTTACCATAAGCTGGACAATTGTTAATCGCATGGTTTCCTCCGCATCTCTTGTATAACTTAATGTAATTTCCTCTGTTTACTGCATCGACTTCCACAGGGTAATTTTGACCTTGAATTGCCTCACTTCTTTGTTTGGATGATTTTATTATCTGATATATGTGGATGGTTTCTAGAGTCATTTTGTCGTCTTTATTTTCCTGTAGTAATTTCTCCCTTGTAGAGGTGTTCAGTATACCACAGATAAGGACAGTTTTCGTTAAGCTTTCTTGAAGGCTTCCCAACTTACATTTCATCGATGCTTCTTTCAAACGTGTTACAAAATTTTCCAGTGATTGGTCACTTTGTTGCCTATTTGAAAAAAAAAATGTACCTTTCATACGTAACATTTTCCTTTGGTAGGAAATGTTCAAATTTTTCGATTAGTTTCGACAGTTTGTTCTTCTCATATATATGCTTCTCCATATTTTCCAGTTTTCAGCCACGTTTCCCTTACAACTTCATTCGAGATATTCCACGATTATCACCCATTATTTTGAATTATTTAATTACCAATGCTTAAACTGTTCGCAGTGTCATGAAAAGTGAAGGTTCTTGTTTATTAATAATTTATGATAAACATTGGTTAACTACTGACTTTATTTAATAATTTATTTTACTTACACGTATATATATATATATATATATATATATATATATATATATATATATATATATACTACAACAGTTGTAGGGAGGTTATCTTGTCGCTTCTCTGTCCTAGATTCATAGAATATAATAATAAATAAAGAACAGGTGCTTTCCACTAATACCCTAACAGAATTGTTAAGTGACCTTAAAAGACCAACTTTTCTTGTCAAACATGAGTTCTCGAATGCTTTTTCCAGACTTTCCCAGGCTTCCTTTGTCGTTGTTGCAGATTTAACATGGGAGTAATTGATTTTGTCGATGGAAATTATGATTTTTGGGAAAGCTTTTTGTCCTTCTTTTCGTCTTTCTCGGTGTCACTTGCAACATTCCAGAAATCCTCTAATTCAAGTACAGCTTTCAAAGCAAACTTCTATTCGCTATGATTATTTCTTCCTCTCATTTTTTTAATAGCCAGGACTGATGAGGAACCAGCCATTATTTTCGTTGAAAATCTAACACATTCTTCTTTTGAACTCTACTTGCCTTAAACTGGGCGCATTTTTGTTAGCATTTTTGTGGAAGGATAAGTAGTGTTCAATATTATTTTTTTTTTAAACTTATGACTGTTTAGATCAAACATGGAAAAACAATTTTCAATTTGTAACCTATTCCTTCTAGAGTTTTATTATAAACATAGAAATCGTCTGTCATTGACATGACGTTAAAACATCGAGTATTGATCTTGTTTTTCCCAACAAATGTATGACGAAAAAATGTAAAATATATTCAGTAACCTTTGAACTGTTACACCCAAATTATAACTCGATTTTTTAGGTAACAAAACCATTTTATCTTCGATAATTTTCAGCGAAAACAATTAATCTCTGAGTTTTTTGTCAAGAAACTGCCTCATGACTTTTACAGATATTTTGAATTGTTACGCCTCCGCCTACTAGTTTTAAGTGCAATAAAATATCTATATTAGAGGTGAAAATTATAACCATATTAGCAGGGATTGGATTGTAGTCTATAGAGAAGTTGATTTATCCTATTGCGTAATTGTCCGCCGTGTTAGTTGTACTGCTGTGACGATGAGACCTCTACGTCCTGTGTGGATAGGAGGTAGAGGAATACAAAGCAAACCTACTGATCATTCGGGGCTTACCGAGTTCTTTCTTTGACTATCGTCAAACGTTCGAACTAGTTTGAATCACGGTAGCATTGGAAGGTAGACTAGCATCATGCTATCTTTAGCGACGGATCGCGATTCTATGTGAGTATGTATGGTGGCAGTATAAGGGTAAAACGCTGCCATGGAGAATGAAATTATCTTGAGTTTGCTGTTGAGAGGAATGTACACAAGACTCTTGAAGTAATAGATTAGAGGACTCGTTATTCGGGGCAGTATAATAGCCGAGCAATATGTTGAGTCCTACAAACTACTTTCTCGCCTCATCTAGATGACCATCCACACCTTTTCAGTTGCTCAGTTGCGAACGTTAAGCGTACCATAATCTGCACATGCTCTTCAAGCATCGGTGTTCTTCAGATCTATATAATAATAATAATAATAGGCCTTTATTGAACAAAGAATGAGATGTCCATGAGCATCTGAATAGTCTAGCTATTCTCAGTATGAGCTTTGAATTCCTTCTTGGATGCCTTGAGTTTCTCTGGTAGAAGGTATCGTAGTTTGTATGCTAGGCTAGTCCGGCTGTATATGGTATCTAGTCATCTCAGGAAATTCAGGAATTATGTCATAGTACTTTGATGATGCAGAAATTTTTTTGGAAATGGGAAGAGTAAATTTGATTACCCAATTCTGGTTGAATTTTTTGAAGAAGGAAGCGCTGGTTTCTTTGGTGTACCGTCAAGTTATAGAAACTGATACATCTGCTACAACAAATATTCAAGTAAATGCACGTCGTAATCCTGAGCTGTCGTTGGGGCTTTATTAACAACTGAGAGAACTTATTTACACTTCTTTCGTTTGCCTGGAAGTTGACTGCGAGAAAGCACAAAAGGTCGACACCGGTATTTTTCAGAAACTGCATCTTTAATTCCTTATCGATGAGGTCTGGGATCACTGACAGTTATTAGTATTTGCGTTTTTTGTTCCCTGAAGAAAAGGAGCTAGATCACTGAAATTTCATTGCGATGCTTCGTAATCTTTAATAGCATTTTAATAACAGAGGCCAAATGGCCTCTGTGCAAATGCACCTTCATTTCGACTAGTTATTTTCTCAGTTCCAGGGTGATTTGTGCCTTCTTGATTTTCATGCAAACTTTCGTAGATTGAGTGAAGTTTGTTCATCTGGAGGATGAATAGCCGCTAGAGGTCTCTGCGATGTTGTTTGCTTGGATTGGTAGATCTTCCCGGTAGTTGCACTTGGCAACGCTCAGTGTTACTTGGGTGTGACCGGGTAGTTGGCCTAGATACAGTGATTTCATCAAGACCTCAGGCATGTTGGCATCGACGAGGTCCGTTAGAGGGCGCAGGATTTAGCACGTTTTTCCGTGCACTATTTCTCTCTGTTCGAGGAGGCGTATTTTTTTCATGCAACAACCTCAACCGCCTGATTATCTGGGTTTTGATCGTTCATCGTCCTCATTTGGTAGTAGTTTTATGATAATGTCCTTAAATCCTTTGTATTCCTTCGTTGCTAGAGATCACACTATGTTTTCGAATTTTGTCTTCCGGTCATGGCTGCGCTGGAGAAACTTATTTCTGCCATGGCGAACCAAAATTTTGCATCGATATGTACACACTTGGGCACTTTCACAACCCTGGCGATTTGAGTTATTCGCTGGGAATCTTGATCTGGCAACTCTTTCTTTGTTCTCGCAGTCGATTGTTCATATGATTGTAAACCACTGGAATTTTCTCTGAACACGTCGAGTTAAAGAGTGTAGAACATAGCAATAAGTTTTTCATATGATGACCAATATAATGCTAATATATTTTTCAATTTTCGCGTGAATTCGTTAACTAGTTTCAAGAAAACTTGTAACATTCCATGCCCTATTTTCAATTCTTTGTTTAAAATGATATCACTGATAATTTTGGAGGATAAATGTACCATAATACTTGAATTTTGTACCAAGATTCACGAAAGGCCAAGTTTTAGTTTTTTTTTATATTCAACCGTTTGAATCAATCAACAAACATTACAGGCAGGATCAGCCAAGAGACTAGCATTCTATTTATCAAGTCTTAAGGAAGTTCGTTTTCAATTTTTCACGAAATACCTTTTATTTTCAATGTCAAACCTCAATCTTTAATATCAAAAATTATTCAATCCAGTAGAGATATTTACAGGACAGTAATAATTTTCATGGAATCTGCCAATAAATTTTAGAGTCTCTTTTCGGTTCCAATCATCAATTTTAAACTTTTATAAGTTTTTGAATATTTTTTTTTCAATTGTTCCTCCAATTTCAGATTTCAGAATGGATTAATTCGATGAAAGAGCTTGAAGGTTGGATGCCGAATAGCGCACTATTCTTACTCCGAATTGAGCATTTAAACATATCCACAAGGTTCTGAGAAATATTTTTTTGAATTTTAATGCTTAAAGTCATTCTATCCGACTGAATAGTTCAGAAAGTCTCAGCGTCCTATTTCTAAATGTTACTGCTTCACCTGTTACTATTAGGTATTTAATAATAATCTTTAAATAATTTTATATACCTTCTATCAAGAATTAACCTCTATTCATGTTATTTTATTCATAATATATAATTATTTGGTTTCCTTAACATTCTTTATACAGATAGTCCTTGTGCTATAACAGAGGCCGTTAAATTGTCTTTCAATCTTTTAGATCAAGGGTAAACCACAGAAATATTTATATGTAGTGAACCGTCATACTTCATTTAAAGATTTTTCAGTCTGCCAGAAGTCTTTCTAAACGGTGATTGATGTTATATTTATTGAATATGAATTATTTGAATGACGAAGCAAAGTCCCTCTTAAAACTTGTTTTTCAGTAATGTTTTACATATCTTGAGTTTTTATATAAAGTAACTTAGTTAGATATCCAATAATATTGAATAGTCTAAGTAAGATAGTTTTATGATGAAATTCTTAAGATTATGTTAGATATTTTTGAAAGATATTGGTTTTCATAAGATTGATCAGCAGAAACAAAATTTTGTCTATTCAAAATATTTAATTTATAGGATTTTGGTTAATAATTTTTATTTATTGGATTTTGTTATACCATTCGGATGTCTTATAATGAATGTTTATTTTATATGTCAATTGATATAAGTGGTACTTATATGACATTATTTTAATTTATTTTCAGAAGTTATAATCATTAAATATAATTTTTTGAAATTAAATATGTTGAAGGCTAATATTGAAATATTTAAATAATATTAGGTATTTGATCATAATTGAGAAAAAGCGTTCTTGAGGTCCAGTCATCGAAAAAAATTTGAAGTTCACATTTTTGTGCGAATAAAGGCTTCACAGTTTCGTTATTGAATTTCGAAGTGTTATTTCATCTTCAAACAATTGATGAGTGACACTTGTTAATCACATGATTTTTCTTTATTGAGCCGAGATATTATGAGGCTTGTATCACCTTGCATAAAATTTTATACTATGTACTCATTGCTGAGATTGTTCAGTTGTCCGAAGAGGCAGTAATATTGCAATTACAAAATTTTGAGACCTCAATCCACCCAAATATGTGATGGTCTATTTAATTGCACTGAACAATTTCTTGAAACCTATTTTCAACATTTTTTTTACGTTTGAACCTTTAATTTTTACCGATTGATCAAAAAAGTATGTGCTTTAAATGGTGAAAAATAAAGGATTTTTTTACTGAACTTCATTAAATTTTAATCATAGAATACTGAGTAATAGTTTATTTAGTTGCATTACTTAGTAAAAACAGCATGTATGCGATTTATAGAATGAACCGATACATCTGAAATTCTCGGAGTAAAATTTTTGGGCAGTAATCCTTTTTTGCGCCCAGTTTCGTTGAAAACCATGCTATGGTTTTGGCAAGATGTTAATACTTTTCGAACTTTGAGGCCGAAAATGGTCTCAAATGACTAGGTTGGGCTGCAGAATCCGAGGTTGAAAGTAGTTTTGTGCGGCTGACCCATTCGTAAATACTGTAACTATCAAATGGAAGTTGGAGACTGAAACTTCCAGAATAGGTTTGGGCTCCAAATATGGATTGAGTTCGTTAATGGGTAAAATCGGTTGGATAGTATTGCAGTTATTCACATTGGAAAATTTCACTTATTTTAACGAATATTTTCTAAACTACAGATCCGATCGAAAACGAAATTTGCCATTAGAAAAAAGAATAATAACGCTCCAATTTTTGAGGAATTTCGTGAAGATGTTCAGATGATCAAAAAAAATTATGAGCAGAGCAGCATTAAGCGCTACCGAAACGATACCAACAATATACACAACATACGATGGAGTTCAAATTTGGCATTTAGATCTAAAATAATGACAAGAAGGCTAATGCAAAATTTCGTGACGATCATGTGATTAGAAGATTTAAAAAGAATATTTTGTGAGCAGAGCCACCGAAAACAGACATTTTATTAACATATAAAATTATCAGTAATAATTATATTATCGAAACAGCTATCTCAGATGATGTTTGCCGTACATATGCGTTGAAAATTGAAAATGTGCTAGAAACAGTGTCTCTAGCACATTTCGTTTAATTTAATTTCAAAAAATAGATCTTCTAAGCTTATAATTTGTGGAGGTCTGGAAATTTTTGATTTATGTTCGAAATATTCATAAAAAACCTTCCGAAGTAATGTTGAACTTTTGTTTAATGAAATTCTATTCAATATAATGTTTTTCTACTCTTTTTTGCCAATTTGTAACCACGCATCTGCGTGGTAGTCCTTCTATCTAGAAGGACGAACGATGAAGCCTTTTATTTCTTATTTTCAGGAGATTTTCCGATACGTTTATAAGACTTTCGAATAATAGAATACAGAAGAAGCGAGTTAAGCTTCCGACATCACGTCAGTAGTTTGCAGTAGTTTTGAATTCTATTATGCTTCTAAAGATAAGCTGTAAAATTTCTAAATTCAAAATATTTAATTTATAGAATTTTGGTTAACAATTTTCATTTATTGGATTTTGTTATATCATTTGGATGTCTTATAATGAATGTTTATTTTATATGTCGTTTGATATAAGTGGTACTTATATGACATTATTTCAATTTAATTCCTGAAGTTATATATATTAAATATAATTTTTTGAAATTAAATATGTAGAAGGCTAATATTAAAATATTTAAATAATTTTATATACCTTCTATAAAGAATTAACCTCTATTTATGTTATTGTAAAATTTCTGTTTACTGTTT
The DNA here is from genome assembly GCA_034642435.1 of Megalocaria dilatata. Classification (NCBI taxonomy): domain Eukaryota; kingdom Metazoa; phylum Arthropoda; class Insecta; order Coleoptera; family Coccinellidae; genus Megalocaria; species Megalocaria dilatata. Next base: position 77,700,374 of record CM067855.1, on the reverse strand, counting down.
AGATTTCAATTTGAAGACTGCATCAGTGAATTCAGAAGCCTTGTTATTTTGTGGTAGAGATAGCTATAGAATGTATAATTCAGAGGAAACTAAACGACTCCTTGATATTGCATATTGAGTTTTGAGTAATAATTCCAACATAATGAACATTAAAACTAAATCTCACGAGGGCTGAATTTCAGCAAGACACGAGCATTTATTTCTGCAAATCAATCGGAAATCGTCAATGTAATTGTTTTATTTCTGATACGTATAATCAAAAAGAATAGTTGGATCGATCCAAGAGAATAGAAAGAATCGATCGAATTGTTATTCATTTGCTGCTGTTAACTATTTTCGCATCAATGTTCATTACTCATTTTAAATTACAACGAGAGGCCGATGTTGTGAAAAAATGATAAATAGTATGGAACGAGCATGAAAAAAGAGAAATGGCTTTTTTACGTCTTGTTACAAATATATTATAGTAAACTAAGTAATATTATGAGAATGTAAACGGCCGTCACTGGTGGGTCCGAAACAGAAAATAGTTACAACTGAATTCACATGGCAGAGTAACTATTTCTATTCCGCGTGATATAAACATGAACAGATAGTGTAATTTCGTTTCGTGTCGGAACTTTTGCTTATGCTTTGTATTTACCTCTGCTGAATTTATTGCTTCCCCCGGTTGGTTCAAAAAGAAACCTTTTCAGATTCGTTATTTGTTAGGTTTTAATGATAGTTGCATGGTAATTGTTGGAGCGGTAAATATTTAGGCTATGCTTCTGCGTTGTGATTCATTTTTTGTTCAATTACTCAGACAGACTTATGAACAATATTGGTGAAAAATCAGCCAATTTATGAAATTACAAAAAATCTCATAATTACTTCATCGAATAATAATGGCATTGGGACCTTTCAAATTGTTACTTGTAATTCCGCGTTTTATCCACGAGGTCAACTTTTTTTATTTTCTGCTTTTTTGGCCAATATGAAAATTTAAAATTGTCTTCATTTCATAGAATCTGGCCTTTATTTGATAGAAATCAAGTACACTTATTCATTATCATTGTACACTTAATCGAATAATACACACGTATGTCGGTTTCTATTCAGTTTTGAAATCTGCTAACATGGCGGGTTTACAGCAACTCCCTCAAATGTGAGCAACTCCTTAAAATAAATAAATAGAAATCAACATATAAGTTTATCATTTATTTAAGAATACGAAAATGTCGAAAAAGGTCAATAACTCGATTACAGCACATACGTTCCAGTTGAGATTTTCTGAGTGAAGTAATTATTTTCATAATTTTTTCTTCTGAACTTTCGGCTTTGTATTGAAGAAAATTTCATGGGATGAATCCCAGCCTTTCTCTGATAAAATTAAGCTAAGTTTTCCCACAATATCAAGAAACTACATCTTTTTGAGTGATGTGAATGCTTTGGAGCCATTGGACAAAATTGGTGTAACGACAACACAAAAAGTTTTTTCAATTGATCACGATCATAAAGTTTCAAGTGTAACCAGATTCCCAATATATTTTCAGTAAGTTCTTCAGAAAATAAAATCAGTTTGTAACTTGTCGGTGATATGTCAATTTTATTCCTGAATAAAATTGGCTCAATTTTTATATTGAGATAACTGCAAACTCTTGCTTAATGTGAGTTCTGGTGCTCTGGAGACAGTAGCCGAAATTGGTGTAATGAGAAAACGAAAATTTTTTTCAATTCACTAAAATTATGAATGATAAAATGGTATTAGTATAATAACGGTTTCAACTAATTTTCAGTAAGCTCTCGAGAAAACAGAATATTTATAAACTACAGAATTTAGGAGTAAAATAATAACGTATATGTTTATGCGAAATTTCGTGAGGATCGTATGGTAAGAATATAAAAAAATTGTGAGTGGATTAGCGTTGAGTGTTACCTTAAACACTATATTTTTCGAACGGAAATATGTCGAGACTTGAAACTTTCGGACTAGATGTGGGTTCTTATTCTCAATTCAGTTCACTATTGGGTAAAATCAGTCTAATGGTTTCACGGTGATTCACATCTGAAATATTATTTTATTTTCATTTATTTTTCCAAACTTCAAATTCAATTGATCCGAAATTTGGAGTTTAGAAAGACAATGATGATGATACCATACAGACTACTGCAAAATTTTCATGAGGATCTTATGATTCGAAGATACAAAACCAAAACAAAAATTTAGTAAGTAAAGCAGCGTTCGGCGGCTAGAAAACTATAGCAACAGTCCCACGATTCAGTTTGATTTTAGCATTTAAATGTAAAATTACAACACAAAGACTCATGCAGAATTTCGCGAGAATCGTATAATTAGAAGATTTAAAAAAAATGTGTGTTTAGCGTTTAGCGCTACGGAATCCATAGAAATAATTGTACCATTGAGTTTAAATTCAGATATAATATAATGATAAAGAAACTAATGCAAAATTTGTAAGGATTGTGGGTGATATGAATGAGCGCCCGAAAGCACCTGACTGCATGTCAGTGCTTTCACATTTTTATGTTTGCTCTAGAAGGAAATATATAGTGAGAATTCAATATCTTATATCTACATCTGCTTGTAAATTCGTGGGAGTACGATTCTCCTAAGTGGAGTGACAATTCACTCCAGATTCTCAAATTGCAATAGGGGGCAATAGGGGTCAATTGGGATACACCATTTTGAAGATTTTGCAATTTTATTTATAAATGGAGAAGAATTTATATTCGGCGTCAGTTTCGGTTTAAAAACTCATTGGAAGTGATAGGTGTAGTATAATGAGTGGTGAAGTTTATGACGAAATTCAATCAATAAATTATTCAAATTGCCAACTGTTCATTTATTATCAGTTTTAATGCCTTTGTTGAAAATTATCTCGTGCATTTTGTAACATTATTTTATTACGTGCTAACACTATTTTCTTGCGAAGATCTTTTAGAGAATTGGGTACTGTTTTAAAAACTACACTCTTTAAATGAACCTCAAAAAAAATTTTATTGTCCTTCCAATCAATTCTTGGAAAAATTATGATTCAGAAAGTCCCATACTGGAATTGAGCACTAACTTGTTGAAAAACTACTTTTTCTATCCGATCCCCGTTTTATAGAATCTCCACAATGCATGGATGAATGAAACCTTGGAGTAGACTGTGATAGGATTCACCTATCAAATTCTCAGGAAGGAAGAGGGACCCACGATTCTATTTCTTAAAATTCCAGCCCACACATTCACCCTTTTGGATACTGTGCGTGCTGTTCTCTCAGATTTCTAGGATTTGAGAAACTCCAGTATCTAAATTATGTCTGTTGACATTACTGCCGAAGAGCGTAGTGTTTTAAACATTATCTATTTCCCTGAAAGTTCTTCGACAGAGAATAGTGTTAGTAGGTAATTAAATAAAATATGCAAGAATGTGAAAGAAAATATTGACTGTATTGAATGTAAATGAACTTTTTTCTGCTACGTTGAAATAAAAGTACTGTTTATAAGACAATATTTTATTATTTACAGTAAAGAAATATTTGCCCTGAAGGTGCGCTTGAAATGAAGCAGAGAGATATACTCAGAAACTTCTACTTGAATGCTGTACAATAATGAATTTCTTACAACAGGTAGTCCCAGTCACAGACTGGGAAAAGGTTCATTTCTGAGAATAACGGACAGCAGGCAGAATTCTTAGGGCGCATTCGTGTAGACATGCCCCCGACCTTGAAAGGTTAAAGTCTTTCAAAATAAAATGTACAAAAGAAAAACGTTTTCATGCACTAAACTTCTAAACTTATGAATGTCACTGTCATTTATGGATGCGCTCATGGCATTAAAGCTTGTCGCGCTGGGGGCGCTTGTCTTGACTATGACCCTAGTTTCGTCCCGGCAAAATGGGGGGTTAAGTCTCGATGCCTAAAGTAATGCCATTCGCGCAAGTCACTGGACCTGTGTGGTGGAAGATCTCCCGAATGGGGTCCTAGTTTTGCCGTTATGGTGGAATGGAGGGCTGAGACAGTTGATTAACTTAGTGACAGGGCGTCTGTCGCAGCACAGGGCTTCTCCCTGTAAACTAACGTACTCTACCCTATTGCAGTAAATATCCGGATTTTTCTGTCCAATGGCCGAGTGCATTATGTAGCATACTGCGTTACCTTGGAAGGGTGGATGCCCACAGCTGATACTTGTATCACCTGGCCACCCGATTGGTGTTGGACTCGAGGGGGTGGTGTTTGAAAGTCCGCATGCTGGACCAGGGAGGTATTTCATTTATCTGTTCGCAGACCCCCATGTTCGGGATATTCTCATGAAATTACTCAGGGTTTAGCGGGACTTGACGGTTTCAGTGGCATTGTCCTGAACCTGGATCTAATCCGCAACGTCTCAGGGCTTGTGGATCTTGACGATACGGTCAGTCGATTGGTGCTTGACGCCCGGATCAATCGAAAGACTTCACATGGGTTCATGGGTCATGACGTATAGGCCGTGTTGACGGTGCTCGTACCAGGATCAACTGAGTCATCAATCTTAGGATAATCTAAGTTCATGGGACTGCGTCTCGGTGCTTGGATAAGAAGCCCTTTCAGCGAGTGAGTTGCGTCCCAAACAACTCGGGTACTGACAATGCATAGTCAGTAGAGGCTAGGTAGTACTTCGCTGCTAAGAGTCAGACAGTTGTAGGCTTTCGAGCTGAAGCACAAACTAAAACTGGTGGGTTAATCTCTTCGGAGGGGTCCTCGCTTCGCGCGATGATATGGCGTAATTCTTTTCACACTTTCTGCCTCTGGGGGCAGATTGTGGAGACTACTGAGTAATCACTTGATGAAAGAACGCTCAATTCAACTAACTGGTAGAATTTACATGTGACTTATAGATGATCTTCACAGTTGACTGGCAGAGGACATATTGATGTGAGTGCTCTTCGAAGTTGAATTCGCGCTGTTCGAATTGAAACCACACTAGTAATGCCATCAGTGCCAGGGTGGACATCCTCAATTCTTCCCAGATTCCAACATAAAGGAGAGAGATTATTATCCTTGACTAGCACGAGGGTACCTTTTTCAATGTTCTGACTTTGTGTTTGCCACTTTGGACGTTCTTGTAGTTCGCCAATATATTCCTTGGACCATCGCTTCCATATGTGTTGCTGGAATCTTTGGAGTATGTGAAAACGATCTAATCGATTCTCCGGGATATTGTTCAGATCTGGTTCTGGCATAGCAGTAGGAGGTCTTCCAATAAGGAAGTGAGAAGGAGTGAGAGGGTTTAGGTCACTTGGATTTGCTGATAGTGGCGACAAGGGTCTACAATTTAAAATTGCTTCAGTTTGCGTCAAAATCGTTTGAAAATCCTCACAAACAAGATAAGCATTTCCTATGACTCTTCCAAATGAAATTTCATGGATTTTACACCGGCCTCCCACAAACTGCCGAAATGAGGGGAATTCGCGAGATTTAGCTTCCAATCTATTTTCTCATTACAACAATAGGACTTGAAATTGCCATTCTTCAGAAATGTGGCTAGAGCTTCAAGTTCGTTTTTAGCACCATGAGGTTTCTTGTTTTGTAACTGCAACATTTCATTCAAAACAAGAAACACGTTAGGAAATCTAATGAAAAATAATAAAGATTTGATCCATAAAAACAAAAAGTCTGGAGTCTATAGGTTAAACTGCGGTACTTGCCCATCTGTATATGTGGGTCAGACAGGTAGATCTTTCGGCACTAGGATACGTGAGCACGAGAAAGCTTATCTTGGAAAAAATGGAAATTCAATATATGCTGACCATCTTTTGGAGACAGGACATGATTTTGACAATAACTACAAAATCTCACACCTAGAAAAAAAGAACCTCAGGTTGAACTACCTAGAAGCCCTCGAAATCAACAGATACAATAGAAATCAGATTCTCCTAAACGACCAGACGGACCTCAATAAATCCCCCTTACTTAACCTTTTCTGAAACTTTGTGCAATAATAAAAAAACAAATTACTGTAAATTTCCACTACCTTCTTTTCTGTACAATTTGAATATTTAAAGAACTCAATCTCAATTATGTAATTAGTACCATACTCACCTTACGAAGTCATGTTGTCATGACGAAACAATTGTTGTGAAATTAAATAAATTAGCGGAAATTAAGTTGTTTTACTTTAATCATCGAGATGTATTTCCGACAAGTAAAGACCGATACAATCAAACATATTGTATTTTGAAGTACCTTGAAAAAAAACACTAGAAGTATCTGATTGTTGTCCGTAATTTAAAAAAGTTACGCAAAATTTCTGATTATTTACGCTTTCTGGTCTTGTTTTTACCGGTAATTTCAGAAACTTTGGACCTGAGTATATTTTGTGTGAATTTTGGCAAATTGGATTTGACTGATTATGCGTATGAAATGATCTTTAGCGATTTCTATTTTTTCAAGAATATCGGCCTTGGATCTGAGAAACGTTAAAAGTTCATCGAGAGTTTGAGACTCGTTTGAATATTTCAGAGATTCCCAATCGTGGATAGTTACTGGGCCCAATTTACTAATTATAATGAATATTATCAAAGTGTCTCATATATCTGTTGACTGGCCTAGTAAATTTAGACATCTTAAATGTTTTGAGACATTATCAACAATTTATTGAAATTTATCCGAAGACTCCTTGTAAATTTCCTTCATGTTAAATAAGGCCCTCGTGTGATTATGAATAAGAATTCGCTTGTTGCTATATCTTTCACACAATAAATCCCAAGCGATTTTACAACTGGCCGAGGCAATTTCTAAAGATGCTATAATTTGCGCTGCTTCACCTTCTAATGATGCTCTAAAATAATGAAAACGATGCATTTCATTAAAGGATAAATTTTTATTGATTAAGGAATCAAACTTATCGTGAAATTCTAGCCACCTTTCGTATGAACTGAAGAATTTCGTTAAATCTTTTGTTGGTAGTTTGCCAAATTTGCGTTTTGAATGCTTTGTGAATTATTTGGAACTGACGAATTATTTACTATGATTGGCTTGTAAGGTTATTGAATAGAAATTATTTTCAAAACCCTCCGATTCCTTTAATTCGGAGTCCTGAATTTCAACCAAGCAGCTAATCAAAGTTTGATTCTCATAAAATTCCGGTAATAATTTTTCGGTTGTTAAGAGGCGGCTTTTTAACTCGATTAAATTGAATTTTGAGGAATCATTTTCTGACGGGCATTTGTGTACAAAATTTTTGAAATTAGTGAGACGACTTTTGACAACTCCACGTCTTGCATGTAACTTCTCCAATTCAGAATTCATGATGATGTTGAAACTAAATGAATTATGTAAACAAATGTGATTTATAAATGACAATACAAATCTATCAATAATGTGAAAAATGATAAGTTTGTCTGCTTGAAATTATGGCTATAAATGAAACAACGTTAATTTTGCACTGAATATGTCTAAATTTAGCGCGTATATCGAATATATGCAGATTATATGAACGAAAATCACGATAAATTGAATAGAATCGTATGTTATTATCGTATTTAATGTATAAATGCAATTTATATGAGAAATCTACGTTAATTTGAACAGATTGTGTCTAAATTTACCGTATTTTGAATGAATGTATTTTCTAGTAGTGAAAGTAAAATAATTAAGACTGAATTTGTCTTAAACTAAGAGATGTCATGTGTAAACTATGAAATTACTGAAAATAAAAACAAACTGAATATATTTGAAATAACATGCAAACGAAATATATTATGATATCACTGAAGCAATAATAAATCAAAAGAAAATGATTGAAATAGACTTTCATTCCCTTTTGAGATTGACGAATACTACATTCAATCCTGGTTGTAGACGGAAAAGAATATGGCGTAATTGGATCTGGTTACCCTTTTGTTTTAATTCCTCACTTTTGCACTGTGTTAGATGAAGTTGTGTATCTGGAATACTGCTGCTTCTTTGTTTCGTATCGAAGTTCCAGCTTTGTATTTTTCGCTGGATAAGGAAGGACCATGTATTGAATGTAAATTAACTTTTTTCTGCTACGTTGAAATGAAAATACTATTTGTAAGACAATATTTTATTATTTACAGTAAAGAACTATTTGCCCTGAAGGTGGGCTTGAAGATGAAACTTCTACTTGAATACTGTACAACAATGAATTTCTGACAACAGGTAGTCCCAGTCACAGACTGGGAAAATAAATATACGAAATCTGAGTTCATTTCTGAGAATAACGGACAGCAGGCAGAATTCTTAGGGCACATTGGCGTAAACAAAGACACTTATGCTGTTGAGAAATAAAAGATAGGCAATTTGAATTATTTAAAATTTATTCGGAAACTTGACTACTCAATGTACTTCACCCATCACTTACAATGAATTTATTGCTAAACTGAATGACTTTAAATTCAGAATTATATATTCTAACTTCTACAATATAGTACATTGAAACTATATACAAAAACTATCAAATTGATATCTTTATGTATATAATCAGTATAAAATATTTTTCAATGTCTCGGAAAAAACTTTTTTACATCCCGACTTGAAATGTATTAATACAAATGTATCAACAAAAACTATATAAGTATATATATCAACATACAAATAGAAGAAAATCCACTATTCCAAAATTATCTAAAATTATCAAAATAAAGGATCAAATAAAAATGATTGAACGAGAACTCGAACATTTGATAGCTATTTCGGCCTATCCGACCTCATCAGAAATGTATTGAATTCAGATTCAAATATATAACAAGATCAAAATTCAACTTACCAAAATAAGATAAAACATGGAACGAATAAACTTGAGGTAAGCTTTAAAGTATCCAAAATAAAACAGAAATGATCAACGTATTGTTATTTATAACCTATAACTATTTGTACTCGGAACACAGAAAAACAATAACAAAACTTAATCACCCCAAATAATGTCCCATGATAAGAAAAATAACCAGAATTTCAAAAATAATAAATGATTGAGTAATATATTGTGGATATAAAGACTCTATATGAAATTATTTCATAATTTAAAAAACCAATTTGAATGTGAGTCAATACTTGATAGAAGTAAAAGTTAAAAGACTTTAAATTCAGAATTATATATTCTAACTTCTACAATATATATTGAAACTATATACAGAAACTATCAAACTGATATCCTTATATATAATCAATATAAAATATAAGGTTTTTTCCGAGACATAGAAAAATATTTTATATTGATTATATATAAGGATATCAATTTGATAGTTTTTGTATATAGTTTCAATATATATTGTATAAGTTAGAATATATAATTCTGAATTTAAAGTCAACTAAACTGAAGTTTTTTTTAGCAAATTCATGATAAGAATTGCAAAATCTTCAAAATGATATGTCACGCGACCCCTTTTGATATTTAAAATTCTTTCAGGAGTTTTCCACCCCGGAGGGATGACCGTTTACCCACGAATTTGTAATTAAAATATCTCTTCTGTCCTGACGTTTCCTGGAAAACTTCAAACTTAGGAAAATATCCCTGTACAATAAATATAGTGAATAAAAACTTCTCGAGATTTGACATTTTCAAATGATTCATGTGTTGTGAGCTACTGCATGTGTAATTAAATTACGATTTACTAGAACCTAATCGAATGGATGAGAATCAACATAACCCTTATAATAAGGGATCAATAACTCGTGCGTTTTCTCCAAAATGCCAATAGATGAGCTGTGACATGTTTCAGCTTCGTATGATGCATAGCTGGATGATTCCTATTCCAGGAATATAATGACCTTGAGTAAGAAAATGTTGACTGGGCTATAATTTATTTCTTCTTCGTTGTGGGGAACATCATTCACTCGTAGGGATAATAGGATAAGCTTTTATTAAAAACCGTTGTTTATCAATCATAAGGGTATAGTATTATTATGTGTAGACAATATTATATACTACTCTGTCAAGAAAGTACCGGGAATTTTCAATTAAAACAACATTTTTACATTTAATCGTCAAAATTTATTGGGTCGCCTTCAAAAGAGGCTCCATTTGCTCCAATACATCTATGCCAACGGCACTTCCAGTTATCGAAACATTTTTTATAGGCGCTTTCCGGGATGGACTTCAGCTCTCGCGCCGAATTTTCTTTTATGGCTCCAGTCGACTCAAAACGGGTGCCACGAAGGGGCAATTTTAGTTTTGGAAGAGGAAAAAGTCGCAGGGAGCCCAATCCGGCGAATACGGTGGTTACTGAAGCACGTTTGTTGAGTTTTTGGCGAGAAAGTCTGTCACAATCATAGCTCGGTGAGAAGGCACGTTATCGTCATGCAAAATCCATGAGTTGTTCGCCCACAAATTTGGCCGCTTCTTACGGATACGCTCACGCAAATGTTTCATAACGCCTAGGTAATACTCCTTGTCTACCGTCTGACCCTCTGGAACGAATTCGTAGTGCACCACGCCACGGATATCGAAGAAAACAATGAGCATCACCTTCATTTTCGAGCGGCTTTGGCGTGCTTTTTTCGGTTTCGGCTCATTTTTTGCCACCCATTCCGACGATTGCTGGCTTGTTTGCATATCGTACTCGTAGACCCAGGTCTCATCACCAGTTATAATGCGTTCCATGAATGTAGAATCGGAATTACAGCGATCCAGCACGTCTGAAGCAACCTGTTCGCGATGACGTTTTTGAAGAAAATTCAGGTCTTTCGGTAGGAGTCGTGCGGCCACCTTTCTCATGCCCAAAATATCAATCAAAATCGTACGTGCGGACTCGTGGGATATCTTAAGATCATGTGCTATCTCTCTCAAGCTGGTACGACGGTTTTCCAGCACCCTTTCCTTAATTTTATCGACGTTATCTTCGATCGAAGCTGTCGATGGGCGACCACTTCACGACCGTCCTTGAAGGCTCTGTACCACTGATATGCACGAGTTTTCGATAGAGCATTATCACCAAAGGCCTTTTGCAACATTTTCAATACATCGGCACACGAAAATTCATTTGCAATACAAAACTTTAAACAAGTTCTTTGTTCAACGTAATCACCCATAGTAAAAATCGGCACGCACTCTGACATCGACTGACTTAATTAGCTGTTGCAAACACACAAGCTTGGCATAGTAATTGAGGACAGTGGTACCAACCTAGGAAAAAAAATTTTTACCTGCCTCATTGCCCCGCCAGATTTAAATCGATAATTCCCGATACTTTCTTGACAGAATGTAAGTATGAGAAGAAAGATGAGTGGTCACATGAACTGCGTTCAAAAAAAGAAATTATTTTACATCTCGAATGGAAATACAAACTTTGAGAAAAATAAGTACTGAATGATTGCTCAAGTATTTTCAGAGACAAAGAAAATAGATTCAATGTTGATTTGGACCCCTCCACTTAATTTTCGCCGTAATCATTATATCTAGCAAAATAAGAGACACCCTTTATAAACCAGGGCCAAAAAGGTTTTCTTATCATGCTTTTATAGTATTTCCTGGAAAATTGTTTCCTTCGTAGAGTGGTCTATTGGCTCAGTTTTTTTATTGCAAATAATAAGATCTTTTTGCCACAATTTCTATAATTCTTCTCCTTAGTAGTAAAGCTCTCGGGTGAATTGCGGATGTTGCGAGGGAGCTTCCACCTCTTAGTTCGGGAGACGGCGTTTCGTTTCCGAGCATGCGCATCTGAAACTCATCAGACAAGGCGTGATGCGCAGCTCTGCCTGTGACCATGCGTCCGCTTGAAACGTTGATTTTCAAACGCAGTGCCTTACTCTATTTGAACCTGGCGGGGACGGTTAGTCACGAATCTGTTGACTGGTAGGGTCCTCTATCGGTACGCCGGTCAAACTACGATAGAGCAAGGCAGGTTTCTGGACGAGAAGCGAAGAAGTTGTTCGCTACACACTCCCCCTCCAGTGAGCGTCGATAAGGTCACGGAATAGGGCGTTGGGAGAAGGCGAGGAGACAGTCCGCCGCTGGGCTGGTCGCGGTGCCATCTCCAGCGGAACGATAGGAAAGGGCCATCTCAAAAATATGGATAGGGGCAATTAGGGCCACCTAATGAATGGGTTGGTTCGCTCTTGAAGCAAACCCTCCCAATCACGTCGGGGTCACCAATGAAGCTCTCGGGTGAATGCGGTGTTGCGAGGGAGCTTCCACCTCTTAGTTCGGGAGACGGCGTTTCGTTTCCGAGCATGCGCATCTGAAACTCGTCAGACAGGCTTGATACGCAGGCTCTGCCTGTTATGGCGGTGACCATGCGTCCGCTTGGAACGCTGATTTTCAAACACAGTGCCTTACTCCATTTGAACCTGGCGGGGACGGTTAGTCACGAATCTGTTGACTGGTCGGGTCCTCTATCGGTACGTCGGTCAAACTACGATAGAGCAAGGCAGGTTTCTGGACGGGGAGCGAAGAAGTCGTTCGCTACTGTAGTATTCTCATGTCTGAGAAATCGTGATGTCATGAAATCAGGTACAACTATAATATTAACTTTAGCTTTCCATGTTTTTTTGTCCATTGTTTCAGTTAGTAGGGTTTGGAGTAGTGTATTCGTGATTTTCTCTACTTGGTCTATTTATCTGGTAAGTTTCTACCTCTTGATCTTTTACCTTTTTTTACCACTTTTCCTGTACTATCAATTTTTCTAAGATGTCTCCTTTTCGTCCTGTGGTGTGTCCAAAGTATTTTAGTATTCGGCGGCAGCATATTGTGGACAATCTGTCTTTGATCTTCAGCTCTTTTAATATAGATATGATGGTGCGTTTCTCTGTCCATGAAATCTGCAGCCTACGTCGCCAACACTACATTTCAAACGCATCTATTCTTCGGATATCTGATGTTTTTATCATCCAGGATTATGCTTCGTTCAGAAATATCGACAATACGGGAGATTTAACTAACATGATCATCGTGTTTTTTATAATGTGACAATCTTTCCATATTCTTATCAGGTTGCTCATTCATTCATTGCTCTTCGCCGTTTTATTTCCTTTTCGCACCCTCCTTGATTATTTATAAGGATACCAGGTATACAAATTCATCCACTTTTTCTATATTCAGGATGTTCGGTCGTGGGAGACTTCCACTTTTATCGATTACCATAAATTCAGTCTTGCTGAGATTTATTTCCAGGCCAAGTTTAGCACTTTCTGTCGTCACTGAATCCAACATCATCTTCATTTCTGCTTCATCTTCCACTAGAAATGTTGCATCATCTGTGTATCGTAAATTTGTTAGTCGTTTATCAGCAATTGATACGCCTGCCTCAAAGTTTTCTAGAGCTCTTATTACATATTCACCGTATGCGTTAAAAAATCCAAGCCACAGTATGTACTCTTGTCGTACTCCTTTCCTTATGTTTGTGATATATAAACTATCTATCCTAATCATGACATCGTTTGCCTCGTATAGGTTCTTTATCATATTTATCAGGTGATTAACTACACCATTTCCTTCAGTACCTGCCGTGAGCATTCCCATCTTACGCAGTCGAAAACCTTCCTATAATCGATGAACTATAATAGCATAGGCGAATTTAATTCGTTTGATTTTTTAATTTGTTGTCTAATAATGAAAATTTGGTGTGGTGTTCCTCTTTCTTTAACGAAGCCTGCTTACTCACGTGGTACTTGCGAGTTCAGATTACGTTGTAAACGGCGATCGGTTATTCTCAGTTATAATATCACAAGAGCATAGACCATATTTGATTATAGACAGCGTGGATAGCTCAGAGGGAGAGCATCGGACTCGTGACCGAGAGGTACGGGTTCGAATCCTGTTCAGGCGGAAAAAAAATTTTCCATTTGGACGGTGTCTGCCACGATTTCTCTGTTGGGTCAAAAATTAACAGTGCTGTGATCTAACGTGGCACAAGATCGCAGTAACAAAGCCTACACAGAACACAACTGAACTCCTAATTCGTACAAGCTGAAAAAGTTTCTGAGGGATCTTCACATAAGATCTAGTATCAGGATAATAATAATACCGAGTCACGAGACGTGGTTCGCCAAAAATCACGAGAGCGCAGCTCGAGTGGTGTTTCGGGAAACACATCGAGTGAAGAGGTTCATAAGATCGAAATATATTGTATATGCTCGAGTTTGTATTCGTTACGATTATATAACGAATAATATTTCAACACTACAACTATAACCAAAGCGCTGCATTTTGGAAAATCCAATGACATTTCTTTGAGATAGACTTTTATTTCAGTTGGCTAACGTTCAAGAATATTTCTATGGAAATGATCTCCAAAACGATTATACCTCGAGGCAAGGGTATATTCACTTATCAATACGCCGTAACTATGGTAAATTTACGGATTTTATTGGTTCTTTAAAACATGAGGTATACAATCAGGAGAATTTTGCTTGCGTATGATATTAATTTCCGCAGTTTTTGTAGAACCTTTTTTATGTAGAGGGAGACTTATGGGCTTAGTCTGATCGCTTAGTTACTTCTTCGTGTACCTGATCTTGTTTCAAAAGTATGAAAGTATCTGTTCTTCCAGGGTCTTTAGTATTTCTGCATTTGCTCCTCCTCGTGGTGTTCCGAGTATTGTCTTTCCGGATATTCGATTTCTTGGCATATTTTTTCAATAAATATATTTTGCCTGTGCGGCACCTTCTCCGAATTTCCCAACTAAGGTAAGCTTACATCAACTGGTAGTTTTTTTGTCTTGCTATGTTTCTTTTTGTTATCCAGTTCTCTTTCGATCTATTTCCTCTTAATGTCTTTCGATTTTCATCAATTGTTTTTTCAATATTGCTTTTGAATGTTGTCCATTCCGATTCGCATTCGTGGTTCATAATTTCTGCTTTATTATTCGATAATTTTCGGTTTATTTCTGTCTTGAGTTGGGTTGCTTCTTTTTTATTCAATCTGAGTGTTGGATGAGGTGGATTTATGTTCTTCAATTTCAGTCTTATATCTGCTGCAAGTAATTGGTGGTCTGATCCGCAATCTGCTCCAGGAAAAGTCTTCGAGTTGCATATAGATGATTTCCATCATTAATTGATCGTTATGTAATCAATCTGATTTATGTACCTATCGCCCAGTGATCTCCAAGTGAATAGTCGTCTAGAAATGGAGTGTTGGCTATAACGAGATTATTTTCCAAGCAGAATTGTATCATTCTGTGTCTCCCATCTGTGTTCTTATTCCCATTCCTGTTTTAAATGTGTGTACTTTTTAGTTTCGACAATTTTAGCGTTCATGTAGCCCTTTATGATTGTTATTTCTGTCTCCCACAAAGTTATAATCTAATACTGATTTTCTTCACTTCTGTGGTACAATTAGTTTTCTTCATTCTCTGAGAAATATTATATATGGAATTTCCGGATCCTTTCCTGCGTTGCTGCTAAACTCAGTAGTTCTATACTGCATAGTTTGGTTTCTCTCTCTTCACATATAGTTTCCCTGTCTTCAACATTCCACGTCGCTATCTTCAGTCCTTTGTGCATGTTCACATTAATACTAGTTCCTCCCGGTTATCCGACTGATGAACTATTTAGCCTCCGAACTTGTTTTGAGATGAATGGTTCCATGAGATTCTCTTGCGAAAAATTACATTTTGAAAGTGGGTTCCCGTTACCTTCCTTCACAGTGCCTTGTTATTCTGGTGTCTGGTTTTGATATTTTGCGTATATTAGCAAGGGGTTTGCAATGCTTCTTTAGTTGGTTCTCAAGGTTTCCTAAGTGTACCCTTATATAGTAGTAAAGAATAGAAGGCAGAAAATATTCGATTTGGAAAGGAGTGTAGGTACAATGGTTCCTCCCGTATGGTCTTGGGAGATAAACCAATGCTCGCGTGAGCAGGGGCGCATCCCTGAGGTATATCTGTACCTATTGGAAATATAGGTGAGTATCTACCCGCTACCTCGTTTCTATAAAATCACAGGTGAATTATTTCTTTCGCAAAATTGATAATTTCTTAGGGACATATGATTTCTAGAAGTGCAACAAGACTTCTACTAATGCTTTTTATCGGCCATATGAACTCATTGTTTTCAAAAACCGATTTACTCAACGTACAAATAGCAGAATCATGTTTGCCGATCTTAATTATATTGTGTCCACTTCGCAGTGACCAGTAAAATGCCGATTAATCAGTTTAATTCAATTTTTCCGCGCTTGTTCGAAGGAACAGCGTGCAATCTTTTCGCCCAAATGTCTGTATTTTAGGAATCTTTTTTTGAAATAATTGATTTTCATATCAGATTGTAATTAACAATATTAGAAATGAGGTAAACGAGATCTATAATAGTTTGTGCTTTGTGTAATCAACTAAAGTATAACCACAGTATAGAGAAATTATACAGAAACAACAATCATCTGTGATATTCACATTTTCCACAAAATTTTGAGCAGAAAATGGTTTCAAATGATTAGGTTGAACTCAATAATGAGGAATCGTAGGTTTAAAGTAATTCTGTTCGTCCAGTCGGTTCGCGAACATTCTTACTTTGGAACGGATAGAGTAAGAGACTTAAAACTGTCGGGGTAAGCTTGAGGCCTAAATTCTTGGTAATTTTCTTATAGGGGCAAAATCACTGGTTTTGCAGTTGTTAACTGTTAATTTTTTTCTCCCAGTAGTTCCAAAACTAGAGATCCAATCGAAATAAAATTTGGTGTATCATAATAATATGAAAATGTATGCCAAATTTCGGGACGATCTACTACGGACGATTTGAGGTAAAGATGCCAATTTCCGAAGGATGAGACCTAGAAATTTCAGGATGAGTTTATAGTCTAATATAGCATTTATTTTCAGAAACTGATAACTGGGATCAGCGATTCCTGAATTATTCTCATTTGAAATTTTGTTTTTCAAATATATTCGAAAGCACAAATCCAACCAAGTTTAATTTAAATTAAATCTCTGGTCTTATTTCGTGATGCTAAGTAACAAACATTTTTTGAATTTTGTTATAAGATTTCAGAAAAAAGTAAGAAAAGTTATATTTTTTCAAAAGAAGAACTCTAAAATCGCAAAATTTTTTATATTATTATTATATTATCCTGATACTCCTAGATCTCCTGTGAAGATCCCGCAGAAACTTTTTCAGCTTCTGTTAGTTAGGAGTTCAGTTGTGTTCTAGGTAGGTTTTGTTACTGCGATCTTTCGCCACTTTAGGTTACAGTACTGTTAATTTTCGACCCAACATTGAAATGGTGGCCGGAACCCGTGCAACTTGAAAAATTTCTTCCCCATCTGAACAGGACTTGAACCCGCAACCTTTCGGTTACGACTCCTGTGTTCTCACCACTGAGCTATCGACAATCATATTACATAAAATATGACGTTTATTTGATTTTTGGATGACAGAACACATATTTCTGTGCTTGTTCTAGAAAGCAGTATATATATATATATATATCCTCATTAGAAGTGATAATATCATACTCACACAATGGTATACAAAGACAACCTGGTCAGGCAGATATTTAAACTTTTTATCAAATAATCCTTTCTGCCAAAAACGAAGTGTCATAATAGAAATAACAGACCGTGCAATTACCCTAATTAGCCCATGTTTACGAATAGAAACACTGAACAAAGTTAGGAGAATATTAACCAATAACAACTACTCGATAGATCTAGTCAACAAGACCATCAAACAAAGAACGCAAAGGTTTTACAACACGATGAGAAACAGGAAAGATACTCAGGAACAAAAATACATCTCAATTCCGTATGTACAAAACTTATCTGAAAATATAGGTAAAATTGTGAAAGTACATGATTTGCAAATAAGCCATAAAACAAATAAAACACTGAAGACATTTTTTACACCATTAAAAAGTGAAATACCACCTATGACACAATCCAACTTAATTTACAGTATACCATGCAACGATCATGAGAAGCTACATATAGGAATGACATCAAAACTGTTGAACAACAGATTGAATGGACACAAATACATGAAATACTCGAGCACAGCACTAAATAAACATCTAAAAACAGACAACCACAATCCAGACTTCAAAAATACGAAGATTCTTGCATACGAGACTATATATATCTATATATATATATATATATATATATACAGTCGACTCTCGTTAATTCGGAACTCGAGGGACTCTTGAAATATTACGAATTATCGAGTGTTTGAAATATCAAATGGTTTGAAATTTGTGAGAGAAAATAAATGAAACTTCGAATTATAAAGTGTTGGTATTTTATTTATTAATATAAAAATGACAAGAATTAAGAGGTACATTCGTGTACATATGTACATGTATTCGTAATGTGAATTAATTAATCTTTCGAAAGAACTTTGTTATACTGGTTTGCTTTAAAGCACAATTCTGCTGCTCACACTGCTCAATAACTTTTTTTAAGAGAAAAAGTGCCTGAAATGCTTTTTCATCACTTTCGTTTTGTAGACAGAAGCTTTGTAAGGTATCAAATGAGGATCTTGCTTCCTTAACTGACACCTCTGCCAAAGGTTCCGATGTATCGTCCTCATCTTCATCGTTACTTTGCGTATCTGTCGCAGATAAAATTTCGCCATCGGTTAGTGAACCTGAGACAGCAACATTTTCATCCACTTGAACAAAATCAGAAAAACTCACACCGCTGATGTCAACTAATGGTTCTATTGCTGGTTCTTCATCATGTATAAGTATTGGAAGAACTTGTCGCATACAAGTTTGAACTTGTCGCAAAATGTACTTACAATATTTCCGCCTCTTCTCTCTGCAACTTTGAATTGTCGAGTGTTGGACGCTGATGAGTTCGAATTAACGCGTCGTTTTGTTAAATAGCAATGATTTTTTCGTTCGAATTACCAAGTGTATGAAAATGTATTGATTTAGTTCGAAATATAAAGAGATTTAGTAGGGAACTCGTGATAACTTTGAATTATAGAGAGGTTCGAATTATCGCAGGTTTGAATTAACGAGAGTCGACTGTATATATATATATATATATATATATATATAGATATATATATATATATATATATAAAGATAAATGATTAAAATCTAACAACCTTGCAAGGAAAAATTTTTCATCATCACTTGTATTCGCGTCCACCTATAACTACTAGTGATTTATTTTGTAGCACATACGGAGATATCTGACGGAAATATCGAAAACACCGATATTTCACGCCTGACAGCGTCATTCATGAATAATAACTACCACATAGACGATACTGCATACCAGTGAAAATACATCATTATTTCACTAGTTGACTTCGGAATAATAATAATTTTCTGTTCAGGTACATCACCTCTTTATTCTATTTTATAAATTTATTATTTTAATATCTTTTGACAGACTTGTCAGATGACTGGAAAGTTGTAATTTGTGTGCCAATGAAATTGGGAATGTCCTCAACCGAGGACGAAACGTCTTTTTAATATAAATAGTACTTTCCTGTTTTCTTTGTGGAATCCAATATCCTAGGAAATTAAGATATATATATATATATATATATATATATATATATATATATATAAAAGAAGAAATTCATTTTTTCTCTTTTTATGATAAATGTGTTTATTCTTCTTATCCTGAATATATATTTTAACTTTTTCACGGATATCTTTTCTTTTATAAACCGGATCTAGTTTTCTAACAATAGGATTTTTAATATAAGTAGGATTGTAATTCAATGAATAGTCTTCTTTCTTTGACCTTTTTTCATTCAATTTTTCTAAAGAATATTCTCTTTTCCTCATCTAACTTTTCTAAATGTGTTGATATTTCATTGAAATTCTGCAACTAATTTTTTATATAATCCTGAATTTCTTTATCATGATTTCTCCCAATTAAGATCTACCTTAATAATCTGCATGGGAGTGATTTCCATACTTGAACGATTTGAGTTATTACTACCTTTAAGTGCTCAAGCTAATCTGCCCTGGAAAGTTGAATTCCTACTTTCTATTGTCCTCAATTGTTCATTTAATTTCGAATGGAATCTTTCAAGAAGTGCATTGGAATTAGGATTGTAATTAGTTATATTATGAATCTCAATATTATGGATCTTGCAAAAATCTTGAATAATGCTATTTTCTAATTCTAAACCATTATCACAAGTTATTTTACACGGAATACCATAATAACTGAAATAAATGAGTAATTTATCTAAAATTTTTGTCCCAGATATCTGTAAAAGAAGATAACATTATCCAAATCTTGAAAAAAAATCTATTATACTAAGACAAGTGGCTTCATTAAATCTAATAGTAATAATAATAATGTTTATTTTCCAACAAATTACAGAGTGTAATAGAAAAATAGATAGAATTAGAATAGAAAAATAAACATGATAAATTACTGAAGCTTTGAGCTTGTGTGTGATAATACCTTAATAATAATACATTAATACCTTCACAATAATTGTCATAAATAGATGTATGTGCAAACATAATGATTTACTTATGTAAATGCGCTTAGAAGAGGTCCCTTTTGGTTATATTGGTTCATTCCGGTTTAGTTTGACATATTCGAGTAGTTCATATTAGGGTTCTGTCATAATGCGGGAAAGGAGAAATGTAAAATCTTTTATGTGGACAATAACATTTGGGTGATATGGTACGTGATCACAGTTCTTTACGAAAACTTCAAGGCGATGAGATAATTAAAAACATTTCTCTCGGTATAATATATATTAATATATATATTATTGATATTGAGTTTATTAATTTCTGTGCCTAATAGGCAATTCAAATTTTTGCAATGTTCCTCTACTGATATTTGATTTTCTTCTACTGGTAGTCCAAATATTATTATGTTATTCCTTCTCTCACTCTTATCTACTTCTACATGCTGTTTGAGTTCCTCATTTTCTCGTTCCAATTTTCTGATTTTTCCGTTCAGGATTGTTTATATTTTCAGTTTTATATTAACGTCACTTGCTTGTATACTTTATTGTAATTCTCATTTGCTGTTCAGAATTTCTTCCCTTAAAGCTTCCATAATTTCAGTAGATCTGGCAACTATGGCATATATTCACATCAATCATCTGATATATTAAACTTCCCTGGGTTATCTTGTTTATGGGAAACAGATGTAGATAAAATTGACGACAATTTTCTTTGTATTTCGAGTCTCTTATTTTCTTGAAAATTTTGCAAGTTATATTAAGTATCGAAAAACCAATACCTCCATTGTATGCTAGAGGTTTTATACTTTGTTTGGAACCAGATATGAAAATTCTCACCCAGGTTTGACTACCCTAATCCCATTTCATTCGGCTTGATATTTACACGCTTATACACATGAAATATAGGCAATTAATATGGGTAAAAGGTTTAGATCCTTTAGGATTTGATTTTGTTTTAATTGAATTGGAGTTCTTTCGTATTTAATTTTTTGACATGCTTCACATGCATTAATGTAATTTGTATGTCTTTATTCATATTGAGCCAATAGTATTTTCGTCTCAAACTCATTGAATTTTCTTGCAATCCTAGATGTGTAGTTTTTGTTTCATGATATTGTTGAATCCTAAGAAGTTGTTCTTCTTTGTCTTCCACATCTTCCAAAAGAGTTCTTTTTATTTCCAAATTGACTGTCTTATAATCAAATTTCTGTTGTAAGATTTGTATAAAAAGTTTTTCTAATTCTGGAGAAACGGAATAATAGTATATGATTATTTCGGTTTAATATATTCTTCACTTAATTGAAATAAATCCTTTTCTATTGAGTTCACTGATAGTTTGCAATCTCGACTTATCACCAAAAACTTTCATTTTTGTAACATTATACTTATTTGATTGTCGTATAATTATCTGTTTGAACTTATCTCTGTCTAAGGAATTTCTAATATTGGGTTTTTAGTATTACTGTAAATTGTTATATCGCTATGAATAATAACGTTTCTTGGGTTTACTTCTTCTGGATCATTACTTGTTAATTCAGGAAGGCAATTTTTCGAATTGATTTTATTTTCTGCATTTAAAAGATCTATGCATTCGTCTAATTCTTCTAAAGTTATTTAGTTAATCATTGAAATTAAATCATCTTCGATACTGTTTATTTCTAAAAAATCGTTATCAATATTTTCATTATTCGATGAAGTACGCACAGATTTTTCCGGGTTACTGTAAATGTAAGATAAATAATGAAATATTATTTTTGTATCTGATTCTGCAATAATATATTCTAACATTAAAAATAACCGACCATTTCAAATTTCTAAGCCACATGCTATTCGTGGTAAAGCTGAAAATTTTTCTGTATTTAATTCACATAATTTCTTGAATTCTTTGATTAATTTGAAAACAGTTTCACAAATAGGTTTATGATAAAATGAAGTGTATGTATGAGTGCGGACAGCTCAGTGGTAGAGCATTGAGCTCGTATTTAGGTGGAAATTTTCTAGTTGTACGAGTGTCGGGCACCATTTCATTTCACTCTTGGGTCAAAAATAAACAGTGCTGTAGCCTAAAGTGGTGCAAGATTGCAGAAACAAAGCGTACCCAGAACATAACTGAACTCCTAAGTTGCACAAGCTTTGAGAGCTTCTGTGGGATCTTCACAGAAGATCTATGAGTATCAGGATAATAATAATAAAATAACATAAATAGAGGTCAGTTCTTGATAGAAGGTATATAAAATAATATAAATATTTTAAAAAATTTTTAAACAATTTTAAAAAATTAGCCTTCTACATATTTAATTCCAAAAGATTATATTCAATGATTATAACTTCTGAAAATAAATTAAAATAATGTCGTATAAGTACCACTTATATCATGACATAAAATAAACATTCATTATAAGACATCTGAATGGTATAACAAAATCCAATAAATAAAAATTATTAACTAAAATCCTATAAGTTAAACATTTTGAATAGACAAAATTTTGTTTCTGCTTATCAATCTTATGAAAACCAATATCTTTCAAGATATTGGTTTTAAGATTATGTTGGATATTCTTGAAAGATATTGGTTTTCATAAGATTGATAAGCAGAAACAAAATTTTGTCTATTCAAAATGTTTAACTTATAGGATTTTAGTTAATAATTTTTATTTATTGGATTTTGTTATACCATTCGGATGTCTTATAATGAATGTTTATTTTATGTCATGATATAAGTGGTACTTATACGACATTATTTTAATTTATTTTCAGAAGTTATAATCATTGAATATAATCTTTTGGAATTAAATATGTAGAAGGCTAATTTTTTAAAATTGTTTAAAAATTTTTTAAAATATTTATATTATTATTTAATAATAATTATAATAAAATTATTTTTTTGTTATTAAGTACTAAATATTTCTTTCATTTTCTCTTAACATAGCAACTTCACATAGTCCTTTTTTTCGATACCTTGAATTTTTTATTCAATCATATGTCTTTTTGAATTCGTTCGCAATACTTTGATTCATATGAAAATCATTTGATACACAATGTGCGAGGGCATAACTATCGGGAGATTCAAATAAATCACCTCGTTTTTATAATATATCTGTAAAGTTCTTATTATTAAATCATCTGATTCTAATTCTGCCGAGAGCATCTGCGTTAATCGGTAAACCTTTCTTATACCTAGTTTCGTAGT
This sequence comes from Megalocaria dilatata, assembly GCA_034642435.1. Classification (NCBI taxonomy): domain Eukaryota; kingdom Metazoa; phylum Arthropoda; class Insecta; order Coleoptera; family Coccinellidae; genus Megalocaria; species Megalocaria dilatata. The sequence goes on along the minus strand of CM067855.1, from coordinate 77,676,877 downwards.
AGTACTCTTCTAATTTTATTCGCCATCTTATAAGACGTGAATTCGGTTCTTTTAAGGAAAATAGATAAATGAGCGGTTTATGATCCCTATAAATAGTAAATTTTCGACCATAAAGATAAGTTCTGAAGCATTTGGAGGAACAAATGATAGTCAACATCTTTTTTTCATTAGTGCTATATTTAATTTCCGCTTGATTGAGAGTTCTATTTGCGAATGCAATAGGAGGGTCATTCTGATAATTAGAATAAAGGGTTCATTGAAATCTGGATATCTCAAGATTGGATAATTTAATAAATTTCTTCTGGAAATTTCAAAAGCTTCAATTTATTTAGGATCGTAAATATTTATTTTTGAATCTTTCTTCAAAAAAGTTGTTGAAGGTTTGGTAATTTTCGCAAAGTTGGGAATAAATTCTCGGTAATAGCCTGCCAAGAATTGATTTAATTTCTTTTTGAATTTTAGGAATAGAGAGTTCACTAATAGCTTTCAATTAATCAGGATTTGGTTTTATTCCTTCGGGAATTATGATATGACTTAGGAATTCAATTTCGTTTTCAAAAAATGACATTTATCCAGTTGAATTTTTAAATTATATTTTTTAAAGGCTTCTAAAATATTATGAATTTCTGCTAAATAATGTTCGACTAAATCAAAAAATACCATTACAGCATACATGCAAATACAACAAATTTTACATATAATCTTTTAGAATATGTTCATCTTTTTTTCTATGTGATCTCTTGCGTTTGACATTGTTATATACATTTTTCGTCCCCAGTAATGATGCGCTTCAAAACTGGATCATTTTCCTGACGTTTGAGAAGCTAATCACAGACGTCAACGCGAAAGACACACAAATTTCTCTCCGTGAGAACATGGGGAATCCATATATCGAGCTTCGAGGTTGAACCTAAGCCTTTTAAGTGGTCAACAGTTGAATTTGATGAATTTAGCCTCACGTATTGTTATTCTTCGATTTGCATCAACTAATGCCTTTATCGTGTGTTTATCAGCTTCATCCGGCCTTGCGGAAAGTGGTGCATCTTCGACATCGAAATTTTGCAAACTAGTTCTGGCACTGGCATACTGTCAACACATCCTGTACACATCGGTTAATTTCTTTCTGGCTTGAACAGCATTTTCAGCTTTCCTATAGTAAAAAAGTGAATATTGACGAAAATGCTGCTTACTGCTCCCCATATTTAAAAGGGCACCAACCAAAAACAACTGTTTAGAATTACTTGAACTTTTTCACACACAAGCCTTGCTATATCAGCTCTAAAAACATATAATGCTTATGCGGCTTAAGCGTGAAGTTGGGTTCGAAAAAGTACAATTGAATCCTCTGTCGGAAATAAACGGAATTACTTTCCGAACAACCTTGAAAAATGAAATCTTATACGGCATTTACGGTTTCATCAAAGCTCAAAGCATTGTAAGTTATAAGATATGTTCTCAGCTCAACTGGTGAATGTGACATTAATACCGTTTTGGAAATTTTCAATATATTATTTTTATATAAAAGTTTCTCAGGATCTGGAATATCATCAGCTTTTATTCCATAGTTGATTCTTATTTCTTAATATACTATTTGATCTATGCATTTTATTGAATCATCATTAGATCTCTTAGTCAAAAAGTGTAAACAATGAATAAGTATTGATAAGGAGTATGAGCTATGGTAATAGAAAGTCCTAGAAATCGATACATCTGTATAACAATTCTATACTCAAGCAAACTCGACAAGCTTTTGTTTGAGTATAGAATTGTTATACTACTCTGTCAAGAAAGTACCGGGAATTTTCAATTAAAACAACATTTTTACATTTAATCGTCAAAATTTATTGGGTCGCCTTCAAAATAGGCTCCATTTGCTCCAGTACATCTATGCCAACGGCACTTCCAATTATCGAAACATTTTTTATAGGCATTTTCCGGGATGGACTTTAGCTCTCGCGCCGAATTTTGTTTCATGGCTTCAATCGACTCAAAACGGGTGCCACGAAGGGGCAATTTTAGTTTTGTGAAGAGGAAAAAGTCGCAGGGAGCCAAATCCGGCGAATACGGTGGTTGCTGAAGCACGTTTGTTGAGTTTTTGGCGAGAAAGTCAGTCACAATCGTAGCTCGGTGAGAAGGCGCGTTATCGTCATGCAAAATCCATGAGTTGTTCGCCCACAAATTTGGCCGCTTCTTACGGATACGCTCACGCAAACGTTTCATAACGCCTAGGTAATACTCCTTGTTTACCGTCTGACCCTCTGGAATGAATTCGTAGTGCAGCACGCCACGGATATCGAAGAAAACAATGAGCATCACCTTCATTTTCGAGCGGCTTTGGCGTGGTTTTTTCTGTTTCGGCTCATTTTTTGCCACCCATTCCGATGATTGCTGGCTTGTTTGCATATCGTACTCGTAGACCCAGGTCTCATCACCAGTTATAATGCGTTCCATGAATGTAGAATCATAAAAATCGGCACGCACTCTGACATCGACTGACTTAATCAGCTGTTGCAAACACACTAGTTGACAGATCCTGCTCAAGCTTGGCACAGTAATTAAGGACAGTGGTATCAACCTAGGAAAAAAAAATTTACCTGCCTCATTGCCCCGCCAGATTTAAATCGATAATTCCCGGTACTTTCTTGACAGAATGTACATATGTATGTTACACTGTCTCGATTTCTAGATTATTCTATTACCATAGCTCATACTCCCTATTAATAATTTTTAGTACATATCAGCCGAATTAATTAATTTGAATTGAATGATTAGGTTATAGGAAAATATAATTTATTTGAAATATTTGATATATTTAAATATTTAAATAGGTTACTTCAAAAATCTCTCAAAACATGTATTATATCTTCGAAAAACAATTTGAATTCGGATGAATTCTTTATCGGTCCTACTTCACATTCAAAAAATAAAATTAATTAACAACAAATATTACTCACCTGACAAACCTAGTGATATCTTCGTTTTGAACACAAAAACTATAGAATCTAAGATATCCTATGTATACGAAAGTTTTAAAACATGGTAAAATAACTGTTCAGATAGGTTTTATGGAACGAGTTGGCATAAGTATAGAGGGGCATATTCATTAAGGTATCTAGGAGGAAGTTTAGTTGACCACGCTTTTCTGAAGGGAAAATTGTTTTATTCAAAATAATTCACACAGTTTTTATGTTTCACAATTTATTCAGAATCCTGACACGTGTTTCGGTCCTTCGACCATCTTCAGAGAAGTACAAAAAGGAACCTAGTGCAAACCGCATACTCCATTCATGTTATTAATAAGAAAATTTATTGTTGAATAACTTCTCAACAGATATACTGATTGACATGATTATGATAAATTTACCAATATTTATACAGGACAAAATAAGTCGATTAGACGTATCGAAATTTTAGAAATTATAAGGTGAGTAACGGAAGTTAGAAGGCTTAATTAAAAATGACAAGACTCGAATAATCAGAAATGCTAAAATGAATCAATCTACTGAACAAATAAATTCCTTAAAAAAAAACTATGGCGATTAAAAGTCCAGATGAAAGAAAACCATGCCCATTTTGTGGGGAGATTTCATCCAGAGGCCTTATGCCGCCTAAAAGAAAGAAATAATAATTTTGAAAAGAACATATCTTGTAACATAAAAACAGTGAACAATGTAGGGGTACAGGATACACTGAATACAATCAGAAAAACTAGGTTTGCTGCCACTGATTAAATCGAGAGTGTTCTTAAACAATAATGAATTATGTGCAATTTATGATTCAGGCTCAAATATTACTTTTCTTAATTCGAAAGTGACAAAGAAATTGAAATTACACATTCAAGATGATAGGAACACATTTAAAACAGTCAATGGCAGAGCAAGTTTTCAGGAAAACTAACTATAAAAATTAAAATCAATTATATTGAAAAAAAATTGTGTCTTTTGTAGTTAATGATAATTATTTGATAACAAATATATAAAAGATTCAGCTAGGTTATTAGAACCATTATATAATTTATTCAGAAAAGATGTGAAATTCAACTGGTCTCTGGATTGTCAGGAGGCTTTCAATAAAGTTAAGGACATCCTTTGCTCTGAGCCCGTTCTTGCAATTTTCGACCCAAGTGCTCTTAACTATATATATACTGATGCCATTATTCAAGGAGTGGGAGCTGTTCTCAAACAGAAACAGATGATTGCTGAAATGAAACCAGTAGCATATTTTTCTAAGAAACTGAACAAACACCAGAAGAATAAAACGGCAATTTTCTTAGAATGTCTTGCTATCAGGGAAGCAATAAAATTTTTGAAATATTGGCTATTGGGACATAAGTTCTTAGTTATTATTGACCATAAGCCATTAGAAGAAAAATAATTTTATAACATTAAAAACATGGCCTCGCTAACAAAAGAAGTTTGTCAAAAATGTAATATCTGTTGCAAGAATAAATAAAACGAGGCTAGGTAAAAAATATGGTTTTTTGTCATAACTAGGTCCACCAAAAAGAACCATTCGAAATAATCATTAGATATAATTAGATGTTTTGCTGGAAATCACTCCTCAAGAAGATACCTTCTTCTCTCAGGTGATCATTTTACACGCTATGCATTTGCGAGTACTTCAAACAACCAGACAACTGAAGACTTTATGAAATTAATCAACAAAATTCAAGATAAATATCAAATTAAAACATTATTAACAGACCAATATCCAGGACTAAATTCTGAAAAATTTAGAAAACACATGAAAAATTGAATATACAATTGATTTTCACAGCAGTAGACTCTCCTTTCTCAAAATGAACGACTAAATCAGACATTAGTAAACAGCATGAGATGGAAACAGAGTGAAAGGAAAACAAGAGATTGGACCAAAATAGCTGACGAATGTATAGAAAATTACAATAAGACGGACCATTCTGTAACAGGATATAGCCCAGAATATTTGCTTAGCGGAAAAACAGATCCAATTGCTCCAGAAGAACTAATTGGAAAGAGTAACTTATCAAAAGACAAAGAAATAGCATATAAGATTTATTTACGTTATCACGAATACAATAAGAAACTGGTCGACAAAAATAAGAAACATTATGAATTTGAACAAGACGATTATGTATATGTGGAAATTAAGTCGAAACCGAATAGACTTGAAATCAGAGCAGGACCATTTCCAATAATGAAGAAAATTTCAGATACTATATATGACATAGACATTGGATATCGAAAGAAAGACAATAATTATTTTCATATTACAAAGTTACTTCCATGTGGAAACTCTAACATGTAGTAGTTTTGACACACCCCTCCGATGGGTGGATGTAAAAATAAATAGTATTTTTTTATTCGAAACAGCAATGAATTTTTAGTTTCTGTGTTCTTTGTTCTGTAGACTTATAAAATGCTTTGAATCGACAGTATAAATTATAAATTTGTTATGTTGTGTCACATAATATTTCTAATATTGAAATTAAAACTAAGTGGTAGAGATAACATTGTTTTTGATTTCATTTCAGGTTAGTAATTAATTTAGAATTTTCATACGAGTTTCTAAATATCACTTTCATTATTGGAACTAAAAGAAATGAATCATTTCAGATTTGATGACATCAAAGAGTTTGTTTCTCCTCTTTTGCTTATATAATATATATAAATATATATATATATATATATATTTATTATATATATATATATATATATATTATATATATATATATATATTTTTTTTTTTTTTTTGTATATATATATATATTTATATATATATATATATATATTATATATATATATATATATATATATATATATATATATATATATATATACTGTTGAAAGCAAAAGCATGAGCTTCTGACTTCACGTCAGTGTTGAAAGAATTGCTTGGTATGTATATATACCGTTTTGAATTCTTCGGTATATAAAACACTATGTTTCTCGTAGAGGAGTAGATCTATGAGCGTTTCCACCGTTGTTCACTTTCACTGGGTTCACTTTTACTGGGTCCAATATTGGTTTCACTTTTCGATTCATTTTCCACATTTACTATCTAATTACAAACAAATAATGTAGATAATTGACTGGAAAATAAATTTGAATGATGTTTTGAGGATTGGATTATTCATTGACTTAAGTATTTATTTCGAAATAGATCTGTAATTCATCCAAATTCATTGTATCGCCGTTTATACTTAAATCTGGATGAATAATAGGTACCCTATTGTGTTATTCATCTATTATTATTATATTGCCTTTACGGTTCTGACAATGTGCATTTTGAATGTTTGATCAACTTAATGTTTACATAGAGAAAATTGATCTCAATTGGAATGAAACGAGAGCCATCATAATTTAAATTAATATTGAATCAATAATTGTTTATGGCTCCGTCAGAATTCAAACTAATTCAAAACAGGAAGGCGATACAATGAATTGCGGTGAATAATTGATATTTTGTATTTCATTGATCGATTTTCGATACTTTTTCGACATTGTAGTATTCCACATAACTATAGAAGTGATAAATTTTTGATAATACCTTGATATTCTCAGATTTCCTATAAAGATCCGTCAGAAGATTTACTTACATTGAAGCGTAATTTTTAACTCAGAAGTTAAATGATGGTCAACAATGCTAGCCAGAAAATTTCCGTCCCAAGATGAGAATGCGCACCGAAAAGTTCTCTTCCTAAAAATTATAATTTCAAAAATTTTTTATCCGAAAACATTTTGAATTAAATTAAATGAATGTCTCTAGAGCACACTGTGCCAATTTAGTAGACATATTAAATTAACACTTATTATATAATACCAAAGGAAATAAGAGAATCCAAAGAAATATAAATTTTCAATTAAAAATCATTAAATAAATACTTGAAGAGTACAAAATTTTGTTTCGTACCTTGTTTTATTGACTAAATTTCTTTCCAAAAATGTAAAACATAACCTCAAGAACTTCTGCAAAAATAACTTGCTCAAAATAAGGTCCTTCAAAAAAATTTCTAAAACATGTAAAACATCTTCAAAAAGCGATTTAGAATTATCCCAACGGATACTCATCAGCTCTACTTCATATCTGAAAAATAATAATAATTAACAAAAAATATCTCACCCTGCAAACTGAATGCAGTTAATAGGACAAACAGTAGAATGAAATGAACTTTTAAAAATCCTACGTATTGTAGGAAACAGAAATCACATTAGAATTACTCCATGAAAAGTTTACTATCAATTTGTATATTACTTCAGGGAAAGCAGTTAATTTTTCTATTCAAGGAAAAAATAACTTGTGCGAATTATCATTGAAGGAGAAATAACCTTCAGCTTAATTTTCAGATCATAAACTCGCGTACAATGCTGTTGAGCACCGAAGTTCTCAAAGTGGAATTGAATTCAAAACACGTCTGCTAACTTTGTTATTACGTCTTTTGAAAGAAGTGTCAAGTTTCCTTTCAGTAATGAACGTTAAGTCCTTAGTTCTCCTTTTTGTTATGTTCCATTCATTTTTCAATAACTATCAAAACAATATAGTATCTGCAATTTAAATTGAAAAAAGGGAAGTATAGCCTAGATTCAGTCTAAAAGATTAAGGTTGTTCTTATTTGATGAAGAATACGACCTCCAAAGTCATTCTGTTCGGCCGGTCGTTGCGGCCGGTTAACTTTTGAATGATAAGAGCTGAAAGAATTGCTTTTTATGTAGAGATACCTTTTTGAATTCTTCCTAAGTAATTGATCAAACCTTAACTAATTAGTATGCAAATTCTAGGAATGATACTCCGAATGGGGTTGAAAAAGATGTACAATTGGCTTTAATGGAATATTTGCAGCCTAAATACTATACTAGAGATGTACAAGTTTGAATTGTTTTATCCAAAATGACTGTCTGTGTGTTGTTAGGCCAAGTGCCAACGACTGATTTCAAAGGATATGTCTTCAACAGTGCTATCGTGATTCCTTGTAATGCTTAGCGCGAGCAGGTAGAATTCCGAAACGGCATTTTACCTTTCGTGTCCCATTTAGATTTCTAGGAAAAAATGAGACATTTTTGAGAGGCTGAGATTGCTGTTGCCTGGAATGTAGCTGCCTTGTAAACATCAAAATTCAAAAGTTTTGAATTAAAAACGATTTATTGACGATCTATTTTGTATCTGGATGGTTTCTATTAGACAATCAGAAATGTCTTTAATTTTTTAAAATTCATTCTAAAAATATATCCAATTCATTTTGGAATTCTAAAGTCTCCTAAATCATTAAATATTTCAGATATTCAGATTATAATTCATTATCATAGTTACATTCACACAAAATCAAAATGTCTGTTTTCCATGCCTTTGTTCACAATCTTCTTTTAACCACACTTTCAGTTGAAAACTTTAGTTGAATTTCTGAAAACATTAGTATCGACAAATGGCTACAACATGGCATAACTACACCATGAATTTAATAGACAAATTAAGTATTTTATTTAAAATAATTCACTCAGTTTTTATGTTTCACAATTCATTCAGAATCCTGACACGTGTTTCGGTTTTTCGACCATCTCCAATTCTGAATAAATTGTGAAACATAAAAACTGTGTGAATGATTTTAAATAAAATTGTTATAATGTTTTACCTAGTGCCAACCGCATATTCCATTCATGTCATTGACAAATTAATTTCTGAAAAACAACATGAAATGGCAATATCTTCCATTAACTTTAAAGAAAAATTCTATAGCTTCAACATTATTTCCCTAATGACAACCAACATTTGCTATAAACTGAAAATTAATACCATTTGCAGAAATGAGAATAACCTAGTCTCACTCTCAGTCAATAGTGAAAATTATCTCGAAATTTACATGCAGAAATTAAAAGCAAAAGATAAAACCTATTAGGAAGTTTCCTTTACTTTTATAAGTAAATGAAAATGTATTCGAAAAATTCGAAACATAAGTCAGTAACATCAACTTCAACAGTTGATAGGGGCCATATTGTTGAAGCTACAACTGTCGAATTGGCTGTCATTTATTCAGTCCGCTTCGCCAAATCGCCATGGAGAAATGAAGCGTTCAACGGCACGTGCAAATGATAAAATTATTTTATCAAAATGTGTGTTCTGTTCGGCAAGTGTTCCGTGCGGTTCACCCATTTTACTAAAATCGCCCTATCGAGAGGACTATCCGCAATGTGATAGATTTTGAGACCATGGTTCAGTAAATAAAAAAGCAACATTGGTACGACTACGAAACGTTCTGCCGAAAACATCACCGCTCAAGGCAGTCGATTCGCAGTTCGATCATTCACAATAATTCGCTTCTTCACACACAACAACACAGCTAATTTTGCGGGTCAGCACCCGTCCAAAATTTAACTGACCCAGGAGCTGAAGGTAAATGACTATACATAACGATGTGTATTCCCTAAATTGGTCCTTTTTGGAAACTCACCCTAATTTTCAACAAAAATCGTCTTCAGCGATGAGGCTTATTTCTGGATGAATGAGTACTTCAACCAACAAAATTGGCGAATTTGGAACGATATCAATGCACATAAGATCTAAGAGCGTCTAGTGTATTCCGAAAAAGTCACTGTTTGGTGTAGATTTTTAGCTGATGGCGTCATCGGTCCGTTTTTTCATGACAAGAACACTGGCCAGGCCATCATCGTCAACGGCGAGGTCTATTGGTGATCTATAATTTCTTTTGGCCTGAATTGGATGATATGGACACCATGTGGTTTCAAATTGAAGACGCTATGTGCCAAACCTCTCATGCCTCATTGGACATTTTGCACTAACGGTTAGACGGCATGGTTATCTCAACTGGAGGTGATGTAAACTGGCCACCGAGATCGTGCGATTCGACCCCGTTAAACTTTGTCTTGGAGAGTTATGCTAAGTCGCAAATATATGCGAATGAGCCACTAACTTATGTTGGCACTCACAGCCAACATAACCTATATCGATCAAATTCAGTCTGATCCATACGCCAGAGTAATAGAAAAGTGAACATTTCCGATGTTTGCCAACCAGCGCAACCGCGACGCTCATTTGCAAGATGCAAGAATTTGGACATAATTTGAACAATAACTACAAAATAATCCATAATGAAATTGAATGTACTATACTCACACTATTGGAAGCAGTAGAAATCCAGAACCTTAAAATTCTTCTTAATGAGCAAACATATGTCGTCAGATCTCCTTTGTTGAATATTTTCACCTAGTGAGGTATTTTCGATGATTAGCCCTAATATTTTAATTTACGGTTAATTTACCCTTTTCCCATATTTTTCCTTATATACTTCCGAAAATTGATGATTATTTGTATTCCCCTTTATTTCAAGTTTTTGTCTGAACCATAGATATACAAAAAGTAAAAGTGTAATTTTTAGAGTTAGTACTAAATGTTAACTTACAATGAATTTCTATCAAGTAAGAACAAATTCAATTAAATTCTTGGTGTATTATTAATTCTTCAGATACTTACACATACCTGAAGAAAATTTGAATAGTTTCTATTTTTAGATAAGGGTTCAATAAAGATTTCATTTCTTTTGATGAAACCATCATGTTCCAACGGGAGGTCCATTGGGTAATAATTCAGTCTGGTCATTTGAAATTAATTCCCAAAATTTCCTAATCGGTTTATTGCTAAACTTTCTTACTAACATATTCAGCTTAGAACACTTATTTTCCTTCTACATATTTAATTCCAAAAGATTATATTTAATGATTATAACTTCTGAAAATAAATTAAAATAATGTCGTATAAGTACCACTTATATCATGACATATAAAATAAACATTCATTATAAGACATCCGAATGGTATAACAAAATCCAATAAATAAAAATTATTAACCAAAATCCTATAAATTAAATATTTTGAATAGACAAAATTTTGTTTCTGCTGATCAATCTTATGAAAACCAATATCTTTCAAGAATATCCAACATAATCTTAAGAATTTCATCATAAAACTATCTTACTTAGACTATTCAATATTATTGGATATCTAACCAAGGTACTTTACATAAAAACTCAAGATATGTAAAACATTACTGAAAAACAAGTTTAAAGATCAACTTTGCTTCTTCAGTATTCAAATAATTCATATTCAAAAAATATAACATCAATTAACAACAAATATTCACTTACCCTTCAATCTTCTAGAAATAGTTCTACCGAAATGAAACCTTTAAATGTGGTGAGGAACAGTTCACTACACACAAAAATATATATATCTGTGGTTTACCCTTGATCTAGAAGATTGAAAGACAATTTGACGGCCTCTGCTATAGCACAAGGACTATCTGTAATAAGAATGTTAAGGAAACCAAATAATTATATATTATGAATAAAATAACATAAATAGAGGTTAATTCTTGATAGAAGGTATATAAAATTATTCAAATATTTTAAAAATTTTAAAATTAGCCTTCTACATATTTAATTCCAAAAGATTATATTTAATGATTATAACTTCTGAAAATAAATTAAAATAATGTCGTATTTGTACCACTTATATCATGACATATAAAATAAACATTTATTATAAGACATCCGAATGGTTTAACAAAATCCAATAAATAAAAATTATTAACCAAAATCCTATAAATTAAATATTTTGAATAGACAAAATTTTGTTTCTGCTGATCAATCTTATGAAAACCAATATCTTTCAAGAATATCCAACATAATCTTAAGAATTTCATCATAAAACTATCTTACTTAGACTATTCAAATGAATATGAATTATTTGAATACTGAAGAAGCAAAGTTGATCTTAAAACTTGTTTTTCAGTAATGTTTTACAGATCTTGAGTTTTTATATAAAGTACCTTGGTTAGATATCCAATAATATTGAATAGTCTAAGTAAGATAGTTTTATGATGAAATTCTTAAGATTATGTTGGATATTCTTGAAAGATATTGGTTTTCATAAGATTGATCAGCAGAAACAAAATTTTGTCTATTCAAAATATTTAATTTATAGGATTTTGGTTAATAATTTTTATTTATTGGATTTTGTTATACCATTCGGATGTCTTATAATGAATGTTTATTTTATATGTCATGATATAAGTAGTACTTATACGACATTATTTTAGTTCATTTTCAGAAGTTATAATCATTAAATATAATCTTTTGGAATTAAATATGTAGAAGGCTAATTTTAAAATTTTTAAAATATTTAAATAATTTTATATACCTTCCAACAAGAATGAACCTCTATTTATGTTATTCACTTATTTTCCTTATGCAAAAATTTTGAAATGCTCATCAAAATCATGTTTCTTTGTTATAAGATATTCTGCATACGTCGAATCTAACTTATTTTTGAGGAAACTTCTTCTTTGTTCCCTTAATCTAGTATTGAAGGATATTTCGGTGTGCTCAATATTATTTTTTGAACAGGTACCACATGATAATTGTAAACATCTGATAACTATCATTTACTCATTTTAGGTTTAGTGTTTGTTGAAATATTTTTCAAATAATTATAGGTTCTGAAGGGTATGTAAATGTCTATGTTAATAAGGAGCCTCCCTGATGCCATTCCAGATACTGGAGTTCGTCAGAACTCTGAAACTGGAATGCGAGCTGTAGTATAGCTTTGATAGGAGAGCCAAATAGACCTTAAGGTCGTGTTCATTAGTACAGATGGTTTACCATAGTTACCTTAGTGGTTGAAAGAAGTGAATCTTCTTTAGGTTTTCAACTTTAGGTATATTTCGTATAAAGTATTTTAATACTGTTCCTTGGCAATCATACTGTGATGGCAAATAATCTGTATTAGGTGCTTTCTGTTTATTTAAATTATCAACATTTTTTTCCTTATATCCTTATAAGGGAATATGTTGGTAGTCTATGTCTTATGTGCTATGATATGCTGATAATTTATATTGAATTGGATGAAACGATTTTTTGGGGATGGCTATATATGTGAAGGTTTATGAAAAAATTATATTGACTCCAGTTACTATAAAATCCGAATAATTAAGTTTCATCAGTTTCTACCAATGCGTAATTTATCATTTTATGTTATGAATTTAGGTAATGGAAAAAATCATCAAGCTTTATACTGGTACCTTTAAAGCATACAGTTATGTCATCCATATAACTGTTCATGATTCTATTTTAATTTTAATAAAAAGAATTTTCTAAACTATCCATGAAAATTTCTTCTAAAAGTGTGGTCCCCATAATTAAGCCATTAGTTCTGATGCACGATGCATCCTTAAAACTAAATTGATTTTAATTGAATGGAATATTTAATAAATGAATAATATTTCATTTCATTACACACTCTTTTTATTTTGAATTATATTTCTTCCATAAGACCTGCAGGTGCTAACCTTGGAAATAAATTTACCACATGGAATGAGTCGAATTCTGTGTGAGATGAGATTTGTATATTTTTAATTCAATCAGTTTTGAATTCTCAATTGAAAATTGATTCTGGAAATTACAGAAAGTTCTATTGATATTTATTAGGCATTTAGAAAGCTTTTATGCTGGTGCTATAAAATATGAATTATTTTAATTATCATTAATATCGGTAATATCGGTAATGGTACCCCGTTTCATGAAGTTTGACTAAGGAATATAATTGTGGTACTGGGGGGTTTATTGATACTAGTTTATTCATATTTTTCTATGTATTTATACTTCTCGTTCGTTTTTATGTTGATTTTATTCATTATAAAGAGTTCTCCATTGGAAACACCCCGCTTTTAAATTGATATTACACAGCCATTATTTATTTGTGACTTTGACAGATGTATTTGTCAATGTCTACCATTTAATCATGGAAAGATACACACTCCAACAGCGTTCACAAATAATCCAAATTCATTATGGAAAATCGCGATCTGTTACTCCAACTTTATGTGCTTCAACTCCAATTTTTGGTCGTTATAATCATCCGGATAAAAGAACAGTTAGAACAGTTGAACGTTTAGAGAAGAAGTTTGAAACAAATTTTACACTTCATGATGTTTCAGTGCCAGTGAGGCAAAGAAATGCAAGAAGTGAAGATAATATTGCTTCTGTATGTGAAAGTGTTTTGAAGACCAAAATTTATCGATTTCTCAAGTTCACAAGAACTAGGCATCTCCTAGGCGTCTTTGTGACGAATTTTATGAAAAGACCTTGATTTACATGCATACAAAATTGTTTTAACCTAAGAACTCAAACCAACAGATCGTTTAAAGCGGCTTGTATTGAGAAATTGGTGCTTAGAAAAAATCAGAAATGATGCAGATATTCATGAGAAAATCATTTTCAGGCTCATTTATGGTTAAACTGTTATGTTATTATAACAATCAGAATTGTCGTATCTGGAGGGGTGATAAACCTGAAAAATATCAAGAAGTGCCGTCACATTTTGACAAACTTACTGTTTGAAGAGGATTTTATGCTGAAGGAATCACTGGACCTTATTTTTTTTCAACGAAGTTCATGAGGCGGTAACTGTCAATGGAAATCGTTATCGTTCAGTGTTGACTGATTTTTTATGGCCTGAATTGGTTTGTCTTGATTTGCAGAACATGTGGTTCCAACAGGAGGTGTAAGACTTTATTAAAAACAAAATTCGGTGATTCGATTATTTCAAGAAACGGATCGATAAATTATCCACCAGGTTCCTGCGATCTAACTCAATTTGACTTCTTTATTTGGGTATACACTACATCGTTGGTTTACAGCAATCATCCAGCAAATTTAGACGATTTACAGATGAATATTGAACAAGTAACTGCTAACATACGACCTGATTTGTGTAGGAGAATCATGGAAAATTGGGTTCAACGACTTCATTCCTGCCAGCCTTTCCGCGGTGGACATTTAAATGATGTTTATTCATTCATTCATTTGTTGTATTTACGGCTTCGACCACTAAGATCATTAGCCGATATACAAATTAATTAAGTGTAGGGCACGCCTGACTATATACATTCTGTCAAGAAAGTACCGGGAATTATCGATTTAAATCTGGCGGGGCAATGAGGCAGGTAAAATTTTTTTTTCCTAGGTTGGTACCACTGTCCTTAATTACTATGCCAAGCTTCAGCGGGATCTGTCAACTACTATGTTTGCAACAGCTGATTAAGTCAGTCGATGTCAGAGTGCGTGCCGGTTTTTACTATGGGTGATTACGTTGAGCAAAGAATTTGTTTGAAGTTTTGTGTTGCAAATGAATTTTCGTGTGCCGATGCATTGAAAATGTTGCAAAAGGCCTTTGGTGATAATGCTCTATCGAAAACTCGTGCATATCAGTGGTACAGAGCCTTCAAGGACGGTCGTGAAGTGGTCGCCCATCGACGGCTTCGATCGAAGATAACGTCGATAATTAAGGAAAGGGTGCTGGAAAACCGTCGTACCAGCTTGAAAGAGATAGCATATGATCTTAAGATATCCCACGAGTCCGCACGTACGATTTTGATTGATATTTTAGGCATGAGAAAGGTGGCCGCACGACTCGTACCGAAAGACCTGAATTTTCTTCAAAAACGTCATCGCGAACAGGTTGCTTCAGACATGCTGGATCGCTGTAATTCCGATTCTACATTCATGGAACGCATTATAACTGGTGATGAGACCTGGGTCTACGAGTACGATATGCAAACAAGGCAGCAATCATCGGAATGGGTGGCAAAAAATGAGCCGAAACCGAAAAAACCACGCCAAAGCCGCTCGAAAATGAAGGTGATGCTCATTGTTTTCTTCGATATCCGTGGCGTGGTGCACTAAGAATTCGTTCCAGAGGGTCAGACGGTAAACAAGGAGTATTACCTAGGCGTTATGAAACGTTTGCGTGAGCGTATCCGTAAGAAGCGGCCAAATTTGTGGGCGAACAACTCATGGATTTTGCATGACGATAACGCGCCTTCTCACCGAGCTACGATTGTGACTGACTTTCTCGCCAAAAACTCAACAAACGTGCTTCAGCAACCGTATTTGCCGGATTTGGCTCCCTGCGACTTTTTCCTCTTCCCAAAACTAAAATTGCCCCTTCGTGGCACCCGTTTTGAGTCGATTGAAGCCATAAAACAAAATTCGGCGCGAGAGCTAAAGTCCATCTCGGAAAGCGCCTATAAAAAATGTTTCGATAATTGGAAGTGCCGTTGGCATAGATGTATTGGAGCAAATGGAGCCTATTTTGAAGGCGACCCAATAAATTTTGACGATTAAATGTAAAAATGTTGTTTTAATTGAAAATTCCCGGTACTTTCTTGACAGAGTAGTACATATATACACTAACAGGAATAAATAACAAATTATTGTAAAATTAATAACAAACAGGAATAAATATCAACGATTAATAAGAATTGTACCAGCAATAACATCTTTAAAAACAGTGTATAAGTTAATAATAAGATTATGGTTCAGAAACAAATTAAAATGTCCGGTAAGTTATATCTTTGACGTGCTTGAGTATAGGCAGACATTTGATAATTATATGATGCACTGTTAAAATTGTTTCACAATGCTCACAGTAGGCCGGTCTGTCACCGAGTAGAAGATCCATCTTCGTGATGTTTGTATGACCGATTCTGAGGCGGGTTACCACAATTTGCTCTCTACGTGTTAAGGAACAATGGTAATCGTATTCCTTCAGTATTGGTTGAATACTTTGTGAATGGTTCTGTGTACCACTCCACAGTTTCTGCCATAACTCGAAAATTTTCCTCTTCAGTAGATTTTTCATATCTTTGTGGTAGTCAGGATAGAAATCCTCTATCGGTTCCTGAGTTGCACTCTTCGCTGCTAAGTCAGCTTTCTCATTACCTTCAATTCCCACGTGGGCGGGTCTCCCTATCAAGGTAATTCGTTTTCCATCTTCCAACAGATTTTGACATTTGGTTAGAGTTTTCCGGGTAAGAGGATCAGCTGAGTAGAATTGGAGAGGGCTTGCAAGGCACATTGAGAGTCGAAGCAAATTAGATATGTTCCTGAAGGTTCATTTTCTAAGTAGTCCAAGGCTTTTTTGATAGCATACATTTTGGCAGAGTAAATGGATGCATATCTTCGAAGAGTAAATTTTTTGATGTCATTGTTCGCAATAAAAGCAGCCGTCTGTAAAAATCATCTCATCTGCAGTGTAGCTATTACCGTTTGGAAGGTCTGTCTGAAGGTTGAATTGCAGATTTCATCTTTACTATATTTGGAGCATTCGAAATTAATATCAATTCTATTTAGCTGCCATGGAAGGATTCCGGCAATCTTATTTATTTCTATTGGATGGAGTTCTATTTCGAGTTCGCCTAAGAGTTGTTTTATTCTGACCCTGATTGGTTTTGTTATAGTTGGCCTTGAAATAAAGATATTTGTGTTTTCTTCATCGAATATTATATTATGGATGTTTTGTTTCATAACTAATGGTATCTCTTTTACTTTATAATGAAATAAAAATTTCAATAATTTTCTAATAAATAATGTGTTTTATTTACAAAACAAAATGGGGGGCTATTAGTGATAGATCCTTCAGAATACTTCGGTTGGATATTTCTTTCTTTTTATTTTATTGTTTTTTCGTTATAATATGATTTATCTACTACCAAACTCATATTTTCTTTATATGATTTTGTGAATATTATGTTATTTTGTTCTGCTTTTATATCAAATTCATTGCAATTTTTTTTCAATTATTATTATTACTATTTCCTGTTCGATATTACCTACTGCTATTTTCTGTTCAATATTACCTACGGTTTTTTTGTTCAATATTACCTACGGTTTTTTTGCTCAATATTACCTACTTGCTATCTTCTTTTCAATATAATCTTCTACTAAAATTGATTTTAAATAAAAAGCTGATCAAAATACCACTTGAGGATGTAATAATGTCTTCTACAATTTTAATTTCAAAAAATTCTTTGAAGAAACTTTAAGAATTGAATTAATGTCTTTATAAGCACTGCTCATATTTAATAGACGTATAAAGTCAAAATTCATCATACAATATCAAATGGAATTAAGAAAAACCAACGAATATAAATTGTCAATTGAAATTAAAATATAAATAAGCAAACATTTTTTTTTGTTTCGTTCCAGGCATGCGTAATGAACTCTTCAGACAAACTTACGAAGCCCTGTTTGTTACAAAATGTATTGTTTTCTGATCCCATATTAATGAAAAATAACTCTTTCTCAAAAATATAAAATATAATTTCAAGAACTTCTCAAAAACTAATTTATTTGAAATATTCAATATATTTAAATAAATTACTTCAAAAAATCTCAAAACATGTAGCACATCTTCAAGAAATAATTAAAGTTACGATAAGATCAGTTCAACTTTACATATAAAAAATAATAAAATCAATTAAACAATGTATAGACTTACCCAGTGCCATCTTACAAATACATGATCCTCAACAAACATATAAGTAGGTACCTTTATACCCAAGGTACTCTATGTTCCATGTTCACAGAACATCATACAAAGCTTATAAGGCACTTGGCCTTAGTTGAAACCATTCAACACTGTATAATGAATTTCTTTATTTAAAAAACCTAATATAATTATATATTATATATAAATAAAATAAGAAGGAACGGTTTTTTACTTGATAGAAGTATTATTACAAAATTTGAATATCAAAACAGATCTAATCTGTTGTCTTCTACAATTTAAATTTAAAAAAATTCTTTGAAGAAACGTTAAGAATTAAATTAATGTCTTTATAAGCACTGTTCATATTTAATAGACGTATAAAGTCAAAATTCATCATACAATATCAAATGGAATTAAGAAAAACCAACGAATATAAATTGTCAATTGAAATTAAAATATAAATAAGCAAAAATTTTTTTTTGTTTCGTACCAGGCATGCATAATGAACTCTTCAGACAAACTTACGAAGCCCTGTTTGTTACAAAATGTATTGTTTTCTGATCCTATATTAATGAAAAATAACTCTTTCTCAAAGATATAAAACATAATTTCAAGAACTTCTCAAAAACTAATTTATTTGAAATACTCAATATATTTAAATAAATTACTTCAAAATATATAATAATTAAAGTTACGATAAGATCAGTTCAACTTTACATATAAAAAAATAATAAAATCAATTAAACAATGTATAGACTTACCCAGTGCCATCTTAGAAATACATGATCCTCAACAAACATATAAGTAGGTACCTTTATATCCAAGGTACTCTATGTTCCATGTTCACAGAACATCATACAAAGCATATAAGGCACTTGGCCTTAGTTAAAACCATTCAACACTGTATAATGAATTTCTTTATTTAAAAGACCTAATATGATTATATATTATATATAAAATAAAATGAGAAGGAACGGTTTTTTACTTGATAGAAGGATTATTACAAAATTTGAATATCAAAACAGATTTAATCTGTTGTCTTCTACAATTTTATTATTTTATTTTATAATATATAAAGGTACCTACTTATATGTTTGTTGAGGATCATGTATTTCTAAGATGGCACTGGGTAAGTCTATACATTGTTTAATTGATTTTATTATTTTTTCATATGTAAAGTTGAACTGATCTTATCGTAACTTTAATTATTTCTTGAGGATGTGCTACATGTTTTGAGATTTTTTGAAGTAATTTATTTAAATACATTGAATATTTCAAATAAATTAGTTTTTGAGAACTTCTTGAAATTATGTTTTATATTTTTGAGAAAGAGTTATTTTTCATTAATATAGGATCAGAAAACAATACATTCTGTAACAAACAGGGCTTCGTAAGTTTGTCTGAAGAGTTCATTACGCATGCCTGGAACGAAACAAAAAAAAAATGTTTGCTTATTTATATTTTAATTTCAATTGACAATTTATATTCTTTGGTTTTTCTTAATTCCATTTGATATTGTATGATGAATTTTGACTTTATACGTCTATTAAATATGAGCAGTGCTTATAAAGACATTAATTTAATTCTTAAAGTTTCTTCAAAGAATTTTTTGAAATTAAAATTGTAGAAGACAACAGATTAAATCTGTTTTGATATTCAAAGATTATTTATTAATACAAAGGGATGACATAATCGTACTGTTTTGCAGGTACCTGTAGACAGCATAATGGTTTTCTCCATGATCTTAATTCATCACATGAATTTATTGAGTTCACAATGGAAGTATAACTTTGATGATGATGATTACTTAAATTATTGGGATTCAACATATTGTTCATAAACCTTCTCATACAGATATATCAATCCCTAAAAGCTCGATTCATTTAATTCAACTTGTGTTATCAGCATGTAGTAGCACAACATATAGATATAATTCCTTCATTTCCAAAAAATTTTGATCTTGAATCGAATATGCTGAAACAAATTATCAACTAAAACGGGTTATTTGTCAAATAACGAAAAACTATGTAATTCACACCGTCTCTACAATTTAAGAAGTTCCTTAATAACATAGACATTAACATATCCTTCAGAACCAATTATTTTTTAGAAGATATTTTAAAGAACTCCGAAACTAAAATGCATAAATCGCCTGTGCTTACCAATCATCAGGTTTTATCTGCCAAAAACCTATATTGAGCAGAGCGGAAGATCCTTCTGTACTAAAATAAAGGAATTTAGGCGAAGTTTCTTCATAATAAGTTAGATTCTACGTATGCAGAACATCTAATAACAGAAAAACAATATTTTAATGAATACTTTAGGATTTTCTATAAGGAACATGAGGACGTAATGCTGAACTGGTTAGAAAGT
Source organism: Megalocaria dilatata (assembly GCA_034642435.1). Lineage (NCBI taxonomy): Eukaryota > Metazoa > Arthropoda > Insecta > Coleoptera > Coccinellidae > Megalocaria > Megalocaria dilatata. The sequence goes on along the minus strand of CM067855.1, from coordinate 77,656,190 downwards.
TTGAGAATAATCACATTTAGAAATTATTGGAATTTATTGAATAACCAGATTGAGTTAGAGTTCAAAACTCTATTGGGTTTCTTCTTAAAGTGACCTGGTGGTTGCACGAAAAACAATAAAAAACTTTATTGTACCCTTATCTCGAAACAGAAACCATTTAAATATTTTTTGTTACCAAATATTTCACCAGTTTTATTGTAAGCAATTGAGGAAGTTACTATGTAATGAAACGCATCATATGAACAACCCTCAAAAATGTATAGAAATCAACATACATTCTGTCAAGAAAGTACCGGGAAATATCGATTTAAATCTGGCGGGGCAATGAGGCAGGTAAAAATTTTTTTCCTAGGTTGGTAACACTGTCCTTAATTACTATGCCAAGCTTGAGCGGGATCTGTCAACTAGTGTGTTTGCAACAACTGATTAAGTCAGTCGATGTCAGAGTGCGTGCCGATTTTTACTATGGGTGATTACGTTGAGCAAAGAATTTGTTTGAAGTTTTGTGTTGCAAATGAATTTTCGTGTGCCGATGCATTGAAAATGTTGCAAAAGGCCTTTGGTGATAATGCTCTATCGAAAACTCGTACATATCAGTGGTACAGAGCCTTCAAGGACGGTCGTAAAGTGGTCGCCCATCGACGGCTTCGATCGAAGATAACGTCGATAAAATTAAGGAAAGGGTGCTGGAAAACCGTCCTACCAGCTTGAGAGAGAAAGCACATGATCTTAAGATATCCCACGAGTCCGCACGTACGATTTTGATTGATATTTTGGGCATGAGAAAGGTGGCCGCACGACTCGTACCGAAAGACCTGAATTTTCTTCAAAAACGTCATCGCGAACAGGTTGCTTCAGACATGCTGGATCGCTGTAATTCCGATTCTACATTCATGGAACGCATTATAACTGGTGATGAGACCTGGGTCTACGAGTACGATATGCAAACAAGCCAGCAATCATCGGAATGGGTGGCAAAAAATGAGCCGAAACCGAAAAAACCACGCCAAAGCCGCTCGAAAATGAAGGTGATGCTCATTGTTTTCTTCGATATCCGTGGCGTGGTGCACTACGAATTCGTTCCAGAGGGTCAGACGGTAAACAAGGAGTATTACCTAGGCGTTATGAAACGTTTGCGTGAGCGTATCCTCAAGAAGCGGCCAAATTTGTTGGCGAACAACTCATGGATTTTGCATGAAGATAACGCGCCTACTCACCGAGCTACGATTGTGACTGACTTTCTCGCCAAAAAGTCAACAAACGTTCTTCAGCAACCACCGTATTCGCCAGATTTGGCTCCCTGCGACTTTTTCCTCTTCCCAAAACTAAAATTGCCCCTTCGTGGCACCCGTTTTGAGTCGATTGAAGCCATAAAACAAAATTCGGCGCGAGAGCTAAAGTCCATCCCGGAAAGCGCCTATAAAAAATGTTTCGAAAATTGGAAGTGCCGTTGGCATAGATGTATTGGAGCAAATGGAGCCTATTTTGAAGGCGACCCAATAAATTTTGATGATTAAATGTAAAAATGTTGTTTTAATTGAAAATTCCCGGTACTTTCTTGACAGAGTAGTATCTATATGTGTTATTTAATTGAGTGTCAAAAGTGATAAACTGTGACTAAATCCTGCGACATACAAACGAAATAGTTCCCTTTTGTAGTAATAATCCCAAACAGTTCTATCGTTTATTTTATCAGCTATGTTATTCGTCAATAGACGTGAATACGTACCTTACTATATATCCATATTAGTATTCTTGAAATTCATCAGCGAGCGTTCTTTTAATTGTGGCGAGAATTTATAAAAAATGAATGACTCTAACCTTCATTTGTAGTATAATAGGTTATTTATTATGATGAATAAGAGTGAGTAAGAATTTTTATCACGTGGAATTATAACCAAATATAGAGAAGCGTATCTTCATTATTATTATTATTATACCATGATGAGAGTTAAGGCAAAGCCTATAAACTCACAAAAAAATATACAAGATATTGAAAAACGAAAAGTGCTTCGAAGAGAAAAAAAACAAAAAAAAAGGTGTTATTCACAAGTGGTAAAAAAGTGAAGACCGCCGCGATCACAACACTGCTGCCTCAGCGATCCATTGTAGAAGTTTTTGAACGCGTTCACAGAACCTGAACAAACAACAACAAACACTCTCAGGCAAACCATTCCAGGAACCAAACACACGGTTAGAGAGAAAATGTTGCCTACGAACCGTCGAAAAATTCTCTTTCTTGAGTTTGAAAGAGTGATCACGCAAACGTTCGTCCCGGTTGATCACGAACAGTCAATGATCTTGAAAAATTTTGGGAAAAATATTCTCTGGCACTTCGAATATATCACTTTAATAGTATCATATTTTCATTCCTCATTGCAAGCATCGCCGGAGATATGAAATATCGAAACAGGACATACTTTCGTTCAAGAAATTATTGAAAACAATCGATTTTTGACTGCAAAAATAAATATTTCCTGAACTGTATTAATATCATATAGATAACTTTTTTGGTAATGTAAAATATCTCCGAAATTATATTATTTATACGGAGACCTAGCGATATTTTGTTTCATATAAGCTTCCTGTGTCAAATATTCCAATGTTTATTTATTTATTCACTTATCTACATAAAAAGAATGAGGTAAATGAATTTTTGACCCATCAAAACTTACATGGGGTGTCAATACAACATATGTGTACATTCTGTCAAGAAAGTACCGGGAATTATCGATTTAAATCTGGCGGGGCAATGAGGCAGGTAAATTTTTTTTTTCCTAGGTTGGTACCACTGTCCTTAATTACTATGCCAAGCTTGAGCGGGATCTGTCAACTAGTGTGTTTGCAACAGCTGATTAAGTCAGTCGATGTCAGAGTGCGTGCCGATTTTTACTATGGGTGATTACGTTGAGCAAAGAATTTGTTTGAAGTTTTGTGTTGCAAATGAATTTTCGTGTGCCGATGCATTGAAAATGTTGCAAAAGGCCTTTGGTGATAATGCTCTATCGAAAACTCGTGCATATCAGTGGTACAGAGCCTTCAAGGACGGTCGTGAAGTGGTCGAAGATAACGTCGATAAAATTAAGGAAAGGGTGCTGGAAAACCGTCGTACCAGCTTGAGAGAGATAGCACATGATCTTAAGATATCCCACGAGTCCGCACGTACGATTTTGATTGATATTTTGGGCATGAGAAAGGTGGCCGCACGACCCGTACCGAAAGACCTGAATTTTCTTCAAAAACGTCATCGCGAACAGGTTGCTCCAGACATGCTGGATCGCTGTAATTCCGATTCTACATTCATGGAACGCATTATAACTGGTGATGAGACCTGGGTCTACGAGTACGATATGCAAACAAGCCAGCAATCATCGGAATGGGTGGCAAAAAATGAGCCGAAACCGAAAAAATCACGCCAAAGCCGCTCGAAAATGAAGGTGATGCTCATTGTTTTCTTCGATATCCGTGGCGTGGTGCACTACGAATTCGTTCCAGAGGGTCAGACGGTAAACAAGGAGTATTACCTAGGCGTTATGAAACGTTTGCGTGAGCGTATCTGTAAGAAGCGGGCAAATTTGTGGGCGAACAACTCATGGATTTTGCATGAAGATAACGCGCCTTCTCACCGAGCTACGATTGTGACTGACTTTCTCGCCAAAAACTCAACAAACGTGCTTCAGCAACCGTATTTGCCGGATTTGGCTCCCTGCGACTTTTTCCTCTTCCCAAAACTAAAATTACCCCTTCGTGGCACCCGTTTTGAGTCGATTGAAGCCATAAAAAAAATTCGGCGCGAGCGCTAAAGTCCATCCCGGAAAGCGCCTATAAAAAATGTTTCGATAATTGGAAGTGCCGTTGGCATAGGTTTATTGGAGCAAATGGAGCCTATTTTGAAGGCGACCCAATAAATTTTGACGATTAAATGTAAAAATGTTGTTTTAATTGAAAATTCCCGGTACTTTCTTAAAGAGTAGTATAGTAAATTGTTTAAATTATTTTTACAAACATTGATAACGAAAATAGAATATCTGTGACGGCCTGCGTACTCCAAGTTATCACTGAAAAATTCTTGTGAGATATAGTAACCTCTCTTGACTTCCTTCTTCAATTTCTCTCTTTGGGCTTCATTTAGGTTGGGAGGTTTAAATAATTTGATAAATGAGTGGTTTATATCCAATCGAGCCGCATTCACTCTGGTATGGAATTATGAAATTATTCCTATTTTGGATTTCATATTGGCGATGACAGCTTCATTCCTCCCAATAATGTCCTCATGATCATATAAGATCAGTATGATTATACTAGGCAGGGTAAGTATACCCTCTCTAGGAAATAGTTCACTACAGCTTTGTCGCCTATTTGCTCCACACAGTACTCTTATAGCGTTATTTTGCTTTTTGAATATCCTTAAATTTTCAGAGGTGTCTCCCCAAAAATGAATGCCAAAGTTAAAAGCACTACGGAAATATGTCCGAAATATGTTCAAATCATACAAGGCATGTGTCAAAAGTACACGATATGACGTATACATGGAAACAGCTTGAGACTTGAAATTTTTAAGCTAAGTTTTAGGATTTAATATCTCGGTTAGGTTCGTTAATAGGCCAAATTGGTCCCATAAGTCTGGAATGATTTTCATTCGAAATAAATTTTATTTTTCAAAAGAACAAATAGTTCGGTGAATTTAGACCTTCACCTTTGCATAAATTCCCAACAAGCTGCGTTGTTCGGAAAAAAATGTTATTCACTGTGAAAGTTCTCAAAAATGGGTCTTATGGATTTTTTAGAGAAACAGTTTTGTGATAGTAATATCTCAGACAGAAATTGTTTATCATGCAGTTATCTACAAAAATTGTTTTTCATAGCATTAACCATTTCGGAGACAAAGCGATTCCAAAATTAGTTTCAATTGTGTTAACTATAATATGCACGTTTCCACCTACGAGTATAACACTTTTTCCATATTTATCATCATCATCATCTGTTTCTTCTTCTTCTTCATCTTCTTTTTTCCTCCATCTTCTTCCATTTCTTATTCTTCCTCATCTTCCTGATTTGACTTAAATTGTTCTAACAATAATACGTCAGTTATTTCGTCGTTGATGTAAGGATTTTCATTCTGTTGGAGATTCAACATTTAAACACGATGGCCTTGACAGGTGATGCATGCTGGTGAATAAGATAAGCCTAATTTTCTGCTGTCGCATTTCGAATTACACCTCTTTTTACAGTTGCATTATGGAGGTTTTCTGGTGCATGTGGATGTGGAGTGCGGATTGGCTCCAATACAATGAATTTGCTTCCAACCCCATTTTTCTGGGTCCAGTTTATTACAAAACCACACTTAAACATCGTGACAAACTAATCGCACGCGGTTTTTTATTACGGGTATGTTTCGCGAATGATAAGTAACGTAACATTTCTATGCAAGTAATTATTTTGGAGCTCCATATACAGAAAGAAGAAAGCGAATTCCGATAGTGGTTAGAGTTTCTGGAGTAGATTTCGTATCGTCGAAAGTTTTTGCACATATATAAATTTTTTTTCAAACAATTTAGAAACTTTTTTTTTAGTAATCCTTCTTACTTGATGGAAATTCATTTATTTCATTTTATTTAGAAACTGTTGTTTCACCCCTTCGGAAAATTACTGATGTTGTATCACAGCCAGTCATAGCATGTAAAAATAGAATCTATATGATTTTTACATTCAGCATAATCCGATATATTTGAAGATATTTCTGATGATTGTTTAGGCTTGCTGGATTTCTAAAAATAAATAATTTTTTCAATTTGAGTTCACGTGGTAAGCAATACCAATAGATCAAAATCTTTACTAACGACAACATTCATAATAGTTGGATTGGGTTGATTTATTGCAGTTTCTATGAGTACATCAGCGTCATTCTCTGCTTGCCTGACTAGAATATATTCAGCGGAAAATTTTTCTTTTAGCATGTAATTAACCGAGACTTATTATGAATATTTGATGGAAATTGTTGTTGGCTATTAGGAACGGTCATAAATTGGTCAAAGGGAATATCAAAAGGTGCCGATGTTTTTTCCATACGGCGACGTTTTTCAGCCGCTTTAATATTTTTTATTGTTCAAGGCATCATGGTCACATAAAATGCGGGTCTCTTTTTTTTCAATTTATCGTTATTATCATTCAATCTTAATGTTTTGAACTATCCCTGGTCAAATATGAAGATTGAAAAGAATTGGAAAGCGGAGAACTGTATATCTATATATGCAAATAAAAAATTTAAATTATTAAAGAGGATTAAAATTTTATATTAGGAGTACAAATAAGTTTCCGCTGTTTTATTGTAGATGGCGCGGCACGGAGTTTCGGTTAGCTTTCGCAAATGATAACCGGCTTCAAAAATAGTTTGGACATTCAAGAACAACATAACCTATTGATATCATTGATTTTATATTGGTAAAATATAATTTTTATAAGTTGAAAATGTCAAAATTTGAGCCAAGTAAGCATCATTTGCGGGAAATATTAGTTTACTTCTTTAATTTAAAGAAATCTGCTGCTGAGGCGCATCAATTGCTCGTAGAAGCATATGGTGAGGGTGCTTTGAGTGAGAGAACGTGTCAAGAGTGGTTTCAAAAGTTTAAAAACCGCGATTTCGACGTAGAAGATAAATATCGCAGTGGAAGGCCAAAAATTTACGAGGAGGCAGAATTAGAGAAATTATTGGAGGAAGATTCATCTCAAACACAAAAAGAACTTGCTCTAACATTAGAAGTCATTCAGCAAGCAGTCTCACATCGTTTAAAACTGTTCTTCTATAATAAATATTTAATTTGTGTTAAAAAACGGCGGAAACTTATTTGTTCTCCTAATATATGTTAATCCTTTTCAATCATTATTTTCAAACAGGTATTAGTCACGCGGTAAAAATTTTCTCACAAACTGAAGTTTAACTTATATTAAGCGTTCCATGACATAGGCAGCTTAGTCAAGCTTATTATGGATAATACAACTGAAGTAAATTTCAGAATCAGAAATGGTTAATGTAATAAAAAAAGTGTAGGAAAAAAAACTTTGTAGATAATTGCATGATTAATTACTATTTTCTGAATTATATTCATCATAAAACTGATTCGCTGAAAAATCCAAAAACCCTTTTTTTGCAAGTTTTGACCTTGAATAAAATTATTTGCATATATACATTCGATAACGAATTTTTACATTTTTATTATAATGGGATCCCCTACGTTCATGCAATTTTTCAGCTTGTTGGGAATTTATGCAAGGCTACCTTCTTCTTTTCTGCTAAATTAACCGGACTTGATCTTGTTCAAATTCGGTATTTAGATGTGAAATAACGATACAAAGACTAATGAACAATTTCGTGAAAACAGACCACGAGAATCTTTTTAACTTTCAAATATTTGTTTCTTATCTTCAAATATATCTATAAAAATCTAGAAACTCTAATAGCTCAGGTAGCCAGATGGCTAACGAGATTTTTCGTTTTTTCAGGAGAACAGTTCTAAAATTGGAAAAGTTGACTTTTGGCTGATAGAACATTGAATTTCATGTTCAGATTCATTCTATGTATCTTCTTCAATATAGAAATCCACAAAGAATTTCGTATTTATAATCATTCTATGTATCTTTTTCAAGAAGCAGTTCACAAAATAAAAATTTTTGGGTGAAATGCAGAAACACGTAACAGCTTTCGGTTTCACTTCAGTGCTTTTTACTATTTTTTCACTTGAACACTGAAATGACTGACATCATTACTAAATAATTCCAAATAAGACAGAGAAAACTAAAGGTACCTTCATTATTGTCATCATCCAGTCTTTTATTTTGATTCTGGTTTTAACTGAATTTATAGTTGCCATTACGAGTGAGCAGTGGAAATTAAACAAGTCGAGCACATTATTCAATTATTTGTATAAGTCGAAGAGATAGTTGAAACAATTGACTGGAGACGAAACAAACTTTGAATATCAAAACAGATTTAATCTGTTAGGCTTCTACAATTTTAATTTCAAAAGAATTTTGAAACTTTTTTGAACTTCTCCAAAGCTAATTTATTTGAAATATTTAATTCGTTTAAATATTTAAACAAGTTACTTCAGAAACTCTCAAAAACATGTAGCACATCCTCAAAAACAATTAGAATTCAGATAAGGTCAGTTCAACTTTACATTCGAAAGATAAAATCAAATAAAAATAAATAAACTTGTAATCTTACCAAAACATTTCTGGAAAGTCTGTGAATGCAAATTTAAACTAGGTAAGTGCATCTAATTAATATCCAAGGTACTCTATGTTCTATGCTGAACGGAGAAATCACACAAAGTTTGTAAGGCATTTTATGGCCTTCCTTCAACCACTGGAAACTGTATAATAAATTTTTTTATTCAAAAACCCAGTATAATTATATATTATATATAAAATAAAATAATAAGACGTGGATTTTTACTTGATAGAAGAGTAATTACAAACTTTGAATAACAAAACAGATTGAATCTGTTAGTCTTTTACAATTTTAATTAAAAAAAAAAATTTTTAACTTTTAGAATGAAATGAATGTCTTATAATAAGCACTGCTTATATTTAATAGACGTATGAAATCAAATTTTAATTTGAAAAAAAAATTTTTTAAACTTTTAGAATTAAATTAATGTCTTATAATGAGCACTGCTTATATTTAATAGACGTATAAAATCAAATTCATTATAAAACATCAAATGGAATAAAAAACCCAACAAAAATAAATTGTTAATTAAAATTAAAAAATAAGTAATATTGAATGTTTCGTTTCAAACATTCCCACCTTAACTCGTCAGACAGGCGTGGTACGTATGTTTTGCTTGTAACAAACATTTGAGAAAATGTTTAGTTTCTGGCCTGTATAGCCTGTCTGACGAGTTCAGGTGCGCATGTTTGGAACGAAACATTCAATATTACTTATTTTTCAATTTTAATTAACAATTTATTTTTGTAGGGTTTTTTATTCCATTTCATATTGTATAATAAATAATGATTTTTTACGTCTATTAAATATAAGCAGTGCTTATTATAAGACATTGATTTAATTCTAAAAGTGTTGAAAAAAATTTTTTTTGGAATTAAAATTATAGAAGACTTAAAGATTAAATCTGTTTTGATATTCAAAGTTTGTAATTATCCTTCTATCAAGTGAAAAAACCGCTTCTTATTATTTTATTTTTATGAAGACGATACGTGACTGAAGATTTCGTTGACAGTCCCATCTGGAGACTTGAACAGGGTGTCGTTTCTCTAGGATGTACGTGTTGTAATTTGCATTGTCCATAATGGCTAAAAATTTGAGGAGTTACAGCATCTGCATTTGAGTCATGTAATTAGGATAATTTGTATCTGAAGAAAAGTGTTTTGTTCCATTACGATAATCCGTTATTGAAATGATCAAAATCAGTGAGATAATAGCAGGTCGATTGTCATTTCACGTGTCCTGGGTGGCAGATTTAGCTCTCTTGTGTTTACCCACCCTTAATGAGTAAATAACATAAAAAATGCTTTAGCCATTAATACTTTTTCTTGTTTTTCAGTAGCTCCACTTCAGAAACCACTAAAACAGAGCTCAAATACTCTTTTGAGCTCTCGCATTAGACCGGTATCATTTTCTCCAAATGTCTGAAGTATGAGCCAAAAATGGTACAAACAGAGATTTCGTATTAGCTGGGTGGTTCCCTAATTGGAAAGTCAAATTACTGGATGGAGAAAATCCCTCTATGAAAGAAGTTTTCATTGGCTTCATTAGAATGTTTGTTTTTATAATATATGAAAAAAAGAAAATATGGCCAAGTTCAAATCGAGAAATTAGATAACGAATAACGAATCTAATATTTATGCAAAATTTGAATATCAAAACAGATTTAATCAGTTAGTCTTCTACAATTTTAATTTCAAAAAAATTTTCATTCAAAAAACTTTTAGAATAAGCACCGCTTATATTTCATAGACGTATATAATCAAAACTCAATATACAATGTCAAATGGAATAAATAAACCAACAGATATAAAAAAGTCATTAAAATTAATAAATACATATTTAAAGGAGACAAAATTTTGTTTCTGATCTTACCATTAAGAACATCAATTGCCTTTTAAAAACATGAACACAACTTAAGGACTATAATTTATTTGAAATATTTTATATATTTAAATATTCAAACAAGTTCATTCAGAAATCTCTCAAAACATGCACTATATCTTCAAAAAACAATTATAATTCTGGTAATCTCTTCATCGGCCCTAAATAATATTCCAAATATCAAAATCAAATAACTTTCACTATATTTCACCTCACACGTGTTTAACAGATGATTGCTTCAAACAGACGAACTTTAAAATTCAAGATGGTCTATGTTCTTAACAAAATCACAGAAAAGTGTGAGGCCTAATTATATTTACGCTTTAATAAATCTCATTATGGAATGTCAATGACTTAAATATAACCTTAAAAACACCTCACACTTTTCTGTGATTTTGTTAAGAACATAAACCATCTTGAATTTTAAAGTTAGTCTGTTTGAAGCAATCATCTTGTTGAACACGTGTGAGGTGAGATATAGTAATAGTTATTTGATTTTGATATTTGGAATATTATTTAGGACTGATGAAGAGATTACCAGAATTATAATTGTTTTTTGAAGATATAGTGCATTTTTGAGAGATTTCTGAATTAACTTGTTTGAATATTCAAATATATTAAATATTTCAAATAAATTATATTTTTTGAGAAGTCCTTAAGTTGTGATCATATTTTTAAAAAGCAATTGGTGTTCTCAATGGTAAGATCAGAAACAAAATTTTGTCCCCTTTAAATATTTATTTATTAATTTCAATGACTTTTTTATATCTGTTGGTTTGTTTATTCCATTTGACATTGTATATTGAGTTTTGATTATATACGTCTATTAAATATAAGCGGTGCTTATTGTAGACATTAATTTAATTCTAAAAGTTTTTTTGAATGAAAATTTTTTTGAAATTAGAATTGTAGAAGACTAACAGGTTAAATCTGTTTTGATATTCAAATTTTGTTATATTTCTTTTATCAAGTAAAAAGCCTTTTTCTAGTTTGTTTTATATATAATATATAATTATATTTAGGCTTTAATAAATCTCATTATGGAATGTCAATGATTTACATATAACCTTAAAAACATCTTACACATTTCTGTGATTTATATATATATATATATATATATATATATATTTCTTCTATCAAGTAAAAAGCCTTTTTCTATTCTATTTTAATATTTATGCGTAAAAGCAATATAATTATATCATTTATACATATTTGAATATGAGAATTTAGACACTATTCGAAAACTACTGGGAAATTTCAGATCGTATTATTTGATATATTGTTCAAAAAAATAACTCACTGAAAGTTCATTAGGCACACCTGTAACTTTTCGTTTATATAGGGTTTTTTCAAAGGTGAGTCTTTTTTAAACAGGAGGTAGTACACATAAAAGAAAAATTTCACCAGAAATAAGTTGATTTAATGCCAAGAATTTTCAAGTCTGGTTCTGTTACTCAGGTCACTTCAAAGGCTTATATATACGGTCATATGCAAAATAACAGTCTAGTTCATTGTAAACATGAGTGGTTATTATATAAGACTAATCCATTTTTCGACTTCGTGGATTTACTAAAATATAGTCATTCAAATACTTAATTCGCATGGACATTCCAAGTAAATTCACCGGAAATGGTAAATCGTCTTTAGTCCTGAATGCTCATCTTGTGCAGAGATGAACACTTAGGTGAATAAAATGGATAACTTTATTTGTAACTTTTTCAATTTTATTAATTTCAATTTTTTGATACGGCTGCTGTTGAATGTTATTCTCTTCCGTCAGGGGCTATAACTTATCAGAATAACACATGTCATACAAAATCGCCTAATAAGAGTTACAAGAGAAGAAAGATTTGGATATATTTCATATTTGACCGCCCGAGAAGAGGGGAAACCTATGTCAACTAGTTGGTGACACGAGCAGAAAACTGTCCTGTTTACTGTCGTCTTGAACTGCTGAAGATTTGAGATCTCAAGATGGCGGTTACGTGTACGAAGTGTTCGAAATCGATTAGTAGAAATAATGATTCTATATCGTGTTCTAAAAACAGTTCACATATTTCTCATATTGAATGTGTAAATGTCACTATGGAGGATTTAGAGCAGTTGAAAAAGTCCAGTGTTTCACAAGGATGGCTTTGCTCTGTTTGTTCATCAAATGAGACTATTCTGCAGGTCATAAATACTGTAGAAATAAGTAAATTAAATGTCAATGAATTGGGATTCATTGTTGATACTGTGGTTGCCATAGTATTGCAGGAAACCATTTCTCTAATAATTGAGAATAAAAGTGGCAATCATTAACCTCAAAACTGAAATAATGTACTTTGAAGGTCAGAATGAAAAACTTCTGAATGAAACTCGGAAATACTCCGTAAATATCGTAAGCTGAACGCGCAAACGACAACAAAAAATCCTTTTAGGGTACGAATGATACTTCAAAGAAGATACCTGGCAAACGAAATTCAACCTCCGAAAATGGAGGGGTCACATTAATTTCCTTTGTGTCTTATATACACGAGAAGAGGAATGATAACAATAGGGATCAAAAAATCAATATTTCCTAAGACACTAACAGAAATCTGAAAATCAATAATCTCTTAGTACCTACCACTAATAGCGCTGGAGCTAATTCTACTGATAATGATGACTTCATTTCGGTTTAAAACAGAAGGAAAATGCGTCGCCACAAGAACTCCATATTAGGTACTCACAAGGATGATGAGATATATAAAACCTGCCCCTAAATTTAAGTACAAGCATGTTTGTAAACTTCACCCATTAAGGTTTGTGAGGAATATTCTTCACTAAAGCTCATGGTGTCTGAACATCTTTTTGAAACTCTGAAAAAACCTGTAATTTGGCCTGAGGGAGTGGGACTGAACAATTTTTATTTTGTGTAACAAAGAAAAAGGTCGCAGAATTATAAAGAAATACATCCTTTTGCATCAAAATGTTCCATCCATTGAAAATTGTTTTAACCAATTATAAACAAACTTGATGTGACATTTTCCACAATCACAGAACATTGAAAGAGTAAGGATGAACTTCTTCTTTACATATTACATAAATTAATATCGTTATTTTGCTGTGAATGTGGTGGGCACAGAGGCTGCGCGATTAATTGTAGGAGTGGGGTCGTTTGTAAAGAGAGAAACAACATAAATAGTGGTTAATTCTTGATAGAAGGTATATAAAATTATTTGAATAATTTTATATACCTTCTATCAAGAATTATATATCTTATTATTATTTATGTTATTTCATTCATAATATATAATTATTTGGTTTCCTTAACATTCTTTATACAGATAGTCCTTGTGCTATAACAGAGGCCTTTAAATTGTCTTTCAATCTTTTAGATCAAGGGTAAACCACAGAAATATTTACATATAGTTAACCGTTACACTACATTTAAAGATTTTTCAGTGTATCAGAAGTTTTTCTAAACGGTTGAAGGGTGAGTAAATATTTGTTGTTGATTGATGTTATATTTATTGAATATGAATTATTTGAATACTAACAAAGCAAAGTCTCTCTTAAAACTTGTTTTTCAGAAATGTTTTTACATATCTTGAGTTTTTATATAAAGTAACTAAGATATCCAATAATATTGAATATTCTAAGTAAGATAGTTTTACTACTCTATCAAGAAAGTACCGGGAATTTTCAATTAAAACAACATTTTTACATTTAATCGTCAAAATTTATTGGGTTGCCTTCAAAATAGGCTCCATTTGCTCCAATACATCTATGCCAACGGCACTTCCAATTATCGAAACATTTTTTATAGGCGCTTTCCGGGATGGACTTTAGCTCTCGCGCCGAATTTTGTTTTATGGCTTCAATCGACTCAAAACGGGTGCCACGAAGGGGCAATTTTAGTTTTGGGAAGAGGAAAAAGTCGCAGGGAGCCAAATCCGGCAAATACGGTGGTTCCTGAAGCACGTTTGTTGAGTTTTTGGCGAGAAAGTCAGTCACAATCATAGCTCGGTGAGAAGGCGCGTTATCGTCCCATAGTAATCACCCATAGTAAAAATCGGCACGCACTCTGACATCGACTGACTTAATCAGCTGTTGCAAACACACTAATTGACAGATCCCGCTCAAGCTTAGCATAGTAATTAAAGACAGTGGTACCAACCTAGGAAAAAAAAATTTTACCTGCCTCATTGCCCCGCCAGATTTAAATCGATAATTCCCGGTACTTTCTTAACAGAATGTATGATGAAATTCTTAAGATTATGTTAGACATTTTTGAAAGATATTTGTTTTCATAAGATTGATCAGCAGAAACAAAATTTCCTCTATTCAAAATATTTAATTTATAGGATTTTGGTTAACAATTTTTATTTATTGGATTTTGTTATACCATTTGGATGTCTTATAATGAATGTTTATTTTATATGTCATTTGATATAAGTGGTACTTATATGACATTATTTTAATTTATTTTCAGAAGTTATAATCATTAAATATAATTTTTTGAAATTAAATATATAAAAGGCTAATATTAAAATATTTAAATAAAGAGAGAAACGATCTCAGGTATTCGATTCAGTTTGTATTCGAAAGTTTAGTGGTCGAATGTTTCATCAGTAATAAAAAATTTATTATCATCTGCATTTATCGTCCTTGTTCTGCCACCTCAATTGTAGAAAGTTTCCTTAAGAGAATGCATAATATTCTTGTGATGTTGGAATCTTTTAAATATGATCTCGGGAGATTTTAACATTGATATTTTATTGAATAGTTCTTCTTCAGAAAAAAATTATCTCACTTGTTGAGGATTTTAATGCAAACTTTATGATTAAAGAGCCTACAAGAATGACACTGACTTCCTTATCATGCATAGGTAACGTAATTATTATATAGATGATAAAACAACAGTAATCGTTAAGGATGAGCATATTTTTGACCATACTGCCCAGATATTCAGTTTTTCGACAGCTAAGTATAAAAATAGTAAGCAAAAAATTCACCTGATAAATGAATCCACCACTGAAGCTTTTTTGTTTTCATTGTCCTAGGAGGATTGGACTATGTTTTCATCTGATTTTTGTTCTGGTATGGACTCTTTGTGGAATAGGTTTAACTAAATATTTGAACAAATACTCGACAGATAATTTCCTTATATTTTCATTGAAAAATAAGACAAGATCCGAATTTCTATTACAGATTCAACAATTTCGGAATTATTTGGACGCTTTCTTTGTCATTTCTGGACATAGTCCTGTTTGAGCCAATTTATAAGGAGAGTGCAAAAGCGTTGCAAAAGATGTACTAAGACCACTTCAGGAAATTAAACTCCACCAATGAAAATGAATGCAGAACATCTTGGAACATATTAAATGAATCAACTGGAAACATGTAACTAAGAGAAATATTTTCGATCATATTAATAATTCTGGCAAATAATTTTAATCGATATTTTGCTAATAGATGAAACAACAAATTGCGTATTAGACATATTGCATGGTGGTCCATGTGTTAACTTCCGAAATAGCAAATCATTTTTTATTTTCCTGTTTTTCTAAGATCCATCGGCCCTTAAATAAGTTCTGATTAAGCCACTTTATAAGAAAGGAGATCCTGATGACATTTAGAACTATCGTCCAATAATCCTGCTCACATCATTTCCAAAAATGTTTGAGAATATTTTGGTGAACAGACTACTCAACTTCTTTCATGAATTTTGAGTATTTTTATAAAAACCAACAAGTGTTCCTGAAAGACAAGAGCACCAGAACTGCTCTTTATGAATTGACTTCTGAAATTCTAGAACCACTCGAACGTAGAGAAGTACCTGTTGGACTGTTTTTAGATCTGTCTAAGGCCTTCGACAGTGTGAAGCATGAAAGACTTCTCAACAAATCAAATGCATAATGTATTCCAGACGCTCTACTGGAATTGTTGAGTTGTTACCTCAAGAATAGAATATAGAGAGTTTCTAGTGAAACTGGCGAAAAAAATCACTTATCCAAAAATGAAACTGTAGTTATAGGTGTACCTCAGGTAGTATTCTGAGGCCTCTACTGTTTGTGATATACATAAACGACTTACCCGAGGCTTTGATAGAGATAGAGAATGATAAGAGTGCTTTTGTTTATTGATGACGCAAATGCTTTAGTGCGTAATAAAGACTTAAAATATGGCAGGGAGTAAACTAAGATGGTTTTCTACTCGATAAATGTCTGGTATACTCAAAATGGGTTCCTTCTAAATGTTTTAAAAATTGACTGCATTATTCTCAGGACTACTTAGTCCAAGGGAAGTATTCCAGCAACTATCGACCTCAACCATTCAGAAGTCAGAATAACAGAATCAACCAAGTTTTTGGAAATATATCTTGACTGCTTTTTCAACTGGCACCGTTAATATGTGAGCTGAGTAAAAACCTTTATACAGTTCTATACATGATGAGAGTATTGTTTCGTCGAATAGATAGGGAGCTCTTAAGATCAGTTTACTTTCCAACCTTCAACCTACATTCTCAATAAAATTTGTCAAAAAACATACACTTCGATTAGTTGTTCCGAAACCATTGATGAAGTAAAAAGAAAATGGTTCAAGTGGGAATAACTGCAGAAGTATTCGACAGATTTTACCCACTAACAAAATTAGCCGAGAAATTCAGACCCCAAATCTAAGGTAAATATTTCAAGTCTCTATATCCTTCCATTCTAAAGTTTGAGTGTTTACGGTCGGCCGAAACGGTATTTGCGTGAAACGATTTTGAAGGAATCCAACTTTATTTAAATTATAAACATTTAGCAAAGACTTTTATTAACATCCCTTCTATAAATAAGATCCAAATATAATGATGAATCAATACAAAGTTTATTCCTACTATGCCTGATCAAACATAGTTTTCATATATATTTAATAAAATTATGACATGGAGAATTTCACCTTATTTTCAATCCGAATATTATATGAAAGTTATAATATAAAAGGTTCATAAAACGGATTACTAAGGGTGAAAAGTGGATTTAATATTATCGAACTATGTATCAACCAAATTCAGGAAAGGTTAGGGGCTGAATGCACATGGGCTTTTGAGATAAGAAATTTCTGTGATCCTGCAATCAATGAAAAATGTTGAAGAACACTAACCTGAAGTCAAAAGCTGAACTTGTTCAACAGTACATTTAATGTGAAAATTTTAAATCTGTGAATTAATTATTAAATATGTTACCAATAATAATACGAATACATACGAAATTCGGCGTTTTGTCATCCAAAAGTCGAATGCACTTAATTTTTTGCGGAAAATTTCATGAAATTGAAAATTTAAAAAAATTTAAATTGAAAATTTTATGGTTTAAATACTCCCTACTTTTTCCTTAATCATTCTAGATGCCTAAGGGCAAGAAATAATGGAAGAAGAAATATTTTGAACTAAGCACCATATACATTTGATAATTTTTGCCGGAATCTGTTAGGAAAAATATGAAACAATTCTCATTATATATCTTTATGAGGTTATGCATGAGTCTTCTTGTCGTTATTTCACTTCTAAATACTAAAATCAAACGATCGTAGTTGTTCTTTAGAAAATAATTTAAAAAACAAAATCTGTGAGAATAACTCAGGCATCATTGAGCTAATTCTGTTGATTATTAAACACAACATCTATTGGTTCCAAATTTTTCACTATCAGCCTTCTAACCATCCAACCGTAGATCCGCACGAAATTTGGCAGAAATCTTCTTGTCGTTATTATACACCTAAGCTAAATTCTGGTTCTGGTTCGATCAGTATTTTCAGAACCATTGAAAAAATAAGAGAAAATGTCAGATGTGAATAACTACGGAACTACGGAACTACGGAAGACCGATTTTCGCCCACTTAAGAGAAGTATTGAGTACTCGAATAGTTTCAAGTCTAACTGTTTCCGCTCAAAAGTTAAAGTCTCACGTAAATTTGGGTAAATCGATAGTACGCACGTAAAACAAATCCAGTCACTCCCATACCTTAGCAAATTATCCAGCATGAACTAAAAAAGGAATTGAAGATTGAAGAAAACTTAGAAAGCTTTTGAAGGACACCTTTCAGATATGAGTTTATTGATTCCCATGCAAGTAAAAATGGATTGCCTCAACCATCGAACCAAACGGCAATATATTCTTGAACTATGCGAATCATCCTAAATCAAGAGTATATATCTTTCCAAAAAAATTCGCTAGCGCTAGTGTTGTTCATAATTATCTCATCAAAACGAACTAAAAATCGTAAACAATCGAACCAGAATCTCACCCAAATGTTGATATCGTTAACACGATTGAAAGATTAACTTATGAAATCCATCCTCCAAAGAATTGAAAAGCCTGCGTAATCAAAAGGCTACGATTATCTAGACATACAATTATTGATGGAAATGTAGGATGACGTCGTATATTGCTCAGATATTTTGCTTGTCTTGACAACAGTGTTATTATTTGCTTCTGTGGAACACATTAAGAAAAATAACACACTGGAATATCCTAATGGTTTGAACCAGAAGGGCTAATTCACAATGGAATTATAATGTTATAATAAAATGAACTTTCTAGACATAACTCTATTTGATAATAATGATGAAAGATACAACCATACCCAACTATTCTAATCATCAGCATTCTCATAAACTCACTGCTTACAGTTCAATATCAGCATTTTCAATTCCCTTCAATAACAAAATTTGAATATCAAAACAGATTTAATCTCCTATAATTTTAACTTCAAAACATGTTATTCAAAAACTTTTAGAATTAAATGAATGTCTTATAAGCACTGCTTATATTTAATATAATAGAAGTATATAAAATCAAAACTCACTATACAATATCAAATGGAATAAAAAAACCCAAGAAAAATAAATTGTCAATTGAAATTGAATAAATAAATGAATATATGAAGGAGTGGCGTTTTATTCCGAGCTTTCAAATTTTAATAATTCCCTCTATCAAGTAAAAACCTTTTTTTATTATTTTATTCCTTCAATAATATTACGTTGAAAAGGAAACCAAATATAATAAAACAAATAGCCACAAACCATCAATTCGAAACAAAAACCCTAAATTCTCTCATAAACAAAAAAGAAATGAAACTAATTCTGAAATAAATATAACTCATTTCCAAAACAGAAAATGATGACAAAAAATTTTTAATGTTTAGAAGACATATTTTGGACCAATATCGTAGAAAATAGCTCAATTATTCTCAAATACTAACCTAAACTGCTTTCACACCCTCTCATAAAATTTCCAACCTCTTTCTTAATGGAAAAGACAAAAATAACCGGCTGAATAATTCTGCAGTTTATCAATTGAGTTTTCAACAATTCAGTAGCATATACTTAGGATAAACCGGGAAATCTTTCCAAAAATGGTTCAAAGGTTATGAATGAAATACTGTCTCCTATATGTTTTTTAAATATTTTATATATAATCGTTGATATAGTATTTGTTTTATTCAATTTGAAAATATGGTAAATACTACGAAACTCGAGTCACTGTATAATCCGTTAATAAAAAAAAGAAAGAAAAGTAAATAATTTTTCATTTATTTCCATTAATATTTGCAGATGATATAAGACGAACTTCATTTTGCTACTAAGCTGCAGATATTTCAATTTGAAACTCACAAAATCCAAGCAGTTGAGGATGAATCAGAAATATGAAAGTTCTATTTGCAAGGTTGAGATAAAGGACAAAATGTAGGGTCTTTCATTGAGCCAATCCTATTTTTAATTCAAATAAAATCCGTGCGTGTGAGATATGATTGAGAGTTTTATTCGTTTGAAAGACCTATCGATGCCATTATGTATTGAATATTACATCTTGTAAATCTGTGCCGTGGTTTCGCTGGGTCGCACATACGAAATGTCTAATTTTTCATGATTCTGGCGCATAAATCTGGCTGAATTCGACCGATAGCATAGGTTACAAGATGAAATCTAACGGGGTCAAATCGATCTCAATGGCCAGATCACATCACCTCCACATGTGCCCCTAAATTGCTCGTGTAGAATGTTAAATGTGGCTTGAGCAGTCTATATTATCAAATTCAGGTTAAAAAATGTTCGTATCGATCTAAAGAACAGGCCGTTGGCCTGAACAACATCGTCCTTAAAAAAATATGAATTAATGGCACTGCCAGCTTAGAAGCCACATGAAAGAGTAACTTTTTCGGAATGCATTAGACACTCTTGGATCTCATGTGGATTGGTATAGTCCCAAATTCGACAATTTTATTCATTATATGTATTATAACAATTCCCAGAGTCTCCTGAACGAACAAGCAGATACAAATTGGTCACCACTATTGAATATCTTCATGTAGTTTGGAAAAACCAACGACAATCCCAATAAGTTTTATTGCCATTGTCGGTTTCTCTCCAGCTAATTGGAAATACCCAAATATTTATCCCTTCTACTTTTAGACCCATTTGCTGTAATATCTGTCAAAACATATACTACTCTGTCAAGAAAGTACCGGAAATTTTCAATTAAAACAACATTTTTACATTTAATCGTCAAAATTTATTGGGTCGCCTTCAAAATAGGCTCTATTTGCTCCAATACATCTATGCCAACGGCACTTCCAATTATCGAAACATTTTTTATAGGCGCTTTGCGGGATGGACTTTAGCTCTCGCGCCGAATTTTATTTTATGGCTTCAATCGACTCAAAAGGGGTACCACGAAGGGGCAATTTTAGTTTTGGGAAGAGGAAAAAGTCGCAGGGAGCCAAATCCGGCGAATACGGTGGTTGCTGAAGCACGTTTGTTGAGTTTTTGGCGAGAAAGTCAGTCACAATCGTAGCTCGGTGAGAAGGCGCGTTATCGTCATGCAAAATCCATGAGTTGTTCGCCCACAAATTTGGCCGCTTCTTACGGATACGATCACGCAAACGTTTCATAACGCCTAGGTAATACTCCTTGTTTACCATCTGACCCTCTGGAACGAATTCGTAGTGCACTACGCCACGGATATCGAAGAAAACAATGAGCATCACCTTCATTTTCGAGCGGCTTTGGCGTGGTTTTTTCGGTTTCGGCTCATTTTTTGCCACCCATTCTGATGATTGCTGGCTTGTTTGCATATCGTACTCGTAGACCCAGGTCTCATCACCAGTTATAATGCGTTCCATGAATGTAGAATCGGAATTACAGCGATCCAGCATGTCTGAAGCAACCTGTTCGCGATGACGTTTTTGAAGAAAATTCAGGTCTTTCGGTACGAGTCGTGCGGCCACCTTTCTCATGCCCAAAATATCAATCAAAATCGTACGTACGGACTCGTGGGATATCTTAAGATCATGTGCTATCTCTCTCAAGCTGGTACGACGGTTTTCCAGCACCCTTTCCTTAATTTTATCGACGTTATCTTCGATCGAAGCCGTCGATGGGCGACCACTTCACGACCGTTCTTGAAGGCTCTGTACCACTGATATGCACGAGTTTTCGATAGAGCATTATCACCAAAGGCCTTTTGCAACATTTTCAATGCATCGGCACACGAAAATTCATTTGCAACACAAAACTTTAAACAAATTCTTTGCTCAACGTAATCACCCATAGTAAAAATCGGCACGCACTCTGACATCGACTGACTTAATCAGCTGTTGCAAACACACTAGTTGACAGATCCCGCTCAAGTAATTAAGGACAGTGGTACCAACCTAGGAAAAAAAATTTTACCTGCCTCATTGCCCCGCCAGATTTAAATCGATAATTCCCGGTACTTTCTTGACAGAATGTATAAGAACCTATGCAAGTTTTCACAAAGGATCAGTTCAAATGTAGAACACGATCAAGCCACAGTGTGGTGAAACAATTATCGTTTGATGATAAAAACTTTGTGGACATTGAATTTTTTTTTTACTAGTTGAAAATGAATTTCCATCACGTGAAGACCGAATCCATCATATACTTCTACAAACTTGTTATAATTATTGTGATTATGATCACCTACCAAATGGTAAGGACCGAAACAGTTCAAAATATAGCAAATTCTTCTAAGTTCTATTCGATGTTGACAATATTCACTTTTCGACATTCTCTAAAGAAAAAGGAGAAACTGCAGATAACTTATTTACGCGCTTGATAATGGATTAGATTTCCAATTGGAATATTGGAATCATTGTTTTATTTTCCACATTTTAGATATGAAAATTCCGAGAAACGTGGCTTACATCTAATTTACTTTCGCGCTAAAGCTTAATCACGAATCACAAGTAACAATTTTCTCTTCGGTTTTTTTTTTGCGTGCTCAGAAAATAATTGTTCCTCTAGAAGGTATAAGCAGATGAACTATCTCATATGGGGACTCTGTACATAATATGTTTACGTAGGTACAAAACTGTTTCTGAGTAAAAATAATAGTAGTCATTTTGAACCCAAAGATCACTCATTTATTCAACATTTTCCTATTCATTAATAATGAGTAATGTAGTGACGTTGTGTTTGGCTTTGAACTCGGAATTCTCGATAATCAAAACAATGTCATGACCATTATTGAAAGTACAAACAAAGGCGTTAGATGAAATAATGAATGGTATTTGGATAATCGATAACGGCTACCTTCGAATTCTATTTTCAATTTCAACGTGAGTATGTTAGGTTATTTGCTGCTTCAATGGTTCGGAAAACAAATTGGTCACCCGGAATATGGAAATTGTATTCAAAATTAGTAGGCAGTAAATATTCATATATTATTTAGTACGTTCATGCAAATGAAATAAGAATTTTTTCCATAATAATGATCACCAAAGGAATTTCTAACAAATTGTCATAATGTTAAATAAAATGCTATTCAATTTCTATAGTGATATACAGGTATGGAAAAGACAGTCGGAAACATAGGAAATTCAGTGTTAATCTCAAGAAGCCCAGTGGAGCAGTGGAAGAAACAAAAACTCAGCGCGATGCGATGACGAATAAACAACGTTCTCTCTCAATGGTAGTGAAGAGTGAAAGCAGACTGTATAGCCTTCCGATCGAAACATTAATACTGCGCATTGCCATTGAGATAGAACAATCATTTATTCGTCATCGCATCGCGCTGAGGTTTTGATTCTTTCACTGCTCCACTTCATTCTTGATTAACACTAAATTTCCTATGTTTCCGACTGTCTTTTCCATATCTGTATATCTGACAGACGTCATAATACAATAGTTCAAAAGAGTAGACATATTTTCAACCTTAATTACGAATACAGAGGTTTGATGAAAATATTTAATTGCATCGCTACAAGTATTTAGTATAAAAAAATGGAATTATTAAGTGGAATTTCAGTTTAGAGCGCCAATTTCTAATCTAATTCTACACCTGCAGAGTTGATATCGTGCCATACTTATTGCACCAAGAAACTGAGATACGTACTCGTATAAGTAGTTGTGCCAAACAGATGAATAGAATTTCTATTCTCAGTTGTTAAACTTCTGATTCCATAAGTAAAGAAGAGTTTGGTTCATAATAGGTTCTTGCCTTCAAACCGGAAAATTTTCAAAATCCGCATCACTTCTTACCTCTTTCGGTTGTCTTCACCTTAAGTGATATTTGAAAACAAGATGACAAGAAGTTCAGTTTGGTCAACCAGATACTAGCGATATATCTCATACAAGGTGAAATGTGGTAGCTAAAAAAGGAGTAATTATTACTGATTTATTATTGGAGTATGAGCATTGGCCCATACTGAGAAATACACGAATACGAATAATTTCAATATATCCAAAAACAACTTCCTCTAACGTAACAGAATAATCATAGAATAATCAACAACAAAAATGAAACAAGTACAAGCTAATCATTTGGAATAGAAATAAGTTCGTGCGGTTTTGATAACAGATGTCGTTACTAGTTTATTATTCCATTGTTTCATCTACCAACTCCTTCATTTCGAAGGGTCATTATTAGGCTTTCTTTCCAGTATCTGTCATTTCGCTGAAGTGTAAAAAATATAGTATCTGTGTGCTCTGAAAATGCCAATTTTTGTACCGAATAATTTGTTTTTGAGGGGAATTCTACTTCATTATTTAAATATGAAGAAAAAAACTACCGAAAGTTATCGTACTTTAGTGGATGTTTATAGTGAAATGCTCTAACTGAACTAACTTGTCAGAAGTGGTTTGCCTGATTTGAAATTGGCAATTTTGATTAGGAAGACGAAAGTTTAAGGATGAAGAATTGGAGGCTTGGCTCAATGAAGATCCACCGCAAATGCAACAGTAACTCCCAAAATACTTGGAGCCATTTCAGTTCATCGAGCCATTTGCAATCGATTAAAAGCAATGGGAATGATCCGAAAGGTAGGAAATTCGTTGCCTTATAAACTGAAGACAAGAGAAGTCGAACGCGGTTTTTTCACATGTGAACAATTCCTCTAACGGCAAGAAGGGAATTTTTGCATCGACATGTGACTGCCTATGTGAAGTGGGTCAATTACGATAATCCGAAATGACGGACAATGTCTGGATACCCCGATAAAGAGAATATTCATGGCGAGAAGATCATGATGTGTATTTGGTGGGACCAGGTGGGTGTGGTTTATTATGAGCTGCTACAATCGAACGAAAGGATTCTAGGAGAGGTCTACAAACGACAATACGCCGACAGATACGACAAAGTTATTTTACGGCAAAACAGATGTTGCGTAGCCCATTGGAACGTGCTTGGAATAATTCATCTCTTGAGATGATAGAATCGCTATATTCACAGGTACAAGAAATTGATATGTCACTTACTTTATTATGATTTCTTACATAACCAGCATTGAGTAGTGAACGGAGAGAAAATTTCAAATCAATTTTTCTGAAAACCGGTGCAACTGAGCGATATCACCCAAGAGCACCTTTTTCAAGAAAAAATATCAGAGTTTATGAATTTGATGTATAACTTGTAAAATAAAGAAAGGTAAAATAGTTGTCACTAAAAATACCCTTCGCCTCTCCAAAATGATACACTTATGTTTGACATGAAAAAAATACACTCAAACCATTC
The DNA here is from genome assembly GCA_034642435.1 of Megalocaria dilatata. Lineage (NCBI taxonomy): Eukaryota > Metazoa > Arthropoda > Insecta > Coleoptera > Coccinellidae > Megalocaria > Megalocaria dilatata. The sequence goes on along the minus strand of CM067855.1, from coordinate 77,631,095 downwards.
TGTGTATTTTTGATATTACCCAATGTGCAAAATTTCAACACTTTAGACGATATGTGAAGTGTTGCCTGGACGTCATCTCTAACGAGTCAACATTTATACAAGGGTGAACTACACCTTGTTAACGAGTTATAAATAATCATTATTCAAAAACTCAGTTAATGAAAATCAATAAAATTCAAGGAAAGGATTCACCCTTGTATATATGTTGACTCGTTAGAGTATAATCAGACCAAAATCAATTAAAACAGATCAATTAATTCAGAAATATAGATAATTCAATTCATAAAAATACTTACAGGCCAAAATTATGAAGAAAAATCATATTCGGAGTACATTACCACTCGAGTGAAAATTCTTTGAAACGATAGTCGAAAATCAAAAATCTCTTTGCAAAACTTAAATAGAATTCACAGGGAGCATTCAATTTATGAATATGAAACGTTTAACAAAGCCAAAGTTGCAATAAATAGAAGTAATTTGTATTTAGATATCTAATTTGAAATTAGTGAAGAAATTGTTGAAGCAATTTATTAATATCATGAATTATGTATTAACTTTAGTGAAATTCTGGACAAGGAATAAACTAAATCAAATAAAACTCACCACAATAGTGCAAATAAGGCAAAATGAATAAAAAATCAATTGATTCAATAAAACATAGTGTCTACGTCAGATATTCTGAAATCATTAATATAAGAAATATTCTAGAAGATGTATAGAATTATAATAGTATATAAGATAGTGAAATGTCATCAATTTCATACGTAATTTCAAGTTATTTATAAGTAATAAGAATTAGAAGTTAAACTTTGGTAAATTTTGACACTTGAAATACTTTACGAATGGGAAACAATACTTTTAGTGTTCTCTTTTACATGAAAGTCAAAACCAAAATATTCAAAGAAATTAAGGTTAATTATTTAGAATAATTTCAAACCTAAAAATATTGTGAAGTTTGAAAATTATCGAAAGCATAATTTTTTCAATAATTTTTACAGAAGCTAGTAAGCTTTGGAATTCAATTTTTCGTGAAAACAAACTATAAAAGGAGGAAGTACCGAAAACGTCATTCAGTGTGAAATTTTACATTGCAGAGAGCACGTCGTTTTGTTTCAAAATATAATCTTCTCTATTCCATAATCCAGTTCCAAAACCTAAAAAAAATTAACATTATTATTGTGAATTGAAATTGGATCAAAAAATACTGAGTATTGTGAATGGAAATATCCTACATATAAATCAAGAATAAAAAAATTCAAAAGAAGAAATCAATGAAGTGGGCTAGGAAGTCAGAACATTCCAGAAACTTTCTCCAAGAATCAAAACAAAATTCTGAAACAGAGCAAAGCCATCATAAAAGGACATTGATGATGGATGATTAAACTTACCAAAGGTAGAAATAAGTTTTTTTATGTAAAACTTCAATATTAACTCAAAACATATCTTTTTACGTTAGTATTACGATATTTAGAGATAAGGTTCGGTTAACATAGAACATAGAGCTTGGACATTAGATTAGTTTGGTAGTCACAGATTTATATTCCAAATTACTTTGATTCAATATATATTTTCAAAATAAACTTAATAAAATTCAAATTGAACCCTTCCTGTTGAAACTGATCAAAATGAATAATATTTAAATTCCAATTTGCAATTACAAAATTATAATATTAAGAGTTAGCTGGCAACACTCAATACAAACAACCATATAGTAGGGTGATCTAACAAGTATTCATATTAAAATTAAATATTCATACCAATTGACACCCAAAACGTGGGAGTGTTAACTAATAAATAATTAATACTACTTCAAAAATAGAATTAATGATATATATAGGTAAATATAAATACTATATAAGGTAAATATTAAATGTATTGATTTCTATCAAGTTAAAGCTAAAAAAAAACCCACAAAATTGATATTTTCGTTCACGGACCCTACTAATGAGTTTATTTTTGCTAAATTTCATATAAGTGCTTTATCCACATATATTTTGATCATCATTATAGTTGTGCTTGTGATAAACTCGATATCATATACCAAGAATTTATGAATACGTTGTCAAAGACAGATAACTAACTCATCATTATCTACTGTGAAATCAAGGTCCACCGCTGTGAAAAGAAAGTAACGCTTTCCGATCATGTTATATATTATTGTTATTATTATTATCCTGATGATAGAATCATCATCATCTTTAATGATCTGAGTCATCACTATTTATTGGTCCAGATTATTATTGCTTACTTCGAAACTGCAAATTTATCCCTATCAAACAAATGTTCAACAAATAACCAGAGGTGTTTCCAGAGCTATCGAAGCGTATGGTCTTAGATTTCCCCACTTTTGAGTGATTTCTGACAGTCATATGGCACACGAACACTAGTAATAGTGTGCAGAAAAGATCTTCTGGTTTCAGGGCTTCGATAAAAGCTTGAGAAATATAAAATTTACCAAATATTTGGTAGGGAATTCTTATTTACCTGTTGCATGGATAGTTCAAGTGAAAACCGGCAATCTATCTGCATTTTATTGCTGATCCTCTTTATATTCGACACTTCAATGTTTCTTAGCTAAGTTTGAGACGACTGGTTCGATGTACTATCAGTAAAAACCCACACGTCGAAAGAAGGCTAGATCGGCCAAGAACATGGCCGCGGCTTATGAAGGTGTGCAGGAGAAGCCGAGACAGTCACTTCCTCAGTATGCACAAGAACTCGGCCTTTCGCAGAGTTTAATTTGACGAAAATTGTGTCGAGATTTAGGCCTTTACTCATACAGGCTCCAACTGACCTAGGTGCTCAAAGATAATGACCATGGACAACGTCGTTTGTTGGCTGTGTGTTCGATTGATAATTCGATTGAAACTGTTCGATCATTTTTTCTAATGTTTATTAATGTGCATATTTTCTTTAATTTTCTACATTGATGATTTTTCTCCTTCCCGAATGAAGAATTTTGTCAAGGTGAGATTTCATACTAAAGAAAACATTTAGCTTTTGTTTGGTTCATTCAGTTGTGAATTACAGGACGTTGACAATGAAAGTCGACAAAGAGAAAATTCGGTACATTTTACAGTTTTTCTTTGCTGAAGTCGAAAATACAAGCCAGGTGGCTAAATTTGTGAATGGTTTGTGGTCCCGACATTGTAACCCTCTGAAATCTGCGAACTAATCAAATTACACAAAAAAGGAAATCCGTTGATCATAGCTCCCCCTAAGGGATACTATCTAAATTTCTTGATAAAAAATTTGAATAATTTAATGATGATTGAGTGTAGATAACTCAGTAGTAAGAGCCGTGGGCTGGGAACCGAATGATTCCGGGTTGACAGCCAGTTTAAGTAGTAAAGAAATTTTTTATTTGAACGGGTTTCGGCCACAATTTCACAGTTGGGTCGAAAACTAACAGTGCGGTGATCTAAAGTGGCGTAAGGACGCAGTAACAAAGCCTAACGAGAGAACAATTGAACTCCAACTCGTACAAGCTGAAACAGCTTCTGAGGGATCTTCACAGGATATATATATATATATCCTGATATAATAATATCATATCATAATCACCACTTAAAAACACACGCTATCAAAAATTTCACAGAATTAATAGCGGAACTATAAAATATTGATGATGTGAAAGTCTCATTTGATATAAAAGTTTCATTTGATGTGAGATTTTCATTTGATGTGAAAAACATATTTCCAAGTGTTCAAACTAATGAATCCATATCTCCTGAAAAAATCTATTTTAAGAAAAAAATGTGCGTTCACTTATAGCTTCTTAACTCTAAAACTTATTCGAAATTTTCTTCACACGGAACTCTTTCAAGCTCAACTCTAATAATAAAAAATGGTAATTTCTGACAAGATAGAAGTTTTTTTCAATATCTTAAATATAAAACTGTTTATTACGTGTATGTGTTCCTTTGTAATAAGTGTCTGAATAATTTACTAAATATATATGAGCGAATAACACATATTTTGTGCTTCATTGATGGTAATTTTTTCATGCTGTAGCGTTTGTATTGAATTTACTGACTAACTGGCCATAATTATTTGAGACAGAATAAAATTAGTGAGGGTGTACTAGAAACAAAAGTAGCATGTATAATTTGAGGACAAAGTACAAAATAAATGCATAAGAATGTAATCAATTCCTATTTCTATAAATGAAGAAATAGACGACATGATGTCATGATTCTGAAAGAAATCAAAAACAATGCTATTTCTTCGGGTTTCTCAATTCAAATTTCTAACAGCTAAACTAAATATGACATTTGACAGTTTTAGGTTAAAATCTTAGACATAGAACATAGATCATAAAACATAGAACATAGAACATAGAAGAAACAAAGTTGTTCTCCCTAAAAATAACAGTTTTATGTTCACATCCCCCACACAAAGTAAGCACCCCTCATTACATGTTTGCGTTTTCACATGGTAGCAACTTAGTTACATGAAAATAGTTATTGTCCTTTCTTTTATTTCCAATATCCATCTCATATATAGTGTTAGACATTTTTTTCACTAATGGAAAAGGCCCTATTATTATTTCATCAAGTATTCAATTTTGATTTATTTTCAACATAAACATAGTCTCCAATTTTAAAATCATAATGTTTCCTATTTTTGTCGATCAGTCTTTCATTGTATTCATGATAGCGTAAAGAATTTTTATATGCTATTTCCCTATCAAGTAAAAAGCCTTTCTATTTTATTTCCCTATCTTTTGGTAAATTTCTCTCTTCAATAAGTTCTTCTGGAGCAATGGGATCAGTTCTGCCACAAAGTAAATATTCTGGTCTAAATCTAGTTGGAGAATGGTCTGTCTGTTCTATTGTATGTTTCAGTACATTCATCAGCTATTTTCATCCATGCCCTAGTTTTCTTTTCGTTCTGTTTGCATCTTACTCTGTTTACTAATGTCTGATTTAGTCGTTCATTCAGACCACTAGAAAAAGGACAATCTACTGTTGTGAAAATCAATTGTATATTCAAACTTCTCATATGTTGTCTGAATTTTTCCGAATTTATACCTGGGTATTGATCTGTTACTAGTGTTGTTATTGGTCGTTTATCTTGAATTTTATTCATTAATTTGATGAAATCTTCGGTTGTTTGGTGTTTTGAAGTGCTCGCAAATGCATATCGAGTAAAATGATCCACTAGGAGATTAAGCTTTTTGAAAAGCGGTTTCCAGCAAAACCTCCAATTGTGTCTAACGACATTATTTCTTTGCTGGGCCCAATTGAGAAAGGACACCATACTTTTGCCCTACTTTCGTTTTATTTCTACAACATGTGTCACATAATCCACAAACTTCTTTTGTCAGTGAATCCATATTTATCTCATATTATTTGTAAATCCAGTTTATCTCATATTATTTATCTTTAAGAGATTTTTCTGTTGTTCTGTTCTTATACATTCGTCCATATTCTCCGTTTCTTCCAGAACTGAGTTTCTAGAAAGGCAATGTGCTTCTACATTTCATTTTCCTGGTTCATATCTAATCTCGAAATCGAATTGTGATAGAAAATTCATCATGTCACCCAGCTCTTCATCTGGTCTTGTACGAAATTCTTCCCCTTCTAATGGCTTATGGTCAGTAACAACAATAAATTTAGGTCCTATCAGCCAATATTTCCAAAATTTAATTGCCTCTTTTATTGCCAGACATTCTAGGAATATTGCTTTCTTGTTCTTTTGATATTTATTTAGTTTTTTAGAAAGATACGCTACGGGTTTTATTTCACCATTAATCTGTTTTTGTTTAAGAACAGCTCCTACTCCTTGAATACTGGCATCGGTATATATAGTAGTATAGGCACTTGAGTCGAAGATTGCAAGAATTGGCTCAGAACAAAGGATGTCCTTAACCTTATTAAAAGCTTCCTGACAAGCCAATGAACAATTGAATTTTATATCTTTTCGCAGTAAATTATGCAACGGTTCTCATAATCTAGCTGAATCTTTTATATATTTGTGATTAAAATTAAATTTACCCAAAAATTGCCTCATCTTCTTCAGAGTATCTGGTGGAGAAAAATTCCTAATGGAAATTAAATTATCATTTATTGGTCGTACTGTATTGTTTCCTACAATATGTCCTAAATATTTGACTTCTTCTTCAAAATTACACTTGATAAATTTAAGTCTGAATCCTTCAGTACATATTGCTTTCAAGAGACTCTCCAAATGTTCTATATGTTGGTCAAATGTTGAAGAAAATATTAGAATATCATCTATGTAATTTAGGCAGAATAAATGCAGGTTATATTTTCTGATAATATTATTCAATATACGTTGAAATATGGCCGGGGATGTTTTAAGTCCAAAAGGTAAATATTTCCATTGTCAGTGACCATTCTGTGTCACAAAAGCAGTCTTATATCTATCTTTGATACGAAAAGGAATCGACCAAAAGGCAGAATTTACATCTAATGTAGCGAAGAATTTTGCATTTCGGGTCTTGGCGAAGATTTCATCAATTAATGGGAAAGGCTGTGGTTCGGGAACAATTAATTTATTGAGTTCATGAAAATCGACACATAATCTGGTTTTAGACCCTTCATATCTATTATATAGTAAAGTGACTGGTGATGCAAAAGGTGAGGAGGACTCCTCAATCAGATTCGCTTTTAACAATCTTCCTCTTGGAAATTCTATCTCTTTTTGATCCTCCATTGAGCATCTGTATGGTTTTTTTTGCTATGAATTTGTGTTCTAAAAGTTTTATATGTGCCCCATTATTTAGCACCTGACCAATATCAAACTAGTGTTTTGCAAAATATGGTCATACATATTCATTAAAATTTCAGTTTTATTTCTCTGATTCGTTTCCAAATGGTCTAATTTTACTTCGAAAAGGTCTGTTGGTATCCCTTCATTGCAACTGATGTGTAATCATTGTTATTATTATAATGGACACAATCGATTTTTCTTTCTTCATTCATATCTAATCGTTGGTTGATAAATATTCAAATCGAAATCTTGTTTTAATTGAAAATTGGAAATAGAATATAGTCCAAGTAGAATATCATACTCGAAATTTTTCTCATTAACTACAAAAAGTGCAACTTCTTTTTTGATATTATTGATTCTCATTTTTGTAATTATTTTTTCTGAAAATTTTGCCCTGCCACTGACTTTTTTGAATGTGTTTCTATTATCTTGAATGCGTAGACAAATCTTTTCTGCTACTTTGGAATTCAGAAGACTAACATTTGTGTCCGAATCATAAATTCCACATGATTCATTATTATTTATAAACACCTTCAATTTTATAATGGCAGCAGTCTTAGTTTTTTTGGTTTGAAATGGCCTGATTCAATTCATTCTATACCCCAACATTGTTTACAGTTTTTATGTTACCGGGTACGTTCTTTTGTTCAATATTATTGGATTTATTCCTTAGCCGACATAAAGTCTCCGGATGAAATCTACCTGAAAAACCATTCTTCTCACAAATTGAGCATGGTTCCTTCATAACTGGTTTTATATTTGTTTGTGAATAGGAAGGAATTTGTTCGGCAGATTTATTCATTCTATGGTTTTCTATATTTCGATCGTTGTCATATTTTTTTGAACTTTCTAGCTTTCGCAACTCACCCAATAACTTCTCGAATGTTGTTACATTTGATCGATCAATTCTATCTTGTGAAATATTTGGCAAAATTGTCACAATTGAATCAATTAATATGTCAGTTGGAAAATTATTTCAGAGATTTAACAACAAATTTTATTTCCTAAAAGCGTAGTCAAGTAAACTTCCTCCTATGTACTTAAACGCATACGCCTCTCTATATTTATGCCAACTCGTTTCACAAAAACTCTCTAAGCAGTTATTTTTCCATATTTGAAAACTTTTGTCTAAACCATTCTTTCGCTATTCCATCCAGAAACAACCGTAAATTCAAAATTTTGTCTCTATCTTCTTCTACTTAACAACGAGTGCATTCCCTCTCGAATTTTTCTAACCATAAATTCACTGAAACACTCTTACCATCAAAATTATTCAGCACAAAATCCTCCTTTATTCTCTTGAAATCCTTTTTATTCACCTTGCTTTTTCTTGAAAGTTCTACCGTATCCTGTGGTTTTGGTGATTCTTGTCCAAATACTGTTCTCACGTATGCGGGTGAATAAATCAGTTGTAACTATTCATTTTTGAACATCACATCTTCTTCGGCATCAAAATATATTTCTTTCAATTCCGGAGTTAATGAAATGACAAGTACGAAATGAACCTCTTACTTTAATGGATTTCAAGATATTCTTTACCTTCGGAGAGGCAAAAGTTCATCATGGTCAGATATATCCTGTTTTTCCTCTGGTATTTCATAATATGTATTTTCCGTTCCCGTAGTTTGGATCCATTTGAATTTGTATGTATTTTTCTTCTTATCAGTATGGGATGCTTCCAAAGCGATGCAAATTTTCATGGATGTCGTCATTATAGCTTAAGAATTTGATTTATAAGAATGTAATCAATTCTTATTGCTATAATTGAAGAATTAAACGATTTGATGATTCTGGAAGATCATCAATGCTATTTCTTCGGGTTTCTCAATTCACATTTCTAACAGCTTACTAAATATGACATGTGACAGTTTTAGGTTAAAATCTTAGACATAGAACATAGATCATAGAACATAGAACATATAAGTTACAAAGTTGTTTTCCCTAAAAATAACAGTTTTATTTTTACAAATGTAATTGACTCTTAGCATTTTTTGTGACGTTCAATGATCAGATAACAGATTAGTTGGAGTATGTCACAATTTCAAATTTGAAACTTTGGGTTATCTGTGGGATTATCTCACTAATGGAGCTCAATAACGGTGTGTATTATAGAAAATTTCGCACGTTAGTACTTTGATAAATTGTGGATTTAATCAAACATTTATTTTCATATGAACTACCAAAATATTAAAGGAAAATTCTGAGTCATAACCGTTTTCGAGTGTCCTTTTTTTCTTCAATATTCATTGATTTTAATGAATTTCAAGGGTTGATGCAGCGAGCTTGTATTCGGAAATCCCAGTATTGAAATCTAATCAGAAAACAATTGTCCTCTTTAATCGTTCAAACTTATTGAGAAAATATCGTTATCTTTTGAAACTAGTTGCCAAACCGAAATTTTAACTTAAATGCAGCTCTTAATACGCCTAGTTATGTCAAGATAGGAAAAAATTTCACGAACGATGTACCTCAATATTCTTGAATTCATATGTTAATAGTACAAGAATTTGCGGATATTCTCAAACAATTTCTCATTACAGCAGCAACCGGAACATAAAAAAACTGTTCTGAGGAACATATTAATTTCAGAATCTTCCACCTGCGAAATAGCAATTAATTCTATCGCTCCTAACGTCTGCTTAAGCTCTTGTTTTTCTAACGGAAAATTAATTCCGACACAAACTCATTGTGCGAAATCCTTTGCTTGATACCTTTCCAAAAAATATGGAACTAATTTACAACAGAAATGATCAAAGTAAAATTGTGTCGATCTCAAATATTGGAACGTAGCCTTTTGATCTTTGATCGGCAGTTGTTGAACATCTGAAACAGAATAAATTAGTCGAAACTAAGTTTTAGGCACATGTTTTGCTCATTTGTGTAGTCATTACGAGGTATAAACATCAAATGCTCGAAATAGACGGTATCACTATATTCTTGGTTACATAAATTCGATATTGAATAGATTGGAACATTTTCAGACAACCGTACAGTTCACATCTAAACATTCCGAATTGCAGGAATAAAACAGAATGGTGTAAACAGAAATGACCTACGAGCCTTGGATAGGAATGTGTTCGGTCGAACCCGAGGTTATACTGAAACGGAATTCGTTTGTGCCTTTGGTCTTAGGAATTCGGACGTATAAAAAGAATGGAGTACGGATTCTTTTCATCTGAATTTATACGAGAACTAAAGTTCTGTAGTACAGTAGGACGAGAACAACTCAAGGAATAATATTTTCTGATGCATTCATGAATCACTACTTGTTCGTTGGAGTGTTCAATAACCATGTAATATTCAACTTGATTTAGAACTCCAAAGACGATTATCAGTACCCCAGTTTTTTTCATAAGATTATGAAATGAAGAATTTAGAAGCAAAATTTTGAATATCAAAACAGATTTAATCTGTAAGTCTTCTATAATTTTAATTTCAAAAGAATTTTTATTCAAAAAACTTTTAGAATTAAATTAATGTCTACAATAACCACCGCTTATATTTAATAGACGTATATAATCAAACTCAATATATAATGTCCAATGGAATAAATAAACCAACAGATATAAAAAAAGTCCTTAAAATTAATAAAGGAATATTTAAAGGAGACAAAATTTTGTTTCTGATTTTACCATTAAGAACACCAATTGCCTTTTAAAAACATGAACACAACTTAAGGACTTCTCAAAAAATATAATTTATTTGAAATATTTGATATATTCAAATATTCAAATAAGTTAATTCAGAAATCTCTCAAAACATGCACTAAATCTTCAAAAAACAAATATAATTCTGGTAATCTCTTCATCGGTCCAAAATAATATTCCAAATACCAAAATCAAATAACTATCACTATATCTCACCTCACACGTGTTCACAGGATGATTGCTTCAAACAGACTAACTTTAAAATTCAAGATGGTCTATGTTCGTAACGAAATCAAAGAGAAGTGTGTAAGGTGTTTTTAAGGTTATATTTAAATCATTGACATTCCATAATGAGATTTATTAAAGCCTTAATATAATTATATATAAAAAAAAAATAGAAAAAGGCTTTTCACTTGATAGAAACAGATTAAATCTGTTTTGATATTCAAATTTTGTTATATTTTTTCTATCAAGTAAAAAGCCTTTTTCTATTTTAATTTAGAAGCAATTTCAATTGAAGACTTCGAAATGTATTTTCTTATATACTCTGATGTTTGTTTGAATTTTTGACAAATTCCATGGATTTTAGGGTGATTCTATTCGAGAATTCATGATTCCGCAACTACGTTTTCTTTTCTCTATTTTCCATCTCTTCACAGTACTCTTTAAATTGAACAGTTTCGTTCAACAATTATTAAGAATTAAGGTTTTCAACTTGAAATTTATCTGCAAACATTAAGTTGAAAATTTACACCTATATTATCCTCCAAGAATTCTACAGAAGAATAAGCTATAATAATAACCACAATAATAACATTTATGGAGTCCCTAAACAATTTTGTATTAGAAATGTCAACATTAATATAATATCAAATTATAAATATTTGATTGGTGGAAACTCATTTTAATTAAAAAAAAAGGATAGCATTTTATTTCCACAAAATTGTTTGTACTACTACAACAATTGTTTCACTACGCTGTGGCTTCTTCAGGTATTACATTGTACTGTCTGATGGTATTCAGTGTAACCGGGTTTAAATGCATTGTTAGCTACGTGACCAAATAATGGAAGCACAAGTTATAAAAACTCTAGGTATTGGAGTTTGCCTCTAAAAATATTTTTGTTGTTTCAAAGACACCGACCGACAACTACATATCTTCACGAATTTCATTAATAAACTTCACCCAAAAATCTAATTCACAATCGAAGAAGCAAAAAATCAAAGTATAAATTTTCTTGACCTCACAATAACAAGATGAGATAATTTACATGATTTTAGTATTTTTCAGAAACCCACACATACAGCAACACAATACATAAAACTTCAAACCACCCCACCAACCAAAAGATGTTGTCCCTATTTATTTATGATAGTTTATATTATATTTCCGCAAAAATGTATGTATAATATTTCTGTGGGTATTGTCATACTTATTGATTATATGTTAATTTCAAAATTGTTATCACTACATCAATTGTATCGACTTTGTCACGAGTAAACGTCATTATTATTATTATTTCAATAACTATGCTCGCATTTGAGATATATACTCAATAATATTAAAAATGTTACACCTAGAAGAAACTGTTTTTTCGACATGAGTTTTCGGCAACAGAATATATTCAGAGCAATTCATAGAACTAAGACAATTAAGACCCAAATTCCTGTAATTTCTTTTGTTTTTAAAACAATTGTTCGTCATAACTTCCGTTTATAAGTTCATGTGGGTATTCAAACGGAGTATACTATGCAGAATATGTTCTCAGTGACTTAATTATGTTCACAAAAAAGATATAAGGGAAAATTAAAAATAGGGATGGAGTAGTCCGTTACTTTGTGATAGTTCATTTTAATGGAATTAAATAAGAAATTACTTTGTTTTCTATCACTTTTAATTATAACTGATATACAGTGACTCGAGTTTCGTAGTGTTTACTACATTTTCAAGCTGAATGAACAAATTAGATCTCAACTATTATATATTGTGATTGTAGGCTTCGGCAGAGCTTCGAAGAGAAGGGTTTTCCAAAGTTCCGTCTGTTCGTTAAGTAGGTTTATTATTGGTACGTGCCTCTTATGTTTTTCAATTTCTATGGATTCCAGGATGTCAAGTTTTTTCCCTTTCCCTTCCACGTGCAAGATAACAAGGTTGTTCAATTCTGGGAACGTGTGATCTGTATTGAAGAAATGGTTCGCAAAATTGGAATTATTCTTTCGGTTCCTAAAAGCAGATTGATGCTCTTTGTACCTTTTATGGAAAGGTCGGCCCGTTTGTCTTATATACACCCTATTACACTCTTGACAACTTAATTTATAGACTCCAGAATTATTCAGTCGGTTCTCTTCGTCTTTCGGATTAAAAAAGAGATTAGAAATTTTATGGAAGGGTGTGAAAGCTGTTACTATGTTAATTTTTGACAAAACTTGAGCTATTTTTTGTGAAATTGGTCCAAAATATGTTAGTTTTATGAATTTATTGTTATTATGATCTGATTTGGAGATGGGGTAAATTTGTTTACGAATTAGTTGCTTTTGTTTTTTGTTTATGATGGAATTTATAGTTTTGGTTTCGAACTGATTTTTTGTGTCTATTTGTCTGATTTTATTCAATTCCCTCGTTAATATTATCTAAAGGAATTGAAAATGCTCTATGTACCATTGATCTATAAGCAGCTAGTTTATGATTGATCGGATGGTTTGAAAAATTTGGTATTGTTGTATCAGTTGATGTGGGTTTTCTATATATATATATCAAAGGAAATTTCATTTTTACTGTTAATTAAAATTAGGTCCAGAAAATTTATACTTACTTTAACTTTAATTAACAGTAATAATGAAATTTCCTTTGATATAGAAAACCCACATCAACTGATACAACAATACCAAATTTTTCAAACCATCCGATCAATCATAAACTAGCTGCTTATAGATCAATGGTACATAGAGCATATTCAATTTCTTTAGATAATATTACGTTAACGAGGGAATTGAATAAAATCAGACAAATAGCCACAAAAAATCAGTTCGAAACCAAAACTATAAATTCCATCATAAACAAAAAACAAAAGCAACTAATTCGTTAACAAATTTACCCCATCTCCAAATCAGATCATAACAATAAATTCATAAGACTAACATATTTTGGACCAATTTCACAAAAAAATAGCTCAAATTTTGTCAAAAATTAACATAGTAACAGCTTTCACACCCTCCCATAAAATTTCTAATCTCTTTTTTAATCCTAAAGACAAAGAGAACCGACTGAATAATTCTGGAGTCTATAAATTAAGTTGTCAAGAGTGTAATAGTGTGTATATAAGACAAACGGGCCGACCTTTCCTTAAAAGGTATAAAGAGCATCAATCTGCTTTTAGGAACCGGAAGAATAATTCCAATTTTGCGAACCATTTCTTCAATACAGATCACACGTTCCCAGAATTGAACAACCTTGTTATCTTGCACGTGGAAGCGAAAGGGAAAAATCATGACATCCTGGAATCCATAGAAATTGAAAAACATAAGAGGCACGTACCAATAATAAACCTACTTAACGAACAGACGGAACTTTGGAAAATCCCTCTCTTCGAAGCTCTGCCGAAGCCTACAATCAGAATATATAATAGTTGAGATCTAATTTGTTCATTCAGTTTGAAAATGTAGTAAACACTACGAAACTCGAGTCATTGTATATCAGTTATAATTAAAAGTGATAGAAAACAAAGTAATTTCTTATTTCATTCCATTAAGAATAGGGAGGTCAAGAAAAATAGTTTACAATCATGGAGTAATTCCCTAATATTATTTGAAAATGTTAATCAGTGAGAATTTATTAGATAAATTTGTCGAGAAGTGCTTTTTCGATTTTCGTGATGCCTTTCATTCAATTCGTACAGAACCCATCTTCCAACTTTCTGAATATTTTTAATTTTTTTTTATTTCCGTGAAACAGAAATCAAGAGTTTAAGAGTCAATCCGTGGAAATTGCCAATAACCTCGTATGTAACTCGTATGTTGGACAAACTAGACGTTAATTTCAAACAAGAAGAAGGGAACACAAAAATTGTTATATCGATAGAAACAAAATTCATAACATATATCTACAATTTATTTAGTAGGAGCAGGACATAAATTTGATACAAATCATAAAACATTACATACTGAGATTGAAAGTCATAGGCTTAATCCTCTAGAAACTTTAGAAATTTTTTCGAGATAGATACGAATTCTATTGAATAACATAACTATTTTCCTTCATCCTATTATTTTATTCTCGCCCTTCTAATTTTTTTGTGACAGAGTTCAGCAATTAAAAACACTTTTTGTATTTATCCTTAGTCAGTTTTAATACTCGCCTGATGAAGTCATAGTGCGACGAAACAATTGCTGCGAAAACAATAAAAATTAGTTGAAGGTTAAAACTGTTTTCATTTCATAAAATTTAGGATGAATTCTGCGAAGTAAAGACCGAGTCAAAGACATTTCGAGCATGTTATGCTAACAATTTATCATGGATAATTATTTGCGAAACAAGAATTTAAAGCATCGGATTTCTGTGAAGACACTGGTTTATGATAGTTGACTTATAATATTATTAGGCATAATAATATATATTTTTATTTATTGCGCATTCTTTTGCTAGTGTTAGGAAAAATAAAATGCCACGTGTTCGAAACCATAAAAATTATCATGTTAGCAATTTTGATAGAGTTAAAATTTTTGCCGAAGTATGTTGGGTTAGCTTATAATAAAATGAGCTACTTTTGTGATTATACTACAACGACGGTAAGGAGAGTATGTTTCGTGTGGAAAGAAGGATGTAGAGGAACACGAAGAAAACTAACTAGTCAACCGAGCATCACGATAGGTGCTTCAGACTATAGTTTTGCAGCTATGCGTTAAATCGCTGACCAATGCTTAGGAGAGGAGACTTGTTACTATGCGCTGCATTCGAGCACCTTTTCATATTGCTCAGGATTGGTACTGTTTTTGATTGCGGATCATTATCGTCAATGTTTGAGCTATTGTAGAGAACGGCAGCATTGGGAGGCAAAATTGCATGATTTATCTTCACAGATGAATCGCGATTTTGTCTATGTATGCACAATACCGTAGAAGGATGGAACGCCGCCCAAGAGAGCGACGTGATATTAAATTTGTTGTTGGGAGGAATGTACACAAGATTGTTAGAGTAATCGTTCAAATGCTATTGCCTATGGTAGCCGAGTACTACTCCTCTTTAATCGACGCAGTATAATAGCTGTGCTTTGTTTGGATTATGTTCTATAAGACACACACTGCTTAATCTAGATCTGATATATATATTGTAAATTTGCAATGATTTTATTGCAAATGGAATTTCTGTGTGATCGAAATTGCCTAAGATTTGTAGCTGATGAGAAATATTGCCAGTATATCAAAATAGCCTGCGTTTTTCGGAATCAACGTAGGATTTGATTCCCTAAGATATACTCAATATAAGTAGTCTGTGTGTAAAATTGGTGTTGGAATTATTATAAGATATAACTAATAATATAGAGCAAAATTTAATGTTGAGCATGGTTTCAGGAATTGAAATAATACTACAAGTATAGAAAATATATTCAAGTATAAAATGTTGAAGTATAAAATATGTGTCATAAAATGATAATGCATACAAAATCAACTTACTGTACTTCTTCTGTATGTGCTATGTCCCATAGTTTCTGGGAGACTGTGAATGATCGAAGCCACCGGTGTAGTGAAACCGTTTGGGAATACTGAATAGTGAATAATGTGGTGAAGTCTTGTGAATGAATAGTTGACTTGGTACATCAAGAATTACACGAAATTTTGTCTATGGTTTCTGTGGTTATTCTTCTTTCATAGAGAAATTAATTTAAATTGGAAGCAACCACGGTAGAAAGATTATGATTCATGCAACAATATTGAAATACTATAGAATGTACATGCGCAAACACTTTGCGTATGAGATTACATGTTGTGGCGGCAGTTTGTGCTTTAACGTATATATATATATATATATATATATATATATATATATATATATATATATATATATATATATATATATACTACCTGACCCGCACCCACTTCGTTGGGCGGTAAATAGCCCATGTCACTGTCCATCCTTTTACTTAACTATCTCCACTTAAAAAAAACATCAATTCGTCACTCCGTTTTACCGCGAAAGATGGACAAACGACATCATCATTATCCACAGGCTACATAGATCGTCTTTATGAGGATGTTTAAGTTGTTAATGATGAAAATATTTAAATGTAATTAATACTAAGTTTTCACTTCTGCCGGGAGTCCCGAAGTGTAACCCGGTTGTTTTAGGATAGATAAATAAAGCGATTATTGTAGAGCTTCTCTATAAACAACATCTGACGTTAAATTATTTTCTGGTAACAAAATATACTGATGGTCGGGAGCCCCGACCCGTGATAGGGTAACGTAAAGTTGCCCATGCGTAAAACATTCTTTTCGTAAATCAATTCCTACTAATTTGAATGTTTGGCCCTGGGATTTGTTTATCGTTAGTGCGAAAGAAATTTTTACTGGAAATTGGAGCCTTTTGAAGGGTATAGGCAAATCAGTAGGAATCATGGGTATTCTTGGTATATGAGCTAATTCACCAGCTGCAGGGCCGGTGATAATCTTCGCTACTATTAAATTATCTTTTAGCTCCTTTATAAGAAGTCTCGTGCCATTACACATGTTAGGGGGGTTTAAATTTCTGAGAAGCATTATCGGCGTGCCGACTTTTAACGACAGTTCATGAGGTGGTAGCCCAACGGGGTTCAGAGAATTTAAAAATTCCTGGGGATAGTGTACTGCGTCCTCGATGTTAGTGACGGTGTCTATGGATTTATAGCACTTAACTTCACCCGGTACTTTCTGCATAATTAAATTGTTTATTTCGTTGACTGTTTCATTCCTGGGAGAAACTACTGCTCTACAACACAGCCAACGAAAATCATTTTGATGTAAGTTTTCGATGTCAGGATATATAGCATCTATCAAACTATCTAAATTATGGACTATTTGGCCTAGAGACTCATTTAATGTAACTGCATAATTGGTGCCCAAATTTAAAAATGGAAAAATTCCTTCTCCAAGTTTCAGCAGCTGTTGTGGAAAATTGCTATGCGTATTTCCATGTAAGTGAGCTCTCATGTTGGTGCGCAAATACAAATGTTGAACAGATGTCCAAAGTTGAGACGATTTTAAATATGCCTTCATAATATCTGCTCGCGTACCTCTGTTGACGACTGGAAGCGTTTGTCGGAAATCTCCAGCAAATACAAAAGTGATACCACCCATAACATTAGCAGAGCTTCAGAGGTCTTTTAAAGTACGGTCCACGGCCTCCACATGAGCTCTATAACTCATGGTGCATTCATCCCATATTACCAACGACGCGTCTTGCAGTAACATACCAAGAGGCCCATTTTTCCGAATAGAGCACGTAGACCGTTGATCTAAAGATACGAATAGCGGGAGTTTAAACGTAGAGTGAGCAGTTTTTCCTTCGTTCAAGAGAGTTGCCGCAATTTCTGACGAAGCAACTGCAATCGCTATCTTCCCTGATTGCCGTATCTTAGCAAGTATCAAATTTGCGAGAAAAGTCTTTCCGTTGCCTCCTGGTGCGTCCAAAAAAAATAATCTCCCCATGTTATTGTTCACGCTATCCACAATAGTATCATAAGCATGTCTTTGATCTGGTTTGACACGGGAAATTATATCATGACGGTCGAAAGACCGTTGTCCTGGTAGCAGCTCCGCCTTAATCTCAGGCCATTCAGGGTTACATGTAAAAGTGACAAATAGGTCAGGTCTACCATAATTTTGGACGTACGTCATCGCGTCCTGCGTTTTCTCGTGCATGAAACTCGGAGAACCTGTAAATGACGATGGCAATATGACATGTTGACCGATGTTTGATGGGTCAACATTTGCGTCATGATTTAAGGCATCTCTGAGATGAATGTAGTCATCAGCCCTGAGTCTTTGTTGATTCCGGGAAATATAATTTAATCTTTCAGATATCATTTTCGCCATCATGTCAACACAATATTGACTAAATAAGTCTCTGTAATAATGTAACGGATTAAAAGAGTTATTTCTAAACATTAATCTAAATGCATATAATTGCATACATGAAACAGTTTTATTACGCGCAGAACCCTGCTGAGAGATATTCAAATAATAACCGTCTTCTCCTGACACAAACATTATGGGATACTGTAGTGGATCATACGACCGATGTAGCTCAGAAACTCTCTTAAACTGTCCGTCTCTTCCGTGTAAGACTATATCCCTGGGACCTTTTTCTTCTTCAACTAAGAGAACGGCTACCTCGTTTACAGTAGGAGCATTATATCTGCCTCTGATACACCTGTCCTTCAATTTTAAAAGTGGGCATAAAATGACCTTCCCTGATTTTTTTAGCCCCAAAAGAAGTCATTTGAAAAAGACTATTGTATTTACGTGTATTTGTTAAAAAATGACCAGATAATGGATGGTTATTAGTTAAAAGATTTTTTATTGGTTGTAGCGGCTCCTGAAGGTTAGGAAGACAAACTTTACCTAAAGCACAGCACATACCATTAGGTTCGTCCGCCCATTTCTTGGCAGAACCGTTAGAGCAGATCTTATTCATGACTCCGATTTGGACGGATGCTTGTTGTGCATAATCAACCTGCGGATCATATCTGAAAGCCAGTCTGTTGCTGTTAGCTAAACTTCGATTGCGAACTCTATTTGTGGACAACTGCTGTCTCTCTGCCTGAGCTCTAAGTCGCTGCAAACGCTCTACATTCGACTTTGTTCGGCAAGGCGTTGCGAACGCTCGACACTTGACTCTCGCTCGCGTTAGTCAGAGGTCCTTACATTTTGTTCATGAAGACGTTGGGAACGCTTCAGCCTCGACTCTCGTGCACGTAACTCAGAGGTTCTCAGATTTTGTTGTGCAAGGCGTTGCGAACGTTCGACACTCGACTCTCGTGCGCGAGCCTGAGAGTTTCTCTGTTTTTGTTCAGCAAGGCGTTGTGAACGTTCAGGTGAAGATTCTCCCATACGACGTATTCTTGCTGCCCGTGCTTCAGAACTATGGTTAGAAAGTTGGGACCTGGCTCTCTTAGGCATTTTCAAATGTTTAAGAAAATGTTGATAGCCTGTAATATTCTAGCTCTGAGAAGAACTTTTGCGTAGATGTAGTTTTAAGAATGAAGTCTAATAAAAATCGAACGAAAATTATTAGACTTCGCGCACGACCGCTGCGTAGGGAGCCGACCCCGCGCCTGAGCCGCGCGGGTACCTTACTCATAGATATAAACTTCCCTCCCGCACGCGCACCCCCGCCTTGGTGACGCTCACTTCGCAACGCAGAAATAGTAATATATTAATTTCGCCATAACTTCAAACCAAACGTCCGATTTTAATGTTTTAAATACCAAATATTATCTACATAACCTGTACTTAGTGATGAAATAATTTATTTTGATGAGGATTAACAGCATGAGTAAAATAAATGCGTTTAAATGTAGTCCAAAAAAAAATTAAGATTTTTAAATAAAAAAATGGTTGTTGTGCCTCACTCGACATAGATAGGTATAGTGTGTCGCGGACTTTTTTGTATATATTTATAGGATCTCCAATTAATTAGAACATTTTATGGTTCAATTTTTTATAGTTTAGGCAGCGTACGCAAAATAAGTAACTTTTCTGGTTGATTTTTTACACCTTGTGTCCGAAAAACTCAAACATTTTACAGAACCCTATCTTTTTCCAAAATAAAATTTAGCCTATGTTACTCGTGGATAATGAAGCTTTCGAATGGTGCAAGAATTTTTGAAAACGGTCCAGTAGATTTTGAGCCTATTCATTACAACCAAACAAACAAACAAAGTTTTCCTCTTTATAATATTAGTGTGGATACATATATATATATATATATATATATATATATATATATATATATGTATATATATATATACATATATGTATATATATATATATATATATATATATATATATATATAAATATATACATAGATGTCGTTTGACACGTCCTTTCTCATAGGAAAATGCACGTTTCCCTATTGCTCGTACTATGGACTTTCTGCAAGAAGCAGTTTCAATTTCATCGAAGGCATATAGGATTAAATGAGAAAGGTGTAACATATTTAATTTCACTAATCGCATCGTGTCTGCTGTTACTGCGGCTTCGAGCTCTGGATATCTTTCGTCTCTGGCCAAGCGCTGGACGTTTGTTAAGAACTGATAGGTCAGCTCGTAGGGAGCTGGTTTCTCTCAGTCTTGAGATGAGTTTTGCCATCTAAATTTTCATGACAGCTTTCATAATTTGAGTTGTGTCGATCGCAGTAATTTTGGGATGGACAATTAGAAAACCTCAGCAATATTGTCTTCTTGAGCTTTATCTTTCTCAGGTGCTTTTCCTTGATAGTGATCAGTGCTACATGGATGTGTCTCCCAACCCATAAAGAAAGGTATGTTTGCATCGGAAAAATCCCTGAAGGAACAGGAACAAACTTGCTTATCGGTTCCCTTCTTCCTCTCGTTTGAGGAGACGCCTTCTTTTCAACTCCGATTCAATGAGTTCGTAGGTCCCGATCGGTGATTATTAAATGATGACATCCTCGACTTTCATGGCTTGACTTCAGCGATAGGTATTCACTATGTGTCCGAATCTTGTTTGGTCTCAGGTCACGCTTGAGCTGCTGAAATTTTCTTTGTCATACCAAACCGGAGTTCCCAAATATTAGGTAAGATCTCGGTTAATCCTACTGCATATTTGGCGATTTGGAGCTCGTCATTCGGTATTTGATTTTTATTGTTTTCTTCCCTTGTTGTCGGTTTTTAAACGAGAATTTCAAAATTGTTATATAGTGGTTTTGATGGAATTGTGTTTCGATCCGTGGTTCAGGAGAAGGTTTTTGGCCGCAAATATTTCACGTATAAGCAGAATATAGCCTTCGGGGAATTAATGTCTTGCTCTTTCAATTTAAACTCTACGAGCATTTTTTGTTATGATCTGGTCACACTATTTTGCTGCACCCTGAAATATTTTTTTACTGAACTACACTAACACTACACTGATGCTCTAATTATTTATTCACACAAGTTCAATCCGAACCTTTGAACTATTTAAAATAAAATAGAAAGGCCTTTTACTTGATAGAAGAAATATAACGAAATTTGAATATTAAAACAAATTAATATATGTTTATCTTCTACAATTTTAATTTAAAAGATTTTATTCAAAAAAACTTTTAGAATTAAATTAATGTCTAAAACAAGCACCGCTTATATTTAATAGACGTATATAATCTAAACTCAATATACAATGTCAAATTATATACGTCTATTAAATATAAGCGGTGCTTGTTTTAGACATTAATTTAATTCTAAAAGTTTTTTTGAATAAAATCTTTTAAATTAAAATTGTAGAAGATAAACATATATTAATTTGTTTTAATATTCAAAATTTGAACTATTTATTTTTAACTTACTTCTTAATTTAATCTCATGGTGTCAGTTTGGACAAGTATCGGTCCTTCGGTTCCGAAATTGCACTACGATCAATAAGATTTCAACATCCTCATGTAATTATCTCAGGAAAATGATTTTTCTACCAAAATAATGATTTCTCCTCCAAGTTTGTTCTTTCTATTTTTTGAATACTAGCGTATTTGAGCAAACGTTTAACATTGGTGAACTAGAACGTCGATATTTCAACAGCCGATTTACACAGCCTACAATCAGCATTAGCTCACATAACTTTGAAGTTAACAGTTATTTTTATTTGTTGGTTCCGATAGGGCTAATTGGACCTTCTCCTTTGACTGTAACATAAGCTCCTTGTGTTGCCCTGTCCTGGAGTTCATGTGAGTATTCTATTTTTTCCCTTGTTTTTTCAATACTGAAAGTGACCTCCAATACTATAGCCTTGGTCCGAATATTGACGTTTTAGCCCCCTTTTTCCATGAATATTGACGATTATTGTATCGGAATTATTGTGTTGCTCTTTGCTAGTTTCAAAACTATTTTGTTGGTTCTGCCTTGAAGGCAAAAGTCTAATATCTTGATTTACTTTCTTTGAGATTCTTGATTGTTTTGATCCCTACTTGACGGAAATTCATAGTATATGATTTGAAGTGAAAGACTTTATTTCCACGATATTAGCAGAAATAAAGTATTTTACTTTGAATCATATTACTTTGTTTGTCTGAAGTGAAAAAATTAGAGTAATTCTACATCACAAAAAATCAGTTTCGAATATTTTCATATGTGTTTCTGAAAATATCGATAGGCTATAAAAATATATAATTTTTATATTTATTATCCCTATACATATGCCTGTAGCTACTCTTTCTCAAGTCGAACTGCCAAATTAGATGGTTAAACTAGCCTTCTTATGCTTTCTTTAGGATTATTCATAACAATTCCATTTTAAGAATTTAAAAAACCCATCCTGTCCTTTCAGAAAATTTTCAGCAATCCAAATTGGGGAATCAGTTGAATTAAATTTTTTTCCAATTCAATTGGAATTCTTCCTGGTTTTCACAAATTAGAATTCGGAATATTTTTCATTAGTGCCAAGTTTCAAATATATGTAATGAAGTCTCCTGTTTGACTGTCAGAAATATGGTCGTTATTCCCGTGCTTCAACTAGTTCGAACGTGGATGGATAGTTATTAGCTGGCAGTGTCTTCTTTCGCCTCCTGGGAAGTAGGGTCAGGTAAATTTGGGACTGTAAATTTATCCTCAACGGAAATAACACTGGTCGACAAGATTTTTGTAAAACAAGCAGATCTTAACTTTCTCGATGGAAATACCCTTCTAATAATAGGAAATATATTCTTAAATCCCTAACACGTACCACTTTTCAATAGCTCAATGGGACTATTTTACATTAAAAAGTAGTCAATTTTATGTGGGGACGTTGAAATTGATGCATTTTATAGGATAAGTACCTAAACTGTATTGTTAACAATATTAGACATAACATAAAAAACAGTCTTCTGCTGAGTTTCGAAGTCAGTGGTTCCCTGTCCGTAGATAAGAAAGTGTTTTAAGGACGTTCTTCAGTTGCAAAATCTCTCCTGACAAATTTTGCTATATTTGCGGAGAATTTATGGTGAAATCACAAGCCAGGCTATTTTCTGAAAATGTTAAAAAAACCTACTTCCAATATTTTAGTGTTTTAATTAGAGATCAAGACAAGCAGTGGGCTCCCCATGTATGCTGTGTTAGTTGTACTGTATCTTGGTGCAGTAGATGAACGGGAAGAGAAAAAGCATGCCTTTTGAAGTCGCTATGGTATGGAGAGAGTCTAATAATCATTTAGACGATTGCTGTCTTAACCTGACAAAGACTGAAGATTACTCCAAAAAGGAAAAGCACAAAATCGACTATCTCAATTTGCAGTCTGCAATACGACCTGCTCCGGATAATGCAGATTTACCAGTGTCAATTGTACTGTTAGATTCCCAAAATGTTCTTTCGGAATATATTGGGGAAAACGCATTATCAGGCAGCTCCGAAGAACAGTGCACCGACTCTACTTTTACTCCAGGTCCCAGTTCTGGCGAGCCACATGTAATTGTTCAAAGTGAGTTAAATGATTTGATACGTGATTTGGGGTTATCAAGGCAACAGTCAGAACTTTTTTGTTCCCGTCTTAAAGAATGGAACTTATTATGCAACGAAACGAAAATTAGGAATTTCAGAAAAAAAATGCTCCGTTTTCTGAACTCTACAGTATGGAAAATTTGTTGTGTGCGTTTACTGATATTGATGGTTTGATATTGAGCATTGCCCTTCAGAGTGGCTTCATTTATAGATTCGTCTAAATACAGTTCAAAAGCTGTCTTATTGCATAATGTAATATCGCAGTTGCCCATTCAGTGACGATGGAAGAAAGATATGAAAATATTTCGGATCGTTTTGGATAAAATAAACTACAACACGTAGGTATAAATGGCAGATATGTGGGGATTTGAAAGTTGTAGGAATTTTAGTGGGACTTCAGGGTTAATTTACAAAATATTGCTGTTTTTTTTTGTCTATCGTGCAGTAAATCAGCGTAATAAAACAAAAATTTGGTCATAAAGAAGTGAAGTTCAACTGGGACCTCGAAATGTTAAGTTTAGAACTCTCGTAGACCTCAAAAATGTCCTTCTGCCTTCTCTTCACATTAAACTTGGACTGATGAAAAACTTTGTGAAGGCTATGCATAAAGATGGTGATGGATTCAAATACAAGTCTTTCCCAAGTTAAGTGATTACAAATTGAAGGAAGGCATTTTTATTAGACCACAAATCAGAAAATTGCTGGACGACGTTAATTTTACAGAGAAGCATACTAGGCAGAGCATGGAACTCATTTGTTCGTGTAGCAAGAGGATTTTTGGGCAACAATATGGATGCAAACTACGAACAGTTGGTTAATGAACTATTAAATGCCTACAAATCGCTTGGTCCCGGATGTCATTAAAAATTCATTTCCTCCATTCACATGAGTAAATTTTTCCTGAAAATTTAGAAGCTGTTAGTGATGAGCAGGGTAAAAGATTCCACCAAGATATAAGGGCAATGGACGATGGGATGGAGCCATGATGGGTGATTATTACTGTTTTTTGAAGGTATGACCCCTCATAAAAGGAAAAAATAGAATTTAATTAGTAT
Organism: Megalocaria dilatata; assembly: GCA_034642435.1. NCBI lineage: Eukaryota > Metazoa > Arthropoda > Insecta > Coleoptera > Coccinellidae > Megalocaria > Megalocaria dilatata. The sequence continues at coordinate 77,605,994 of CM067855.1, read as the reverse complement.
TTTGAGTCAATATTTTTAATCTTTGTGTTCTTTTTTAATGAAAGGTAGGTACGCTTAGTAGGTGTAAAACTAAATAAAGTCGATATATACGTTTAAAAAATTCTGAAATCATTTTTTTCAATACACATCAGATATAATAATTCTAAGTATGGTTCTATAAATGTGACAAGAAAATATTACGTGTTCCCACTTTTTTCTCATTTTCGTATTTGGATATATCCATTTTACCATAATTTGCTATTCATTTATACTTCAACCAAAGAGGTTTTTTTGTCGGCCAGTGTTATTTTTATTATGAACTCAATTTCACTTTGGCTCCGTCCTAAAAATCTATTTTCGTACAAAATTTTGCTGTAAATAAAACTGGTATGAAAATTCTGTTAAAAAATTTGTATTCCAACAGATATCAAAGGCATTATTTATTAATCGATGCAAGCTGAATATTCGAAATGAAACTTCTATCTGAAGAGTTATCAGTCAGAAATAGGTAATTTATTGAATGATATACTGTAAAATTTCCATATGTGTTATGATCTACCTTTCTGTCTGCGTATGACTTATCCTATTCATCATAAATGACCGACTAGCTCCGAGATGTTCTACGCCAAAGGTTGGTAGATATTGGAAGTGGCAAAAAACAAAAAAAGATAAGCCGGAGAAAACTAACTCTGTACCACAATCCTACTCAAAACAAACTTTGGAAAACCCCTCTCTTCGAAGCTCTACCGAAGCCAACAATCAGCATATATAATAGTTGAGATCTAATTTGTTTATTCAGTTTGAAAATGTAGTAAACACTACGAAATTTGAGTCACTGTATATCAGTTATAATAAAAAGTGATAGAAAACAAAGTAATTTCTTATTTCATTCCATTAAAATGAACTATCACAAAGTAACGGACTACTCCATCCAATAATCGTTTTTAATTCAGATCATATCTGAAATAAATTTCACAAAACTTTCACAGGTCTGCCCAATCTATTAAATTAAAGGCACATTGGGGACTACATTTCATATCTGGGTTGAGGCGCCAAAAATTGTCACAATTAACATCGAAGATTGACCCCAAATCGCTAACCCACCACAGCGAAGACTATGATAAAAAGATGAAAGGAAAACAATCTAATTTGCCTCATGCCTCATTGTGCGCAAACGAAAAGATGAATAAAACTTATCCTTCCTGAATGGATCACAAATTGCCAACCTGATTGTGAAAATGCAAACTCTTACTCCCTATCTATTTGTTTCAACTTTACAATTAAATTAGTGATTCTTATTTACAATATATTACAATTTTAGAGTAAGCTTGAGGTTCGAGATTAACATAAGCACTTATCTTTGAGGTTTTCCTGTAATATTGTTTTCCAAGGCGTCGGAGTGATGGTGCTTTCTGCAAGGATGGTTATTATTTTTCATATAATCTGTAGGTCTTCTGTTTCAGTTTGTTCCCAGTAACCAGTAGAGCATCCAGAACTAAGATGGTTCGGTACTAAGATTAAACTGAGACATTAAGAAGTTCGGAGTTTCCGCAATGAAAGTCGACGCTCTTATCGCATGCGCTCTAGCATTGCATTGTTTTCAAGAAGCGTAGAAATTCCCGATTTCATTCTTTCGTATTGTGAGGCTACACGAAGACACACATAGTAGTATTTTTATCGACTTAACGTACTTAATCCATAAAAATCGTGGAATATTAAATTTTTATTGTTTCTTATAAGACTTCCAATCAGAAGGCGGTAAATAATACGTAGATCCCGATAAATATTTTCTGCTTTCGTGACTGGCAATTATTACTTGATTTATTCCATTCGCTGCAGGCTACACAGGTTAACATGTTTTTTATGAGTAAAAAATTAACAGTGCTGTGACCTTAAGTGGCGCAAAATCGCAGTAACAAAGCCTAACCAGAACCTAACTTAACTCCAAACTTCTTAATGGTCTTAGTTGAATCAAATTGTTGGAGCCTTTTTAGCGATTATAATTCAAATCAACAGTGAAGCGTTTTTTAACGTTACAAGATCGATATCCTTAGTATAAAGAATATATTTTAAGAACTCGCCTGTGAAGAAGTCTTTGATTACTTCGCGAACTGCGATATGGGAACTGGAACACCAGATTTCTCATATTTTCAACTCAAGGTAGATCTCAGAAATCCTCCCCCAGACGTTTTTAACTCGAAAAGCTGATCTATTTTCTTTATACACAGAAAATCCAAAAGTTTTAACTCCTTACAATGACGGCCTGAAAAAATGGCTACCAGAAGAGGTCTCGTTATCACGATCAGCCAATCCCAACAATTTAATAACATAAATAGAGGTCATTTGGATGTCTTATAATGAATGTTTATTTTATATGTAGTTTGATATAAGTGGTACTTATATGACATTATTTTAATTTAATTCCTGAAGTTATAATTATTAAATATAATTTTTTGAAATTAAATATGTATAAGGCTAATATTGAAATATTTAAATAACCCAACAATTTACATCGATCCCGCGCAGCTCAGCACACCGTAAAAATTAAAACTGAATCAAATACCTATTGGCTGGGGAAATATTGGATATAGTTAAAAATTCTCATAGCAAGAACAACCAGCAACTGAAAATCAGGAAATACATATGAGTATAACAAACATTTTACGTGCGTTATTTCAAAGCGAGGAATACAATGAGAAAGTGAAATTGGTATCCGTTATCATGTTCCTTTCAACAAAGGTCTATCCTATGGTATCAAATGAAACCAATGGCCTGCGTTAATAATCCAAATTAAATGAAGATAAATTTTTACAACTTTCCACGCCCGTAATGATCTGCCGGCACTTTATAGAAATAATTGGAGTATAAATAAGTTCGTGCGATGTTTTTTGTCGAAAATTGAAGCTTTAGGCTGAAAAATTGGTTATACAATTGAAGTTCAGAGTATGGTTCGTCGTTACCCAGTACTTTTTCCCATCTTTCTGGTAAATAACGGATCCCATCGCGAAAAAAGGGCTGATTCTTTGGCCACTATCCACATATCGATCCAATGTTTTGAATGGGGCTTCTGCCAGCTGATAGCTATAATGCTGTTTTCATGTCCTTCTAGATTTTGATGGTGTTTTCTTAAACATTTTCTGATCTTAGCACTAATGAAGGAGATCTTCAAATCATTATCTGATGTTAAATTAGAAACATACCATGGTGCATTTGCTAATGGACGTAGTATTTTGGATTAAAGTCGTTAAATAATCCGAATATTGGAAGTCTTATCACATCTACAGAATTGGATACCCTATGCCTATGTTGATTTAATTATGGCTTTATAGACCAATACATTTGGAGGGATTGTTTCGATTTGCATATTAGCCAATACATTTACCTAGTTTTAATATTTAGAAGTGTCTTTTGTGTGTCTTTTGAATGTATTATTTCCAAATGAGGCATTCATACAAGTGAATGGCCCAGGTATTTTGTTTTTTTTTAACTGGAATTTGTTTTTCGTGTATTTTATCTAGTGGTCATATGTACATTCTGTCAAGAAAGTACCGGGAATTATCGATTTAAATCTGGCGGGGCAATGAGGCAGGTGAATTTTTTTTTTCCTAGGTTGGTACCACTGTCCTTAATTACTATGCCAAGCTTGAGCGGGATCTGTCAACTAGTGTGTTTACAACAGCTGATTAAGTCAGTCGATGTCAGAGTGCGTGCCGATTTTTACTATGGGTGATTACGTTGAGCAAAGAATTTGTTTAAAGTTTTGTGTTGCAAATGAATTTTCGTGTGCCGATGCATTGAAAATGTTGCAAAAGGCCTTTGGTGATAATGCTCTATCGAAAACTCGTGCATATCAGTGGTACAGAGCCGTCAAGGACGGTCGTGAAGTGGTCGCCCATCGACGGCTTCGATCGAAGATAACGTCGATAAAATTAAGGAAAGGGTGCTGGAAAACCGTCGTACCAGCTTGAGAGAGATAGCACATGATCTTAAGATGACAAGAAGTTCAGTTTGGTCAACCAGATCCTAGCGATGTATCTCATACAAGGTGAAATGTCGTAACTAAAAAAGGAGTAATTATTACTGATTTATTATTGGAGTATGAGCATTGGCCCATACTGAGAAATACAAGCAATAGTACCTTGGAAATGAAATTGAAAAAATACGAATAATTTCAATATATCCAAAAACAACTTCCTCTAACGTAACAGAATAATCATAGAATAATCAACAACAAAAATGAAACAAATACAAGCTAATCATTTGGAATAGAAATAAGTTCGTGCGGTTTTGATAACAGATGTCGTTACTAGTTTATTATTCCATTGTTTCATCTACCAACTACTTCATTTCGAAGGGTCATTATTAGGCTTTCTTTCCAGTATCTGTCATTTCGCTGAAGTGTAAAATATATAGTATCTGTGTGCTCTGAAAATGCCAACTTTTGTACCGAATAATTTGTTTTTGAGGGGAATTCTACTTCATTATTTAAATATAAAGAAAAAAACTACCGAAAGTTATCGTACTTTAGTGGATGTTTATGGTGAACATGCTCTAGCTGAACTAACTTGTTAGAAGTGGTTTGCCCGATTTGAAACTGGCAATTTTAATTAGGAAGACGAAAGTTTAAGGATGAAGAATTGGAGGCTTGGCTCAATGAAGATCCACCGCAAATGCAACAGTAACTCCCAAAATACTTGGAGTTCATCGAGCCATTTGCAATCGATTAAAAGCAATGGGAATGATCCGAAAGGTAGGAAATTCGTTGCCTTATAAACTGAAGACAAGAGAAGTCGAACGCGGTTTTTTCACATGTGAACAATTGCTCTAACGGCAAGAAGGGAATTTTTGCATCGACATGTGACTGTGTGAAGTGGGTCAATTACGATAATCCGAAATGACGGACAATGTCTGGATACCCCGATAAAGAGAATATTCATGGCGAGAAGATCATGATATGTATTTGGTGGGACCAGGTGGGTGTGGTTTAGTATGAGCTGCTACAATCGAACGAAAGGATTCTAGGAGAGGTCTACAAACGAAAATTGATGCAATACGCCGACAGATACGACAAAGTTATTTTACGGCAAAACAGATGTTGCGTAGCCCATTGGATCTGTCAAGAAAGTACCGGGAATTATCGATTTAAATCTGGCGGGGCAATGGGACAGGTAAATTTTTTTTTTCCTAGGTTGGTACCACTGTCCTTAATAACTATGCCAAGCTTGAGCTGGATCTGTCAACTAGTGTGTTTGCAACAGCTGATTAAGTCAGTCGATGTCAGAGTGCGTGCCGATTTTTACTATGGGTGATTACGTTGAGCAAAGAATTTGTTTAAACTTTTGTGTTGCAAATGAATTTTCGTGTGCCGATGCATTTAAAATGTTGCAAAAGGCCTTTGGTGATGATGCTCTATCGAAAACTCGTGCATATCAGTGATACAGAGTCTTCAAGGACGGTCGTGAAGTGGTCGAAGACTTGCCTCGTTCCGGACGAGATAACGTCCATAAAATTAAGGAAAGGATGCTGGAAAACCGTCGTACCAGCTTGAGAGAAATAGTACATGATCTTAAGATATCCCACGAGTCCGCACGTACGATTTTGATTGATATTTTGGGCATGAGAAAGGTGGCCGCACGACTCGTACCGAAAGCCCTGAATTTTCTGCAAAAACGTCATCGCGAACAGGTTGCTTCAGACATGCTGGATCGCTGTAATTCCGATTCTACAATCATGGAACGTATTATAACTGCTGATGAGACCTGGGTCTACGAGTACGATATGCAAACAAGCCAGCAATCATCGGAATGGGTGGCATAAAATGAGCCGAAACCGAAAAAACCACGCCAAAGCCGCTTGAAAATGAAGGTGATGCTCATTGTTTTCTTCGATATCCGTGGTGTGGTGCACTACGAATTCGTTCCAGAGGGTTAGACGGTAAACAAGGAGTATTACCTAGGCGTTATGAAACGTTTGCGTGAGCGTATCCGTAAGAAGCGGCCAAATTTGTGGGCGACCAACTCATGGATTTTGCATGACAATAACGCGCCTTCTCACCGAGCTACGACTTTCTCGCCAAAAACTCAACAAACGTGCTTCAGCAACCACCGTATTCGCCGGATTTGGCTCCCTGCGACTTTTTCCTCTTCCCAAAACTAAAATTGCCCCTTCGTGGCACCCGTTTTGAGTCGATTGAAGCCATAAAACAAAATTCGGCGCGAGAGCTAAAGTCCATCCCGGAAAGCACCTATAAAAAATGTTTCGATAATTGGAAGTGCCGTTGGCATAGATGTATTGGAGCAAATGGAGCCTATTTTGAAGGCGACCCAATAAATTCTGACGATTAAATGTAAAAATGTTGTTTTAATTGAAAATTCCCGGTACTTTCTTGACAGAGTAGTATGTCAGTATCTACATCACTTCACCTCTGAAATTGTACTTGGATACAAAAAAGGGATTCCCGAGTACCTGTAGCATGCCGGAACCCGTGTAATCGCCTATATTTCACTCACACAATACGCCTATCCTTCGAAGCATGATTTTCAAAAAGAATTTCAGCAAATGGTTCATGAGGTTAATTGTTCTATAGTCTCCACATGTTCTAGCAAATGTTTTCTTAGAAATGCCAATGAATATTGATTTGAACCATTCAGTTGGAATAACGTCGGTATTATACATCCTGTTGAATATTATGGTTTTTTTATATTATTATCATCCAGCAGTTTTAAAAACTCTGCATGCAAGCCGTTCGACCCAGGAGCCTTACCATCTTTCAGCTCAAAGCTTTTCTGGTTTCTCTTTAGGTTATTGATGGACCAGTGTCGCAGCACTGCAAGATAAACAATAGAAGTCGTAGATATCAAAGAGAAACAAAGGTTTCTCCTGAATATAAAATATAAAAAGTACTAAAGGGATTGCTCAAGAAAGTGTCAATGGTACACCTCTGTTCAGGATAAACCTGAATGATGGAAGAATGAAGGAAATATTGACATTCGAGTAACAGGTGTCACTGCGTGAAAATGTGTTCAACAGTCTATTTCCTCTGAAACTTTCAAATATGTAAATTTTTTCTTAAAGAAACAACATATGATGAATCCATTCTTCTCCCTTCGATCTGCGTCATTAGATAATGGCAAGAAAAAATATATTGAATAAAACCTCATATAATAATAATGAAGTTTATTTGTTGATTGAACAGATAACATCATTGAGTTCTATAATATGGTATTATAACCTTATAATAATATACTTAATATACTTCCCAACATTCTTGCACAAATCAGATAAGAAAATAATTTAGAAAATTAATTATTATCAGACAGACCAGACAGATTTGAACCGATCCCGTTATTGAACCTTTTTGAATACATTCTGAAAATTCCTGAAACAAACCTTCTTGTTATCATGTTTCTTTTTGTTCAGACTTTTATTTAACAAGAGATTTTCTAAAAGTAGTTAGTTACCATACCAATCGGATGAAGGTAAAATGTAATTGAAGAAACAATTGTTGTGTTAACAGTAAATATTGGCGGAAATAAAGTGTTTTATTTTAAATCATATACGATGAATTTCCGTCAAGTAGAGACCGACAAAATCAAGAATTGAAGATCGGCATTAGTGTGTCGTTATTTCACACCCAAATACTAAAGTTGAGCTCGATCGGATTCGTACTTTGAAAATATTTGAAAAATAATATTTGAAAGAAGAAGTAAGAACTATGAAGCTGATTCAGAGCACTATGAAACATAACTGATACATTTATACTGCAATCTTGGAGATTTAAAGTCGCTAGTTTTTATCGTTCAGAAATTAGCATTTGTACCTTCAGAGACTGTTGAATTGTTTGTTTAAAAAATCATTTCTAGAAAATAATAATTTCAGACAGAATTGACCATACCTCATTGCAATTTACATTTAGAAATATGTATTTTTAAATGTAACATATGATCATTACGCCCAAAAACCTGAGATAACGTTTATCATCTATTATTGGAAATATGGTCATATATGCAGTCAAATTGATCGAACTGGAATAATATTTAAAAATTATGCACGGTATGATGGTTCAATAACAAGTGCATATAGATTAAGGAGCGGATTATAAATTTGAAGTAATTTACTGAAACATATTTTTTCATGATCATCAATTATCAAATATTAATAGCTGAAGCAGTAAAAAACTCATAGACTGTAAGTTCTGCTCTGACGATAATGTTTATAAGAATTAAATAATTCCTGAACTATTCGGTTACGTCCAAATAAATTAATTCGCCTGATCTGTACCAAAATTTATTAATAAGGAATATGAACTATGGTAATAGGAAGTTCTAGAAATCGAGACAGTGTAATATCACAGAGGCAAATTGCCGATATGCGCACGTTTCAAACTGATTGGTTATAGTCAGTGCAATGTATGCTAGTGACTTCAAATCTGTTAAGTATCTACATTCGCTATACACAGAGGCTCTAAGGTATTCATAATACACAAGCGCCATCTAGAGCATAAAAAATACATACTAGACATAACTTTGTGGGTTCATTCAAGTAAAGTAATGTATACTCGATATTTTCACGTTACTGACAATTTGTCATTCATAACAGTAGGTTATTATTAATTCTGTAGAAGTTTTAATAGCAAACCTGCAAATATATATATATATATATATATATATATATATATAAATAAATATACATTCTGTCAAGAAAGTACCGGGAATTATCGATTTAAATCTGGCGGGGCAACGAGGCAGGTAAAAATTTTTTTTCCTAGGTTGGTACCACTGTCCTTAATTACTATGCCAAGCTTGAGCGGGATCTGTCAACTAGTGTGTTTGCAACAGCTGATTAAGTCAGTCGATGTCAGAGTGCCGATTTTTACTATGGGTGATTACGTTGAGCAAAGAATTTGTTTGAAGTTTTGTGTTGCAAATGAATTTTCGTGTGCCGATGCATTGAAAATGTTGCAAAAGGCCTTTGGTGATAATGCTCTATCGAAAACTCGTGCATATCAGTGGTACAGAGCCTTCAAGGACGGTCGTGAAGTGGTCGCCCATCGACGGCTTCGATCGAAGATAACGTCGATGAAATTAAGCAAAGGGTGCTGGAAAACCGTCGTACCAGCTTGAGAGATAGCACATGATCTTAAGATATTCCACGAGTCCGCACGTACGATTTTGATTGATATTTTGGGCATGAGAAAGGTGGTCGCACGACTCGTACCGAAAGACCTGAATTTTCTTCAAAAACGTCATCGCGAACAGGTTGCTTCAGACATGCTGGATCGCTGTAATTCCGATTCTACATTCATGGAACGCATTATAACTGGTGATGAGACCCAGGTCTACGAGTACGATATGCAAACAAGCCAGCAATCATCGGAATGGGTGGCAAACAATGAGCCGAAACCGAAAAAACCACGCCAAAGCCGCTCGAAAATGAAGGTGATGCTCATTGTTTTCTTCGATATCCGTGGCGTGGTGCACTACGAATTCATTCCAGAGGGTCAGACGGTAAACAAGGAGTATTACCTAGGCGTTATGAAACGTTTGCGTGAGCGTATCCGTAAGAAGCGGCCAAATTTGTGGGCGAACAACTCATGGATTTTGCATGACGATAACGCGCCTTCTCACCGAGCTACGATTGTGACTGACTTTCTCGCCAAAAACTCAACAAACGTGCTTCAGCAACCACCGTATTCGCCGGATTTGGCTCCCTGCGACTTTTTCCTCTTCCCAAAACTAAAATTGCCCCTTCGTGGCACCCGTTTTGAGTCGATTGAAGCCATAAAACAAAATTCGGCGCGAGAGCTAAAGTTCATCCCGGAAAGCGCCTATAAAAAATGTTTCGATAATTGGAAGTGCCGTTGGCATAGATGTATTGGAGCAAATGGAGCCTATTTTGAAGGCGACCCAATAAATTTTGACGATTAAATGTGAAAATGTTGTTTTAATTGAAAATTCCCGGTACTTTCTTGACAGAGTAGTACATTCTGTCAAGAAAGTACCGGGAATTATCGATTTAAATCTGGTGGGGCAATGGGGCAGGTAAAATTTTTTTTTCCTAGGTTGGTATAACTGTCCTTAATTACTATGCCAAGCTTGAGCGGGATCTGTCAACTAGTGTGTTTGCAACAGCTGATTAAGTCAGTCGATGTCAGAGTGCGTGTCGATTTTTACTATGGGTGATTACGTTGAGCAAATAATTTGTTTAGAGTTTTGTGTTGCAAATGAATTTTTGTGTGCTGATGCATTGAAAATGTTGCAAAAGGCCTTTGGTGATAATGCTCTATCGAAAACTCGTGCATATCAGTGGTACAGAGCCTTCAAGGACGGTCGTGAAGTAGTCGCCCATCGACGGCTTCGATCGAAGATAACGTCGATAAAATTAAGAAAAGGGTGCTGGAAAACCGTCGTACCAGCTTGAGAGAGATAGCACATGATCTTGAGATATCCCACGAGTCCGCACGTACGATTTTGATTGATATTTTGGGCATGAGGAAGGTGGCCGCACGACTCGTACTGAAAGACCTGAATTTTCTTCTTAAACGTCATCGCGAACAGGTTGCTTCAGACATGCTGGATCGCTGTAATTCCGATTCTACAATCATGGAACGTATTATAACTGGTGATGAGACCTGGGTCTACGAGTACGATATGCAAACAAGCCAGCAATCATCGGAATGGGTGGCATAAAATGAGCCGAAACCGAAAAAACCACGCCAAAGCCGCTGGAAAATGAAGGTGATGCTCATTGTTTTCTTCGATATCCGTGGCGTGGTGCACTACGAATTCGTTCCAGAGGGTCAGACGGTAAACAAGGAGTATGACCTTGGCGTTATGAAACGTTTGCGTGAGCGTATCCGTAAGAAGCGGCCAAATTTGTGGGCGAACAACTCATGGATTTTGCATGACGATAACGCGCCTTCTCACCGAGCTACGATTGTGACTGACTTTCTCGCCAAAAACTCAACAAACGTGCTTCAGCAACCACCGTATGCGCCGGATTTGGCTCCCTGCGACTTTTTCCTCTTCCCAAAACTAAAATTGCCCCTTCGTGGCACCCGTTTTGAGTCGATTGAAGCCATAAAACAAAATTCGGCGCGAGAGCTGAAGTCCATCCCGGAAAGCGCCTATAAAAAATGTTTCGATAATTGGAAGTGCCGTTAGCATAGATGTATTGGAGCAAATGGAGCCTATTTTGAAGGCGACCCAATAAATTTTGACGATTAAATGTAAAAATGTTGTTTTAATTGAAAATTCCCGGTACTTTCTTGACAGAGTAGTATATATATATATATATATATATATATATATATATATATATATATATATATATATATAATTCAAGTTGATAAAGTACCCTGCTTCGCAATGAGGAATGCTATTACATGTAAAAGTATGAAACCGTAATTTCCTTATTGTGCTAGTCAGCCCTGAGACCACTTTTGCAGCACCGTCATCTCCCTCTAACAGCCGACAAAGATTTTCAATACACAACAACCTGAGTTTCATACACCGGTATATTTTTTTATAACCTAAAATATGTCGTGTTCTGTATCTATAAAGTACAATTTGAGGACAGGAATTGTTTTCTGTTATCATTTGAAGAAAAGTGCTGCAGAATCGTAGCGACTACTTGTCAAATTTCACTTAGACGTGAAAAACAGAGAGCGAGGAAAACCACCGAAAAACTGTACTGAAACTCAACAAAAATTTGCGGATCAGTTGAACGTGATGCACAAAGTGTTTTTCATTCGTTTGATAAGTAGAAGACAGATTCAGAAAGTTGGAAAAATAATTCTTAAAAAACTGAAAAGGGAATTGTGATTCTTGAGAATCGAACCTAAATTTTTCAGTTGCCAAGCTGGTGATTTGCCGTAAAGATCCCATAAGCTATTTATGCAAAGACGCTGAGATATTTTTTATCCACCTAACATTTGTTATAACGTAAAAATTATTCATTAGAGAAATTCAATGGAATAATTTGCAATAAAAGGGGAATATCTCTAGATTTAACTTTTTGTTCTTGATTGTACCGGTCTTTACTTGATTAATATTCATCGAATATGATTTAAAATAAAACACTTTATTTCCGCTTATATTAGCGGAAACGAAGTGTTTTACTTTAATTAACATTTTGTATGTTGTTGATGGAATTATGCCTTTTTGCGGAGAGTATTGGTAGAATTTGCCCAACCACGAATTTTATATACCTATATTCGTTTAAAACATAGTCGATAAATTTAAGTTGGTACTTTCAGAAATAGGGGAATGGCGGGGCGTTCATAAAGTCCAATGGAAATATTCAAGAAAAATTTAAGCCTAAATTAAATGAGTTGCTGGAACAAATGCACAACATCTGCTCAAATAACTCAATATTCAGTTAGATGAACATTGAAGTGATAGAGCATGCTCCAACCTGACCTAATGATTTCTATCTGATCCCATCTATGAAGAATCAAATACATGGTCAACAATTTTCAGTCCTAACGTATATGAAACTGTATCGCGAAAGTTATTTTAGAGGTAGATAAAGCTTTTCTCAATGGTAAGTATTCATTGTTATTCATTACTGCGGAAACGAAAATTGAAACTCTCCTTGAAATCGAACAAAGAATTTGCCTTTCTACTGCCTATCCAGAAATTTCATTGTATCAAAAGAATATTTTACATATATAACAATATATAGTTTAATAACTTGGTTCTATTATTATTCTTTCAACCGAATGGTTACATAGGTGAAAGTTGGAAATAATTTCTGCAGATTAAATCATTTTTCTAGCAATACATTCGGAATATATCACTATTGACTTGCGGATTCTTGTGTTTATTATTATTTGAAGATCAGTGCTTGGAATCTGAAAGATTTTGATGACGTCATTAAAAACCTTTTTATAAAAGATGCAGTGTGATTTTTTATTGGGAGGGAAACCTGCCGGCTATTACGTTGAGGCAGGTTACCACAGGCTTGAGAGTTGAATACGGTTTACGTGTCATGGAATCGCTCAATAGAACGAAAAGTGTGCTTTGTGTACACGAGTATTACTAAAACAACGATTTTTCGATCCCAAAAATATAAAGCACGTGCAAGTGGAAGTTGGTCAGTCTATTAGAAAAATGATTTAGCGCCTTGAATGCATCTAAGATATCCTGAAATCTGCGCTGATTTATTACAAATGGACTTTTTTGGTGGTATCTTAAAGGTAAAGTATACAGCAGTAATTCAGAGTCCAGAGAATAAATAAAAAAAATAGTGGAGTGAAATTACCCTTCAAAAAACAATAAATAATTCCTTAAAAAAACAGCGTGTTGAATTCTTATGACGATTTAAAATCTCAAAGTTGTTCTGGTCAATTTTGTATTGATAAAGCAGCTTCAGATTTATTCTACCTACAGGTAAGATATCTACTCATCCACGTATTCAACATGGGTGTTATTTCATAAGCCCTATTTATATATGCAGAACTCTACCGTCTTCTATGAAATTGAAAACAGCAACTGTACGAAATATCCTGGAGTGTAGGCTCAGCTTTAGCTACCGTAAACAACTTGCTGATAAAAATTAATAACCCTATGTTAATAAAACTGTCATTCAGGGACGCCCCCAGACCTGGCGGCAATTAAGATCATAGCAAACACGTCACTCTGGTATAATTACTCGGAAATTATTAGGAAACAATGCGCCATGAAATCGAATTTATGACTAGTGGCACTTCGGTGATGCGCTTAACTATTTGGAGTTCTGGAATTAAAGATCCATTAGGATTTTGAATTTCGCCGTTCAATGATGAATTTAATGATGTATCCAGCTATCGTGAATGGATATAAGGATAGGTAACATAAGAACTTTGAGACTGTTGTTAAAATGGAATGCGATTTTATTTCTAAATAGAGTTTTTTCTACTGGACTAACTTATTTATGATGCAGTATTATATTTTTAAAAATATGTTGTAAGCCATAACAATAATCTTTATTTCCAAAATCATTATCAAACAGGTGGACGATAAAGTTAAAACATTTCAAAACAAATCAATATAAAAATCAGAAGAACACAAGCATTCATAATCTAAGACAGAACTCTTTGAATTCTGCAAAAAAATATGGTTCTCAATTCAATATAAACAAAAAAATAGTCTTACGAAATCATTGTTATCTGATATATCTTTCGGTAGGAGATTATACAATTTAATACCCATATTTAGCCTTTTGTGTGCCTTTTTCAGTATAGGAATTTTTATTCTTCAACTCTTCTGGTTAAATTGTCATTTTTATAACTCTCAAAATGTTAATGATGTTTTTGATTGCATAGCAAAATTCTGTAGCAATAAAGATCTGGTAGAGTTAAAATATTGTTAGCCTTAAGGAAGTTCCTACAAGATTACCTACATTCTGTCAAGAAAGTACTGGGAATTATCGATTTAAATCTGGCGGGGCAATGAGGCAGGTAAAATTTTTTTTCCTAGGTTGGTACCACTGTCCTTAATTACTATGCCAAGCTTGAGCGGGATCTGTCAACTAGTGTGTTTGCAACAGCTGATTAAGTCAGTCGATGTCAGAGTGCGTGCCGATTTTTACTATGGGTGATTACGTTGAGCAAAAAATTTGTTTAAAGTTTTGTGTTGCAAATGAATTTTCGTGCACCGATGCATTGAAAATGTTGCAAAAGGCCTTTGGTGATAATGCTCTATCGAAAACTCGTGCATATCAGTGGTACAGAGCCTTCAAGGACGGTCGTGAAGTAGTCGCCCATCGACGGCTTCGATCGAAGATAACGTCGTTAAAATTAAGGAAAGGGTGCTGGAAAACCGTCGTACCAGCTTGGGGGAGATAGCACATGATCTTAAGATATCCCACGAGTCCGCACGTACGATTTTGATTGATATTTTGGGCATGAGAAAGGTGGCCGCACGACTCGTACCGAAAGACCTGAATTTTCTTCAAAAACGTCATCGCGAACAGGTTGCTTCAGACATGCTGGATCGCTGTAATTCCGATTCTACATTCATGGAACGCATTATAACTGGTGATGAGACCTGGGTCTACGAGAACGATATGAAAACAAGCCAGCAATCATCGGAATGGGTGGCAAAAAATGAGCCGAAACCGAAAAAACCACGCCAAAGCCGCTCGAAAATGAAGGTGATGCTCATTGTTTTCTTCGATATCCGTGGCGTGGTGCACTACGAATTCGTTCCAGAGGGTCAGACGGTAAACAAGGAGTATTACCTAGGCGTTATGAAACGTTTGCGTGAGCGTATCCGTAAGAAGTGGCCAAATTTGTGGGCGAACAACTCATGGATTTTGCATGACGATAACGCGCCTTCTCACCGAGCTACGATTGTGACTGTCTTTCTCGCCAAAAACTCAACAAACGTGCTTCATCAACCACCGTATTCGCCAGATTTGACTCCCTGCGACTTTTTCCTCTTCACAAAACTAAAATTGCCCCTTCGTGGCACCCGTTTTGAGTCGATTGAAGCCATAAAACAAAATTCGGCGCGAGAGCTAAAGTCCATCCCGGAAAGCGCCTATAAAAAATGTTACGATAATTGGAAGTGCCGTTGGCATAGATGTATTGAAGCAAATGGAGTCTATTTTGAAGGCGACCTAATAAATTTTGATGATTAAATGTAAAAATGTTGTTTTAATTGAAAATTCCCGGTACTTTCTTGACAGAGTGGTACATTTCAAATTGAACATAGTCCTGATTACTAATTTTCGTGTTACAAAAATATGGTCTACTGATGAACTGGAACTCCAAAATACAATGCCGTAATATAGAAGGGACTAAAAATTTGCAAAGTAGAGGATTTTCATTGTGGTTATATCAACTTAATATCGAAAAGACTTCAGTGTGTAAACTACCGAATTCAAGCTTGATATCAGGGAGTTACAATGTTGTTCCCAGACGAGCTATTTGTCTACTGTGATTCCCAAAAGTCTTGTACTTAAGCTTGTTGGTTTCCGCTGGTTCCCAAAATTGATGAAAAAACATGATGTTTGTTTTATCACAATTAAGAGTTAGTGAATTGCAGATGCACAATTCATTGACGTTCGATTAAGCATTCGTTAAGCCATTAGTTACAGATTCTAGATCTTGGGAAGGCACTGCTTTATATAATAGTATCTTCAGAAAAAGTGTAGGAGCTCGTTCCAATGCTAGTGACACCGTTTCTTGAAATGTATCAGGCTCACTTTCCAAAACCTCTTGGAGATAGTCATCATAGACAATCAATAAAAGGTCCTAAATAAGTGCCTTTTAGTGCGCCAGAAGTTATAGTGATTTCCGTTGAGGAATATTTTTCCTCAATCACATTCAGTACGATTATTTGTTTTCTGTCTGTCAAGTAATTTTCCATGAGCTTGAGTGGTATCCCTCTAATACCTTTCCTTTGAAGTTTCTGCAAGAAAACTTTGTTATCGACACAACTGAACGCTTTAGAAAGATCCACATACAACCCCGCTGGTATTTTATCTTCTTCAAGGCAAGAATATATTTTTTGTGTGAACTCGAATATTGCTGTTTCAGTGCTTTTGTCCCTCGTGTAGTCATGCTGATTAGTAGATATAATTTTGAATTTCTGAAAGAATTTTACTAAACGGTTAACAAGAGTTTTCTCAAAAAATCTTCAATTTGTAGAAAAAGCTAGAAGAAGTACCGTCCGATATTAAACCGTGATTTTGAGGTGTTTCAAACAAAAGGAACTTTTTTTTAAGAATCTAATTTATGTTTATTTTTTTACTATGTTGTCGCTCCAAAGCAGACTTCATTACTTTTACCATTTCTAACAGGTTAACCTACTTTAATACATCATTGTATATACAAAATCGCTTCTTTTTCCATTTATATATTATTATATGTAGTATAAAATAGAAAGGCCTTTTACTTGATAGAAGAAATATAACAAAATTTGAATATTAAAACAAATCGAAATATGTTTTTCTTCTACAATTTTAATTTAAAAAAAAAAAAATTTTTATTCAAAAAACTTTTAGAAATAAATTTATGTCTAACAAGCACCGCTTACATTTAATAGACGTATATAATCAAAACTCAATATATAATGTCAAATGGAATAAATAACCCAACAGATATACGAAAGTAATTAAAATTAATAAATAAATATTTAAAGGAGACAAAATTTTGTTTCTGGTCTTACCGTTAAGAACACCAATTGCCTTTTTAAAACATAAACACACTTAAGGGACTTCTCAAAGAATATAATTTATTTGAAATATTTAATATATTTAAATATTCGAATAAATTATTTCAAAAATCTCTAAAAAAATGTGCACTATATCTTCAAAAAACAAATATAATTCTAGACAATCCCGTCTTCAGTCTGTTGGGTTATTTATTCCATTTGACATTATGATATTATATTGAGTTTTGATTATATACGTCTATTAAATGTAAGCGGTGCTTGTTAGACATAAATTTATCTCTAAAAGTTTCTTGAATAAAAATTTTTTTTTTGAAATTAAAATTGTAGAAGATAAACATATTTTAATTTGTTTTAATATTCAAAACTTGTTATATTTCTTCTATCAAGTAAAAGGCCTTTCTATTTTATTTTATAAATAATATAGAATTATATTTCGGCTTCAATAAATCTCATTATAGAATGTCAATGAATTTAAATAAACCTTTAAATAACTCACACTGTTCTTTGATTTTATTAGAACATAGATCAATCTTGAATTATATAGTTGATCTGTATTTCGAAGCTTAAGTCTTTTAACACGTGAGTGATATAGGTTATGTTTTTGATTTTGATATTTGGAATGTTAAAAGAGGACTGAAGACGGGATTGTCTAGAATTATATTTGTTTTTTGAAGATATAGTGCACATTTTTTTAGAGATTTTTGAAATAATTTATTCGAATATTTAAATATATTAAATATTTCAAATAAATTATATTCTTTGAGAAGTCCTTTAAGTGTGTTTATGTTTTTAAAAGGCAATTGGTGTTCTTAACGATAAGACCAGAAACAAAATTTTGTCTCCTTTAAATATTTATTTATTAATTTTAATTACTTTCGTATATCTGTTGGGTTATTTATTCCATTTGACATTATATATTGCGTTTTGATTATATACGTCTATTAAATGTAAGCGGTGCTTGTTAGACATAAATTTATTTCTAAAAGTTTTTTGAATACAAATTTTTTTTTTGAAATTAAAATTGTAGAAGATAAACATATTTCAATTTGTTTTAATATTCAAATTTTATTATATCTAGGTTCCCAAATTATCCACTCCATTTTTTGCAGTGGATGTATATACAGGGCGTCTACTTTTAAAAGGGCCAAACTTCAAGGGGAGATCATACAAATTATTTGCGACAAAAAATGCCATATAACACGTGGTCGAAATATTGATGGTTATTCTTCAATTTAACAATTCTTGATTTCACGAAATATTTCAAGTTTTTCCATAAAATCAATTATACTTCAGTTCTGCTTGTTCGAATTAGACTATATATCTCAAAACGGCATTAAATTTGCTACAAGATAAGAAGTTCAGTGTGCCAAAAATTTTTATTGCAGGCGTAGTGAGGAGATGAATATCACGATTCTGCAGTGAATAAAATCAGTCATAATTTTCCAATGGTTTTATCAATAAAAAGTTATTAATTATGGAGTTGTTTTTTTTTCAGCAGAAAATGCCTCATTTAGTATTCTTTCGAATGACATATCAACTTTTGTGCTAGCTGCTGGTCCTCTGCTATAATATAATGGCAAAGAAGATAACAACGAAAAGTTGAAATATTCAAAACCTAAATTTGCTCTATTTTGACACTGTTTATGAAATTCTCATGAAAATTATGCATATTTCACAAATTTTTTGGGATTTTATTGCTATGATACAAAGCATGAAAGATGGTAAAGACAAAAAAATCTATAAGCTTGGTATAATGCAATGCACCAAAACACGTCGAAAGCGAATTACCCAAAAAGGAAAGTATATCATTAATTTTTTTTTCAATGAAAACTATATTAGTCAATTAATTTTCAAAAAATGTAAAAATTTATGTTTGATTTCTAAATTGCCTCATTGATGTTTGACTAACTGATGAAGAATCTGAAGTCAAAAGTAATTCTGTCAAGCCAATTCGACTGGACAAGACACTCTTTTAAATGAAAAGATCTAGAGACTTGAAACGGTAGGTAGGATATCTTATAGTTAGCTCATGAATGATAAAATTGCTTCAATAGTCCCGCAGTTATTCATATTTGAAAATTTTCATTATTTTTTCCAATATTTTCAATCTGATCAATCTGACATTTGTTATTCAGAAGTCGAATAGTGACGCGCATATTTATGTGAAATTTCATGAGGAGTATAAGATCAAAAAAATATTTTGCGTGAACAGAACAGCTTTGAGCTTTACCGGAGCCAAAGCAACAGTCCTACGACCGAGTTCAAAGTTAGCATTTAGAAATAAAAAACGACAACAGGGCTAATACAAAATGTTGTAAGGATCCTGCGTGATATGAACAAGCGTGGGAAGGCGATACTTCTCGAGTTCATTCTGTATTTAAACTTAGCTTCACAATTTTTTTTGTGAAGTATTATAAGTGGCATTGTGAAAATAGCAGAATTCAGTTTGTTCAATTGATGAAAACTAACATCTGAATTTATCGTTTGATTTTAAGTAGACAAAATTTTGTTTCTGCTCATCAATCTTATGAAAACAGGTTCCAGAAGTTATAATGATTAAATATAATTTTTTCAAATTAAATATGTAAAATATTTAAATAATAATATCCTGATGCAATTTTCAATTTTATTCTTACAGCTTATCAAAACTAGTTTTGGCATCTCATTTGTGATCAATACCACCTGTCTATGAATCTTGTTTTTCACGTTATTCAAAGGCTTATAAAGATAAACATTCGAATGGCCTCCCAATAAAAATTACATATGTTTAAGTGAGGAGATTATGGAGGCCCGATTCATCTTGTCGAATTCTATTACTTCTTGCAAATTGAGACTTTGCAGTTCTAGTGCAAAAACGTGTTGATTATATATCTATATCGATTTGAGGTGAATGTTACCGCTTTTTCGGTCTGCTCAGAAAAGGAGAGGACAATACTTTATTCGTCTAACACTAGAACTAAGACCGACTTGTGCGGCTTTTTATTCTGCTTTTTTGATTCAATAGACCGTAGATAACTTTTATTAGCCAAGCAAAGCTGGAATAATCTGCAACTTTATAAAATTTTTCTTGAATCTCTAGAATCTTGAAGATGTTCATAGACATAAATTTTATTGAAGACAATTATCAATTTCATCGATTAGCAGTATTTGCCTCGAACAAAACACTCGTTTCCACATATAGAAGTGAAGTATGGCAAATTAATCGGAAATCCTGAAATCGACTTCTGGTGCGGAAATGGATTTTCTTAGAAGATCGGCAAGGAAATCCCGGCTAGAGAAAATGGGAAGAAGAAAAAAGAAACGAAGATGTTTGAAAAATGATGGGACGAAAGACAAGTACTGTGGATGATATATGCCAGAAACAACTCATATAGTATGGACATATGAACAGAATGGATGAAAACTGAATCCCAAAAAAATATTTTGAAATGGCAACCTATAGGCCGAAGAAAACGAGGACGTCCAAGAGAGACTTGATATAGAGGAGTAAGGTCCCGGGCTCAAATCCTGATTAAGTAGGAAATAAATTTTCTGGTTAGACGGATCTCAGCAACCATTTCACTGTTGGGGCGAAAATTAACAGTGCTGTGTCGTACGGTAACAGTAAAAAAGCCTAACCAGAACACAACTGAACTCCTAACTCGCACAATGAAGCTGAATGATCTTTTGAGGGATCTTCACAGAAGATATAGGAGTATCAGGATAATATATCAAATTATAGCTAAATTCTCATACAATTTGCTTTCATGAATGTGAAATTAGGCTAATTTTTCTTGAGTTATTAACTAGCCTGATCTTCAGCTACAAAAAATAATTCTTTGCTATTAAAGCCTCAACACATTCACGCAATAAGTCTGTTGAAAATACTCCTGATTTTTCTGTTGTGGCGATATTTTGATTTTATTTCATCATGAGAGTAAGCTTGTGATTCGATGAAGAAATAGATGCTATAATCAAAAGACACCGGGAACTTGCAAATTAAGTGAACCGATGATAACGTATCCGGTTCTCATTTTTTGTTGAGTCGAACCATTAGTGAGAAATATAATCAATATAAGATTATGAAGCGTTTGGAAGATGCTATGCGTAAGAAACGATCGCTTTGTGGACCGTCGACAATTTTATTTTGCACCATGATGAAGCGCCATGCCACAATGCGAGATTGGAGCTGAATTAACTGATGAAAGACGTCCACATCCTTGAACAAGCACCGTATTCGCCAGATTTAGCATTGTCAGAATTATTTTGTTTTCTCGTCTCGATATCCCCCCTTGTGGATGAAATTTCGAGTCGTTGGTAGTCATCAACTAAAACACAACGAAGAAACTGAAGGCTATCACGCTCTAGACAAGGAAGTGAGTTATTCCAACCCCACGTACGGCGATGTATATGTAGGACCTACCGGAGATCTAACTGAAAAACAATTCAAAGAATATTTATCATCATTTAGGAACAGAAAAGATGACTCTAATTTTGTGAAACACTTATTCGAAACGAATCATGTCTTCCCAGTATTGGCCAATCTTGAAATATTATATCTGGAAGTTAAAGTAAAAACTAGTCTTCTTGGAATCGATATAAATATTCAAGTGTAAGGGCGTTTTTGAAATAAAACTATTAAAAGAGCAGACAAACCTTTGGCACAGCCCATTTCCTGAAGTTTTTCACAAGTCAAAACCTTTAATGAATGTTCAACCGTTGAAATACACTAAAATACTCCAGTAACTGTGTATTCAGTAATGAAAAGTGATAGAAAATGAGGTTATTCCTTATTTTATTTTATATTTTATTGATGGAGCGCAATTATGTTATAAATGTATATGGATGCAAATAGTGAAAAAAATATGAATATTTGATTGATTCGGTCTTTACTTGGTGGAAACTCATTTTAATTAAAAAAATTTATATGAGACAGTAATTTATTTCCACAAAAATGTTTGTACTACTACAACAATTGTACAATGTAATACCTGAAGAAGCCACATCGAGGTGAAACAATTGTTGTAATAGTACAAACATTTTTGTGGAAATAAATTACTGTCTCATATACATTTTTAAAAAAAAAATATGAAATTATAGCTGAAGAAATGTAAGTTAGATGAAATAATATAAATTATATAATTTTCGATTAAAACTTGTGTTTTCCAAAATTATCGGTTAGGCACTGCCTCATTTGACTCATAGGGCAAGCGGCCACTGGCGTGAAGATCCTTTGACAAAAGATTTTGGCGATTGAGATTTGACTAAATGCGCAGGTATAAACCAAGATTTTTCTTCGGAATTGAGTATTTGAAAGAAAGTTTTATTGCCATTGGATGTACAAAGAGATAAAGACAAACATCCCCTTATTGAAAAGTTGTCTTCAGACGAGGAACAAATTTGGTAGCAAATCGATTCATGCTTAATTTAAAGGTGACAATATTGCTAATCCGTTATAGGATATCGATTATTAATCTGGCGATTGTGATTTTCTTCGCTGCTGCTTTTCAGATTCTTTATCTTACCGTGATTTTGACGATAGCTACAAAACCTTACACCTAGAAAACAACCTCAGGTTGAACTACCTAGAAGTCCTCGAAATTAACAGGTACAATAAAAAACAGATTCTCGTAAACGACCAGAAGGACCTTAATAAATCCCCTTACTCAACCTGCTCTGAAACATTGTATAATATAATAATAGAAAGAAACAAATTTCTGTAAATTCCCACTACCTTCTTTTCTGTATATTGAATATTTAAAGAACTCAATCTCAAATATGTAGTTTGTACCACACTCACCAGACGAAGTCATGTTGTAATGACGAAACAATTACTGAAATTAAATAAATTAGCAGAAATTAAGTTGTTTTACTTTTAATAATCAAGATGTATTTCCGACAAGTAAAGACCGATACAATCAAATATTTGCTATCGTATCGCCCAGATGTCTGTAATTTTCGAATTGTTCGCAAAAAATGGTGTCGAACGACTAGATTGTGCTCACTGATGAGGATTTCGAGGTCAAACGAAATTCTGTCGGGCCAGTCCGACCGGATCCGTCTTGTAAATTTTTCAACTTTTGAACGGTAAGTTTTGTAAGCATGGGGCCTAAATAACTCAGTGAAGTTCTTCAATTGAAAGAATCGATCCTATGGTTTCGCAGTTATTCATATTTGAAATTTTTTCCAAATATTTACGAAATGACATCTTCATTTGTGTACCTGGATGGTAAAGTTTTCAAGTTCGAATTCAATGTATATAAGACTTTGAGCTGCCTTTCCACTCTAACAAATTGTCAGCTGCTCAACAGATACAGCTAGGGGATTACGAAAGAAGAATAACCTTCGTGCGTGAGGTGGAAACACTCTTGGATCAAAATCGAAACCCCATTATCTTCAGGTCCAATGAAGGTCACTTCTATCTGAAGCATGGTGAATCAGCAGAACTGTCGTTGTTGGGCATAAGAAAATCCCAGAGAATTCTGTCTTATGGGGACATCAGACGACGAATGTCTACGGACTTATGCCTTGAACTTGAGCAAGATTCAAAGGATGTAATTCGAGTGGAAACCGTCACTATCGACAGAGCGATGCTGGAGTGAGTCATGGCCAACATCCAAGAACGGATTCAGCAGTGCATTACTGATCGTAGCCACCACACGTTAGATGTTGTTTTTCACCATTGAGTATTGTTAATGCTATGAACCAACGACGCACCCGAAAATATAAATGACAATTATTCTCCATTAAAATTGAAAATTCATGAATTTTTTAAAAACGTCCGTCTCCACTGGCTTTTACTCCTCTGTCTTAGTTATGCCTATAAATGAAAAGAATCGACTAAATGGTTTCCGATGATTAAAATAAAACAACCTAATTTCCGCTAATTCATTTAATTTCACAACAACAAATTTCAAATGAGAATAACTCGGACACCATTTGAATGTTTGATTATATCCGTCTCTACTTGTCGGAAATACATCTCGATGATTAAGGTAAAACAACTTGATTTCCGCTAATTTATTTAATTTCTCTAATCTACATATAATGCGCAAGACCGCAGTAACAAAGCCTACACAGAACACAACTGAACTCCTAACTCGCACAAGCTGAAAAAGCTTCTGAGGGATCTTCACAGAAGATCTAGGAGTATCAGGATAATAATAATAATATATTGTCGATTGCCAAAGTTTTGGTGAATTCATTACATTTGTTTTCAGTGTAGATATCGACTTGGTTTATAAATAGTAAACCAAGAATTATAGTCCGTTGTTATAAGTGTTCAAGTATTTTTCTTCAATTCCCCATCATCTTCGTTGGTTTATCTTATCAGACAAACAAAGATAGTTAATCGAGATAACCACATACAAGTGCTCTTGAAGGGTAATTATTCGCTGCTACTACAGTCCACTATACCTATTAACCTTCTATAATCAACCATTGTCTCACTGTCATGTATGTAATTTGATGTAATTTTATGCCATTTTATGTATCGTGCATGCACCGACAATTATGTATCTAAGCTATTGATTTTCTTCGTTGTTTGTTATTTTATTTATATATTTATTTATTCAATTTTTGGAATACAAACGGGCTGACCCAAAATAGTATCCACATATTTTACATATAAACTACAAATATTATATGAACAATATCAGAGATACAAGATAAAAATCATCAAATCAGAGCATTACCCAAATACAACAGCAAAATCAGATTAAAGACGACAACTTCAACGAGCATGCAACACGCATCAAACTCCCTGAACACAAAAATAACTGAACAAAATGGTTCGAAACCTTACATATTTACATATGTACCAGAAAACAATTGTTTTATTTCACTGCCATTTATGTAGTTCAATGTAATTGGGTGCAATTTTGAGAAGCATGTATGTATTCATGGAATGATTAATTTCGTTTTTGTAACTATTTTATTTATCTACTGTTTTTGAGAAATCATCACCCCTTTAGTATTTGAACGTGATCGTTCAAGGGGGAGAGTATGTTCGGTCTCAAGAGACAGTCCTGTCATTCTTTTTTTTCGATACTCAGGTCTTTTCATGGTGATAATTTTAGTCTAGCAGTTTTGAGTTTTGTCATAAGAACTGTTAAGTGTTATTCGACACTTCAGCTTATTTGTTTCCTAATGATAATAGAAAACATGGAAAGTCTTTTAGAACATTTCGATATATTTATGCCTGTTAAATCTGACAACGCAGCATTCGGAATCATAAACGGTTTAATTCTATCCTTATTTACTAGCACTGATCTCATTATTTTTCAACAACCAATAGGATTTCATAAGTCCTTCTATAAATGGGCCTTCCAATCAATTTCGGTAATTTGCTTCTCTAACATTCGGTCTTTGAACAGACTGTAAAATTATTATCATCTTGGTAGTCAAATTTGTGCATTTTTCATCTCGGTATAAATTATGAATTATCACCTCGGTAGTTAAACTTGTCGTATGTAGTCTCTGCTACATTATGAATTATTTCGATAATCAAATTTGTCATATGCAGGTTTTGCTACATTATGCACTGTCTCCAGATAGTCAAACTCGTCGCTTCTGACATTTTGGTCCAAGCTATCGTGATTATTATTGTTAATATAATAATCCATATTTTGTCGATTGCCCGAGTATTGGTAAATTCATTACGTTTGTTTTCAGTGTAATAATCATACCAGTTCTATATAGTAAACCAAGAATTATAGTTCGTGGTTGTTATAAGTGTTCAAGTATTTTACTTCAATTCCTTATCATCTGCGTTGGTTTATCTCATTGAATGAAAAAGCTAGTTTATCAACTAGGTAACTAGATACAAGTACTCTTGAAGTTAAATTCTCCGCTACACTAAGTACACTAAACCCATCGAAATTTATCATTGCGATTAATTAATTTGCAATTGTCTGTTATTTCAAAATACTGAAAAAACAGGCGAATGCCTGCGGTAAACTAAGCGTGGTACGTTACAGAAATCATGGCAATGACGTAGAAGATCGCGACTCAGGTGAAAGTGACGCAGACGGCGATGGAACGGGCTATGCTAAATGGAAGTCTCAGGGATAGAAAACGAAATGAAGAAATCCGACAACAAACCAAAGTCGTGGATATAATAGCACGCATCGCAGACTTGTGAAGTGGCTCGACAGGGCACGTGGCTCGACAAGACAAATCGAGGAAAAACAACATGCTGGAAATAGAAAGTTTCAGATAGAACAGGACAGAACAGCATGGAAGAGCATGAAAGTGGCCTACGTCCTTAAGTGGAAAAGGAAAGGCTGACGAAGAAGAAGAAGAGAATGTTCATGTTAGTAGAAAATGTATAAAATTTTCAGTTGTTTGATCTGTTAAAGTGCCTTTTACGATTTATTTCATATAAATAATATATTGTTCCTTTCACATTACCAAAAATTGATTTTTAATGCGATATTCATATACTAGTCTTTCTCGGTGGCTATGCATTAAAATCTGTAATTTATTAATATGATAAAAACGATGCACAGGTTTAGCTCTCTATGGAAAGTCTATATTTCTTCGCTGTTTACTAGATATGAATGTGCTAGAAAGTGAATGTTAAATAATTGTTATTTTCATTGATTAAAAATAATAACGTCTTAGAAATACAGTTTAAAGACATATTGAAATTTAAATAAATAAATGATGAATGTAGAAGTTACTTTTAGGTGACTAAACGATAAAATTTAATAATTTCCTCGGCCGCAATTGAAAATAAACTATACAAATTTCAAATTACCTTCCTCAAATACAAAATATTCCCATCCTTCTAAACAAGAATTGTGAATGTGTAACTGAATTCACGTCATGATAAAGAGATACCTAAAACAATTGATTACAGATTAATCAATCTATAAACAAGATGAAAATTGATATTCGTATTTGAGGTGAGTACATATGAAATTTGTACGGTACATTTTCAAGGACCACTGAAGAGATCATTAAATTGAATAGAAACAATTTCTTGATTGTTTCAGTCTCTACTTGATGGAAAAATATTAACGGAAATAAAGTGTTTTACTTTAATTTATGAATCGAAACAATATTGTCAATTCAAGAAGAGAGTTATATTTTATTCAATTCTTTCTTCCTGAAGGGTTTTTTTATGTTTAGAATATTGAGACATTATTATTAATGTGTTCGATATTGGTCAGTTCAATAAAGGGTATCAAATGTTCAGTTTTTATTTTTTAAATGAATACCAATATTTGTCGAGTATAACAATAAACATCAAATAATTTTTGCTCCCCTTTTTCTTAAACGTACTGAAAATCAAGATTGAACAAGTTCTACAGTACCTTGATTCTTGGTGTTGATGGAGAAAATGATTTGTTACGTATGGTATTTCTGCAGAACGATTCAACTCAAATAATACGAACGTGATCTATCAATTAATGGATATTTCTGAATTGTAAACACAAGAAGTTAATTATACCTTATTCAAATCCTGAAATTAGTTAATGCATCCGTAATCGTAATTGACAATTGTATTGAGCGATTACGTCAAGTTTTGATTGGTTCTATAAGCCATGCTTTTGTATTATTGTGTCATTAATTGGAGAGGTATAAGCTCGCTTTTGTTTTTTACTTCAAATAAGAATACCGATTTTGTAGCCCATTTTGCAATAAAATTCTATAAACTCAACTTTCCAATAAAAATAGTATCATGAGCTCAAATAAATCTCACATTAGGTGATTTACTGAGAACAACCCTGAATCATTTCCACTAATAATATCATACATTAATCAAAATTTGTTAATTTCAATGGAACTGAAAATTAAAATAGCTCGAAATATTATGTTCAACGGCAACTTAGATTCTTTTTTGTGGGACATGAAAATATTAGATGCTAGCAGTAGTCGTACTTGTATCGTGACTTTGTGGTTCGATTGGAAAAAAAATACTAATACCCCTACTATCACTAATTTTATTGCAAAGATATTCAAGGATCCGAGTTTTGCATTGTTTTTGTTATTGTTTCACAAATCGTGCACTATGTTTTCATAGATAACTTAAGTGCTTGGAGGAAGCAAGTGTAAAAGAAGTAAAGAAAATAGGACGAATTTGATCAAAATTCAATTAATTCAATGAAAGATAGTGTCTATGTCAGATATTCTGAAATTATGAATGTGAGAAATATCCTTGAAGATGTTTATGCATCAATAAATTTGTAATTGTATATAATCTAAAGTAATGTAATCAATTTCAAAGGTAATAAGTAATTTATAAGTTATAAGCATTAGAAGTAAAACTTTTGGTTAAATTTGACATTTTAAATACTTTACGGATGAAAACCAAGACTTTCACTGTTCTGTTTAACATGAAACATACATCAAAATGTAGTTTAAAAAATAGGTTAATGTTCAACAGTAATTTCAAACCTTGAAATATTGTAAATTTTTTAAAATCAGTGTAAGCATCATTTTTTTATTAATTTTGACAGAAGCTAGTAAGTTTTGGAATTCAATTTTTCGAGAATACTATAAAAGGATGAAACAGAGGTAATCGAAGCAGTATGAGAAATTTTATAGCATGGTTCACATCAATTTGTCTCAAAATAGAACATTTCCCTTTTCAATAATCCAGTTCCAACTCCTAAAAGAAATTAACAATGTGAATGGAAATGTGATAAAAAATACGTTACCTGAGTATTGTGAATGGAAAAATCCCACATAGAAATCAAGTATAAAACAAATTGGATGTTAAGAAGAAATCAATTAGGTTGGCTGTGTTGCTAAATTACAGAAATATCATTCTCCTATCAAACAGATTCCTGAAACGGAGGAAGGACATTAAAAGGAACATAGAGAAATTGATGACAAAAACTTACCAAAGGTAGATTTAAGTTTCTTTCGGTAAAACTTGCCAAATAAAATCAAAACATATCTTCTTTACGTTAGAGTTACCATTTTTAGAATCGAGGTTAGCATAAA
Source organism: Megalocaria dilatata (assembly GCA_034642435.1). Taxonomy (NCBI): domain Eukaryota; kingdom Metazoa; phylum Arthropoda; class Insecta; order Coleoptera; family Coccinellidae; genus Megalocaria; species Megalocaria dilatata. The sequence goes on along the minus strand of CM067855.1, from coordinate 77,576,919 downwards.
ACAAAGATAGGCTTAGTCATTTCATTTTTCAGTAGTCACTGATTTCAATATGTCAAATTACATTCAATATATATTTCAAAAATTAACTCATTAAAAATTCAAATTGAACCCTTCCCAATAAAACAAATCAAAATTGATAATATTAAAATTTCAATCACCAAGTTATAATCTTAAAAATTAGCTGGCGCACACAGAAATCATTCACTTAGATACAAGGATGATTCAACAAGTATTCACACTCAAACTTAAAAAAAGTAAAATTCCATGATAAGTAAATTTAACCCATTCAAAAGTAAACTTTACTAATTAATAATAATAATAATAAAAAATCATATAATTAAAAAAAAGTATATGAGACAGTAATTTATTTCCACAAAAATCATTTTTGTGGAAATAAATTACTGTCTCATATACATTTTTTTTATTTAAAATGAGTTTCCACCAAGTAAAGACCGAATCTATCAAATAAAAATCATATATTTATTTCATAATAAATTGGCACCCAAAACGTGAGACTGATAATTAATTACAATTATAATTTATTTATTGAATTTATTACATAACAATATATCTGTAAAAATAAAACTGATATTTTTAGGGAAAACAACTTTGTAACTTCTATGTTCTATGTTCTATGATCTATGTTCCATTTGAAAGATTTTAACCTAAAACTGTCACATGTCATATTTGGTTAGCTGTTAGAAATGTGAAGTGAGAAACCCAAAGAAATAGCATTGTTTTTGATTTCTTCCAGAATCATGATCGCCTATTTCTTCAATTATAAAAATAAGAATTGATTACATTCTTATAAATCAAAAACGTAAGCTATAATGACGACATCCATGAAGATTTGCATCGCTTTGGAAGCATCGAATACTGATAATGAGAAAAATACATAAAAATTCAAATGGATCCAAACTACGGGAACGGTAAATACATATTATGAAATACCAGAGGACAAACATGATATATCTGACCAACCTGAATTTTTGGCTCTACCGAAGGTAAAGAATATCTTGAAATCGATTAAACTAAGAGGTTCATTTCGTACGTGTGTCATTTCATCAACTACGGAATTGCAAGAAATATATTTTGATGCCGAGGAAGATGTGATGTTTATAAATGAATATTCACAACTGATTTATTTACCCGCATACGTGAGAACAGTATTGGAACAAGAATCACCAAAACCACAAGATACAGTAGAACTTCCAAGAAAAAGCAAGGGGAATAAAAAGAATTTCAAGAAGGATAAAGGAGGATTTTGTGCTGAATAATTTTGATGGTAAGTGATTCAGTGAATTTATGGTTAAAAAAATTCGAGACGGAATGCACGCGTTGTGAAGTAGAAGAAGATAGAGACAAAATTTTGATTTTACGGTTGTTTCTGGATGGAATAGCGGAAGAATGGTTTGATTCTAAATTAATTACATTAGGTTTAGACAAAACTTTTCAAATATGAAAGATAACTGCTCAAAGAGTTTTTGTGGAATTTATGATTCGGGCTCAAATGTACGTCTTCTGAATTCCAAAGTAGCAGAAAAGTTATGTCTACGCATTCAAGATAATAGAAACACATTCAGAACAGTCAGTGGCAGGGCAAAATTTCCAGGAAAAATAATTACAAAAATGAGAATCAATAATATCAAAAAAGAAGTTGTACTTTTTGTAGTTAATGAGAAAAATTTCGAGTATGATATTCTAATCCATTTTCAATTGAAACAAGATTTTGATTTGAAAATTCATCAAAGATTAGATATGAATGAAGAGAGAAAGATCGATTGTGTCCATAATAATAATAATAATGATAACAATGATTACACCATCAATTTCGATGAAGGGATACCAACAGAACTTTTCGAAGCAAAATTAGACCATTTGGAAACAAATCAGAGAAATAAAATTGAAGTTTTAATGAATAAATAAGACCATATTTTTGCACAACGCAGGTTTGATATTGGTCAGGTGAAAAATAATGAGGCACATATAAAACTTTTAGAACACAAATTTATAGTAAAAAAAATCATCAAAAAGAGATAGAATTCCAAATGGGAAGATTGTTGAAAGCGAATCTGATTGAGGAGTCCTCCTCACCTTTTGCATCACCGGTCACTTTAGCATTTAAGAGAGATGAAGGGTCTAAAACCAGATTATGTGTCGATTTTCGTGAACTCAATAAATTAATTGTTCCCGAACCACAGCCTTTTCCATTAATTGATGAAATCTTAGCCAAGACCCGAAATGCAAAATTCTTCACTACATTAAATGTAAATCCTGCCTTTTGGTCGATTCCCATTCGTATCAAAGATGGATATAAAACTGCTTTTGTGACACAGAATGGTCACTGGCAATGGAAATATTTACCTTTTGGACTTAAAACATCCCCGGCCATATTTCAACTTACATTGAATAATATTATCTGAAAATATAATCTGAATTTATTCTGCCTAAATTATATATATGATATTCTAATATTTTTATCAACTTTTGACCAACATATAGAACATTTGGAGAGTCTCTTGAAAGCAATATGTAATGAAGGATTCAGACTTACATTTATCAAGTTTAATTTTGCAGAAGAAGAAGTCAAATATTTGGGACATACTGTAGGAAACAATACAGTACGACCTGTAATGACAATTTAATTTCCATTAGGAATTTTTCTCCACCAGATACTCGGAAGAAGATAAGGCAATTTTTGGGTAAAGTTAATTTTTATCCCAAATATATAAAAGATTCAGCAAGATTATTAGAACCGTTGCATAATTTACTGAGAAAAGATGTAAAATTCAATTGTTCATTAGCTTGTCAGGAAGCTTTTAATTAGGTTAAGGACATCCTTTGTTCTGAGCCAATTCTTGCAATTTTCGACCCAAGTGCCTATACTACTATATATACCGATGCCAGTATTCAAGGAGTAGGAGCTGTTCTTAAGCAAAAACAGATTAATGGTGAAATGAAACCCGTAGCGTATTTTTCTAAAAAACTAAATCAATATCAAAAGAACAAGAAAGCAATATTCCTAGAATGTCTGGCAATTAAAGAGGCAATTAAATTTTGGAATTATTGGCTAATAGGACATAAATTTATTGTTGTTACTGACCATAAGCCATTAGAAGGAAAAGAATTTCGTACAAGATGATGAATTTTCTATCACAATACGATTTTGAGATTAGATATGAACCAGGAAAAGAAAATATAGAAGCAGATTGCCTTTCTAGAGATCCAGTTCTGGAAGAAACAGAGAATATGGACGAATGTATAAGAACAGTTAATTTGATGGAATTAAATGAAATAAAAAAAGACCAACAAAATGATCTCTTAGAGATAAATAATATGGGAAGAACTGTTGCACAGAAAGAGATACATACAAATTGCACAAAAATAACAAAAAAATAATTTTATCCAATGATTTCGGAAAAGAGTTAATCAGAAAAGTGCACAAGTATTATGGTCATATTTGTGCGAGTAAGGTAAAATCAGGAAGTTTTATTACATTCAGAATATGGATTCACTGACAAAAGAAGTTTGTGGATCATGTGACATATGTTGTAAAAATAAAACGAGAGTAGGGCAAAAGTATGGTCTCCTTTCTGAATTGGGCCCATCAAAGAAACCATTTGAAGTAATGTCGTTAGACACAATTGGAGATTTTGCTGGAAACCGCTCTTCAAAAAGATACCTTTACCTCCTAGTGGATCATCTTACTCGATATGCATTTGCCAGCACTTCAAAATACCAAACAACCGAAGATTTCATCAACTTAATTAATAAAATTCAAGATAAACGACCAATAAAAACACTAGTAACAGATCAATACTCAGGTATAAATTCGGAAAAATTCCGACAAAATATGAGAAGTTTGAATATGCACTTGATTTTCACAACAGTAGATGGTCCTTTTTCTGATGGTCTGAATGAACGACTGAATCAGAAATTAGTGAACAGAATAAGGTGCAAACAAAACGAAAAGAAAACTAAGTAAGGCATGGACGAAAATAGCCGATGAATGTATAGAAGAATGCAATAGAACAGACCATTCTATAAATAGATATAGCCCAGAATATTCACTTTGTGGCAGAACTGATCCCATTGCTCCAGAAGAACTTATTGAAGAGAGAAATTTACCAAAAGATAAGGAAATAGCATATAAAAATTCTTTACGTTATCATGAATACAATAAAAGTCTGATCGACAAGAATAGGAAACATAATGATTTTAAAATTGAAGACTATGTTAACGTTGAAAATAAATCAAAATTGAATAGAAAAAAACTTGATGAAATAAGAATAGGACCTTTTCCAATAGTGAAAAGCATTTCTAACACTATATATGAGATATATATATATATATATATATATATATATATATATATATATAATAATACGTTTATTAATTACACCTTATAAACGTATTATTGATAACTATTATTAAAAAACTCAGATAATGAAAATCAATAAAATTCAGGGAAAAGACTCACCATTGTATACATGTTGAATCGTTAGAATGTAATCAGACCAAAATCAATTGAATTAGATCAATTCATTCAGAAATATAGATAATTCAATGCATAAACATACTCACAAGCCAAAATTTTGAAGAAAATGCATATTTAGAATACATCACCACTAGTCGAGTGAAAATTCTTTAAACGATAGTCAAAAATCAAAACTCGTATTGATAATCTTCAAATAAAACTCACGTGGAGCATTCAACTGATAAATATTAAATGTTTGAAAAAGCCAAAGTTGCAATAAATAGACGTAATTTGAATTTAAATATCAAGTTTGAACTTATGAAGAAAATTGTTGAAAACATTTGTTACTATCATGAATTGTATATGAACTTTAGTGAAATTATTGGCAAAGAATAAACTGAATCAAATCTGACGTACCAGAAGTATGTAAATAGGACAAATTTGAACAAAATTCAATTAATTTTGGAAAACATACTGTCTACGTCAGATATTCTGAAGTTATTATTGTAATAGATATCCTTCAGGATGTTTAGGCATCAATAGAATTGTAATAGCATCTGAGCTAAAGAAATTTAATCAATTTCATAAGTAATATATTATTGAATGATAAAATAGATTCAAATAGATCCCCCCTACTTAATATTTTTCATTAATTGTGTACCATCTCTTTCCACCCCTCTATTTTTTGTACAAGAGCTGTGTATTTAAGGTCATGTTTTGCATTGTATACCTCAGTTTAAATACTCACCTGATGAAGTCATGGTATGACGAAACAATTGTTGTGTAAATCAATAAAATAGCGGAAGTTAACATTTGTTTTTTTTTTATATTGAAAACCAACTTTACTTTAAATAACAGGATTCAAGAAATTCTAAGTTGTAAATATATATTTATATATATATATATATATATATAGATGAATGGCTTTGTCGGCAAAAGAAAAATACTCAAGAAAAGAATATGCACAATTCAAAAAACAAAGAGCTTCGACACAACGAATCCTTAAAATTAGTGAGCGAAAGTCCTGGCAAGATTGTGTCTCACAACTCTCCCAGATCGCTCATATAAAAGAAGTATGGGGAAAAATAAATGCCATTAAGGGAAAAAGATCTAAGCCAGAAATAAGAGGAATAAAAAATAATAACAACACTATCACAGAAAAAACAAAAATTGCAGAATTACCAGCGGACCATTTCCAAAAACAATTGTCGAACTCTAACTACGGCTCTGATTTCCTGCAATATAAACTCCAAATGGAAACAACAGAACCCATGGAAATAAATGACAACAACACAAATGCAATTAATAACCTCATCACCATGAAAGAGCTCAAATATGCAATCAAAGTCAGCAAGAGATTTTCCTCAAACATCTATCGCAATCAGGAATAGAAACCTTATTTCAAATTTTCAATACTATGTGGTTAGAACACAGTTTCGCTGATAAATGGAGAGAAGCCACAGTGATACCTATACAGAAATCTAAAAACACGAACACTGATCCAAAAAGTTATCGACCTATTTCCCTTACCAGCTCAATGTGTGAATTGTTTGAAATAATCATCAACCAGCGGCTATGCTACTTTCTAGAAACGAATAAACTTTTAACAATAAAATAGAAAGGCCTTTTACTTGATAGAAGAAATATAATAAAATTTGAATATTAAAACAAATTGAAATATGTATATCTTCTACAATTTTAATTTCGAAAAAATTTTATTCAAAAAACTTTTAGAAATAAATTTATGTCTAACAAGCACCGCTTACATCTAATAGAAGTATATAATCAAAACTTAAAACATAATGTCAAATGGAATAAATAACCCAACAGATATACGAAAGTAATTAAAATTAATAAATAAATATTCAAAGGAGACAAAATTTTGTTTCTGGTCTTACCTTTAAGAAACACCACTTGCCTTTTAAAAACATGAACACACTTAAAGGACTTCCCAAAGAATATAAATTATTTGAAATATTTAATATATTTAAATATTCGAATAAATTATTTCAAAAATCTCTAAAAAAATGTGCACTATATCTTCAAAAAACAAATATAATTCTAGACAATCCCGTCTTCAGTCCTCTTTCAATATTCCAAATATCAAAATCAAAAACATAACCTATATCACTCACGTGTTAAAAGACTTAAGCTTAGAACTACAGATCAACTATATAATTCAAGATTGATCTATGTTCTAACAAAATCAAGGAACAGTGTGAGTTATTTTAAGGTTTATTTAAATTCATTGACATTCTATAATGAGATTTATTGAAGCCAAAATATAATTATATATTATATATAAAATAAAATAGAAAGGCCTTTTACTTGATAGAAGAAATATAACAAAATTTGAATATTAAAACAAATTGAAATATGTTTATCTTCTACAATTTTAATTTCAAAAAGTTTTCATTATATACGTCTATTAAATGTAAGCGGTGCTTGTTAGACATAAATTCATTTCTAAAAGTTTTTTGAAAAAAATTTTTTTGAAATTAAAATTGTAGAAGATGAACATATTTCAATTTGTTTTAATATTCAAATTTTGTTATATTTCTTCTATCAAGTAAAAGGCCTTTCTATTTTATTTTATATATAATATATAATTATATTTTGGCTTCAATAAATCTCATTACAGAATGTCAATGAATTTAAATAAACCTTAAAATAACTCACACTGTTCTTTGATTTTGTTAGAACATAGATCAATCTTGAATTATATAGTTGATCTGTAGTTCTAAGCTTAAGTCTTTTAACACGTGAGTGATATAGGTTATGTTTTTGATTTTGATATTTGGAATATTGAAAGAGGACTGAAGACGGGATTGTCTAGAATTATATTTGTTTTTTGAAAATATAGTGCACATTTTTTTAGAGATTTTTGAAATAATTTATTCGAATATTTAAATATATTAAATATTTCAAATAAATTATATTCTTTGGGAAGTCCTTTAAGTGTGTTCATGTTTTTAAAAGGCAAGTGGTGTTTCTTAAAGGTAAGACCAGAAACGACATTTTGTCTCCTTTGAATATTTATTTATTAATTTTAATTACTTTCGTATATCTGTTGGGTTATTTATTCCATTTGACATTATATTTTGAGTTTTGATTATATACGTCTATTAGATGTAAGCGGTGCTTGTTAGACATAAATTTATTTCTAAAAGTTTTTTGAATAAAATTTTTTTGAAATTAAAATTGTAGAAGATAAACATATTTCAATTTGTTTTAATATTCAAACTTTTAACAAGCTATCAAAGTGGTTTTCGTAAATATCGATCAACTACAGACAACCAAGTCCAACTAAACACTGAGATTCTTGATGCATTCGCTAATAAGCAAGAATAGACTATGGTTTTCTTCGATATAGTTAAAGCCTTCGACACAACATGGCGTTCCAGGATAGTCAAGATATTGAGAAACTGGAATAAAGATGGTAATATGAGTGTGGATAGCTGAGCGGGAGAGCATCGGACTCGTGACCGGGAGGTCCGGGTTCGAATCCTGTTCAGGTGGACAAGAAATATTTTAGTTGGACGGGTCTCTAACACCATTTCACTGTTAGGTAAAAATTGACAGTGTTGTGACCTACAGTGGCGCAAGATCGTAGTAACAAAGCCTACCCAGAACACAACTGAACTCCTAACTCGCACAAGCTGAAAAAGCTTCTGAGGGATCTTCACAGAAGATCTAGGAGTATCAGGATTATAATAGTAAAATAATAATATGTTGCATTTCATAAAAAATTTCATTAATTACCGCACTTTTCGAGTTTTAATTGGTCATATAAAATCAAGTCTACAAAAATTGGAAAACAGTCTACCGCAAGGATCTGTTATAAGTCACACTCTTCATAATAGCCATAAATCATATAACTTTCCAGATAAGAGAACCTGTACAGTCATCAATTAATGCAGACAATTTTTTGATTATGTGCCGCCGACGAACATACACACTAGTATAAAATTAATGCAGGCAGCAATACGGTAATTTGAAAAATGGTCCAAAAAATCTGGTTTCAGTTTCTCTTCCACTAAAACTAAAGTAATGACATTCACGAAAAAACACCCTAAGCCATGTCATCTCAAACTCAATGATACTCCCCTAGAGAATGTACAACAACATAACTTCCTAGGCATGATCTTCGACTCAAAACTGATTTCAAAAGAACACATAAAGCAGCTAAAAGCAGACTGCATAAGGAATGAAATATAATGAAAATGTTAGTAAGCAAATAATTCCTGGGGTGCTGACGAAAAAACACTCTTCACCGTCTACAAAACCCTTATAAGATCAAAATCAGACTACGGATCCATCGTACTACTCTGTCAAGAAAGTACCGGGAATTTTCAATTAAAACAACATTTTTACATTTAATCGTGAAAATTTATTGGGTCGCCTTCAAAATAGGCTCCATTTGCTCCAATACATCTATGCCAACGGCACTTCCAATTATCGAAACATTTTTTATAGGCGCTTTCCGGGATGGACTTTAGCTCTCGCGCCGAATTTTGTTTTATGGCTTCAATCGACTCAAAACGGGTGCCACGAAGGGGCAATTTTAGTTTTGGGAAGAGGAAAAAGTCGCAGGGAGCCAAATCCGGCGAATACGGTGGTTGCTGAAGCACGTTTGTTGAGTTTTTGGCGAGAAAGTCAATCACAATCGTAGCTCGGTGGGGAGGCGCGTTTATCGTCATGCAAAATCCATGAGTTGTTCGCCCACAAATTTGGCTGCTTCTTACGGATACGCTCACGCAAACGTTTCATAACGCCTAGGTAATACTCCTTGTTTACCGTCTGACCCTCTGGAACGAATTCGTAGTGCACCACGCCACGGATATCGAAGAAAACAATGAGCATCACCTTCATTTTCGAGCGGCTTTGGCGTGGTTTTTTCGGTTTCGGCTCATGTTTTGCCACCCATTCCGATGATTGCTGGCTTGTTTGCATATCGTACTCGTAGACCCAGGTCTCATCACCAGTTATAATGCGTTCCATGAATGTAGAATTGGAATTACAGCGATCCAGCATATCTGAAGCAACCTGTTCGCGATGACGTTTTTGAAGAAAATTCAGGTCTTTCGGTACGAGTCGTGCGGCCACCTTTCTCATGCCCAAAATATCAATTGAAATCGTATGTGCGGACTCGTGAGATATCTTAAGATCATGTCCTATCTCTCTCAAGCTGGTACGACGGTTTTCCAGCACCCTTTCCTTAATTTTATCAACGTTATCTTCGATCGAAGCCGTCGATGGGCGACCACTTCACGACCGTCCTTGAAGGCTCTGTACCACTGATATGCACGAGTTTTCGATAGAGCATTATCACCAAAGGCCTTTTGCAACATTTTCAATGCATCGGCACACGAAAATTCTTTTGCAACACAAAACTTTAAACAAATTCTTTGCTCAACGTAATCACCCATAGTAAAAATCGGCACGCACTCTGACATCGACTGACTTAATCAGCTGTTGCAAATACACTAGTTGACAGATCCCGCTCAAGCTTGGCATAGTAATTAAGGACAGTGGTACCAACCTAGGAAAAAAAAATTTTACCTGCTTCATTGCCCCGCCAGATTTAAATCGATAATTCCCGGTACTTTCTTGACAGAATGTATATACAACAGCTGGTAGCACTCATCTTATTAGCCTTGATATTGTTCAAAACACTGCCCTACGTTTCGTTTCTGGAGCTTAAGTAACTAGTCCCTCAAACTGCCTATTAGAGAAATGGGAGAAATGCCCCTATCAATAGGGAGAAAAATGCTTCAACTGACCTATGTCTCGAGAATCTCCGCTGATACAAAAAAATCCCGTACAAAAACAGATTTATAGCCAAAGGATCAAACAACACTACATGAAACAACCGAATCTCAAAACCCCACTATATTTCAGAGTTAACTATTCAATAGTTTGATCAAATATCCCTGAAACTCTTAGCTTTAAGTTACCAGTACACGAACCATGGACCAACAGAGAATTTGAAACTGACTTATCTCTCACAGCCTGCAAGAAAGTAGACATTCATCCATGCACTATCCAACAAAGATTCCAAGAAATTATTGAGAAACATAAACAAAAATATATGATATTCACTGATGGTGCAAAGACATCTACAGGAGTTAGATGCGCATTTCTCACTCCTACCACAACAAAAAATTCAAATTCCCTGCAGAAACAAGAATATTTACCGCCGAATTGATAACGATCCAGCAAGCCCTACAGTTTATTTTTGAGAATAAAATCCCTCACTCTGTCATCTGTTTCGGCTCCCTTAGCACCATCCAAACACTCCAGGAACCCGTTTCCACCAATCTAATCATAACCCCGTCAAAAAATCTGATGTCTTCCCTAGCTCAAAACAACGGTTTGAAACTAATCTGGCAATCTGACATTGTGGTATTGAAGGCAACAATAGAGTAGACCAAGCAGCAAAAAAAGCAATCCATGATGGTAAAGAAAAAATCATTGTAACCAACTACGACTTGGCTAATTCAGATGAAATCAAAATAAAACACAAATGGGAAAACACCTGGAAAACACAAAGATGGAAACCTGCCCTAATTGGTTCCTCAATATCCTGCCTTCCTCCAATCATTACTCAGAGGAAAGGCTTAGTAATCGTCAGAATACTAAGAATCGGCCACAGTTTCTCAACACACAGCCATCTAATAGCAAAGAAAGACACTCCAAGATTTACAATATGCAATAGAGAAATCACGATCCCACACATAATAGTAGACTGTCCAGCACTCCAACCACAGAGAATAACTACAACGTAGCCAACACTATGGAAAAAGCCCTCAAGATTGAAAAATCAACTTGCCTAAACACAATAGCATTCATCAAATCCATAATCGTCAAAATCTAATAGATTAGGGTACAAGTTTTTTTTGTTAAATATCATTTTGAAAATTTCCTTAATTTAAATATTTTGTAAATATTATTGTTAAAATAAATTGTAGAAATTACTATGTTTTACTACCAAAAATATATATATTACACATTTTCTATCCCATCATCAGACAACTGAAGATAGTTTGGATAGTTCATTTCCCGAAACTCGAGTCACAAGAAAATGTGTAATATATATTTTTTGGTAGTAAAACATAGTAATTTCTACAATTTGTTTTAATTATGATCAATTACCAAATAGTAACGGCTGAAACAATTCAGTATCTGAATAAATTATTGTACAATCCCGGTATTGACCTTGCTGTCGAAGCGGTATACTTACAAATAAATAAATTATTCAATATAACTATCCAAGAGATCGCATCCACCATTTCGTGTTTTACCAACACAAGATGTGGTTAATCAATAATAAGAATAAGAATTCTATGATAAATGACAAGCAATCACGCTATATGTATGTTAGTCTTGTTGCTGTAGTCCCTTGTTCTATTGATGGTAATTTTGTTTGAATTACAGATCCTTGAGGAAGGTAATAAAGTTTACCGAACGCTTGGATGATATAAAAGTGTTTCACTAATCATTTTATTCCGAATATCCCAAAATCTTTTTCTGTAGAGTTAATTGTAGGCAATAACCTTTCAAGCAGTTTGAAAATGGCATTTTTTGAGAACATCATGAATACTGATAGAATAATAGCCATGAAAAACTTGAAACGATGGGCTAGAACTAACGCACGACTGGCCTCTCTGCATAACAGATGGATCTTCCTACTTAGATGCCATACAGCTGTTGTCAAACCCAACCATCTTACTGATAACATCAAATGTATCGGATTACAACTAACTGATAGTCAGGGAGCTGTCAGAAACGTGTTCAATGGATACAATGATGGGCTGGTGAATGATTTATTAAATTTTGAGGTAGCTATAATGCGACCAATTCTTATTCAATTCAATTATGCAAGAGATCGCATCCACCGTGGGTTATCAACAAAAGATGTGGTCAATCAATAATAAGAATAAGAATTCCATGCAAATTGACGATTCATTTGTCCTTGTCGGTAAACATGACATCGGTGTCAAATTATTTTTAATTACGACTGAATATTTGCTGACATGAATAAATGTTGTGACGAAAAAAATTTCAATGAACTTTACTAAACAGGTGAAGTGTATGAATGTATGTATATATATATATATATATATATATATATATATATATATTATATATATATATATATATATATATATACATACATTCATACACTTCACCTGTTTAGTAAAGTTCATTGAAATTCCGGCCAAGTTCAATTCTTGACAATGAAAACTTTAAGCTATAATGGGATAATTTCATCACAACGGACCGGGCAATTTACTCTTTAAGAATAAAGATCGAACAATGGAAATCCTGGACGTTGCTATCCCGGCCGACGATAATATACAGAAAGTTTTTGTCAAAAACCTGACAAAGTATCACGATCTGGCTTTTGAGATGAAGACTATCTACCGGCTTAAGTCAACGTCTGTTTTGCCCTTAGTTATGTCAACGAATGGACTGGTTGAGAAACACCGTGTGGAACACACCCTACGTTTGTCTCTAGATAAAAGCTAAAGATAAAGATAAAAGCACAGCTCATCCTCGCTAACACGAGGATAGTGAGGAAGTTCCTGACATCCTTCCGAAACAGCTTTGGCAGAAGATGTGCCCTGCCACTCACAGTTTCCTACCCTATATGGTGAATATATTATATATATATATATATATATATATATATATATATATATATTATATATATATATATATATATATATATATATATATATATATATATATATTTATATATCCATATCACTATACCACTGAGATTCTTTGTATATTTTTTATGAGCAGGGTTCAGAATAATCATGTTTCGAGAATTACGCACGATCAGATTAATGAAATAACCTTCTAACTTAGCATGCAGACTTTCAACCACTGGCTCCATGGGTCCAACAGCAGCTAGGTGGCTGGAAGAACGAGGCGGTCCACCCTCACGAGGTAGCCTTATTACCATACGCAATCTTTGAAGGATAACGGTCGCCAAGAAGAATTCAACTTGGTGCTAGAAACTACGTACTCCAGAAATATAGCACGGTATAGTCTACCTCCCCTATAGCTAGCACAGATCTAGTACTAACGCACTCGTCCATTGGATATGTAAACTGTACTTGGGTGGAACTAAGCAATTTTTGTGGTTGAGCAACCTGTGCTGCAACGCCTACCCTCGGACATGCTGCCTATTCGTGTAACTTTAATGGTACTTTTGGTAACTGAAAAATAAACAAAAAATTAGACAAATGTCACGAAAACAAAATTGCCGGTACAAGCCGCCAATATTGTACCGCCGAAAAATGAAATTATGATGAACATTTTATAAATTGCGAAAAATATATATCTATCTACCGTATTATTGATGTCGTGGGTGGTGCACTCGAAGTTCATCATATTTTCGTCAATTATAATGATCTAATCTCAAAATCTGAAAAACAAATCTAATCTGGCAAACCAGCCTGTTCGTCTAATTATCACTCACGATTATGCAGATCCTCTTTTGTTGTGGATCATGTCCTGGGATAAAATTATGTATCTGCTATAGTCAGCAAAAAATTATTGAATCAAAAATTCAATGTGATTTGTCTAAGTTAGAAAAGGCACAATAAAGTGATCTCCTAAATCCGATTAAGTGTGTTGAGCTTCTGAGCGGTCACCATAGAAGATTTACTAGTGAAATAAGATGAAATACTTATTTAATTATAGTGTATAATTATTTCGTGTGCTGGTTGCCCGTATATTCAGAAGACGCATATTTTTCTCATGAAATAAACTATTTTATGTAAAACCTTGTATGAAGAGAAACCCCACTCTTCAATTCACTGGTTAAACTGATGGATAATACAAACCATTTTCGCTTCATTCCGATCTAAAAATACCCATAATGGTCACATCTTAAGGAGTTATTAAAAACCTCAAATCTCCCGTTTTTACGCCTCGTTTCATGGGCTTTGAGAGTTGAAATTATCATTAGTTTTCCTTTCTTCGCTTCGTATTGACGTACCTCAACTTTTGGTGTGGATTCAGGCATTCAGGAAACTCCTAAGAATAGGAAGCGTATAGAACGGAAAATTCACTCGAGTTTCATAAAAGTTGGTTGAATCTCGTATAATTGTACATAATTTTCATCTTGGATGGAGAGGGGAATTTGGAGCTGAGGTATTTGGAAAATTAATAAGTTGAGTTTTACTGAAAGTAAACGATGGTTGAGAATATCCTGAAAGGATTTCAATATTTGAAGTATATCAATTTGGAAAGTTCTCTTTCAAATATATTTTGATTATTCACTTAATTTCCCAGATAACTCAATAACAAATTCTCACATGAAACACACGAATTAGAGTCCACATATTCCAAATGCATCGAAATAAGTTATCTATTTGTTATACTTTTTGAGAAAATGAAGAAAACCGATTATTCACATTTCCAGTCTATATTAATCTGGCCCAGAACTCCATTTTTTCATTTGAAATTACATGTTACCTAATAAATTTCAAGTCTTTTGCAAGCATGCGTCAGATCTCAACGTGCATTTCCGCGCCCTTCAAAAATGTTGAAAATATTTATGTTATATTTATGAGATTAGAAGGGCTGTAAAATGTTTCAGTTAATATCTGAGGTGGAAAAATTCGAATTCACATAATCTAGTAATTCGTACGATTTTTCGTTAAATCTCCATCAATATGACTACCAGAACTAAAATATTGGCTGACTTTGGAGACAATTTTAAAACCAAATGAGAAGTTCTGAAGAAAAACTGAAGAATATCATGGAGCCGGCAGCATCATTTTCCATTAGCAGTAATGGTAGGATCAAGTCCATAAAACATAATTTAAGGCATTCAAATCGGAAATAACCCAAAAGTTAGGAAAATGATGGATGAAATATCGCAGAAAATTTTTTCCGTAAGTGTTCTTACCTATGGCATCGGTGGACAGCGGATATCTCCAAAGCAGTTGTTAATTTATTCAAGAATCAACTGAATATGGTAGTAAATAATCATCATTTAAATAGTTACATATATATATAGTACAAGTTATACTTTTGTGAAAATTTTGTATTTTTTGTTCTTGGCAATTTATGACTTTCTAACTGTTCTTATTTTGAAGAGCTGCTAAGGAGCAACATTTGGTGGCAGCCATTTTCTGCCGCAATTATTGTCTACTTAGATTTGGCTGCCATAAACTCAAAGAGAATTTCCTTTATCTTCCTATCAGTATTCTCCAAACTGTAAATAATATAACTGTATAGCAGTTTTTTATTCTTATATTTTGAATCAATAATGTTTATAAATGTTTTCCTTTTAGAAGGGAAATAACCATTGCGGATAGCCTATAGGAGGAATTTCTACATTAACAATTCAGGTTATAAGAATAAAAGCTAACGTAAGCCTGTTCGAATATAAAAGCAGTAGGAATTCTGTAGAGTTTTGAAACATGGTATTTGTCGAATTCTTTAGATACTGAATGAAAAATACTTTACTATTGAAGATGGCGCGGTTGGTGTACAAGGGTATAAATTGTTTTCTTGAAATCGAAACCATTATTGGGGTGTATATTAGTTCAGAATCAAGATACGATATTCTCAAGATTGAGGGCGTATTGAACAAATCTGCTTGAAAAATGATGGCGATGAATCAGTAGAAGGTATCATTTGTAAACCCCCTGATGCCAGTTATAAAATTTTTTACCACTTATTGAAGGTAAGTATGCGAATATTTTAACCGAATATCAGTCATATGTATGAGTTATTTCAATACTAATTTGTTATTGGCGCTAAACAGCTAGACGAAGTATGTAGCTAGAAACATCCAGTATCTCGGACTATACCAACTGGTAGATCTATCGATAATAATCACTGCACAATCTTCAGTTTTAATTGATTTTGTGTTGACCTCTGATACTTACATAGTTTCTGATATCAAGGTTTTACCTACTGATATTTACTTTATATCTTATTGAGAATATTATGTTGACCGATGAAGCGACTTTCAGCAGACGTGGGGTAATTATTTGAAAAAACAGTTATTACTGGAAAGGAAAACCTGCATTCTGTTACAGAAAGACATTTCCAGTATGAGTTCGAATTGAATATGTGGTGTTGCATTAAAGGCGACCAACTGCTAAGGCCATATGTTCTCCCTTCAAATTTAAATTGAGATTCTTATATATTTTTCTTGCAAAATTCTTAAAGTGATATTTTGGATAAATTGCCATTAGATGTAAAAAGGAAAATGTTGTTTATAAAAAATGGAGCTCCACCTCATTTCACTTTAATTGTTATAAATCATCAAAGTAACATATTCTCTTATGGCAGAGAAAGTTATTTTGAATGGCCAGTAAGAAGTCCTGATAATAACCCTCTCTCTTTTTATGTTTGGGCACAATACAAAATAAGGCTAATTTTATAAAGGGACAGAATAATTTTTTCTTTGACATGCGTAAGTCTTTTATTACAAAAATTAGAAAAGGCATATAAGTCGGAGGAGGCTACGTAGAACATTCACTTCAAGTTTGTTCTTTTTATGTTGAATTGTTTCCGATTCTTCCTCACCGTTCAAACAGAAGCCTTACTTTATAAGTTTCATTGTCTGTTAACTCTTCAATTGCGTTTTTTTCAAAAACGGTTGAAATTATCGTATTCAGACAGTTACCTTATTACGTAAAAATGATTTTACATCGTATTTTTCAATCAAAATCACTATTAAATTTCATCGAAAAGCTACCACTGAATTTAATCGCTAGTAATGATTCTAATGACGCCGTTTATAACAAAAAGTGAAGTAATACTTAAAATAATATTCCTCGCTCAAAGTTATGCCTTGGTGTTGATTTAAATAACAATGGATGAATAAACAGTGGAATTATTAGCAAAAAATTTAAGAAAATTAAATTTAACGGCCTATATCTTCTTCCCCGGTATTTTATTGAGCCATATTTGGTCCAATCGCTATATTTTGATCCTGTCATTGTATCTCCACGGCTTTATTTTTCTGTGCATTCCTTTAGCCAAATTATATTTATCTTTCAAGCCTTGCCAGTCTTCGCAGGCTATAGCAGCCCTAAATTATGATTTGAATTATATTTATGAGTTTTCAAGAAAGCATTGTCTATATTTGAATGCGAAGTAATTGATATGTCAAGAAGTCGTTTGTTGAACATGTACGGTGGGAGTAATATCGTGAATGGCAACAAAATCAGTTTTCTGAAAAGTGCTTGAAATTTGTGTTTAAAAGTGGATAACGATTCCGGTTTCTCTAGACATATCCTGAACTGCTTGTGCAAAAATTATTCAAATTTAAGACTCGTACTAGTATAAAAATATCTCGAACATTTGTAGTGAAATTCTTAAGTGTGAGTCGACCGCACTGTTATATATGCACTTTCATGATGTCATCTACGGTTCCTGCTTAACTATTTTCTATGTGACCAGAGTCCATTCTCTTCAGAATTCTTGCTTGCAGTTTATTCATGGTACATGTAAATATGATAGTGTAACTCATAAACGTAAAAACACCAGATATTCCAATATGGAGCACAAGGAATGATCACATTCTTCAGTTCTATTCTGTAAAAATATCTGTGAAAAACTACCCCGAAACTTGAACGTTTTCGAAGTGTTCATGATGCAAATCGACATCTCACAAAATATATCAATGTCCCAAATTTTTAACAATCTCCCACGCTAAAGATTGAATACGTGAAAGCTAACGGCTTGTGTTACAACTGTTTAGGCACACGGCATACTGCTAACACTTGTACTTCTCGAGGATGCTCAATATGCTCTAAGAGGCATCACACAAGCCTTCACAATACCCCAGATAAAGTTCCAGTTTCCCAGCAACACCCAAACTCTCACAATTAATCGCGACAGAACGACGAACCACCACTGTCCCCCCAGGATTCAGACCCTACCACCTCCTTCAGTATTTCTGCTCTTGCCCTGAAAAACACTGAAGTGTTACTCGCGACGGCCATGGTCACCGTATATTCTAGTTATGGTGATCCTATTCGATAATGGCTCCCAAAATTCGTTTATCACCGAGCATTTACTACAGAAAATAAATGCGAAAACCTACCATCAAAAGGTACAAATCTCGGACATCACCCAAAACTCACTAGTGTCCAACAAAATAGCCAATTTCAGAATTTTTTCAAACACAAATAGAGATTCCTCATTTGACGCGACATGTGCAGTGCTTCCTAACATCACCTGCAGACTACCCCAGACATTGATTGACACTAGAACTTTTATAATCCCTAATTACATCACGCTAGCTGACCGTGAATTTTTCAAACCGGCATACATTGACTTGATGCTTGGTGCAGACGTTTATTATTCGCTGATATGTGACGGAATTATACCATTAGGCAAAAATTGTCCCGTTTCGAAAAATACAATGCTAGGTTGGATAATCGCAGGAAATATACCCCAAATGTCAAGTAAAAAACACCCCTCATCCCTTCCTCACTCTTCAGCAGTTTCCACAGGAGCTGAACATTTAAATTCACCCCTCGCAAAGGTTTGGGAACCAGAGCGTTTGCCAAAACCAAGAATTCCCAGTGCATATGAAAAACGTTTTGAAAAGAACTTCAAAACGAATGTAAAGCCCCCAGACGGTAAAATCGTGCAAGCTGATCCACCTCTATGCTCTCCGCAAGAGCCGTCAAAATTAGTTGACACAATTCACTCAGCTAAAAGTCGCTCCCTTTGTTCTTTGTCTAAAGTCTGGACCAGTTCAATATTCTGTGCTGATTCAGACAGTTTCTGTTCGCGTTCACGGCGGACATATGCAAAATCTACCGCCAGCTTAAAGTTAACCACACCCAAACGATTTTGCAGGACATTATTTGGCGTAACATCTCTTCTGATTACACAATGTATCGAACCCCCCGCTATGACATATGGAACAAAATCCGCCCCTTTCTTAAGCCCTCGAGCCTCATAAGAATTTGCTCACACATGGAATAAAACTTACATACACCTCTGACGCCCTCATCACGCAAACACTTGTTCATAATATTCTCGGTGGAAATCGTACAAGTCTCATAAACAAACTGCCCCCATTGCCACAGGATCCTTAAATCGAGGATTCCACCTCTTTCTTTTCAATTTCGCACTTCCTTCTCATAAAATCCAAAATCGCCCCAAGTTATCATATTGTGTTTACGGGCGAATCGCCCACCCCTGGGGGACTTATGTTCAAATTTACTTTCAACAAAGAATTTTTCAATCCACTTTGCAGGTACGTAGCAATTACGTCCCCAGAGTTCAACAATTTAGGCCTTTCAAATATGAATCATTTGATTCCTAGAAATCTAAACGGGCCTGAACATCAATGAAGAACGAAGATATTACTCTCTTAGATTAATTCCTAGAAACCTAAACGGGCCTAAACACCAATTAAGAAACGAAGATATTTCTCCCTTAGATTATTCCTAGAACACATTAGAACCGTTTTAGCCGTATCAAGACTATATCTCTACGCTCGAAGGCCTGGAAGCGAATGTATTATCTACATTATTCATTTGTAATTAGATATTAAGTTGTGAAAAGTGAACTCAAAAGTGGAACCAATAAAATTGAAGTCTGTGTCGTGAACAACAATA
The DNA here is from genome assembly GCA_034642435.1 of Megalocaria dilatata. NCBI lineage: Eukaryota > Metazoa > Arthropoda > Insecta > Coleoptera > Coccinellidae > Megalocaria > Megalocaria dilatata. The sequence continues at coordinate 77,556,822 of CM067855.1, read as the reverse complement.
GAAAAAACTCAAGAAAGAACTGTTCCAGGACCAAGATAGTGTATCCACCTCAATCTGGGTCAACAACTCAAAATTGTACACTTGTATTATATGTACTTCCGCTGACAATTCTCTACAAGGTCCCTACGAGCTGGATTACATTCCACATCTGGTCACGAAACAAATCCCTCAATTTGGTTAAAATAATTCAACTCTTTCTGAACTTTTATTATATGTATTTTAGGCTGTGAATAAAGCATTTAAGTCTAATATACATCCCTCTTTCACTCCCATTTGAAGTATGCTTAACCAAGAATTTGCATACTAAGTGGTTAACGTGTAATCAATTACTTTCGAAAAATTCAAAAAGGTATCTCTACATACCAAGCAATTCTTGACAATAGTTAAATAAAATTCTTTATCTGTCGGGTGTTCACTCCGTCTATATACGTTCTAGATGCATCATTTCCACTTCAGTTAAATGAAACACAAGTAAATGTAGATTTATATTTATCATCTTGAGTTGTTCACTGACGCTTTTCGTTAACATAGTTAATTTTGTCAGATGTTCACAAAATTTTAAACTTGTTGTTTTTAAGTATATGAAGAAGTTTACTATGTTAACATAACGCGTCATATGAACAATTCAAGAGAATAAATATAAATCTACTATATATATATATATATATATATATATATATATATATATATATATATATGTGTCATTTAACTTGAGTGTACAATGAATTTCTATCAAGGCCAATAAGTTACGAAGCACCATTTCCATTTCCAAACACTAGATCTTTCTCATATTAAGAGCCCCAAATATAATGACAGGAGACAGGAATATCACACTTGATAAATTTAAATTGCTAGTACTAATCAATGACACGGTTCATGCCTAGATTGATGTGTTTTTTTTATGTATCCTTACATAAGGATGAGATGAGATATCTCAAATATATATTTTAATTTCGGCACGAATTGACTAATTTTTTGCTAAAGTACTGGCAGTAATTAGTCTCGAATTGTGAATAAATCTGAAGGAATAGATGGTGAAATAGGCACGTGGTTTTAGGATAATTCTACAGAGGTTTTTGGAACTTATTATCATGTGAGCTTAATTTCATTCTCAAAATTTTTTTGTGTGAAGCTTTATAACAAAGACCTTTATTATCATTGTTATTATTCGTTTCGATAGTTGTCGTGCTCACAGACGGCTGCACAATCAAACGAACATCATCATCAGTTATACTCATAAAATATTTCAATTTGCATTACGAGACTATACGTGAATGAGCATATGGAAATTTACAGAAGCAAAAAATGCTGCTTGTGCGTGATGGAAAATATGTAATCGATTTGATAATAAACAACGAAAACACAACAACTAACAAGTCTAAAAAATAAATAAAATATATAAAAATTCTGAAAAAATTTGAATCACGTAGAAGTGAGCTACTAAGAAGTATAAAACACTTATATATATTAAAATATCGAAGATAGGTTGATATATGTAAAATAAATCATGGGATACAACCAAAATAATTCAGAAGTCAAACGATGACAAAAAACTCGTAGATGTGCCCATATAAAATAAATCACATGAGATAATAAATAAAATAACCTGAAAGTTAAAATACTCATTGATATGTCTAAAATGGTTGAGCATAAAATATAGAAGAAATTAAACGGGGTGTAAATAAAATCAGTCAGAAGCTAAAACAATTATCACACAACCATTAAAGATAAAATATATCAAGTAGGATTACAAATATAATATCAATAAATAAAATCATTAACTTAGTCTATGATTCATGAAAATCTGACATATGGAATAACATACGGACAACAAGATTACAAAAAACACTGTGTACTCAGAGCTGAACCAGCACAGTAAAGGTAGGTACAGACATTATCCTACAATAGAAGCAATACACATAAAATATTTTACAAATTTTTTCACGAGGCTAACTTCACTATTCAACTCAGCTGACTGTGTTGTCCTTCCTTCTCCTCAATTTGATTCAATGCTAACATTTTGTAAAATGGTTGTCTCAGGTTAAATATACCAGACTCCTCATACAATCTATCACTACTATAGCGGAGGGGCCTATGCAACATTAGTTTTAGAAATCTTTACTATATCACGTCTAATGGATACATGTACGTTCTAGATACTCCTCCCCATCCTATAAGGCAGTATGTCTAATGACTTTGTACTAGACTATAATAAATGGTCTTCTTCTATTTCAAGTCCAGTCTTTTATTCAGTTGACGGAACTCATATTTATTACTCCTTAACTTCTTCACTAAAATAATTTCTATGGAAATCCTGTCTCTAATGTGAATATAGGATAACTTCTAAATATTTCATGTTTGTTGTTGAAAATATTCTGAATTCATTCTGAATCGTGAGGAACTTAAAGTGTGGTAAAGAAGATTTACATTTACAGAAGGAAAAGAAGAAAATATCACCTAAATTTAAGAAAAGTCGTCTATAATCAAACCAATCTTTATCCATTTTCAGATCATCTTCGGCTTGTTTCTTGACCTCGAATCAAGTCTACCCAGAATAGAAAATTGCAGTGCCATCTGCAAAACTTATTATCTTACCGGACGATCCTCCAGAAAATATTGGTTCACAATATACAGAACAGCATATCAGTCAAAACCGTTCCCTGTGGAACTTCACGTTCAATTGTCCTTTCACTACTCTTTAATTTTTATTATTATTATTTTAATATGATTGCAATAATTTGTTTGTGTTTCCTCTTTTCCAATGTTCCCTACTGTGCTTAATAAAATGGAGTGGTCAACCGTATCAAATGCCTTCAATAAATCCACGAAAACTCTTTTAGACGGTTTGCTTCCATCGAGTGCTTTATCTATGATTTCAGTTAAATTGTAATAGAGCATTTTGAGTGCACTTTCCCTCTTGGAAACCAAATTGTGATTTGGACAAAATGTTGTGTTGTTTGTTGAACGAAATCAGTCTAGTTCTAATCATTTTTTCCATGACTTTATGAGGTTAGTTATTAATGAAACTGGCTTCTATTTAACCACCATATCTCTTCTACATCCTTGAAGACTCAAGTTTACTTTAAGCAAAATGGTCCCCGATGGCCTGACTGATAAAGTACGTTATCGGTTCAACAATATACTTGGCTACTAATTTCGATGTTTCATTTCAAACTGTCAATTCCAGGGCTTTCTGATTCTTTAGTTCTTCTCTAACATTTAGAACTGTTGAGTTTGAAGAGCTCAGGAATATAGATTTTTTATTCATGTATTAATTGATTTGTGGCTTAATGTTCTCTCAGTTTTTCTTGCGAGATCTTTTCTCGTGTTTACTTAGTACTACTGAAAATTTCCACAATTTCATCCCTATGGTGAACCATGTTTCCTTCGAAATTCGACAAATGCACACGGAATGAAATGATCCGCGAATCCGTGAAGATTAGTACGTAACTCGTGAATGATTTGTGACAAGACAACAGAATGAATGACGGAATTTGACGGATTTGGTTTCATGAGTGAAGGTCATCGAATTAAAATAAACAATTGCCTAATATATAAATATATCAGAATTAGAACAAATTGTAGAAGTTACTATGTTTTACTACCAATAAAAATATATATTACACATTTTCTTGTGACTTGAGTTTCGGGTAATGAACTATCCCATCATCAGACAACTCTATATATTTTGATTGGTAGTAAAACATAGTAATTTCTACAATTCGTTTTAATTATGATCAACTACCAAATAGTAACGGCTGAAACAATTCAGTATCTAAATATATCTGATTTATTTTTAGAAATACATATGAATAGCTATTAAAGAATAGAGCATTAAAATACAGAAATCGAACAAATATTATATTTGTGACAGATTCTTTTCTTGTGGAACAAATTCCTTAAACTGCAAAAACTTGACTGCTCGAATAGCTTCGGTTATACATCACCATTTTCAAAAGCGAAGTAATCAGAGAACAACAAACTGAAAAGAAATTTCATTAACTTATTTATCATTTGATCTCTACTGTTTAGTACGAGTAAGCTTTATACTACTCTGTCAAGAAAGTACCGGGAATTTTCAATTAAAACAACATTTTTACATTTAATCGTCAAAATTTATTGGGTCGCCTTCAAAATAGGCTCCATTTGCTCCAATACATCTATGCCAACGGCACTTGCAATTATCGAAACATTTTTTATAGGCGCTTTCCGGAATGGACTTTAGCTCTCGCGCCGAATTTTGTTTTATGGCTTCAATCGACTCGAAACGGGTGCCACGAAGGGGCAATTTTAGTTTTGGGAAGAGGAAAAAGTCGCAGGGAGCCAAATCCGGCGAATACGGTGGTTGCTGAAGCACGTTTGTTGAGTTTTTGGCGAGAAAGTCAGTCACAATCGTAGCTCGGTGAGAAGGCGCGTTATCGTCATGCAAAATCCATGAGTTCTTCGCCCACAAATTTGGCAGCTTCTTACGGATACGCTCACGCAAACGTTTCATAACGCCTAGGTAATACTCCTTGTTTACCGTCTGACCCTCTGGAACGAATTCGTAGTGCACCACGCCACGGATATCGAAGAAAACAATGAGCATCACCTTCATTTTCGAGCGGCTTTGGCGTGGTTTTTTCGGTTTCGGCTCATTTTTTGCCACCCATGCCGATGATTGCTGGCTTGTTTGCATATCGTACTCGTAGACCCAGGTCTCATCACCAGTTATAATGCGTTCCATGAATGTAGAATCGGAATTACAGCGATCCAGCATGTCTGAAGAAACCTGTTCGCGATGACGTTTTTGAAGAAAATTCAGGTCTTTCGGTACGAGTCGTGCGGCCACCTTTCTCATGCCCAAAATATCAATCAAAATCGTACGTGCGGACTCGTGGGGTATCTTAAGATCATGTGCTATCTCTCTCAAGCTGGTACGACGGTTTTCCAGCACCCTTTCCTTAATTTTATCGACGTTATCTTCGATCGAAGCCGTCGATGGGGGTCCGGAACGAGGCAAGTCTTCGACCACTTCACGACCGTCCTTGAAGGCTCTGTACCACTGATATGCACGAGTTTTCGATAGAGCATTATCACCAAAGGCCTTTTGCAATATTTTCAATGCATCGGCACACGAAAATTCATTTGCAACACAAAACTTTAAACAAATTCTTTGCTCAACGTAATCACCCATAGTAAAAATCGGCACGCACTCTGACATCAACTGACTTAATCAGCTGTTGCAAACACACTAGTTGACAGATCCCGCTCAAGCTTGGCATAGTAATTAAGGACAGTGGTACCAACCTAGGAAAAAAAATTTTTACCTGCCTCATTGCCCTGCCAGATTTAAATCGATAATTCCCGGTACTTTCTTGACAGAATGTATATAAATAAAAAATGGACTTCTAAAAACAGTGCCTTGAGATAGGCCATAAATAAGTCGCCTTTTTTCACTGTACTTTCTGTTCAAAGTTACAATGTGATTTCTGTTCGATAAATAATAGCAGATGAGATCAAATATCTTTCCGTGAAATCCATAATTTGCTAATTTTGCAAGTAATCTGTCATGGCTTACGTGTCAAACGTTTTTGCCAAATCCACCACGACTGCTGAAGATAGAATGCTTTTATCATGATCTTGGTGAAATTCGACATTAGACTTATCGGCCTATAGTTGACCATCTGAGATCTAGCATCTTCCTTGAATAATGGCTTCACTATACTCAATTTTAGTATGTCCGGGAAATAGCCTTTCTCGATTCAGTTATTTATAATATAAGTAAGGTGTTCTGATAATGTGTACATACCATACATACCTTACCCTCATGTTCCCAGGTAATAAATATATAAATGGATAGATGGATGAAAAAATTTCCTGATGATCTGACGTTTGATTGGAAAGTTACAGTAGTGTCGGTGAAAAAATTAATTCGTATATTGATAAAACATTACTTATTGATGGGAAAAATTCCGCTGAAACGGAGGCGCGGCTTAATGAGTGTTATTCAAAAGCTTCACCAGGAACATTCTCGTGGGTTTACTGAATTTAAACGTAGCTGCATGAAGAACGATCATCTACCAGACTATGGTAGACCACAAGGGGTGGTTGAACTGAAAAACATAAAAAAACCAGAAAATGGCAAACCCTGAAGTGAACATTCAGGAGAAAGCTGAGGAATATGCTTTGTTTTTATGAATATTTGTTTATGGACAGCTGGTCCTGACGTTGCTAACATTAAACCAAAAACAACAACCACACGATGAAATTTGAATATCAAAACAAATTAAAATTTGTTTTTCTTCTACAATTTTAATTTCAAAAAAAATTTTATTCAAAAAACTTTCAGAATTAAATTAATGTCTAAAATAAGCACCGCTTACGTTTAATAGACGTATATAATCAAAACTCAATATATAATGTCAAATGGAATAAATAAACCAACAGATATACGAAAGTCATTAAAATTAATATCTGTTGGTTTATTTATTCCATTTGTCATTATATATTGAGTTTTGATTATATACGTCTATTAAACGTAAGCGGTGCTTATTTTAGACATTAATTTAATTCTAAAAGTTTTTTGGATAAAAATTTTTTGAAATTAAAATTGTAGAAGACAAACATATTTTAATTTGTTTTGATATTCGAATTTTGTTATATTGCTTCTATCAAGTAAAAAGCCTTTCTATTTTATTTAACCACACGATGTTTTCTAATACTGTTTAGAGGTCTCTAAACAGAATTAACAGGGATTTTTGGGTCGATATGTGTTGTGGAAAGTAGAGTAATTTTTTTGGTATAAAAAATTTTGCGGGTGCATGCGTATTTTCATAGTGAGTAACAAACACCCAAGCTGGACATATATGTCAGTCGCCAGTTAGTATTATACTCATGACTTGAACAAATATATACGTTCGATTCGAGTTTTCCCTTATTACTTGGAGAATTACACAATAATATTCGCAATTAAGATTCTCGCTATGAGACGCAATAAAAAATATAGATGAATGAATTGAGGAACCATGCAAAATTTTAGTTCGGGATCATTTACATTGTTTTCGAATGAGTTTTTGGTTTTTTGAATTTTTATTCAGTGAAAAAATTACTTAGACAATCTACAGCTTATGTAAAGTGTAACGAATAAAGAATATAAACGTCTTCAATAATTCCTCACAAAAATGCACCTCAATATTTTAGACAATTTCATCCTTCGTGCAAAACTATTCTACACATATTTTATACTTTCTTTAATTATACATACAATTCAATTTCTTCTTTTCACTTGAAAATTTTCGCAAGATGTTCTGCTCCTTTCGGCCGGATTTCAAAGCAATATTTTCTGATACTTAGGGCTAGGAGATTGAAATGAATTTTTTTATGTTTAAATGCTGAGTTGTGTTGCTTGGAGTAAATAATTTGCAACATATGGTCACATTCTGTCAACCCGAATTTTGAATCGAATATACTGAGATTGCGTTTCATATTTACGGTATGTTTGAACAGTTTTAGAACATATATATCTAATCTATGTATATTGTCATGGAATATACAGTTAAAATAAATAACTACACAAATATATTGAGGAAAAGACTCACCATTGTATATAAGTTGACACGTTAGAGTGAAAACAGACCAAATTCAATTAAATAATATCCATTATGATAGAAATATTAATAATTCAATTCATAAAAAAACTCACAAGCCAAAATTATAAAGAAAAAGGATATTTGGAGTACATAACGACTAGTCGAGTGAACATTCTTTGAACGGTGATCAAAAATCAGTAATCTTGTTCACAATTTATAAACAGAATTCACAGAGAGGTTTCAATTCACTATTATTCAATGCAAAACAACCAGAGTTGCGAGAAATAGAAGATTTGAATTTAGATATCTAATTTGAAATTGATGAAGAAGTTGTTGAAAAGATTTGTTACTATCATCAATCACATATAAACTTCAGTTAAATTATTGCCAAAGAACAAGCTTTATTAAATATAACTCAGCTGAATTATGTGAATAGGACAAATTTAATCAAAATTCAATTAATTAGGGAAAATATAGTGTCTACGTCAGATATTTTGAAATTATGAATGAAGAAAATATCCTTGAAGATGTTCATGCACCCATAAATTTGTATTATAATAGCATCTAAGCTAAAGAAATTCAATCAATTTCATAGGTAATTTTAAATAATTTATAAGTTATAAGCATGTGAAGATAAACTTTGGTAAATTTTGACACTTCAAATACTTTACGGATGAAAAGTAAGACTTTCACTGTTCTGTTTAACATGAAACATACATCAAAATGTAGTTCAAAAAATATGTTAGTTTTCAGCAGTCATTTCAAACTGAGAAATATTGTAAATTTTTTAAAACCAGTGAGAGCATCATTTATTTGATAATTTTGCTTTGAAATTCAATTTTTCGAGGAAAATATAAAAGGACGAAACAGAGGAGATCCAATCCAAAAATTTTATATCAGAGTTCATGTGATTTTGTCTCAAAATAAAACATTTCTCTCCTCAATAATCCAGTTCCAAATCCTAAAAGAAATTAACATTATTATTATTGTGAATGGAAATGTGATAAAAATACGTTATCTGAGTCTGGTGAATGGAAAAATCCCATAGAAATCAAGTATAAAATGAATTGGATGTTAAGAAGAAATCAAGTAGGTTGGCTCTAATCTTGGAACATTCCAGAAATATCATTCTCCAATCAAATACATTCCTGAAACGGAGGAAGGACATTACAAGGAACATAGGGAAATTGGTGACCAAATTTACCAAAGGTAGAACTAATTTTCTTTCTGTAAAACTTGCCAATTAAAATCGAAACATTTCTTGTTTATATTAGAGTTACGATTTTTAGAATAAAGGTTAGGTTAGCAAAGAACATATAAGGGATCAGTCATTACATTTTTCAGTAGTCACTGATTTTTATATGTCAAATTACTTAGATTCAATATATATTTAAAAAATTAACTAATTAAAAATTCAAATTGAACCCTTCCTAATAAAACAAATCCAAATCAATAATATTAAAATTTCAATTTCAATTACAAAATTATAATCTCAAGAGTTAGCTGGCGCACACATAAATCATTCACTTAGTTACAAGGGTGATTCAACAAGTATTCTATATTCAAACTTAAGAAAAGTAAAATTCTATGAGTAAAATTTAACCCATTCGATAGTGAACATTGCTAATTAATAATAATAATAAAAAAACATATATTTATTTTATGATAAATGGCACCCAAAACGTGAGACCGATAATTAATTACAATTATAATTTATTTATTACATTTATTTTATATATATATACATATATATATATATATATATATATATATATATATATATATATATATATATATATATATGTATATATATATATAAAATAAATGTAATAAATATGTGCATATTAGCATGGGGCGGCGCTTTAAAATCACAATTATATATATATATATATATATATATATATATATATATAATTGTGATTTTAAAGCGCCGCCCCATGCTAATATGCCATATCGAATATGACTTTCAGCGAGCGCATAATATATGGTCAACAATTAATGTATTGTTAGAATTTCTTGTGAGTATTTCAGTTTATGAAGAAAAATTGATTTCTTGATAGTGTATTTTATGTGTACATCCCATTTCATATGGCAATCTATTATCACTCACAGATACTTGTTATTTGCTTTAGCCGCAATTATTAAGTCAGTTTCTCCGTCAGGTATTCTCATATGGCTGAAATGGGGGAGATTCGTTTTATTGCAGCTAAAAGGCGTATAATTCATTTTCTGAAAATTTATTTTTAGTAATCTGCCTTCAAGCCAGTTTTTGCTCAGGATAAAGTCCGCTTCTACCCACCATTTGTTTCACCTCTTTCCATATATTAGTATTGTAAAACATCGCGCTATCATCGGCAAAACCAATAATGTCTCCTTCAATTTCCACAGAAAACCATCCATTCAGATATATATGAACAGTAAAGGCCCAAGGACCATACCTTGAGGCACACCGTATTTAACAGCTAAGTGTTCGCTAGTTAGGTCGTTTATTTTGACAGTTTGACGTCTGTTGGTGATGTAACGTCTGAATAAGTCTAGTGCAGTATTTCTGATAGTTATATCTTCTGGAAATCTGAAGTCTGGAAGAGTAATTCGTGACTAACTGTGTCAAATGTCTTCAAGAGATCAATTAATATACATAGGTATGTCTTGTTTTCATTCAACGAGTTGTGTATTTTTTAAGTCAGAGAGAGAATGGAGTCTTGCGAGGAAAGTTTTCTGTTGTAATGCATACTATCGTTCAGATATTATATTATATCTTTTCGTATAATTTTGGAGTCTGTTCTTCAGCACCTTTTCGAAAATTTTTGATAAGTGAGAGATCAGAGATAAAGGCCTATAATTATCCGCTAGTTTCCTGTCGCCCATTTTGTGTATTGGAACAAAAACCGAATCTTTGAATGCTTTGGGCCATGTGCCAGATTCCATGCACTTCTTGAAGACATAGGTGAGTGGGTTAGCTCTATATGCCACTATGGTTTTAAAGGTTTCCGCTCAGATCATCCGGTCCTACGGCTTTATGGTTTTTCGGATAGAAGAACAAACGAGTTTGGGAGGGACGGTCTATTAATTTCGAAGTGTGGATCAGGGTTTATATTTTCGGCGAGTTTCCTCCCAATGTTATTGAATGTTACATTGAATTCATTCGCGACTTTATCATTAGTTATTGTCCCTCCTAGTTAATTTTTAATATCATTCACTTTGATCTTTGCCATTTTAGTATCACTTACTTCTCGCACGACGTCCCATAGAGCTTTTGCATTTGATTTACTGGTTTCGATTTTGTTCTTGTAATATTCAAATTTAGTTTTGTCAGTAAGCGTTGACAATCAGTTTCTGAGTTTTTTATACTGGTTCCTCAGAATGTCATCATTTGGGTTTCTCCTCATTAATTTTACCAATTTCTTTTCCGTATCAGTTGACTTGAGTAACGCATATGTCATCCAGGGAGCAATTTTAGTGTTTTTTCTTTTGATATTAATAATTAATAAAAGTTTTCGTGAAGATAAAGTTTGATACACTACTCTGTCAAGAAAGTACCGGGAATTTTCAATTAAAACAACATTTTTACATTTAGTCGTCCAAATTTATTGGGTCGCCTTCAAAATAGGCTCCATTTGCTCCAATACATCTATGCCAACGGCACTTCCAATTATCGAAACATTTTTTATAGGCGCTTTCCGGGATGGACTTTAGCTCTCGCGCCGAATTTTGTTTTATGGCTTCAATCGACTCAAAACGGGTACCACGAAGGGGCAATTTTAGTTTTGGGAAGAGGAAAAAGTCGCAGGGAGCCAAATCCGGCGAATACGGTGGTTTCTGAAGCACGTTTGTCGAATTTTTGGCGAGAAAGTCAGTCACAATCGTAGCTCGGCGAGAAGGCGCGTTATCGTCATGCAAAATCCATGAGTTGTTCGCCCACAAATTTGGCCGCTTCTTACGGATACGCAAACGTTTCATAACGCCTAGGTAATACTCCTTGTTTACCGTCTGACCCTCTGGAACGAATTCGTAGTGCACCACGCCACGGATATCGAAGAAAACAATGAGCATCACCTTCATTTTCGAGCGGCTTTGGCGTGGTTTTTTCGGTTTCGGCTCATTTTTTGCCACCCATTCCGATGATTGCTGGCTTGTTTGCATATCGTACTCGTAGACCCAGGTCTCATCACCAGTTATAATGCGTTCCATGAATGTAGAATCGGAATTACAGCGATCCAGCATGTCTGAAGCAACCTGTTCGCGATGATGTTTTTGAAGAAAATTCAGGTCTTTCGGACTCGTGGGATATCTTAAGATCAAGTGCTATCTCTCTCAAGCTGGTACGACGGTTTTCCAGCACCCTTTCCTCAATTTTATCGACGTTATCTTCGATCAAAGCCGTCGATGGGCGACCACTTCACGACCGTCCTTGAAGGCTCTGTACCACTGATATGCACGAGTTTTCGATAGAGCATTATCACCAAAGGCCTTTTGCAACATTTTCAATGCATCGGCACACGAAAATTCATTTGCAACACAAAACTTTAAACAAATTCGTTGCTCAACGTAATCACCCATAGTAAAAATCGGCACGCACTCTGACATCGACTGACTTAATCAGCTGTTGCAAACACACTAGTTGAAAGATCCCGCTCAAGCTTGGCATAGTAATTAAGGACAGTGGTACCAACCTAAGAAAAAAAAATTTACCTGCCTCATTGCCCCGCCAGATTTAAATCTATAATTCCCAGAATGTATGTACACGAAGAGTTTCAATAAACCCGTATGTTGCTGAGTCCGGATCTATCTCGGCGTATAATGAATCCCAAGTCTGGTTTCTCAGTTGGTTTTCAAGTTTCGTATGATCGATATATTTCACTTGTTCCTGTGCCTTGATGTGCTTGACTTCCTCAAAAACAAGCTGCAAAACCATGGAAAAGATCTGTAACATCACTCTGTAATATCAAAGGCAACATCTGATCCAGTATGTTAGGTTTTGAATTGACAAATATATGGTCGATGCAAGAACTGTGTTCACTTTGAATTCTTGTTGGGTTTTTTATTGAAGAAACGTATCCGAACTCGTTCAAGGTGCTGTTGCACTCTATGATACTGTATATTCGTTATCATCCAATAAATCAATGTTGAGATCACCAATAAACAAGTTATAATTTTCAGGTTGGTAAATTGTGCCCTCAAAGTTTGGTTACCTATGAATGAAAATTTGTTTTCTACTATTCACAGTGATTTTGATTTGCAACATATTTATCCAATTTAGCGGAATAAATGAAAAGGTGTAGGTATACTCGCACTTAATGTAAACAACCACTCCATCATTTCGTTGAAAAACTACTTAGTTATACAATTTAGTATATCCATTTAAATTATAAAGATCTGTGTTTTGTATTGCCCATATTTTTCTTAAAACCACACAATCGAAGTCAATCGATATATTCTCTAAAAGCAGTTTGAATTCTTCCAGGTTTCTACCTTTACTGCGTATATTCTGACGGATTATTTTGAAATTAAATGAGTTGTTGATTTTCAATAATTCTTTGCACTCTTGTGGATATTCTAATGAATATGTTTCTACTGTTTCAACAGCAAAGTCACATATTGATACATTTTTGACTAACTGAAGTAGAATAAAGTTCACCTGCTTTTTGTTATGAGATTATTATTTTTTGATAACTATCAGTTTACATAACTAGAAAGGGGGCATTGGTTTTTGTTGAACATAATAAATGAATAAAATAAGGCTCTACTTATTAGATCTAAGGACACCTCTAGCTGTTTGCCTGGATAACGGCACTGCGGTGTAATCGTTTTTAGAGTCAGAAATTTTTTTCCAGAGAAACCATTTAAAGAATATAAAAAATAATTCAAGATTTAGTAGAAATTGTTGAGAAGAAGAATCAAAATGCTTCTGTGACATATATGATGATAATTCAAAAAATAAAATTCTGTGTTTCAATTTCAAACTTGATACCAGTCATGAAACATGTAAACAGCATGTGGATTTTTGTTCATAATTTTTTCTTGGAGAGTAAGTTTGACTTTTGTTCTTGTGTTCAATTCTCAATGTTAAAGCTATCTGATGATTGAAAATAATACAAATGATATACATAATACGGCTTATATTTAGAATTGACTATATTATCATAAATGTAGTTTTCGGGTATCACATTAGGGAAAGAAGAATACGTATACATGTGGTATATTATGTCATAAAAATTTTTTTCTAGAAAAATATTAATATTGTATTGATAGAATGCATAATTTTAAAATATATAGTGAAAGTTTTTCAGATTTCTGATATTTTTAATAGCTCATCCTCCTTATTGTATTACATAGTAATTTCACTCTGAATTTTTTATGTAGGTTTCAGAACAAATTTCAAAAAAATACAACAGTTTTAAATCATTACCCCATTTATACTCAATAAGTTCATTTTATTTATTTATTAATTCGAGTAATTGTCAGATACACATAAATCAATTATTGAATGGTAAACATAAGGCAATCTTCATCATGGAAATAATCAAGATATAGATATGTCCTGAGAATACTATAATTTGAAATTTTAGTTATCTCAAATTAAGATTAGTGCAGCGTTCTATAAAACTTCATTTAGAAATGCATATCAATTTAGGATAACCAGCACAATCATTTGAATTTCATAGGGAAAATGTATCATCTGAAATTCAATCCAAAGCAGCACTTCAAGCATTTTTATTGTAGTTAATCCAAGATCTCTTAATTGGTAAATATATCCTATTTTTCAAATTATAAAATATAGTTAAGAAAAAGGAATAGTTGCAAAATGGCGAATGCGCAGGAAAGTGTCGGGAAATAAGATGTGCTATACAGCGGGCTATTTAAAATTTTCATTTTTGATCGGCTATAAATGGAAAATTAACGAATATTTTTTCAGAGTTATGAGTTCATTAGAAAGGCTGAACCTTGACATTCACGAATGAAAAACAATATCATGTTTTGAAAGCTTAGTTGTTAGAGCTTTGGGTTCGGAATCGAAAGGTTCAAATCCTGTTCAGATGGAAAAGAAATTTTCTAGTTGGACGGGTTTCGACATATCTCTAATCCCCAAATTCGATAGCTCTTATTCACATAACCTCCTAGGGAAAAATGAGCTTCATAGCTAAAGATGATTTTTCCGGGAAAATGCTCATGTTCGACTTTGCGAAGTAGAAACAAATCGAATTTTCACGAGGTTCTTCTTCTTGCACTAATTGAACTTTGTAAGCCTTTATACTTAAGTCTAAGTGCAAAATTATCCTCAGAGAAGTGCGAGAAATATTGAGTTCTGGAGCACGATGACCAATCGATATTGATGGAGGCTCAGCCACATTTTGAGCTACAGCAGCAATGTTTACAGGTATGCTCACTGGACGAGAGTGAACGAATAGTTTTATCGAATAACGATCTACATTCATGAACACGCTTCACAAATTGATCCAAAAATTGGCGTTGGGCAGTTTGGATAGAAGATTCACCACTTTGGAGAAAAGTTTTTAATATTTCCCTATTTTTTCAAGCATAAATCGTTAATATCAAATAAATATATATATATATATATATATATATATATATATATATATACATATATATATATATATATATATATATATATATATATATATACATATATATATATATATATATATATGTATATATATATATATACATATATGTATATATATATATATATATATATATATATATATATATATATATATATATATATATATATATATATATATATATATGTATATATATATTGTCATGGTATTTACAGTTAAAATAAATAATTACACAAATATAAAGGAAAACACTCACCGTTATATATAAGTTGACTCGTTAGAGTATAACCAGAGCAAAATTCTTTAAATAATATCCATTCTGACAGAAATATTAATAATTCAATTCGTAAAAACACTCACAAGCTAAAATTATGAAGAAAAAACATATTCAGGATACATAACGACTAGTCGATTGAAAATTCTTTGAACGGTAATCAAAAAACAGTAATTTTGTTAACAGTTTATAAATAGAATCCACAGGGAGATTTCAATTTACAATTATTCAATATAAAACCAGCCAAAGTTGCAATAAATAGAAGTAATTTGAATTTAGATATCCAATTTGAAATTGATGAAGAATTTGTTGAAAAGATTTGTTATTAAAATGAATCACATATAAACTTTAGTGAAATTGTTGACAAAGAACAAGCTAAATTAAATATAACTCACCAGAATGATGTAAATAGTACAAATTTGATCACAATTCACTTAATTCAATGAAAGATAGCATCTACGTCAGATATTTTCAAATGATTAATGTAAGAGAGATCCTTCAAGATGTTTAGGCATCAATAGAATTGTAATAGCATCTAAGCTAAAAAAATTTAATCAATTTCATAAGTAATATTAAGTATTTTATAAGTTATAAGCATTAGAAGTTAAAATTTGTTAAATTTTGACACTTGAAATACTTTACGAACGAAAAGCAAGACTTTCACTGTTCTGTTTAACATGAAACATACATCAAAATGTAGTTTAAAAAATAAGCTAATTTTCAAAAGTAATTTCAAATCAGGAAATATTGTAAATTTTGTAAAATCATCAAAAGCATCATTTTTATATAATTTTGACAGAAGCTAGTTAGCTTTGAAATTCAACTTTTCTTGAAAACTATAAATAGGGCAGACACAGGAAAAGTCGGCAGTCTCCAATTATATGCAGAGCAGAATCCTTGTCGGTCCATAATTTAAAAAGTGCCAAAAAAGTAACATCATCTGAAAAAAGAAGATTATTTGATTATTGTGAATGGAAAGTGAATCCAGAAAATACATTACCTGAATGTGAATGGAAAAATATCACATAGAAATCAAGTTTCAAACGAATTGGATATATCGAAGAAAATCAACAAAGTAGCCTGTGAATTTCAGAACATTCTAGAAGTGTTGTTTCCAACGAAACCAGTGTTGTTCCTGAAACAAAAAGGGCCAAGTAAAAGTAACAATCTTAACTTGAGGAACAAACTTACCAAAGGTAGTAAAATTCGATCCTGTAAATCTTTCCACAAAGAAGTTGAGAAATGATAATCACTGTTTACATTACAATTACGTTAGGATATTTAGATAAGGTTAGGTTTACATAGAATTAGATTTAGGTTATTCATCACTGATTATAATATTTCAAATTACTTCCATAAAATATAATTCAAAAATTCAATCTTTTTAGAAAATTCAAATTGAACCCTCCCTCAAATATTAATCAAATTTAATAATATTTTAATTTCAATTATTCAAAATTATAATCTTAAGAGTTAGCCGGAATCATAGAATACAGCAACTAGATACAAGGGTGATCTAATAATTATCTAATTAATATTTATTCACAAAATTTTCTTTAATATAATACCATAACAAATTGTCGCCCAACGCGTGGCTGGAAAATTTGAATTTTTAGCATAAATTCTTAACTGAAATTGCATGAAGTGATATTCATTAATTACAAAATGGAAACAAAAAGTGAAACCTTAATTGGCGAAAAAGGAGATGATGAAAACACACAAGGAACGAGCAAGGATCAGAAAGGAAGAGACCCAAGAATAATGGAAATATTATTAGCCATGAACCAAAAATTGACAGAAATGAAACAAGAATTGATACAAGAAATGAGAGAAAATACAGAAAGTTTTATAAATACATTAAAAGCAGAAAATAAAAAATGGGGAGAGACAAATGAGAAAAAGAAAGGTAAAGAAGAGATGAATAAAAATAAATCAGAAAATGACATAAACGAACAGAATAAAAATGATATTGATAATCACACAGAAGTTGAAGAAAATGAAACAGAAATAATGAATAATAATACAATAAATATAAATGAATATGAAAATAAATTACCGATCATGAATAATAATATTATAAATGAATATGAAAATAAAATACCGATGATGAATAATAATGCTATAAATACAGAAGAAATCCCAATGAGGAATAATAATGCTGCAGAGGAATATGAAATGGAAGATGATAAACCAATTTATAATAATGTTAATGGAAATAAAATACAAATGACTATTGATGAGATGATTATAAATGAAACAGGTAATGAAAATGACATTACAATTAATGAATTAATACTAGACAATGACGATTTGAAGAATCGAAATGACTTCAAATATTATCGAGATAAAAATAAGAGAATCACAATGAAAAACAATGACATGTATTTACAAAATGATTTAAGACACGATTACATGAAGAAAAAGTTGAAATTGAAGGAAATAAATATGACAAAAATTAGAGAAAATCTAATTGACCAGAATGAACCTGAACTAATGAACTTTCAAAGAATAATTAAAAAGGGTAAAAATAAAAATTTAATGTTATGTATGGGGACAAAATTTATCGAAATTAAACTGAATACTAGTAAAAAGAAATCTTTCATGCATCAAATGAAAAGAGAAAAATTAAACTGGCATTGCCATACAAAATCAAAAACAAAAAATGAACACAATGCACAAAAAGTAAAGAGAAAATACAGACAAAAATATGAAAATAAAATCAAGAAAATGGGAAGAAAGATTGGAAGGAAATATGTGAGAATGAAAGAAGGAGACATGATTCCAACACAACTACATATAAAGTACCAAAAAAATAAAACTCAATGCCCAAAAATAAAACCTCCATTAAATGCATTTTTTACAACAGAGAATGCAAAATATTTTAAAAATTTCAGAGTAAAAGTAAAGAAAAGAAATGAATCACAAGTCACTAGTAGTTCCAATAACACACACGAATTTATTCCTACTTTTAAATGAAAACAATAAAAGATTTTGAAAATTGGTGGATACGCCAAATAATAAAATATACATTAAAGTTTCAAATCAATAAATAAAATAATAAATTGCAAAAATTATAGATTAAAATTTTATTACTATTACAATTCAAAATACATGATTATATTTCACAGTTCAGTAGTACATTTCAAAAATCAAAATTAATATTATCCTATAATGTTCACAAAGATTCACATTTATTTAAAAATTCAAAATATTTATTCTAATTCCTTTATCATCAGAATAAACAATTTGATTTTGGGGAATTTGTCATGGTATTTACAGTTAAAATAAATAATTACATAAATATAAAGGAAAACACTCACCGTTATATATAAGTTGACTCGTTAGAGTATAACCAGAGCAAAATTCTTTAAATAATATCCATTCTGACAGAAATATTAATAATTCAATTCGTAAAAACACTCACAAGCTAAAATTATGAAGAAAAAACATATTCAGGATACATAACGACTAGTCGATTGAAAATTCTTTGAACGGTAATCAAAAAACAGTAATTTTGTTAACAGTTTATAAATAGAATTCACAGGGAGATTTCAATTTACAATTATTCAATATAAAACCAGCCAAAGTTGCAATAAATAGAAGTAATTTGAATTTAGATATCCAATTTGAAATTGATGAAGAATTTGTTGAAAAGATTTGTTATTAAAATGAATCACATATAAACTTTAGTGAAATTGTTGACAAAGAACAAGCTAAATTAAATATAACTCACCAGAATGATGTAAATAGGACAAATTTGATCAAAATTCACTTAATTCAATGAAAGATAGCATCTACGTCAGATATTTTCAAATGATTAATGTAAGAGAGATCCTTCAAGATGTTTAGGCATCAATAGAATTGTAATAGCATCTAAGCTAAAGAAATTTAATCAATTTCATAAGTAATATTAAGTATTTTATAAGTTATAAGCATTAGAAGTTAAAATTTGTTAAATTTTGACACTTGAAATACTTTACGAACGAAAAGCAAGACTTTCACTGTTCTGTTTAACATGAAACATACATCAAAATGTAGTTTAAAAAATAAGCTAATTTTCAAAAGTAATTTCAAATCAGGAAATATTGTAAATTTTGTAAAATCATCAAAAGCATCATTTTTATATAATTTTGACAGAAGCTAGTTAGCTTTGAAATTCAACTTTTCTTGAAAACTATAAATAGGGCAGACACAGAAAAAGTCGGCAGTCTCCAATTATATGCAGAGCAGAATCCTTGTCGGTCCATAATTTAAAAAGTGCCAAAAAAGTAACATCATCTGAAAAAAGAAGATTATTTGATTATTGTGAATGGAAAGTGAATCCAGAAAATACATTACCTGAATGTGAATGGAAAAATATCACATAGAAATCAAGTTTCAAACGAATTGGATATATCGAAGAAAATCAACAAAGTAGCCTGTGAATTTCAGAACATTCTAGAAGTGTTGTTTCCAACGAAACCAGTGTTGTTCCTGAAACAAAAAGGGCCAAGTAAAAGTAACAATCTTAACTTGAAGAACAAACTTACCAAAGGTAGTAAAATTCGATCCTGTAAATCTTTCCACAAAGAAGTTGAGAAATGATAATCACTGTTTACATTACAATTACGTTAGGATATTTAGATAAGGTTAGGTTTACATAGAATTAGATTTAGGTTATTCATCACTGATTATAATATTTCAAATTACTTCCATAAAATATAATTTAAAAATTCAATCTTTTTAGAAAATTCAAATTGAACCCTTCCTCAAATATTAATCAAATTTAATAATATTTTAATTTCAATTATTCAAAATTATAATCTTAAGAGTTAGCCGGAAACATAGAATACATCACTTATATACAAGGGTGATCTAATAAGTATTCATTCACAAAATTTCATTAAAATAATTCCATTACAATATATATATATATGTATACAGAAAAACTTTTCAGGATATTCGGTCTAAAAGGATTAGTGAAACACTTTTAGCATTCAAGCTTTTGATAAACTTTATAACCTTCCTCAAGGATCTGTAATTAAAACAAAATTTCCATCAATAGAACAAAGGACTACAGTAACTAGACTAACGTACATATAGAGTGATTGCTTTCTTATGTTGTCGAAATAATACAGACGGATAAAACTGTCTATTCAGTTTAGTCTCACTCACACTAAGACAACTAATTTCAAATTGCATACACCTTAACAAAGTACTAAAGTTCATTATAAAATTGTTTCGTCACAACATTCATTCATGTCAGCAAATATTAAGTCGTAATTAAAAATAATGTGACACCTATGTCATGTTTACCGAATATGACAATTGAACTGTCATTTTCATAGAATTCTTATTCTTATTATTGATTAATATATCGCAGTTGGACATGATTATTTCCTGTCCACCTTTCACGAATTAAAATGCAATAGGTAAAGTGGATTGAATACATATTCGTTATCCAAAATAGCACACATATTCATTTGACAATTGAAGTAATTAGGCTAAATCTGTCGTTCTCCAGAACGTCATGAGTATAAGTATATATAAGTATATAAATATACTTATATATAATTAGGCTATATCTGTCGTTCTCCAGAACATCATGTGGCTAATAAGTATATATATATATATATATATATATATATATATATATATGTACTTATCAGCCACATGACGTTCTGTCTGGAGAACGACAGATATAGCCTAGTTACTTCAATTGTCAAATGAATATTTGTGCTATTTTGGATTACGAATATGTATTGAATCCACTATACCTAATGCATTCTAATTCGTGAAAGATGGACAGGAAATAATCCTTAAAAGGTAGCCGATATTCCACAGCAAGGTGCAGAAACATGTTTTGAAGGGTTATTTTTAAAAATTCCCCTTAAAATATTCATTTGTGGAAGTGACAAACAAATCCTCTCATGTATATGGAAATCAGCATCGCAAACTTTCAAAAACAACGAACCTAATGTGGAGTTCGAAGAAGCGAAAACAAGTTATCCTGCTCGCAAAATCTACTGAATACATTACTCGGGCGAAAGACACATCGTCAGTGTGAGCTTGGATTGTTCAAATCCCATAAGTTTTGTCCTCAAAATCCTAGTAGGCTGTCATCGAAATAATACAAATTTAAATGGTTACATATGTAGAAAGTACGGAGCTGAGTTTGACTTTGACTAAACTATTTGAAATTTTTCATTTTGAATTTGAAAATTTATCGAACCTATGAAAGTCTTTCACTTCGAATTATAAATTGTCTAATTTGAAAAGAGTTTACAGTTAGACTCACAAATCTAGACCTTTGTATAGAAAAACGCCCGAAAATTACCTCAATCATGAAATAATTTACGAAAGTAAAGAGATGTTCTTCGTTATTGCAGTTATTCAATCTGGAAATGCATGCGTTTTCTGCGTTCAGAACCAAAGGTTTAAATTACTGAAATGAAGGTTAGATTATATTTTGGCGATTAATCGATTCACAAAAAATTTTGAATAATAATTATATATAATAAATAAATGAATAAATAAATATAGGCGATTTCATATCAATGTCTGGAGGTATTGATAAATAAATCGGCCAATTTCTACTTTAGTGTTAAATAAACTCAGACTGCACCATAAACTGTTTATTCAACATATTGAAATTACACTTGAACGTCTTAGAAATACAACATCAACAACACTTTATGCAAAACAGCTTCTGAACTCCTCCATCTTTATAACCTAGTTCGACTCTCATCTAAAAGGTTCCCTCTATTAACTCTCTATTCGCAAACTGACCTGTCTGCCAACTGCCTTCTCCGCGAACTGCCTCGAACTTCCTCCTTCACCAACTGCTCATTTTGGACTGGCTGTATGCGAAGTCACTGCCCTTAAAGTGGCCTATTCCGTCTCCGACTGCCCCACCTATAACCACCCATCCATCATACAAGATGGGGGGTGGTGGACAAACGAACTAAAGCTTGCCAAGAAAAACCTCAACCGATGGAGGAAGAGGCTAAGGCAAGCTAAAAGAAGGGCAGATCCTCAAACAGTAATCGACAGGAACAGATCGGAGGTCAGAACCATCCGAAACAACTATACCAGCTCAATAATGGAAGCGAAACTTGAAAATTGGCAAAACTTTGTCAAAAAAGAAACCTTAAAGTCACCATGGTCGGTGGTTTACAAAGTGATAACTGATAAACTATCATTACCACCACTTCTGAGCTCAGTAAGAACACCAAGCGCGGCTATACGAACACCTGGCGAGAAACCACGGAGGCAATACTGGAACGCCTCATTCCGCCAGATACAATAAAGGACGATTCAGCAGTTCAATCAACAGTGCGTGATGAAAACCGTTTGATTACTCACAAAAAGTGAGTGCCTTCGAAAAATGGGAAATCGAAAACGCAATAGGCAACATGCGCAAAAACTGCACCCCTGGTTCTGATAGAATCTCAGGATTCATTATCCGAAGAGTCTGGACTAGCAACCCAGACTCTCTCATAAAATTGTATAATTTCTGCCTTCGGCTATCATATTTTCCTAAGGCTTGGAAAACGGGTAAAATTGGTCTTCTACTGAAGAACAATAATAAAATGCTTGACGATGCAAACTCATACCTGCCGGTATGCCTTTTAAATGAGATGGGCGAGCTACTGGAAAGACTAATATTGGCGAGAATCACTCCAATATACTCGTCTTCTGGCGATGATTCGGAGAATCAGTACGGCTTCCGTACCCGGAAATGCACTGAGGATGCTGTTAGCAGGGTAGTCGACTTTGCCCGCGGCTCAGAAAAGCGAAGAAGGCTTTTGACTTCATGTGGTGGCCTTCCGTTTTGCGCAGATTCCGATCTGCCCTACCGGATTTGGCATACTACGGGATCATTCGCTCATACCTTACTGACAGATTCATCTCCTTCTCGCAGGGCGGTTGCTAGTATAAGAGGAGTGTTAACAGAGGATGTCCTCAGGGATCGGTCTTAGGGCCCTTCTTGTAGAACGTGCTCTTAGACGAACTATTGGCTCTTCTCCCCACTGAGAATGGAGAGAGTCTGGCATACGCTGATGACCTGGCTATTCTAGTCAGTGCAGACAGCAGGAAAGGTTTAGAAGAAAACCTTCAAAAATTTATAGACTCAGCGCTAACTTGGCTAAGCGAAAACAAAATATCGCTTTCATTGCAGAAGACACATTGTGTCCTTCTCCACAGCAAACTAGATCGAAACCGTCCCCACACGGTTCGTGTCAACGGAAACCGGTGGGAACCTTAGACTACTTACCTGGGGGTCGTACTCGACACTGGCCTTACGCTGTTGCCTCACATCAAATACCTAAGGAGCAAGGTAGATGGGCTGAACATGAAATTTAGAAGACTGAGCAAAATACTCGGAGATGCGGGAAAAACGTACATGAGAGTATACTATAACGCCATGTTCATTCCGGTGGTTCTATACTGCTCGTCAGTGTGGATGCACCGAACGAATAATAAATTATTTTTCCGAAATCTGTCGGCATACCATAGGTCTATATTACTCACTATGAGTTACGCATGCCGCATTGTTTCTACCCCAGCACTGGAGGTTATAACAGGCAAAATTCCGCGTAGCCTAATGGCAGAATATTTTTCCGCCAAATACCACTTCCAAAGAATACACCTGCAAGGGTAGGATATTCAGAGCACAACCGGATCTTGAGACAAATACTGTAGAGAATCTATGGGAAATGCTCATTCACTCCTGGCAAGAAAGCTGGGATGAATGTACAACCGGTAGAACCACTCATAAATGGCTGCCAGAGGTAAACTTTGCGATCGAGAATGCATTTTTTCGGCCGAACTACCCACTTACATCCTTTTTCACTGGAAATGACCCATTTCGGGCAAATCTAAATCGACTTAATCTCTTTCCCACCGCATCCTGTGAATGCGGGATAGAAAATAAAACTACGGAACACACGCTATACTTTTGTATTCTGCATAGCTCAATAAGGCCCCCAGGTTTGGCTGGGCTAGCCGAGAAAGATCTAATCAGATCAAAAGATTTATATGGTACTATATCTAATACTACAAGCTTGATGCTAAGTTCCATCTACAGCCATCGATGTGCTCGGTATCACTAGGTGTCAGAAATCGTAGGACTACAGTCAATATGTAACCTGCTGCAAATCTGTTAGCTCTCTAATAAATAAATTTGAACACAACGAAATGTTCAAAATTTTCAAAAATTTCAATACTATTTTATGCTTATTATAAACGATCATAATGACCGTCAATGATCAAAGTAAATTATGTTGCGAAGTTGCGATTCCCTGCTACATTTCAGTGCTCGTATTCCTTTTCAAGTTTACAACGTTAGACTTAAAAGGATAAAATACGATGATGTGCTAGTTACCAAAAGTGACTAAGAGCGCTGCTCGTAAGCTACATGTAACATTTTTCTGAGTGTCCCCACCTATACTTAAGTCGGTAACATTCGACTTCCGCTTATTGGACAACTCTGAGATACTTTCATCAATAAGGAGTGTGAGCTATGTTAATAGAAAGTCCTACAAATTGAGACGGTGTAACACACATCTGTATAACAGTTCCAAACTCAAACAAACTCGATAAGGTTTTGTTGATCACAGGGGCAAAGGGCAGACATGCGCACGTTTCAAACTGATTGGTTTTCATCAGTATATGTATGCCAGTGACTACAAATCTGTCAAGTATCTGTTTTCTCTATACGCACAGACACTAAGATATTAATCATACACTAGTGCCATCTAAAGGATGCATACATACATACAAGACAAACCTTTGGAACTAATTCAATTGAAGAAATGTATTCCTGATGTGCGCATGTCTGCAATTTGCACTTGTGATCAACAGAACCTTATCGAGTTTGTTTGAGTTCGGAACTGTTATACTGATATATGTTGCACTGTCTCACAGATCAGCCGAATTAATTTATTTGAATCTTTGATATTATATCAATCAGCGCGATGAATATAAGAATGGGGACTAATCTCAAGACACCCCCATATCCTTTTTACAGGAAGCTGTTGCCAATTTTTGGTTCAGCAATAAATCTGTTCTTTTTTATGACCACTCAAGCTTCTACGATAACATGCACCATTTCAAATATCGTGTAGCCGCACTGCTAAAGGACAGAAAGTGCTTTCGATCTAGCCGCTATCACAAAATATTGACCAACCGAGGTATTTCCATAACCCTTCGCTTAAGTAACCCATACAGGTAGAGTTCCATCTATAAATCATTTACAAAGTGAAAACTCAATTTCTAGGCTCAAGAAATTGAATTCCTGCAATTATATAATTAAGAATGGATTACATTTCTACAAGAACAAAACCGACTCTTTTTCCTGAAATCTTTGATTGTTTCGGTTTGTAGTTGATGGAAATTTATCTCTAAATTTATTAAATAAAAACAGTTTCACCTTCCCCAAATTTCTATTATTCTCAAAATTATTGTTTCTTCATACCGTGACGTCTATAGTATTGGATTATTTATACTATACAATTTGATCACTGATTATAATATACAAAGAAACTCTCAAGTACTAAACTCTTCTCACAAAAATATAGAGGTCCGACGAAAAAACAGAAGAATGAGGCAATTGAAAGATCAAAGAGTTCTAAATGAATCCCCTACGGCTTAACATTTCTGAATAAAATTATGGAATCCCCTAATAACTGTAAACTATTTTTTCACCCTTTAAGTATCATTCGCTATCTATATTTTTTGTGAACAGAGTTTAATACTTGAGAATTTTTTTGCATTGTATACTTAATTTAAATACTCACCTGATGAAATCATGGTTTGGCTAAACAATTGTCGTGAAAACAATGAGATCAGCGGAAGTTGTTATTGTTCTTCTGTCAATCTGGCTTATGGATTTCAACTTCACTTTATTCTTCAAAATAAACCAAAACCTACTTATAAAAATTCAGATGATTCAAGCCTAGGAAACGAGGGAACCACAAAAATGCACTTTTTCCCCTATTCCACCAATGGAAATAATTTTGATTCAAATTAACATTTACTTGACGACCATGATGGTGCTGACATTGAAGAGAAGTGTCATATTTTTCAATAGAATTGGTTGCTTATCAGTTAAGAATTCGTGATATGTGTTGCTGTGATGGCGGCAGTTTAATCGAGCCGACGACTGCTCTATTAGATATTTCAGTCCATAAATTGAACTAAAACCGATATCGTGACTTATCTTCTCTCTTTTTTTATCCAATTATGATACAGCAGTCATGCAAATTGCGAAGTTTCATGTATCCATCTCTTGTACAAGAAGACTCGTGGCTCTAAATTATCTCATTAAAACAATATGAATATTCATTATGTTTTCTTAGCATTTTCCATTAAAATTGTACTCGTACAATGCAATTTCTTGGTAGCGAGATTCGAATTCTTCATATGGGTGATAATTGTGATGATAACGATTCAATGGGCAGTGGATATCTTTACGACATTATATTATTAGCGTGAAAATTAGCGGTTCTGTCATACCCATATATCTAAAATGTTGCCATGTTAAGTTATAATTCCTACCCTGAACCCTCCAAATACAACCTCACCGCAGCTCGATCAAAACGGGCCCTTCACCGTAAATCGAGTGCATGTCGGTATATCCTCGTGTCTGTGGAAAATATTTACGAACATTTTTAACAAAACAACGTCTAAAATGATCATATTTTTAAATAACAGAAAACTTCCGTAAGTACTTCACCTTAGTAGAAAAAATCCAGGTCTAAAGCAAATTCGGCACGAAAACCAAAAAGCTAGAACGACACGAGTTCAAGATAGAGTCAAGTAATGTTCTATACGAATTAATTTTATAAATAATAAATGAAATTAAATTTCCGAAAATCTTTCATTAATAAACAAAAATTGTTTCATCATACTGTGACAACATCAGATTCTACATCTTAACTGTTTGGGTATGAGAACTTACACAGCGTCTTATACAGGGTGTATATAAATAGTTGCGAAAAAATTTAGGAGGTGATTCCTTGCCAGAAAATAGGGTGGGTCATTCATATAAACTTAATTTTTTTGAACCCCCCCTGCTTAGTTACAGCCCCCTAAATATGGCGCCTGAAAAATAGTTTTTAGTTTTCTTCTTTCAAACCAAAAAACTGACAATTATTGTAACTGAAGCAAAGTAAATCAAAACTAGTCATAAGAAAATGACATCCGCTTACTAAATAAATTCGGAAATAATTACAATATCTGCAACTTACGCTATCATGTTGATAATTTTTTTTTCTCAAAAACCTTGAATTTTAGCAAGTAATTACAGGAGACATTATATGTTAAGAATGGATCAAGATATCCGAAATAATTTATTTTTATTGCAAAATAGGAATGTGGAAGAAAGTTCCTTTTTTTATTATAAAATAGGAATATGGAAAAAAGTTTCTTGCGAAAGAAGCTCTACCCCTTGCAATCATAGAGGAACAAAACCAAAATTTTTTTGAGTGCCTTCTCAACCACGTGAAATGTCGGCTCAATTTTATGTTTATCAGTTTTTTTGGTTTTTAAGAAAAAAATAAAAAACTGTTTTTCGGGCGCCATTTTTGAAGCCTGTAACTAAGTAGGGGGGGGCCAAAAAATAAAGTTCATATAAAAGAACCACCCTATTTTTTGACTAGGAATCACCCCCTAAATTTTCAAACTATTCACATTCAAGTTGTTTTATATTGCAGAAAAAAGAATCGATCGAAATTGGAATTTGTCATTGGTATTTCGAATTACGCGACGAAGACAAAACTGAATATAATTATTGGAGTTTGCCGTTGATAAGAATATAAGATGAAAAGATAGACAGAACATAGTAATAAAAGTTATTGGGATCTGTCATTCGTTTTCTACAGGATATTTAGCCACATCTTCAAATGTTCACAAATTCTATGACCGAAAGTTCTTCCAGTCTGTCCTATGTAAATCGGGGGTTCATGAGTTAACCTGCGGTGATTGCCCTAAAGTTTGCATAGGACAGACTGGAAGAACTTTCCGTCATAGAATTTGTGAACATTTGAAGAATTTCCTCAATAATAAAAGTAATTCTACATATTCCAACCATTTGTTAGAAACAGGACATACTTTCAACCATAACTTTGAAATTCTACATATAGAAAGCAAAAGTTATGCCTCATATCTGTTAGAATCCCTACAAATAAATAAACATAATAACATTGGAATATTACTTAACGAACAAATAGATTTAAATAACTCACCTCTGTTAAATATATTCAGATAAGCTGGAATTTGCAAAAACCCTTTTTTGGGTTTTAGTGCTCAATAAAAATTTATTGTAATATAAATAGCAACGGATTTCGGAAACAAGCTTAGTTATTCAAAATGTGATCTTGCCTGATGATGCTACTGTGATAGCGAAACAATTGTTGTGAACATATCAATAAAAATTTGTGAAAATCAGAATAACCTAATTTGAATATTATTTGATTTGAGCGTTTGTAACAAAAAATATCGAGAATACATTTCTTTACTTGAATTAACTCGCAAAGGTATGTTTTATCTGTGTATTTACATACCCTAGATGGCGCTAGATTACTTTGTGTCTCCGTGTATAGGGGATATATATACTTGACAGATTTATTGTCTCTAGCATACACTGATGAAAACCAACCAGTTTGAAACATGCGTATGTCTGCAATTTGCCTCTGTGATCAACAAAGCCTTGTCGAGTTTTTTCGAGTATAAAATTGTTATACAGATGTATGTTACACTGTCTCGATTTGTATAACTTTCTAGTGACGTAGCTCATAATCCTTATTGATGATATCAGCCGAATTAATTTATTTGAATATGAATATGCCAATTATAAGCATTACGGCATATTATGATCTGATATGGGCATAAGAAAAGTTCTGTCTGCGTTTGTAACCTGAAAATATCGAGAATACATTTCTTCGCTTGAAAGGTGTGGGTTGTTGCAGTATCATTGTTGAAGTATTAGGAGTACAAATAAGTTTCCGCCGTTTTTTAACACAAATTAAATATTTATTATAGAAGAACGGTAATATAAATTTATTTAAAATATTGCCCATCACTTGCAACCACTTTTTCCCATCTCTCAGGCAGCATTCGAATCCCACGTCTGAAGAACTCCTTGTCTTTTGAGGCTATCCACGAATCAACCCAATTTTTGGTATCCTCATAAGATGTGAACCGCTGCACCGTCAGAGCATGTACCATGGACCCGAACAGGTGATAATCGGACAGTGCAATGTCTGGTGAATACGGCGGGTGGGGTAACACTTCCCAATCAAGTGTTTCCAAGTACTTTTTCACGGGAGCCGCAACATGTAGACGAGCATTGTTCAATATCTCTCGGCTTTAATTTGTACGGAACCCAATTTCTTTGTTTATGAATCATTCCAAATGATTTTAAACAATGTGAGACTGCTTGCTGAGTGACTTCTAATGTTATAGCAAGTTCTTTTTGTGTTTGAGATGAATCTTCCTCCAATTCTGCATCCTCGTAAATTTTTGGCCTTCCACTGCGATCTTTGTCTTCTACGTCGAAATCACCGTTTTTAAACTTTTGAAACCACTCTCGTCACGTTCTCTCACTCAAAGGACCCTCACCATATGCTTCTACGAGCAATTGATGCGCCTCAGCAGCAGATTTCTTTAAATTAAAGAAGTGAACTAATATTTCCCGCAAATGACGCTTACTTGGTTCAAATTTGGACATTTTCAACTTATAAAATTATATTTTACCAATATAAAATCAATAATATTAATAGGTTATGTTGTTCTTGAATGTCCAAACTATTTTTTAAGCCGGTTATCATCTGCGAAAGCTAACCGACACTCCTGGCTTCAATCACCAACGGTCTGAAAAGGTATCGTCAAGACTCAAAAACTCCGGAAACGTCTCTCAATCGATCCTGGTTCAGGGCGAGGCCGGTTGAACCGTCAAGTCCTGCTGAACCCTGAAGCGCTTGTCGAAAATCCTGAGTCAAGAGTTACTGCGGCCAGATGGATGAAATACCCTTGTGCCTTGTGGTCTAGCATGCAGACATTCAACCACTGCCCCCTCGATTCCAACGTCAAATTGGGTAGCCAGATCGTACGAATAATTCCCGAGAGCCTCCACCCTCCCGAGGTAACGAAGTATCATACATAACGCACTCGGCTATTGGACAGAAAATTTCGGAGATTTACTGCAATAGGGTAGAGTGACGCTAGTTTTAAGGGTGTTAGCCCTGTGCTGCAACAGACACCCTTGTCAATGTGTTGAACAACGCAACTCAGCCCCCCATTTCACTTTTGCGGTGAAACTAGGCCGCCAGTCGGATAAACTTTCCACCACACGGGTCTAGTGACACGGCGGGAAGTCTCTGCTTTAGGCATCAAGACTTAATCGACCATTTCACCTAAATAAAACTAGGATCTTAGTCATGACAAGCACACCCATCACGTCAAGGTACAGGGACAGGGGGACTAGCTATGGTGGACATCGTGAATTCTACCGGTTAGATTACTGGCACGTGAGCATGGCTCTTTCACCGGTGACTACTCAGCGGTCTCCACAATCTGCCCAGGAATGAGATCAGTGTGATAAAGATACGCCTTATCATCGCGCATTAGCGAGAACCACTCCGAAGGGTTAAACCCACTAAGCTTTCAGTTTTGGCTTCAGTCCGAAAAGCTACACCATGAGTGGTAGCAGCGAAGCACTATCCTCAACTGGCTCTGCAGAGTCAGTACCCGAGTTGTTTGGAACCCAACTTACACGCCGAAGGGGATTCTTTTCCACTCACCCGAACTCAGTCCCATGAACTAAGATAATATGAAGATTAATGCCTCAATTGATCCTGGTACGAGCACCGTTAATTCGGCCTGTATATCAGTACTCGCGGACCCTTGTGAAGTATTTCAATTGATCGTGGCTTCAAGCACCAACGGTCTGAACCGTATCATCGAGGTCCACAAACTGCAGAAACGTCTCGCAATCGATCCTGGTTCAGGATGAGGTCAGTCGAAACGTCAAGTCCTACTAGATCCTGAAGCACTTCTCGAGATATCCTGAATCTGATTTTCTGCGAAAAGATAGATGGAGTACCCTTCTTATCCAGTATGAGGACTTTCAACCACTGCCCCCTCAAGTCCAACACCAATTGGGTGGCCAGGTCCTATGAATACTTCTCGAGGGCCTCCACCCTCCGGCTGTAATGCAGTATGCTACATAGCGCACTCGGCCATTAGACAGAAAAATCCGGATATTTACTGCAATAGGGTAAAGTACGTTAGTTTTAAGGGTGGAGCCCTGCTGCGGCAGACACCCTTGTCACTGAGTTGAACAAGGTGACTCAGCCCTCCATTTCACCTTTACGGTGAAACTAGGGCCCTATTCGGTTGAACTTCCATTACACGGTTCCAGTGACTGGCACGAGTGACATTGCTTTAGGCATCAAGACTTAATCCTCCATTTCACCGGGATGAAACTAGGATCTTAGTCAAGAGAAGCGCCCCCAGCGCATCAAGCTACGATGTCATGTAGGGCGAAGCTATAGTGAACCCGGACAGTTCAAGTTGAATATGGTAACAGTTTAAAACTTAAATACAGCCGAACTTATTTTGTTGATCGCCCGGCATAAGCAACAGATATGTGTATTTTAATGCTTGTTGATAAAAAAATGTTCTGATTTCAACGAATGCAACACAGTTATGCTCCTATATTCTCCATGTATAGAGACACTAAAGTTGTATCAAACAATAGCGCCATCTAATGCACCCGAATGCAAATACGCAACATAGCCCACCAAGCTAATTCAAGAAATGAACTCTATTCTCGATTAAATCAAGCGTTACAAACGTGAAAACCTTCCACCTGCTCGAGTCGTATCCGTTAGCGTAATGCCAGTTATAAACATTTATCGCCAAATTAATTAATTAATTAGTACATGGTAGTATTTTTCCGAAATATAAAAACCCGTATAAGCTGAGGTGAACTGAAAATTTTTCGAAACAGGTGAATGTCACTTGCATGTCTTATTCTGCTCATTACAGTATTATGATATAAAAGGATATGACTTCATAGGAAGATTTCTACCTCTGTAACGCTTGAATTAACCTGGAATACAATTCATATAAATACCGAAAGCGATAGGGTAGCTCTGGGCTCGGAAATGAAAGGTCTCAGATTCAGTCCCCGCTTAGTTAGGCGGGTTTTCACTATTTGACTGTTGGGTTAAAAATTCACAGTACTATGTCTGAGGTGACGTAGGGACGCAGTAACAAAGCCTAACCAGAACACAACTGAACTCCTAACTTACAAACGAAAAAGCTTCTGAGGGATCTTGACGGAAGATCTAGGAGTATCACGATATATTTTCTAGAATTTGCCTGTTTGGGTATGCTGCATATGTGTCTTCGAATGCTCAAGATCGCGTGCTATTGGTTGGTGAAACTTCACTATCCTTATGCATAATTGTGTTGCATTTGTCGCCATTAGAAAATTGCACTGATGATATGCCAACAAAAATTCAAACATTCATGTTTGCTGCTTATTCCCGGCGATCAACAAAACGATGTGAGTTTTGAACTGTTACACAGATGGAAGTTGCCATGTTAGAGATTTGAAAAACTTCATATTAACTATAGCTTATACTTCTTATTAAATATATTACGGAATGATTCAACTGCCTTTTTTCTGGCAACCTTTTTTACGGTTGAAATTTGGAGGGCTTCTTTTGAGTGTCCACGGGATAATGGATTGCGTCTCCAGTCGCATGGTAGAAGATTCGGAATATCCAGTGCTTCTAGCCTGCTTGGTACTTACGGTCTCAAGTGCTTCGAACGTTGTTTCAAAGAATGTATATCTCGGCCGCAGACGGTTCAAATGCTTTGTAACTCGATTGATATGAAGCATGCAGTTTTTGAAGACTGTATATTTCAATCTCAACTTGGAGTCGTGATTTTATTCTGAATTCCAGTAGACTTAATTATGCATAGGACCCCACTTAGGTCTTGAAAGTTCACTCAGCACTGTTATTGGATTCACAGCAAAGATAACTCTGGGTTATTGTAGCAACTGAATTATTGTATTATTTGCCACCAAATATTCTAATTTCACATGAAATGCCTTAATTCTCCTTATTTCACATAAATAAGGTATTTCGTTATGTTACGTACCGCGGTTAGTTTACCGTAGTATATTGCCTATTATTTTCAGTATTTTGAAATAATAGACAATTGCAAATTAATTAATCTCGATGATTAATTTCGATGGGTTAAGTGGACTGTATTTTGTCGTAGTTGACGAAGAGTTTTACTTCAAGGACACGTGTATGTAGTTATTTCGATGATGAACTAGCTTTGTTTATCCAATAAAATAAACCAACGAAAATGATAAGGAATTTAAGTAGATCACTCGTAATACACTATGATAATAACGAACAATAATTCTTGGTTTACTGTTTACAAGTTAAAAGATATGGTTTACTACATTAAAAACAAATGTAATAAATTTGCCAATACATTGGCAATCGACTGGATTATTGTATTTACAATAATAACCGTTTTCTAATGACGCCATATACAATAATTTGAAAACAAATAATCTAAAGTGTCGAGTAAAACAAAACAGTTCGAATGAAATCTCAAAACTGCTAGATCTCATACAACGTAAGTATCGAATGACAGAATAATTTCGAACGACAGGGCCGTCTCTGATGAGACGGAACACGTTAATTGAAAAATAAATACTACTCTGTCAAGAAAGTACCGGAAATTTTCAATTAAAACAACATTTTTACATTTAATCGTCAAAATTTATTGGGTCGCCTTCAAAATAGGCTCCATTTGCTCCAATACATCTATGCCAACGGCACTCCCAAATATCGAAACATTTTTTATAGGCGCTTTCCGGGATGGACTTTAGCTCTCGCGCTAATCTGTAGAAGACTAACAGATTAAATCTGTTTTGATATTCAAAGTTTGTAATAATCCTTCTATCAGGTAAAAAACCGCTTCTTTTCATTTTATAAATATATTTGATAATTTCATATACAGAATATTGAGAATACTTGAACTTTCCATCTATAATATAATTTTTCAATTCCATATCTACTACATATACTCTTTTTTCTGACCATTTCCTATGTTTTAATTAGGCTCATTTTCATGTCTTTTTCATTTGAGATTTTCACTATTTTGCAATAGACCACAGTAGAAATGAATGGTAGGAAGAAGCCATAAGCAAATATAATGGATTGCGTGTTTCCTATCTCACCGTGAAGTAAATCCGCTAAGGAACTGCGAGGAAGGTAGAGTAATCACGGGGCCTTCAATGGAATGAATGCGAATTGTCAGCGCAGACATTTCGTCTTTCTTCCCAAGGGAGTGGTAAATTTTCTATTAAGGTCATTCTCTATACCTCTGAGAGAAACTAAAATGGAAATTTGCAGCTTACGTACATTGACAAAATAAATAAATTTCACGAATTCATATCATTCACCATTACTTCAATAAAATAGTTAAAAGACTGATTAGATGAATCTAGGACCTTATTCATTTGAATTATCAACTTCTTGATATTGTTCACTGTGTTGAATATTTTTATATTTTAGATCCTTCCTTGTTACATTTTGGCATATTAACTGAATGTACGATAATTTTTCAAAGACCCAGTTTAATATTTATTGTAAACCGAATTAATGCCAGCAGATAAAATATTTGTCAGTAAAGTGTATGTTTATTTTCTCTAGTCATTTCTTCAACAGCATGATTTCAAATGTGAGAGTTATTTAATGAGAGGTGGAATTTATCAATATAAAGTATTTAATAAAAAATCGCTTAAATAAAATATTCAAGACGACAGAGATGTAATGCCTCAAAGTTGAATTTGAGCCTTGAAATTAAGTTCTGTTTCGTAACTTCAAACTCTTCGCCCGGTATATATTGAAGTGTAGACCAGATGTGCACAAATCAAGTTAGTTCAGTATTCACTTGATTGTAAAGAATCAATCGTACTAGTTGTTTTTTGAAATATTAAACATGCGGACCTATTCTAGTATACAGGGAGTGTAAGTAAAATGTGAACGCATGAGGCAGATTATATGCAGAAATCGTCCGTATCTGTGAATGGACTCCCTCGTTATATGGATACACCACCTAGGTGGATCTCCGACGTACTACTTAACTGAACAGATAGATGGATAATAGCCTAGATGAATTCTTTAAAATACATAAAAATAACGGCTTTTTAGATCTACCAGCTATGTGGATTCCAGGCGTACTATTTCACAACTTAATTGAACAAAATAGTGGGTAATAGTTGAAGTAAATTCTTAAAATTACAGGAAACCAATGGTAATTTTATTGATAGATGAATGACTTTCGCGAAAGGAGAGTTTACAAAGTTATTAGGAGAACAAATAAGTTTCCGCCGTTTTATTGTAGATGGCGCGGAACGGAGTTTCGGTTAGCTTTCGCAGATGATAACCGGCTTAAAAAATAGTTTGGACATTCAAGAACAATATAACCTATTAATATCATTGATTTTATATTGGTAAAATATAATTTTTATAAGTTGAAAATGTCAAAATTTGAGCCTAGTAAGCGTCATTTACGGGAAATATTAGTTTACTTCTTTAATTTAAAGAAATCTGCTGCTGAGGCGCATCAATTGCTCGTAGAAGCATATGGTGAGGGTGCTTTGAGTGAGAGAACGTGTCCAGAGTGGTTTCAAAAGTTTAAAAACGGTGATTTCGACGTAGAAGACAAAGATCGTAGTGAAAGGCCAAAAATTTACGAGGATGCAGAATTGGAGGAATTATTGGAGAAAGATTTATCTCAAACACAAAAAGAACTTGCTCTAACATTAGAATTCACTCAGCAAGCAGTCTCACATCGTTTAAAATCATTAGGAATGATTCATAAACAAGGAAATTGGGTTCCATACGGCGGAAACTTATTCGTACTCCTAATATTATAAGTTTCAGAAAATATATCTGATTAAGAAATTTAGGAATTAGATTTTATCGCATGAAAATAAGATAATTTTAAATTCAATTAAATATTATAAATAGATGCAGAGAAGAAAAAGTGCGTGCGTACAAAGTACACATGTCAGAAGTGAAACTTCTTTGGCGAACTAATTTATCAGTCTTGTTTATATTTATACAAATCTAAAACTTTAGATTTCCGAGACTTAAAGGAAGGGAAAAAGGAAGATACTAGTGTAGTCGATTGATCTATATTTTTCGATCGATCCGGTTTGAGAAAATCAATTTTTTTTAATAATTTTCTATAATTTTAGGTAGGATCTACTTTTCGTTCAAATCCGTCTTTGGTCATCCCCGTTTGGTCATCCCTTGGCGGAGGGCGGTGACCGTTTGGCGAGCGCGGGAAAAGTCCGGAAATTTTCATCCGCTCGTTTCGACGCGACGGAAAGTCATCCGCGAAATATACGGGCTTTTGCAGGTAGCGGGTTTATCGGACCTTCGGTCCGAACGGGTATTTATATTTATATATCCGTTTTTTCCGACGGTCCGAAAATTTTCGGACGGTCTCCGTACTTTACTTCGCGGATTGCCCCTATACGTAGACCACAGAAACGGTTCGAGGTCGCGGTGGGCGGAGCTCGTCGGAGTTCGCGGGAAAATTCCCAATTTTTATCTGCATTTATCTCGGGAACGGAGGGACATCCGGGAACGGGAACGATACTACGGTCTGAAGGGAAGTACGGACCTTCGGTCCGCACCGATATCCAGGCGACGGGCTTTGCCCGTCGGGATCTTATGCGTCTGGAAGTTAGCACTACGTGACGTCACTTCCGTTGCATACTTGCGTGACGTTACATTTGTGAAAATTTTACCCTCATGCGCCTAAAGAAGTTTCACTTCAAAAGTTTCACTTCAAAAAGATGAAAAATTCAGAAGAATACTATCTCATCCAATATACTTCCTACTCGACAAGGGATCAAGTAGTATATGACGCTACGAATACAAATAATACTCTCGATTATATCGTAAATACAGTAGTTCTTGGTAATGGGAAAAAAAACGTAATTTGCAACCCTATAGATGTTCGCGAATAGATTGAACTGCATGGTGAAATATTCGTTCACGAGTACTTTCAAGTTTCATCTCAATTATTAGCCTCCATTGACTAAGAAATGAAAAATTTAATTGAAATTCATTTTAATTGAATAAAATATTAGAGATTCTTTCTCAAATTATTAATAGTTTTTCCTCTCAAGCTGTACCTGATAATAAGTAATGTTGCACGGTTATTTTATTTGATATACTAGCTTTTTACCCGCGGCTTCGCCCGCAGTGGAGTCATTAAATAAGTATGAAAGATAAAGGGTAAGGGTATAATAATAGTAAAACTTCATTACTGAAGTAGCTAAATTTGACGATTTTTTGACAAACAATTGTTTTATCTTTCGTAAAAAAATTTT
Organism: Megalocaria dilatata; assembly: GCA_034642435.1. Classification (NCBI taxonomy): domain Eukaryota; kingdom Metazoa; phylum Arthropoda; class Insecta; order Coleoptera; family Coccinellidae; genus Megalocaria; species Megalocaria dilatata. The sequence goes on along the minus strand of CM067855.1, from coordinate 77,518,962 downwards.
TTTTTTTTTAAATATAAAGTACCCTATGTTACTTCTAATACCTTCAAGAGTATATGTACAAAGTTTCATGATGATCGGTTCAGTAGTTTTTGCGTGAAAGCGTAACAAACAAACTTACATTCGCATTTATAATATTACTAGCTTTTTACCCGCGGCTTCGCCCGCAGTGGAGTCATTAAATAAGTATGAAAGATAAAGGGTAAGGGTATAATAATAGTAAAACTTCATTACTGAAGTAGCTAAATTTGACGATTTTTTGACAAACAATTGTTTTATCTTTCGTAAAAAAATTTTTTTTTTTAAATATAAAGTACCCTATGTTACTTCTGATACCTTCAAGAGTATATGTACAAAGTTTCATGATGATCGGTTCAGTAGTTTTTGCGTGAAAGCGTAACAAACAAACTTACATTCGCATTTATAATATTAGTAGGGATAGGGATAGGGATAGGGATAATAGTAGGGAAAGTAGGGAAGTAGGGATAGTAGGGATTATTATTATTATTATTATTATTATATTATTATTATTATATTATTATATTATTATATTATTATAGTAGGGATAGGGATATAGGGATATAGGGATAGGGATAGGGATAGGGATAGTAGGGAAGTAGGGATAGGGATAGCTTTTTACCCGCGGCTTCGCCCGCAGTGGAGTCATTAAATAAGTATGAAAGATAAAGGGTAAGGGTATAATAATAGTAAAACTTCATTACTGAAGTAGCTAAATTTGACGATTTTTTGACAAACAATTGTTTTATCTTTCGTAAAAAAATTTTTTTTTTTTAAATATAAAGTACCCTATGTTACTTCTAATACCTTCAAGAGTATATGTACAAAGTTTCATGATGATCGGTTCAGTAGTTTTTGCGTGAAAGCGTAACAAACAAACTTACATTCGCATTTATAATATTAGTAGGGATAATTAGTAGGGATAGTAGGGATTATTATTATTATTATTATATTATTATATTATTATTATTATATTATTATATTATTATATTATTATATTATTATAGTAGGGATAGGGATATAGGGATATAGGGATAGGGATAGGGATAGGGATAGTAGGGAAGTAGGGATAGGGATAGCTTTTTACCCGCGGCTTCGCCCGCAGTGGAGTCATTAAATAAGTATGAAAGATAAAGGGTAAGGGTATAATAATAGTAAAACTTCATTACTGAAGTAGCTAAATTTGACGATTTTTTGACAAACAATTGTTTTATCTTTCGTAAAAAAAAAATTTTTTTTTAAATATAAAGTACCCTATGTTACTTCTAATACCTTCAAGAGTATATGTACAAAGTTTCATGATGATCGGTTCAGTAGTTTTTGCGTGAAAGCGTAACAAACAAACTTACATTCGCATTTATAATATTATAGTAGGGATAGTAGGGAAGTAGGGATAGGGATAGTAGGGATAGGGATAGTAGGGATATAGCTTTTTACCCGCGGCTTCGCCCGCAGTGGAGTCATTAAATAAGTATGAAAGATAAAGGGTAAGGGTATAATAATAGTAAAACTTCATTACTGAAGTAGCTAAATTTGACGATTTTTTGACAAACAATTGTTTTATCTTTCGTAAAAAAATTTTTTTTTTTTAAATATAAAGTACCCTATGTTACTTCTAATACCTTCAAGAGTATATGTACAAAGTTTCATGATGATCGGTTCAGTAGTTTTTGCGTGAAAGCGTAACAAACAAACTTACATTCGCATTTATAATATTATAAGTAGGGATACACATAGTAAATGATCAAACTGTCTGCCTGTTTTTCAAACAACCATGAACGAGTGGCGAAAAAAATCTGAATCATTTCTTAGCCAAAAGATATAAATATAATAATAAAGAAGTTTTCCCACGATATACCTATTAATTCAACGACAATTGTTTCGCCAACATTGTGGCTTCGTCCAAATATAAATTTGAGGAAGCCACAGTTTTGGCAAAATAGTTGTCGGTAAATTAATAGATAAACTGTGGAAATAAACTATATTATTTTATTTGACAAAGAAATAATTGAGATTTTTTCCGACACCCGTTCATGGTTGTATGAAAAATAGGCAGACAATTTGAGCATTTACTATGTGTAAAGTATATCAAATAAATTAACCGTGCAACATTACTTATTATCAGGTACAGTTTGAGAGGAGAAACTATTCATATTTTACGACATTGTTATTTATTTGCTCTACAGGTCCTGCAATAGTGCATTCTTCTCCCATAGCTGCCGAATGAGACATCTCAGAAATTTCGTTCGAAAACATGTTTCTTGTATTTCTATTTCTGCTACTCGAAAAATTTTTTCCAATATCCAGGATTTTCCCCTAAAAAAGGTATTTAACAAACGGATGATTTTTTAAATGGATAGCCCTGTATGAATCATGTCTACAGATCAGGAAAATAATCCTGAAAACTAATAATGAATTCATTCACCGCAGCTTACTAATAGGATTTTCATGACAATTCGGATTTTTCTGGGGATTTCGAAAGAATGGTTCGAAATTTTTTCTCGAAATCGGTAGCAGATACGACAAAACTACAAGAGACTATAAAGTTCAGTATAACAACATATTTTCTTTTTGTAATTTTTCAAACTAACACTTTTTTTTTTGAATAAAACGTGACATTGTTTCCGAAAAAATATCACCCTTCAGATTTGCAATCAAAATTGGCATGTGACATGATGTAAACTTGAAATTGTAATACATTCTGTCAAGAAAGTACCGGGAATTATCGATTTAAATCTGGCGGGGCAATGAGGCGGGTAAAATTTTTTTTTACTAGGTTGGTACCACTGTCCTAAATTACTATGCCAAGCTTGAGCGGGATCTGTCAACTAGTGTGTTTGCAACAGCTGATTAAGTCAGTCGATGTCAGAGTGCGTGCCGATTTTTACTATGGGTGATTACGTTGAGCAAAGAATTTGTTTAAAGTTTTGTGTTGCAAATGAATTTTCGTGTGCCGATGCATTGAAAATGTTGCAAAAGGCCTTTGGTGATAATGTTCTATCGAAAACTCGTGCATATCAGTGGTACAGAGCCTTCAAGGACGGTCGTGAAGTGGTCGCCCATCGACGGCTTCGATCGAAGATATCGTCGATAAAATTAAGGAAAGGGTGCTGGAAAACCGTCGTACCAGCTTGAGAGAGATAGCACATGATCTTAAGATATCCCACGAGTCCGCACGTACGATTTTGATTGATATTTTGGGCGTGAAAAAGGTGGCAGCACGACTCGTACCGAAAGACCTGAATTTTCTTCAAAAACGTCATCGCGAACAGGTTGCTTCAGACATGCTGGATCGCTGTAATTCCGATTCTACATTCATGGAACGCATTATAATAACTGGTGATGAGACCTGGGTCTACGAGTACGATATGCAAACAAGCCAGCAATCATCGGAATGGGTGGCAAAAATGAGCCGAAACCGAAAAAACCACGCCAAAGCCGCTCGAAAATGAAGGTGATGCTGATTGTTTTCTTCGATATCCGTGGTGTGGTGCACTACGAATTCGTTCCAGAGGGTCAGACGGTAAACAAGGAGTATTACCTAGGCGTTATGAAACGTTTGCGTGAGCCTATCCGTAAGAAGCGGCCAAATTTATGGGCGAACAACTCATGGATTTTGCATGACGATAACGCGCCTTCTCACCGAGCTACGATTGTGACTGACTTTCTCGCCAAAAACTCAACAAACGTGCTTCAGCAACCACCGTATTCGCCGGATTTGGCTCCCTGCGACTTTTTCCTCTTCCCAAAACTAAAATTGCCCCTTCGTGGCACCCGTTTTGAGTCGATTGAAGCCATAAAACAAAATTCGGCGCGAGAGCTAAAGTCCATCCCGGAAAGCGCCTATAAAAAATGTTTCGATAATTGGAAGTGCCGTTGGCATAGCTGTATTGGAGCAAATAGAGCCTATTTTGAAGGCGACCCAATAAATTTTGACGATTAAAGGTAAAATTGTTGTTTTAATTGAAAATTCCCGGTACTTTCTTGACAGAGTAGTATATGCCAAATTTCAGTTGAATATCTTATGAAATGCAGATAATATGAGATAAAAAGTTGAAAACAATTCAAACTTTCAGAACCTTTATCTCGAAAGCGAAACGTTTGCGGTCCCATGTTTATGTGACTTTTTTTTTCTTAAAATTATTCAAGGAATCTCCTCTTTTCGTTTGTATCTCCAATTCAGGAACACCGTGTATGTAAAGATTATAGAAGTATAATTATTGTAAAAAATTTTTATACATTCAACGGATCTCATCGCGAAAACAGGCCGGCTCTTTGACAGCTATGAATTTTTTGACTTCATCGTAATTGGAGAAGTATTGGTCAGCAAATGTCGGTGCCGTACGGCGGGATGGGGTAAGACTACCGTATGATCGTTCCCAAGTACGTTTTCACAGGCGACGCAACATGTGGCCGTGCATTGTCGATAATTTTGTCATATCTGTCGACGCATTGCGGTCGTTATTCTCGCAATGCTCGGCTCCAACGCATCAATTGTCGTCGGTGGACCTTCCCTGTGATCCTTTCATCCGATTGTAGCAGCTCATAATACACCGCATCCAGCTGGTCCCATCAAACACACAGCATGATTTTCTCGTCATGAATATTCGCCTTGACAGTTGATGATGACGCATGGCCGGGGTATCCATACGTTGCCCGACGTTTTGGATTATCGCAGTCGACCTACATTTAATTTTTAGTCACAATTTGATAAAAAAACCCCTTTTTTGCTTTTGGAGAAATATTGTTCATACGTGAAAAAACGGCATTCGTCGTTTCTTGGCTTCAGTTCATACAGCACCCAATTTCCTACCTTTCGGATCATTCCTATTGCTTTTAAACGATGGCAAATGGCTGGTTGAGTGTTTTTGCGAGTTTCTCTTACATTTGTGATGGATCTTCTTCGACCCTTGCCTGTAATTCTTCATCGTTGAACTTCGGTAGCGCTCCAGTTCGTTCTTCGTCTTCCAAATCAAAATTGCCCCTTTTAAATCTGACAAAGCACTTTTGACACGTTCGTTCAGTTAGAGCATGGTCACCATAAACATTCACTAAAATGCGATGACTTTCGGCAGTCTTTTTCTTCATATTGAAGTAATGAAGTAATACTCTCCGCAAAAACACATTATTCTGTACAAAAAATGGCATTTGCAGAGCAAACTATGTTGTTTACACTTACAACGAAAACTATGTTGTTTACACTTACAAACGATGAAATAATAAACTACTAGCGTTATCTGTAATCATGAACTTATTTCTACTCCCAATAGATGTGAATTTGGCTCTATTAGAATATAAAAATATTCCTATTGACAATCATATTGAGTCAAAAAATACTGAATAATTATCATGATACATCATTTTGAAATTCAGAAAGTGATGTAGTTCAGGTGATGAATAAGAATATTCGGAAACTGGCAATAATCGTAAAGAAATTCAATACAAAATCATAATTTGCGAAGGAAAAAGAAATATATATTTTCTCAAACTGTATTATCACGATTCAAAGATTAATTATTACAATGATGGGTATTCGGAAAATGAAGAAAAGAGTGAATCTAAGAAAGAAAGAGGAGGCAGATAAGGAAAGCGGAACTACACATACTCATTATATCTCAAAATATGAGAAAGGCAAGTAATTCTAATCAAACATTTTCATCAAGTTATGACAGAAGAATAAAGAAGCCTGAGAGTTTATTGATGTAAATATCTTATTGCAGATTTTAGTTTTATTTGGGAAATATCAGAAATTATAAATGTATTTGAAGGCTACGAGATGCCTTATATCATACTGCTCATATGCGCACTGTACCTCTAATATGTATTTTATGAAATAACGACATACGGTAGTCATCTTACGATATTATGACGTAACAACCCGACTACATACAAAGTATGGAATATACAGGTATGGAAAAGAGAGTCGGAAACATAGGATATAAGAAAAACAAATGTTAACTTCCGCTATTTTATTGATTTACATGAAAATTGTTTCGTCATACCATGACTTCATCAGATGAGTATTTAAACTGAGGTATACAATGCAAAACATGACCTTAAATACACAGCTCTGGTACAAAAAAATAGAGGGGTGGAAAGAGATGGTATACAATTAATGAAAAATATTAAGTAGGGGAGATCTGTTTAAATCTATTTGATCATTCAGTAAAATTTGTCTTTTATTATATTTATTGATCTCTAAAGTTTCTAACAGATTTAGTTTCTTAATTTTGTTTTCGATATGTAATATTTCATAGTTCATATTAAAATTATGGCCAGTCTCTAACAAATGGTTGGCATAAGTTGAATTCGGTTTATTATTAATGTAACATTTTTCATGTTCTCGTATCCTTGTTTGGAATGAACGGCCTGTCTGTCCCACATATGCACATGGGCAATCACTACATGTTAACTTGTAAACTCCCGATTTTTTGTTTGAACGAATGACGTCTTTATTATTTTTTATTAAGCTGCCTAAAGAATTAATTGTTTTAAAAGAGATGTTATATTTTTCTTTTTTCTTTAAATATCTAGCAATCTTTTCAGATTTTTGGCCTATCTAAGTTAATGAAATAAATTTGGTTTCGTTTGAATTTTGAAATTTTGGATATACAAGTGATATTGCTTTATTGTAATTTATTTTATCAAGTGAATTGTTTACAATTAACGGATTAGAATCATTATTGAAAGCTATTTGTTCAATGGTTTTATACTCTTTGTCAAAATTTTCTTTCGTCATGGGTATGTTAACCAATCTATAAAACCATTAAACAAATAGCTTTCAATAATGGTTTTAATCCGTTAATTGTAGACAATTTACTTGATAAAATAAATTACAAGAAAGCAATATCATTTGTATATCCAAAATTTCAAAATTCAAACGAAACCAAATTTATTTCCATAACTTACATAGGCCAAAAATCTGAAAAAATTTCTAGATATTCAAAGAAAAAAGAAAAATATAACATCTCTTTTAAAACTATTAATTCTTTAGGCAGCTTAATAAAAAATAATAAAGACGTCATTCCTAAAAACAAAAAATCAGGAGTTTACAAGTTAACATGTATGATTGCCCATGTGTATATGTGGGACAGACAGGCAAACAAGGATACGAGAACATGAAAAATGTTACATTAATAACCGAATTCAACTTATGCCAACCATTTTTAGAGACTGGCCATAATTTTAATATTAACTATAAAATATTACATATCGAAAACAAAAGTCAGAAACTAAATCTGTTAGAAACTTTAGAGATCAATAGATATAATAAAAGACAAATTTTACCGAATGATCAAATAGATTCAAACAGATCCCCCCTACTTGATATTTTTCATTAATTGTATACCATCTCTTTCCACGGCTCCATTTTTTGTACCAGAGCTGTGTATTTGAGGTCATGTTTTGCATTGTATACCTCAGTTTGAATACTCACCTGATGAAGTCATGGTATGACGAAACAATTATCGTGTGAATCAATAAAATAGCGGAAGTTAACATTTGTTTTTCTTATATTGAAGATGAATTTTCGTCAAGTAAAGACCGAGACAATCAAAAATTTGGAAACATAGGAAATTCAGTGTTAATCAAGAATGCAGTGGAGCAGTGGAAGAATCAAAAACTCAGCGCGATGCGATGACGAACAAACGACTGATCTCTTTCAATGGTAGTGAGGAGTGAAAGCAGCCTTTCGATCGAAGCATCAACACTGAGCACTGCCATTGAGAGAGAACAATCATTTATTCGTCATAGCATCGCGCTGAGGTTTTGATTCTTCCACTGTTCGACTGCATTCTTGATTAACACTGAATTTCCTATGTTTCCGACTGTCTTTTCCATACTTGTATAACATGGATATGAGTTGTGAATATTATATACAGGTGTCCTAGGCGAAATATACTCCTCAGATATGTTGTTGAAATTGATACTCATATTTAGAATGTCTTCTTCTGTTCATTACTAATATATAGGATGATTTATTAATTCTGACCGAGAATTATTGTATATTTCTGGCATGATGGTTAAAAGTGAGTTTTTTTTCAGGAGATATTAAGCTTTATCATGTCGGTTCATTGATTTACAGAGGATTTTGAATTCCCAGGGAAAATTTATGACTAGATCAGAATTGGTGTTGGATCTACAGGTGATGTTTAAAGTGAGAACCATCAGTTTCCATACATTTTTTTTTTCGTTTACTTAACTGACAGTAGGAGCCAGTAGGAGCTGTGCACACCACGTCATATCCAACTATTTGCATATACATGATTTAAGTAATAAAATTTTAATGCCAAAACAGATTCGATCTGTTAGTCTTCTACAATTTTAATTTCAAAAAAAATTTTGTTCGAAAAACTTTTAGAATGAAATTAATGTCTACAATAAGCACCGCTCATATTTAATAGACGTATATATTCAAAAACTCAATATACAATGTCAAATGGAATAAATAAACCAACCAATATGAAGAAGGCAATTAAAATTAATAAATAAATATTTGAAGGAGACAAAATTTTGTTTCTGATCTCACCATAGTAAAACCAATTCCTTTTCAAAAACATAAAACACAACTTAAGGATTTCTCAAAAAATATAATGGAGAGAAATATAATGAAGAGATTATCCGTATTCTCATTGTTTTTTGAAGATATATTACATGTTTTGAGAGATTTTTGAATGAACTTATTTGAATATTCAAATATATTAAATATTTCAAATGAATTATATATTTTGAGAAATCCTTAAGTTGTGTTTTATGTTTTTGAAAAGGAATTGGTTTCACTATGGTAAGATCAGAAACAAAATTTTGTCTCCTTCAAATATTTATTTATTAATTTTAATTGCTTTTTTTATATTAGTTGGTTTATTTATTCCATTTGACATTGTATATTGAGTTTTTGAATATATAAGTCTATTAAATATAAGCGGTGCTCATTGTAGACATTAATTTAATTCTAAAATTTTTTCTAATAGAAATTTTTTTGAAATTAAAATTGTAGAAGACTAACAGATTAAATCTGTTTTGATATTCAAATTTTGTTATATTTCTTCTATCAAGTAAAAAGCCTTTTTCTATTTTATTCAAGTAATAATTTTTCACCTGAATAGATAAATAGAGTGGTGAGTCGTCGGGCTGGAAAAACCTTCCATATAAATATTTCCTAATAAATATGGTGAAATATTTTGGGGAAATTCTGAATAAACTGGACCAAATAATTCATTTTCAATTATACCAAAATGTGTCAACCGAAAATCTTTGCGATAAGTTGCGCTCTCAAATAGCATGTTGTTTTCCTTCAACTCATTCATGGGAAATACCAGAATTATTTATTTCTTAAACTGGGCTTTGACTGAGAAAAGTATGTCCCAAATTGGATATTAACATCTACAGTAATTCATACGGTCAACCTCATCCTTAGGATGCAATTGCATGACTAGCCGTTTCTGATAGGCATGAAATTAATTACGTTTTCCATCCTACTTAGATTTTATCATGCAAAATCTACCTGTACAGTAGCTCTGCTTGTACTGAATATTATTATTAAATATGATACTTCTTGATCTTCTGTGAAGATCCCTCAGAAGCTTTTTTTCAGCTTGTGTGAGTTAGGAGTTCAGTTGTGATCAGGGTAGGCTTTGTTACTGCGATCTTGTGCCACTTTAGGTCACAGCACTGTTAATTTTGGACCCAACAGTGAAATGGTGTCAGACACCCGTCCAACTAGAAAATTTCTTTTCCACCTGAACAGGACTCAAACCCGGACCTCTCGGTCACGAGCCCGATGCTCTCCCGCTGAGCTATCCACACTACAAGATCTGTGCTTAAAAAATGCACCATATTGCTTTAAATAATGTTACATTGATTCAAACGTCGGATGCTGGGAGGTCTAAGGTTAGGAAATCTTCTCCGATATTATCGAACTACAGTTCTGCATTTCCGCTACAGAATCCGTAAATAAAAGTCATGTATGAATATTAACAAATGGTAAACTTTGGAAGCATTTTTACTCACTCAAAAATTCTACCTATACGGCAATCAGCAACAAACAAACCGCAAAAATTAAAGTGAATCTGCTTATGTCAATTTATCCAGGCACATTTCATAAGATTGTAGAGTTTGAACTACTCTGATTTGTTCCTTCCTCCCTTCATTATCATAACTAGGTTCTTGAAGGTTAATAGAAATCCGTGACATATTAATTGAAAATGAAATGCTAAAAGGTTCGTTTTTGTTACACATAGTCTTGTAATTGGTGAAAGAATATTGAGCGTGTAATCTTGAAATTCAGAAAAAATTATAAAAAAATTGGACTTTCATGATGGAATTTCCTATAAAGCCTTTCATAATAATAATAATAAACCTTTTATTTCCCGTGAAAATGTTAAATTGCAGTTTGTTTTTCCTTACAGACTAAGAAAGAAAAAGAAAAAAAAACAATATATCTACATGTTTGAAATTTTGTTACTATGTGCTAGGTATTGTTGTGCTATCTGTTGAAATTATCTTTAGGTATATGTTTTCATTTTGTTTCCTCTCTCTCGGTTTTTTGTTGGGATCCCTTTGGCAGGGTATAGGTCTCCTCCAATTCCTTCCACTTATTTCTGTCATGTGCCATTTTAAGCCAGTTGTTTCCAGCAAATAATTTTATTTCATCCTCCCAGCGCTGCTGAGGTCGTCCCACGCTTCGTTTTCCATTAGGACCGGTCCATTTCGTACATATGAGGGTCCAGCGTTGGTCAGTATATTGACCAACCATATGGCTACGTGGCCGGCCCATCGCCATTTCAATTTTAGTGTTTGATGTAGAGCGTCGGTTAGTTTAGTTTTTTCCCTGATCTTTTGGCTTTTTACTTTGTGAATTTTTCTTAAGCTTAGAATGCTCCTCTCCATCGCTCTTTGACACGATGTTATTTTGTTTTTTATGTTGTTTGTGTAAGTCCAAGTTTGGGAGCCGTATGTTAGGCACGGAAGAATGCATGTGTCCATGACAGTTTTCTTCATATGGAGATTATAGTTGCCCTTCAGTATTTCTTTATTAGCCCAGTATTTGTTCCAGCTGCATTTGATTCGTCTATTTATTTCTTCTGCGTTGTTTGTTTTGGAGAACGATACTTGCTTCCCTAAGTATATATAGTGGTCGACGTATTCTAGTTCGGTGTTGTCTAGCATGATTTTTTTCTTCGTACTGTTTGTCATTATCTTAGTTTTATTTAAATTCATATGTAGACCGGCTTTTTTACTTGTTTAGTTGGAGTATCATGTTTTCTAAGTCATGATGGTTTTCAGCTAGGACTGCGATATCGTCAGCGAATCTTAGGTGGTTAAGTCGTGTGTTTCCAATTTAGATGCCCTCAGATTCCCACTTCAGCTCGGCGAAAATGCATTGCAAGACAGCTATGAAGAGTTTAGGGGATAATGGATCGCCTTGTCTGACGCCTCTGTCTATTTTAATCTCATCGCCTCTAGCTTCTAATTTTACTCTGCTTGTGTTGTTTAAGTAGAGGTGTTTTTGGACTGTAATGATTTTTTGGCTTACATTACACTTGTTTAGAGCATCCCAGATGCAGTTATGGTGGATGCTATCGAATGCCTTCGTGTAGTCAATGAAACAGATGTACAGTTTCTATTGAACTCGCCAAACTTTTCTATTATTTGAGTCATTGAGTGAATATGATCCATAGTCGAGAAACCGGGGCGGAATCCTGCTTGTTCTACTGGCTGCATATCTTCTATTTGAGGGCTAATTTTGTTGTGTATGATAGATGCGAACAGCTTGTATACGCTGGATAGTAAGCTTATCGGACGGTAGTTGGCAATGTCTAGAGGGTTTCCTTTTTTATATAGCAAGATAATGTCTGAATCGTGCCACTGTTTTGGAACCTTCCCAGTGTTGAGTGCCGTGTTAAATATATGCGTCAGTGGTTTGATTAGTACCGGAGCGCCTATTTTCAGCGCCTCGTTTGTTAGGCCGTCAGGACCAGGGCTCTTATCGCTTTTCAGATTCTTGATATGTTTCAATACATCGATCTCGTGTAAATGGATAATCACGGATGAGCGGGATTCTGGCACGTTGAGCACAGTTGCCGCTGAAGTTGCGTCGCTAAGTTTGTTGGAGTACAGGTCTGCGTAAAATGTCGTCGCGGTTGAGATGACATCTTTTCTCGATTTTGTTTCGCTCGAATCTCTATTTAAGCTCTGTATCCAGTCTTTGTGTGTACTTAACTGTTTATATCCTTTTTTGGCGCTTCTATAACGCTTTAAACTTGATTCGATAATTTTTTGTTTGTGAAGATTGTAGTCATTTCTTATCGCCTTGCTACATTTTTTGAAAACATTTGACAGCTCTTTTTTCTGGTATTGAGTTTTGTTGTTGATTTTTATCAGTTCGCTGCGTCTATGTATTAGAAGTTTAGTCGATTCCTCGAAAAAGTGATAGCTTTCGTTTTCATCTTTGCTCATGTTTCGCTGTTTTAAACTGGTTTTGATGCAGAGTTCTAGCGAGTCATAGGTCGCTTGAGTGTTATCCTTTTCGCAGATTGGCATGGTGTTGATGTTTCTTTCGAGGTTATAAAGGTATGATTTTATATCGTCTTCCGTTTTCAGTGATGAATTTGAGGTTTTAAAGGGTTTTCTGCATTTTTTCGTTGGTTTCATGTCTAATATTGCTCTTACTATTCGGTGGTCGCTTGGAAACTCAACATTGTTAAGTACCTCTATTTTAGTGATATATTTGGGAGAGTTTGACAAAATAAAGTCTATTTCATTTTTCGTATTTGTGTCCGGAGATATCCAAGTCCACTTCCTATTCGATTTCTTCTTAAAAAATGTGTTCATAACGCAAAGTTTGTATTCGTACGCATATTCAATAAGTCTTTCTCCTCGTTTGTTCCTTTTTCCGTAGCCATGTTTGCCAATTACTAAACTTTCATTGCTTTGAGATTGTCCCACTTTAGCGTTAAAATCTCCCATTACCAAGGTGTTTTTGAAACCTTCCGATAATGAGCTTTCTGTAGCGTTTGATAGAATGCTTCAATTTCGTCATTGCTTGAGTCTTGTGTAGGGGCAGAAGCTTGAATTATTGCCAAGTTTGTATGGTCAAACTGTAGATGTAGTAAAGCGCACCTTTCTGATAGGCCGCTGAATTGTACTATATTTTCCTTGTATTCTTTCTTAATAAGAAATCCCACGCCATGTAGCCCGCGGGTTTCTCCCACGTAGCAAAATATATGGTCGTTTTGCATCCCGTTTTTCTTACTTCGGCTAAGCCAAGAACATCGATGTTAATATTTCGGAGTGCGTACATTAATTCGTAGTATTTTTCGGTGATAGAGAGTGATCTGACATTGTAGGTGGCTAATTTAAGGTGTTTATTCGTATTTATTCCTTTTATTGGAGGGTTGTGGTCATATTCTTCCACGGTGACCAACCGACTTGGAAGATGTATATTGTTTTTAGTGATCGAGTTTTCTGTGTAATCTGTGCGAGAGAGAGAGGCGGTGGTTGCTATGAAGCAGTGTTTGTGATGTCTTGTTTTGGTGTGTTGTCTGGGTTCTTGGGAACTAAGTAGTTTAGTATGCCCGGTTTGATAATTCCCTCGGATAGACTTGATGATCTCGTGAGCGGCTCATGAGTCTTGTTTTTCTTGCTAGGCTGTTTTTTGGGCTCTTCTTGAGATGGTATGTTACTTTCAGGTGACAGTGAAAGCATCCTTTTGTTGTTATTTGTAGAGTTCGGGTTCTTGCTGCGTATAACAAGTTTGTCATATTTGAGTTTTGCTGAGTTTCCCTTCTTTCATATTAAACTGAAAATAATCAATTTCAATAAATTTTCTACTTTAAATTTCTTTCGATCATCAGAAAATGCTCTGTGATGTGACAGAAATTAAGGTAAATGAATTTTCACTGTCTGATTATATGTAGCTCTAATAAGCCTAAAAAAATTTTCAGAAAATGGCCAAAATTTTCTGAAATAAATTAATTTGTCTGATCTGTAACAAAAAACATTAATAAGGATTATAAGCTATGGTAATAGAAAGTTCTAGAAATCGAAACAGTGTAACATATATCTGTATAATAATTCTCTACTCAAACAAACTCGACAAGGTTTTGTAGATCACAGAGGTAAATTGCAGACATGCACCCATTTAAAACTGATTGGTTTTCGTCAGTGCAATGTATGCTAGGGACTACAAATTTGTCAATTATCTATATTCGCTATACACAGAGACTCTAAGATATTAATAATATACTAGCGCCATCTAGAGTATGCAAAATATATACAAGACATACTTTGCGAGTTAATTCAAGTAAAGAAATGTATTCTGGATATTTTCACGTTAGCAACGCAGAATAAACTTTCCTCATGCTCGAGTCAGACCATAATTTGCTGTAATGCTCATAATTAGCACATTATAATTAAAATGAATTATTTCGACTGACCTGTCCCAAAAATCATTAATGAGAAGTATGAGCTATGGTAATGCGCTTCCAGCTTCTCTCGCTGAGGCTATCGCTGCGGAGGAATCGGCCCACTAACCTGTAGATGGATACAGGCAATGCTATGCGGCAGAACAATAACGACCTCATACCAGGATGAAGTCTTCGAGTTCAAGGCTGCGAAAGGCTGTCTGCAGGAAGGTATTCTTTCACCCTTACTGTGGACCCGTTTCGTTGATGACCTGCTAGCGATCATTTCGCTGTGGGAAGTCGACGTTCAAGTATTTGCTGATGACCTGGCAATCATAGTGAAAGGTAAATCGGAGGTGACAATATCGGCCGTCCTTCAAGAGATACTGAACACTTTTGACAAATGGTGTATAAAAGAAGACATCTCTCTTAACCCGCAAAAGGTAGTTATAGTACCATTCACTAAAAAACGGAAGTTGAATGGTTTAGAACCGCCGACTATCCGTGGTGAAATAGCCGACTATCCGTGGGAATAGTCCTGGACAAGACCCTCACCTGAAATGCACACCTGGATAAAGTGTGTCATAAAGGCAGAATCGTTTCTGGACTTGCAGGCGGATCTGTGGTAAAACCTGGGGCCTAAAGCCCAGGTAGATGTACTGGCTATACACTATGGTAATTAGACCACGGATAGTGTATGGCGCTGTAGCGTGGTGGAAGAAAGGCCAACAAACGGTTAGCGAACAAAAGCTCACCCGACTACAGAGACAGGCTTGCTTTGCAATTACAGGTGCGTTTCGCACCACATCCACGGCAGCCATGGAGGTCCTACTAAATCTACCACCCCTGCACCTACTCGTGCAGAGGGAGGCGGAACGGACCACATACAAACTATATCAACTGGCGATTGACAGGCCAGAGGCAATAGTGATGGGAGGCTCAGGACTACTGGATGAGCTCTTTACGAACAGCATCCTATCGATGCCCTCGGATCTAATGTCAAAAATCACGAGCCAGAAACGGAATTTCAATGTAATCGTCCCCAGCCGGGATGAATGGACCCGGCTTGCTGAGGTTCTATTGAGAACCGACCTTGGCTTGTTCACAGACGTCTCGTGAACGACGAACGGAACAGGAGCGGAAGTCTATGGGATTGAACTGAGAATTAACACCTCATTAAGTCTCGGTCAAAACGCAACCATATTCCAGGCAGAAATATTTGCCATTGAGACCGCGGCGGAACTGCTGATAAAACGGCAAATCCACCACGGTAAAATCAAAATATTTACTGATAGTCGGTCAGTACTAAAAGCTCTTGAATCCAGCTGTTTTACATCCAAAACAGTCTGGAGTTGCCGCACGGCTTTAAACAGGCTCGGTATGTATAACGGAGTCACTTTGGTTTGGATACCGAGCCACTCAAACTATTTGGGTAACGAGGAGGCGGATCGGCTGGCATTTGCTGGAGCTGCGCTGCCTCTGGTAGGACCGGAACCATTCCTGGGAATACCACATGACGTGGCTAACGAGGCGATAACAGGCAGAATGAACTCATGGCTAGAGTCTTTCTGGCGGTGCCATTCTGGCCTGAAACATTCGAAGTTGTTCCTTGGAACAGCTTCGATCAAAAAGATGGCGAACCTAGCGCTAGGTCTGTATAGGGCCAAACTAAGAACACTTGTTGGAATTATGACAGGTCACTGCAGACTGAAAGCACATTTGCACAAAATCGGTGTGGCTGAAGACAATGAATGCAGGTTATATCTTGAGGACACTGAAGCAGCCATGCACATCGTCTCAGAGTGCCCAGCTGTGAGTCTCATCAGATTCTAGGTCTTTAGCTAGGCTTTTATAGCCCACAGCGAACTGAAAAAATTACCCCTGAAGAAGATTATCGGTTTTATCCAAAAACTGGATCTCGTCGGGGAGATATAAATTAGGGGTGAACCATAATAGTCCATGCGGAGTGGTAGGGTGGACAGACGCCCGCTCGCCATAAATAATAATAAATAATAATAACAATATGGTAATAGAAAGTTCTAGAAATCGAGACAGTGTAACATACATCTACTTGAATTAACACGCAAAGTTATGTCCTGTATGTATTTTGTATAATCTAGATCGCGTTAGTGTATTATTAATATCTTAGAGTCTCTGTGTATTTATTTGGCATACTCTAGATGACGCTAGTGTGATATTTGATATATCGAAATGTAAACCTACCTAATGATACTACTGTGATAGAGAAACAATTGTTGCGTTAAATAAAAATTTGGGAAAATCAGAATAGCCTTATTTAATATTACTCAATGTAGATTTTCATCAAGTGAGGATTGATTCAATTAAATATTCATTAACGAATGTGTTAAGGTCGATTGTAACTTTATATTCACAACACAAAAAATTTATCAACAACAAATTAGAATATGTTTACTGTGAAGATCTCATTTAAAGTATCTGGGTTATTCGAATATCATGGAAAAATTACCCTGTAATTTCAACTCCGTATCTCTGCGCCTGTGAATTATAATGTTAAGATAGCTCTCAAAGCTGATCCGCTCACAAAATTTTGTTCTTGTTTGCATTCCTAATCTTACGATTCTCATAAAATCTTATACGAATCTGCATGTTATCATTCTACTTCTAACTGCCCAAATACAGATCGATCGAAAATAGTGCCAAAAATATAATAAAATTGCAAACATGAATAACTGCAAAACTATTAAACTGATTTTCCCCATTAACACTCGGCTTAGATATGTTTCAAAGTGGACGCATTCTAAACTAACCTAGTCTAACCAAGACCATTTTCGACTCCTAATTCGTAAATTATAGACAATTGGCAAAATGATAGCACACTGTTCCCTGGAACAAGCGTGCAAAGAAGGAAAACATGCGAAATTGATTCAAAGCGAGATTGGTGGGTTGACTAAATATAAGGAAGTTCTGTTAGGTGAAGGTTTCCTAAAGCGTTAAAAAGTTCTCAACTGTTGATTTGAATTTCAATCGCTAAAAAACGCATCAATAATGTGATTAAACTAAGACCATTTAGAAGTTTGAAGTTTCCGCAATGAAAGTCGACGTTGTTATCTCATGCGCTGTAGATTTGCATTGTTTTCAAGAAGTGTAGAATTTCCCAGCTTTAATTTTCGTACTGTCAGGTTGCATGAAGACACACCTTGTGGTTTTTTTTTATCAAACTAATAATCCATGAAAATAATGGATGGTCTAATCAGAAGGCGTCTTAGTACCGGATGATCTTAGAACTAAACAATTTTGTTTCGTGACCTTGTTTTTGCTGGAGTGCCTTTTGGTTGGATTATCTTAATACCAGACAATCTTCCTTGTGCCGGATTTAGAGTATCTTATTACCGAACCATCTTAGTTCCGGATGCTCTACTGGTCATTTGGAACAAATTGAAACTGAAAACTATCGATTTTATGGACAAAGGTAACTATCGTTGGAGAAAACACTATCACTCCGATACCTTGGAAAAGAATATTCTAGAAGAACCTCAAAGATAATAATAATAATAAAAATGGTTATTCAATCCATAGTATATATAGATGTACAAGAATAAATGTCAAATTCAATTAAATTTTAAATTGATACAAATTGAACAATTTAAAGTTATCCCTCAAATAGCACTCTAAAGCACAACATTCAATGGCCCCAGACAATGAAACTTAGAAATGTACAACCAGGCCTCACATAAATATTCTTCTTCTTCTTTAGAATAAAACACAGTACCCATATGTTGCCTATTTGTTCTACAGTAGCTTGTAACTTTCGCATATCCCTCAATATAGTAGCTTTCCGGTTGTCCTTCAGTTTGCCAATGTTAGGTAATTTCAAAAAAATCCACATAAGTACCTTTGAGAAAATCAAGAAGTCCATTATATGATGACTCTCTACATTGTATATTGATATGTGCGATCTTGATTTGAGAATTATTTACTGGGATTTGCATTATGTATTCATTTCATTGTTATGTCGAAAAAAAATTTCTGAAGCTTAACTCCCTAAAAAGAACTTCCTCTGGCCAAAACGCTTCTTTACACATAGACATAAAATCTTGTTCCCTATACTGAACGGTTTTAGCCGTTACTATTTGGTAGTTGATCATAATTAAAAGAAGTTGTAGAAATTACTATGTTTTACTACCAATAAATTTAATAAAGTACGGACCTATGTAAATCCAAAATTCTTGAAATATTTAAATAAGTAACATCTGTTTACCAATCTTCGTTGCCGTGCCGACATTCTAATAGTTGTTAGGCGTCCTCTCATTTCAGACCTTTTTTAACCCTTTCTACCTCTGTATATGTATAAATACCATGTTCTGTTTGTTGAGACTTCAGTTGTCTTAAGATGGAATAGTTAATTCCCGAAACTCGAGTCACAATTAAATGTGTAAAATATCAATTTATTGGTAGTAAAACATAGTAATTTCTAAAACTTGTTTTGATCTTGTTCCCTGGTAACACCAATGTTGAAAGCAGAATTTTTATTTTTTGTATCATCATGAATTTCTTTAGTGTGTTTTAGGTATGTTTCAACTTTTTTCTCTATATTGTTCTTTCCTTCAATTTTTCCCAAATATATCCATTTCCTCTTCTTAACTCCTTGCAGTAATGTCCCACCATACTTGATTCCAGTACAAATAACTTTCTTGAACTGTTTACCTTTTTTCTTGGTAACAGTTTGCCACTCCTTTTCATTTTGTCGTTTTGTATTTTCAGGGAATTTATTTTCAGTATTGGTGGGTCTTGCAATCCCTTTCCATTTTTTATGAGTTTGTTCTGAATTAAGAGCAACATCTTGACTGTCAATTCGTGACACATTATGTTTTTGTGTATTCTGTTGTTTCGGTAGATTCTGTTGTTTCAGTTGTTTTTGCGGATTCTTTGAACATAGTAAATTCCAATTATCTGTATTGAGCGTTAATACACTATGATTATTCAATTTTTTGGATAATGCTTAGGAACAGTTTTTTCGAATCCCTTGATTTTTTCAAGAAGAAGTTCATTAGTCAACATCAAAACATCATTTTTACTCCTAAATAAGTCCTTATGTAAAAATCTCAATAGTCTTTATTTTAAATGTAGAGTTGAAATAAATGGATAAAACGCTAGGGAGCAAGAGTTTGCATTTTCACTATCAGATTAACAATTTGGTATTCAATATTGAATTGAATCAGTCCTTACTTGGTGAAAATCCATATTGAATAATATTCAAATAAGGTTATTCTGTAATATAAATATTTTTAAAAAATTTTAAACAATTTTAAAAAATTAGCCTTCTACATATTTAACTCCAAAAGATTATATTCAATGATTATAACTTCTGAAAATAAATTAAACTAATGTCGTATAAGTACCACTTATATCATGACATAAAATAAACATTCATTATAAGATATCCAAATGGTATAACAAAATCCAATAAATAAAAATTATTAACTAAAATCCTATAAATTAAACATTTTGAATAGACAAAATTTTGTTTCTGCTTATCAATCCTATGAAAACCAATATCTTTCAAGAATATCCAACATAATCCTGGGAATTTTATCACAAAACTATCTTACTTAGACTATTCAATATTATTGGATATCTAAAGTACCTTGGTTAGATATCCAATAATATTGAATAGTCTAAGTAAGATAGTTTTGTGATAAAATTCCCAGGATTATGTTGGATATTCTTGAAGCAGAAACAAAATTTTGTCTATTCAAAATGTTTAATTTATAGGATTTTAGTTAATAATTTTTATTTATTGGATTTTGTTATACCATTTGGATATCTTATAATGAATGTTTATTTTATGTCATGATATAAGTGGTACTTATACGACATTAGTTTAATTTATTTTCAGAAGTTATAATCATTGAATATAATCTTTTGGAGTTAAATATGTAGAAGGCTAATTTTTTAAAATTGTTTAAAATTTTTTAAAAATATTTATATTATTTTATATACCTTCTATCAAGAATGACCTCTATTTACGTTATAAGGTTATTCTGATTTTCACAAATTTTTATTGTTATGTTCACAACAATCGTTTCGCTATCACAGTAGCATCATCAGGCAAGATTACAATTTGAATAACTAAGCTTATTTCCGGAATCCGTTGCTATTTATATTACAGTAAGTACAATAAATTTTTATTGAGCACTAAAACCCAAAAAAGGTGCTCTGCAAATTCCAGCTTATCTGAATATATTTAACAGAGGTGAGTCATTTAAATCTATTTATTCGTTAAGTAATATTCCAATTTTATTATGTTTATTTATTTCTAGGGATTCTAACAGATTTAAGGCATAACTTTTTCTTTCTATATGTAGAATTCCAAAATTATGGTTGAAAGTATGTCCTGTTTCTAACAAATGGTCGGAATATGTAGAATTACTTTTATTATTGAGAAAACTCTTCAAATGTTTACAAATTCTATGTCGGAAAGTTCTTCCAGTCTGTCCTATGTAAACTTTAGGGCAATCACCGCAGGTTAACTTATAAACCCCCGATTTATCATCTTTATGTGTACAGTCTTTATTATCTTTAATAAATTTAAAAATAAAGATGATAAATCGGGTGTTTATATGTTAACCTGCGGTGATTGCTCTAAAGTTTACATAGAACAGACTGAAACAACTTTCCGACATAGAATTTGTGAACATTTGAAGAGTTTTCTCAATAATAAGAGTAATTCTACATATTCCAACCATTTGTTAGAAACAGGACATACTTTCAACCATAATTTTGAAATTCTACATATAGAAAGCAACAGTTATGCCTTAAATCTGTTAGAATCCATAAAAATAAATAAACATATTTTAAAAAATTTGAATATTACTCAACAGACAAATAGATTTAAATAACTCACCTTTGTTAAATATATTCGGATAAGCTGGAATTTGCAGAGACCCTTTTTTGGCTTTTACTGCTCAATAAAAATTTATTGTGCTTATTGTAATATAAATAGCAACGGATTTCGGAAACAAGCTTAGTTATTCAAAATGTAATCTTACCTGATGATGATACTGTGATAGCGAAAGGATTGTTGTAAACATAACAATAAAAATTTTTGAAAATCAGAATAACCTTATTTGAATATTATTTATTTTGGGATTCATTCGGGAAAGACAAGTTGAATATATCTTTTCATTGGAGCACTATGAGGCATTTTACGAAGCCGTACTACTCTGTCAAGAAAGTACTGGGAATTTTCAATTAAAACAACATTTTTACATTTAATCGTCAAAATTTATTGGGTCGTTTTCAAAATAGGCTCCATTTGCTCCAATACATCTATGCCAACGGCACTTCCAATTATCGAAACATTTTTTATATGCGCTTTCCGGGATGGACTTTAGTTCTCGCGCCGAATTTTGTTTTATGGCTTCAATCGACTCAAAACGGGTGCCACGAACGGGCAATTTTAGTTTTGGGAAGAGGAAAAAGTCGCAGGGAGCCAAATCCGGCGAATACGGTGGTTGCTGAAGCACGTTTGTTGAGTTTTTGGCGAGAAAGTCAGTCACAATCGTAGCTCGGTGAGAAGGCGCGTTATCGTCATGCAAAATCCATGAGTTGTTCGCCCACAAATTTGGCCGCTTCTTACGGATACGCTCACGCAAACGTTTCATAACGCCTAGGTAATACTCCTTGTTTACCGTCTGACCCTCTGGAACGAATTCGTAGTGCACCACGGCACGGATATCGAAGAAAACAATGAGCATCACCTTCATTTTCGAGCAGCTTTGGCGTGGTTTTTTCGGTTTCGGCTCATTTTTTGCCACCCATTCCGATGACTGCTGGCTTGTTTGCATATCGTATTCGTAGACCCAGGTCTCATCACCAGTTATAATGCGTTCCATGAATGTAGAATCGGAATTACAGCGATCCAGCATGTCTGAAGCAACCTGTTCGCGATGACGTTTTTGAAGAAAATTCAGGTCTTTCGGTACGAGTCGTGCGGCCACCTTTCTCATGCCCAAAATATCAATCAAAATCGTACGTGCGCACTCGTGGGATATCTTAAGATCATGTGCTATCTCTCTCAAGCTGGTACGACGGTTTTCCAGCACCCTTTCCTTAATTTTATCGACGTTATCTTCGATCGAAGCCGTCGATGGGCGACCACTTCACGACCGTCCTTGAAGGCTCTGTACCACTGATATACACGAGTTTTCGATAGAGCATTATCACCAAAGGCCTTTTGCAACATTTTCAATGCATCGGCACACGAAAACTCATTTGCAACACAAAACTTTAAACAAATTCTTTGCTCAACGTAATCACCCATAGTAAAAATCGGAACGCACTCTGACATCGACTGACTTAATCAGCTGTTGCAAACACACTAGTTGACAGATCCCGCTCAAGCTTGGCATAGTAATTGAGGACAGTGGTACCAACCTAGGAAAAAAAAATTTACCTGCCTCATTGCCCCGCCAGATTTAAATCGATAATTCCCGGTACTTTCTTGACAGAATGTATGTTTCATGGGCGGACGACAAAATCGCTAACGCAAGCTAGAGCGTTCTAGTTTCACTTCTTTTATCTTTTTATTATAGCCTTCGCTTTGATGGATTAGCGATTTAGTTTCAAAAGTAGGAATAAGAGAAATTTTGAGGTGGAACCTGTAGAACAGGTGTGCATCGAGAAAGAGGGAATGATGTATGCTTTATTTTACAATTCTCTACTCTCTTAATCAAATAATCTAAAAATAAATCTGCCAAGCAATAACATTAATTTTTGTGTTCACTGCCTCTTACACTTGTGCCATAAAAGCAAGAGGAATTAGGAACCAACAGAACTTTTGCCGAAACAATGCCTTCAAGTATTCGAAACCCTAGGAAGATTTTTCCAAGAAGCTACCATTATCTGGGAAGAAAACTTTCGAACTATCTACCTCAAATACTGAAATGAGAGTTAAATCCTGGTAGTTTTGAATCTCCATATTAAGAAAAGTTTTCGCGCAAAAATATACTAGAATATATTGTAGAAAAGCAAATTCTTAAGTATAAGTCCTGATTTTTGGTTGAATGATTAATTATTTCATTATACTTACGAGTATCATTGCGCAAAGGGGTGAACCTTTCTGCTTACAGTGGGCTTCAGTTTAAGAGCATACATCGTTGGTTACAGTGAAGCACTACTCAACCTCCCAACCTCTGCTGACTATGCTTAGTAACTGAGTAATTTGAAACGCAACTCACACGCTGAAGGGGCTTATTTCCACCTCCCAATCGCAAATTTAAGAGCTACCAAACGTCAAGAATAGATGCCTCAATTGATCTTAGTTCGAGCACTAATAGCCAACCGCATCGTCGAGACACAAACTAGTGAGAAATCTCTCAATAGATCCTAGTTATAGCTTCCAGGGCCTCTAACCGTATCGTCAACACTCACAAATCCCTGAGAAGTCTCTCAATTCATCCTGTTTCGAGTACCTTCAGCCAGTCGTATCGTCAAGACCCACTAAACCAATGAGGCAAATCTCGATCAATCATAAATAACATGCGAATAGAGAAATGAAATAACTATTACCTAGCATTCAGGCTTTCAACCATTGCTACCACCCGTTGGGTGGCCAGAAGTACAAATACTCCTTTGAGCCTTCCACCCTCCCGTGGTAGCCTTGTTACCAAACGGAACATTTGATGGTTGACGGTAGCTTAAATGAGTTCAACTCGATAGTAGAAACCACGAACTCCAGAACTCTTAGATGTCATAACTTCTGCAGATCTAGTACTAACACACTCGTATGGATGAACAAATAAACTGCACTTGGGTACAGCCGCGCTAGTTGTTTATGGTGATGTGTTGCACTGTAGATCTTATTCAGTCATTATGAACAATGATTTCTATATCATTTGTCCATCATTTATCGCCTGGTTCGAATATATTTAATAATTATACTTTTACTATGTGACTGATGTGTTTTTTCTAGTCGATCCTTTATCGTGTGCATCCTTTTATAATTTGTATACCTTGTGTTCATTCAGTACACTCAAGTATATTTTATATTCAACTTTTACTACAATGCAAATTTGTTCTTATCTTAGTTATTATACAGGTGTATATGAAAAGTCGCGCAAAAATTTAGAGGGTGATTGCAAGGGGTATTAAAAGCCACCCCTAACCTTTTTTTTTCGCAAGAAACCTTGTTTCATATTCCTATTGACAATGAAAATATTAATTTTCGATAGCTTGATCCATTCTTAACAAATGAGATCTCTTGTAATTTCTTGCTGAAATTCAAGGTGCTTGAGAAAAAAATCATTTATCAACATGATAGCGTGAGTCGTAGAGGCGGGAATTATTTCCGAACTAGAATTTATCCAGTCAGCGGATGTAATTTTGTTAAGTACAACTGACTAGTTTTGATTAACTTTGATTCAGTTACAATTATTTTTTGATCTGGTTTATCATTTTGAGATTCTGGTAATACACTCATTACGATGGCGGTGTACAAAAACACAGAAAAGACCGATATGCATTTTCTTTACGGTCTTTCTGGTGATAAGCCTCTGGAAGCATCCAGAAGATATGCAGACCTGAACGCATGGTTCCACATCATACTCTATTTACACAAATTCACCAACGACTACGAGAAAGTGATAAACTTAAAATGAATAAAAATGATTGTGGTTGCCAGCGCGTAATTATAATTCCAGCAATAAAGACGAAGTACTAAATCTTGTTGACGAGCAACCTGACATATGTACCAGGAAAATTGCTCATCCATTAGAAATTCACCATATGACGTTGTTTACGATATTAAAGGAACAACTTATATATCCTTATCACATTCAACTTGTACAGGCTCTCTTACCATGGAATTTTCCGAATCGTCTCCAGTTCTCCACTTGGATGTTAGGATTGATTGAACATTATCCTCAATTTTTGAAAAAGGTCCTATTTACAGACGAGGCTAATTTTTCTGGAGATGCAATAACTAATTTTCATAATAACCACATATGGGCCGAAGAGACCCTCATGCTATTATTGTAGCTCACCACCAAGAACAATTTTCTCTAAATGTCTGGCTTGGATATGTTGGGGATCAGTTAAATGTTCGAAAATTTCTACCACCTAGATTGAATGGAAATACATACCTTCGATTTCTAGAAGAACTTCACGTACTTCTTTAAAATATCTCTTTGCATATCTAAAGGTCGATGTGATTTAAGCATAATGGAACTTCCACACATTTCAGTATTGGAGCACGTCAGTATTTAAATCATAAATATTCAAATCGATGGTACGGGGGGGTGGACCTCAGTTCTTGCCTGCCCTATCACCAGATTCAAATCCTCTGGATTTTACTTTTTGGAGCTATTTAAAAACATTGGTTAGCAAAAGACACCTGTACAAGATATCGAATACTTAAAGTACCGCATTGTTCTTTCATGTAGGGTTATAGAAAATACTCCCTGATTTTTTTACCGGGTAACTCAATCTATGCGACGAAGTCTAGACTCTTCCATAAGGCTGAAGGTGGTCACTTTGAACATTTAGTATGATCACAAATAGCAGGAAAGAAATATTCATCGGTATAAATCAACAATGTTAAAAATTGTTCGTTTTGTTACATTCATTTAATATTTGTACCAGTTCTCAATAAAAATGTCAACTTGACATCAGCCAATTTGAAGTCAAAAATAATTCCAGCCTCTACGACTCAGGCGTATTATCTGCTGATATATTTTTTTCTCTCAAAAACTATCGATTTTAGCGTGGAATAATAACAGACCTTACTTGTTAAGAATGGATCAAGCTATCCAAAACAAACCTTCTTATTGTAAAATATGAATAGGAAAAAAAGTTTCTTGCAAAACAAGGTTTAGAGGTGGCTTTTGCTACCCCTCTCGATCATAGAGGAACACCACCAAAAAATTTTTTGAGTGCCTTCTCGCCCGCATAATATGTCTGCTTATTTTTATTCTGGTCAGTTGTTTGATTTTAAAGAAAAAAGTCAAAAACCGTTTTCGGGCGCCATCTTTAGTTTATATGAGACACCCACCTTATTTTTCAACAAGGAATCACCACGTAAATTTTTTCGCAACTATTCATATACCCTGTATATTGCTGCAAAATTTAATACATGGCTAAATTATTGCATTCCTTATACACAAGTAGAAAAACTATGTTTCGTAAGGTAGTTTTGAATTTAAATTAAAAACCATCATTCTACAAATGTCATTACAATGCTAAATATTAAGCCCAGATTGAATAAATTATTATTATTACTATCAGGATACAATCAAATCATGCATTTGGTAATATGTAAAGACAGATGTGGATAAAACAGTTCAGAAAAATAGAGTACGATGATAATTCTACCCAGTTTCATCTTTTATTTTATCTTGAAATATTACAATTTTAAGTTAACAGAAAACATATATCTGTTTCACAATGAAGGGTCCAACTCCTCATCGTTGTTTGTTATTGAAATAAATATTTTCATACGAATATTCTTTATAAAATAAAAATTATATAAAAAATACATAATGGGAAGAGCTATCGAAATTATTGGTTTTTAATAAGAGCGCGTTCAAGGGATAGATTGTATTCATCAAAGTTAGTTTTGACGGAATTAATAGATTCTTTCAATGTGCAGGTAATAAAGTATTGTGCAGAATCAGCAGCGTATTTTTGATCGAGAAAATAGATTATCTGTGATAATAAGCAATCCTAGTATTTGTTTTCCAATAAAACCAAGGGAAATTATTAGATTTATTCATATTCACGATTGGATGACGTCGGCTGAAAAGATTCCGATTAAAAATACAGAGGATAAAGAAATATTAAATTAATATTCTTGTTCAAATGTACAAACTATTACATGATATCATCTATGAAAATTTCCCCAAGAACTGAGCTTTGCTTCACAAGTTACACTGGTTTTAGTGAAGCAACTTTTGTGATTTTCAGAACAATGAAGAAAAAATTTTCGTGTGTGGATGAACAATTGTTTTTTGACTAAAATGAAAGCTTGGCTCGATTTGTGTTGTACAAATCAGGAAAGTCGACTACTATTGTGTGATTTACTGAATTCAATCCTAATCATACAAACACCGATAATTAACTAGGCTATGATCGCCCAACCTTCGGAAAACCCCAAAAATGTTTATCAAATCATCTTAGCAAACGCAGGAGATGGCTGACACCCTTGAGATATGAAAGCAACGAGTAAGCTTTACTCTACATGCGCAGTTGTCTACGAGAAAGTTGTTTTCGAGGTGGGTGGCATGATTGCTAACCGTATACAGGAAATAACAGCGAGTCGATAATTCTGAGCGCTATTCGGAGCTCTTCGAGAATGAAGATGTTTCGCATCCAAATATGATAGTGGATGAAATAGCAAAATTGGACGAATTATACTACGAATTGCTTCTGGAGATAGCTTATTCTCGAGTTTTGAGCCCCATCGACTTAAGTGCAGACTTAAAACCAATATCATCGAAAAGGAGTATGAGCCATGGTAATAGAAAAATCTAGAAATCGAGACAGTTTAACATACATCTGTAAAACAATTCTATACTCAAACAAACTCGACAAGGTTCTGTTGATCACAGAGGCAAATTGCAGACATGCGCACGTTTCAAACTGATTGATTTTCATCAGTTCGATGTATGCTAGTGATTCCAAATCTGTCAAGTATCTATATTTACTATACAGAGAGACGCTAAGGTATTAATAACATACAAGCGCCATCTAGAGTGTGCAAAATACATACAAGACATACTTTGCGAGTTAATTCAAGTTAAGAAATGTATTCTGGATATTTTCACGTTAGCAACGCAGAATAAACTTTCCTCATGCTCAAGTCAGACCATAATTTGCTGTAATGCTCATAATTAGCACATTCTAATTAAAATGAATTATTTCGACTGATCTGTACCAAAAATCATTAATAAGGAGTATGAGCTATGGTAATAGTTCATACTGCTTCTCTCGCTGAGGCTATCGCTGCGAGAGGAATCGACCCACTAATCTGTAGATGGATAGAGGCAATGCTATGCGGCAGAACAATAACGACCTCTTACCAGGATGAGGTTTTCGAGTTCAAGGCTGCGAAGGGCTGTCCGCAGGGAGGTATTCTCTCACCCTTACTATGGACCTGTCTCGTTGATGACCTGCTAGCGATCATTTCGCTGTGGGGAGTCGACGTTCAAGCATTTGCTGATGACCTGGCAATCATAGTGAAAGGTAAATCGGAGGTGACGATATCGGCCGTCCTTCAAGAGATACTGAACACTATTGACAAATGGTGTATAAGAGAAGACATGTCTCTTAACCCGATAAAGGTAGTTATAGTACCATTCACTAAAAAACGGAAGTTGAATGGTTTAGAACCGCCAACTATCCGTGGTGAAATAATACAATTCTCATTTGAGGCAAAATACCTGGGAATAGCCTTGGACAAGACTCTTACCTGGAATGCACACCTGGATAAAGGTGTCATAAAGCCAGAATGGGTTTCTGTACTTGCTGGCGGATCTGTGGTAAAACCTGGGGCCTAAAGCCCAGGCAGATGTACTGGCTATACACATTATATTATATAATATAATTATATTATATTAATAAGGGGTATGACCCATGGCAATAGGAAGTTCTAGAAATCGAGACAGTGTAACGTACATTGTATAACAATTCTTTAATCAAACAAACTCGACAAGGTTTTATTAATCACAGAAGCAAATTGCAGACATGCGCACGTTTTAAACTGAGTGAATAATATAATGAAGGGGTAATCGCCAAAAAAATGCTTATTTTGAGGCCAAAGATGAATTGTTCTTCAAGAACGTATTGAACGATAAGAAAAGTACTTGAAAGAGTCTGTATTGATGAATGAACCAAAAATGTTCTGCGAAGAGTTATTTACTTTTTCCTTTGTATAAACATTTTCACATGACAATTGAATTGTTTCACTCACATTTTTGTATATATAATTTAATTAACCTGTGTATTCTCAAATGAAGACAATTCCGTAAAATCCACATCATAATAAATGATTATGGCTCTCTTTATACTCTGGAAAATTTATTCTCTATCTTAGTTCCTTCAGACATTCTGGGGTTATGAGATTTCGTTTTTGTAGAGATGTATCAAAACTCGTCTGGAGATAATGCATGAACCACATCTTCCAAATAAAATAGCACGTCCTGAAAATTAATCTCGTTTCAAGTGATGAACGATGCTGCTATAGACTGAAGTATCGTGCTTTAGGAATTTAATTACCTTTCTGTCTCAACATCTCACGAGCGAGGAGTGGAAACGTCATCATCGTGGGGAAGTTTATTTATAATAGTGATGGCGGAAAAATATGAAGAGAAAAATTTTAACGATAACCATGAAGAATTATATAATTCTCAAGTAAGCATTATTCAACCCCTTATTGTAATTATAAGGAATTGGCGTTAACAAATTTGAATTACGGCATTAAATTCATATCATGATACTTTTATCGGGGATAGAATCATTCATAAAACTACGTATTAATTCATAACTTTCGTGTTGATCAATAAACAGTAGGTCCAACATCATTTTTTTCTGCTGCTCTCTTATTGGAATAAAAACCCGAGATTAAATTAAAATGAGAAAATTTCTGGAACATTTCAGGTTGTTAGGATGTCACATGAATCGATGTCAAGTTTGAATTGGGAGATAGGCCAAGTCATCATAGTTATAAGAAGAATATAAAAAAATTAAGTTACTTATTTTAAAGATTATTGGCATTTCGAAAATTTCAGGAGAATCTTCACCTTGCGATGGTATTTTAATTTCTGTGACTCTGAAGTTTCATTATATTTTAAATTTCATTATCATTATGTAATCCTGAATAATATTTCTGTGAATTGTTACTAAATATTTTAAGCTAACTGTCTTATCTTGAAAGAAAATTCTTTTTTCGCCCAACAAAGTATTCGAAATTATTAATTCACCTAATCTTCAACTGCCTATACTGAAAAAAAAGAACTACGCAAGCTTGGCAAGTAACTTCAAAAGTTAGTGCATACAATTAAGATCTCAAAATAATATAATACGTGCAGTTTTCTTGAATATATATATATATATATATATATATATATACTTTTTTTTGAGAAACCCAGTTTTGAACAATTTTTTCTAGCTGACTGTTTTAGAAAAGTTTAATGTCAATCAATTTTGGAGTTGTAAGAGTTGTTATATTACAAAAAATATTCAAACTGGCTTACTTCAGTCGCAATCGCTTGACATCTTCTTAAAAGAGATCGGAATATCAAGCGGCTGAATCGTCTGTTATTTATTGTCACAGCTCAGCTACATTTTCATTCGGCTTGATGTAAATTTTCTTCCACCACTGCCTAGTGAAAGAGAATCGTATGAGTTCAGATGGGGTGAACGGCTGGCCACGAGATAGTACCATACTGCTCTAGCCATATGCCTGCGTATTCCTGATCAAGATATTCTCTAACTGAACGGGCAAAATGCGCCGAGCAGCCGTTTAGCTGAAACCACATATCTCTGTATGCCTAGAGACACGTTCCAAATCCGTTCAATCTTAAATCTGACACCTAAAGGCAAAATGATGACGCGCATGTTCGTACGGAATTTCGTATAATCATCCGATTCTAAACAAAACAAATATTGCTGAGGGAAGCAGTATGGATCGCTACCTAAACCATAGCAAAATCTTACAATCAAGTTTTAATTTACCATTTAAATGTAAATTAATGACATAAAGGCTAATGCAAAATTTCGGGAAGATCGTATAATTAGAAGATAAAAAAAATTATATTGTGAGCCAAGCAGCGTTAAGTGCTATCGAAACCATAGCGACAGTACCTCAATTGGGTTCAAATTTAGCATTTAGATGGACAATAGCGACAATAAAACTAATGTAAAATTTCGTGAGGATCTTGGGCTATAATAACAAGCGCGCTAAAGCTCCTGACTTCACGTCAGTACTTTTTACAATTTTTTTATCAATCACAGATGGAAACAGTAACTTTTTCTTTTCAAGCAATCACGATTAAATAATCATAATCATAGAAATTATGAAAAAAAAATTTTGTTTTCAATTTTCATTTTAAACTCAATTGGGTTTCCCAGAAAACATCCAATGATCAAAAATCTGAAAACATAAGAAGCATTAATCACATAACGTAGGACAACTGAAGACTCAAAAAATCTCTACTCAGAAATTATTTTATATCAAATTTAATCAAATAAGCTTGCTTATTACATAGCAAATTATATTTAATTTATAAATCATACAAAAATCAAGATTAAAAAACCTTCTTGATACACTACCGTAACCGAATTAGTTTACATGATTACTTATTTTTTGGTCTGAGTTGTGGAATTTTACAGGGATCTTTCTGGGGTCCGCTACTTTATAGCCAACATCAAGGGAACATTGTTAATAGATGATTAAACTTAACAAAGGTAGAAATGAGTTTATTTCTTTAATACTTTTGAATTTAAATTCAAAATCAAACTTTTACTGGTTTACGTTAGAATTTACGATTTTTAGAATTGAGGTTAGGTTAGCATAGAATATAAAGCTTAGTCATTACATTTTTGAATTTTCTCAGATTTATACTTCAAATTTCTTAGATTCAATATATTTTTTAAAAATTAACTTATTAAAATTCAAATTGAACCCTCTCTGAAAGATCAAATCAAAATTTATAACATTCAAATTTCAGTTATGCAACAACAAAATTAAAATAATAAGAGCTAGCTGGCAACACACAAAACATTCAATTAGATACTAGTAGTCAAACAACTCAAGTCATATATAAAATAAGAATCCATATCAAGTTGGCTCCACTAATGTGGGGTAAAAAAAAGTAAAAGTAAATTAAATGTTTAATTTATTTAAGCCATAATAAACAAATATATATATATATATATATATATATATATATATATATATATATAAACGTCTTCTACGTCGAAATCACCGTTTTTAAATTTTTGAAACCACTCTCGACACGTTCTCTCACTCAAAGCACCCTCACCATATGCTTCTACGGCCAATTGATGCGCCTCAGCAGCAGATTTCTTCAAATTAAAGAAGTAAACTAATATTTCCCGCAAATGACGCTTACTTGGCTCAAATTTTGACATTTTCAACTTAGAACAATTATATTTTACCAATATAAAATCAGTGATTTTAATAGGATATGTTGTTCTTGAATGTCCAAACTATTTTTCAAGCCAGTTATCATCTGCGAAAGCTAACCGAAACTCCGCGCCATCTACAATAAAACGGCGCAAACTTATTTGTACTTCTAATATATATGTATGTATATTTTTTGGGGGGTGAGTTGTGGAATTTCACAGGGATCTATCTTGGGTCCGTTACTGTTATGAACAATCATTATTAAAAAACTCAGATAAAAAAAATCAATAAAATCCAAGGAAAAGACTCACCGTTGTATATATGTTGACTCGTTAGAGTGCAATCATATCAAAATCAATTAAATTAGATCAATTCAGGCAGAAATATCAATAATTCAACTCATAAACATTCTCACAAGCCAAAATTTTGAAGATAAAGCATATTTGGAATAAAATAGAAAGAGGCTTTTTACTTGATAGAAGAAATATAACAAAATTTGAATATCAAAACAGATTTAATCTGTTAGTCTTCTACAATTTTAATTTCAAAAATTTTTATTCAAAAAACTTTTAGAATATTGTAGACATTAATTTAATTCTAAAAGTTTTTTGAATAAAAATTTTTTGAAATTAAAATTGTAGAAGACTAACAGATTAAATCTGTTTTGATATTCAAATTTTGGCATATTTTGAATACATAAAGAATAGTCGAGTGAAAATTCATTAAACGATAGTCAAAAGTAAAATATCATTTTGAAAATTTTAAATGAAACTCCCAGCATTCAATTGATATTTATAAAATGTTTAAGGAAGCCAAAGTTGCAGTAAATAGAAGTAATTTGAATTTATATATCTAGCTTTAAATTATAAAGAAAATTGTTGAAAAGATTTATAACTATCATGAATTATATATAAACTTTAGTGAAATTATTGGCAAATAACAATCTTAATTGAATCTAACTTACCAGAAAGATGTAAATAGGACAAATTCAATCAAAATTCAATTAATTAACGAAAACACAGTGTCTACGTCAGATATTTTCAAATGATTAATGTAAGAGATATCCTTCAAGATGTTTAGGCATCAATAGAATTGTAATAGCATCTAAGCTAAAGAAATTTAATCAATTTCATAAGTAATATTAAGTAATTTATAAGTTATAGGCATTTGAAGTTAAACTTTGGTGAATTTTGACACTTGAAATACTTTACGGATGAAAAGCAAGACTTTCACTGTTCTGGTCAATATGAAACAGATATCAAAATGTAGTTTAAGAAATAGGCTAATTTTCAGCAGTAATTTCAAGCCAAGAAGTATAGTAAATTTTGTAAAAGTAATGAAAGCATCATTTTTCAATAATTTTGACAGAAGCTAGTAAGCTTCGAAATTCAATTTTTCGTGAAACTATAAATAGAAAAGACACAGAAAAAGAGTGTCAGTCTAGAAAATACGTGAGCAGAATTCACATCTGTTCGTCTCAAAATAGAACATTTCTCTCTTCAATAATCCAGTTCCAAAACCTAAAAATAAATTAATATAATTATTGTGAATAGAAATGTGATAAAAATTATGTTACCTGAGTATTGTGAATGGAAAAAACCCAAATATCAATCAAGAATTCAACAATTTAAATTCAAAAGAAGCAATCAACGAAGTGTGCTGAGAAATCCATTCTAGAAACATTCTTCAGGAACCGAAACAAAATCCTGGAATAGAGCAGAGCCCACATCAAAGGAACATGGTTAATGGATGATTAAACTAACTAAAGGTAGAAATAAGTTTATTTATGTAAAGTTTTCCAATTTAAAATTAAAAAACAAATCATTGCTTGTTTACGTTAGAATTACTTTACGATATTTAGTTAGGGTTAGGTTAGAACATAGGATTAGACAGTTAGATTATTTATCACTGATTATTATATTTCTAATTACTTTGATATAATATATATTTAAAAAAATTTAACTTATTCAAATTGAACCCTTCCTAAGATCAAATCAAATATAATAATATTTAAATTTCAATTATTCAACAACAAAATTATAATCTTAAGAGCTAGCTGGTAACATTGAATACAAGCAACTAGATACAAGGGTGATCTAACTATAATAGTATTCATTCTGAAATCATATATTTAAACCATATCAAATTGGCTCCACTAAAGTGGGGTAGAAAAAAGTAAAAGTATTATAAATTAAAAATTTAATCAATAAAAAACGATAACAATATACAGTCGACTCTCGTTAATTCTAAACTCCAGGGACTCTTGAAATATTACGAATTATCGAGTGTTTGAAATATCAAATGGTTTGAAATTTGTGAGAGAAAATAAATAAAACTTCGAATTATTAAGTGTTGGTTAATTTTTATTTATAAATATAAAAATAACAAGAATTAAGAGGTACATTCGTGTACATACATGTATTCGTAATGTGAATTAATTAATCTTTCGAAAGAACTTTGTTATACTGGTTTGCTTTAAAGCACAATTCTGCTGCTCACACTGCTCAATAACTTTTTTTAAGAGAAAATGTGCCTGAAATGTTTTTTCATCACTTTCGTTTTGTAGACAGAAGCTTTGTAAGGTATCAAATGAGGATCTTGCTTCCTTAACTGACACCTCTGCCAAAGGTTCCGATGTATCGTCCTCATCTTCATCGTTACTTTGCGTATCTGTCGCAGATAAAATTTCGCCATCGGTTAGTGAACCTGAGACAGCAACATTTTCATCCACTTGAACAAAATCAGAAAAACTCACACCGCTGATGTCAACTAATGGTTCTATTGCTGGTTCGTCATCATCTATAAGTGTTGGAAGATTTTCTTGATTTTCTTTTAAGAAACCGGATTTTTTGAAGCAGTTGAGAATCGTTAGGGGTGTTACAGCTCTCCATGCTTTGTCAATTAGTAAAATAGCTGTCAGAACCGTGATATTTGCAGTTAGCTGTTTGTCGAGAGATTCTAAAACGATCTTTTCAATTTCTTTGCGATAGAGCGTCTTAAAATTATGGATAATCCCTTGGTCCAATGGTTGCAATTTGGAAGTTGTATTTGGCGGAAAGAAGTAGAGTTCCACGTTAGACAATGTAGGAGGACTGTTGTGGACAGTGCAGTTGTCTAAAAATAGTAAAATTTTCCGCTTTTGTCGTTTCATGTCCCCATTAACTGTTAAAAGCCAATTGTTAAAAAGTTCTGTCGTCATCCAAGCTTTTTTGTTAGCACGATAATCAGTTGGAAACGATTTCACTCCTTTGAAACATCGCGGTTTCATTGCTTTTCCTATCACTAAGGGTTTAAGTTTTTCCGATCCATCCATATTTACTGTAAGTAAAACTGTCAACCTCTCTTTACTATGTTTTGCTCCGTGACATTTTTCATCTTTAAAAGTAAGCGTCTTGTCCGGTAAACATTTAAAAAATAAGCCAGTTTCATCAGTATTAAAAATGTCTCGGGCATCATAGTTTTTAATCAAGGTCTTCAATTTACCGTGCCAATTTAAACAAACTGCATCATCAACACTTCCACTTTCCCCACAAACTTTTTTAAAAACAACTCCATTTCTCTTTTTGAAATTTGTAAGCCACCCTTCACTTGCCGCAAAGTTTTTGATGCTTAGAGTAGACGCGAACTCTTTTGCTTTTTCCTTCAACAAGTTCCCGCTAATAGACACTTTTTGTCCTCTACACTGTCTTAGCCAAATGACCAGGCTTTCTTCCAGACGAGGAAATTCACCTTTAGTAGTTCTTTTCCGTACTCCAGCAGTTTGAGCAGCATTAATTTTCTCCTTGTGCTTTATTATTGTTGAGGGAGTACTCAGAGGAATCTTAAAATCTTTTGCAACATCACTCTTCTTCTCACCTTCTTCTACTTTTTCGATTAACTTTTTCTTTTCAGCAATCGTCAAACATCTATACTTTCTAGGGCTCATAACTAACACTTACTTTTAATCTGCATACCAACGAAAGAGTAACAGTAACTGAATAACTAAACAAACCAATTCGTAAGAAGTGTGTGCGTCAAATAGTCAAACTAATCATAACAAAAACAAAGGCTCGTGTATCTTGATACAAGATTGAACTTGTCGCATACAAGTTTGAACTTGTCGCAAAATGTACTTACAATCTTTCCGCCTCTTCTCTCTGCAACTTTGAATTGTCGAGTGTTGGACGCTGATGAGTTCGAATTAACGCGTCGTTTTGTTAAATAGCAATGATTTTTTCGTTCGAATTACCAAGTGTATGAAAATGTATTGATTTAGTTCGAAATATAAAGAGATTTACTAGGGAACTCGTGATAACTTTGAATTATAGAGAGGTTCGAATTATGGCAGGTTTGAATTAACGACAGTCGATTTATATATATAAATATATATCATGCTTTGGTAATATTTTTCTTATTTCAGCAACTTCCACTTTTACGCTGATGATAGTCAGCTAAAAATTTTCTTCAAAGCTTATGAATATCGGCAAGCAATGGCGGTCTTTAATTTTCATTTGCACATTATATACGAGGTCTCAGTGAAACATTGCCTTCTTTTGAATTCTAATAAACCCATGTGCCAACTCTTCGGTAGAAAAAATCAAAGGACAATGTTCTTGCAAAATTATAGTCAGAGCATTATAATGAATGGAATTGTTGTTCGCTTTGTGGATAATGCCAAGAATTTGAGTTTGACAATTGATACTGACTTACGATTCACGAGGCATATATCCAATTTGTTGAGCAGAGCCTCCTTGAACCTAAGCCTCTCATATAAATGCAGAAAGTATCTCAATAGATCGGACATGCTTTGTGAATCTCTAGTACTCTCACATATGAATTTTTGTGATGTTGTCTAGTCCTTGCTTAACAGTCTTCGATAAGAATCGAATACAGATGCTTCATAATCGGTGTTTGAGATTCACTCAAGAAATCGAAAACGAGATCCAATAACATATACCCCCAAGAATATGGAACATAGGCAGTGTTTTCATTCTTCATTCTTTTGTTTTTCAAGATAATCAACGAAGGAGTACCGACAGGATTTTTCAACAAAGTTTTGTTCCGATCTGGTGTGCATTCTGTGAATATTCTCTCTAAATGTTACATTTCTATTCCGACATTCAACTGACTTGTTCACGAGATCATTTTCCTACCAAGTGGCAAAAGTCAGGAATGAATTAAAATTTGAGTATAGAAAATATCTCACTTGACAAATTCAAATTACATTTGCTCAACAATTTTCGCAACGATCCCCTGGACGGCTGAACTGTTCATCTCACTTTTTTGGTTTCTAGCGTTCTGTTTGTAGTCAAATAAAAATATAATGTGACCATTCCTAGACTCTGTTTGAGGTGAGGCATACATAAATATTTAATTATATAATATGCGTCATTGTTGAACTTGGTATTCCTTAGTTGGGTATGCTCGGATTTCTTTTATTTTCGTTTGTGTTCTAATTTGTAGAGGGGTTAGATGGAAGAATAAACTAACGACTTCAGGTGGTTTTCAACAAGTTACTGTATTATTTTTTATCCTGGGGTCAGCGAACTGAATCTAGCCCTCAGATAAGTATTTTTGTTCTTTGTATATTTTGAATTGGTAAATAAAAACCTTATTATTATTAAATGCTAGAATATCTCATTACCCCCTAACTACATATTTTTCTGTTCATCCGATGTATTCAGATGAATATCTGAAAATTGTAAGCAACTTTCCATTGAGGCATATCGAAATGCTCCTTTTCGGGCCCACCTTATGAATAATTCAGACCGTAGACTTTCATTTTATAAACGTGAGATTGTGGTTTAATTCACGATCCATCTCAGAGAAAACCGAATTCTCCATGTGATGAAAATCTGTGAAAAGCGACCTCGACTAACTGAATTGACTGTAGTCAAAAAGAGAGATGAGATGAATTGGACACAAAATACCTATTTTGTCAGCTGCCCGTAGACAAATGAATGGGATGAATAATAGAACCTTCGTGAACTGAATTTCAGTTCGTGTATGCTTTTCAGTTAACTATAGAAAAATTTGCTACCTAAATTATCTTTTAAAGAGGTTGTTCTTTCATTTACATAACTACCGTGTATTAGGTATATTCAGATTAATTCAAGCTGAAATTCAAGAATCAAATAACAATAAAATAAAGAGTTGTGAAACAGGCGGCAAAAGGTTATTAGTCACATCAGAAATTTATATATATATATTATTCTTCCAGATTAGTTTACTAGTGTACTTGCACCGGAGCCCATCATTTCATCATTTACCGAGCTCAAGATTCATGAACTACTTATCTACACAAATGTATAACTTTGCAAATTTCATTTCAGGGTCAATAACACTTTCTAAAGTATAAATTTCAATGGATTTCGTATTCTCTTTTTCACATATTGTTTACTTAATATACAGGTTATTCCAGAATGAATAATACACTAGCGCCATCTAAAGTATGCAGAATATATACAAGACATAACTTTGCGTGTTAATTCAAGTAGATGTAAATACACTGTCTCGATCTCCTTAAACACGGTATAGAAGTGCTGCTGAGCACTGTAAAAATATACATACTTCGAACATGAATATGCATAAATCCTACAAACTTGGATATGATTACTCAATGATGAATAGATTAAATAATGCTGAGACTTGGCCTGAAAATATAATCGTTTGAAATTTTCGTTTCTTTCGTACCCCAAAGATAGAAGTAAAAGAAAAATATTCAAGTTCAAGATAGTTGGTCTGATATACCAAATTATAACATATAATAACAACAAAACAAAGTTATTCGATTAAACTTGCAACTTAACGAACATAAAATAGGCTTAATTTGCCTAACGGAAACTTTGCTAAATAAAAATCGATTAAAGTATCTAAATTTAGAAGCTCAGTTTGCTGAATTAAACTTCATCATCTTCATCTTCTGCAGCCATTGATTCCTATCATTCGTGCATTTTTTCACATGACAGAAGGATTCAAAATTGAGCCTTTCTTTGATGTCCCTGAAGTAATTGATTCTAGGTCGTCCTATGGATCTTCTTTCATTTATTCTGTCTTCAGATATTTTGGGAAAAAATTGATTGTGACAAGTTATATGGCCTTAGAGCTCAGTTTTTCTCTTCAGGATAGTGACCAGAAAATTATTTTTTTATTTTATTTCTAACAGTATGGTTTAATTTGTTCTTTTGTCTATGCATCTTACTCTGAGCATTCTCCGCTACATCCACATTTCAGTTGCTACCAATCTCTTCTTTTAATTTTACCTAAGGTCCAGCTTTAGCTGCTTTACATAAGGACGCTCCATACAAAAGTTTTCATAAAGGATTTTCCGGCTTATATAGTCAGATGTTAGTTTAGGTTATCAGTAGGTTCTTCGTTTACACTTAGAAAATATTAGTACTGTTATACTTGAATAATAAAGATCACCACTGGGTTCAGTAGATATTTTTTTAGATCTGTTATTTGATGTTCTAAATTATCTGATAGATAACTTTGACACGAAGAAAGAAATGATAGCAGGTGATTTCAACATAAAAATGAATAGAGTGATAAAAGAGAAAAATAGAAATGCGTGAACAGAGCCAAAAATAAACAGAAAGCGCTATGAAAGGTGAAAAGGAATTAGTATTCCAAAAGAACAAAAGACAATAGGATCACGTAACTTGAAGCTGACACACTAAATAATGACTTTTTATATGTGGATAGGAAAAATGGTGAAGAATTACTGAGAACATCGGAAAACACTGAACATTTTGGAAAAGGATATATTATCTATGAAATCAAAGGACTCAGTAGATGTTTATAATTTAAAAAGTTAAAATTTGAGCAGTTTATGTGAGGAAATTACTTATCTAATATATGTACTAATTAGTGGATATTTCCAGGAAGATTATTGTGCAAATGAGTTGAAAATCGCAAAAATTATTGACCACAAAAATCATTGCAACAACTGCAGGCCAATTGCTTTTCAACTTTGCATATCAAAAATTTTGAACACAATTATAATAGACAAAATGTTGAAATGGATAGCGAAAGAGAAATTATTAAATAAATGCCAGCATGAGTGCAGGAAAAGTGTAAACACCATTGCAGCTCTAATGGAAACAATAAAAAGTGAGAGAAGCACTGGACAATGATGTGTTTGTTGAAATGCTAAATTTTGAGTTGGGCAAGTCTTTAGATGTGGTATCACATAACATACCATTTGAGAGACTTATTTCGTTAAATTTTCGGGGAAACGGTACTCATGTTGTTGCAGTCATAGTTAGTTAACTAATATATCAGTATGTTTGTTGAAACGATAAGACATCCACTGAACAAAATATAAACTGAGGAGTTTCTCAAGGTTCAGTTCTCATTTTAATCTATGTAAATAAAATAATCTTCCAGTATTGCAACAGCTTGGGTGTGTATTGTGATGATACTATAATAATAGTAATATCGAAAGCTTCGGAAGACTTTTCGGATAGATTAAAATGTGCTTTGAGAGACTTTGAGGAATTGTTTGCAATGATCTTGCTTAAACAAAACTCAGAAATCGCAGTAAAACTGAGATTTGGAAGCAGACAAAGTCAGGCGAATTGGTATCGTCTTGGGCAGAAGACTAAATTGGCACTGTCATATTAATTACATTTGTGACAACTTATAGAAAAATCTGTATTTGCTCAGAAAATTTAGAGAATGTTCTACGGAATGATGCATATCGCAAGTCCAACGTGTTTTGGGGTACGGTATACTCCTATAGGGTAAGGGATCTTAGGCTTCCAGAGTATTCATTATGCTAAAGTAGACTATTCGTATTATGTATAGGATGAAGAATATGGAGTCATGAAAACAAGGTATATAAGGTATGGTATAATTGACTTCTCATCACTTCACACGAAGACGACCTGATTACTTCATTGATTTATTTTTTTTTGCTAGTAAAATATAGTGATTTCCTGAAATGAATTTCAGTTATTTTCGACTACCGTATAGTATTCTCTTAAAAAATTCACTATTTATATTCAATTTTGCTCGATATTTACGCATGTCTGAATTATTCCACATTCTCCATCTATTTTCATTCTAAACTTTGAATTTTAAAACAGATTCAATCTGTTAATCTTCTACAATTTTAGTTTCAAAACTTTTTTTTTTAAACTTTTAGAATTTAAGTGATGTCTTAAATAAGCACTGCTTATATTTAATAGACGTATAAGAATCGAAATTCACTATACAATATCAAATGGAATAAAAAACCCAAAAAATAAATTATTAGTTAAAAATAAAAATAAGTAATATCGAATATTTCGTTTCAAACATACGCACCTGAACTCGTCAGAAAGACACGTGGTAGATATGTTTTGCCCTTGACAAACATTCAATTGAATTTATATTATAAATGTAAAGATGTACTGACTTTATCTGAATTTTTAATTGTTTTTGAGGATTTGCTATGTGATTTTGAGAGTTTTTGAAGTAACTCATTTAAATATTTAAACATATTACATATTTCAAATAAATAAGTTTTGGAGAAGTTCTTAAAATTATGTTGTGTATTTTTGAAAAAGATTTAGTTTTCAAAAATATAAGACCAGAAACTGAACATGTTTTTAAACGTTTGTCAAAGGCAGAACATACGTACCACGTGCCTTTCTGACGAGTTCTGGTGCGTATGTTTGGAACGAAACATTTGATATTACTTATTTTTATTTTTAATTAATAATTTATTTTTTGGGTTTTTTTTATTCCATTTGATATTGTTTAGAGAATTTAGATTTTTATACGTCTTTTAAATATAAGCAGTGCTTATTTAAGACATTAATTTAATTCTAAAAGTTACCAAAAATCATTAATAAGGAGTATGAGCTATGGTGATAGAAAGTTCTAGAAATCGAAACAGTGAAACATACATCTACTTGAATTAACACGCAAAGTTATGTCTTGTATGTATTTTGCATACTCTAGATGGCGTTAGTGTATTATTAATATCTTAGAGTCTGTGTGTATGTATTTGGCAGAGTCTAGATGGCGCTAGTGTATTAGTAATATCTTTGGAGTCTCTGTGTATAGCGAATATAGATACTGGGCAGATTTGGAGTCACTAGCATACATTGCACTGACGAAAACCAATCAGTTTGATACGTGCGCATGTCTGCAATTTGCCTCTGTGATCTACAAAACCTTGTCGAGTTTGTTCGAGTATAGAATTGTTATACAGATGTATGTTACACTGTCTCGATTTCTAGAACTTTCTATTACCATAGTTCATACTACTTATTAATGATATCAGCCGAATTAATTTATTTGAATATGAATATGCCAATTATGAGCATAACGGCATATTATGCTCTGATATGGGCATGAGACACGTACGTTAAATATTCAAGTTTTTTTTTATATTTTGTTGAGTATAACTCTCTTTATTTTCCAATTCAACCTCGAATATATAGTAGACTATCATATCACTTACAAGTCCAGTAATGTATTCATTTAAAATCAGTTAAAGCCATATTATTTCAGAATTGGAGTTTTAGTAAAATTTTTCACCAAACCTACCTTTCACCTTCCAAAATATAGAAAGTTTATCTATTAAGCTACGAATGTTTGCTATAAAATATCTTGAATTTCTATCAGATACCAAGCAATAACTTCAATAACCTGTTCTTCTTCTATTGAAAAAATGTGTCCAGTGCTACCACAAACTGTGCATCATAAATTGACCCGTTGTATATCGAGATTCACTTGTACTTATTCAACTTTCACGTAGATACAATGAATAGTAAAAATGAAGTTGAATAAGAGTAACGATTTTCTATTAAAATTTATAAAGTAAAAGTACAGGGACCTTCCTAAACATACTACCTCAACTTTTTCTTGAAAGCTAATGTAAAAATTATATACTAACGATATCCAAGATTTTTCACGTTAGTGATTATAATTATTATCATTTTTGTGAATTATAATTATATTACTTAATATTGCCACTGTCACTAGACAGTGAGAATAATGAACTGTCATTAATCTTATTTAAATTTTTTGAATTTTATTTCACTGTTGTGTAACCGAAATTCATGGTACACTCTATAGTCTTATGCTAAGAACTGAGGCACATATTTCCACCCAAGAGTAGAATTCGCCCCGTGACTGAAACGTTT
This sequence comes from Megalocaria dilatata, assembly GCA_034642435.1. Classification (NCBI taxonomy): domain Eukaryota; kingdom Metazoa; phylum Arthropoda; class Insecta; order Coleoptera; family Coccinellidae; genus Megalocaria; species Megalocaria dilatata. The sequence continues at coordinate 77,475,304 of CM067855.1, read as the reverse complement.
CCTGAGCATTTTTCTGAAGTCTGGATATAATCGATATGCCCTGTTAGCTAGGAATACTATGACCTCAACATTGAAAGAGCAACACTAAACTTTATCGAAGGCTTTCCAACTTCAACATCTTAAGCTAATTGACAACTAAGGGTGGGAGGGCAGCGGGAACGCCACAAATTGTTCTGTGGAAACTGAACCAGAGTGAAACTAATTAAAGTTTTCAACTGAATTGGAGGTTGCTCCATTTGATAGACATGTTGGCATACGCAAAGTTTTTATTTTCTTAAATGAAGCTCCCCATCACAGTGTGGGCTTTTTCACACATTGAAAACCTATTGATGACTGACTGTGAAAGATGGTGTAAGAAAAATTAAGTTTGTGTAAAATGAAATGAAGCAATCTGAGAAAAAAATGAGCTCTTTCATATCGTATAAGATTAAGTATTTTTTACTAAATGGAGCCTCATTTCGAAGGAGAATTTGTATGAAATCATTCATTTATTTATTCATTTAAAACCGAAATTACGTACAGGTATAACATATGTGCAACTCACCGAGGCAATCGAGTTACCTGTTTATGAGTTCGGTTAAGAAGTGGAACAAATATGTGTCAACATATTTAAATAGATAAAATCAAATCTTTGCAGCGACTACCTTCTTCGCTTCTCGTCTAGAATTCTGCTTTGCTCTGCTGCACCTTGCTGACGTATCATGAACGATAAGTCTTAAAATTCCTGACTGACCGTACCCGCCGAGTTCAAATAGGGCAAGGCACACAGCGTTCGACCACCGTTCCGACGTGGAACACGAGGTCAATGGCGTCACAAGCAGACATAAGCACCATGCCTGTCTGAAGATTTCAGGTGCGCATGCTCGGAACGAAACGCCGTTTCCCTAATTAAGAGGTAGAAGCTCCCTCATAACACCCGCATTCACTTCCAAGCTTCATCTTTAATTGTTTCTGTTCTTACTTGACGAAAAGTTATATTGAAATTTATGAAAAGAAAACAATTCCAATTTCCGCTAGATTTAATTTTCTACACAATTTTCTTGTCATACCATGTCTTAATGGGTTAACTTTTAATTTGTAGATTTCAGGATGAAAATATATTTGCAAATACATTACTACACTTTTCCGAATGCATCTTTATGGTGAGTATGACATGCATACATTGACATTTCCTCCGAAAAAGTATTATTTTAAATTATGTATAACATTAAAAAATTATTCACACTTTTGAAAATTCTACACCCACTACTTTATATAGAAAATGAAACTGAAATTTTTAAGCTATTATGACTACGTGCCTTAAGAATTACATGAATGTTTGAAATAAAGATCACTAGAAATTCTTGTAATTAAGTGTTATTTATATCCCTCAGAAGTTTGATTGCAAAAAAACAGCTTTTATATGTTTATGTATGAATTGTGAGGTATAACAACTGTTTATTTTTCAAGAAAAGTGAGAAAGAATACTAATGTTTCTGATAGATTAACGTTTCGAAGAAAAATGACAAAATGCTCGCAATCAATTCTGATATACTGTTCAAGCTTGATCACCTACAATATGAAATGCCAGTCAACCTAACATGTCTGTCCAGTGTGCTGACTTTTGACAACCATTCTAAAAATACGACTTGGCTGGTATTTTTTTATAAGAGTTAATAACTCCATTAATTAACTCAAATGATCTCCTTCGGTGAGTAGCTGTTGGATAAGCAATCCAATATCCAAATAATCATGACCTTCCTCGAACAAGTTTTAGTAAGAATCATCATAACCGGCATGAAAACGAAGATAAATCTTCATATTGGAGTTCACGCTGTATTCTTTCTGAAATTGAAGCTTTATTGTGTAAAATTAGTTACACATTCAAGGTTCAAAATATTGTCCTTCGCAAACCACTACATTTTCCCATATTTCCGGCAATTAAAGGATCCCATCGCGAAAAAAGGCCGGCTCTTTAGCCGCTTTCCATTCATCGTTTCATATTTTTACTTCATCGTAATTGGAGAAATGCTGGTCAGCTAGGACATGACTTGTGTCGAGTCTCTCGGGTGTCGCAACCTGTTTTCGCGCAATGATCGGCTCAGACGCATCAATTGTCGTCGGTAGACCTCCCCAGTGATCCTTCCATTCTATTGTAGCAGCTCATAATACACCTCACTCAGCTGAGCCCACTTAATACACAGCATGATCTTCTCGGTATGAATATTCGGCTTGAGAGTTGATAATGAGGCATACATACGTTGCCCGATATTTTGGATCAGCGTTATGAACCAACATTTCATCGCCTGTCACAATTCGATACGAAAATTCCTTCAATTTATGCCGTTGGGGCAGTTGTTCACACGTGAAAAAACGGCATTCAGCGCCTCTTGACTTTAGTTCATACGGCACCTAATTTTCTACTTTTTGGATAATTTCCATTGCTTCTAAACGATTGCAAATGACTAGTTGCATCGCTCCAAGTGTTTTGCGAGTTCCTCTTGCATTTGTGATGGATCTTGCTTCTAATTCTTCATCCTCAAACTTTCCCCTCCAGGTCGTTCTTTGCCTTCAAAATCAAAATTGTCCTCTTTGAATCAGGCAAACCACTTCTGATACGTTCGTTTAGCTAGGCCTCGGTCACCATAAACATTACAATACATATAGAGCGAGAAAAATAATACAGAAAATCCTCTGAATTGCCTTCCGAGAAAAATGCTGCCCCTCAAGCGTGGATCTCAAAGAAAGATCTGAAATACTATCTCCAAAATTTTTTATGACGAAAATCTGAAAAATTGTACATTCTCTATTTGAAACTTAACTGAATGAAATAATCAGCGAACATTCAATTGAGGAGTGTATAAATAAAGAATGCTAGGGAGTAAAAATAAACTAAATTTTTTTATCCAATGGACTTTTGCTCTTTTGACATGAAATTATGAAATTTCAGAATTTTTTCCACAAGAAAGTTTCTTTTGTGAGAATAAGAATTGAACAAATAAAGAAAATAAATCTGGAGTCTACAAATTGACTTGCAACGTATGCCCTTTAGTATACATTGGCCAAACAGGTAGATTATTCAAGAAAAGAATCCAAGAACACCAAAGGGCTTATATATCTGATTCCGTATATTCGACATATGCTAATCATCTAGAGGAATTCAGGCATAATTTCAACAATAACTATGAAATTATCCACGTCGAAAGCAAAGGCTCTAGAATAACACTTTTAGAATGTCTTGAAATCAACAGGTACAATGCCCGTAAAATCCCTTTGAACGAACAAAGAGATGTTGACAAATCTCTATTACTGAATATCTATCCCTAATGGCATTTTTTAGCGGCAAACTCCAATAAACATCTTGAGTTTTGAATATCAAAACAGATTTAATCTGCTGTCTTCTACAATTTTAATTTCAAAACATTTTTTTGAAGATACTTTAAGAATTAAATTAATGTCTTTATAAGCACTGCTTATATTTGATAGACGTATAAAATCAAAATTCATCATACAATATCACATACAATATATGCAGTGCTTATAAAGACATTAATTTAATTATTAAAGTTTCTTCAAAAAAATTTTTTCAAATTAAAATTGTAGAAGACAACAGATTAAATCTGTTTTGATATTCAAATTTTGTAATAATCCTTCTATCAAGTAGAAAACCGTTCCTTCTTATTTTATTTTATATATAATATATAATTATATTAGGTTTTGTAAATAAAGAAATTCATTATACAGTGTTGAATGGTTTTAACTAAGACCAAGTGCCTTATAGGCTTTGTATGATTTTTTGTGAACATGGAACATAGAGTACCTTAGATATAAAGGTAACTATTTGCATGTTCATATATCATATTATTTCTGAAGTTGCACTCGGTGAGTCTATACATTGTTTAATTGATTTTATTATTTTTTATATGTAAAGTTGAACTGATCTTATCGTAATTTTAATTATTTCTTGAGGATGTGCTACATGTTTTGAGATTTTTTGAAGTAATTTATTTAAATATATTGAATATTTCAAATAAATTAGTTTTTGAAAAGTTCTTGAAATTATGTTTTATATTTTTGAGAAAGAGTTATTTTTCATTGATAAAGGATCAGAAAACAATACATTTTGTAACAAACAGGGCTTCGTACGTTTGTCTGAAGAGTTCAGTACGCATGCCTGGAACGAAACAAAAAATGTTTGCTTATTTATATTTTAATTGCAATTGACAATTTATAGTCGTTGGTTTTTATTAATTCCATTTGATATTGTATGATGAATTTTGATTTTATACGTCTATCAAATATAAGCAGTGCTTATAAGGACATTAATTTAATTCTTAAAGTTTCTTCAAAAAAATTTTTTGAATTAAAATTGTAGAAGACAACAGATTAAATCTGTTTTGATATTCAAATTTTGTAATAATCCTTCTATCAAGTAAAACACCGTTCCTTCTTATTTTATCTTGAGTTTTTATGACTTGTTCTTCCATTATTTTGCCACGTATAAGTGGGGATCCATGGAGGGGGTCATGACTCTTCTAGATTCTGTAATAAATTACTTAGAGGACCGTCTGTCTCCAGAAGTACTAAAATTGTTTCAACTAGGCGCTTTTATTCCGAAAGTCGATTATACTAATGAAGGTGTAAACAATGAAACTGTTAAATAGCTTGCAACAGACTTTTAACTGCTAATAGACAATACTCCAGTTTCAGTAATTATAAACGAATATCGGCTGTGGCAGGTAAAAATGTAGCGGAAACAGAATATTCCGCAGTCGATTTCTCATTTTATAGAAAATCGTGATACTGAAATGTATCCTAATGTAAGAGAATTTTTATATATTCTTGCTACACTACCAGTTAGTGTAGCCACAGCAGAAAGATCCTCTTCCACTCTTAGGAGGCTCAAAACTTGGCTCATAGCTTCAATGGTAGAAGACCGCCTAACTGAATTGGCACTGATATTTACATCAGGCAAGATCAAATTTTGAATAAGTTATTCAAAATGTGATCTTGCCTGATGATGCAACTGTGATAGTGAAACAATTGTTGTGAACATAACAATAAAAATTTGTAAAAATCAGAATAACCTTATTTAAATATCATTTAATATGGATTTTCACCAAGTAAGGACTGAAACAATTCAATATGAATTGGCAATTCTCCACGTTCACAAATGCATACCTATTATCTATTCAAGTGGAGGAAGTCATAGCTTATTTCTTGAGATGACAAAAGAAAAAACTTGATATGATTAACATTATTTTGACGTGAAAAAATAACATACAATTTCTTTGGTATTGGGTTTATTGAAATACTTTTATATATTGTAATAAATATATATATATATTACAATATATATATATATACATTCTGTCAAGAAAGTACCGGGAATTATCGATTTAAATCTGGCGGGGCAATGAGGCAGGTAAAATTTTTTTTCCTAAGTTGGTACCACTGTCCTTAATTACTATGCCAAGCTTGAGCGGGATCTGTCAACTAGTGTGTTTGCAACAGCTGATTAAGTCAGTCGATGTCAGAGTGCGTGCCGATTTTTACTATGGGTGATTACGTTGAGCAAAGAATTTGTCTTAAGTTTTGTGTTGCAAATGAATTTTCGTGTGCCGATGCATTGAAAATGTTGCAAAAGGCCTTTGGTGATAATGCTCTATCGAAAACTCGTGCATATCAGTGGTACAGAGCCTTCAAGGACGGTCGTGAAGTGGTCGCCCATCGACGGCTTCGATCGAAGATAACGTCGATAAAATTAAGGAAAGGGTGCTGGAAAACCGTCGTACCAGCTTGAGAGAGATAGCACATGATCTTAAGATATCCCACGAGTCCGCACGTACGATTTTGATTGATATTTTGGGCATGAGAAAGGTGGCCGCACGACTCATATCGAAAGACCTGAATTTTCTTCAAAAACGTCATCTCGAACAGGTTGCTTCAGACATGCTGATTCTACATTCATGGAACGCATTATAACTGGTGATGAGACCTGGGTCTACGAGTACGATATGCAAACAAGCCAGCAATCATCGGAATGGGTGGCAAAAAATGAGCCGAAACCGAAAAAACCACGCCAAAGCCGCTCGAAAATGAAGGTGATGCTCATTGTTTTTTTCGATATCCGTGGCGTGGTGCACTACGAATTGGTTCCAGAGGGTCAGACAGTAAACAAGGAGTATTACCTAGGTGTTAGGAAACGTTTGCGTGAGCGTATCCGTAAGAAGCGGCCAAATTTGTGGGCGAACAACTCATGGATTTTGCATGACGATAACGCGCCTTCTCACCGAGCTACGATTGTGACTGACTTTCTCGCCAAAAACTCAACAAACGTGCTTTAGAAACCACCGTATTCGCCGGATTTGGCTCCCTGCGACTTTTTCCTCTTCCCAAAACTAAAATTGCCCCTTCGTGGCAATTGAAAGCCACGAGTCGATTGAAGCTATAAAACAAAATTCGGCGCGAGAGCTAAAGTCCATCACGGAAAGCGCCTATAAAAAATGTTTCGATAATTGGAAGTGCCGTTGGCATAGATGTATTGGAGCAAATGGAGCCTATTTTGAAGGCGACCCAATAAATTTTGACGATTAAATGTAAAAATGTTGTTTTAATTGAAAATTCCCGGTACTTTCTTGACAGAGTAGTATATTTCCCCGACGAGATCCAGTCTTTGGATAAAACCGATAATCTTGTTCGAGAGTAATTTTTTCAGTTCGCAGTGGGATATAGAAGCCTGAACAGTCGGGAAAAATGCCAATACTCAGAGATTAGTTAAAAATCAGTGAAAGAGGAAGACTCAGAGGGGAGCTATATTTTTTAGCAAGAATTGAAGGAACATAGTCCGGACCAGTGCCTTATGAAGTTTTTTTAGGATAATAATAGATATTATTGATATATTATAATTCAAAACTATTTGAGACCCATACTTGATGGGCTGTTTCTTTCTTGGAAGGCAATTTAGCGAAAATTTTATAATACTAAGATTTTTTCCTTTTTTTTAATTACCTTATATGCTGTCAATAATTTTTCTCCATGTATTTCAAAATTATCTTGTATATTCTTCTCTATTCTTTCTCTTCTGTAATAAAAATTATCGGTTTTATTCTTAAAGAAAAAAATCTAGTGATATGACCATGGAATATTGGTGAGCATGCGTGAGCTGTGAACGTAAGTCTCCGTGCTCCTCAAGAATTAATTCATTTTCGAGTGTTAATAAGGCCAAAATTTTCGAAAACCATATCAATTGACTTATAAAGGAATAATATCGGAATATATTATAAGTTGTGCAACATAATGGGTACGAGAGACAAAACAATTGCTGACCTTGAAAGGACTTTTCAAAGTCAAATGAAAGAGTTCGAAGAGAAGCTGAAAAGTGTTCAAGAACCTGGTGGATTTGTACAAGGTACCATTTCCATCGAAACTCTGAAGATGGAATTCGAGGCTTTCAGGCTGGAAATATCTACTAAGCTGGAAAAAATTGCGGAAGGGCTGGAGCAGAAAAATTTCTCCAAAAATATTCTGATCTACGGTATAAAGGAAGATAGGGAGGAAGACATCTTTCCCACAATAATAGATTTATTCAAAAATCAGTTAAATATAGACATCGATAAGAACCAAATAAGCAGTTGTTATCGAATTGGTAAAAAACCCAGCGGTCCGAGACAAAACATATCCAAACATAGACCGATTGTTGTTGAATTCGTGTGCCAGTGGATGCGGGATATCGTGTTTGCCGGAAAATCGAAACTAAAGGGCAGTGGTGTTGTTTTAGTGGAAATGCTTGTGAAAAGTAAGCTGCTTCTCTTCAAGAAGGTTAGAGAAAAATACAGGAATAACTGTTGGACTATTAGAGGTAACATTAAAGTTGTTGTAAACAATAAAATCGTACAGATTGAGAGTGAGGAACATTTCAGTCGACTCGAGACTAATCGAAAACTCTCACTATCTTTGGTTTGATTTCTCGGCTTTTCAAATTACATATATATTCTTGTTTTTTCTTGGGGAGTTGGGGTTATTGGGCGTTTGAAAGCTTTCGTATTTCTTAAATTTCTGTGAGTCTTTGTCTTGCCATTATTTCAGATATTATAGAGTCGTTAAATTGTCTTCAACGTTTATTTCTGTCAATATTCTTAGTGTTATTTCTTGTTTTCGAATTTAACACTTTTATTCTAGTTTTTGTTAGTTCATTCTGATTAATCATATAAACAAGTGAATGACTCATCTCAAATAGCCTCTATGAATATGAAACGGGATTAACTATTCAAATATAAAAATGGATGTACTCAAATTGGCTCACTTAAATGTAAGAACTTTAATTGGACATTTTACAGATTTTAAAAACATGTTATTATTTCACTCTTTCGATATAATAGTTCTCAATGAAACTAGGTTAGACGACAGTATTACCAGTGATATGGTTGATATTCAGGGGTATGAGTTTATTCGTTGCGATCGCAGTAGACAGGGTGGTGGTGTAGGAATTTACATTAGATCTGATTTGGGGTATGGTGTTCTTAAAGTTGGGGGTTCCATAGAGCAAATTTGGCTCAAAATTGTTTCACCTGATTGCGATTTGGCATTAGGGGTAGTTTATAGACCTCCAGACATCAGTAATAGGATATTCTGGCAATTATTCGAGGATGAATATGAATATGTAAATACACAGGTTGGTAAAATAATTTGTATGGGTGATTTTAATACAAATTTGTTGGTGGCAAATGGTGAAGCGAGTTTTGTGAAAGAAAGAATTGATTCTCTTGGTCTCTGTCAGTTAGTAAGTCAACCAACAAGAATTACCAACCATTCGGCTACTCTCATTGATTACATATTGGTGTCTGATTCTCATAGTGTTTCAGATATTAAGATTATATCTACCGACGTTGACACTGATCATGAACTTGTTTCCTGTGATTTCCACATTGACGTGAGAAAGAAATGTCCCATATTTAAAACTATCAGGGACTTCAAAGGTTTCAATTATAATCAATTCAACTCAGAACTTCAATCTATACCCTGGAGAAATATATTCGATATGGACGACATAGACCGAAAGATTGACTTTATAAACTCTAATATAACAGCTTTATTAGATATTCACGCACCGTTTCGAACTGTTAGAATAACAAGAAGATATGCTCCTTGGCTCACCGATAGTTTAAGAGAAATGATGGACTTGAGAAATAAAACTCTGGCTCGTTATAAAAAGTTCAAATGTCCAAATGATTGGCTTCTCTACAAGAAAATTCGAAATGTAGTGTCATTGGCGGTGAGGAATGAAAAGAAAGCTTATTTTCGCACTATTCTTAACACCAAGGACACTAAGGAGTTTTGGTCAAATCTTAAAAACCTCAATATTTTTAATAGAAAATCAACTGAACTTCCCGGAAAACTGAAGGATGCTAATAAAATAAATCAACATTTTATAGATACTATTCCGAAAATCGCTAAGGACAAGGAGCTTCTCGATTTCTATACAAATAATCTCAGGGATTCGAATGTAGTTAATTTTGTATTTCGCGAGGTAGAAGAAACCGAAATCCTCGAAATAATAAAAAATATCAAGACCAAGGCTTTCGGACATGATGGAATTAATATATCGACAATTAGGTTGTGCAGTCCGTTCATTCTTCCTTTTTTGACGCATGTTGTCAATTTCTGTTTGAATAACTCGGTTTATCCAAGCTCTTGGAAAAGAGCCCTTATCATTCCCCTACCTAAACACTCTAATCCATCCACGTTGGATGATATTCGACCCATTAGTTTACTTCCAACTCTATCCAAAATAATCGAAAAAGTGATGTACAAGCAATTGCTAGAATACTTAGAAAGAAATAAGATCATACCCAATTCTCAATCCGGTTTCAGACCTGGTCATAGTTGTTGTACTGCTTTACTTAATATAACAGATGAAATTTTCACTTCTATTGATCAGGGGGAACTTACCATCTTAACTTCACTCGATTATACGAAAGCTTTTGATTCCATAGACCACAGACTTTTGATTGCTATATTGCATTATATCGGATTTTCTCAAGATGCTATAAATTTACTAGCAAGTTATGTTGAGTGTAGATCTCAAGCAGTAGTTGTTGGAGATGAAGCATCAGCTTTTTTGAACTTGAGTTGTGGAGTTCCGCAGGGATCTATTTTGGGGCCTTGGCTTTTTATAATATATATATCGTGTTTTGTTCACGTGTGTACTTCGGCAGCTTCTTTTTTTTATGCAGATGATAGCCGACTCAAAGTGTCCTTTAAACCTCATGAATGTCAACAGGCTATAACGGCCCTCAATTTCGATTTAAGTCGCATCTTTGAGCTTTCTAGAAAACACTGCCTCCGCTTGAATCCTAATAAATCTGTTTGTCAAATATTTGGGAAGAAAAGTCAAAGGATCATGTTTTTGGAAAGGTACAGTCAAAGCATTATAATGGATGGAGATGTCATTGGCTTTGTGGAGAGTGCTAAAAATTTAGGCTTGATAATTGATAGTGACTTGCGTTTCACGAAGCATGTATCTGATTGTCTGAGTAAAGCTTATTTAAACTTGAGACTCCTATATCAGTGTAGGGACTATATCTGCAGGTCAAGCAGGGTTGTGCTTTGTGAGTCGTTGGTGCTTTCTCATATGAATTTTTGTGATGTTGTTTATGGCCCATGCTTGAGGGTTTCTGATGTGAATCGTGTCCAGATGCTTCAAAATCGTTGTCTGAGATTCATTCACGGTATAAGAAAGTACGAGCCAGTAACATATACCCTCAAGAGCACCGGTTGGCTAAACATGGAACATAGGCGGTATTTGCACTCATCGGTTCTGTTTTTTAAAATTGTCAATCGAAGAACTCCGGTAGCACTTTTTAATAAAATATTTTTTCGATGTAGCGTACACTCAAGAAATATTCGTTCTAAATTCAACATTTCCATCCCAAGACACTATACTGATCTGTTCACGAGATCTTATTCCTATCAAATAGCAAAAATTATGAACGAGTTGAAATTTGAGTACAGAAATATCTCATTGGACAAATTCAAATTACATATCATGAACAATTTTCGCAATGATCCTTTATATAACTGAATCATTCGTATAAACTTATTAGAACATCTGACGTATTTGACTTAATATACGAGAATATTGTTTGAGGTGAGGCTTTTGACCATGCAGTTTTCAGTGTATGTACGGCATTGATAGACTCACGTTTTTATAATTTGTTATGCTCATAATTTTTTTTCATTTATGTTCTGAATTTTGGGGGGTTAGATGGAAGAGTAGACGTATGATTTCTTTATGTTCTTATCGAATAACTAACTCTATTTTGTTCTGAGATCATACGAGCTAAATCTCGCCCTCAAATAAGTAATTTTTCTTTGTAAACTTCGTATTGTGATAATAAAGACCATTTATTATTATTATTATTATTATTAAATTACTTTGTCAGTTCTTCAATGGGTTCTTCTCAATTTGTTCTAAACCTTACTTGCACATTTCATGTTTCTATGTTGTCGGGAGGACGGAAAGAATTGAATTCAGGAATTGTGGGTTCATATCAATAGTTCAATACTGCTTCCTGCAGAGAATTCGAAAAGTACAGATATTGCATTGACATTATAGGCGGTTTCGAACGAACGCGAAAATAGTGGTTGTGTGAAAAATTTGATGAACAACTCGAGGATAAGTTTTTTTTTCATTATCTTCGATTTAAAATCTCTTGAGACATAGAAAATCACTTACCCATACTTCTGGCCTAATAATTATCACAAAAGCTATAATCTAAATCGATGAAACTATAATTATGTGTAAAAAGACGATGCAACATACCACGCAGCTGTCATTATTGTCGTAACTTGAGTGAAAAATTTGGCGAATCAGTTATTCCACGAAAAGGCACTTAGTATTTTCTGTGGGAATTTTTTGTTGACGCAAGGCTCTAGCCCTTCCGTTCGAAAGTTAGCCTGTTTATGGACGGCCGGACAGAATTACTTTTGACCACGGATCAGTGAGTCCACCCAAATCGTTTGAGACCATTTTCGACTCAAAATTTCAAAATTATAGAGATTAAGGCGAATCGGTAGCTCACTGTTTCCTGAAATCTATAGATAAGACTGTAATATGCATTTTCTGCATAATAGTATGGTTGGATGTTTGATCACTAGTGGTATCGGTATACGTGGGTTTGTGAGAAAGAAAGAAACAACGCAAATCGCCTTTTTTTCAAAATTTTTGGATCAGCGAAGTTTATACTACAGTTTTTTTTCTATCTCAAATTAAAATTTATGCTTGGATGGATTTTATTGATAATCTCTTCAGAATTCCATAGCTGTCTGTTTCCTTAAAGCAAAATATGATGTTATCCATATACCTTTACGCATAAAGAAAACATTTATTCTAAGGGTTTGAATGAGTTTTTCTTCCTGAATTGTTCATTAAAATTTTAATCAGAAGACAAGAGTACTGAATTATGTTATAAAAGATTTGATCAGAAATACATTTCTGTTCCTATTGCGAATAGAAATATCGGATAATATTGGCAAGTATTAAATCGAATTCAATGTGATGTTGTCATTAGAGCCATTGATAATTCAAAAATTCTCATAAAAAATAACTAAGAAAAACTAATGAGGGCAATAAATCTGACGTTCATAAGTTGACATGTACTGAATTCTCTATGTTATATTTTGTTCAAACTAGTAGATCCTACATGAAAAAAATACCTGAACACGGGAGAAGTTATACGTCATACACCTCACACTCATTCTTCGTATGGTGTTGTCCTTTACTTGATAGAAATCCATTGTACACTTTAGTTGAATGAAACACATATATATGTAGATTTCTATCAATCATCTTGAGTTGTTCCCATGACACGTTTCGTTGATATAGTTAACTTCTTCAGATGCTCACAAACAACTAGTCTGAAATTCTGTAACATGTAGTATATAAAAATTTTCTATATAGAGATAAGGGTTCAATGAAACATTTTTATTACTTTTGGTAAAACCACCGGGTCCCTAGTTGAATAGATCCAATAAAGGTGAATAAGATAACTCAGTTTGTTCGTTCAATTTCCAGAACTTTCAAATCCATACTTTCCAATAGGTTAAGTTTTAGACCCTTATTATTATTTTGTAAAGAATTTATCATGTCGAATAACTGTTATTATTTAATAATAGATAGTATGAGCGTATAAAAATGCTATCAATGAAATATACCTTAGGCTAAAAGCCTGGGAAAAAAATGTAAGTCCCTCACTTACTGTGGAAAATCATCATCACGGGTAAAAAATGCCTCAATAACATAGATATAAACATATCTGATAGAACAAAAAATTCATTTCTTTTTCAAAAAACACAAAAACTAAAAGGAACATATCACATTTGTCAGGCGTTTAACCATTATCATGCGCCACCTGTTCAAAGATATATGGTGGTCAAACCGGAAGACGTTTCGACACGAGAATAATGGAACATAGACGTTCCTTTCTCAATCATTAGTTGGATGCTACGTATGTAGAACTTATAATAATAAAAAACATGATTTTGACGAAGGTTTTGAGATTTTACATAAAAAAATAGGGGTATAAAACTGAACCTATTGGAAAGTTTCGAAATAAACCGATTCAAAAATTCGGGGAGTTTTATGGACGAACAAACTGAGTTATCTAATCAATTTTTATTGGATATATTCAACTAGCGATCCGAAATAGAAGTCTACAGTGTGTTTAACAGGTACGAAACCCTTAAAATTCTTTTAAATGAGTAATATATTTCGACAGATCTCCCTCATTGAATTTGAAAATATAAATAATGCAAGAAAAATGCACCTTTATTTCTTCCCTACTCATAAGCCAGGTCAATTCGAAATAAGTTGCATATATAGGGCTTGAAAATTTTTCAACATGTTACCAAGATATGTTCAGGTAGAACTTGACTGTAAGAGTTCTGAGAAAGAGATCCTTAAGTTAATTATGAATATTGAGCCCCATTCTATTGAGAAGTTTGAACTTTCATGCCGTTTACCTGCTAAATTTTAATATAATGCCAAGATTTAATTTCTGTAATTTGACCTGTTTCATTTTCTTTGATAGCATCAGTGATTTTTGGAAATAAAATATATTATTTTCTATTCTATTTCATTCCATTCTATTCCTTTCTCTTCTGTAGAGAGAAATCTTAAAGAAATAATGTATTTTCACTGATAGGAATCATAGAAAATAGAATAATTAATTTCTTTCGAGATTATGGAACTTATAGGAAATATTGAAAAAAGAAACTTTAAAATGTTGGAGAATACAATTCTACTCGTAGAATCGATAATGTAACCGTGAAGCCGATAATGTAATTATACGAAATACGCAGGGAACATGTATGATTATAATGCGAGAATAATGCTATGGAAGAGCATATTTCGAAACATTAAAATAAGACTTATTCCTTTCATATTGTAATTTTTACATGCAGGTTAAATGAAGGTTTTGTTCCAAGGGAAGCAGACACATTTATCAATCCGAAGTTAATGAAACTAACATAAATCATGTTGTTCCTCCATTACAGAAACTATAAGTTCGTGGATAGACCGAGAGCATTTCTCTTCACACAGGAGTGCATTTACCTCTAAAAGTATTTCAACTTTGTACCTGGTTCAGCCTCGAGTGGCGAATGCTATCAACTTCCATGAAGTTTAAAAAGTATTCACGCATACTCAACTCGGTAAATAAAAATGTTTCGAGTAATAAAATTGGTGAATGATTTATGCTTGTTAAACCTTTAAGGAAAATGAATACAGTGTGACGGTATGACTGATATTTTGATGATTCAGGTGAACCCCAAAAGGAGGACTTCCGAGAGCAATGAAGATATACAATCGAGAACAGAATAATAACAGATAGATGATTTTTTTTAGCCCCTATGTCACACGAACTGTAACGTGAGCTCATTGAGCGGGTATCCAAAATACTCTCAGTAGCTTGATGAGAACTTTTTTAACATTCTTGTTTTCTCCTGTGCGTCCTTGATCTTACTTATAAGAAACGAAAATTAATTCACTTCTAACATCGCTATGTATTTCGGATAGTGTGTTTTCACAAATCCATTTCCAAATATCATACAAAGGTAATCGTTTATGGAAGAAACAAAAAGGGTGATACGTTGTTGAAATCAAGAATAAAATTCTCATTAACATGGGTGCGCAAACGCTTAGATTTCAAGATACAGCGTGTAAATGTTTGAATTCTTTGAAATTGTTTTCCTCAAAGCATCTGATTTTCTCAAGATATTCAGTTGAAATTTGGAAAAGGTTCACATACATAATATTTCATGTCAGTTTCCCATGAAAATCTACAGAGGGATATTTTTCTGGAGCAATTTCCCATTTTTCCCTCAAAATCTTGTTTGTGGTATGCCTCTTGTAGTTAAAAAATATGAAAAATCCTTTTCGCATTCAAAAACTTTTTGATTCTTACAAATATTTTTTTCTCTAGAAAAAAATGTTAAACAATTCTCTCTATTATATAACTGTTCCAACCATTACTTTTGGTAATTGATCATGATTATCAAAAGTTCGAGAGCTGGCCAAATTGTTTCAGAGAGCGTTGTCTGAAACCTCCCTCGTACCGGAATTTTTTACCCTAGTAGTCACCCACATGTTACCCAAGGAAAACATCACCCCAGATCCCAAAACTTATCGACCGATTACGTGTTGACTAAATATTTATAAGATCCTCACTGGAGTACTTACAAGGCATCTATGGTTGCATGTGAATAAACACAATGCAAATGAAAAAAATGGCTGCTGTAGAGACGCCCGAGGATATAAGGAGCTAGTAACTATTGACCACCTTATAACGAAACAAGCAAAAAAGAAATTGAGGAATATATCCATCGCTTGTATAGACTACAAGAAGGCTTTTGACTCGGTGCCGCATTCTTGGCTCTTGAAAGTTCTGAGGCTCTATGGTGTATCTGAGTAGATTTTCAACCTACTGAAGTATATGATGATAACTTGGAGGACAAATTTAATATTCGGTACAGACAAGACACCCGAAATAAAAATCATGACAGGTATCTTTCAAGGCGACAAGCTAAGTCCACTATGCTTTTGTTTAGCTCTGATCTTCGATAAAAGAGCGAACATAAGAATAACTCGCAAACTGTATATGGATGACCTTAAATTATACGCCATAAATGAGGATCAATCAATGAGATTACTCAAAACTGTAACAGCTTTGTCGCGAACAATTGGTAGGGAAATGAGTTTGGAAAAGTGTACTGTGGTAACTGTAATAAGAGGGAAGTTGACAGATGGAGAACAAATGCTTGTATAAGATGATATAATAATTCAGAGGCTTGGACCAGAGAAAACATACCAATACCTTGGAATACAACAAGCCTTAGAAATCAAAACATCAGATGACAAGACAAAATTCAAAAATAAATTCTTTGATATAATCAAGAAAGTCCTCCGAACTAAACTGAACTCGAGAGCAATATTTACAGCTATAAACACATGGGCAGTTCCCAGTATCGCATACTACTTTGGCGTGATAAAATGATCGAACACAGATTTGAAATCCATCGATACGCAGGTACGAGTATTCCTAAGTAAGTACGGCATCCACCATCCCCCTTCATTTATGAATAGGTTGTACATGCCCAGACATTGTACAGAAAAAGGACTACAAAATATCGAGATGACTCACCAGAAGGCGGTTATAGATCTTAGGAAATACTTCCACTCAAAACACTTACCGCTTTTTTAAATAAAGCTCTCACAAACGATAACAGCCGAACAATCAGCAGAGAAGTGGCACAGTAAACTGCTGCATGGTAGATATCCAGAGGCGCTGAAAGATAAAAGGGTTAACCAACAACTATCTCTTATTTACCTGAAATCAGGTAACCTGTTCCTGGAGACTGAAGGAAGAATCATATATATATATATATATATATATATATATATATATATATATATATATAAATATATACGAAACACTGTCTACGGTTGGATCTATATGAGGGTTATGTCCGATATCATTTCTTTCTTGTTAAAACAAATCCCCGATGTCCTTTTTTGAATTTTAATCCTGAACTCAGATGTCACGTAGCTAGCTATAGCTTCCTCCGTGTTCGATGTTGGCTGTTGCCCTATAAACACGGGGTCTTCTGACTGAAGCAACAAATTGGCGGCAGGCCACTGCTTTCTTCTCTGTTAATTTGTTGTTTTTTTCCATCAAATGTTTTGCATCTTTACACTTTTTCCACCGTACTGATCAGGGCCGAAAGCACGAAATATGTATCTGCGGTTGACTCTATATGAGGGTTAT
The DNA here is from genome assembly GCA_034642435.1 of Megalocaria dilatata. Classification (NCBI taxonomy): domain Eukaryota; kingdom Metazoa; phylum Arthropoda; class Insecta; order Coleoptera; family Coccinellidae; genus Megalocaria; species Megalocaria dilatata. Next base: position 77,458,001 of record CM067855.1, on the reverse strand, counting down.
GTCTATGTATATATTGTCTAAAGTGTGAATAGGGCAGACGATAGATCAGCTTTACGGACAGCAAGTTGGTGTTCATATCCTCTGTTAGTCACTAGTATATTAGTTTGACCTATATATGACCTGGGACATTCCAAGCATAGTATTTCATGTATACTTTGAGATTCGTTTAGAATTGAATCTTTGGGAGATCAAAGAAAGGTGGATAGTTTATTGCTTGCTGTGAAGATGGTCTTTATATCTCGTTTCCATAAGATACGACTGATGTTACCAGTAACACCTCGGATGTAAGGAAGAATTTGATATCTGCTCTATCCATTTCGAAGTAGAGCAGATTTGGACTTATTGAATTCTTGTTTGATATGTTGACTGTCGTTGAGCCGGATGGATCTGTGGACGAGGGACTTCAGAACGGAATTGACTTGTGCCGAATTGAAGTGAGAGTTGGCATGTAGATATGTGTTGGCATTGGTGGGTTTTCTATAGAAACTGTGGGTGAAAGATTTACCTGATTTGGTGATAAGTACGTCTAGAGAAGAAATGAAAGTTCCATCGTGAAATTGATGTTCGGATGGCAACTGTTGAGATGGTCCAGAAATTTATGCAGACTTTCGATGCCATGTGGCCATATGATGAACACATCATCCAAGTATTTTCTCCAACACGTAAGTTTGAGGTGAAATGTTTCAATGTCCTTGCTCTCAAAGTCTGCCATGAATATATCAGCGTGATATTAGTTGAAATATTACTATAATCTAATACCGATTTGTACATCTCCTTCAGTGAAATTGTATGCTAGTTTGTGAAACGAAACTTACTTCTGTTTTTCAAAACTGCTATACTACATTACGTATAAAGAAAACAAATATATTATAATAAAGTTTACATATCGACCGAATCATTTTTCAGTTCTTTTTATAGATTATCATTTAACAAATGAGAATGCCATGAAAAAATATCTAGAACATAAAAGTGCAGAAAAGTTTCTTCATAATCAGATGACATAATCACACATGACTTTTTGATTTCGTTTGCAATATTGCCTTAGAGTCGTTGTTTGTATGTTAAAATCATATTAAATAAATAAATTTTTATTGTGCCCTTTTTTTATTCATTATCGGAAAAGGTTTTTGGGAGAATTGGTCGATCAATTCGACAGGCCCCCAAGTAGTATTAACTTAGGACCTCACAGACTCACGCTCTACCCATGGGCTTCATGAACAATTTTTGCACGATTAGGACGGACATTATCGTCTATTAGAAGAATTGGACCAGTAGCATTAAACAGATGTACAACATTGATGACTTGGTCCATATAATATCCTCATCAAACAATAACAGTTCTGAACGTTCATTAAATTAAATTCCACTTTAGGAACTCTATCACTCTTGAATGGGAGATCATGTCACTCCTGAATGGGAGATCATGTCACTCCTGAATGGGATCCATCATTTCTCGGCACCAGAGGAAATTTTCGTATCCGAATACATTGACTATTTGAAAAGCATTCCAGTTCGTGTTCTTAATGTCATAAAAATCAAAAAAAAAAATATATATATATATCAAGAATAAACTTTTGAGTTTTTCAGTTTTCAACTTTTAAATCACAATATTCTTCCTTTTCAACATATTATCCACCTTTCATTGCTTAATTTCTCTACTCTCTTATCTGTACACTTGAAAATGACGTAACTTTAGAAACCGATCATGTAAATATTCTTTTTTAATGAAGCTTTAAATTTCAGATATTTTGTTTCATTCAGTTCATTGAAACGGATTCTCATGAAATAGAAATATCATCAATATTGCTCATTTTATTTTAACTGCAATACATGAACTGATGTAAGCCACAAACATGATCTTTATCTGTACTTAGTAAAGATAAATATATAAGATCGAAAGTATTCATATCTGGCTAGACAAGTGATGACAAAATTCTTTTACTCCTAGTAATGTTCCGAAATAATCGATGATGTGCTTATCTTGCAGTTTTCCTAGGCTAAAAGTTCAGAGAAATTTTGGTCGGTCGCCATATCTCAAACGTTAAAATTTTTACTGTGACTTTCTCAAAAAGAACGATTTCTGGCGAACGATTTCTAGTGGAGAATAAATTACGCAGCTCAAGGAAAATACCATTTTTGAATAAAGGTAGAGCTGAAACTTTTTATTTTAATACTCCTATCTCTCAGTTATAATTTAAGAAACCGTCAAATAATCATTATGGATCAAAAGTGGACCTCGTTGATAATAATATCAACTTCTCATATCCTATTCACGAACTTAAACTTTTATTTCCTAATTAAAATGACATTTGTGCGATTTGAATAAACTTGAAAATATTTTATGTCTCACCAAAAAACTTAGTTGGTGGATCAATATTTCAAATCTCTCTTAAAATCTGTTAATTATTTATGCACTTTACCAAGTGCGCTTGGTCGCTCGTTTTTGGGCGCTTATTTCTAAGGAGTAGAGTGCTATCGTGTTGCCCAAATGTCTGCAATTTTAGTATTTTGAACCGGAAAGGCTCTTAAACGACTAGGCTGGACCTACCGATGAAGAATCCGAGGTCAAAAATTATTCTGACCTGAGAAGACCTAAGGTTTTTGAAGTTTAAGGGTATATTTGGAATCCCGAATGTGTCAGTTGTGTTCACAAATTGACCGAATCAGCTCAATGATTCCTGAGTTATTCCCATTTTAACTTTTATTTCCCAAATATTTCGAAAAAAAAAATCTGATCTAGTTCAAACTTAGCATTTATGTTAGATGTAAAATAACGACACAAAGTTTCATGTATAATTTCGTGAAGATAAATCAAGATAATATGCAAAATTTTTATTGAAAAAAAATATCTAATGTTATAGTTAATTTTCATTTTTCAGTCTTTCCTGCTAGACGTAACGATGCAGATCGAAGGGACAAGGCCGGTTAAGCATGTATTTATAATTTTCATAAGACATGACGTTTCCTTTGGAGACAATTGTTTCGAAACTACGGATTGCATCGAGATCAAATTTGACATTTATGTGTATAATAATAGCACAAGGATTCGTCGTGCCAAATGTCGCCAATATTGATTTTTCGAACAGTCAACGGGGATGAAAATGCTAATTGCCCATTCTAGTCAATAGACTATTTTGAGTGATCAATAAGAACAATAAATAAAAATATAGCATATACCTTGCCTTCACATATAATCACTAGGTTGAAAAGAGATACGAAAACAATATATTTACGCTCAACCGAAAACATTGTCAAATTCAATGTTTCTCAACAAAACATACATAAAAAAGAAAAATCATAGTCCTGATTCAATTGTATCAGAAATATTTTATGAGAATATGTGAAAAAATAAATTATAATTACTGTATATAGAATAAAAAAAATTAAGAGGTATATCCTTTTCAAGAGGAAATTTATATGGAGCATTTTATGGAATAGAATTTTTTATTCATAAGTTTCATATCGCGTATAGTTTGATATGAAACTTCGGCCAATATATATATATATATAAATATATATATATATATATGTATATATATATATATATATATATATATATATATATATATATATATATATATATATATATATATATATATTTTCTATTTATTTATATTTTCGAATGTTGTCTGAGGTTTGAGAATTCTATATACTTACTCAAATAGAAACAGTACCTATGTCATCTAGGACATTCTAATTTAATTTTTGAAAACTTTTAAAAAAGAAGCTATATGTTTCCAGTTAAATTTTACAGAAATTTCATGAGGAATTATGAGGCTGCAAATAAAAATGGTCGAAATAATATAGCATGCAACCTGTACGAAATATCATACGACTTCAAATCGTGATCACAAGCATTGAAATGAACAAAAAAGATCAAATTAAATGTGAAACTTATTGACTGATTAAAAGGCGAACTAAAAACTTCTAATATTTCATCATGTGTATAAATTAACACTTATATAAATTCGGATGGTAATACTGGTGGAGTTTAAAGTTCACACGTTCACCTAGGAAATGATCGATTTTTGGAAGCGAAAAAAAATAATTTTAGCTCTTAGACTTTAAGAGTAGTAACACGTTTATGTTGAAATGGATGAAAGTTGGCAGGAATTAAATTGATCTAAGCCTCTTAAACTACTATAACTCAAGAATATCAATGATGTCATTTATAATAATTGCTAAGAAAGGACATTTTGGTCAGGTTATTTCATTATGCTGTTATCTAACAAAATATAATGAAAATAGTGAATTTCTTACGCCCAGAACAATTAAATTTTCTTATATTATAGAAGGACTACAGGATATATTAGGATATCTCATAGGGTCTATTAGAGTTGCACTGCAATTTCACGCAATGGGTACTCACGGAATAGTTAATGATCTTAACTTTGTCTTCTGATATTGAACCTTCAACCCTTTGATAAACTAAGCCAATGAAGATAAATTATTCTCTTAATTTATATACAATAATGTTATTATACCTCGAATGTTTCTGAAATCATGCTAAGATGTTGACTGAGCGTGCCAAGTAGATTTTTCCTTTATTATCATTTTCCACTTGAGTTTATTTTTGCTTTCAATGTTAATAGCAGAGAAAAGATTTAACGTATATCGTACATTAACAATTCAAGGATTCCGCTAGTAAAATTTTTCATATAAATATTAGTAAGTTGAGGATTTTCTAAAAAGTCCGTTAACGCATTTTTAATCACAAAGGTAAGTATGGTTTTAAGGGAGCTTCGTTACTAGACATAAACACGTTATGAATACTTTGTCGAAGTATTATTTGAAATTTTTATACATGAAGTTCGTTATGCAGAAATAAATCAAAGAGAATGAAGTTATAACTCACGAATATTTCAAATATTTGAATGAAATAATGAGAGGTTAGTTTATTTAATCAGCAGAATATATTTAACTGTCAACGTACTTACTAACGCTTTTTGTGCATATGCAATGTGTCTTTAAGATTTTTAGACATTTACACTATATGACATATGTAAATTGAGTTCATTTTGGATAATAATGGTAGTTCAAGTAGGGCTAATAGGTATTTGAAACAGGATAGCAGCCATATTTAAAATAAGATAAATGAATTTTACATTGAGCACAATTTTATTATGGCTATAATATATACATGCTAGATCAATAATTATTGCTACAGATCAAACATTTTAGACATGGCAGCCATATTCACTATGATAAAATTTGTATAAGGTACATTTTTATAATTTATCATTTCAAAATTCCCTTCTTAACATGTTACAAAAATTACATTTAGATATTCGTTCGCTCATTTAGTTCATGACATTTTGTTCTGTATAATTATTCTTCCATTTTTACTATTCGGCGAAAAATGCAAGTAAATGCAAGGAATTGAAGAAACATTGACGCTATATGTATTACTTATTATAATATTAATGGATATATCCTGAAGAAGTTCATTACCCAACTATAGCAAATTGAGGTATTTAAAAGAATATTTTTTTCACTAGGTTATGAGATTTTGTTAATTGAATATGTGGATCTAATTAACAACGTTGTTTGATTACTGACACGGCTCTAGTAAAACTTTGGATTGATTTAATTTTTTTCTCAAATAATCACTCAAAACGACGCCAATTTTTGCATAAACGGTTTATAAAGGAACAAAGTTGGTGTTTTTATTGTGATAATATTCTACAACAGGTAGCTTCTGTATCCAGAATTAATTATAGTTTCGTGTGGTTTATGTTATGACGATATCATCGAAAAAACTTATTATTATTGATATAAATGGTCTGAAGTGAACAGCTGTTATATTGCGAAGTGAAGTAAAAGTGCTATTTCTCTGAGTTTTATGAAACCTATTTTTCTGAAAGTGATGTGACATGTTATTTTTGATGCCAGTGTCAGCGTGAGCTAGTTGCTTTTACCGTATTATTTTATCTGAGTGAGATATTTTCATTTCAAATATCATTTCCTTCACCTGAGTTCTCATTTATCGTGGAACATCTGCTTCTGTATACATGTGATACTGAATGCGAAATTGATAACTATAACTCATTTATTATATCAGAGATTCCGTTTGTCTGGCCGATTGTTTTGTTTCCTTTTTGCCGCGGCCTACCTTTGTTTTTGTTTTGGAAAGTCTCTTACATAGGCCCGTAAGAGTGAAGCGTGTGCTCCAATTCCTATTATCCCTACCATCCTATGTATTTACCGCTTTAGCTAGGTAAGGTGAAGTAAGTAAAAAACTATTTTTTTTTTCTTGAATCTACGGAACATCGGTTGAGAATCGGAGGGGATATTTTGAAAATTATACGCTTCAGAACGATAAACACAACAAACATCGCTACTTTAACTGTCGTGGTCCCTGATGATGTCTGTCACAAATGAGATTATTTTAGAAGAATTAAACAAAAATAAGCAGGAGCTGAGATCACTCATTGAGGCTGTGGAGGTGAGGATAACACTGAGGATTGAGGATTTAAGTCGAAGAATAAACACGCTAGAGTCAAAAAACGCTGCAGTCACGAACAGAATCGAGAGACTGGAAAGAAAATCAAAGAAAAATAACATCGTCATTTTTAGTTTGGAAAGCCAGACGACATAACGGTCGATTTCGTCAGAGGTGAAATTAAGAAACTGGTCGATGTGGATGTAAATGAAGGAGATCTGAATAACTTTTACCCGCTCGGGAAAAGAACAACCCTCCAATAAAAGTAGAGTTCACGTCTTTTCCGAAGAAAGCAGCGGTGCTAAAAAACGCGAGAAACTTAAAGGGGAAGAAAGTTTCAATAGCTCGAGACCTCACGCTCAAACAACGCCGAGAATATGGAATACCAAGAAAACATTTAAACATTGCTAAAGAGAACAGGGAGGAAAACTGTTATATAAGAGGAAATCGGTTGTATGTGAACGGTAGAATATACAATCCGGAAGATCTGGAAAATACAGAATATGTTGAAAACGATTTTATAGAAAAACCCCATAGTGCACCTGGAACACCGATACAAATAGAAGCCAAAGAACTCCAGCGTCGAATAACTAAACCCCCTGAAACATCGGCAAAAAACCTTCAACAGAAAACTAACACCCCAACCCAACTTACTGGCCGGATCGTTAAAGAGGTAGGTGACAGACAGAAAATAAAAACCCGTAGCGTCACTGGAAAGTAAATTTTCCTGCAATAGTGACTGGTGGACTTGATATGAGTTAGAATAAGATGCTCGACCATATCTAGTCGATTAGTCATTCATAAAATTATAAATTGTGCGTAACTTGGGAATAATGGATCCATTCATTGGAGATTATAACTGTTCGGAATTTCCTTCCAAACTTCTAAGAGATGTTTCGGAATATAACGAAATCATAAAAGATACCAACTGTTGTTTTAAGCTGATCCATCAGAATATCAGAAGCATTTCAAAGAATCTAGATAACTTCGAGATAACGCTAAGTCAGTTTGATGATCCTTTTGAATGTATAATTCTAACTGAAACTCGGGATGATTTTGACATAGATTTCATGCAGAGGCGGGGGTATGACTTGTTGTATAATTTTGGTGACATAAATAAATGTAATGGAACTGTTGTTTATATGAGAATGATATTAACTATACATCCAGGATTGTAAGAATCTCAGAATGTAAAGCAATTGAGATCAACTGTAAAAAGGAACAGAAAATTGTAAAAATTACAGCCCTATATAGATCACCTGCAACCAATGAAAAATAATTTGTGGACGATTTGAGTAAACTGAACTAGGATTCATTATATAACATTAAAGACGCACAAAAAGCTACAACCTATTTATTGCTAAAATTAAACAAAATATTGAAAAAAATACCAAAACTTATGAGGAAAAACAAAAATAAATGAAGAAGGATTGGATTACCATAGGGCTAATAAAGTTCATAAAAGGCGCGACAAATTGTACAAGGAGTGGCAAAAAAATAAAAAAAATCTGGGGCTAAAAGTGAACTATATCAAATACAGAAATTATTTCAATAAAATCATCTATATAACTAAACTCGACCATTATAAAAATAAAATTGAAAAGAATATGAATAATTCGCGAAAACTCTGGAAAACTATAAAAAATATTACCAACACCAATAGTAAGCCCACAAGAATAAGACAGCTGAAATCAAAAGATGGAAAGTACGTAGAGTCCAATAAAGAAATCGCCAATACGTTCGGTAATTTTTTTTTCCAACATAGGACAAGAGCTAGCACAAAACATAGAAAAGCCTCCAGTGTCACCTCCCCCCAGAGTGACAAATCCCTGCTCATTCTTCCTCAAACCTACGGATGAGAGGGAGATTAGTGAGATTATATTATCTTTGAAAAATAATTCGCGAAAACTCTGGAAAACTATAAAAAATATTACCAACACCAATAGTAAGCCCACAAGAATAAGACAGCTGAAATCAAAAGATGGAAAGTACGTAGAGTCCAATAAAGAAATCGCCAATACGTTCGGTAATTTTTTTTTCCAACATAGGACAAGAGCTAGCACAAAACATAGAAAAGCCTCCAGTGTCACCTCCCCCCAGAGTGACAAATCCCTGCTCATTCTTCCTCAAACCTACGGATGAGAGGGAGATTAGTGAGATTATATTATCTTTGAAAAATAATAAGACGCCTGGTATAGATGATATTAAAGCCGAGACATTGAAAACAATATATAGAGAGATAGTAAGACCTCGGTGTTACATTATAAATATCATAATGGAGGATGGAATCTGCCCTGCTGAATTTAAGATCACAGTAATAAAACCTCTACATAAAAAAGGAGATAAAACTATACCATCAAATTATAGACCGATATCTCTGGTGACTAGTTACGCTAAAATTTTCGAGAAGGTTATCAAAGTGAGGCTCGAGCTGTTTCTGGAGAAACATAAAGTGATTGCTGATAATCAGTTCGGGTTTCGGAGCGGAAAATCTACGGAGGGAGCCATTGCATCACTGACGCAGAAAATGTATGATGCAATTGATAGTAGCCAACCTGCCATTGCTGTGTTTTTGGATCTTGAAAAGGCGTTTGACACTGTCGACCACGAACAGTTGTTCGAGTCCTTGGAGGATGTGGGAATACGAGGACTGGCTCACGATTTGTTCAGATCCTATCTGTATGATAGGAAACAATGTGTCAAAATTGAAGATACGTATAGTAAATTTGAATTGGTTAAATGCGGAGTACCGCAGGAAACAGTGCTCGGGCCAATTCTATTCATCATAAATATTAATACTCTACTCACCACTAGAACATCTGGACACATCATAAGCTTTGCTGATGATACCGTTATATTGTATAAATCGGGTAGTTGGGAGGATCTAAAACTTAAAATTCAAGCATTACTGGTTTAATTATAAATTACTTACCATAAATTTTGACAAAACAATGTTTCTTCCCATAACAAGCTACAAGAACAAATTACCACAGTATAACACTTTGGAGGTGAATAATCATAATAAAACGATAACAATAAGAATTACCGAAAATATTAAATACCTGGGGATCTTTATTGATTCTCATCTTCGTTGGAATAATCACGTTAATAACATTGTTAATATAATCAGAACATTTTTGGGCCGCTTCAGATTTCTTGCTAAGATCTTACCTCTAAACCATCTCAGAATGCTCTATTTTGCTCTTATAGACTCCCGTATAGCATATGGAATTATCGGATGGGGTGGCATCACGAATGTATATCTAAAAAAGTTGAACATATTACAGAAATATTTCTTAAAAATTGTCCTCAAGAAAGAAAGAACTTACCCATCGGATAATTTATACATGGAAGCTAGGATACTAGATGTTCGACAGATCTTCTTTCTTAAGGCAGTGTGTTTTCTGCACCAAAATAGGGAACATATTGAGTTTTTATCTCATAATTATCCAACCAGAGCTAGATATTCAAATAAGATTAAAACTCCATCAGCAAATAAGACAGTGGAAACAAAATGTCTTGCGTTCCTGGGGCCAAGATTCATGAATGCTCTTTCGCAGGACTTCCTCTTCAGCAGTTCTAATTCTGATGTACATTATAGAAATAAGGTTAGGTCATTTCTACTGAGTAACCGGAGACAAGTTGTACGTGCTTTCTTTAACTGATATAATTGAAAAATAATTAGGAATGTGAATGTGTATCGTTGTAACTCAATACTTTTCCGAAATTTGTTGTTTTGTTTGGCATTTCAGACATAGGTGAATAAATGAGATAAGACACGGACAGCGAAAGCTTTGTGTTGATTCTCCTTATTTGTTTGTGTCAGACTACTATGTTTATGTTAATATTATGGTTATTATATCTTGTGTATGTATTTCTGGTGCAAATAAATTTTTATTATTATTATTATTACTTGAAAAAAAATCGCATTCTGAATTTTTCATTTGAACAAAACACAAATACACAAAAATTTCGTAGAAATATTGAAAACAAAGAAGCTTCAGGGTTATATTTATCTTTGAAAACAACATAATTTTTTACAATTTTTTCTTAATTTTTTTGAGAACTACCACAAAATGCTCGATCAGTAGAACCAAATTAAGCTTCATTTTTGTTATTGTCGCATTTACGAAGCAGTAGGAGACTCAAATGGAATTCAATTATATTATTGTATGTTGATTGAACATTTTATGATAGACTGCCTAAATATATTTACTTAAATGGTGCTATCTTTTATAGTTAACACAACCCAGAGTCTTCTTTATTTCCAAATTTTCCATTAACTTTCGACGTACTTGTGTTTGGTAAGATGAAATGAAAGATTGCTAATGCAACCCTTCTTTGTAAATCTTTCCCGAAAAAGACCTCGTTTTCCAAACTTCGGTGTTCTTTATTTGTGTCTTAGTTTTAATTGTTGAACACATGTCCTACCTCTGGGTGGCGAATTTTGAGACATTCCACACATTTCTTGTAGTTTTTGTATTTCATTTCTACTCATAATATTCTGAACTTTTTGGAAAATATCGGGCATATACACATCGTCAAAAGTATTGGCCCCCCTAGGTTTCTCAAGAAATAAACAATCTATGTTCTGAAAATGAGATAAATATTTTCCTCTATTTCAAGTGCAATATATTCGATAGAAAATCTTTGTTTGTTACTCTTTGCTTCATGCAGGATGAGACAAAATAGGAAAAATGAGAAAAAATCTAAACTCATCGATTATTTATTTTTGATTAATTATAGTTATTCCACAACTGAAACCAAATTCAATAATCCGTATTACCACCTCTTCTTTCAATCAACTGCCCAATACGCCTAGGTATTCCACGAATCAAGTCCATTAATCAAATTTTTAGGCATATCGTTCCATTCTTCCTGATGGGCTAAACTCAATTCCTGAAAAGTTGAAGGTGGGTTTGGCGATTGGATATTCATCTCCCTAAGTAATTCCATACGTGCTCAATTGGATTTATGTCTGGTGAGTTTGCTGGCCAGTTCATTCTCTGGATATTGTTCTCTCAAAGAATATTTTTAACCGTTCGTGAGCAGTGTGGTGCGGCGTTATCATCCTGGTAAATGAAATTATCCCCAAATTCATTGCGCAGATGAACAATAATTGGTTCAATGATGTTTTCCACGTAGATGGCACCAGTCAGTCATTGTTCGTTCAACGAGAATAAGAGGGGTACGGCGACCGAACATTATACCCCCTGGCACATTATTGATCCGCCTTGAAAGGGCACAAATACCCGGGCGAAATTGAGTCGCTCTAGTATGCCTGGATCTCTCCAAACTCTTTCTCGTCGACTATAACTTTGTAAACTCAATCGTGACTAGTCCGAAAAAAGTACGTTGCGCCATTGTGGTAAAAACCAGTCTTGGTGGTGTTCTGCCCATTGCAGACGGGTAGCTCTATGTCCAGGTGATAGCCGAGGTACTCTTAACGGTCTTCTTGCACTAAAATTTGAGAAATGCGACCGTCTCCTTATGATACTCGTTGAGACTACACTTCTAAAGGTCCTCAAAAAAATGACTCCAAAGAGTTGTTACAGATACCATTCGATTCCTTCCAGTAAAATTTGTGATATAATGTTCTTCCCTTGCATATATTACTCTGGGTCGACCAGACACCGGTCTCTGGGCAACGCTGACGGTTTCCAGGAAAAAGGTTACTATGCGTCTTACTGAAGTCCGTAGAATATTCAAACGTTGCGCAATCTGGTTGTTCGACAAAGTTTCTTCATTTATGGCTACTATTCTTGCCTGATCAAACTGAGAAATTGGATGCCCTGGCATTTTCCACAGAATATTCTCAATATTAAAACTCTCGTTATTCGCTGAAAACTGATAAACTTCGAATAAACCTGGATTCTCCCGAACAAGAAACATATTCTGCTGGTTTACTGTTTTCATTTAAGCGATGAGATAGTGAAGATTCCACACAAAATTGTCATGTTATATTCAACAAGTTGAGAGTTGATAGGGGGGACAAGACTTTTGAGGATGGTGTATATTGACGTATTGACTACGTCTTTGAGCTGTACTCAAGGCGTAGAAAACAATCAAAACTGAACTTGAAGAGTCGTTTTAGAGACATCATATTTAGAATGCCTACGGGCTATATGATATATTAGTGTCACCCCTACGTCTTATACGTCAAGCTGGTCACCAAATATGACGTTTCAAGACCACAATTTTTACTTGCTTAATTGGAAGAAAATAATGAACTGTTTCAGTTGTAACCAGTTGGTAGTTGATCATAATTGAAACAAGTTTTTAGAAATCATCATGTTTTACTAAGAAAAAATTCGAAATTTATACCTTTTTGTGGCTACAATTTCGAGTCTTCAGAGAACTGAAAATGGGCATGGAGTAATTGAAGCATGCAGTAGGAAGTAGATTCAAGGTGGAAGGCACGAAAAAACCATTGTTATAAAATGTCGGCATAGTAAAGAGAATTGGTCAACAGATTTCATAAATATAATGAATATTTCAGATTCACATAGATCTGTATTCACATCATTTTCAGTATGCACTAATTTGAACATTCTAAAACACTAAAAAAGTTCGTCGTTCTGTCTTTTGATTTTACGTGCAAGATTTTCAAATTGTCTATTGTACAAAAGGGGTAACTTTTTTCTAGGAAATTGGTGGCAAATGTAGGAGTTTACTTGTTTTTAGTGAAATTCATTTTATGTTATTGCATATAGTTCTGAATGAACGGCCGGTCTGATCTATATATGCTTTTGCATGCTAATTCATAAACTCCAGATTTATGCATGTTTGAGGTGTATATAAACATCCTATATTGAAAGACTATTGGCTATTTTTCACTTATCTTGCCGAGGTAGGATAATAAAATAACTTTCTTGTTGTTTTCCTTAAGCGTACTTCGTCGAAACAAGTTAAACCGGACTTGCTACCCATTACCTGGAAAATTGCCACCCTTTCCTTAAAATCGACAATTTGAATCTTGCTCACGGAATCGAAAGGCAGATTTGTCTGTTGAAATTTTCAAATAACTGCATAATAAAAATAAGCTGAATATAATGAATGACCATGTGGATTCATGTGAATCTAAAATTTTCAACATATTTGAATTACACCTGTTGATCACTTCTCTTGATTTTAATGCCCTTGCTTTCTCAAATAAAATGAATTTCCATCAAGTAAGAACCAATAGTTTTTTGTACTTATCACCTAACTGCTTCAAATAATCTATAACTTTAATTCAATTTTCAGTTATCTGTAGTTGGGGTGATACTTCGAAACTGCAGTCACAAAAAAGTGACAACTTGAACTTTTTTGGCAGTGAAACATAGTACTTTCTATGAGCTTGTTTCAATGGGTAATTTACAGAAAAGAAGATGTAGTTTGCCATTCAATTTTTCAATATCTTTCAACTTTTTGGGTATATTCAGAAGAGATCAAATAGAGCTCAGTAGAAACTTTATATCTAAGGCTGTACTGAAGAAATTGCGACTAATTTATGGCGAAACTTGGCCATAAGCATAGAGCAATAGCAAGGTGACTTCTCAAAAATATATAATCCGTTTTTTCTTCAATTTTAAAAATATGTCAAATCATTGGGAAACATAATAAAATGATTCCACATCAGGTAAAGACAACATTTTTCAAGCACTACAAAGATGAAGCAGATTAATTAGGAGTGTTTCTTCATCTGCTGTAACAATATTTGCTCATATCCGGTGTAGTTTTTTAGTGGTAGAACTTTCGATAGGGATAACTTTGATTTGACAGAAGGTAGAAGCCATGTTGTTTTGACATTTCTATTCAGAAAGCATTGACAAATTATCATGGAAAGAATTACACCGCAACAACGTTAACAAATTGTTGAAATTTATTTTGAAAATCAGTGTTCTATTCTCCAAACTTATAGAGTACTTCGTGAAATTTATGGTCTACATAATCGTCCATCAGATCAGCTTATTCGTCAAACTATCGATAGATTTAGGACAACGTTTTCTCTACTCGATGCAACAACAACAACAAGACAAAGAACTGTACGTACAGAAGAAAATATCGCTGCTGTAAGTCATAGTGTTAATGATGATCCAGATTTGTGAATTCGTCGACGTTCACAATAAGTTGGACTCTGTGCATCCACCACATGGAAAATTTTGCGTAAAAATCTTGGTCTACACCCATACAAGATCCAATTGGTTCAAGAACTTGAGCCACTTTACAATAATAAGCGTCGTTTGTTTGCTGATTGGGCTCTAGAACAGCTTGAAGTTGATCCACTTTTTTATCGTAAAATTGTGTTTAGTGATAAAGCTCATTTCTGGTAGAACAGCTGTGTAAACAAGCAGAATTGCCGTATATGTAGTGAAACCAATCCTCAGGAAGTTCTGCACATTCCAATACATCCTGAAAAATGCACTGTATGGTGTGTTTCATACGCTGGAGGCATCATCTGTCCGTATTTCTTTAAAAACGATGCTGGAGGTAATGTAACAGTGAATGGTTCTCGTTACAGATCAATGATCAATGATTATTTGTTTCAGTATTTGAATGGCATTGACCCAGTAGTGTTTTGGTTCCAACAAGATGGTGCTACACCTCATGCTGTTACCGTAACAATTGATTCATTGAAAGAAAGAGTTGGCGATAACATTATTTCGGGAAATGGTCCAATTAATTGGCCTCCCAGATTGTGTGACATATCTCCACTGGATTATTTTCTTTGGGGTTATGCTGATAAACTAGAAACAATAGACGCTTTGAAAGCCAACATTACTCATGTTATAGATGAAATAAGGCCTGCAAAAACATAAATGTTATAAAATTATCTTTCAAATAAAAAAAAATGGCTTCCATCTTAATTTAAATGTGTTTTATTTCAATTTAAAGTTCTATTACTCTTAAAAAAAACACCTGATACATTGTGAAATTTTATATTCAATAAAATCTTGCTATGATTATTTACGTATTCAAATACGCTGTATATGTATTTGAAAGATATGGAAGTAGTCGACCGATCTGAAATATAAATATACCTGTGCAAATTCATCTCACAATCATTGGGCGAAAGAAGCAATCCGAGCTAAATCGAGTGAATCTCTTTTATGAAATTAGTAAATAATACGTATTTGTTTGGCTGCTCGCCAATCTCGCAGAGCTCTTTCGTTCCCATATTATGGTATCGATTTTGCCTTCCAGATCAAAATTGGAACGCCTAAATAAATTTTAAAATGTAATACCTATCGAGTTATCAGAAATGTTACAGCTCTATAAAACGGGTTGACTATGGATTTCTTTAGCGAAAAATATAATATATTATTCTGCTGAAGATTTCATCCTCAATTTTTTGAGGGAACTGTTAGTGTTATGATTGAATTATAAAATAACATATAATTATTTATTTTATATTATCATTTTTTATCATTATCAAATATTTCAAATATAGTTTGAATTTTTGATTTTATATATTATGTTATTATGTATTATATATATATATATGTAATATATATATATATATATATATATATATTATTATATATTATATATATATATATATTATATATACATATATATATATATTATTATATATATTATTAT
This sequence comes from Megalocaria dilatata, assembly GCA_034642435.1. Lineage (NCBI taxonomy): Eukaryota > Metazoa > Arthropoda > Insecta > Coleoptera > Coccinellidae > Megalocaria > Megalocaria dilatata. The sequence continues at coordinate 77,441,974 of CM067855.1, read as the reverse complement.
ATATATTATTATATATATATATATATATTAGGAGTACAAATAAGTTTTCGCCGTTTTATTGTAGATGGCGCGGCACGGAGTTTCGGCCAGCTTTCGCAGATGATAACCGGCTTAAAAAATAGTTTGGACATTCAAGAACAACATAACCTATTAATATCATTGATTTTATACTGGTAAAATATAATTTTTATGAGTTAAAAATGTCAAAATTTGAGCCAAGTAAGCGTCATTTGCGGGAAATATTAGTTTACTTCTTTAATTTAAAGAAATCTGCTGCTGAGGCGCATCAATTGCTCGTAGAAGCATATGGTGAGGGTGCTTTGAGTGAGAGAACGTGTCGAGAGTGGTTTCAAAAGTTTAAAAACGGTGACTTCGACGTAGAAGACAGAGATCGCAGTGGAAGGCCAAAAATTTACGAGGATGCAGAATTGGAGGAATTATTGGAGGAAGATTCATCTCAAGCACAAAAAGAACTTGCTCTAACATTAGAAGTCACTCAGCAAGCAGCATATATATATATATATATATATATTGTCATGGTATTTACAGTTAAAATAAATAATTACATAAATATATTAAGGAAAAGACTCACCTTTGTATATAAGTTGACTCGTTAGAGTATAACCAGAGCAAAATTAATTGAATAATATCCATTCTGACAGAAATATTAATAAATAAATTCATTAAAATACTCACAAGCTAAAATTATGAAGAAAAAGCATATTCAGGATACATAACGACTAGTCAAATTAAAATTCTTTGAACGGTAATCAAAAAGCAGTAATCTTGTTGACAGTTTATAAATAAAATTCACAGGGAGATTTCAATTCACAATTATTCAATATAAAAACAGCCAAAGATGTAATAAATAGGAGTAATTTGAATTTAGATATCCAATTTGAAATTGATGAAGAATTTGTTGAAAAGATTTGTTATTATAATGAATCACATATAAACTTTAGTGGAATTGTTGACAAAGAACAAGATAAATTAAATATAACTCACCAGAATGATGTAAATAGAACAAATTTGATCAAAAATCAATTAATTCAATGAAAGATAGCATCTACGTCAGATATTTTCAAATGATTAATGTAAGAGATATCCTTGAAAATGTTTAGGCATCAATAGTATTGTAATAGCATCCAAGCTAAAGAAATTTAATCAATTTCATAAGTAATATTAAGTATTTTATAAGTTATAAGCATTAAAAGTTAAAATTTGTTAAATTTTGACACTTGAAATACTGTACGAACGAAAAGCAAGACTTTTACTGTTCTGTTTAACATGAAACATACATCAAAGTGTAGTTAAAAAAATAAGCTAATTTTCAAAAGTGATTTCAAACCAGGAAATGTTGTAAATTTTGTAAAATCATCAAAAGCATCATTTTTATATAATTTGGACAGAAGCTAGTAAGCTTAGAAATTCAACTTTTCTTGAAAACTATAAATAGGGCAGACACAGAAAAAGTCGGCAGTCTCCAATTATATGCAGAGTAGAATCCTTGTCGGTCCATAATTAAAAAAGTGCTAAAAAAAAGTATCATCATCTGAAAAAAGAAGATTATTTGGTTATTGTGAATGGAAAATTGAATCCAGAAAATACATTACCTGAATGTGAATGGAAAAATATCACATAGAAATCATGTTTCAAACGAATTGGATATATTGAAGAAAATCAACAAAGTAGCCTGTGAATTTCAGAAGTTCTAGAAGTGTTGTTTCCAACGAAATCAGTGTATTCATGAAACGAAGAAGAAGGGACAATTAAAGGAACAATAATAAATTGATGAACAAACTTACCAAAGGTATTCAAATTCAATCCTGTTAATATTTCCAGAAAGAAATTTAGAAATAGCAAACACTGTTTACATTAGAATTACGTTAGGATATTTAGATAAGGTTAGGTTAACATAGAATTAGATTTAGGTTATTGATCACTGATTATAATATTTCAAATTACTTTCATATAATATATATATATATATATATATATATATATATTATATTATATATATATATATATATATATATATATATATAATATATTATATTATATATATATATAATATATTATATATATATATATATATATATAATATATATATATATATATATAATATATATATATATATAATATATTATATATATATATATAATATATTATATATATATATATATATATATATATATATATATATATATATATATATATATATATATATATATATATATATATATATATATATATATATATATATATATATATATATAATGGAAAAAAGTAAAACAAGTAAAATGATTAATTATACAAATATATCAACGCAAAGATTCATCGATGTATATAGGTTGGCTCGTTAGCATGTAATCAGATCAAAATCAATTAAATAATATCAATTCTCAAACCGAAATTGAATGAAGAAATAGCATTTTCAGAGTACATAACCACTATTCGAGTGAAAAATCTTTAAACGGTGATAGAAAATCAGAAATCTTAAAAAAAAATTAAAATAGAACTCACATGGAGAATTCAATTCACTATTATTCAATTTAAAGACAGCTAAAGTTGCAAGAAAAAGGAGTAATTTGAATTTAGATATCTATTTAGAAATTGGTAAAGAAAACGATGAAAAAATTTGTTAGTACCATAAAAATCGCATGTAGGGGAGGTGGCTGTTGCTATGGGAAGACTACATATTGAAGGTTTCCATGTGTCGGGCAGGCGTTTGCTGTCATCGCGTTTTTTGAGGTAGTTTGGTTTCTTCTCAATTTCGAGAGCTTCACGAATAATGCGACTCGTTAGCATTGTTGCGATGGTTTTTCAACTATCCTGTATTTTTTTTAGAGTGATAGAACTTTCGATAGGGATAACTGTGATTTGACAGAAGAAAGAAGGCATGTTGTTTTGACACTGCAACAACGTTTACAAATTGTTGAAATTAATTTTCAAAATCAGTGTTCTATTCGCCAAACTTATAGAGCACTTCGTGAAATTTATGGTTTACATAATCGTCCATCAGAGCAGCTTATTCGTCGAACTATGAATAGATTTCGGACAACATTTTCTCTACTCGATGCAACAACAACAAGACTGTACGTACAGAAGAAAATATTGCTGCTGTAAATCATAGTGTTAATGATGATCCAGATTTGTTCAATCGTCGACGTTCAACATAAGTTGACCACATGGAAAATTTTGCGTGAAGATCTTAGTTTACACCCATACAGGATCCAACTGGTTCAAGAACTAAAGCCACTTGACCATAAAAAGCGTCGTTTGTTTGCGTTGCTTGTTTGCCCTAGAACAGCTTGAAGTTGATCCACTTTTTTATCTTAAAATTGTGTTTAGTGATGGAGCTCATTTCTGGTTGAACGGCTACATAAACAAGCAAAACTGCCACATGTGGAATGAAAACAATCCTCAAGAAGTTCTGCAGGTTTCATTGCATCCTGAAAAATGCACTGTATGGTGTGATTTACAGGCTGGAGGCATCATTGGTTCATACTTCTTTAAAAACAATGCTGGAGCTAATGTTACAGTGAATGGTGCTCATTACAGATCGATTATCAATGATTATTTGTTTCAAAATTTGAATGATATCAACCCAGAAGTGTTTTGGTTCCAACAAGATGGTGCTACACTTCATGCTGCTACCATAACAATTGATTTATTGAAACAAAGATTTGGCGAAAACATATTTCGGGAAATGGTCCAATTAATTGGCCTCCCAGATCATGCGACATAACTCCACTGGATTATTTTCTTTGAGGTTATGTCAATCCATTGGTTTATGCTGATAAACCAGAAACAATAGACTGTTTTGAAGCCAACATAACTCGAGTTATTGATGAAATAAGGCCTGAAGTACTCGAAAAAGTGGTCCAAAATTGGTCTGGTCAAATGCGCTCTCAGAGCTAGTCGTGGTGGACATATGCCGAAAATTATTTTCAAAACATAAATGTCATGAAATTATCTTTCGAATGAAAAAAATTTTGGCTTCGATCATAATTTAAATGTGTATTATTTCAGTTTGAATTTCTATCACTCTTAAAAAAACACCCGATATCAAAGTCAATTTTGTAACCCGTATCTGCGTGATATGTGAAAAGGGCAGAGGGTGGATCAGCTTTACGGCTAGCAAGTTGGTGATCATATACTCTGTTAGCCACTCGTCTATTAGTTTGATCTATGTATGACCTGGGACTTTCCGAGCATATATTTCATTTAGACCTTGAGATTCGTTTAGAATTGAATCTTTTGGAGATCGAAGAAAGGTGGATATTTTATTGCTTGCTGTGAAGATGGTCTTTATATCTTGTTTCCGGTAGATACGACTTATTTAATCAGTAACACCTCGGATGAAAAAATAAAGACCTTGTGTGGGTTACTCTCTGGGGGTTCTTGGGAATCTTGAGGGTTTATCTGGTTCGGTCAGAAGGATTTCTGAATTTGATATCTGGTATATCCGTTTTAAAGTAGAGCAGATTTGAGCTCATTGAATTAATGTTTCATATGTTTACTGTCGGTGAGATGGATAGATCTGTGGACGAGGGAGTTCAGAAAGGAATTTATTTGTGCCGGATGGTGGTGAGAGTTGGCTGGTAGATATCTGTTCGTATAGGTAGGTTTTCTATGGACATTGTGGGTGAAAGATGTGCCTGATTTGGTGGTGAGAGTTGGCTTGTAGATATCTGTTCGTATAGGTAGGTTTTCTATGGACATTGTGGGTGAAAGATGTGCCTGATTTGGTGATAATTACGTCAAGAAAAGGAATGGAATTATTAGTCTCAAGTTTCATCGTTGATTGATATTCAGATGGCAACTGTTGAGATGATGAAGAAATTGATGCAGACTTTCGTGCCACGTGGCCATATGACGAAAACATCATCCACGTATCTTTTCCAACACGTAAGTTTGAGGTGAAATGTTTCAATGGCCCTGGTTTCAAAGTCGTCCATGAATATATCAGCGAGAAGTGGGGAAATGGGAGAACCCATACCAGCACCTAAGACTTGTTTGTAGAAGGTGCCTTGGAAAAAAATATGTATTTCTCAAACATAGGTTGATAAGGGTCAAAGTCTCTTGAGGTATGTTATGTTTGAATTCAAGGATTACTAGGGTCAGTTTCTTTAATTTGAAAGGTTTCTAGAATTTCAGTAAAATGGAAGGAATTTCCCACATGGGATGAGGATTCTTCTGACAGAGGTTGGAGTGTGGATGCTAAATATTTGGCAAGACGATGTGTCTTCGGTTCACCTACACATCGTCTCGCCAATTATTCAGCATCCCCAACCTCTATCAGAAAAACCCTCATCCCATGTGAGAAATTCTTTCCATTTTACTGCAATCCTAAAAACCTTTTAAATTAAAGAAACCGACATGCTTGTGAGTTTCGACGTCGTATCCCTCTTCACGAACATCTCACTCAACGAAATCCAAGCAATCCTTTAATCCAAACATAACTACCTCATATCTAGGTGGCATAATGAGCAAAGATACGGATTATTATGCCAGAGATTGTGGATTCGAGCTTTGCCACACCCATGGATTTATATGTGTACGTCAGGTGGTGAGGTGTAGCTAATGACTACAGCAGGAAATGCTATAAGTCTCAAAAAAAAAACATGAGTGAGTATAAGCTTTGGTAAAAGAGAAGTTTTTCGTATCGGGACAGGGAAACTTGCACCTGTGTTACAGTTTAAACTTCAAATAGAGGAATCGGATTTATTGATTGCAGCAGACATGCATGTTTCAAAGTTTCATGGCCTATCTTCAGTGTAATGCTGTAATTCTGACGAATACAGTCACGCACCTATATTCGCTCTGCATTGGGGCACTAATGTTTTTTCCAGACAAAAGCACCATCTAATACACGTGAATTATACATCCACAGCATAACACATCAAGCTAAGTCAAAAATCGAGTGTATTCACGATAACTTCAAGCGTCTCAGATGAAGAAATCTTTCTCATGTTCAAGTAATATCCTAATAAGCCGCTTGGCCAATAATAAGCATTTTTCTTCAAACGAATTAATAGCATTGCAAGTCATACTCCTCATCATATTTCGGAATGAATTAAATTAATTCATTTGGAAAAAAATGTTGATTGGCATAGTGGCTTAATAGGATATAACTTGATCACGAGGAGGATCTTCTGTGAAGTTTGAAGTAATCGGGAAAATCAATTAGTTCAATTCTTGACTAAGTTTGATGTGGTATGCTACTTATGTACATTCTGTCAAGAAAGTACCGGGAATTATCGATTTAAATCTGGTGGGGCAATGAGGCAGGTGAAAAATTTGTTTCCTAGGTTGGTACAACTGTCCTTAATTACTATGCCAAGCTTGAGCGGGATCTGTCAACTAGTGTATTTGCAACAGCTGATTAAGTCAGTCGATGTCAGAGTGCGTGCCGATTTTTACTATGGGTGATTACGTTGAGCAAAGAATTTGTTTAAAGTTTTGTGTTGCAAATGAATTTTCGTGTGCCGATGCATTGAAAATGTTGCAAAAGGCCTTCAAGGACGGTCGAGAAGTGGTCGCCCATCGACGGCTTCGATCGAAGATAGCAGCGATAAAATTAAGGAAAGGGTGCTGGAAAACCGTCGTACCAGCTTGAGAGAGATAGCACATGATCTTAAGATATCCCACGAGTCCGCACGTACGATTTTGATTGATATTTTGGACATGAGAAATGTGGCCGCACGACTTGTACCGAAAGACCTGAATTTTCTTCAAAAACGTCATCGCGAACAGGTTGCTTCAGACATGCTGGATCGCCGTAATTCCGATTCTACATTCATGGAACGCATTATAACTGGTGATGAGACCTGGGTCTACGAGTACGATATGCAAATAAGCCATCAATCATCGAAATGGGTGGCAAAAAATGAGCCGAAACCGAAAAAACCACGCCAAAGCCGCTCGAAAATGAAGGTGATGCTCATTGTTTTCTTCGATATCCGTGGCGTGGTGCACTACGAATTCGTTCCAGAGGGTCAGACGGTAAACAAGGAGTATTACCTAGGCGTTATGAAACGTTTGCGTGAGCGTATCCGTAAGAAGCGGCCAAATTTGTGGGCGAACAACTCATGGATTTTGCATGACGATAACGCGCCTTCTCATCAAGCTACGATTGTGACTGACTTTCTCGCCAAAAACTCAACAAACGTGCTTCAGCAACCACCGTATTCGCCGGATTTGGCTCCCTGCGACTTTTTCTTCTTCCCAAAACTAAAATTGCCCCTTCGTGGCACCCGTTTTGGGTCGATTGAAGCCATAAAACAAAATTCGGCGCGAGAGCTAAAGTCCATCCCGGAAAGCGCCTATAAAAAATGTTTCGATAATTGGAAGTGCCGTTGGCATAGATGTATTGGAGCGAATGGAGCCTATTTTGAAGGCGACCCAATAAATTTTGACGATTAAATGTAAAAATGTTGTTTTAATTGAAAATTCCCGGTAATTTCTTGACAGAGTAGTATACATAAGTGTCGCTACGCAGGGCGAATATAGATATAGAGTACCATTCATTGGCATTACAGCTTTATACTAAAAATAAACCAAAAATCTCTGAAACATGCATATTTACGGCTTATGCTTACGCCTATTCGGCTGTATTTAAGTTTTGATCTGTAACACAGCTGCAAGTTGAGTATGAGAGAATTTGTCCTGATTCTAAAAACTTTATGTTTACTCATATATAGCTCATATTCCTTGTCATACTTCGGACTAAATATCCGCCGATTCAATTGCTTCATTTGAAATTCAAGTATTATTTCAGTGATATTCGACATAAAGTTGAGTTCGACTGTGAGTTTGACTCAGTTTAAATTGAGGGAATAGATAAGAATCTCTCAATTTTTTAACTGTCTGAGACTCGCATCATGTGCGAAGGATATTCTGAGGGAGAAAAATATAATTAAGAATAAATGTTTGACAGATTCGGTCTCTACTTGGTGGAAACTCATTTTAATTAGAAAATATACACCACGATGTGGTGAAACAATTGTTTTATTATAAACATTTTTGTAGAATTCAAATACTGTCTCTTATATATTTTTTAATCAAGAAAAATATTTCGTTCTCAGTTCTGTGTTTATTATAATAAAATAGGACAAAAACCTTTTTCTCTTTTAATTATTTTTGAAGGATCTTCGAAAAATTTTATACAGAGTTCTTATATTCTACTTCTAAGCTTCAAATATTTTATTAAAATATGTTATAAATACATATGACATATACCTGTATTATATTTTTGAGAATGGAAATAACTATTTAGTGAACAGAACAATAATTTGAGTAAATAAATTAATATAATAATTAAATATAAATTTGTAGAATGGGGAATGAGGAAAACATAACATTTCTTTAAAATTTTCCATTCTTCTTATCTATTTAAAATTATTTTCCTCGGCTTTAACTGGATCTGTCTATATAACAGGTCTTTTATCGCTTTCATTCAAAAACCTATTAACAGCTTTTCACGGTGCATTCACAATAATTCTCATTCAATATGTTTAGATATCTCTAATAGTTTCATTATCATGAATAGTGCAGTTTAAGAAATCAAACTAATCAAAATATTTCTGATTGCGATTCTTATCTCAAGTAATCTGGAATGGTTTTGAAAAGACTATTAAAATAAAAAGTATCAATTTCTCATTTCAGTACTCTCTATATTCAATTAGTTGATTATTTTTTGATGCCTTATTTGCAAATAAACATTTCCTACATTGTTTGTAGGTGATAGATGATTTCAACATGTTTAAAATAAATCCACCCATGTAATGAGTGAATAACAAGTTCTAATTCCAAGAGTTGGCTAAGGAAATTTGAGCAAAACTCTTCAAATCCACAAACAGAAAATTTAATTGGTTATTTTCACAAATGTAAGTAGATTGAGGCAATGATACACTGAAATGTACTATCATTGTCTAAAAAAGATGTGTGAATAACATTGAAGTCGGATTATTAAAAAAAATTCCATGACTCCTGACTTGACCAAAAATTGTTTGCAGTGAAACTTGATGGAACTAATAAACTAGCATGTATTTGAACCCTTCACCATTCAAATAATTTCAACTATCAACAACATTTTTCGATGTAACCACCTATTTATTCAAACTCAGTGGTTTATTTGGTTCATCACTTTGCATTGGACAAAATGTCATAGACTGCAGAATTCTTGCGGGCACTTCTTTGCAGAATTTGATGTGCAGATTTTAATTTGTGATTGAAAATTTTAAAATGTCTCCTTGGGTTTTTCCTACTGCCATTGACTGAATCGTTTTAAATAAAATAGGTTCCTCCAAAAACAAGTTTATAGAAATAACTATGTAGCAAAAAAATTTGAGTTTTTACATAATTGTGATTGCAGTTTTGAAGAACTACTTTAACTTTTGGAATTGAAGTCCGCAATTGTGTAATCTTTGGAATTTCTAAAACCTTGTATAAATTATAATCCAATACCATATAATAACGACTGAAACGGTTCAGTAGTTGAAATTATAATTGAATGTATGATGACTAATAACGTCTTGAATATAGTTACAAGATGGCATCTCAATACGTTTCCCCAATAAACTCCTTTCCACAAATTGCAGAAAAAAATTGAGTACTGAACAAGGTATAAAACATACTCATTATGATAAAATAGAAAAAGGCTTTTTACTTGATAGAAGAAATGGAACAAAATTTGAATATCAAAACAGATTTAATCTTTTAGTCATCTACAATTTTAATTTCAAAAAAAACTTTCATTCAAAAAACTCTTAGAATTAAATAAATGTCTACAATAGGCACCGCTTATATTTAATAGACGTATATACTCAAAACTCAATATATAATGTCAAATGAAATAAATAAACCAAAAGATATAAAAAAGTCATTAAAATTGATAAATATTTAAAGGAGACAAAATTTTGTTTCTGATCTTACTTTTAATAACACCAATTGCCGTTTAAAAACATGAACACAACTTAAGGACTTTTCAAAAAATATAATTTATTTGAAATATTTAATATATTTAAATATTCGAATAAGTTAATTCAGAAATCTCTCAAAACATGCACTATATCTTCCAAAAACAAATATAATTCTAGGTAATCTCTTCATCGGTCCAAAATAATATTCCAAATATCAAAATCAAATAACTATCACTATGTCTCAACTTACACGTGTTAAGGATGAATGCTTCAAACAGACTAAATTTGAAATTCAAGATGGTCTATGTTCTCACAAAATCACAGAACAGTGTAAGGTATTTTTAAGGTTATATTTAAAATCATTGACATTCCATAATGAGATTTATTGAAGCCTAAATATAATTATATATTATATATAAAATAAAATAGAAAGAGGCTTTTTACTTGATAGAAGAAATATAACAAAATTTGAATATCAAAACAGATTTGATCTGTTAGTCTTCTACAATTTTAATTTCAAGAAAATTTTTATTCAAAAAACTTTTAGAATTAAATTAATGTCTCTAATAAGCACCGCTTATATTTAATAGACGAATATAAAAAAAAAATTTGAAATTAAAATTGTAGAAGTCTAACAGATTAAATTCCTGATTGTTTCGGTCTCTACTTGACGGAAATTCATCGTAAATGATTTGAAGTAAAACACTTTATTTCCGCTTATTTTTATTTTTCAACGACAATTGCTTCGTCAATTACATATTGATTTCGTCAGGTGAGTATGGTAACTAACTACTTTTACAAAATCTTTCTCCTTAAATACAAGTTTCACTAAAAATACGTGATAAAATGAAGTTTACAAGGAATTTATTGAAAAAGGTTCAACAACGGAGAACGGGTCACTTTTAACAGATTAAATCTGTTTTGATATTCAAAAACTTTTTTAACCCATTATGAGTTTTCTGTAGAAGATTCTTATCAAGCAAAGATATTATCCTGGATTATTACAATTCCTCAAAAGGTTTTTGAACACGTTGGTTTATGTTAAGAGAAATATAAACCTGATTCTGAGTAATTAACAACGAAAGGAATTATTACTGTATCTACATGTAACTATCTGGTTATTGGGTAGATATATTTTTCCTCGAAACGATGAAGACAGACTACTCTTCTCTGATATATTTTCTCTGGGAGCATTGCGTTGAAACTGTCATTTTGCAAAATATCCAGCTACTTCTGGAATCTGGAGAACTAACTCTTTCAATCAGAGAGCTGACTTCACAACAAGGTATTGCAGACTTACGACTAGTAGTATAAAAAACAATTTGGAAAAAATTTGGGACAAATTTGGGAAAACCTGTCCAGCACTCCATCGATTCGTCACAAATATTCACATTTTACACTTATTTACTCTGAATAAGTCACAGCTATGATCTGTTTCATCATCAGAGACGCTGGTGTTTGAAATTTGAACTAAGAAAATGAAACAAGAATTTGGCCTCAGAATCTATTGAGGTAGTTTGTCTATAGTCTTGCTTTAAATATATTAACGTATTTCTCCGCTAGTAGGATAACATTTAGCCTTTATTGAGGTCTGTTTCAGTTTCGTCGATTACCGATGGATTACCGAGGGATTGTCTAATAGCCCAGCCACTTTCCAGCGTTTGGTAGGCAGGGTTCTGGGTCCTGACTTGGAACCATATGTATTAGTATATTTGAATGAAATCATAATCATTACCGACTCATTTGAGAAGTATGTCGAAGGTTTTTGAACTTCTTAAAGCGACCAATCTGACGGTCTCCAAAAAGAAATATCACTTTTGTCGGCCTGAACTTCTATATTTGGGATAAGTAGTAGATTCACAAGGTTTGAGGATGGACCCAGCTGAGGTTCAAGCCATTTTGAACATACCGGTCCCCACTCATGTTTCAAATGTTCGGAGAGTGTTGGGCTTAGCTTCCTGGTATCACAGGAATCTGATATACCGAAGGAAAATGGTGGAGGATAGAAGTTATCGGCGAAGCAGGGCGGGCGAAAACATTTCCTCGAATGTTTTATCGATGAAACCTGAGTATTTTCGTTGGTGGCGAGTCTTACTAATATTTGGCTGACTGTATTTATATAAATACATAGAATTTTACTTTTATTGGCGTAAAACAACATTATCGCATAAGTCTTATGAAAAAATGAGTATTCAAGATTCGGGGATATTTCCCCGAATAACAAATTCCGTAACTCCTAACGCAGTTAAAACAATAGAATATTTGAGGAATGGGAATAAATTTTCATTTGCAGATTTAACATTATTTAACATTTAACATAATTTTAAGAAATTCTCAAAACCTAACAGATTAAATCTGTTTTGATATTCAAATTTTGTAATAATCCTTCCATCAAGTAAAAAACCGCTTCTTATTATTTTTTTTATAATTATATTAGGTTTTTATATAAAGAAATTTATTATGCAGTGTTGAATGTTTTAACTAAGACCACTGAAGTGCCTTATAAACTTTGTGTGATTTTGTTCTGAGCATAGAACATAGAGTACCTTGGATATTAGTTGTACCTAGTTTGATTGTTCAACAAACACATATTCCTAGAGATCGTATTGGGTGAGTTTATTTATTGTCAATTGATTTCATTTTTCGAATATGAAGAGCAACTGGTCTTATCTGAATTCTAATTATTTATTGAGGATGTGCTACATGTTTGGAGAGTTTTTGATGTAATTTATTCAAATATATTAAATTTTCCAAATAAATTAGTTTTTGAGAAGTTCTCAAAATTATGTTGTATATTTCTGAGAAAGATTTAGTTTTCATAAATATAAGATCAGAAAACAAAATATTTTGTCACAAGCAGAGCTGTGTACGCATGCTTGAAACGAAACAAAAAAACATTTATTTATATATGAATTGACAATTTATATTCGTTGAGTTTTTATTACTTCCATTCGATATTGTAAAATGAATTTGGATTTTACACGACTATTAAATATAAGCAGTGCTTATAAGACATTAATTTAATTCTTAAAGTTTCTTGAATAAATTTTTTGAAATTAAAATTGTAGAAGACTAACAGATGAAATCTGTTTTGATATTAAAATTTTGTAAAAATCAAGTAAAAAACCGCTTATTATTATTTTAAGAAGAGGAATATTGCGGAGCGAAGGCAATCATATGTATATATTGTAGTTAAAAGCATTCAGCGGTAGACAAAACATGTACGGAATTTGACAGACAAAAAAAAATGAATGAAGCGATGGCGGTTCACAATTATACTTATTTTGAAGTCAACAATATCTTCAAAAACAGCGGTAAAAACTTATTTATACGCGAATATGAAAGTATTTCCAAATTCACCAAAACACAATAGAAGTGCTGAAACTACTATAAGAATACCAGTTACCGTTATCAATCAATCGTATGCTCAGAAAGTTAAAGAAAAGGAGAAACAAACGCAAAGTTATAATAACATCCGGAAAATTAGCACGCCTATTCAAAGAAAAACACCACCTCCACAACTACCGGGTTATAATCTGGAAGAACACAAAAAACGTCTAATAGAGTCAGAACCTATCGACAATATTCCCTATGATTGGGAAAATTAAAAACTAATATTAGGAAGGAAAATTTTGATACGATGGATTATGATTCAAAAAACTAACAACAAAACAATCTAGCACAAGTAAATAATCTCTTTCCACACTACTCTAAAAATTAACCTGATAAAAGTGATGGAAAAATACGAATACATCAAAGCTACAAAATAGTACAAACTTCAGTAATGGTCCATCAGACACCAAATGAATTCAAAATTACAGAACAAGATTATATGGAAATGTGCTCAGAAATTGGAACTCTATAAAATTCAAAACAATTTAATGATAAGCTCAATCGAGATTATTCATTTAAATATTTTAATATTAGCCTTCTACATATTTAATTTCAAAAAATTATATTTAATGATTATAACTTCTGAAAATAAAGTAAAATAATATAAATAGTATAAGTCATATAAGTACCCTTATATCAATTGACATATAAAATAAACATTCATTATAAGACATCCGAATGGTATAACAAAATCCAATAAATAAAAATTGTTAACCAAAATTCTATAAATTAAATATTTTGAATAGACAAAATTTTGTTTCTGCTGATCAGTTTTATGAAAACCAATATCTTTCAAAAATATCTAACATAATCTTAAGAATTTCATCATAAAAGTATCTTACTTAAAATATTCAATATTATTGGATATCTAACTAAAATACTTTATATAAAAACTCAAGATATGTAAAACATTACTGAAAAACAAGTTTTGAGAGGGACTTTGCTTCGTCAGTATTCAAATAATTCATATTCAATAAATATAATATCAATCAACAACAAATTTTTACTTACCCTTCAATCGTTTAGAAAGACTTCTGGCAGACTGAAAAATCTTTAAATGTACTGTGACGGTTCACTACATATAAATATTTCTGTGGTTTACCATTGATCTAAAAGATTGAAAGACAATTTAACGGCCTCTGTTATAGCACAAGGACTATCTGTATAAAGAATGTTGAGGAAACCAAATAATTATGTATTATGAATAAAATAACATGAATAGGGGTTAATTCTTGATAGAAGGTATATAAAATTATTTAAATATTTTAATAATAGCCTTCTACATATTTAATTTCAAAAACTTTTATTTAATGATTATAACTTCTGAAAATAAATTAAAATAATGTCATATAAGTACCATTTATATCAATTGACATATAAAATAAACATTCATTATAAGACATCCGAATGGTATAACAAAATCCAATAAATAAAAATTATTAACCAAAATCCTATGAATTAAATATTTTGAATAGACAAAATTTAGTTTCTGCTGATCAATCTTATGAAAACCAATATCTTTCAAAAATATCTAACATAATCTTAAGAATTTCATCATAAAACTATCTCACTTAGAATATTCAATATTATTGAATATCTAACTAAGTTACTTTATATAAAAACTCAAGATATGTAAAACATTACTGAAAAAGAAGTTTTAAGAAGGACTTTGCTTCGTCAGTATTCAAATAATTCATATTCAATAAATATAACATCAATCAAAAACAAATATTTACTTACCCTTCAATCGTTTAGAAAGACTTCTAGCAGACTGAAAAATCTTTAAATGTACTGTGACGGTTCACTACATATAAATATTTCTGTGGTTTACCCTTGATCTAAAAGATTGAAAGACAATTTAACGGCCAATTGATATCGAGAGATAAAATCCAATTGATATCGGAATTAACATATTACCGGAAAGAGTTCAAGGAATGATAGTTAAATAAACAGACATCTAGCACATATTTAGAATCCCCTAGATCAAAAACTCAATAATTATAAATTAACATCTTTTTTTAATCAAATTAGTAGTGCTTTTATATTATATTATATAGATCTGCAAAGCTCGATGTTTGGATGCAATAAACTATAATGGGAAAATCATAGAGAAATCATTAGGGGATTATAACATGATTTTATTGAACGACGAAAGCCCAACTAGATTTACAAATCCGGGTATCAATATAAGCGCACCTGATATCGCAATATGTTCATCAGATTTGGGGAATAAATGCACATAGGTATATTGGACCCAGGGATGAGCGACCATTATCCAATTAAACTAACTAGAGGTATTGAAAAACAAATATCATTTCAATATTTTAAGTCAACAAGACGAAACAAAACACGTAATCTAAATTGGCAAAATTTCAGCAATAACATGAGTACAGTTTTAGAAAATAACTCAATCAATAACGGAATTCGAATATATGGTGGAAAAATGCGCAAAGAATCTATTCCAACCGTGAAAGTAGAAAAAAATAATCGATACCGGGTAATTTGGGGTGACGATGAATTAGCGGTACTAACCAGAAATTAAAGAGAAACCTTTAGTACACAGAAAACCCTTCACGGTAAAATTTCATAAGTTCAAACTAGATCAGAGCTAAGGTGAAGGAAAATTAAAAAAAAAAATTTGGAGCATTTCAAAAATTGAACTGACATTCAAATATGGCAAGAAAACGTGGAAAAATTATAAATAAATTTAAAGGTAATACAATGAAAATGGAAGCAACGAAAAAACCACCCCAAGAAGTCTTGATAAAACTAACGGAAAAATTAGCTCGTATAAATAAATTCAACGTCCCCCCCAATACGAAATAACCTCATAACACCCATATTAAGTATTCAAGAACTAAACTTAGCCATCAACGCGAAAAAAGACAGAGCCTGGTATGAACGCTTTGACATAATTCATGCACAAAAACCTACCCACCCAAGCAAAATTTAAGCAGACTGATATCTTGAATTCAATGTTAGATGAACCAGATAGAATTAAGGAACATAATTATAATTCATACAAAATACTTATAATTCCTTTCATAAAACCGGGAGAAAGTATTAACGACGTGAACAGCATTAGACCTATACTATTAGAACCGTGCAATGTTAAAATTATTGAATCTTTGATTGAAAATCGCATTGAAAAAACATAGAGATGGACATAGATACAAATAAATTAAATTTCGGATTTATGAGAGGTAGATCCATATATGGTTTGACACATATGACCAGTCGCATTTAAAATTCTTTCGCTTGGGGACAATTGGCAATAGTAATTTTTTTTGACATTACATCGGCATATGATAACATTGATGGGACTATTACTAAAAGACTTGATTGACATAAAAATACCAATGAAACTGATAGAGCTAATAAAATGATACTTATAAATAGACAACTTTTCATAAAAGATGTTAAGGGGAGAAAAATATAAGGACCGTGAATAACGAGTCAGGGCGTTTTGCAGGGTTCAACAACTAGTGCACCATTCTTCAATCTATATGTGCAAAAAATGTCGGACTGTTCGAAAGAAGGGGTAGAAATGGGACAATATGCGAAAGACACCTGATTGATGATAACTGGAACTAACTTTGCAGTAATGCTTGAAAAGATGCAACAAACACTTGAAGTAGAATTTTGGTTGAAAAGACGCAATCTCACATTGTCCATAAATAAAAGCGCAGCTATAATTTTCACAAAGAAACGCGCATCCAAAATACTATGCTTCACAATGAGCCTTTGAAATGGAAACAAGAAACAAAATATTTAGGTGTTACATTGGATGAAAAATTTATCATTGACAAAACACACGGAAATAATGTGCTCGAAAGATTCGAAAGGAGTGAATATTATGAGGAGCCTCTGTAGAAACTGGTGAAGTGCGCACCCGAAAACTCTTTTAATAATGTATAAGACACTTATCAGACCTTATCTTGATTTCGGATCTATAATATATGGCGGATGTGCCAAAAAAACACTAAGCAAAATAGACAGAGTTCAACATCAGGCACTTAGGGTGGTAGGTGGTTTTATGAAGTCAACACCGATTAATATTTTGTTAGCAGAGTATAGGGAAATATCTTTAGAAAAACGAAGAATACCACAAGCACACAAATTTATCTGTAAAAGTTATAGATTCGAAAATAATCCCACCCAAACGCAAATTGAAAATCTAGCGTTTTTCAGGGGGATTGGAACAATAAATATACGCCAGCTTATATTAAAGCATTTTACACCTAAATCTCGATGGATAAATGGATCTCCACATTTGCTATTCTTCGAACTAAATTACGAGGATCATGCACATGAAGTAGACTGCCACATTTCGGAAATACAAAAAGGTTCCATAACAGCTCCAAAAGATTTTAATGCCCTTAAAAACCGAGAATATTTCGGATATGATCATATATATAGAAAGATGCGTCAGTAAGTTTACAAACTAAATCATTAGCTATAGGAATCTATTCGTATACTCTAGATATTGATAACTCCGCAAAACTCCCAGACCATTGGAAAATGGATTGGAAAATTACATCTAATCTAGACATAATGTAATAAATAAAATATTTTCAGAAAGCTGCAATGTTAAATTTAAATATCATCTGTGTATGGATACCAAGTCACTCGGATATCATAGGGAACAAACGAGCAGATATCTTGGCGAAAAAATGTGCGTCAGAAAGTTACCATTCAATCAAATACAGTGGTCAAAACGACGTTAGAAATATATTGCAAAAAATTTAGAGAATCATTGTATTCGAGAACGGAATATGGAAATTTCAAAGGGGAAGACATACACGCATACGAGGAATAGGGATAAAAAAATACGCCAATTCAAAAATATTTTTATTTGACTCTAAACTTGATGAATATAGTAATAAGATTGCGTTCCAATTATTGTCTGTCCCTGGAACATCTATATAAAATAAATGTCTTCGACAACTCAACTTGTCAGTGTGGAGAATATGGTGATATTACACATAGACTCTTCAATTGCCATCTGAATAAAGAAAACTGCAACATTTCATATAACAAATTGACGCAGATGGGATTGAATTGCCCATTAAATGTGAACGACGTTGTTTTTAGTCAATCACTTCAGATAATAGAAAGTCTTATTGATTTTTTGAAATCATCAAGATTAAAATTGTAGTCAGCTGGATATAGATATATTTGTGACTAACATATGTAAGTGATATTTTAACCCCATGCATGTTGAATATCTTTTCCAACCTTGGGAACAAGGTGGAAACAGTAATTTAGAGACTGGGTACATAACCTCCGGTTGAGCCCAAAAATCCTCTGGTTAGGGGAATAAGAAATAGAAGAAGAAGAAGAAAGAAAAAGGTGATTCTGTCATTTTTGGGGAGAGAGTTTCTGGGAAAATTAAAGTTGAGGAATATTGTGACCTAAAATCATCCTTGTTATAAATGAATATATCTTCAATTTGAGTGCTTCCTTTTAATATATTATGATTTGGAATATTTAGGGGAATAGCGTTTTTTAGGCGATTAAAAATTTTTCCACGAGGCCAATCTTCAATCTTCCTTCTGAATATCTAAGAGTCATGAATATCATTTGTTATTTTGTTACACGATCTGAACATATTTCATTAAAATAAATTGATTCGGCTGATCTGTACCAAAGCTTATTCTCCGTATTAATGATCTTTTATCGAAAATATGAATAAAAACAATATTCTAATTTTCGCTAATATTTTATTACACTACGATAGTTATGTCATACCATGACTTCTTCAGGTGAGTATTACAAAATACTGAATATACCATGAAGAAGAAATTCATTATATAGTACATGGACATAACAAAAATAGAGGGAAGAGAGATTTACAATTCTTTTGGAATTCTGAAAAAATCATTCAAAAAAGATTCAACAAAGGGGAGCTACTTAATTCTGTTTGGTTATTCAATAATATTTTTCTTTTATGATTTTATGTTTCTGACAAGTTTAATCTGAAACTTTTGTTTTCTGTGTGTAAAATTTCAAAGTTATTATTAAAACTATGTCCTGTGTCTAGAAGGTGCTCTGCATAGGTTGAATTTCCCTTTTTGTTACAATAACATTTTTCATGTTCCCTAAGTCTCGTCTGGATAGGTCTTCCTGTTTGACCAGCATATTCAAAATGCCAAGTACCGCAAGTTAAATAATAAACACCTGATTTCCTGTTCTTAGATGTTTCATCTTTATTATATTTTATTAGTTTTCCCACGGAGTTATTCGTTTTATAAGAAATTCTAAAATTGTGGTTCTTTTTTAAATATCTAGCTACCTTTTCTGTTTTTGGTCCCAAGTATGTCAACGAAATGTATTAACTTTCAATTGAATCATTATTTATGGGATATACTAATTCCAAAGCCAACTTTAATTGTATATTTGTAAAAATTTTACAAAAATACAATTAAAGTTGGCTTTGAAATTAGTATATCCCATAAATAATGATTCAATTGAAAGTAAATACATTTCGTTGACATACTTGTGACCAAAAACAGATATACTAATTTCAAAGCCAACTTTAATTGTATTTTTGTAGAAATTTTACAAAAATACAACTAAAGTTGGCTTTGAAATCAGTATGTTCCATAAATAATGATTCAATTGAAAGTAAATACATTTCGTTGACATACTTGGGACCAAAAACAGATATACTAATTTCAAAGCCAACTTTAATTGTATTTTTGTAAAAATTTTACAAAAATACAATTAAAGTTGCCTTTGAAATCAGTATGTCCCATAAATAATGATTCAATTGAAAGTAAATACATTTCGTTGACATACTTGGGGCCAAAAACAGATATACTAATTTCAAAGCCAACTTTAATTGTATTTTTGTAAAAATTTTACGAAAATACAATTAAAGTTAGCTTTGAAATCAGTATATCCCATAATAATGATTCAATTGAAAGTAAATACATTTCGATGACATACTTGGAACCAAAAACAGAAAAGGTAGCTAGATATTTAAAGAAGAACCACAATTTTAGAATTTCTTATAAAACGAATAACTCCCTAGGAAAACTACTAAAAAATAACAAAGATAAAACATCTAAGAACAAGAAATTAGGTGTTTATAAGTTTACTTGCGGTACTTGCCATTTTGTATATGTTGGTCAGACAGGAAGACCGTTCCAGACCAGACTTAGGGAACATGAAAATTGTTATTGTAACAAAAAGGGAAATTCAACCTCTGCAGAGCACCTTCTAGACACAGAACATAGTTTTAATAGTAACTTTGAAATTTTACACACAGAAAACAAAAGTTTCATATTAAACTTGTTGGAAACTTTAGAAATTAGTAGCCAACATAAAAGAAAAATATTATTGAATAACTAAACAGAATTAAGTAGCTCCCCTTTGTTGAATTTTTTTTGAATAATTTTTTCAGAATTTCAAAAGAATTGTAAAGCTCTCTTCACTCCCTCTATTTTTGTTATGTCCATGTACTATATAATGAATTTCTTGTTTATGGTATACTCAGTATCTTGTAATACTCACTTGAAGAAGTCATGGTATGATGTAACGATCGTAGTGTAATAAAATGTTAGCGGAAATTGGAATATTGTTTTTATTCATATTTTTAAGATGAATTTACGTCAAGTAAAGACCGAAACTATCATAGATCTTTTATTAGGTTTAGAATCGTGACAATTCTCGAATTTTGAATGGGACTTTACACGAAGAGTTGAAATTGTAGGTTATATCCCACATACATTCCCTCGAAAAACAACCAAGAGGCATGAAATCTTTTTTATTGTTAGAACAGTAGCTTATACTCTTTTGTTAGGGTCCAAGTGCTGGGCCAATATCCAGGTTTCCGGTGTTCACATCCAAGTGTTGGAATAAGCCCGTATCCAAGTGCTGGGCAAAGTATTTACGTCTTGAGTGAAAATCCACCTACTCCACAGTTAGTGAGATCTACGTCTGGGGCCTTCCTGTTAAGTAGCGGGTTATTTGGTATCGTGTGTTAGCTTGAGGACCGCTAGTAAATTTTATCAGATAACCAGTACATTGCACTGGCTTTGTAGTCTTTATTCCATAATTATCTCTAATAATAGTTTATATATTTGACCATTCTGATATTTAGTGGGAGCAATTACCTGAGGTGTACCCCACGTATTTGCTGTAATAATATCATTTCAGGATTGGTGTTAGGGCATATTAAAGTTCTTATTTTAATTGATTTATTTAATTTTTTGTTTGTTTATTTATTGAATTTCTTTATAAAAACTTTGATACAGTTATAGGTTTTATAGGTTGAGAACCTAGGTCATGTGTTGTAACAATTCAGCTACATTTATATTTTAAAATGCCCGAGCCAGTCGGTTTAACTGGGTCGTGAGCCTGATCTCACAATTCCACAAAATGAAAAGACACAACTCCCTGACAAACAAGCCACTCGTTTAATTTACCACAAGTAATTTTTCTTACAATTTACATATATACATTTAGAAGAAATATACAATTTACTATCTTACACTAGAGTAAGTTTCAATAATATTATTACCGATAAAAGTAGAAAAATCTATATATAAAATGGGAATGTTATTATTAATATATACAAAAATTTGAAGTTCCTTAATGTGATATGAAGATATACAAAATTTCTCAATGTTACTTTCCTGGTTGGTTTAGAATACAGGCTGATGTTTTGCCAATCAAAACAGGTCGTGGTTTTGTAGGTCGTCTCAAGCAGGCTGTTATGTAGTTCTTTGAACTTAATAGATTCAACGTCTTCGGGCAACCAGTGTACGTGTAACTATTCCTCACCAAGAAAACTTCCAAACTCCAGGAACAAATAACAGGAAAATAATCCAAGAGAAATCCAGGAAAAATATTCCAGAAAAAGATGATCCAAAAAAATTCCAGGAAAAGATAGTCCAAAAAAAACCCTTCTTTTAGGATTTTTACTTCTAATCTTCAAGAAAAATTAATTAACGAGAAAATAAATTTTATGACATTCAGATCGTGAACCGGAAAAGAAATAATTCCTTCATATCAACGCGCACGTGACGACCCATTGACGGACAGATATTCCAATTTCTTCATTCACCGGTCTTCTCGATAAAGGTGATACACCAGCGAATAAATTCGAAGTGTAGATCGCTACAGTGTAGGCTGATAAGCCATCAATGTTTGGTGATTCATTTATTATTGGGTATTTGATTTGATAATAGATATCGAGGAGCCCTTTTAGTTCTCGATATAAGTTTTATATATTCGCTGAAGTATTTATCTATTATTATTTTTTGAAATATATATTATTAGTTACTTATTGGTAGTTTAGGATATTTTTTATTTTATTTGTGTCGTATTGACCACTGCATCGTTTGTAATAAATAATTGAAATAGGATTTTTGAGGGGTATTTTTTTTCTGCTACTCTGGTTGAAAAGTACGCAGCTAATTCCTTTCAGATAGACAGGCATATCTCTACCTGGCGTCCATTTTACCAGTCGGATAAACTCATGCCCATCTTCACATAGCCGCGAGCCTAATTGCCTTGTGACCGGCTTACTCAAAGTCCACGTAACTATGTTGGTATACAGGAAACTACATTCTGTCAAGAAAGTACCAGGAATTATCGATTTAAATCTGGCGGGGCAATGAGGCAGGTAAAACTTTTTTTTCCTAGATTGGTACCACTGTCCTTAATTACTATGCCAAGCTTGAGCGGGATCTGTCAACTAGTGTGTTTGCAACAGCTGGTTAAGTCAGTCGATGTCAGAGTGCGTGCCGATTTTTACTATGGGTGATTACGATGAGCAAAGAATTTGTTTAAAGTTTTGTGTTGCAAATGAATTTTCGTGTGCCGATGCATTGAAAATATTGCAAAAGTCCTTTGGTGATAATGCTCTATCGAAAACTCGTGCATATCAGTGGTACAGAGCCTTCAAGGACGGTCGTGAAGTGGTCGAAGACCGGACGCCCATCGACGGCTTCGATCGAAGATAACGTCGATAAAATTGAAGAAAGGGTGCTGGAAAAACGTCGTACCAGCTTGAGAGAGATAGCACATGATCTTAAGATATCCCACGAGTCCGCACGTACGATTTTGATTGATATTTTGGGCATGAGAAAGGTGGCCGCACGACTCGTACCGAAAGACTTGAATTTTCTTCAAAAACTGTGATTCCGATTCTACATTCATGGAACGCATTATAACTGGTGATGAGACCTGGGTCTACGAGTACGATATGCAAACAAGCCAGCAATCATCGGAATGGGTGGCAAAAAATGAGCCGAAACCGAAAAAACCACCCCAAAGCCGCTCGAAAATGAAGGTGATGCTCATTGTTTTCTTCGATATCCGTGGCGTGGTGCACTACGAATTGGTTCCAGAGGGTCAGACAGTAAACAAGGAGTATTTCCTATTATTTTAGATATGCTGTGGCTAAATGATTAGATTATAGATTGGGGATTGAACACAGGAAACCATTGGTCTCAGTGGATATTCTCTTTATGGAGTTTAGGTAAACCGTAAATTTTGGGAGAAGTAGCATTATTTATCTTTAACAGTTTTTCTGCGTCAATCGGTATATATTTTTTTTCCTGCCACTTTTTCATTAGTTTGTTGTTTTGTAACAGATGTTTGTTAGTTAAATCTTGTTTAAGTTTTTTGTATGCATTGCCGTCCTGCAACTACATAGACAATACTGTGTACTAGTGAAGGATAAATTTTTGTTTTACCACTTGACTGTGGGATAATAATAAAAATATTCTGCTTAGACTTGTCAAATGACTGGCAAATTTTAATTTGTTTGCTGATTAAATTGAGAATGTACTCAACAGAGGATGAAACGTCATTTTAATATAAATAGTACTTTTGTATATACAAACGCTTAGCGTTACTTTAAACAGTATAACATTCGAACGTAAAGAGCTAGAGTCATGAAAGTTTCAGGGTAGATATAGGGCTAGTTCAGTCCACCGAAGGATACAATTGATCCATTAGTTCCGCAGTTATTCATAGATGTAAAATAATACCACAAATGTCCATGCAAAATTTTGTGAACATCCTATGATTAGAAGTTTCAAAATAAAAATAAATATCTTGTTAGCGGAGCAGCGTTGAGCGTACCGAAAGTCATACGATGGAGTTGACATTAAGCATTTGAATGTAACGTAATGATACGAATGTTGATAGAAACATTTCGTGAGGTTCATATAATTAGTACAAGTTTCAAAAAACAAATATTTTGTGGGAAATGTGCGTTACATTGAACTATTTTTGAACGAACAGAGGTAGAGACTCTTTCAGGGTAAGTTTGAGACCTAAATATCTCAGTTGAGTTTGATAATGGGCCAAATCAAAATATTTGATAGATTCGGTCTTTATTTGGTGGAAACTCATTTTAATTAAAAAAATGTATATGAGACAGTAATTCATTTCCACAAAAATGTTTGTACTACTACAACAATTGTTTCACCACGATGTGGCTTCTTCAGGTATTACATTGTACTGTCTGATGGTATTCAGTGTAACCATACATTTTTAAGTACGTAACCAAATAATGAAAGCACAAGTCATAAAAACTCTAGGTGTTTATTGGAAAAAATATTCAGTAATGGAGAATGATCAACATCTGTTTGTTCGTTCAAAAGGATTTTACGGGCATTATACCTGTTGATTTCAAGAAATTCTAAAAGTGTTCATCTAGAACTTTTGCTTTCAACGTGAATAATTTCATAGTTATTGTTGAAATTATGCCTGAATTCGTTAAGATGATTAGCATATGTCGAATGTACAGAATTGGATATATAACCCCTTTGGTGTTCTTGGGCACGTTTCTTGAATGATCTACCAGTCTGGCCAATGTATACTAAAGGGCAATCTTTGCAAGTCAACGTGTATACTCCGGATTTATTTTCTTTATTTGTACGATCGTTATTGTTTTTTATGTAGGTACTAAGGTTATTAATTGTCTTAAAAGCCAAGTTATAATTGAAACAACTTTTGAAATATTTAGCAATATTTTCAGATGATCCATTGACATAAGATAACGAAAAATATTTCTGTATATTGCCCTCTTTTATGATTGGGCAATTCCCAATCATAAAAGATCCACGTTGAAAGCAAAAGTTCTAGAATAACACTTTCAGAATTTCTTGAAATCAACAGGTATGATGCCCATAAAATCCTTTTGAACGAACAAACAGATGTTGATCATTCTCCATTACTGAATATTTTTCCTTAATGGCATTTTTAGCGGCAAACTCCAATAAACACCTAGAGTTTTTATGACTTGTGCTTCCATTATTTGGTCACGTAGCTAAAAATGTATTTAAACTCGGTTACACTGAATACCATCAGACAGTACAATGTAATACCTGAAGAAGCCACATCGTGGTGAAACAATTGTTGTAGTAGTACAAACATTTTTGTGGAAATAAATTACTGTCTCATATTTTTTTTTTAATCAAAATAATGATTTTGCCTCATTTTAAAGTTTTTCCCAATATTTTCGAAACTACAACACCGATCAATCTGAACTTAGGTTTTCGTGCAGAAAATAGTGAGAGTCCCACGGTAGGAAGAAAAAAAATTTAGTGTAACACCGTCTCGATTTGTAGAACTTTCATAACCATAGCTCAGTCTCCTTACTAATCAAAATATTATGGTTGATTATTATGAAATTTAAATGTTTTATTTCGATATTCTGATATTTTCAATTTGTTTAGGCAAAACTCTAGATTCTCTGAACGAATCGACAAACAAGGCACAGTCAAAATTAACTTTTTCTTGATATAAAATAGCAATAGTTTTTTAATGCAGAAAATAATTCATGTTATAACCTGTTAAAACTGTCATAAAATGCAAGCAGAAAAATATATTTTTAGGATCTAAAACGGATTACGTAGATTTAAACTTCTGTTAGTGGAAAACCTAACTTTATGCAAAACGAAGGTCAGATTTAATTTGATTATATTTCCTGCCATTTAATCTACAATAAAGCCATCGCTGAAGTTGAGTAATGTCACTCTGAAATAACTTTTAATTAGGATAAAAGTCCATGACAAAGGATGTTGAAAAGCTTTTAGATTTCTCAATTTCTCGCTACCTTCTTTTATCTATCGAGTATCATGGAATTATAACAGTTGCAAATTTTCGTTCCGTATTCATAAAGAAAAAATGGCTAGATGAAATAATTAAAGAAAAATTATAAATTTCATTCTTTAGCTTATAATTTCTAATTAAAATGGACTAAGAAAAGAATGAATAAGTATACAGTGTGTCCTCTATATTATATCAAATCATTTTTAAAACTACTAACACTGAAGTTTCTTGAGTTATGAACGATTTTTTTTCCTGGTTATTGAGCCCCTATCATATCATCACGTTCTCATATTTCCAATTTTTACTCGTATGTTTGCACTCCCGGTAATTTTTGACGAAAATGACTTAAATATTTGAAGATCTTGAAACAGAATGGAAATAATAAAATAACAAATTACTGTACGCTCCCACTACCTTCTTTTCTGAATTTTTTGAAGAATTTAATCTCAAATATATAGTTAGTACCCTACTCACCTGACAAAGTCATGTTGTCATGACGAAACAATTGTTGTGAAATCTAAGAAATTAGCGTTAATTATGTTGTTTCACTTTTAATCATCAAGATGTATTTCCGACAAGTAAAGACCGATACAATCAAACATTTTGCATACTACATTTCCGTTATTTAAAAAATATGATTTTTTGGTAATGAAAGTTGAAAGAACATGAACGTTTTTTTTCAATAATTATAGAAATGAATAATTTTAAGTCTACTAGATGAAAGTTCTAGTTCAAAATAAATTTATCCGTTAATAAATAAAACTAGAATTAAGCTCCAAAAAAACTGAAAAATTATTGAATACCCGATTCGAAAGATAGGGAGGGCATTAAATGTACATTCTGTCAAGAAAGTACCGGGAATTATCGATTTAAATCTGGCGGGGCAATGAGGCAGGTAAAAATTTTTTTTCCTAGGTTGGTACCATTGTCCTTAATTACTATACCAAGCTTGAGCGGGATCTGTCAACTAGTGTGTTTGCAACAGGTGATTAAGTCAGTCGATGTCAGAGTGCGTGCCGATTTTTACTATGGGTGATTACGTTGAGCAAAGAATTTGTTTAAAGTTTTGTGTTGCAAATGAATTTTCGTGTGCCGATGCATTGAAAATGTTGCAAAAGGCCTTTGGTGATAATGCACTATCGAAAACTCGTGCATATTAGTGGTACAGAGCCTTCAAGGACGGTCGTGAAGTGGTCGCCCATCGACGGCTTCGATCGAAGATAACGTCGATAAAATTAAGGAAAGGGTGCTGGAAAACCGTCGTACCAGCTTGAGAGATATAGCACATGATCTTAAGATATCCCACGAGTCCGCACGTACGATTTTGATTGATATTTTGGGCATGAGAAAGGTGGCCGCACGACTCGTACCGAAAGACCTGAATTTTCTTCAAAAACGTCATCGCGAACAGGTTGCTTCAGACATGCTGGATCGCTGTAATTCCGATTCTACATTCATGGAACGCATTATAACTGGTGATGAGACCTGGGTCTACGAGTACGATATGCAAACAAGCCAGAAATCATCGGAATGGGTGGCAAAAAATGAGCCGAAACCGAAAAAACCACGCCAAAGCCGCTCGAAAATGAAGGTGATGCTCATTGTTTTCTTCGATATCCATGGCGTGGTGCACTACGAATTCATTCCAGAGGATCAGACGGTAAACAAGGAGTATTACCTAGGCGTTATGAAACGTTTGCGTGAGCGTATCCGTAAGAAGCGGCCAAATTTGTGGGCGAACAACTCATGGATTTTGCATGACGATAACGCGCCTTCTCACCGAGCTACGATTGTGACTGACTTTCTCGCCAAAAACTCAACAAACGTGCTTCAGCAACCACCGTATTCGCCGGATTTGGCTCCCTGCGACTTTTTTCTCTTCCCAAAACTAAAATTGCCCCTTCGTGGCACCCGTTTTGAGTCGATTGAAGCCATAAAACAAAATTCGGCGCGAGAGCTAAAGTCCATCCCGGAAAGCGCCTATAAAAAATCGATAATTGGATATATACGATAATTGGAGGTGCCGTTGGCATAGATGTATTGGAGCAAATGGAGCCTATTTTGAAGGCGACCCAATAAATTTTGACGATTAAATGTAAAAATGTTGTTTTAATTGAAAATTCCTGGTACTTTCTTGACAGAGTAGTATATCATGATTATTGTAAATCTCCACATAGCTGTATCATTCAGATTTACACACAATACCAGGATAAGAAACTTATTATTTCGAGACAGTGGGGAAAAAAGTTATATATATACAGCATAGTTAGCTATACGCATTTGATGGGTCTGACTACAACTTTGAAATTAAAATATTAATGGCTTGTGAGTTCATTTACGTGCTTATATAAAGATCTTGGATTAAAAGACTTCTTTTATTTTATATTCTTCTGTTCAATATAACGATTTCAGGAACCATCAGATAACTGCCAATGATATGACAGGCAATGAGAAGAGGTTTATTTATACTTGATAGATCTTAGGTTAGAAAACTTCTTTTATTTTATATTTTTCCGCTCAATACAACGATCTCAGAAATCATTACATAACTGCCGATATCATAGGCAATTAAAAAGTTTTTTTATAATTAGAAGAAATAAATATATAATATATACTGTTTTTCAAATCTTATATATCAAACAGGCATTTATTTAGTTTAGTTTTGAAAGTTTCTGAGAAATTTAATAAAATTACAATTTATAGTAAAGTATCACACAATTGCTTACTCTATTGGATATTTGAGATATGATAGGCAATTTCCACTGAATGCATTGATGAAATTATAACCTAAATGTTTAAATTTTATGAATAGTAAATCTACTAAAAGCATAAATATTGGTTTCTGTATTTCTTTTGATTTGAACTTTTCGGGATCGAGAATATTTTGCACCAATTTATTCTAATAGAGAGGACTGAAAATAATTTTCAACAGCAATTTGGTCTGCTGATGATGGGGCTATTCAATACTAAGGGGAATGCATGGGCAAATTGAAGAAAAAATTAAAGTTTACTCAAACGATAAAATTGTTCGAAAACAATAGTGTTAACTTAAATATTGACCAAAATAAATGATGTTTGCATTCAACACGCCAAGTTTTCCAAATTTAGGAGACTTTGAGACTGACCATGAGACTTGCATAACTGAAACAAAAGAAAATTAAATATTTAAGAATAATGATTGATTCACATTTGAAATGAGATAAACATATAAAAATTCTTGTGAACAAGATAAGAAGTCTTCTTTTCAAGTTCACGTAAACATATTATAGGTTCAAGAAAATATTTGAAAACATTTTACAAATCCCTGGTCGAATTACAAATCAGCTAAAGGATAGTGGGACTGGTTAGTGCTGACCATAACCACATGAAGCTCTTGGTGGTTATCCAGAAATATGTATTAAAAATAATATATCAAAAGAAATCTGAAATCAATAAGAAATAATTCTTGTATTTTTCATTCTGTAATTATGTCCGTATCAGAACATTCTTAAAATTCATGTACATATTTTCTAATATGTCTGTAATCTATGAGAATATTGATTTGGACTTAAAACTCACACTGTAAATTGTATTTACAATGTATTCACTAATTCAAATCATTCCTTTTATAAAGCAGCAACAATGAATTATTATTTGTCGGATCATCTGGCGCAGAGACTGGACATAAAGCATAAAGCATAAAGCTGGTAAACATTCCTGAGAAACAAAAATATAACATGGCTCGTGAATTGAATAAAGAAAATATCAGCCCTTTTCAGGAATAATTGCGGAATCTAGATCTGTTCGTTTGAGTTTAGTACGGGATTCTTTCAGAAACTTTCACCAGACGTTAATGCATTCTTTTAATCAGAGCTTTCCTGAAAGAAGAGTGAAAGTAGTCGATACTAAAATTAAATGCCGGGAAAAATCTGAAACAATTGAAATTGAAAAAAAATTGTACACAATATGTGAGGTAAAAAAGATGATAATTCGAAGAAGCTATATATGAAATTAAAAAATTTGAATATTAAAACAGATTCAATCTGTTAGTCTCCTATAATTTTAAATTAAAAAAATTATTATTCAAAATCTTTTAGAATTAAATTAATGTCTTATAAGCACAGCTTATATTTGATAGACATATGAAATCAATACTCATTATATAATATCAAATGGAATAAATAACCCAACAAATATAAATTGTCAATTGAAATTAATAAATAGGTATTTGAAGGACACAAAATTTTGTTTCTGATCTTACAATTATGAAAACTAATTCCTTTTCAAAAATACAAGACATGATTTTAAGAACTTCTCAAAAAATAATTCATTTGAAATTTTTTTTATATTTAAATATTTAAATGAGCTACTTGAACAATTTCTCAAACTATATATCACATCCTCTAAAAACATTTAGAATTCCGATAAGGTCTTCGTCGGTCCTACTTCACATTTAAAAATAAAATCAATTAATAACATATAACTCATCTCTAAGATCTCATGGTATCCTAATTTGAACACACAACTTTAAAATCCAAGATATTCTACGTTCGTCACAAAAATCACACAAAGCTTGTAAGGTGGTCTTTCGTTCAACCGCATGATATTTGTATAATGAAATTTTTTCAACCTGATATTATTACGTATTATATATAAAATTACATGATAAGAATATGTCTTATACTTGATAGAAGGATTATTACATGATTGAATATCACAACAGATTTAATCTCTTAGTCTCCTATAATTAAAAAAAATTTATTCAGAAACTTTAAGTATTAAATTAATGTCTTATAAGCACAGCTTATATTTAATAAACATAAAAAATGAAAACTCATTATATAATATCAAATGGAATAAATAAACCAACAAATATAAATTGTCAATTAAAATTAATAAAAGAATATTTGAAGAAGACAAAATTTTGTTTCTTACCTTACAATTATGAAAACTAATTCCTTTTCAAAAATATAAAAAAAAAATTTAAGAACTTGTCAAAAAACAATTCATTCAAAATATTTATTATATTTAAATATCATCATCACAATCAAATTTGGGTCCTTCAAATATTTATTAATTAATTTTAATTGGCAATTTATATTTGTTGGGTTATTTATTCCATTTGATATTATATAATGAGTTTTGATTTCATCTGTCTATTAAATATAAGCACAGCTTATATTATTACATTAATTTAATTCTGAAAGTTTTTGAATGAATTTTTTTTTAAATTAAAATTATAGGAGTCTAACAGATTGAATCTGTTTTCACATTCAAATCATGTAAAAATCCTTCTATCAAGTATAACACTTCTTCTTATTATTTAATTCAGAAACAAATTGTTTTCTGCTTCAAATATTTATTTATTTATTCTAATTGACAATTTATATTTATTTATATATATATATATATATATATATATATATATATATATATATATATATATATATATATATATATGAGTGTGGATAGCTCAGCGGGAGAGCCATCGGACTCGTGACCGGGAGGTCCAGGTTCGAGTCCTGTTCAGGTAGGAAAGAAATTTTCTAGTTGGACGGGTATCTGCCACCATTTCACTGTTGGGTCAAAAATTAACAGTGCTGTGACCTAAAGTGGCGCAAGATCGCAGTAACAAAGCCTACACAGAACACAACTGAACTCCTAACTCGCACAAGCTGAAAAAGCTTCTGAGGGATCTTCACAGAAGATCTAGGAGTATCAGAATAATAATAATAATATATATATATTTATTTTTTTATTCCATTTGATATTATATAATGAGTTTTTATTTTATATGTCTATTAAATATAAGCTGTGCTTATAAGACATTAATTTAATTCTAAATGTTTTTGAATAAAATTTTTCTGAAATTAAAGTTATAGGAGACAAACAGATTAAATCTGTTTTGATATTCAAATTTTGTAATAATGCTTCTATCAAGTATAAAACCTCTTCTTATTATTTAATGAAATTAAAACATCAACTCAATCCACTTATGAATAACACCATCAAATATGAAAATTCAAAATTCATAAAAAAGCGGAATATGGCAGATCATAAATTATAAAACCAAAAATAAAACAGGGAAATTATATCCTTCCTCATTATCCGAAGAAACGTTCAACCTATATTTTTCAACAATTTGAGAAAATCAAACTGGACCTAATACCATTCTAGAGTTGAGAGAGAAACTGTTGAAAAACAAAAGTTCAAAATTTCACATTTTTTTTTGACTCCAGCAACACCGGGGGATGATATAAAGGTTGTTGCGGAGATGAAAAATAAATCTTCACAAGATATATATGGGTTCGCAGTAAAAATGCTCGTTTCTGGAGAGAAATTCGTTGCTTGCAAATTACCAGCATGGCTTTAGGAGGGAAGGTCAACTATCACTGCTTTGGTTCACATTATCGAGTTCATCATGGAGTCATTGGATGATGCAGATGACGTGATGCTAACGTGCATGGATTTGACTAGAGAATTGTGGCAACCATGAAGAGCTTTTAGGTAAATTGAAGTATATAGGTATAAGAGGCACAGATTTGGATCTGAAGAGGTTCTATCTTAAAGATCGTTACCAGATAGTATATCGGTGCTAGGACCGACTTTATTCATCATTTATATCGATGATCTGGTGTAAAATATTACTGCTGATGATGAGACCCTCTTTGCTGATGACACATCATTCTTGAATAAACCAAAGAATTGAAAATTTCTGCTGAATAAGTCATAGGAAACTGTAAAGGGCGCTGTAGAATGGTTCAAAGTGAAAAATATGAAAGTAAATCCAGAGAAAACACAACAGCTTGTTGTGAGCACAAAATTCCAATACATGGGAAGCATTTCAATGTTCGGAGTTTCAAGTAGCGGAAATTTAACTTGGGTGAAACATATACATGAAGTATGCTACAAGCTCTTTACGGCGTTATTCGCAATACGACGAATAAAAAGCACAATTTCACTGTAGAATGACCTACGGCATAATCCTATGGGGCGCATCTTCACTAGCTGAAAGAGTTTTCATGAAATAGAAAAAGGCTATAAGATTGATACCAGGAGTAATTCAGACCACTAGCTGTAGACCTCTTTCTAAGCAATATGGTATTCTCACCTTTACATGCTGCTATATCCTCGAATGCCTTATATATATACACAAGAATAGGAACACTTTCTAAATGCACTCAACGATTCACAATCATGAAACAAGATCAAGAAATAAATTCATAGCTCCGCGCATAGAATGAAGAGAACACAAAACACGCTCGTATTCAATGGTATAAAAATGTCCAATAAACTTTCTCAACACCTGATATCACTGCAGTGTACAACATTCATTTATGGCGTACCAGTTCTAGTCATAAATTAATTTTTATAATTGTTTATACTCATGTTTATACTAATGCCTACTAATATTTATATTTCGTATTTTATGACTTTTAAATTTGACCTAATATTGATTGAACTATTATTCTTATTTATATATATATTTATATTACTTTCATTTATTCATATATGTATGTTATTATATAATTACATGACATTCCCTGTAAAATTTTGAGGGTAATTAATAAATTTAAAAATATTAATTTATAATTATGTTAATTCATAATTCATGAATATAGCCCAAAAATGCATTTACTATCATAATAAAAATTTCGTAATTGATAATATATGAAATAAAATTATGAATTAACTGTAGGCAATTTAACTATTTGAAGTTGGTTTTTCCCGGGTATGTCACATAATTACTTCAAATTGAAACATGCATTGTAACATTTGTATATAAATGTTAGTGCTATTTAAAGATTGAATCAAAATAACTTCAGTTTCATAGAATCATGAAACCAACTTTTCATTTATAATCAACATTTTGTTACTAAATGCATTATATTGTTTACCCAATGAATTCAAATATTAGTTAATTTAATTATATTTTGTAGTTGAATGAGTTTGCAGACAAAAGACACTTGTTCAGTGTCGATTTCATTATGAAAGTAATATTCGGTGTTTGTTATGACGCACTTTATGATGAATGAATATACACATCGGAGTAGCTCTAAACACCCTGCTAATTATACGCAAAGTTTCATCATTTTTACTATCAACATCTAGTGTCGTCTAGGTACGAAGTTTCTTCTTAGACTAGAGTTACTATGGAATCGAGTTCTGACGAAACTTTTTTCTGACTCCTTCAGAACAAAGTGAGCATTTACCGATTATCAGTACGTTTCTTCTACAGACAAGACAGATATAATCTTTCTCAAATAAGGTAGTTTTGATCTCTTACAGATGAGAGTAGTGGGAATAAATTGAATTCTAACTGGTTGTTTGCTACGAGTAAATGTATATGTGGAAGAAATTTTTATATACAGGGTGTCCAGATTTAACGTTCATATATTTCAGGGGTTGATTCTAGAGGTCAAAATATGAAGACTTCATATCAACTTAGGTCCTAAAATGCACCCCATGGACGCTAGAGCTTATATCTCAACTTTTATATATATTTGTTGAAGGCTTCGGCAAAACTTCGAACAGTGGAGTTTGCCACAGATCCGTCTGCTCATTTAATAGTTTTATTATCGGTACGTGCTTTTTGTATTTATGGATTTCTATGGATTCCAGGATGTTTTTTTTTCTTTCGTTTTCTTGTGCAATATTACAAGATTGTCCAATTCTGGGAGGATATGATCGATTTCGAAAAAATGTTCCGCAAAATTGGAGTTATCTTTCCGGTTCCTAAATGCAGATTGATTTTCTTTGTATCTTTTGTGGAAAGATCTCCCGATTTGTCCTATATAAGCCCAAAAAATAGCTCAAACTTGATCAAAAACTAACATAATAACTGCATTCACACCCTCACATAAAATTTCCAACCTATTTTTCAATGCAAAAGACAAAAATAAACGGCTGAGTAATTCTGTAGTATATAAATTAAGTTGCCAACAGTGGAGTAGCGTATATATAGGTCAAACCGTGTTTGTATTTCTTGATTTAATTAGAAGACTTCATGGAAGTAAGTGTTTATTCAAAAACTGATTTGACAGTAATAATTATTAATTGAGATTCAGATTAAACTTGAGAAATCTAACTGCCTTGAGTGTTGTTCGACTCGTACTACCCTCCATCGTCCCTCGGCCCTCGTGGGTAGAAGGGCGGTCCTCTTCGGGCTTACTCGGTCGTACCGAATATGCCCCCGGCCTTGAAAGGGTTGACTTTCAATTGGGAATGTCTGGTGATTCGATGGGTAGTGGACAAATCTTCTGGAATGTCCTCTTCATAACTCCACCTTGTGTTCGGATAGAGGCAACTCTTGCTATACCATCACCTCCAGTATGTATAGTTTCTACTCTTCCTAGCTTCCTCTGCATGACAGGGGTGTTATCCTCCTTCAAGAGGACAAGTTTTAGTGAATCGTGATTGGTCTTCCATTTCGTTCGTTGTTGAAGTTCGCTGACGTATTCTTTGCACCATCTCTTCCAAATGTGCTGTTTTAGTTGGGTAAGGTGTTGGTATAAATACATTTTATTGACTGAAAGATGTGTTACATCCAGTTCTTGTAGAGTAAATGATGATCGTCCAATAAGGAAATGTGCGGGAGTTAAAGGAAGAAGGTCATGGGAAGAATCAGATAAGGGGGATAGTGGTCTTGAATTTCATATGGCCTCTATTTCAACCAACAACGTATTTAATTGCTCGAAAGTTAATATTACGTCTTTCGTAATACGACGCAAATTATATTTCATTCTTTTTACTCCTGCCTCCCACAAGCCACCGAAGTGAGGGGATTAGGGAGGTATAAATTTCCAATTGAAATCATTCCTGTTGAATGATTCCTCCAACTCATCTCCGTGTGTAGCAATAAACCTGCCCAACGCGCTGCGTTCGTGGCTCGCTGCCTTAAAATTTGAGCCGTTATCACTGCATATTAGTGACGGTTTTCCTCTCCGAGAAACGAATCGTTTCAACGCTTATAGGAACGATTCTTTAGATAAATCCGACACGAGCTCGATATGAATTGCTTTGGTAACTGTGCAAACAAACAGGCTGACGTAAGCTTTAATAACCTTGTAACTACGACCAGATTTACTTTTAATATGCATTGGGCCAGCATAATCTTCACCTGTCACCTGAAACACGGTTCTAGGTTCCAATCGAAACTTTGGCAAAGGAGTCATAATGGGATTTATAGTCTTCGGATTCCATCGAAAACATGGAATGCATTTTCGGACAACACGCATTGCAAGAACTCGACCGCCAATTATCCAGAATTTTCCTCGGATGACTGATAATGTGTGCTGAGGACCCGCATGTACTAAATTTTACATGGGTTTCCTTCATGACTAGTTTTGACAGGTGACAAATTTAAAGTTTGAATTATTCAAGTGGCCCCCAACTCGCAGTATATCGTATTCATCAATGAACGGGTTAAGGTTAGACAATTTTCCGCTTGAAATAGACGTTCGTGCTTTAATTTTTTTCGATCTCATCCTTGAAATAATGCGCTTGTGATATTTTGATTAATCTCGTTAGAGCGATACTCAGCTCCCGAACGTTCAGTTTTCCAGATATCAGTTCTGATTTATTCTTTTTCAGTTTACAGTTCATGTAAAATCTTAACACGTACGCGACTATTTGCTTCAATTTCGATAATTTTGAGTGTTTTGTTATCAAATATTCTTCCGATGTGTGAACTGATAACACCTGAACTTGTTTGATCCGCATATCAGGCAGATCATGTGTATGAACATTGTGTTTTGTACGCCGAGAATTTGGGTTTTGTTTTAGTAACGATGGACCATTCTACCATAATTTATTCTCAATAAGTAATTTTGGTTTGATTCCGCGCGACAACAAATCAGCGGGGTTATCCTTTGTGGATATGTGGTTCCATGTATAAGACGCAGTTATCTCTTGTATATCCGCTACGTGATTGCTAACAAATGTTTTGAGTTTATTGGGAGGTTGTTTGATCCAACCTAAGACTATTGTCGAAACTGACCAAAGAAAGCATTCGTCGAATTCTAAATTGTGCAACGCGTCTATAGTTTTTTCACTAACTTTGAGAGAGTCCTAGCTCCCATTAGCTCTAAGTGAGGAAGACTTATCGTCTTTAAGGGTGCTACCTTCGATTTGGCACATAACAGTCCCGTGTGAACTAATCGACCTCACGTATAAACAACCGCCATAGGCGTCCTCAGATGCATCTGAGAAGCCATGTAATTCGATACGGACAGGATTATCTCAAAGTACTCTTCTGTTTATGAGTACGTCGTTAAGTGCCGGTAGTTGATCTCTAAATTCACGCCAAGAAAATTGGAATGGAAACATTTTCATCCCAAGAGATTTTTTTCGAGCCAAAGTTTTTGAAGCAGTATTTTGGCAGTTATAACGCATGGAGCTAAAAGTCCAAGCGGATCAAAGATCTGTGCAAGGCTAGAAAGAATAGTTTTTTTGGTTGCCACGCCCTTTGCGCCATTTTCTTCGGATATTGTGTAGATCAATTTGTCTAAATTAGGTTTCCATGAAACACTCAACGTTTTTGCGGTTTCATGTTCGCTGAAGTTTATGATGTCTAATTCTGATTCATTATTATCAATGTATTGTAGTATTGAAACATCATTAGAATAAAATTTTCGCAATTCGAAACCTCCTTGTTTTAATATAGCCTTAACATCGCGACATATACAGGCTGCCTCCTCGAGACTTTCTGAACCGGTCAGAAGATGGTTTACGTAAAAGTCTGTCTTGATTATTTTGGAGATTTTCGGAATTTTAGAAGCGTTTTCATCGGCTAGAGAGAATAAATATCGTATGGCCAGGAAAGAAGCTGCAGTTGTGCCGTACGTTACTGTTTGCAGCTCGTATATGCTCAAGGGAAGGTCGGGTTCCTTCCTCCACAAAATTGTTTGTAATGAACGTTGTTCTGGGGATATCAAAATCTGCCTATTCATTTTGGCTAAGTCCTCACAGATTACA
Source organism: Megalocaria dilatata (assembly GCA_034642435.1). Classification (NCBI taxonomy): domain Eukaryota; kingdom Metazoa; phylum Arthropoda; class Insecta; order Coleoptera; family Coccinellidae; genus Megalocaria; species Megalocaria dilatata. Next base: position 77,403,623 of record CM067855.1, on the reverse strand, counting down.
TATCTGTGGCTTCGAAAGCGTATTAGAATTGAAAACAAATCCTCTTGCAGAGAGGGACCGACGTGTTGAAGCTGATTCAGAGAGAATCCTGAGCTTGTCGGTGCGGATGCGTCGAATACCACACGTAACTTAGTTGTCATACGGTCCGCCTTAAAAACCCCATAATGAGGCATGTAATACCGTATTGATTGTGTGTCTAATGAATCCTAGACTACAGGCCCATGTTGAAAAAATTATGGGTCATTTGAACCACCCGGTGACCTATCTAGAACGATATAAGAGCTTAAAATAATAAGATTCAGCAATATGCCGTCACTTGTAAGCTGTCCAACTGAGTGCAGGTGAGAATTCGAAAGTACAGGTAGAGTACATTTTGGTCACATAGTTCTGTACGGCATTCTTACCACCGATATATCCATAAAAATAATAAGAAAACGCACAGTGCCGTAAAAAAATGGTGCGCTACATAGTCGGAATTTTTTTTTATTTTCCTACAATTACCAGGGTAAATTTGGTCATTTGATTTTGTACGACATCTGTGTCATACTTTTTCAATACAGCTTCTAATCCATTATTCCGCAACGCCGTACAAAAATCATGCGACAAGGGGAAAAAATCGAGGGTTGCAATCCCCTCTCTTTCCGTGGTCCAGGAGGTGATTTGACACAACATGAAATAAATTTAGTTTGAAAGTATTTTATGCATAGATAATATTTTTTCATATGCCGAACATTTTCGTTGGTCCGAAGGGGAAAAAAACTGAAAAAGAAAAAATCAAAAAGAAAAAACCCATATAACGAAATGTAAGGTGAAATTTTTTTTATACGGCATTTAGATAGTTTATTTGTACTAATTTTCATAGTCTTTTCGTGATTCTATGTTCCTAGTTAGAAACTTTGTTAAATATGGGTTTGTATACTATCGATTTATACCAAAATATAGACATGTTATCACTGATAATTCCAAAATACAACATATTTTTGAGAAGTACTCATGACACTAAAGTTAGCAGGCACCTGTAAAATTTAAGCTTTTATTTCAGAAATGAACAAGTGGAAAAAAATATTTAAAAAATTTGTACTTACAGTCCACTACTGGAACAAACTTTCAATGTTCTGCAAGAATATGTATGCGTTTTATACAACGTAAGGGCAAGGAAAACACTCAACGAAGCAAGGTGTATCATATTTGAGACATTTATATGCCGAAAAGTAGTAATGAAGCTTTCAAAAAGACAGCTATGAAATTGGAAGCAACGTCGTTTCCCCCTTGTTTCCGGGAGTTGGAGCAAAATCTGAAGAGAAGTACCTAAATAGCACAGATTTGGTGTAATGCCTACGAACAAGTACCGTCGATCTTGTTTCCAATAAACTATGGATGGGTTGTTAATGACGATCGGTACGATTTCGATTGGTTTCACGGCGAGGAATGCCCCCAAAAAGTCTGTGACATAACGGAATCTGATGAGGAATCAGGTGAAGAATATAATGACGTCATAGGTAAATAAATAAATCTTTACATCTTTAATTTGTACGCAAGACTTTGATTTTGACAAATACATATTTATGTTTCAGAAAATAATAGAGAAGATAATTCGGAAGTCGATGAAGACGTTGATTCCGATAACAACTCAGCAACTGATTCCGATACTGAATAATTTAAAGGAACACTATATTTTTCATTATCATCATTAAATTTATCGAATTCTTCTGAAAAATTACCATTTTTTATTATTATCATTAAATATATCGAATTTTTCTAAAAACTGATTGTTTTATTCATTGACATCATTAATATGAAACAAATCAGTTATATGTATGTATCAATAATGTTTGAAGTATATATTAAACCAAAAAGTATAGAAAATTGTTAATAATGTGATTGACAGTTTCAATTCTTGGACATAATATACACACCGTTTCAGTTCAGTTAGACGTCATAGTGATTTTATCATATTATCAATTGTTCTCTTCAAAAATATGTTAATACCGTATTGTATCAGATGGCCATAAAGTACCCTTAAAATTGTAGCGTCACTTTCATCAGCCTAAAAGATATGGTCTGCATAAAAATGTACGGCATCATTTTTTCCTAATTTATCTATGTTAATACTATTTAAAACAAGGGATAAAATGTAGAAAACTGCTATATTTCATTAATCTATGATATTTAAACTTTTACAATAATTGACAAAATTTCAGTTTTTGTATTTCTCGTTAATTTTTTAGAACGGTTTCTTTTGAACGGCAATACTATATAACAATTGTATTTTACAATATCATGTTAAAAAAAAAGTTCCCGTACAGGATCAAATGATTTTATAGCTCTATAAATCAAGGATACGATGAAATTAAGATAATTATTGATATACATTCAAATGAACAATCATTTTTTGACGGCATTATTTTTAATAGTACTTTTGAGTGCAAGATAATGTTTTGGAACCGAAGCCGTACTTTTTCAAATCACCCCCTAGACCACGGAAAGAGAGGGGATTGCAACCCTCGATTTTTTCCCCTTGTCGCATGATTTTTGTACGGCTTTGCGGAATAATGGAGTGGAAGCAGTATTGAAATAGTATGACACAGATGCCGTACAAAATCAAATGACCAAATTTACTCTGGTAATTGTCGAAAAATAAAAAAAAAAATCCGACTTTGTGGCGCACCATTTTTTTACGGCATTGCGCTTTTTCTTATTATTTTTCATGGATCTATCGGTGGTAAGAATGCCGTACAAAAATATGTGACCAAAATGTACTCACTCTACTTGTACTTTCGAATTCTCACCTGCACTCAGTTGGACAGCTTACAAGTGGCGGCATAGTGCTGAATCTTATTATTTTAAGCTCTTATATCGTTCTAGATAGGTCACCTGGTGGTTCAAATGACCCATAATTTTTTCAACATGGGCCTGTAGTCTATCCACCTTTTTCATGTGATTTAATGAAATGTTTTCTTCCATGAACTCGGAATATGAAACTCGCAAATTTTGATTATTTTGAAACTTGCGTTTCAGGGCTGAAAAACGTTTTTTTGTGTTATCTAATGAGTCACCTAGTTTTCCGAGACATTCTTCAAAAGGAAAAGACACTATGAAGCGGCCGTCCGCGTCTCGCTTAGTGAACTTCATAAAATGTGCGACCTAGCTGGATCAGACCCAATATTTTCGGTTTCCCAAAATCTTGTGAGTGACTGTTGGATTTCTGATTCCGGCGAGTCTAAATTAACTAAATGACAACTAATAGTTTTCCTAATGATATCTGTCCTACGCTGAGAAGGTTCCAAAATAGATCTGACCCTAGTAACATATCAATTTTTCCCGGCTTGTGATAAGTCGGATCAGCTAAACTGATATGCTCTGGCACCTTTAGGTCTGACGCGTTTATCGGTGCGGATGGTATATTACCGGCGATTTCGTTTATTACAAAGAAGCATTTTTGGATGGTGAACTCATTGTGGATACTCTCGAGTGTTAATTCGCCTTTGAGATTCACGTCGGAAGCTAAGTTGTTCAAACCTACAACCGAAATATTTATGGGTTCTCTTCTGAACTTGAGTTTTTCACAGAGATTTTGTGTTATGAGGCTCGATTGCGCGCCTGAGTCTAATAGAGCTCTTACAATGTGAATCTGACCATTGACGTCAGCAACCTGTAGGAAGGCAGTTGCAAGGATTACCTGAGAGATGGAACTGCATCCTGAAAGATTGATGCTTTGTTCATTTTCCGCCGATTTTGTTTCGATGGACTTTTCCTTGTCTTGTGAAGTGTTACTTCCGGTTTGAATATTTTTGTGTAAAAGAGTATTATGCTTTGCTCCGCATTTTCTGCAGTTACCGCGGCGACAATGTTTGTTGAAATGTCCCTTTTTAAGCAATTTCTGCATAGTTTTAACGAGCGAATTTTTCTTTCTCTGTCGTTTGCAGATATATTTAAAAAGGTTCTACAGTTTTGAATGTAATGACTTTCTTTACATAACATAAATAGAGGTTAATTCTTGATAGAAGGTATATAAAATTATATAAATATTTTAAAAAATTTTTGAAAAATTTTAAAAAATCAGCCTTCTACATATTTAATTCCAAAAAAATATATATGTGATGATTATAACTTCTGAAAATAAATTAAAATAATGTCGCATAAGTACCACTTATATCATGACATAAAATAAACATTCATTATAAGACATCCGAATGGTATAACAAAATCCAATAAATAAAAATAATTAACCAAAATCCTATAAATTAAACATTTTGAATAGACAAAATTTTGTTTCTGCTTATCAATCTTATGAAAACCAATATCTTTCAAGAATATCCAACATAATCTTAAGAATTTCATCACAAAACTATCTTACTTAGACTATTCAATATTATTGGATATCTAACCAAGGTACCTTATATAAAAACTCAAGATATGCAAAACATTACTGAAAAACAAGTTTTAAGATCGACTTTGCTCATCAGTATTCAAATATTCATATTCAATAAATATAACATCAATCAATAATAAATATTCAACTCACCCTTCATCCTCTAGAAAAAGTTCAACTGAAATGAGACCTTTAAATATGGTATTCACTACACACAGAAATATATCTGTGGTTTACCTTTGATCTAGAAGATTGAAAGACAAATTTAACGGCCTCTGCTATAGCACAAGGACTATCTCTATAAAGAATGTTAAGGAAACCAAATAATTATATATTATGAATAAAATAACATAAATAGAGGTTAATTCTTGATAGAAGGTATATAAAATTATATAAATATTTCAAAAAATTTTTTAAAAATTTTAAAAAATTAGCCTTCTTAGATATAAGGTACCTTGGTTAGATATCCAATAATATTGAATAGTCTAAGTAAGATAGTTTTGTGATGAAATTCTTAAGATTATGTTGGATATTCTTGAAAGATATTGGTTTTCATAAGACTGATAAGCAGAAACAAAATTTTGTCTATTCAGAATGTTTAATTTATAGGATTTTGGTTAATAATTTTTATTTATTGGATTTTGTTATACCATTCAGATGTCTTATAATGAATGTTCATTTTATGTCATAAGTGGCACTTATACGACATTATTTTAATTTATTTTCAGAAGTTATAATCATTAAATATAATCTTTTGGAATTAAATATGTAGAAGGCTAACTTTTTGAAATTTTTTAAAAATTTTATAAAATATTTATATAATTTTATATACCTTCTATCAAGAATTAACCTCTATTTATGTTATTTTATTCATAATATATAATTATTTGGTTTCCTTAACATTCTTTATACAGATAGTCCTTGTGCTATAGCAGAGGCCGTTAAATTTGTCTTTCAATCTTCTAGATCAAGGGTAAACCACAGATATATTTCTGTGTGTAGTGAATACCATATTTAAAGGTCTCATTTCAGTTGAACTTTTTCTAGAGGATGAAGGGTGAGTTGAATATTTATTATTGATTGATGTTATATTTATTGAATATGAATATTTGAATACTGATGAGCACAGTCGATCTTAAAACTTGTTTTTCAGTAATGTTTTGCATATCTTGAGTTTTTATATAAGGTACCTTGGTTAGATATCCAATAATATTGAATAGTCTAAGTAAGATAGTTTTGTGATGAAATTCTTAAGATTATGTTGGATATTCTTGAAAGATATTGGTTTTCATAAGATTGATAAGCAGAAACAAAATTTTGTCTATTCAAAATGTTTAATTTATAGGATTTTGGTTAATAATTTTTATTTATTGGATTTTGTTATACCATTCGGATGTCTTATAATGAATGTTTATTTTATGTCATGATATAAGTGGTACTTATACGACATTATTTTAATTTATTTTCAGAAGTTATAATCATTAAATATAATCTTTTGGACTTAAATATGTTGAAGGCTAATTTTTTAAAATATTTATATAACTTTCTTTACATATCACGCAACAAAATTGGTTGGTTTCCGCATCGGTACTGAGGAATCCTCTCGTTTGAGTATTCCGACCTAAGTTATACGTCATTTACGTCCCTTTACGTCCGTCGGCCTGATTGTGAGTAACCATCTCCAGCATATCGGCTCTGTTTTTAACGAATATCTTGAAATCGCTGAATTAAGGAATTTCTAGATTTCCTTTGCGAATATCCCATCCACGAAGGGTTACAACATCTAACTTCGTTGTTATAAGATAAACTAACAGAGTATCCCAATGTGATACCGGTTGCTTTAATTGTTCCAATGCTCGTAAGTTTTTGGAAAATACATCGAATAAATTTCTTAGGGAATGAGCGGATTCTTTTTGATTTGATTCGACTGAAAATAGCGATTTTACATGATTAAAGATTAAGAGTTTGTTATTATCGTAACGTTCTTTTAATGCATTTTCCAAGCCAGTTCATAATTTTTTGCTGCATTTCCCAATGAACTGTGGCTGCTTCAGATTCGAGTGAAGCTCTCAAGTAGTGGAACTTCTGAATTTCACCAATAGACGCATTATCATGTATTAACGAACGAAACGTGTCACGAAATTCTAACCAATTCTGATAAGAACCGTCGAATTTGGGCAAGTTTATTGTTGGCAATTTCACACTATGATTAGAATGAAATTATCGTCTAACATTCTATCAGATTTATGACTAGTGCTGGCTTGAGAAGGATCGTATTTTTCATTTTCTTTGAGAATCTTTTTTGCGATTGAAATTTGTTGAACATAACTAGATTCGAAGTTTTCTCGTTCTTCATATTGGTCTTGCAGAAGGCTTTTTGTACTTCATTGAACTCTGATTTTACTATCTGAATTGTGTTGAGTTTTTCTTCGATTTGAATGAGCTCAAAATCATCAAAAGTAGAACTAGATTTTAAGAATTTCGTAAAGTAAGTTAGTCTAGCCTTTAACGAACCGGGTTTCTTAATTTCATTATTTAATTGAGCCATCGTAAGCTAACGAATTGAAAGGAAATGATTTAGAAAATTGATTGAATAGACCAAACAACAAATGCAAGGAAAGAAAGCAGGAAAGGATGCACTCACTTGAACGATTTGTTAACAACTTCAGCGCTTGGTCCCAGCTGCAGGTATTTCCCGTCTCGACTGTGTGGAGCGAATCTCGAACTTGTTGACTTGTGCGGCGTCTTTGTGTCCGCTTCTCGTTGAATTATCTTCTACGGTTTCTTGTAAACCACGCTCTGCTACCAATTTTGTTTGTATTTCTTGATTTTATTTGAAGACTTCATGGAATGAAGTGTTAATTCAAACACTGATTTGACAATAATAACGTATTAATTGAGATTCGGATTAAACTTGTGAAATCTGACTGCCTTGAGTTGTGTTCGACTCGTACTACCCTCCATCGTCCCTCGGTCCTCGTGGGTAGAAGGGCGGTCCTCTTCGGGCTTACTCGGTCGTACCGAACAAACCGGTTGAAAATTTTATGTGAGGGTGTGAAAGTTATTTATTATTATGTTAGTTTTTGACAAAATTTAAGCTATTTTTTGCGTTTATATAGGACAATCTGAATGATCTTTCAACAAAAGGTACAAGGAAAATTAATCTGCATTAAGGAACCGAAAAGATAACTTCAATATTGCGAAACATTTTTTCGAAACCGATAATATCTTCCCAGAATTTCAAAATCTTGAAATATTGCACTTAGAAGCGAAAGGAAAAAATTAGACATTCTGGAATTCATAGAAATCCATGAATACAAAACGCTCTTACCGATCATGAAACTATTAAATGAGCAGTGCATGACCTGTTGCAAACCCCACTTTTCGAAGTTTTGTCGAAGCCTTCACCAAATTTAAGTAATAGTTGAGATTTCATTCGTTTATTCAGTTTTAAAATGTCGTAAACACTACGGAACTCGCGTCATTGGATATTCAGTAAATTAAAAGTGATAGGAAACAAAATAATTTCTCATTTAATTCCAATCAATCAAGAAAGTAGACTCCTGACAAATTTATGAAGAAAAATCGACACTTCGCTGAAATTGTTACGGAGCACCATTCCCGAGAAAAAAGTGATTTTGATTGCATTCTAACTGAGCTATCGACTGATTATCTCGAAAAACATGATAGGCGTCTGTCAGTTTGACATTATCAATAAAACACGAAAATTGAGTTGGCCATTTGTATATTCCTATATCTAAAAAATAATCTGAATTGATAAAAATGGTTCCATATTCAAATCAAGAGATGGCTGTTCTGGAACCTTCACTGGAGATTTTGTGAAAAGGCACTTTTATCCCTTCCAAATCTGAATGTGGTACAGATCGTTCTACTCGTTCTGTTGAAGTTGAAGCAGCAAATACAAGTTAAGTTGTGCGACGAATTTGGGTACAAAAAAGAATTCCGAAGAGTACGGCGTGGGAAGTTCTCCATAAGCAATTACTCTATCCATATCACCTGCAAATGGTTCAAGCCTTGAGATCGGAATACTTCCCAGCAAGATTGGAATTCTGTTATTGTTTAACAGAGCAGTTAAGACTGAATGCGATATTTTGGTCACTGACGAAGCCAAATTCAAAGATGGTGTAGTCACTTTTCATAATATCCACGTTTGGGCCGACGAAAACCCACATGCAAGTTTGGAGTTGATCCATCAGGACAAATTCATCATGAATGTCTGGGTGGGAATTATAAATGACTCTTTGATCGGGCCTTATGTACTACCGAATCGTTTGAATGGAGAAAGCTATTTGTATTTTTACAACATATTTTACCAAAGTTGATGGATAATAATGTTCCTTGTTCAAATAGACTGAATGTGATTTTCAGGCATGATGGGGCACCTAGGCATTTCTATCGGGGTGGTTAGGGAATATCTGGATCAAATTCATAGTCCAAGATGGATTGGCCGAGCAGGACCTGTACACTGGCCAGCTCGGTCTCCGGATTTTAATCCTCTGGATTTTTTTTGTGGATATTTGAAGGAATACGTGCACTCAACTTCAATTCGAAATATGAATTGGAGAAACGTTTAATAAATGGTTGCGAACACATTAGGAATATTCCAGGGATTTTTGCTAATGTGCGAACGTCGATACGAAAACGTATTTGAGTTAACGGTGGGCATTTTGAACGTTATTATATCGTTAGAATAAAATTTCTTCATATTTTTGGATTATTTATCTTGAATTAATTTTTTTCAATAGTATCCAGTATGGAATAACTCAATATAATGTTATTGCTGACGACTGTCAAAGTGACAGACACTCATTATTTTTTTCAGGATAAGCAGTCCTTGGTTCAGTTAGAATGCATATCATCACAAAATCACTATTTTCTCGAGAATGGTGCTTCTAAACGCTTCCAACTAGGGCACCTTTTTTCTTCAAAAATATTTGAGAAATCTATTTTTTTGATTGAAATTTCAATTTGATCACTCATTCAAAATGAAGGAGTAATTTATGAAAGATTACCCTGTTATCTCCGCCACTGATAAGAATCCGTGATTTTTTTCATCACCAGACGATTCAGTTTATCCAAAAATCTCCATGTATTGAATTTCATTCAAATGAAATCGATCTTCACCAAATTCTGATAAAGATATCGCTAGTTTATTCGATTTTGGTGGTCTTGTTGAAGAAGCTCTAGCACCCATAGGGTGCAATTTAGGACCTGAGGTGATATATTATAGAAAATATTTCCTCTTCATGATAACTCATAAAGGGAAAATTGTTTGATCGTGGAATATTTTCGATATCTCTAAAATGAAGCAGAGTATGTTATTAATCTGAAATATTCTGATTGTAGAAGTTCTGTATTAGAAAAGATATCTTGACGATATATTTTGTATCTGGACAGATTCTAGTGGACTATTAGGAGTGTTTCTAATTTTTGTGGGCTCATTATTTAATTCTATAAAATTCACTTCGGAAAGTCCTAAAAATCATTGAATTTTTTAGGTTTTCAAATTCCTAGGAACTAAACTACTTAAGGTCGACATATTTCAAAAATCCACATTCATAAAAGTAGTTTCCATTCGCGCAAAATCAGTCCGCTTTTCATGCCTAGAGGTTTCTTTCAACCACATTTTCAGTCGAAGACTTCGAAAAAGAAATTAAAATTCTAACAACATGACAACATGTTGTGTGTTAATTCGATCACCGTAACAATTTAAAACCCCAACGTCGTCTCCGCTTATGTTCTCGTCCAGTGCGATATTACCATAACATCACATTTTCCTTTGTTGGATCTTGGGCGAATAAGATGATAATATGTCGATTCTTATAAATGAAAATGGGACAGATGATGATTGGAGTATTTAAGTAAGTTGCAAATCTGAAATAATGAATTACGGCGTTCTGATTGATTTAATTTACCGGCACAAAAAGTGGCCATGACCTCCATTTTCTAACGGTGACATATTTGACTGAAGGCTTTTTTGAATTTTCCAAGTAAAAAATTGAGAATTTAGAATTCTTTCCATATTTTAGGATAATTTCCATTGGAAATTTTGGGGCTCCTCGAATATTACCGATTTCCGAATCGTGTTTAAGATCTCCAACGTCAGTAGACGGATTTATATTATTTATATTATTATCAACCTTTATTAATTATTATATTATTATTAACTTTTTGCATAATTTTACCAACTTGGACGTTGAAATCAGAAATAAATTGTCCATATCCATACTACCCTGAATAGAATCATCAGCATTATTTTCCCTAAGAGACCACTGAAGCCGATTTCACCCTCTGCTCCATCATAAAGAGGTAAACAGTAATAATTCATGATAGTTTTAAAACTTGATTGTGACAGAACGTCATTTTAATTCTCGTTCATTCTCGTATTTCTTTGCATGAAACACTCCTCTACACTGCTGCTATTCTACCACAAGTACCCCTGTACGGCTAGTACTATTCTACCATAAGCACAACTTCAGCCTGGAATACTACCCTGTTTGCAAACTTTACACAAGCGAATACTGGGAGAAACTTAATCCCAACAGTATCTGGGTTGAAGCTGCACGTTTGTCGAAATTGGATTCTTCTGTAACCTATCACTAATATCATGAATACTTGCTTACAGCTTGGTTACAACCTCGCTTCTTGGAAAGCGGCTGTATTTTTTTCGTTGTGAAAGGTGAAACAACCAAAATTCACTGATGATCTCCGACCGATCAGCATTCTACCATTCTTGTCTAAAATTCTAGATAAGTGAGTATACAAAGAGCTCTATGATTAATGTACGTCTAATAACATTTTACCAGCAGATCAATCAGATTTCATGGGTGGACATAGTATGCCTACGGCTCTAGCTCACCTAATTTATGCCAAGCTGAAATACAATGAACTTTCAGGAATACCCCTTAAATTTTTTTAATCCTTTTTGAGTTGTAGGAAGTAATATGTCAGAGTTGGAAAAAAGGAATCTTCTCGTATATTTGTTAGCCAGAAGGTACCTCAGAAATCAATTTTTGGGCCACTTCTCTTGTTAATTTATACGGCCGATCTGCCTCGTGGAATGAAGTATTGTCAATATCATTTTTCACTGATGACAGTCAAATCTATCATGGTTTTCACCCGGATGAGGGTCAGGTTGCCTGTTCTGATAAGCAGTGATTTGAATTCGATCGTTTAATTTACGAGACGTCATAACTTGCCTATCAATCCGAAGAAATCATGTCTCATTTTTTTTGGCGGCAATTCTGCAATTTCTAGAAGTAATTTACCACCTATTGCTATATAACCTATATAAAAAGGCGAAAAATCTCGGTGTGCTTGTTGACGATCGATTGAAATCCTCAAACCACTTACCTTACTTTGTTCGGAGAGCATACATGTCCCTCAAACTTCTGTTCAGGAATTGCCATCTTCTGAACAGAAGTATAAAAACGAAGCTGTGCAACCAATTTGTTTTGTCGTGGTTTGATTACTGTGATGTAGTGTTTGATCCGTTTAACGATATGTCTGATTCATCAAGAATCCAGTCTGTGCAAACTCGCTGCTTCCATTTTTATCTCAGTTTAAGAAGGTCCGTTTCAACAACGAGATACATTAACTCTATGAGATAGCAAATAATAAAATTGAAACAGCCTTCTAACTTACACCGCAAAATTAACAACAGACGTGATGTCCACTCTGTGAATACAAGAGAACAAATGAGAGTCAACATTCCTCGCTATCGAACCACTAAATTCATACCAAACACCCCTAAATTATAATTTCCTTCCAACTAGTGTAAACGTGAGGTCAATAAATAGTTTTTGAGCTTATTTGAAGAAGTCAATTTTGTTGAGCCAGGTTTCTGAATTTTCATAAAATGTATATGTATAGTGTATACTATATTTCCACTAATTGAGTGGAGTGTATATTTTTATTCTAGAAATTGAAGGCATGCTTTTTGTTTGATAAGTAAAAGTGTAAGAATAGCTTTGTAGCTAACTAGCTATTATTATTATTATTGTTAGGAGTATAAATAATTTCGTGCGTTTTTTTTGTGGAAAATTGTGTTATTGTGAAATATTGTTTACATTCAAAGTTCAAAGTATGGTCCATCGCTAGCCACTCCTTTTTACAATCTTTCTGCTAATTAACGCATCCCATCGTGAAAAAAGGCTGGTTCGTTGGCCGCTGTCCATGCATCCATTCATTTTCTAACTTCATTGTAATTGGGGAAGTGCTGGTCAGTCAGGCCATGTAACATCGATAGGAAGAGATGGTAATCGTAAAGAGCAATGTGTGGACTGTAGGGCGGCTAAGTTCATACTTTCTATTTGAGCATTTCTAAGTACGTTTCAAAAGGCGATGCAATATGGGGCTGTGCCTTGCCATGCATTATTTTTAACTTTGTCGCATCCATCGGCATATTGCAACCGTTTTTCACGCAATTCTCGGCTCAAATGCATTTATTGTAGTCAGTCCATTTCCCTTGTGATCTTTCGTTCGATTGTAGCAGCTCATAATACACCACACCCAGCTGGTCCTAGCAAATAGACAACATGATATTCTCACCATGAATATTCGGCTTGACAGTTGCCCGAGTTTTGGATTATCGTAATGAACCCGCGTTTCATCGGCAGTCCCAATTCAATGCAAAACTTCCTTTCTTTTCTTTTTCGGGCCATTATCTTTGCTTTTAACCGATAAAAAAAGCTGGCTGAATGACTTCAAGTGTTTTTGCGAGTTCCTTTTGCGTTTGTGATGGATCTTCACCGGACCTGGCCTATTATTAATCATCCCTAAACTTTCAAAATTGTCAGTTTTAAATCGGGCAAACCACTTCTGACACACTCGTTCAACTAGAGAATGGTCATCATAAACATTCACTAAAATACGATTAAATATATTGAAGTAATGAACTCCCTGCAAAAACACATTATTCGGTAAAAAATTTACATTATCAGAGCACACAGAATTTTACTTACATTTCTGCGAAATGGGAGATACTAAAAAAAAGCCTAAGGATGACACTTTATAATAAAGGTGTTGTCAGAATAATGGAATAATAACTACATCTGATTTCAAAACCGTACGTTCTTATTTCTAATCGTAATAATAAACTCCATTGCTCGTCAAAAATAAAGTATCGATGTTATGTAGCTACATTTTAAACGGACTTACATTCAGGTTAGAGTTAAGGGATTTACTTCATGTCTTGTTCATATATATATATATATATATATATATATATATATATATATATATATATATATATATATATTTGTATCACAATATACTTAATTATGAATATGAACACATATATTGGAATATAAATGTCACAATATTTATCTGTTCAGAATCTAGTAAAATTTATTAATAGTGTTCTTGACTTCGTAGCCTCACGCTGAAAGTTGGAGGTTCTCAATTCTCAATGGACAGATTGAGTACGATGAATGCTAGCAGGACCGGGTCACTGGACCGGGTGGTCCTACGTCAAACCAACAAGTGTTATCGGGCGCGTTAACACATTTGTTGAAAAAGTCTGTTCGATACATATACTTGTATAGTTGAATCTTCATGAATGTGTCCGTCGAAGAATCTCAATTATCCAGTACAATGTGTTGTTTGAACTCTGGCTATATCCAGAAATAACTAGTAATATTTGATCATATTTATTTTTCAGAGTCGTCCAGTTACAAGCAAGAGAATCAGAAGTGACGTGGAAGTTCCAGTTATTCATTGGTGAGTTTATAAACTACTGCCTATTCTATTTATTCGAAAATGAACATGATATTGTTGACTTTTACTTAGTAGGTAGTATAATTCTTTGTAGCTCCACTTTCTCATATTTTTTTTACCATAACGATGAGGTCACTTTTCGGACCAAACCCCCATCAGCTTTCTAAACCTCATAAAATGCCATAATTTTTTGTGAAAATTTTAACGCGAAATTAGTCACCCAGCTGCAGTAGATTTTTTATCCCTTTCACCAACATAAACAGACTTCGACCTTCAGTCGGCGATTCCCATTTGCAGAGTATATGAGTGGTCTACTCATTTAAAAAAAATATATTCATTGCTGGTGACTTCAATCTACCGGATATTCACTCATCACTTTCGTCAGCCGCCGGTTGCCAACTTCCATCGCAATATCATTTACAACTTTTTCGGACATCTGCATACTTTACTTCTAGACCTCATTCTTGTGAGTGATCCACATCTCGTTTTTGATATACAGTAACTCCCCCTTTTTGGCAGATCGGTTCATATTACTCTGCTCTCTGAGCTCCAGCTCATTATACCCAAGAATGCGAAAAAGACAAGAAAATCAATCAAAACTGTCGACTGCCAGGGCTTGAACGGTTTTCTTCATGATGTGGATTGAGACGGACTTTACTCCCCGGATTCTGTTGTAGAGGCGATGTGAGACGTATTCCTTAACACGTTGAATGAGGCCATTAGCATGTTTACAACCACTAAATTCATTACATCTGTTCCTTCGAAACCATGGGTTAACCAGGAAATACTCAAGATGATAAGACATAGGAGGTCAATATGGCAAAGATACACTCGTCGCAGACTATATTCCCACTTCGTTGCACATAGAGACTACAGCAACCATCTGGCGAATGTTATACTGGAAGCCAAAAAGGAATATGAGAGATGAATTGCCAACTCTAAGGACTGTTAGAGATTTTTCAAATATTTGAGATGGAGGAGAGAGTCCTAATGGTTTCGCTGACGGCTTTGCATCAGCGTTTAATGCACTAAACACCATCTATCACTTCTCTTGTACACCAATTTCTCTTTCGAAGATTGCTTTTCTTGCGGAGTTTGTTGAGAAGCATCTTCCTCATCTTGACACAACATCGGCTCCGGGTCCTGACGGCATATCTGCCACCATTTCGAAAAACTGTGCAACCACTATCTCATCTCCACTGTCCAGGATTTTTTGCAAATCACTTAACACTCATTCACTGCCCCCTCCTGGCTACAACGACGAGCATCCCATACGGATTCGTACGTCCTTCTAACGTTGAAAGACTGACCATTTTCGATCCAACCAGTTTTCCGAACAGGCGAAAGCGTGGAGACATGATAATCGCGTTTAGAGCATTAAACGGTCTTTTTGGGTGGATCTGTCGACTATGTTCGCGCTCAACAGTGGTTCTCGTCTTCGCGGGCACAGGTTCAAACTGAGCAAATAATGTTTCCGAACTACCCCAGGAGAAACTTCCTTCCAAGTAGGATTTTCGAAGGGTGGAATTGTCTCCCTGCTCGTGAACTCGTCATCGGTGAAAGTTTTCAAAAACCGCTTGGACGATTTCCTACATTTATGGACTTGCTTATTCCACAGTATAGCGTGTTTACTTCGTTAATTTGTTTTATGAGTTTATAGATATATCAACTCTTATTATATATTATTAATAATTATAATAATAATAATAACACCGGGTTCATTAAAATATCGTATCACCCCTATTAACTCTGTTGCCTTCATCCAAGTCACTCGAAATCTATACCTCTCTCGCATTAACATTCTTTACTTTGGCCTAGAAAATTGAAGGAGAACTCTTTCGTAATAATACAGAATAATTTTATTAGGCACTCAAAGATATTCGCGTTAATTTGAAACTTCACAAATTCAATATCGAGGAACATTTTCATTCACGCTCTAGTGATAATACAAGTACTCTATCAAAAAACCTGAAAGCGTTTATACTGCCTATGATATTTACAGTTGTAATAAGGGATAGTGGATTTGTGAAGTGAACTCAGTGAACCCAAGTAAACAATAGTTAAAAAGCATATCAATCTACACTTTGACGAGCAAGATAGTATTTTGACCACAGCTGAAGATAAAAACGCCACCGCACCAATTCCCTTGATTTTGGTAAAATAACTCAAAATTGTACAACTTACTATGCAATATATAGAATGCTAATTAACTGTCAATCACTTACGATTGAAGAATTCGAGGTTTATCAACATATTATATCCAAGATCCATAATATCCAAGATGGCGACGATGTCGAAAGCACAGTTAGCGAGTGAGCTGAATAAGGGGAAAAAGGATGAACTCATTGAGTACATAGTCCATAAAAAGTTGCCAAATGGTGTAAAAACAAATAGCGCTTTAAGTGCAGCACTCGATTTAGAAAAGTCGGAGGTATGTGAAGAACTAGCGACAGAAGGTGATTGCACGAATAAACAATGTCGAAAATATCAGGTGGAAAAATTGAACCTGGTGTGGTCTATTGAATTAAAAACTACAACATCAGATGGAAAAGAGAACAGGAGAACAGGAATTGTTGATTAGTATTCTTAAAAATGAAACAGTCTACAAACCAATAATGTCAAAAAGAGAGGTTATGATAAACAAAACAGAAGCAGAAAATGGCGCGGAAACATCAGATGACATCATTGACGTCGACATAAGTGACAGCAGATACACAAAGGGGGTTCGTAGTAGGTCCAAGTCCACATCAAACGCTGGAACAACAGAAGTCACTCAGTCATGGCTAAAACCAGTGGCGGAGATGAAAAGAGATGAGAAAACTCTAAATGGTAATAACGGTACTGAAAGTCAACGAATGTTAGCATCAAAGAGAGGAAATGGTATCACAATAGGCAAAGCGAAGATAAGTAATGATGGTATTTTTAAGGGCGCATGGCGAAAAAAGCATGGTTTCATATTGGTAGAGCTTCAAATGACTCAAATCCTACAAAAGTGAGTAAATATTTAGAATCCTTATTTCCAAGTGAAAAATTTGAAGTGGAAGAATTACAAAAACACGAATCTAACACAAACAAAAATAAATCTTTCAAGCTGGGATGTGCTTATTCCATGCTTAATAGAATTAACAATCCCGAGATTTGGCCTGAAAATATAATCGTGCGGCCTTTTCGATTCTTTCATCGCACAAAAACAGGTGCAAACCAATTCTAATTTTGATAACAACAAAGTGTTCTCCATATTAAACTATAATATACAATCTGTACAAAATAAAGTTCAACAGTTAAATTTGCAGGTGTACGACCATAAAATAGATATAATTTGTGATAGATTGGGCCGTTGCTTGGTAGAAATCAGTTGTAATTGTCATTATAAAATAAAACACTTGTTTACATTTTCTACTTTATTTTTGGTATTGACGTACGTTTCGTCT
This sequence comes from Megalocaria dilatata, assembly GCA_034642435.1. Lineage (NCBI taxonomy): Eukaryota > Metazoa > Arthropoda > Insecta > Coleoptera > Coccinellidae > Megalocaria > Megalocaria dilatata. The sequence goes on along the minus strand of CM067855.1, from coordinate 77,386,082 downwards.
TTGCTAGAAAGACTTCATCAGAATACGGTATTCTGATGAAGTCTTTCTAGCAAAGACGAAACGTACGTCAATACCAAAAATAAAGTAGAAAATGTAAACAAGTGTTTTATTTTATAATGACAATTACAACTGATTTCTACCAAGCAACGGCCCAATCTATCTATTGACGTACGTTTCGTCTTTGCTAGAAAGACTTCATCAGAATACGGTATTCTGATGAAGTCTTTCTAGCAAAGACGAAACGTACGTCAATACCAAAAATAAAGTAGAAAATGTAAACAAGTGTTTTATTTTATGACAGATATAATTTGCTTAACAGAAACTTGGCTACATGGAGAACAGTTACAGTATATTAATTTAGATAATTATTACATAGTATCACATTATTGTAGAGGCAAAAATAAACACGGAGGCATATTAATAGCAGTAAGAGAAAACTGGAAGGCAATTTCATTGGAAACGGTGACAGAGCTAGTTATTGAAAGAGAAGCTGTATTTACAGGTATATTCTTAGGAAACATTAATACTGTTGTAGTGGGAGTATACAGATCACCATTGGGCTCAGTGGACGTATTTGTAGATGGTTTATCAAAAGTTTTGCGGTACTTAACAGAAAACTACGGTGAAAAGAAAATATTGATATCCGGAGATTTTAACATCACTATCAACATAAGTTTTTATGAGGCATCTAGAAAAAGTAATATAACGGAAACATGCATCGACAATATATTTATCAACACAATGTATCATGACACTGCAACACTGGAACTTCACATGTCTGATCATCTGGCACAAGTACTAACTGATACTACCAGGATTTTCTTTTCTACAAAAAAAAGCTCTCCGAATTATTTATGAAATAAGTCACCGAGTATCTTGCAAGCCGACTTTCATGAAAAGTGGGATACTTACTTTTCCATCCCTTTATATAAAGGAGTGACTCAAATACGTGCACTATCCAACATACCAAAAAATGGGACACATCACTTATTTAACACTAGATATAAAAATGATTTCATTACACCATTGCACAGGAAGAAGAATACGCAAAATTTCTAGCACTACTGGGGGATCAAAATGTTCAATAAATTACCTACAGACGTCAAAGATTTACCAGAACGTGTTTTCAAAAAGAGGATCCATGATATCTTGCTTAAAAATGCATTTTATTCAGGAGAAGAATTTTTGAATTTTTCATTTTAAATGATTTATTATTGACGAACCATGTAAAATTGATGGCAATAAATTATTATTATTATTATTAGGGAATTCTTCAAGATAAAAACAGTATATTTTTATATCAGTTTTCTCACCATTATGATTACTGAATTCGAAAGTATGAAGGGTAGGCTTATCGACTATTTAGGATAAAACTCATAAAAGAAGGAACTTTTGGTAACCAGTCAACTTAAAAATATGGAGCTTTGATTATATATCAGCCTCGTCGTTAAATATGAGGCGGATATAGTATACGTTCGTGCGGTTTCGACAATAAATGTCGCTACTAGTTTATTATTCCATCTGACAACACTTTCATTTTCAAGTCTCACCATTAGGCTTTCTTTTCAATAGCTGTCAGTTCGCTGTCGTGTAAACAACATAATTTCTGTGTGCTCCGAAAATGTCAACTTTTGTACCGACTAATTTGTTTTTACGAAGAGTTTTATCTTATCACTTGGATATGAAGATAAAGGCTACCGAAAGTCATCGTATTTTAGCGGATTATTATTGTAACCATACTCTAGCTGAGCGAACGTATCAAAAGTGGCAATTTTGATTTGGAAGACGAAGAACGACCCGGAGCACGACCAAAGTTCAAGGAGTTCATTCTTGAACTTTGGTGAGGTTCCGCCTTGTTCTTCGTCTTTCAAATCCAAATGAGTTAGAGGCAAGACTCGATGAAGATACATCACAAATTCAAGAGGAACTCGCAAAAACAGTTGGAGTTACTCAACCAGCCATTTGCCATCATTTGAAAGCAGTGGAAATGATCCGAAAGGTACGAAATTAGGTGGCATATAAACTGAAGCCAAGAGACTTCAAACACCGTTTTATCACGTGTAAACAACTGCTTCAACAGCAAAGGAAGAAAGGGATTCTTGCATTGAATTATGACTGGCGATGAAAAGTGGATCGATTACGATAATCCAAAACGTAGGGATGCTTCATAATCAACTATCAGGCCGAATATTCACGGCGACAAGATATTGCTGTGTACTTGATGGGACCACCTGATTATGGTATATTATGAGCTAATGTAATCGAACCAAATGATCACAGGGGAGGTCATCCGACGACAATTGATACGTTGGAGCCGTGCTTAACGAGAAAAATGCGCCGACAGACACGACAAAGTTATTGACCACGCATGACAATGGACGACCACATGTTGCGTCGCCTGTTAAAACGTACTTAAAAGCGCTCAGATGGAAAGTCCTACCACACTTGCCGTATAGCTCAAATGTTGCTTCTTTCAATTACCATCTCTTCTGATCGATGCAAACTTCCTCAATCAGGATGAAGTCAAAAATGGATCGATGCATAGATAACGGCCAAAGAGCTTTTTTTCCCGATGGAATCCGTCAGTTGCCAGAAGGATGGGAAAAAGTAGTGGCCAGCTATGGATAATACTTTGAACTTTGAATGCATAACCAATTTTTCACAACAAAGCTTAAAATTTCGACAAAAAACCGCAGGAACTTATTTATACGCCCAATATGTGTAACAGGAGGAGGAATGTGTGTTTTCCCTCTCAATTTTGGCCCGCATATTTTTGTGCGGTGATGAGCAATTTCAATTATAAATTGTACTTCACCTTAGCTCCACTCTTAGAGATAACGGTCGAAGAATTTTCAAAATTAGCTAATGACTTCGAAAGTAGGGACAAACATTAGAAATTTTATAAAATTTTCTCTTTACGTTTTGAAATTCCTTCAAGAAGAAAAATGTCCATTCACCATTTGGTGTTCTTCAAAAATCCTAAAGAAAATCTCATGAGAAAGTACAAACAATTGGGAACTTTCGGTTGGATGTGAAAAGAGTAAGCGTTTCAATATGAAATTTTGCACCGTCGGTGCATTCAGGTCATGAATTTTTATTATTAATTGGGTTATTTATTATACACATTTAAGACACATAAAATGGAAGAATACACAACAGTTTCGCCTTAAGCGCTTATTCGTATGCTATAATGTCATTCAACTGTCTTTATTTTGAGCCTCAAAAGTCTCAAGCGATGACTCTAGAATGAGCGATGAAAAACTTGTAATCCAATTCAATTTATGAGTGTGGATAGCTCAGCGGGAGAGCATCGGACTCGTGACCGGGAGGTCCAGGGTTCGAATCCTATTCAGGTAGAAAAGAAATTTTCTAGTTGGACGGGTATCTGCCACCATTTCACTGTTGGGTCAAAAATTAACAGTGCTGTGACCTAAAGTGGCGCAAGATCGCAGTAACAAAGCCTACACAGAACACAACTGAACTCCTAACTCGCACAAGCTGAAAAAGCTTCTGAGGGATCTTCACAGAAGATCTAGGAGTATCAGGATAATAATAATAATAATAATAATCCAATCTGCTAGTCTGGCGATCCGTCCTACTATTTGTCGGCTTAAATTAAGAATCACATAATGATAAATTTGAAGTGTGAAAAAATAATTTCGAGCTCAAATCATCGCGTTCGAAAATTAAGAAAATTTCTCGTGAATATCTCTAAGAATAAATATTCAACCAAGCTCAAATTGCGAAGTCACTGAATGAATTTCCTTTTTATTATCTTAAGAAGTATAGGAAATTTTGTTCCCATGAATTTTGAATACTCTACTTAGTACCATTAAGTAGAAAACTCGAAATATGCATGAACATATGAATAAATTTGATGATCACAAATAATCGAAAAGATATGTTTATTCTGAATTTTCAATATAATGCTGAAATACTTTCTTCGAAAGCTTTTTTAAAATATTCTTATGTGTGTTATATGCATTTTTGAGAATTTCATTTTTTGTCGGTATTTCTGATCCCAAGTGCGATCCCGAATAATATTAAAATGTATAAATACGGCAACGAATTAGTGGTTTTATTGAAGCTCAATAATGTAACCAGGAAGGTTTGAAATAAGTTTTCATATTTCTTTATAATGTATGAAAAAATAAAAACAGAAAATATGGAAATTGACGCTGAATAGAAATAATTCATTCGCCTATTTCAAAACGTATTTGCTAGCTTCGCTTATACGAAAAAAACACTGGTGCCTTTTTATTTGCACATCGGGGAAAAGTTAAACTTTTCCTGATGATTGGAGCATACTCTGAGAGCTGGTGGAAAATATTCCCAATTTTCTGCTGGAAAGTCGGCATAAATGAGATTTTATTAAAAGTAAACAGAAATTCTCGCCTAAAAGACATCGAATAATGGTCTTGTGAGGTGGGTTCTATTGGAACGAAGTGTTCAAATTAACTTTTAATATTAGAAATACGCCTATGGCATTCTGAATATAATTATATTGAGTGAAATGAGTTTTCGTTCCTGAAAAGACATTTTTTCCTTAATATAAGTTTCGATGCGGTGAAAAACTGATATTGAAATTTATTTAATTTGGTCTTTTAAGCATTTTTTGCCTGAATCGACTCTTTGACATCGTTTTATACACCATCTTCTTGAATGGAGCTTCATTTTGAAGGGAACTTCAGAAATAAGCTTTGATGTTAGCAACCTAACTGAAAAGTGCACCGACTTTGAAGAGATATAACTCCGAGGATAAAGTGGCACGTGTAAAGAAGTGAAATTTTCAAAACACACCGTATGTCTAATGAGTCAGTTTTATTAAAAACTTTTGTGAGAACACCAATACAGACATTTAATTGAATCGGTCTCTACTTGATGGAAATACATTAAGATTGATGTTTTAAATAGGAATATTTTGATTTCCACATATTCATTATAAACATAACAATTGTTTCCTTATCAAAGTAACACTCAGTTATTTTTTATTTCGACTAATCAAACTCATTTCAGAAATATTTCGTTTTATACTAATACAGGTATATTATTTGATTGATTCTATCTTTACTTGGTAGAAACTCATTTTAAAACAGTTATATTATTTTATAAGGTTCATAGCGATCCCAAAATTAGGGTATAGAATAGAATAGAATAGAATAGAATAATGTTTATTCGCGGTAATAAGTACATAATGGTATAATAAAAAATATAAACGAAGGTAAAATTAAAGTATAAGTATAGATTTTTGTAAATTAACATATAAATGAACACTTTAAAATACAATGGGTGTAAGGACAAAATTTCGCAGAATAAACATAACAATCACAGAAGCTGTGGTGCCAGCTTGTACGCGATATGAATATGTATAGTGAGTATCATTTATTTCCTATAAGCATAATCAATTGCAATGAAAAGCACATACACAAATGTGTTAGTAAAGTAAAAAATTAAAGTACAAAGTATAGGTACAGATTTTCGTAAACTAACATGTAAATGAATAGTTATAGTTTCCCCTTTTTAAATACAGTTGGTGTAAGGACAAAAACTTGCAGAATAAACATAACAATCACAGAAGCTGTGGGGCCAGCTTGTACGCGATATGAACATGTGTAGTGTGCATCATTCATTTTCTATAAGCATAAGCAGACACATACATTAACATCCATATATACACTCATTTGCAGATATACATATATGCACAAGTATAATTTTAAATCCATACAAATAAATTCATCCCAATTTTTATGTTCATCACCTCCTAGATTTGAGTATTATTGATGACTTTGCTAAATATTGATCTCTCAGTGTTATGCAGCCATTGCTTGATTTCATATTTGAAAGTGCCATAGTTATTTATAGTTTTTAGCTGTATTGGTATGCAGTTGTATAGTTTTGAATTTAAAAAAATGAAACTTCTTTGACCCACAGTTTTTTTACATTTGTGAACTTTAACATTTTGTTTTTTATGTCTGGTGTGGTGACTATGTTCTACAGGTTGGAGTTGAATTTTCTTTTTGTGGATATCAATTAAAATTTTCAGGCAATATAGCTGACGAATATCAAAAATTTTGCTTCCTTTGTATAAGTCGTCACTTGGTGAACTTCTTTTTTTTGTACATTATTCTCAGTATCCAGTTCTGAAGCACATTCACCTTATTCAAGTAAGTGTCCATCACACCACCCCACCCTATGATTCCATAGGTGAGTTGCGATTGAATGAGGGCATAGTATACTGTTTTCAAGTGTTCTGTGTCTAGGAAGTCTCGCAAATACTTAATTCTGCCAAGAAATCCTCTGATTTTTTTTGCCAAGTGGGACATTTGTAAATCCCATCATAAATGTCTATCAACTATTACCCCCAGATACCTGATTGAGACTGCTTCTGGAATTGAGGTGTTCTGGTCAATTTCCAAGTTTCCTAGTTGAGGTAAGTTGTTAACATATGATGTGAACGGAAGGTACCGCGTTTTGTCAATGTTGATAGTAAGCTTATTCAATTGAAACCAAGACTTGATTGCTCTGAAGTCTCTTTCTACCTTTTCTTTCAGGGAAGTCCATGTGTTTGATCTGTAAAATATTGCAGTGTCGTCTGCAAAGCTGATGGTCGTTCCCTTCAGATCCATTGTTAATAAACTGTTCACATATATTGTGAACAGAACAGGTCCAAGAACTGTTCCCTGAGGTACTCCGTAGGTCACTTCCTTTGGCTGGCTTATAACATCGTTAATTTTGACAAGTTGTTTACGATCCTATAAGTAGCTTTCTAGGAGGTCATATGTTTTTCCTCTGATACCATATAAATTCAACTTCCTCAACAAGGTTTCATGACAAACGGTGTCAAATGCCTTTGAGAGGTCTATAAAAACACACAGTGCTGGTTTTTTCGCATCAATTTCATTATATATCATTGTTGTTAATGACCGGATGGCATCGTCGGTTGACCTTCCCTCTCTAAATCCATACTGGTTATCAGAAATCACCTGATATTTGTCTAAGAACTTGACAATTCTAACTTTCAATACCTTTTCAAATATCTTGACAAGAGTTGAGATCAGTGATATAGGTCGATAGTTACCAACTTTTGTTTTATCACCACTTTTGTGAATAGGTTTGATCAGTCCTGTTTTCATAGATTTTGGAAAGTAACCATCTTCGATGCACTTGTTCATTATATGGCATAGAGGGACGGCAATGAATTCTGCTATAGGCTTTAGATTATCAGCCCTAATATCATCAATTCCAGGTACCTTATTTAATTTCAGACTATTTATAATATTGATAACTTCTATTTCAGTTGTTGGAAATAGGTACATTGTGTTTTCTGTTGTAGGTATATCTTCATTGAAATCAATTGGCGCATCAATTTTATCGGCAAGATTTTTTCCTAATTCACTATAGTATCTGTTGAATTATTCAGCTATCAAAGTTTCGTCAGTTACCTTGTCATTTTCTGTTTGGATGGTATCTATTTTTGTTTCCGATTTCGACTTTCCACATATATTATTTACGCATTTCCATAAACTCTTCGAAGAGTTTTTATTAGTTTCAATAGTTTTACTGAAATAATCCCTTTTCGACTTTTCAATTATGTGGTTAAGTTTATTCCTATATGTTTTATACTCTATTTGTAATATTTCATTATTGGGTTCTTTCTGTGATTTTAAGTACAGTTCATTTTTCCTGTGCACGGATTTTAGTAGAGCTTGCGTTATCCATGGTTTTTTACTCCTACATTTATTTGGTATTTTTATTCTTTTTGTGCTTTTTCGTATGTAATATACTAAGATATCAGTAAATGTTTCCAGCATTTGATCAATATTGTCCATTTTATAAACATTCTCGCAAGTTTCTCTGATGATCTCATTTTTCAAGTTTTTGTAGTCAATGACGGTCTTGTAATTTTCAATTGAATTTCCTTGAGAGTGTTTTGTCAGAGTGTTGAGTTTAATCAGAAGTATTATAGGATCATGATCGGTTATGGTATTATTTACAATGTAAGAATAAACTTCGTCAAAGTATTTGCGACTGCTTTTAACTTGAAAGTGATCTAGACATGAATTGCTAATTTTTCTCGTGACTTCATTTATATAGGAGTTGAAATCCGAGGAGTTTAGTATATTTTTATACTCCTCCGAATCATCCGTGTCTTCAAGTAAGTTGATATTTATATCTCCAGTAATGATGTGGTTTTTCAATTGCGAATTCTCTAAATATGCCAGGAGATCTGCATTAAATACCTTTGAGCAAGTACTGGGTGATCTATAAACTGCAGTTAATGTAATTGGTTCTTCGAAATTTTGAATATTTAGTTCAATGGCTTGTGACGGTCCCATTTTTAGCAACTTGTAACCATAATTAAAATGGCCCCTCAAATATACAATGATTCCATCGTTTTAATTGAAGTTTCCATTGTTATATATTATATTATATCCTGGAATACTCAATGAATCCAAGTCATGTACCAAAAATGTTTCTGTGAGAACTACCAGGTCAAAACCAAAGTTTGGTTGGCTTATCATTATAACCAGATCGTCAAAATGTTTATGAATGCTTCTTATGTTCATATGAATTATTTTAATATGTGATGTTTCAATTTCCAATGAATTATTTAGGTCTGATAAATTTCCAAGTACCCTGGCCCTGATCGGTTCATTCTCATATTCCTTGATGTAGGTGTCCATTTTTATCAATATTGTGGCTACTTCAAGCTGTTCAAATTGGTGATTCAAAGAATACTACAGACATGTACGAACTAAAATAAATTTAAATGTTTTCAATGATCGAGAAGTTCAATCCTGAAGATTTCAGGGACATAAAAAACGATAAAAGGATACAATTTCACGAAAGGTTTTTTGGTAAAATAGGGGAATACAAATGTTCATAGAATATAATGAATTTAAATTTAAATGAGTCCACTGGATGTCGAACCCGACCTCAGATTCTTGACTCTTTCCTTTTGTTGAGGAGCTGCAGTATTTTCAGATGTCTTTTTTGGATGGTTTCCTTTTGTTGGAGTGTTTGTGATTCTGCTTTCCTTATTTGTCCTGGTTGTCCCGTTTATTTCTTCAGTGGTTGAATCTTCGATCCCGGATTTGTCTTCTTGGTCCAGTTCGAGATGGAATTTCTTTTCGAGGTTTCTTACGGTCGGTGTCGGTGGAGCACTATTTGCTTTTTTGTTTTCGGTTTGGTTACCCTCGCCTCCTTCAAGTTCCTCGACAGTATATGCTTTATTATTTATATAGAGTCTATTTCCTCTTATGTAACAATTGTCTGATGAATTTAATCTTGCTTGGCTTAGATGATTCCTGAGGATCTTATTGTAGCACCTTTGTTTGTAAATGAGATCGTTTGCAATAACAATACCGGATCCTTTCAATTTTTTACAGTGCCTTAGGACTTCGAGTTTCTTCAGGTATGAGATAAACTCCACCCTTAGCGGACCTCTTTCTTGAGATCTCAGTCTATAAGCGTTGTTTAAATCGGATACCTGCACCTCGACGTCTACTAGTTTCTTGAACTCCCTACAAACCGTTAATGGAGAAAAGTCCTCAGTTATATCCAGACCAAATATTATGATATTGTTTTTTTTTGTTGTGATCTCCACTGCCTCTATTTTCTTGGTGAGAAACGAATTCTCGATTTCTAAATTTTTCACTCTATGATGTAGCTCCTCAATTTTCAAAAGTAACTTGCTTTCAGACGCTTCGATAGTCGACTTAATTTCTTCTCTGTTCTTTATAATTTCTTCCCTCAAAATTTTGATTACTTTTTCCCACTCATTTGCCATTGTAAATTGACTTCAGATTTGTACTTCAACGTATATGGGCTCCTTTACGCTGTTGTCTATTTACCTTCTTATCAGCCGATAAGAGATATATAAATTCAAGGTCGCGTTTGTGTTACTATATTTCTAAATGTATCAGATGGATAATATGATTCAGAATTTCTTTCGTTCTTTCATTACTCACGTAAATGTGAATCTATTGCATTCGTTGGCGAAATGGTGACTTACACTTCTCACTTATTCAAAAAATTTGTCAACAAAACAATCGGGAATAATTCATGGCAGCGATCGGAAATACGTGCACACATGCATTGATCATGGATCATTCAACTGATATATATTGTATATTGTATATTGGCAGTTACACAAAAATATTCAACAGCGGTGAATTACTCACATCTGTTTATTCATTTAGTATAATTTCAATTATATCAAGTCTATTTAGTTCAAATACTTCTAACAAAGTGAGGGTGAAATTTCAATTTTCAGTATGTAAAATTTTGGAATGCTGGTTGAATTCTTGTTTCGCTTCCGACAAATGGATTGATTAAAGGAATTATTTCGCAAATTGAGGAAAATTTTTAATTGCTGTTCAATCCTTTTTTGAAAGTTCTATAAGACCATGTAAAATTTTCGGCAGCGACCACAAATTAACTTATAAACTCCTGATGCATCATCTTTGGATATAATATTTCTAAATTTAATTTGTTTCAAATGAGATTCTTGAATTTTTTTTAATCTTGTCCGAGATATATTCTGTCAAGAAAGTACCGGGAATAATCGATTTAAATCTGGCGGGGCAATGAGGCAGCTAAAAATTTTTTTTCCTAGGTTGGTACTACTGTCCTTAATTACTATGCCAAGCTTGAGCGGGATCTGTCAACTAGTGTGTTTGCAACAGCTGATTAAGTCAGTCGATGTCAGAGTGCGTGCCGATTTTTACTATGGGTGATTACGTTGAGCAAAGAATTTGTGTAAAGTTTTGTGTGCCGATGCATTGAAAATGTTGCAAAAGGCCTTTGGTGATAATGCTCTATCGAAAACTCGTGCATATCAGTGGTACAGAGCCTTCAAGGACGGTCGTGAAGTGGTCCTTGTTTTCTTCGATATCCGTGGCGTGGTGCACTACGAATTCATTCCAGAGAGTCAGACGGTAAACAAGGAGTATTACCTAGGCGTTATGAAACGTTTGCGTGAGCGTATCCGTAAGAAGCGGCCAAATTTGTGGGCGAACAACTCATGGATTTTGCATGACGATAACGCGCCTTCTCACCGAGCTACGATTGTGACTGACTTTCTCGCCATAAACTCAACAAACGTGCTTCAGCAACCACCGTATTCGCCGGATTTGGTTCCCTGTGCGACTTTTTCCTCTTCCCAAAACTAAAATTGCCCCTTCGTGGCACCCGTTTCGAGTCGATTGAAGCCATAAAACAAAATTCGGCGCGAGAGCTAAAGTCCATACCGAAAAGCGCCTATAAAAAATGTTTCGATAATTGGAAGTGCTGTTGGCATAGATGTATTGGAGCAAATGGAGCCTTTTTTGAAGGCGACCCAATAAATTTTGACGATTAAATGTAAAAATGTTGTTTTAATTGAAAATTCCCGGTACTTTCTTGACAGAGTGGTATCTTTCGTATATTTCAATGGAATAAATTTAAATTTTTCTTCTTGTATGTCAGGATACACGAAATTTAACGCTATTTTAAAATTTTTACCCATAACTAACTCATCTATTATCTATGTGAATTGGATTACAAAGAAGAGAAAGTAGAGATCGATATGATTTTGTAAAATAACCTATAACTCATAGTGATTGATGTACATATCGATTTCTCAAAATTTACCGCCAAGTGTTAACGAAATTCACAATATGATATGTAACTAAAGAAATGCTGAGAAGTACTGACGTAAGTCGGATACTTTGGCGCTAGTCCAACAGTCCATTTTTCTTGAAAATTTCAAATCTGTGAATTACTTCTGAAGAAGCTACATGTAATAATAAAAATAATGTTAATCAACAAATAATCCCAAACAATGTAGAAAATCAAAATAAATCGCTAATAAACATTTAAGGACTACAAGATTGCCAGGCACTTCTCCGTGGTAAGTATTTCATTCAACTATTTACAGGCATGGAGGTGAGTATATTATATTCTTTTAGAAAAAAAGCTTTTCAAAAAAAACTGTAGTGCTGAAGATCAGTATTATATTCTGTGTTAACAGGATTCATAATTATCAAAGGAAATTATTTCTATTTCTGAAAACCATACGAATGTTCCAGTGTTGGAGTGTTATTTAGTGTCTTACCTGCGTATTGTAGTTGAAATGAGACCTGATGTTCCTCAGATACCCAGTAGCCTATTATAGAAAAGTGGGGAGAGTTATGTGAAAGTCCTGAAGATATTGGTTTTAAAATTTGAATATCAAAGCAAATTTGATCTGTTAGTCTTCTACAATTTTAATTTAAAAAACTTTAGTTGAGAAACTTTAAGAATTAAATTAATGTCTTTATAAGCACTGCTCATATTTAATAGACGTATAAAATCGAAATTCATCATACAATATCAAACGGAATTAAGAGAAACTAACGAATATAAATTGTCAATTAAAATTAATAAATAAATGACCAAACATTTGTTCTTTCTTTCCAGGCATGCGTACTGACGGACGAAGCCCTGTTTGTTACAAAATATATTGTTTTCTGATCCTATATTTATGAAAAATAACTCTTTCTCAAAAATATAAAACATAATTTTGAGAACTTTTCAGAAACTAATTTATTTGAAATATTTAATATATTTAAATAAATTACTTCAAAAAATCTCAAAACATGTAGCACATCCTCAAAAAATAATTAAAATTCAGATAAGACCATAACAATAAATGGACTTACCGAATGTAATCTTCAGAAATATGTGATTTTCAGGAACATTCACATAGGTACATCTAATATCCAAGACACTCTATGTTCAATGCTCACAAAAAAATCACACAAAGTTTATAAGGCACTTATTTCACAAATTTATGTCTTCTACAGGTACAGGTGTTATGGTATTATGCTCGTATATGATGTTATGCTGCTTTATGAGAAATGCATTGCATATAGTTGTCTTGTGGTTAGTACTTTTGCAGTTTTTAATAGGTTCTTCGTTAGGTACGCAATATGTTTTTCATAAATAATTTGCAGTATTCATTTCTTCTTTCTATTCCTGCCTACTGGCAGTTGGCCATTCCATCCCATCCTAGTATGCCATAGTTTAAGCCTAATTCTATCAATGCATGATACACTACTTTCAGTTCTTTTTTATCATATATGTCTGATGGTTTTGAACTTGCTCAGTATCGGTCGCAGCTTTTTCACAACTAAGTTGTTCTACTTCTTCCATTTTAAGTGGCTGTCTACTTTAATTCTCAAATATTTTATTGTACCTGTTTTTTCTATTGTGAATTCTTTTTCTGCTGAGTTCTTCTAACATCACTGGTATAATACATAAATTTTGTCATCTTCATGTTTACTGTAAGCTTATTGATGTTGAAGAAATTCAACACCTGACCAAAGCCATGTACTGCCTATATCTGCCTGTAATCCAGTATTAAACATTTCTGTCGAAGGCTCTCTACAAATCTACAAATATGCCTATGGCGGGGATGTTATTAACTATAGCATCAGAAATGAGAGCCACTAATCGACCGATTGCATCTTATGTAGTTTTCTTTCTTTGAAATCCATATTGTCTAGGTGGTATTAAATCGTATTTTGTCCAAAAGCCAAGTATTCGTATCTCAAGAATCCTTTCGAAGATTTTCGCAAAGTTTATGTGAGGGAAACAGGTCTATAATTTTTCATTTCAGTTCTGTTCGAGGGCTTATAGATGGGTTTCTATTGCCTTTTTGAAATTACGAGAAAGGTGAGAGTGATATTTATAAGTATAGTTAGGGGCATGACAATAAATATCGAAACAATTTTCAAACATTCGGCTTTGATTCCTGGTGCTCTGTCATTCTTGAGTATCTCGATTTCATTCAATACTTCTACTTCATCAGTCTCGAAAAACACCATTGAATTCGGTATTATCCTTTTATTCCTCCCGATGCAGTATGAAGGATTATTCTTTATTATTTTCCTGGCGAACTTACTTCAGATTGAAAAATATTCATTGAATTCTTTCGCTATTTGGTGGTCATCTTCAATTATGTCACCATTTGCCTCCTTCCTTATTTCAATCTTGCAACTTTTTCCTAGTGCTTGTTCGGATCTATCAAATGATCCCAATTAATATTGCTCAATATCTCTTTCATTTTACAATAGTCTACATATTTTTTTTACTTTTTTAGAATTTGTAGCTTCATGGTGCGTTTCGCCGGACGCAATACCAAGGAGAATAACGGACAGTGACTGACTGTTATATGCAGTATAGCTAAATGAACTATGACTCAATTTACTTTTCATCAAGATATGGTCTATACATTAGCTATCAGCTATTTATCATAGATCTATATCCATGTTCTGACGAAATATTTAGGTCATCCTCGCTATCTACTGCCTGATTTGAATTTTTTATATTGAAACCTCCAACTGGGAATGACATATAGTCCTATTAGGTTTTCATTCTGTAAGAACAGATCGCGATTTTCATTGAAATCACATATACTCCCAGATGGAGGAGGATACAGAACCATAGCCTGTATTTTTTCATTAAATTTATTTACTACCAATTTGATTATTTTAATCTGACCCATATCAAGTATTTCAAAGTTCTGAAATAAAATTTTTCTAATAAATATAACCACTCCATCATTTTGATTAATTAGTCCGTCATTGTATACAACGTCATAGCCGTCATCTTATAAAGATTCAGATTCGTAATGTTACATGTTTCTGATAAAACTATACATATAATATTATTAATAATAATATGGTGATACATTTAAGCATAGAATACTATGTTCTGTCATCTGAAAATCAATGAAATCTCAGTTTTTGTTATTTTAGATCTGCTCTTTTTGATGAACGGAAAATCTCATGTATTGGAGTAGAAATGAAATCGTGCGGTTTTGATAGCAGATGTCGCGACTAGTTTATTACTCCATTATTTCATTTGGAATACCTTCGTTTTGGAGAGTCATCCTTAGGCTTTCCTTTCAGTATCTGTTTTTCGCTGAAATATAAACCACATTCTGTGTGCTCCGAAAGTGTCAACTTTTGTACCGAAAAATGTATTTTTGGGGGGTTAACTTTGTTACTTCAATATGTAGTAAAAGGCTGCCGAAATTCATATTTTAGTTGACGTTCATGGTGACCATACTCTAGCTGAACGAACGTATCAGAAGTGATTTGCCCCATTTAAAGTGGCAATTTTAATTAGGAAGACGAAGAACGACCAAAGAATGAGGATGAAGAATTAGAGGCAAGGCTTGATGAGATCCATAACAGACGCAAGAATAACTCCCAAAAACATCTGGAGTCACTCAAGTAGCCATTTACCCTCGTTTAAAAGAAATGGTAATGATTCGAAATGTAGGAAAATGGGTACCGCATGAACTGAAGCCAAGAAACGTCATTTCGCATGTGTAAAAATGCTCCAACGGCAAAAAATGAAGAGATTTTTGCATCGAATCCAAAATGCTGGGTAACCTATGAATGCCCCATCATCAACTGTCATGCAAATATTAATGGCATCAGCTGGCTGAGTTATTATGAGCTGCTACAATCAAACAAAAGAATCAAAGGGGAGGTCTACCGACGACAATTGATGTATTTAAGCAGAGTATTAGGAGAAAAACGGCTGCGATATGCCGACAGACAGGAAAAGGTTATTTAGCAGCATGACAAAGGTTCCGTCGCCCGTTAAACATACTGAGAAGTGCTCAAATGGGAATTCCTACCTCAACCACCGTACAGCTCCAGTTGCTTCTTCTGATTACCATCTCTTCCGAACGATGCAACATGGCATATTCTCCAATTGCGATGAAGTCAAAAACTGGATCATAGCATAGACAGAAAGAAGGGAAATATAATGGCTAGCGACAGATAATGCTTTGAACTTTAAGAGTATAATCAACTTTTTAGAGTAAAGCTTCAATTTTTGAACATTAAGATATTATTTATACTCATGATTATTATTATAATTATTATTATTATCCTGATACTCCCAGATCTTCTGTGAAAATCCCTCAGAAACTTTTTCAGCTTGTGCGAGTTAGGAGTTCAGTTGTATTCTGGGTAGGCTCTGTTACTGCGTTCTTGCGCCACTTTAGGTCACAGAACTGTTAATTTTTGACACAACAGTGAAATGGTGGCGGACACCCGTCCAACTAGAAAATTTATTTTCCTCCTGAACAGGATTCGAACCCGGACCTTCCGGTCACGGACCCGATGCTCTACCACTGAGCTGTCATGATTGAAAAAATACAGGGTTGAAAGGCTTCATCCTTCTTCCCCCAAAAAATATCGCTTCACAGTAATGACATGGAATGGAAAAAGAATATGTTGAACAAAACTTCGTATACTCTACATGATATTTGCCGAAATCAGATTAGAAAATAATTCAAAATTTCATCGTATTCATCTTCACGAATTCACACTTGAATATTTTGTCGTTCTTTTACAACCTAATATTAAATTTCAGCTTGAGCTGTTTTATTATTTCGAAAATATCTGACGAATAAAATTTCAAACGAGAACGAATCCTAATCGACTAATTCGATTCTTTCTAGTTTTTAACATAACTAATATATTCACAATACAAACGTACCCTTTAAATTTCAAAATTTCGAGACTCTTCGCCCGGCAACAGTCACCATTGGAGAAATAAGGAAAAGATTCAAATGTGAATGAATGTGAAACCACTAAACAACCGATTATAATCGACTCATCCGAGATATTTACACCCCAAACCTACTTTGAAGTCTTTAGTTCTTTCCGTTCAAAAATTTTAGTCTTTATGGACCGGCCAGACAGATTCTTTGGATTCTCGATCAGTGACCCTTGAATTATTTACCAGTGAGTCTAGCCTAGTTGTTTCATAATAATTCCGGTCCAAAATTCCAGAATTACTGAAATTTGTGCAAAACGATAGCACATCTCTAGGACAAAGCTAGAATAATAATAAATATATATATAAATAGTAGAATTCAATTTTTGCCCACATACAATAATATACTATTGTAGCAAATATTTGACACGAAGTATAGCCATCTCGATTTCTACAGTAAAAATTAAAATTAACTGATATTAAACAATATTTAAGTAAGGTTATTCTGATTTTCTCAAATTTCTATTGTTGTTATGTTTACAACAATCATTTCGCTATCACAGTAGCATCATCAGGCAAGATTACATTTCGAATTATTCAAAATTTAAAATAAAATAGAAAGGCTTTTTACTTGATAGAAGAAATATAACAAAATTTGAATATCAAAACAAATTGAAATATGTTTATCTTCTACAATTTTAATTTCCAAAAGAATTTTTTTATTCAAAAGACTTTTAGAATTAAATTAATGTCTAAAACAAGCACCGCTTACATTTAATAGACGTATATAATCAAAACTCAATATACAATGTCAAATGAAATAAATAACCCAACAGATATACGAAAGTAATTAAAATTAATGAATAAATATTCAAACGAGACAAAATTTTGTTTCTGGTTTTATCTTAAGAAATACTACTTGCCTTATAAAAACATGAACACACTTGAAGGACTTCCCAAAGAATATAATTTATTTGAAATATTTAATACATTTAAATATTCGAACAAATTATTTCAAAAATCTCTAAAAAATGTGCACTATATTTTCAAAAAACAAATATAATTCTAGATAATCCCTTCATCAGCCGTTTTTCAATAATCCAAATATCAAAATCAAAAACATAACCTACATCACTCACGTGTTAAAAGACTTAAGCTTCGAACTACAGATCAACTATATATTCAAGATTGATCTATGTTCTAACAAAATCAAAGAACAAAGTGAGTTATTTTAAGGTTTAGCTAAATTCATTGACACCCTATAATGAGATTTATTGAAGCCAAAATATAATTATATATTATATATAAAATAAAATAGAAAGGCTTTTTACTTGATAGAAGAAATATAACAAAATTTGAATATCAACACAAATTGAAATATGTTTATCTTCTACAATTTTAATTTCCAAAAGAATATTTTTATTCAAAAGACTTTTAGAATTAAATTAATGTCTAAAACAAGCACCGCTTACATTTAATAGACGTATATAATCAAAACTCAATATACAATGTCAAATGAAATAAATAACCCAACAGATATACGAAAGTAATTAAAATTAATAAATAAATATTCAAACGAATATTTAAATGTATTAAATATTTCAAATAAATTATATTCTTTGGGAAGTCCTTCAAGTGTGTTCGTGTTTTTATAAGGCAAGTAGTATTTCTTAAGATAAAACCAGAAACAAAATTTTGTCTCGTTTGAATATTTATTTATTAATTTTAATTACTTTCGTATATCTGTTGGGTTATTTATTTCATTTGACATTGTATATTGAGTTTTGATTATATACGTCTATTAAATGTAAGCGGTGCTTGTTTTAGACATTAATTCAATTCTAAAAGTCTTTTGAATAAAAAAATTCTTTTGGAAATTAAAATTGTAGAAGATAAACATATTTCAATTTGTTTTGATATTCAAATTTTGTTATATTTCTTCTATCAAGTAAAAAGCCTTTCTATTTTATTTTATATATAATATATAATTATATTTTGGCTTCAATAAATCTCATTATAGGGTGTCAATGAATTTAGCTAAACCTTAAAATAACTCACTTTGTTCTTTGATTTTGTTAGAACATAGATCAATCTTGAATATATAGTTGATCTGTAGTTCGAAGCTTAAGTCTTTTAACACGTGAGTGATGTAGGTTATGTTTTTGATTTTGATATTTGGATTATTGAAAAACGGCTGATGAAGGGATTATCTAGAATTATATTTGTTTTTTGAAAATATAGTGCACATTTTTTAGAGATTTTTGAAATAATTTGTTCGAATATTTAAATGTATTAAATATTTCAAATGAATTATATTCTTTGGGAAGTCCTTCAAGTGTGTTCATGTTTTTATAAGGCAAGTAGTATTTCTTAAGATAAAACCAGAAACAAAATTTTGTCTCATTTGAATATTTATTTATTAATTTTAATTACTTTCGTATATCTGTTGGGTTATTTATTTCATTTGACATTGTATATTGAGTTTTGATTATATACGTCTATTAAATGTAAGCGGTGCTTGTTTTAGACATTAATTTAATTCTAAAAGTCTTTTGAATAAAAAAATTCTTTTGGAAATTAAAATTGTAGAAGATAAACATATTTCAATTTGTTTTGATATTCAAATTTTGTTATATTTCTTCTATCAAGTAAAAAGCCTTTCTATTTTATTTTATATATAATATATAATTATATTTTGGCTTCACTAAATCTCATTATAGGGTGTCAATGAATTTAGGTAAACCTTAAAATAACTCACTCTGTTCTTTGATTTTGTTAGAACATAGATCAATCTTGAATATATAGTTGATCTGTAGTTCGAAGCTTAAGTCTTTTAACACGTGAGTGATGTAGGTTATGTTTTTGATTTTGATATTTGGATTATTGAAAAACGGCTGATGAAGGGATTATCTAGAATTATATTTGTTTTTTGAAAATATAGTGCACATTTTTTAGAGATTTTTGAAATAATTTGTTCGAATATTTAAATGTATTAAATATTTCAAATAAATTATATTCTTTGGGAAGTCCTTCAAGTGTGTTCATGTTTTTATGAGGCAAGTAGTATTTCTTAAGATAAAACCAGAAACAAAATTTTGTCTCGTTTGAATATTTATTTATTAATTTTAATTACTTTCGTATATCTGTTGGGTTATTTATTTCATTTGACATTGTATATTGAGTTTTGATTATATACGTCTATTAAATGTAAGCGGTGCTTGTTTTAGACATTAATTTAATTCTAAAAGTCTTTTGAATAAAAAAATTCTTTTGGAAATTAAAATTGTAGAAGATAAACATATTTCAATTTGTTTTGATATTCAAATTTTGTTATATTTCTTCTATCAAGTAAAAAGCCTTTCTATTTTATTTTATATATAATATATAATTATATTTTGGCTTCACTAAATCTCATTATAGGGTGTCAATGAATTTAGGTAAACCTTAAAATAACTCACTTTGTTCTTTGATTTTGTTAGAACATAGATCAATCTTGAATATATAGTTGATCTGTAGTTCGAAGCTTAAGTCTTTTAACACGTGAGTGATGTAGGTTATGTTTTTGATTTTGATATTTGGATTATTGAAAAACGGCTGATGAAGGGATTATCTAGAATTATATTTGTTTTTTGAAAATATAGTGCACATTTTTTAGAGATTTTTGAAATAATTTGTTCGAATGTTTAAATGTATTAAATATTTCAAATAAATTATATTCTTTGGGAAGTCCTTCAAGTGTGTTCATGTTTTTATAAGGCAAGTAGTATTTCTTAAGATAAAACCAGAAACAAAATTTTGTCTCGTTTGAATATTTATTTATTAATTTTAATTACTTTCGTATATCTGTTGGGTTATTTATTTCATTTGACATTGTATATTGAGTTTTGATTATATACGTCTATTAAATGTAAGCGGTGCTTGTTTTAGACATTAATTTAATTCTAAAAGTCTTTTGAATAAAAAAATTCTTTTGGAAATTAAAATTGTAGAAGATAAACATATTTCAATTTGTTTTGATATTCAAAATTTAATCTTGCCTGATGATGCTACTGTTTTAGCGAAACGATTGTTGTAAACATAACAATAAAAATTTGTGAAAATCAGAATAACCTTATTTAAATATTATTTAATATGGATTTTCACCAAGTAAAGACTGATTCAATTTGTTTCAAATGAGATTCTTGAATTATTTTAATCTTGTCCGAGATATATTCTGTCAAGAAAGTACCGGGAATAATCGATTTAAATCTGGCGGGGCAATGAGGCAGCTAAAAATTTTTTTTCCTAGGTTGGTACTACTGTCCTTAATTACTATGCCAAGCTTGAGCGGGATCTGTCAACTAGTGTGTTTGCAACAGCTGATTAAGTCAGTCGATGTCAGAGTGCGTGCCGATTTTTACTATGGGTGATTACGTTGAGCAAAGAATTTGTTTAATGTTTTGTGTTGCAAATGAATTTTCGTGTTCCGATGCATTGAAAATGTTGCAAAAGGTCTTTGGGGATAATGCTCTATCGAAAACTCGTGCATATCAGTGGTACAGAGCCTTCAAGGACGGTCGTGAAGTGGTCCTTGTTTTCTTCGATATCCGTGGCGTGGTGCACTACGAATTCGTTCCAGAGAGTCAGACGGTAAACAAGGAGTATTACCTAGGCGTTATGAAACGTTTGCGTGAGCGTATCCGTAAGAAGCGGCCAAATTTGTGGGCGAACAACTCATGGATTTTGCATGACGATAACGCGCCTTCTCACCGAGCTACGATTGTGACTGACTTTCTCGCCATAAACTCAACAAACGTGCTTCATCAACCACCGTATTCGCCGGATTTGGCTCCCTGTGCGACTTTTTCCTCTTCCCAAAACTAAAATTGCCCCTTCGTGGCACCCGTTTTGAGTCGATTGAAGCCATAAAACAAAATTCGGCACGAGAGCTAAAGTCCATACCGAAAAGCGCCTATAAAAAATGTTTCGATAATTGGAAGTGCTGTTGGCATAGATGTATTGGAGCAAATGGAGCCTTTTTTGAAGGCGACCCAATAAATTTTGACGATTAAATGTAAAAATGTTGTTTTAATTGAAAATTCCCGGTACTTTCTTGACAGAGTAGTATCTTTCGTATATTTCAATGAAATAAATTTAAATTTTTCTTCTTGTATGTCAGGATACACGAAATTTAACGCTATTTTAAAATTTTTACCCATAACTAACTCATCTATTATCTATGTGAATTGGATTACAAAGAAGAGAAAGTAGAGATCGATATGATTTTGTAAAATAACCTATAACTCATAGTGATTGATGTACATATCGATTTCTCAAAATTTACCGCCAAGTGTTAACGAAATTCACAATATGATATGTAACTAAAGAAATGCTGAGAAGTACTGACGTAAGTCGGATACTTTGGACGCTAGTCCAACAGTCCATTTTTCTTGAAAATTTCAAATCTGTGAATTACTTCTGAAGAAGCTACATGTAATAATAAAAATAATGTTTATCAACAAATAATCTCATTATAGGGTGTCAATGAATTTAGGTAAACCTTAAAATAACTCACTTTGTTCTTTGATTTTGTTAGAACATAGATCAATCTTGAATATATAGTTGATCTGTAGTTCGAAGCTTAAGTCTTTTAACACGTGAGTGATGTAGGTTATGTTTTTGATTTTGATATTTGGATTATTGAAAAACGGCTGATGAAGGGATTATCTAGAATTATATTTGTTTTTTGAAAATATAGTGCACATTTTTTAGAGATTTTTGAAATAATTTGTTCGAATATTTAAATGTATTAAATATTTCAAATGAATTATATTCTTTGGGAAGTCCTTCAAGTGTGTTCATGTTTTTATAAGGCAAGTAGTATTTCTTAAGATAAAACCAGAAACAAAATTTTGTCTCATTTGAATATTTATTTATTAATTTTAATTACTTTCGTATATCTGTTGGGTTATTTATTTCATTTGACATTGTATATTGAGTTTTGATTATATACGTCTATTAAATGTAAGCGGTGCTTGTTTTAGACATTAATTTAATTCTAAAAGTCTTTTGAATAAAAAAATTCTTTTGGAAATTAAAATTGTAGAAGATAAACATATTTCAATTTGTTTTGATATTCAAATTTTGTTATATTTCTTCTATCAAGTAAAAAGCCTTTCTATTTTATTTTATATATAATATATAATTATATTTTGGCTTCACTAAATCTCATTATAGGGTGTCAATGAATTTAGGTAAACCTTAAAATAACTCACTCTGTTCTTTGATTTTGTTAGAACATAGATCAATCTTGAATATATAGTTGATCTGTAGTTCGAAGCTTAAGTCTTTTAACACGTGAGTGATGTAGGTTATGTTTTTGATTTTGATATTTGGATTATTGAAAAACGGCTGATGAAGGGATTATCTAGAATTATATTTGTTTTTTGAAAATATAGTGCACATTTTTTAGAGATTTTTGAAATAATTTGTTCGAATATTTAAATGTATTAAATATTTCAAATAAATTATATTCTTTGGGAAGTCCTTCAAGTGTGTTCATGTTTTTATGAGGCAAGTAGTATTTCTTAAGATAAAACCAGAAACAAAATTTTGTCTCGTT
Organism: Megalocaria dilatata; assembly: GCA_034642435.1. Taxonomy (NCBI): domain Eukaryota; kingdom Metazoa; phylum Arthropoda; class Insecta; order Coleoptera; family Coccinellidae; genus Megalocaria; species Megalocaria dilatata. The sequence continues at coordinate 77,362,936 of CM067855.1, read as the reverse complement.
TGAATATTTATTTATTAATTTTAATTACTTTCGTATATCTGTTGGGTTATTTATTTCATTTGACATTGTATATTGAGTTTTGATTATATACGTCTATTAAATGTAAGCGGTGCTTGTTTTAGACATTAATTTAATTCTAAAAGTCTTTTGAATAAAAAAATTCTTTTGGAAATTAAAATTGTAGAAGATAAACATATTTCAATTTGTTTTGATATTCAAATTTTGTTATATTTCTTCTATCAAGTAAAAAGCCTTTCTATTTTATTTTATATATAATATATAATTATATTTTGGCTTCACTAAATCTCATTATAGGGTGTCAATGAATTTAGGTAAACCTTAAAATAACTCACTTTGTTCTTTGATTTTGTTAGAACATAGATCAATCTTGAATATATAGTTGATCTGTAGTTCGAAGCTTAAGTCTTTTAACACGTGAGTGATGTAGGTTATGTTTTTGATTTTGATATTTGGATTATTGAAAAACGGCTGATGAAGGGATTATCTAGAATTATATTTGTTTTTTGAAAATATAGTGCACATTTTTTAGAGATTTTTGAAATAATTTGTTCGAATGTTTAAATGTATTAAATATTTCAAATAAATTATATTCTTTGGGAAGTCCTTCAAGTGTGTTCATGTTTTTATAAGGCAAGTAGTATTTCTTAAGATAAAACCAGAAACAAAATTTTGTCTCGTTTGAATATTTATTTATTAATTTTAATTACTTTCGTATATCTGTTGGGTTATTTATTTCATTTGACATTGTATATTGAGTTTTGATTATATTCGTCTATTAAATGTAAGCGGTGCTTGTTTTAGACATTAATTTAATTCTAAAAGTCTTTTGAATAAAAAAATTCTTTTGGAAATTAAAATTGTAGAAGATAAACATATTTCAATTTGTTTTGATATTCAAAATTTAATCTTGCCTGATGATGCTACTGTTTTAGCGAAACGATTGTTGTAAACATAACAATAAAAATTTGTGAAAATCAGAATAACCTTATTTAAATATTATTTAATATGGATTTTCACCAAGTAAAGACTGATTCAATTTGTTTCAAATGAGATTCTTGAATTATTTTAATCTTGTCCGAGATATATTCTGTCAAGAAAGTACCGGGAATAATCGATTTAAATCTGGCGGGGCAATGAGGCAGCTAAAAATTTTTTTTCCTAGGTTGGTACTACTGTCCTTAATTACTATGCCAAGCTTGAGCGGGATCTGTCAACTAGTGTGTTTGCAACAGCTGATTAAGTCAGTCGATGTCAGAGTGCGTGCCGATTTTTACTATGGGTGATTACGTTGAGCAAAGAATTTGTTTAATGTTTTGTGTTGCAAATGAATTTTCGTGTTCCGATGCATTGAAAATGTTGCAAAAGGTCTTTGGGGATAATGCTCTATCGAAAACTCGTGCATATCAGTGGTACAGAGCCTTCAAGGACGGTCGTGAAGTGGTCCTTGTTTTCTTCGATATCCGTGGCGTGGTGCACTACGAATTCGTTCCAGAGAGTCAGACGGTAAACAAGGAGTATTACCTAGGCGTTATGAAACGTTTGCGTGAGCGTATCCGTAAGAAGCGGCCAAATTTGTGGGCGAACAACTCATGGATTTTGCATGACGATAACGCGCCTTCTCACCGAGCTACGATTGTGACTGACTTTCTCGCCATAAACTCAACAAACGTGCTTCATCAACCACCGTATTCGCCGGATTTGGCTCCCTGTGCGACTTTTTCCTCTTCCCAAAACTAAAATTGCCCCTTCGTGGCACCCGTTTTGAGTCGATTGAAGCCATAAAACAAAATTCGGCACGAGAGCTAAAGTCCATACCGAAAAGCGCCTATAAAAAATGTTTCGATAATTGGAAGTGCTGTTGGCATAGATGTATTGGAGCAAATGGAGCCTTTTTTGAAGGCGACCCAATAAATTTTGACGATTAAATGTAAAAATGTTGTTTTAATTGAAAATTCCCGGTACTTTCTTGACAGAGTAGTATCTTTCGTATATTTCAATGAAATAAATTTAAATTTTTCTTCTTGTATGTCAGGATACACGAAATTTAACGCTATTTTAAAATTTTTACCCATAACTAACTCATCTATTATCTATGTGAATTGGATTACAAAGAAGAGAAAGTAGAGATCGATATGATTTTGTAAAATAACCTATAACTCATAGTGATTGATGTACATATCGATTTCTCAAAATTTACCGCCAAGTGTTAACGAAATTCACAATATGATATGTAACTAAAGAAATGCTGAGAAGTACTGACGTAAGTCGGATACTTTGGACGCTAGTCCAACAGTCCATTTTTCTTGAAAATTTCAAATCTGTGAATTACTTCTGAAGAAGCTACATGTAATAATAAAAATAATGTTTGAATATCAAAACAAATTGAAATATGTTTATCTTCTACAATTTTAATTTCCAAAAGAATTTTTTATTCAAAAACTTTTAGAATTAAATTAATGTCTAAAACAAGCACCGCTTACATTTAATAGACGTATATAATCAAAACTCAATATACAATGTCAAATGAAATAAATAACCCAGCAGATATACGAAAGTAATAAAATTAATAAATAAATATTCAAACGAGACAAAATTTTGTTTCTGGTCTTATCTTAAGAAATACTACTTGCCTTATAAAAACATGAACACACTTGAAGGACTTCCCAAAGAATATAATTTATTTGAAATATTTAATACATTTAAATATTCGAACAAATTATTTCAAAAAACTCTAAAAAATGTGCACTATATTTTCAAAAAACAAATATACTTCTAGATAATCCCTTCATCAGCCGTTATTAATACTCCAAATATCAAAATCAAAAACATAACCTACATCACTCACGTGTTAAAAGACTTAAGCTTCGAACTACAGATCAACTATATATTCAAGATTGATCTATGTTCTAACAAAATCAAAGAACAAAGTGAGTTATTTTAAGGTTTACCTAAATCCATTGACACCGTATAAAGAAATTTATTGAAGCCAAAATATAATTATATATTATATATAAAATAAAATAGAAAGGCTTTTTACTTGATAGAAGAAATATAACAAAATTTGAATATCAAAACAAATTGAAATATGTTTATCTTCTACAATTTTAATTTCCAAAAGAATTTTTTATTCAAAAACTTTTAGAATTAAATTAATGTCTAAAACAAGCACCGCTTACATTTAATAGACGTATATAATCAAAACTCAATATACAATGTCAAATGAAATAAATAACCCAGCAGATATACGAAAGTAATAAAATTAATAAATAAATATTCAAACGAGACAAAATTTTGTTTCTGGTCTTATCTTAAGAAATACTACTTGCCTTATAAAAACATGAACACACTTGAAGGACTTCCCAAAGAATATAATTTATTTGAAATATTTAATACATTTAAATATTCGAACAAATTATTTCAAAAAACTCTAAAAAATGTGCACTATATTTTCAAAAAACAAATATACTTCTAGATAATCCCTTCATCAGCCGTTATTAATACTCCAAATATCAAAATCAAAAACATAACCTACATCACTCACGTGTTAAAAGACTTAAGCTTCGAACTACAGATCAACTATATATTCAAGATTGATCTATGTTCTAACAAAATCAAAGAACAAAGTGAGTTATTTTAAGGTTTACCTAAATCCATTGACACCGTATAAAGAAATTTATTGAAGCCAAAATATAATTATATATTATATATAAAATAAAATAGAAAGGCTTTTTACTTGATAGAAGAAATATAACAAAATTTGAATATCAAAACAAATTGAAATATGTTTATCTTCTACAATTTTAATTTCCAAAAGAATTTTTTATTCAAAAACTTTTAGAATTAAATTAATGTCTAAAACAAGCACCGCTTACATTTAATAGACGTATATAATCAAAACTCAATAGAGTTTTTTGAAATAATTTGTTCGAATATTTAAATGTATTAAATATTTCAAATAAATTATATTCTTTGGGAAGTCCTTCAAGTGTGTTCATGTTTTTATAAGGCAAGTAGTATTTCTTAAGATAAGACCAGAAACAAAATTTTGTCTCGTTTGAATATTTATTTATTAATTTTATTACTTTCGTATATCTGCTGGGTTATTTATTTCATTTGACATTGTATATTGAGTTTTGATTATATACGTCTATTAAATGTAAGCGGTGCTTGTTTTAGACATTAATTTAATTCTAAAAGTTTTTGAATAAAAAATTCTTTTGGAAATTAAAATTGTAGAAGATAAACATATTTCAATTTGTTTTGATATTCAAATTTTGTTATATTTCTTCTATCAAGTAAAAAGCCTTTCTATTTTATTTTATATATAATATATAATTATATTTTGGCTTCAATAAATTTCTTTATACGGTGTCAATGGATTTAGGTAAACCTTAAAATAACTCACTTTGTTCTTTGATTTTGTTAGAACATAGATCAATCTTGAATATATAGTTGATCTGTAGTTCGAAGCTTAAGTCTTTTAACACGTGAGTGATGTAGGTTATGTTTTTGATTTTGATATTTGGAGTATTAATAACGGCTGATGAAGGGATTATCTAGAAGTATATTTGTTTTTTGAAAATATAGTGCACATTTTTTAGAGTTTTTTGAAATAATTTGTTCGAATATTTAAATGTATTAAATATTTCAAATAAATTATATTCTTTGGGAAGTCCTTCAAGTGTGTTCATGTTTTTATAAGGCAAGTAGTATTTCTTAAGATAAGACCAGAAACAAAATTTTGTCTCGTTTGAATATTTATTTATTAATTTTATTACTTTCGTATATCTGCTGGGTTATTTATTTCATTTGACATTGTATATTGAGTTTTGATTATATACGTCTATTAAATGTAAGCGGTGCTTGTTTTAGACATTAATTTAATTCTAAAAGTTTTTGAATAAAAAATTCTTTTGGAAATTAAAATTGTAGAAGATAAACATATTTCAATTTGTTTTGATATTCAAATTTTGTTATATTTCTTCTATCAAGTAAAAAGCCTTTCTATTCTATTTTAAAAATAATGTTTATCAACAAATAATCTCATTATAGGGTGTCAATGAATTTAGGTAAACCTTAAAATAACTCACTTTGTTCTTTGATTTTGTTAGAACATAGATCAATCTTGAATATATAGTTGATCTGTAGTTCGAAGCTTAAGTCTTTTAACACGTGAGTGATGTAGGTTATGTTTTTGATTTTGATATTTGGATTATTGAAAAACGGCTGATGAAGGGATTATCTAGAATTATATTTGTTTTTTGAAAATATAGTGCACATTTTTTAGAGATTTTTGAAATAATTTGTTCGAATATTTAAATGTATTAAATATTTCAAATAAATTATATTCTTTGGGAAGTCCTTCAAGTGTGTTCATGTTTTTATGAGGCAAGTAGTATTTCTTAAGATAAAACCAGAAACAAAATTTTGTCTCGTTTGAATATTTATTTATTAATTTTAATTACTTTCGTATATCTGTTGGGTTATTTATTTCATTTGACATTGTATATTGAGTTTTGATTATATACGTCTATTAAATGTAAGCGGTGCTTGTTTTAGACATTAATTTAATTCTAAAAGTCTTTTGAATAAAAAAATTCTTTTGGAAATTAAAATTGTAGAAGATAAACATATTTCAATTTGTTTTGATATTCAAATTTTGTTATATTTCTTCTATCAAGTAAAAAGCCTTTCTATTTTATTTTATATATAATATATAATTATATTTTGGCTTCACTAAATCTCATTATAGGGTGTCAATGAATTTAGGTAAACCTTAAAATAACTCACTTTGTTCTTTGATTTTGTTAGAACATAGATCAATCTTGAATATATAGTTGATCTGTAGTTCGAAGCTTAAGTCTTTTAACACGTGAGTGATGTAGGTTATGTTTTTGATTTTGATATTTGGATTATTGAAAAACGGCTGATGAAGGGATTATCTAGAATTATATTTGTTTTTTGAAAATATAGTGCACATTTTTTAGAGATTTTTGAAATAATTTGTTCGAATATTTAAATGTATTAAATATTTCAAATAAATTATATTCTTTGGGAAGTCCTTCAAGTGTGTTCATGTTTTTATAAGGCAAGTAGTATTTCTTAAGATAAAACCAGAAACAAAATTTTGTCTCGTTTGAATATTTATTTATTAATTTTAATTACTTTCGTATATCTGTTGGGTTATTTATTTCATTTGACATTGTATATTGAGTTTTGATTATATACGTCTATTAAATGTAAGCGGTGCTTGTTTTAGACATTAATTTAATTCTAAAAGTCTTTTGAATAAAAAAATTCTTTTGGAAATTAAAATTGTAGAAGATAAACATATTTCAATTTGTTTTGATATTCAAAATTTAATCTTGCCTGATGATGCTACTGTTTTAGCGATTGTTGTAAACATAACAATAAAAATTTGTGAAAATCAGAATAACCTTATTTAAATATTATTTAATATGGATTTTCACCAAGTAAAGACTGATTCAATTCAATAACTGATATTATTTATCAAGGAGTATGAGCTATGTTAATAGAAAGTTCTAGAAATCGAGGCAGTGTAATATATATCTGTATAACAATTCTATACTCAAACAAAAGTTTTGTTGATCACAGGTGCAAATTTCAAACATGTGCACGTTTCAAACTGATTGGTGTTCGTCATTTCAATGTATGCTACTGACCCAAAATCATCTATCTATCTATATTCGCTATATATAGAGACACTAAGGTATTAAAAATACACTAGCGCCGTCTAGAATAGGCAAAATAGATATAAGACATATCTTTGCGAGTTAATTCAAGAAATGTATATTCGATATTTTCACATTACTAACGCAGATAAATGTTTCCTCATGCTCAAATCAGACCATAATTTGTCGTCATGCTAATAATTAGCATGTTCATATTGAAATAAATTGATTCCGCTGATCTGTACCGAATATCATTAATAAGGATTATGAGTTATGGTAATGTAAAGTTCTAGAAATCGAGACAGTGTAACATACATCTGTTTGACAGTTCTATACTCAAACAAATCGACAAGGTTTTGTTGATCACATGAAAACCAAACAGTTTGAAACGTGCGCACGTTTGCAATTTGCCTCTATGATCAACTAAACCTTGTCGAAATTTGAAAATTAAAACAAATTGAAATATGCTTATCTTCTACAATTTAAATTTCAAGAAAAAATTTTCATTCAAAAAACTTTTAGAAATAAATTTATGTCTAACAAGCACCGCTTACATTTAATAGACGTATATAATCAAAACTCAATATATAATGTCAAATGGAATAAATAACCCAACAGATATACGAAACTAATTAAAATTAATAAATAAGTATTTAAAGGAGACAAAATTTTGTTTCTGGTCTTACCGTTAAGAACACCAATTGCCTTTTAAAAACATGAACACACTTAAAGGACTTCTCAAAGAATATAATTCATTTGAAATATTTAATATATTTAAATATTCGAATAAATTATTTCAAAAATCTCGAAAAAAATGTGCACTATATCTTCAAAAAACAAATATAATTCTAGACAATCCCGTCTTCAGTCCTCTTTTAACATTCCAAATATCAAAATCAAAAACATAACCTATATCACTCACGTGTTAAAAGACTTAAGCTTCGAAATACAGATCTACTATATAATTCAAGATTGATCTATGTTCTAACAGAATCAAAGAACAGTGTGAGTTATTTTAAGGTTTATTTAAATTCATTGACATTCTATAATGAGATTTAATGGAGCCAAAATATAATTATATATTATATATAAAATAAATTAGAAAGGCATTTTACTTGATAGAAGAAATATAACAAAATTTTAATATTAAAACAAATTGAAATATGTTTATCTTCTAAAATTTTAATTTCAAAAAAAAATTTTATTCAAAAAACTTTTAGAAATAAATTGATGTCTAACAAGCACCGCTTACATTCAATAGACGTATATAATCAAAACTCAATATATAATGTCAAATGGAAAAAATAACCCAACAGATATACGAAAGTAATTAAAATTAATAAATAAATATTTAAAGGAGACAAAATTTTGTTTCTGGTCTTACCGTTAAGAACACCAATTGCCTTTTAAAAACATGAACACACTTAAAGGACTTCTCAAAGAACCTTGTCGACTTTGTTTGAGTATAGAATTGTTATACAGATCTATGTTACATTGTCTCGATTTCTAGTGCTTTCTATTACCATAGCTCATACTCCTTATTAATGTTTTTTGGTACAGATCAGCCGAATTAATTTATTTAATTTTTTTCTTCAATTAACTCGCAAAAGTATTATTTATATGTATTTTGCATACTACAGATGGCGCTAGTGTTTTAAAAATACCTTAATGTCTCTGTGTATAGTAAATATTGATACTTGACAGATTTAGAGTAAGTAGCATACATTGCACTGATGAAAACCAATCAATTTGAAACGTGGGCATGTCTGCAGTTTGCCTCTGTGATCAACAAAACCTTGTCGAGTTTGTTTGGGGATAGAATTGTTACAGAGATGTATCTTACTGTCTCGATTTCTATAACTTTCTATTACTATAGCTCATACTCCTTATTAATGATTTTTGGTGCAGATCAGCAGAATTTATTTTAATATGATATATATTAGTTCGAAGTTTTTTGAGACTATTATTGAAATATCGAAATCAGTATGCATAATAAATAATACTTATTAAGTTGGATTTTCACAAAATTTTATTGTTATTATAATATAACAATTGTTTCGCTACCGCAGTAGCATCTTCAGGTAAGTGGTATCTTACATTTTGAATAACTAGAAACATTCGTTTTATTATAATAACAATGCAAAATTTTAATATCAGATTAATCTTATTTAATATAGATTTTAATCAAATAAGCTATCACGAAGAAAATTTCTATTCGCACTGGGTCTACGTTTTACAAAAGCTTGTTAGGATTTCATATTGTGAACATATTAATATAATCTATGGCAAGCAATTTTCAAACCTCGCAGAAGCAATAGACACGAAAATATTGTTCAACGAAATTGCAGCCTATGCTTTCAATTCACAGAAAGCTACACGAAGTAATCAATATATTGGATGGAATATATTGAATTTATTTTTCGCCATTTCATTTCATTCCGACAAAATTTCGTGATATACATCGAACAGTCGAATAATCAACTTTCACTGGGACTACAGTCTGCGGACCGTGGGCAGCGTTGTGTTAATGTCTAGAAATGAATTTACGATCGGTCGATCCATCGACACGAATATGAATTATCGAAAATTCTGGTTAACAACCAATATTGAATATATCGTTGGATATAAAAATACTTATTTGATTGTAACTTTTAGACTGATTAAAAAAAAATCATTTTAACCTCCTAATTCTGTTGAGGCGTATAATCAATTTTTATCGATTTTCAGTATACTTCTAGTTCAGTCAATATTTCTTACATATTTTCCCATACAATTAATTTATGTGTTAGTAACTCAACTCAAGGATTGTGGAACAATATATTTAAACAAAAACTTTGTTGTTAAAATAATTTCTGATGGACCGTTTGTAAGACTGATGAATGAGATAACTCGAAGAATTCAAAATTTAAGTTTCTTATGTTCAAAGAACAAAATGAAAATGTCAAATTGGAATCATCAGTGGTCACAATTCACCTACTATTTCAGATATATAAATATCGTTAAGCTAACATCTTAAAAAAACGAGCATCTAACTTGAAATTGAGTAGATGTAGCATAAAATTTCAAAGTCGATGCAACGCATATTATAGCACTCAGTTTAAAATGTTTTGAAAAATTCCTTGTTACGTTGATACAATTTTTAAAAGTTCTTGATTAACTGAACATTAAATCAATTAATGCAAATTTCGAGAAGAAGCATACTTCGAGGAGAATGAAGAAGTTATAATAAACTAGAAGTAATATTTTTACAGTCTATATATTTACAGTCTATATAACTCTTTGGTTGTTTTACCAAAATTATTGCAATGCAGTTCTTATCAACTGTTGTGGTGAAAACATTATAGCACCCGTTGAAAAGTAAATATTATTAATAAAATATTATTACTATTGTTTACTTGGGTTCACTATGTTCACTTCAAAAAATCACTAACTTTAATTACAAGTGTAACAATCGCTTTTTAGTTGCGAATTTTTTTACTATGAAGACCGGGTGAACGAAAATGTACTACTCTGTCAAGAAAGTACCAAGAATTTTCAATTACAACAACATTTTTACATTTAATCGTCAAAATTTATTGGGTCGCCTTCAAAATAGGCTCCATTTGCTACAATACATCTATACCAACGGCACTTCCAATTATCGAAACATTTTTTATAGGCGCTTTCCGGGATGGACTTTAGCTCTCGCGCCAAATTTTGTTTTATGGCTTCAATCGACTCAAAACGGGTGCCACGAAGGGGCAATTTTAGTTTTGGGAAGAGGAAAAAGTCGCAGGGAGCCAAATCCGGCGAATACGGTGGTTGCTGAAGCACGTTTGTTGAGTTTTTGGCGAGAAAGTCAGTCAAAATTGTAGCTCGGTGAGAAGGCGCGTTATCGTCATGCAAAATCCATGAGTTGTTCGCCCACAAATTTGGCCGCTTCTTACGGATACGCTCACGCAAACGTTGCATAACGCCTAGGTAATACTTCTTGTTTACCGTCTGACCCTCTGGAACGAATTCGTAGTGCACCACGCCACGGATATCGAAGAAAACAATGAGCATCACCTTCATTTTCGAGCGGCTTTAGCGTGGTTTTTTCGGTTTCGGCTCATTTTTTGCCACCCATTCCGATGATTGCTGGCTTGTTTGCATATCGTACTCGTAGACCCAGGTCTCATCACCAGTTATAATGCGTTCCATGAATGTAGAATCGGAATTACAGCGATCCAGCATGTCTGAAGCAACCTGTTCGCGATGACGTTTTTGAAAAAAATTCAGGTCTTTCGGTACGAGTCGTGCGGCCACCTTTCTCATGCCCAAAATATCAATCAAAATCGTACGTGCGGACTCGTGGGATATCTTAAGATCATGTGCTATCTCTCTCAAGCTGGTACGACGATTTTCCAGCACCCTTTCCTTAATTTTATCGACGTTATCTTCGATCGAAGCCGTTGATGGGCGACCACTTCACGACCGTCCTTGAAGGCTCTGTACCACTGATATGCATGAGTTTTCAATAGAGCATTATCACCAAAGGCCTTTTGCAACATTTTCAATGCATCGGCACACGAAAATTCATTTGCAACACAAAACTTTAAACAAATTCTTTGCTCAACGTAATCACCCATAGTAAAAATCGGCACGCACTCTGACATCGACTGACTTAATCAGCTGTTGCAAACACACTAGTTGACAGATCCCGCTCAAGCTTGGCATAGTAATTAACGACAGTGGTACCAACCTAGGAAAAAAAATTTTACCTGCCTCATTGCCCCGCCAGATTTAAATCGATAATTCCCGGTAGTTTCTTCACAGAATGACAGAATTTATGTACTTTGAGATTGAATTTGAGTGAGAGGTTAGAAATAAGTACGAGTTAGAGTCAGAGTACATTATAAACCAAGATCTTCAATCTGACTGCTGATAATTATGTTGTGCTAGTGGAAGAGATATGCATTCAATTAAGTTGGGTTGGCTGTTTCAGAAAAAAATTATTGTCTAACTGCTTCCGAAGTGACTATTGTCGGATTAAGATTGTTACGAATCCTAACGGTATTTTAGAAAGTTACTTCAAATCAAAGTTACTACAATCGTCTTCCTAAGAGATAAGAAAAGTAAAAAAATGTAAGTGTATAAAATCAACTACTCACTAATATGTCAGAAGGATAGTTCTTTACTGAAGAACAACAATTACGCAACTATATACCTTTAACAGTTTCCTTAAATTCCTTGAAATTAAGAGATCGAATACCATGCGGCAAATGATTATAAAGTTTAATGCACCAATATATAGGAGACATCTCAAACTTGGCTGAATTGTGTTTTGGGATATACAATGTTCCCTCACTTCTGGTATTATAGCCATGAAAGCTGGATAACTTAACAAGGTTTTTTCATTTCCCTTTATATATATATGTATATATATCTATATATATATATATATATATATATATATATATATAGATATATAAGACATTTCAAAATGAAAATGGAGGACAACGTTAAAATATCATTTTCTAAAAACACGGATCTACGGGCGAAAGTAGACTTATAGTGAATACCATGCTTAAAATCCGTTTTTGTAAGATGAAAAACTACCAACTTCTGAAGAGATTCCCCAATACATTATATGAGAGTTGACTACAGACATGCTTCGCCAAAGGGTGAACTGTAATTATTCTGCAGTATTCGGGTTAATCGGGAAATCTGGTTAGTTTTCGCTTTGTTTTGTTGTGATTTGATGATAGAGTTTGCTGTATCTCGACTGTCTCGTGTAAGTTTGTCTCCGTGTTCGTGTGAACTTTTTTCGAAGATTTCATTTTGTTAATCGACCTAATTACTACCAGTAGGCGAAATGGATTTAACAGGACCTTGTGAGTCGTCTCAAATTTCCAATTCCAATTTGAAATTCAAAATTTTAATGCTAGAGTCAAGGAAAATCGACAAATTCTAAAAAGTCTGATAGATACTACGATGCACCTCTCTAGGCAAGAGTTACCTTTTAGGGGCCACGATGAATCTAATGATTCTTTAAATCGCGGGAATTTCAAGCAATTGGTTATTCTTGTTAGTAAATTACACATTAATTCAAGAACCTTTTTAGAGAAAGATATTAGCAGATAATCAGTTTTTTCTGACACATCTTCGGTAGCTCTTGTTGTGAATAACAAAATTGAGGACGAAATTTCAAATTCTTCGTTTTTTTCCTGCTAAGTTGATGCAACAAATTGACATAAGCTGCCATTAACAATTATCCGTCATTTTTCATTATGTAATAAATGACCAACTTGTTGAGCGATCCATGGGATTTGGGCGTTCTGCTGAAGATTTATTTCAATTTTCATCTGCCAAATTCGAAAAATTTAACTTGCATTCAAAATTAGTGGCTCAAACATACGATGGGGCTAGTGTAATGTCGGGAGAAGTAAACGGTTTACAGGCAAAAATCAAATCTATAGCACCACAAGCAATGTTTTTACTCAGCCTTTCAGAATTTTCATCATATTTTTCCAAATCAACAAAGCGTACCCAAATCTTAGAGCAAATTGAAGGAAATCTTATAACTACAAATGTAGAAACTCGTTGAAATTTTACTTCTGACAATTTTTAATAATAGAGATAAATTACTCGAAAACTTTCATTTTATTATCAACAGTAATAGTCGCGATTTTGATCAAAAAACCATTAGAGAAGCAGTAGTTTAAAAAATTCTCAGAGTATGCTATGGATATATATTTTTTAGAAACATTTGTATTAATTTTAAATCAAACCATACTAAATATTTGATGGATAATAATTTTCAACAAGTTATAAATAAAATTCAATTTCCACAAACTTTTTATTATTGAATGACAATTAATTCTCCACACTGTGGCTTTATCATATTCTACATTCGAACTGCTACTGTGTGAAAGCTTACATAGGTTCTTATATATGTATTGACAGGTATTAAAAGAAGTGGGACTACAAGTAGAATGCTATTTTTTAGGGTATTCTCAATTAAGCGGAGAGATAACGTCGAGGATAATAAAAGTTATTGGGGTAGTCGTTGGTTTTTCGGAATTATATGAAGATATTTAATAAAAGTTACTTATTCGTGTACATTTGTTGGTTTAGGAGCATTTTCTAAGCATCTAAGCATATTTCACGTGATTCTTAGAATGTTAATCTTGACCCTTACTCTCGATATGCATAATTTCATATTCGTTATTGAAATTATGTTCAAATTCTATTAGATGGTTGGCATATGTGGAATGTGTTGAATTTGAACTATAGCTCTTTTGATGTTCATGTATTCTTTTCTCAAACGATCTAACGGTCTGACCAATATAAACCATTGGGCAGTCCTTACAAGTCAACTTATAGACTTCTGAATTATTATCTTTGTTTGATTTTTCTTTATTATTTTTAATATAATATTTATTATTAATGGCTTTGAAAGTTATTATGCAATTAAATTTTTTTTAAATAATTGGCTACGTCTTCGGATATTCTATTTATATGTGAAATTTGTATGAATTTTTTCAGAATGGGGTCTTTTGTGAAAGGATAAACATAAGTTAACGCTAACTTTCCTGTTTATTTTCTATCATTTTATCTATAAGAGTTTATTTGTTTTATTATATTAAGTCCTTTGGAAATATTCTGAAGGTTCTTCGGTACTTTTGATAAGTTATGGATATAGGCTGAAATTTTTTGATTGAAAGGACATAAAGCTTCTAATCATCCTTTCAATCAGAAAATGTCAGCCTATAGTAGCTTCATCCATAGATTATTAAAAGTACCGATGAACCTTCAAAATTTTCCCAATAGATGAAATGATAGAAAATAAACAGGAAAAGATAGCATTAACTTATGTTTATCTATCCACACAAGACCCCATTCCGATAAATTTATACGAATTTCATATATAAGTATAATGTCCGAAGATATTGCCAATTATTTTAAGAAAAACTTTAATTGCATAACAACTTCCAGAACTATTGATATCATTGATAAATATATTAAAAATAATAAAGATAAATCCAACAAAGATAATAATTCAGGAGTCTATAAGTTGACTTTTAAGGATTGCCGAATGGTTTATATTGGTCAAACCATTGACGGCAGATCGTTTAAGAAAAGAATACACGAACATCAAAAGAGCTTTAGTTCACATTCAACACATTCCACATATGCCCATCATCTAATGGAATTTGAACATAATTTCAATAACGAATATGAAATTATCCATATCGAGAGTGAGGGTTCTAGACTAACATTCTTAGAATCCCTCGAAATAACCGATATAATTCTCAGAAAATTCTCCTAAACGAAAACGGACACGAAAAAGTCACCTTGAATATCTTCATATAATTTGGGAAAATTATTTAAGATATATATAATATCCAATAACTTTTAATATCATCGACGTTATCTCTCCACTTAATTGAGAATACCTTAATAAATACCTTTCTACTTGTAGTCCTACTTCGTTTAATACCTGTCAATACATATATAAGAACCTATGTAAGCTTTCACACAGTAGCAGTTTAAATGTAGAATATGATTAAGCCACAGTGTGAGGAAAGAATAGTCATTCAACAATAAAGGGTTTGTGGAAAATGATTTTTTTTTACTAGTTCAAACCTATATTATTTTTTTATTTTACAAAATAAAACATAGATATTCTGAAGGCGAGAAATTTACTGCAGATAATACTGAGTAAAATACTTGAATTTAGGACTAACAGTACTTAGTTTGATACAATTAAAAAAAAAACTGGATATCGCAGATCTACACTCAAAACGTCACAAGGAAGTTCAAATGGCAGACAAAACACAACAATTGAGATAATTTTTTTTTTAATTCGGGACATTATAAAGGCTCAAATAGAGGTTAAAGTTTGCGAGGTTGAAAAACTACATTTCTTCGATCTGTCAAATAATTCAAAATTCCCCCTTCAGGACAAAGTATTTCCTAATTATATATATATATATATATATATATATATATATATATATATATATATATATATATATATATATATATATATATATAATATTTTTCATATAAATCAACTAAAAATTAACTGTTCTATACGGAAACGACATAATAGAAACTTGCACAAAACCTTATGAAATGTTAACTTTTTTCACGATACTGACTTGAAATTTTGTATGCCAGAATTCTTTTAATTATAATGTCTTGTTGTTGTTTTGTCAGTGACAACTGCTTCTACAGAAAGAAATTTGTCCCCGTTGAAAAGAATTAAAAATAATATTAGAAATGCAACCAGACAAGCGCGATTGAGAAATAAAAAAAGTTTAAATTGAAAAAGAATTAATAAAATCACAGGATGAGCACATTTTTATAGACGAGGTAACAGATCATTTCAGTGAACAGAAGAATCGCAAAATTCCTTTGGTCTATAAAAATTCTAATTTTTAGAACTCACGATTTTAATTTAGAATTAATATTTTTTTTTAACTTTCAGAATATATCTTATATTATACGCTGAGGTCGTTTTTTATTTTGTTAATTTAGAATTATTTAAATATTTTAATATTAGCCTTCTACATATTTAATTTCAAAAAATTATATATAATGACTATAACTTCTGAAAATAAATTAAAATAATGTCATATAAGTACTACTTATATCAAATGACATATAAAATAAACATTCATTATAAGACATTCAAATGGTATAACAAAATCCAATCCATTTGGATAGCTCATAATAAATGTTTATTTTATATGTCATTTGATATAAGTGGTACTTATATGACATTATTTTAATTTATTTTCAGAAGTTATAGTCATTAAATATAATTTTTTGAAATAAAATATGTAGAAGGCTAATATTAAAATATTTAAATAATTTTATATACCTTCTATCAAGAATTGACCTCTATTTATGTTATGTTAATTTAGAGTTTATTTTATTGATTTTGAGTTCATTTCGTTAATAGTGTATTTTCATTTTAAAATCTTTGATCTTCATCTAACCCGTTTTCCTTTGTTTCCATCATACCCATCCCTTACCTGAAAAGAATACTCTACACCCTTGGTTCGTGCTGGACAGCTACTGACTTTCATATTTAGAGTAATGCAGCATGTCGAAGAAAAATTCAAAAATCATCTATTGACGCATTAATACCAAAGGTTGTTTTTAAAACTGAAGATAAGAACAAATTCGTCAATATAGCCATAATATCATGAGGATTTGCTTTGGAATTCAATAATTCAAACTATTAGTATTAAAATTTATTGTACATATATATTTATTATATATACATTATATATATTGAATATAAAGAAAAAAATATTATTATTGTAATATATATATATATATATATATATATATATATATGTATATATATATATATATTATGTATATATATATATATATATATATATATATATATATTATATATATATATATATTATATATATATATATATATATATATATATATAGAATATATAGAAAAAAAATATTATTATTGTAATATTATATATATATATATATATTTATATATAACAATAATAAAATATTTTTTCTCATGTGTCTCACCATATTATAGTGTCATTAGCTGCCACTGGTATTCAACATGCATGACGTGGTGCCTGAATACGAATAATAACTTAAATGGAAAATGAAATTCATGGATAGATCTTTAAGTTAAATTATTTATTTCAGATTGATATTATATTCTAGTCAGACTGTAATTATCAATATTGAAAATTATAGGAATCAACTAATTAATACTTTAGATTCAAGAAATGTGAAAAAAAGAAGAAAAGACATTAATGTAAATCAAGTATATAAATAATTTCATTATCATTAATGAGGTTATGGTAATAATATTACCATAGCTCACACTCTTTATTAATGATTAAAGTATCTGTTGGACGCACGTTTCATTCATTAAGAATTTCTTATAAGACGTTGAAAAAATCATTGACGGACCACAGACGCACCAGATTATGTGTTCAAAAATACAGGATTTTCTAGCCGAAAACTTTCGTGAGTACAAGATTTTAACGAAAACGTGGAGACGGTTCTATATTAATTTATAGGAAGCATCTTTTGATTGCAAATTCGAGGGTAGCGACCTCCCCCCTGAGAATCCTAAATAAAAATCGGGGTCAAATTATACATAACTTTGAAGGTTTTGTAATTTTCTTTATATATTATATTATATATGTGCTGAAAATTTCTGTTTGTCATTCGTCTGAGTGTGAAAAACTCGTTGACAGATGCATTAAGAAGTCGAATTTCTGAACGCGTTTCAATCAATAACCTGGCGAAATTGCCGTTCTTTTTTAAAAAGTAATATGGTCTTTATTCAAAATTTTGTCACATTCAGTAACATTTAAGGTGTTATTTCATTACATCCTTACACTATTTTCTGGCGAAGATCTTCTAGAGAAGAAGAGGCCTAAATACAACACTCTTGGAATTACCTGACATAAGAGATGTCAAATAAGATCTTCGGGGACCTTCTATAGGACCTCTCTTTCCAATTCAATTCTCGGGAAAATGATTATTCAGAAAGTCACCTACTGGGGCTGCATAGTGAAGCAGAGCACCATCTTCTTGAAAATATACTTTTTCTATTCGATCATCATTTTCTAGAATCTTCGCATTGCGTGGGTAGATGAGATCACGTGTTTAAATAAAATTAAATAACACATGAAATGTTATGAAAAATGTTGAACAAAGGCATTCATATTACTTAGAAGTGAATGGTGGGTAATTTGAACATCTTATTGATTGGAATTCGTTGAAAAATTTCAACTGCACACCGAAATGAACGCCAAACAGAAACTTTTCAGCATATTCATGAATAGAATTGCAAAATCTTCAAAGCATGTGTCAAATTAGTTAGCCACTTCATTTAGGATCACCATTTTCAATCAAAAGATGCCCCCCTGCAAATAAAAATTAGGGATTTTCCGAAAAAACTTATATAATATATAAGAAAAACAAATGTTAACTTCCAACAATTGTTTCGTCAAACCATGACTTCATCAGGTGAGTATTTGAACTGGGGTATACAATGCAAAACATGACCTTAAATACACAGCTCTAGTACAAAAAATAGAGAGGTGGAAAGAGATGGTATGAAATTAATGAAAAATATTAAGGAGGGAGGATCTATTTAAATCTATTTGATCATTCGATAAAATTTGTCTTTTATTATATCTATTGATTTCTACAGTTTCTAACAGATTT
The DNA here is from genome assembly GCA_034642435.1 of Megalocaria dilatata. NCBI lineage: Eukaryota > Metazoa > Arthropoda > Insecta > Coleoptera > Coccinellidae > Megalocaria > Megalocaria dilatata. The sequence goes on along the minus strand of CM067855.1, from coordinate 77,344,020 downwards.
AGTTTCTGACTTTTGTTTTCAATACGTAATATTTCATAGTTCATATTGAAATTATGGCCAGTCTCTAACAAATGGTTGGCATAAGTTGAATTCGGTTTATTATTAATGTAACATTTTTCATGTTCTCGTATCCTTGTTTGGAATGAACGGCCTGTCTGTCTCACATATACAAATGGGCAATCATTACAGTTAACTTGTAAACTCCTGATTTTTTTTTTAGGATGACGTCTTTATTATTTTTCATTAAGCTGCGTAAAGAATTAATAGTTTTAAAAGAGTTGTTATATTTTTCTTTTCTTTGAAATATCTAGTAATTTTTTCAGATTATTGGCTTATGTAAGTTAATGAAATAAATTTGGTTTCATAAATAGAGGTCAATTCTTGATAGAAGATATATAAAATAATATAAATATTTTAAAATATTTATATTATTTTATATACCTTCTATCAAGAATTGACCTCTATTTATGTTATTTTATTCATAATATATAATTATTTGGTTTCCTCAACATTCTTTATACAGATAGTCCTTGTGCTATGGCAGAGGCCGTTAAATTTGTCTTTCAATCTTCTAGATCAGGTTAAACCACAGAGATATTTCTGTGTGTAGTGAATACCTATTTAAAGGTCTCATTTAAGTAGAACTTTTTCTGGAGAGTGAAAGGTGAGTTGAATATATGTTATTAATTGATGTTATATTTATTGAATATGAATATTTGAATACTGATGAGCAAAGTCGATTTTAAAACTTGTTTTTCAGTAATGTTTTGCATATCTTGAGTTTTTATATAAAGTACCTTGGTTAGATATCCAATAATATTGAATAGTCTAAGTAAGATAGTTTTGTGATGAAATTCTTAAGATTATGTTGGATATTCTTGAAAGATATTGGTTTTCATAAGATTGATAAGCAGAAACAAAATTTTGTCTATTCAAAATGTTTAATTTATAGGATTTTGGTTAATAATTTTTATTTATTGGATTTTGTTATACCATTCGGATGTCTTATAATGAATGTTTTTTTTATGTCATGATATAAGTGGTACTTATACGACATTATTTTAATTTATTTTCAGAAGTTATAATCATTGAATATAATCTTTTGGAGTTAAATATGTAGAAGGCTAATTTTTTAAAATTTAAAAAAAAATTTTTTAAAAGTTTTTTAAAATATTTATATTAAATTTGTTTTCGTTTGAATTTTGAAATTTTGGATATACAAGTGATATTGCTTTTTTGTAATTTATTTTATCAAGTAAATTGTCTACAATTAACGGATTAAAATCATTATTGAAAGCTATTTGTTTAATGGTTTTATACTCTTTGTCAAAATTTTCTTTCGTCGTGGGTATGTTATCCAATCTATAAAGCATACTATTATAAGCTGACAATTTTTGTGAAAATGGATGGTTTGAAGTAAAATGAATCGTACCATCTGTATGTGTAGGTTTTCTGTATATGGAAAAGTTATGTCTATTATTAATTTTAGTGATTTTTAAATATAAGAAATTGATGCTATTATTTACTTCATCTTCCTGTGTGAATTCAATTGTTGATATAATTTATTGATAGATTCCAAAAATGAACAAAGTTGTCTATTTGTGCCTTCAACTAAACAAATTATGTCATCTACATAGCGGTACCAATAAACGAAATCTTTAAAATATGGGAGTTTTTGGATATTGGTTTCTACGTGATCCATGAATATTTCTGATAACAAGGGGCTTAATGGGTTCCCCATTGTTAGAATTTCTTCGTCTAGATAAAACGTGCCATTGAATATAAAATAATTTTGATCTAGGCAAACGTTTAAGGCGTCTAATATTTCTGTTTTTACAAGATTAGTTCGTTTTTGGAGTAATAAATCATCAACTAATTTTATGGTTTTACTGACCGGTATACTAGGAAATAAGTTTTTTACATCAAAGGAAACAAATTTGGCATTGTTTGGGATATGTATATGCTTAATTTTAAGTTGATAAGAGTTTTTTATTGCAAATTTGGCTTCAAAGTTAGTTTCTGTTAGTATAATTTTCATTAATGATTTTGAAAGTTTATATGACGGGGCTGTGACACCTATATATTTCTATTAGAAACTTTAGAAATCAATAGATATAATAAAAGACAAATTTTATTGAATGAAATAGATTTAAAGAGATCCCCCCTACTTAATATTTTTCATCAATTTTATACCATCTCTTTCCACCCCTCTATTTTTTGTACCAGAGCTGTGTATTTAAGGTCATGTTCTGCATTGTAGACCTCAGTTTAAATACTCACCTGATGAAGTCATGTTATGACGAAACAATTGTTGTGTAAATCAATAAAATAGCGGAAGTTAACATTTATTTTTCTTAAATTGAAGATGAATTTCCGTCAAGTAAAGACCGAGACAATCAAAAAAAGAAAAAACTTATGCTCATGGAAATATTCGGCTTGGCAGTTTTATGTGGATTAGCCTATATAATAACAGATCCCAGATGTGTACAAAACATTTCTCGTATGAACTAACCATATTCGAATGGTTACAGCGTTCTCAAGATAATATCTAAGACTTTCACAAATCCCACAATAATTTAATCATAGAAATATTAGAAAATAGTGCGCAATTAGGCGAAATATGCGATAGTGGTTGAAAGAGACACAACCACAGCTCTTTTACTCCCTCTTTCATCGAATTACAGAGAGTACAAAACGAGAATGAAGAAGAGAAATTTCTTCTGCGAGCGATTCGTTCTTACCTTTACGAATATTATTTTATAATAATAAACGTATTAAATAGGTATTAGGTTTAATTAACTCATGAGTATACAATTATGAGGTTGTACAAGGGTTAGAAAATATTTTTATTTTATACAACCTTATAATTAATTTATCAATCAGAAAAAATAAATTCACTTTGAATAGGATGTTTCGTCTCATTTTTCAATTTCTATTTCATAATGAGTTAAATTAAGGAGGTTATGATGTCTCTCTAATTCTTCTTTCTCCTGTCTGGAAAACTGATGGACACAGTTATTTGACATTTAGGCAGATTCTCGTCTTTTGTATTGCTGTCAAAGTTATTTCACATTATTTAACTTCTACGCTTCGTTTGGATCGTTTGGACATAGGTAAAATAGAACTGACATTATGATGTCCACAAGACCTGGAATACAGTACAGTCAGTCAACGAACATAATATGCTCTCGAAATAGAAAATGGAATGATCAAGAAGAAAGAGATATTTCTTTATTGTGTGATCAAAATATTTCAATTAGATTTTATTACATACCTGTGATAGAACAACTATTTAATGAAGGTATCATTTTCAGTGTATCATTTTCAGTAAGGATTTATTTAGGTACTAGCTTTTTACCCGCGGCTTCGCCCGCAGTGGAGTCATTAAATAACTATGAAAGATAAAGGGTAAGGGTATAATAATAGTAAAACTTCATTACTGAAGTAGCTAAATTTGACGATTTTTTGACAAACAATTGTTTTATCTTTCGTAAAAAAATTTTTTTTTTTTTAAATATAAAGTACCCTATGTTACTTCTAATACCTTCAAGAGTATATGTACAAAGTTTCATGATGATCGGTTCAGTAGTTTTTGCGTGAAAGCGTAACAAACAAACTTACATTCGCATTTATAATATTAGTAGGGATAGTAGGGATTATATGGCTCGATCTTATAAGTACCCATTTTTGCGCTCTTGTTCTAGGGATGGGCCGTTTCATGCAAATATCTGTGTTTCCGAATTTTGAGCCAATAATAATCTTAAGCGATGTTGGACGCAATAATGAAGAATCCGAGGTCACGCGCAATTTCGTGAATATCGATTCAAAACAAAAATAAATATTTCGTTAGCCAAGCAGCGTTGAGTAATACCGAAACCATAGCAATAGTAGTCCGAGAATGGAGCACGAATTTATTATTTAGATATAAAATAACGACACAAAGACTAACACCAAATTTCGCCAGAATCGTATGAATAGAAAATTTAAAAAAAATTGTTGAGTGCAGAAGCGTTTTACTGTACTATGAAAACTCTTACTTTCGAACAAAAAGAGGTAAAGACTTGAAACGTCTAGGGTGAGTTTGAGCCCTGAATGTCCCATTTGGATTCCAAACTACAAATATGATCGTTCTAAAGTATTGTATTTAGAATTATACTGCAAACGTTTATGTTCGTGCGAAATTTTGTATGGACCATATGATAACAAGATACAAAACGATATAAATAAATAAATATTTTTTTAGCAGAGCAGCGTTGAGCGCTACCGACATCATAGCAACAGTCCCACGATCGAGTTTGAATTTAGGATTTAGATTGAAATAATATTTTTCTGATTATTTACAAGATTTCTCTGGGTATTTTTCTTATCTGATTTTAGAAAAATGTATGTAAAGAATATGTAGTTTACTTCAATATATTCTTTTTCCACTCTTGATTGCCATTATGTAACGTAACAGAAGAAAGAAGGAGTCTTTCAAACATATATTTTGCATTTTCATGAAATTTTACGTGTCTTGGGAACGTCAGTTCTCCATTTGAGAGAAATCACGTCTAATCGACTTTCGGGTGATGAAACATATAATTCTGTGTTTTCTAATAACATGCACCTTCTTGTAGGTAGGGATTAGCAAAGGAATCTTCAGAAAGAATGAAGCGTGCCAAAATTTCTCCTGAATTCACGTCATGATTGACTTAATTTAGAAATTCGAAACTGATACTCGTTTGGCGACGTGCGTTGAACAGAGGGATTCAGAATTTCAAAATATAGTGTAACGTTATCATGTAGGCTTCCTAAATTTTTTTCCTTTGGATTTGAAGTGAACATGCGTTCCACTTTGCAACGGCCGTTGAACGCTGTGTACCTTGTCCTATTTGAACTCGGCGGGGACGGTTAGGAATTTTCAGACTAGTCGTGTCCTCTATATGAAACGCCGGCCCAGCTGCAACAGAGCAAGGCCGGATTCTGGACGAGGAGCGAAGAAGATGTTCGCTACACGCTCCTCCTCCAGTGAGCGTTGATGAGGTCACTGAATAGGGCGTTGGGATCAGGCAAGGAAAGAGTCCACCGCTGGTCTGGATCTCCAGCGCAGTTTCTGTGGAACAAAAGGAAAGATTGCCTCGAAATGATGGATGGGGCCAATTAGGGCTTCCAAATGAATGGTTGGTTCGCTCTTAATTAGGGAGACGGCGTTTCATTCTGAGCATGCGCAGCTGAACTATTCAGACAGGCTTGATGCTCATGTCTGTCTTTGACGCCAGTTACCATGTGATCCGCGTTGGAACGGTCGTTGAACGCTGTACCTTGCCCTATTTGAACTCGGCGGGGACGGTCAGTCAAGAATTTTCAGACTAGTCGTGTCTTCTATAGGATACGCCGGTCAAGCTGCAACAGAGCAAGACCGGATTCTGGACGGGGAGTGAAGAAGGTGCTCGCTACAATACTATCCCTTCAGGATTCGTGTAAGGTCATGTTAAGGTTCTTATTGTAATTTTGACTAATTCATTTAATTTTTGTTTGTTTATTTACTAAATTTCTTTATTAAAACTTTGATACGGTTATAGATTTTATCAAATGAGCACCTAAGCCATGTGTAGGCTGATAAGTGATCAAAGTTACTGATTCATTTATTATTATCATTATTATTATTATCATCATTATTATTATCCTGATACTCCAGATCCCTCAGAAGCTTTTCCAGCTTGTGCGAGTTAGGATTTCAGTTGTGTTCTGGGTAGGCTTTTTTACTGCGATCTTGCGCCACTTTAGATCACAGCACTATTAATTTTTGACCCAACAGTGAAATGGTGGCCGACACCCGTCCAACTAGAAATTTTTTTTTCACCTAAACAGGATTCGAACTCGGACCTTCCGGTCACTAGCCCAATGCTCTACCACTGAACTGTTCGCACTCATTGAATTTTTTATTGGGGTGTTTGATTTAATAAGGGATATCGAGGGGCCCTTCTGGCTCTCGGGATAAGCTTCATATTTTTGTTAATGTTATTATTTCTTGAATATATAGTTATTAGTTAGCTATTGGTATCTTATGATATTTTGTCTTTTTTTGTGTGGTATCGACCACTGCACTTTTCTTATAAATAATCGAAATTGGATTTTTGGGTGATATTTCTTTTTCTGTTACTCTTATAGAAGAGTACGCAGCTAATTTCCTTCAAATACACAGGCATATCTCTACCTGGCGCCCATTTTCCCAGTCTTACTCTTATTCTCACTGAGTTGTAGCCGCGAGCCTAATTGCCTTGTGACCGGCTTCCTCAAAGTCCCGTCAAAATAGTTTGGAACCCCATCAGCGAGGAGCAAGTATCCGAACACCCGTTTATGAGTAGGACATCAGCTCTTTGGATTCATATAATTTAGGCTATATTCGAAGTTTGATTACTATCTATTATCAAGGCCAATGTAGTTTGAACTTTAAACCAAGTACATTGAAAAATATATGACATCTATCGGATAATTTATTTACTTCTTAATTATTGCGCAAATTTATGTGAACAGATATCTGGAATCTTTTATTTTTAAGAATTTGCATACTATACTTTTTCAATAGATCATCTTATTTGAAATAAATAAATATCATCTTATATTAAAGCCTTGCTTGCGATAGTGAACCTTCTTTAAAAAGCATACCATCATTCCCTGTCCCTTTTAATACGTATACGGCTTGTAATCCCTACTATCCCTTCCCTACTAATCCCTACTATAATATTATAAATGCGAATGTAAGTTTGTTTGTTACGCTTTCACGCAAAAACTACTGAACCGGTCATCATGAAACTTTGTACATATACTCTTGAAGGTATTAGAAGTAACATAGGGTACTTTATATTTAAAAAAAAAAAAATTTTTTACGAAAGATAAAACAATTGTTTGTCAAAAAATCGTCAAATTTAGCTACTTCAGTAATGAAGTTTTACTATTATTATACCCTTACCCTTTATCTTTCATACTTATTTAATGACTCCACTGCGGGCGAAGCCGCGGGTAAAAAGCTAGTCCCTACTATCCCTACTAATATTATAAATGCGAATGTAAGTTTGTTTGTTACGCTTTCACGCAAAAACTACTGAACCGATCATCATGAAACTTTGTACATATACTCTTGAAGGTATTAGAAGTAACATAGGGTACTTTATATTTAAAAAAAAAAAATTTTTTTACGAAAGATAAAACAATTGTTTGTCAAAAAATCGTCAAATTTAGCTACTTCAGTAATGAAGTTTTACAGTCATGAAGTTTCAACCCTGAATACTGTAATACCGTCCCATTGTATTACCGGCGGTAACGAAATTATCTAATTCAATTGAATATAGTTTCAACTGTTTATAATTTTTCTATACTTATTGTGACTTTCTTCTGTCGTTACATTTTTCTATAGTTAATCTAATTCAATTGAATATAGTTTCAACTGTTTATAATTTTTCTATACTTATTGTGACTTTCTTCTGTCGTTACATTTTTCTATAGTTATTGTGACTTTCTTCTGTCGTTACATCCCTACTATCCCTACTAATCCCTACTAATCCCTATCCCTACTAATATTATAAATGCGAATGTAAGTTTGTTTGTTACGCTTTCACGCAAAAACTACTGAACCGATCATCATGAAACTTTGTACATATACTCTTGAAGGTATTAGAAGTAACATAGGGTACTTTATATTTAAAAAAAAAAAAATTTTTTACGAAAGATAAAACAATTGTTTGTCAAAAAATCGTCAAATTTAGCTACTTCAGTAATGAAGTTTTACAGTCATGAAGTTTCAACCCTGAATACTGTAATACCGTCCCATTGTATTACCGGCGGTAACGAAATTATCTAATTCAATTGAATATAGTTTCAACTGTTTATAATTTTTCTATACTTATTGTGACTTTCTTCTGTCGTTACATTTTTCTATAGTTAATCTAATTCAATTGAATATAGTTTCAACTGTTTATAATTTTTCTATACTTATTGTGACTTTCTTCTGTCGTTACATTTTTCTATAGTTATTGTGACTTTCTTCTGTCGTTACATCCCTACTATCCCTACTAATCCCTACTAATCCCTATCCCTACTAATATTATAAATGCGAATGTAAGTTTGTTTGTTACGCTTTCACGCAAAAACTACTGAACCGATCATCATGAAACTTTGTACATATACTCTTGAAGGTATTAGAAGTAACATAGGGTACTTTATATTTAAAAAAAAAAAAATTTTTTACGAAAGATAAAACAATTGTTTGTCAAAAAATCGTCAAATTTAGCTACTTCAGTAATGAAGTTTTACAGTCATGAAGTTTCAACCCTGAATACTGTAATACCGTCCCATTGTATTACCGGCGGTAACGAAATTATCTAATTCAATTGAATATAGTTTCAACTGTTTATAATTTTTCTATACTTATTGTGACTTTCTTCTGTCGTTACATTTTTCTATAGTTAATCTAATTCAATTGAATATAGTTTCAACTGTTTATAATTTTTCTATACTTATTGTGACTTTCTTCTGTCGTTACATTTTTCTATAGTTATTGTGACTTTCTTCTGTCGTTACATCCCTACTATCCCTACTAATCCCTACTAATCCCTATCCCTACTAATATTATAAATGCGAATGTAAGTTTGTTTGTTACGCTTTCACGCAAAAACTACTGAACCGATCATCATGAAACTTTGTACATATACTCTTGAAGGTATTAGAAGTAACATAGGGTACTTTATATTTAAAAAAAAAAAAATTTTTTACTAAAGATAAAACAATTGTTTGTCAAAAAATCGTCAAATTTAGCTACTTCAGTAATGAAGTTTTACTATTATTATACCCTTACACTTTATCTTTCATAATTATTTAATGACTCCACTGCGGGCGAAGCCGCGGGTAAAAAGCTATATCCCTACTATCCCTATCCCTACTATCCCTACTTCCCTATCCCTACTAATATTATAAATGCGAATGTAAGTTTGTTTGTTACGCTTTCACGCAAAAACTACTGAACCGATCATCATGAAACTTTGTACATATACTCTTGAAGGTATTAGAAGTAACATAGGGTACTTTATATTTAAAAAAAAAAATTTTTTACGAAAGATAAAACAATTGTTTGTCAAAAAATCGTCAAATTTAGCTACTTCAGTAATGAAGTTTTACAGTCATGAAGTTTCAACCCTGAATACTGTAATACCGTCCCATTGTATTACCGGCGGTAACGAAATTATCTAATTCAATTGAATATAGTTTCAACTGTTTATAATTTTTCTATACTTATTGTGACTTTCTTCTGTCGTTACATTTTTCTATAGTTATTGTGACTTTCTTCTGTCGTTACATCCCTACTATCCCTACTTATCCCTACTATCCCTACTAATATATCCCTACTTCCTTACTTAATATTATAAATGCGAATGTAAGTTTGTTTGTTACGCTTTCACGCAAAAACTACTGAACCGATCATCATGAAACTTTGTACATATACTCTTGAAGGTATTAGAAGTAACATAGGGTACTTTATATTTAAAAAAAAAAATTTTTTTACGAAAGATAAAACAATTGTTTGTCAAAAAATCGTCAAATTTAGCTACTTCAGTAATGAAGTTTTACTATTATTATACCCTTACCCTTTATCTTTCATACTTATTTAATGACTCCACTGCGGGCGAAGCCGCGGGTAAAAAGCTAGTAATATTATAAATGCGAATGTAAGTTTGTTTGTTACGCTTTCACGCAAAAACTACTGAACCGATCATCATGAAACTTTGTACATATACTCTTGAAGGTATTAGAAGTAACATAGGGTACTTTATATTTAAAAAAAAAATTTTTTTTACGAAAGATAAAACAATTGTTTGTCAAAAAATCGTCAAATTTAGCTACTTCAGTAATGAAGTTTTACTATTATTATACCCTTACCCTTTATCTTTCATACTTATTTAATGACTCCACTGCGGGCGAAGCCGCGGGTAAAAAGCTAGTAATATTATAAATGCGAATGTAAGTTTGTTTGTTACGCTTTCACGCAAAAACTACTGAACCGATCATCATGAAACTTTGTACATATACTCTTGAAGGTATTAGAAGTAACATAGGGTACTTTATATTTAAAAAAAAAATTTTTTTACGAAAGATAAAACAATTGTTTGTCAAAAAATCGTCAAATTTAGCTACTTCAGTAATGAAGTTTTACTATTATTATACCCTTACCCTTTATCTTTCATACTTATTTAATGACTCCACTGCGGGCGAAGCCGCGGGTAAAAAGCTAGTATTTTAATAAATCATTTAAGGGTTTATATTTCCTTCTTTGAATTGTAAATATCGTATCAAGTTAAGTATATCACCTTGACATCCAGCTTAAAGAAGGTGTTGCTTATTTATATTGAGCAAGCCGGTTATACTGTAACTCAGAAACTATTTGTGACTTTAAACATTAGCGCCCAATGTGGAGCCCAGAAATTACTACCCTTCTCTTTATTGTGTGCTCCAGGGCTCTGTGTGAGTCACTGGAAATAATATTTTGCTTTCTTTACCTTTTTTTTATTTTCATCTTCAACTTGTAGTTTGAAGTTTTAATTAAAATTAGAAGAGTACGTCTGTCGCTGGCTACTGCTACTGTGTTCGGATCCTTTTTCTTCGCTGACAAATTTTAATTTTTTTGTTTCCAAATTTTGATTTTTATTGAGGATCCTTTTGTTCAAAAACCATAATTAATTTGAACATTTGAAATATTGATTTATATTTTTCTTATTTATTTGCTTCTGCCATTGGAGTTGAGAATTTTAGTAAATTAAAATCTGTTATAATTGTAAAATGTTATTTATAGATAGCACGCCTTGAATTTAACATGAATCTTTCACTTAAAGATGAATTACTTTTTGAATTGAATGTTAAAGGTATTCTAGCATTGTCAACTCAAATAGTTGAAGATTTACGTACTTTATCAAGACCTTTATTAAAACTAGAGAAGGTTAATAGATCAGTTACATATCCTGGGTTCAAGGCAGCTAATTTATCGAAGAAATTCAGTATTATTGAGGAAAAGTTGACGAAATTAGGGAAGCTTATGTCATCAGTAGGAAACATCCATATTATATGTACTCGGTTAACTCATCTGTCATGTAGGCGTGATAATTTAGCATCAGTAGTGCTTGGTGATGACTTGAAGTTAAGGCTAGGGCTACAGTAGCAGATATTTTTAGGGGAGTTGAGATAGCTCTTATCCAACAGACAGGTATTTCAGATGTTGTCTAGTTTGGGAATGAATCATTCGAGTAGTTAGTCTGAATTTGGTGATTATGCTGCACAGTCAAATCAAGTTGGCAATAGTACCAGAATGTCGTTAGCAGCTGCGTATCCAACGACCTCTCCTAATCTTCAGAAGTGAAATGTGCAGTTTTCAGGTAACCCTATGTAAATTTCAGTTCATAAGAACTTCGTAGTGCTAGAGGAGTTACTGAGAAAAATTAATTTGATTCTGCTATTGATTCATTTACAGGCAAAGCATTGCTTTGGTCTAGGTCGAATAGGAATAGGCTTACCAATTGGAAATTGAATGAATTCAGTGTTTCGTCAATATGGCCAAGTTGATGAGGAGGTTAAGTTGAACATAATTGTATGTAATTTGGACCCATTCTATTCTACGTAGTTGCCATCCGTTGCTGATATGTGCGAACTTGAAGATGCTTTATTGCAGTTGGAACAGAAGAAATTCTGCGCAGAATATTAGGTACCATCTAACAGATGTCGTCAAGCTTACGTTGATCCAGATTTCGCCCAAATATCTGCTGGCCATTCCTCGGGTTCAGGTTCTAGAACTCGTCGGCAACCTGTATCATCAATACAGCCTAAATGGCTTTCAGTTGATTCAACTTCTCAAAATTTTCCACCTGTAGGTTCTTCTAGGGCTTGTTGAGAATTACCAATGTTTGGGACATACTCTTAGGAAGTGGTCAATGCCTTAACAATTATTATGCTATCGTTGCCGTAAGCACGGCTTCACGAGTAGGAATTGCCCCCACTGTTCTTTAAACTCAAAACGGGACAATTGAGCGGTCGTAATATTGCGCCGAACCAGAGTTTTCGACCGACTGATACCCTTAATGGTTCTAATGACCATCGAAAATCCCTTAATAAAATTAGCGACCCCATTAGTGATAATAATGGTAACTTTGTAATTTTAGATTTTATTATTGCTCACTGTCCCAATGATCAAAGACCATATCTGAATGTAACAATTTTGGACTATAAATTTAGAGGATTGTTGGATACGGGTGCTTCGCGTACTATAGTGAGTAGTACCGACTACCAAAGTCTTTTAAAGTTGGAGTTCAGGTTGACTCCACGTACTATTCAGTGTACCGTAGCAAACAGTCAGACCTGCATTTCTTTGGGTTATGTTAGAGTTCCCATGTGTCCGAAAGGCTAGTTAAATGAATTGATGTTCTGGTAGTGCTAGGACTTTCTCACACTCTCATCCTCGGTATTGACTTTTGGAAGGCTATGTAAATTGTTCCTAACCTCAACAGAGACGTATGGCATTATTCTGATCAAGTACCTGAAATAAATATCAATTGCTTACGGGATTCCCCTGCACTGAATGAAGAACAACAACTTAAGTTAGATAACTTGGACAGTTCTGAGTTTAAGCAGATATGTGACAAGTTGGGAAAGAGTTAAGTGGGTGAACATACTATTGAAGTAGAACTAGGAGTTCAACAAATTAAACAAAGGTATTATCCGGTAAGTATTGATGAGCATCTAGAGAAAATGTTGAAGGATGATATTGTAGAGCCTTAGAAAAATGGTTGGTCTTCTCCTGTTTGTCTGGTCAAGAAAAAAGACAACTCTTATAAATTCTGCGTAGATTACCGTCGCCTCAACAGGATGACAAAAAAAGATGCTTACCCTATGCGCAGCATTTCGACCATTTTAGATCTTCTTCGGGGGCCTAAATATATTAGTTTCATGGATCTTAAAGGCGCTTTCTTCCAAATTGAGGTAATACTAAATTCTTGCGATTTTACCGCATTTTCTATAACTGGTAGTGGTTTGTTTCAGTTCAAGCGCAGGACTTTCAGTACGACTGATAGTCCTGCGACGTTTCAGCGCCTTACTGACTCTGTTTTAGGCGCTGATTTGGAACCATACATGGCATACATGGACTTCATCATAATTATAGCTCCAGATTTCGAAAATTACATGAAAATCTAGGAAATTGTGTTCGATTGGTCAATTTCCGCTGGTCTAGTCGTCAGTAGGAAGAAAAGCCAATTCTGCCGATCTGAACTTAAACATCTTGGCTATGTTGTCGAATCGTGCGGTCTGATACCAGATCCAGCTAAGGTCGAGGCCATACTGAACATTTCTCCTCCCCAGGGGGTGACCGAAATACGTCGTTTTGTAGGAACAGCCTCTTGGTATCGTCGATTTGTGCTTTGTTCTTGTTCTTTTCGTCAACTGAAAGATAGCTTGGCAACCACCCCCTTTTTGTTTTGCCCCGATTTCACGAAGTCTTTCATCTTGCAGACCGATGCGAGTTCAAATGGACTTGGCGCTAAAAAACGGAAAATAGAGAGCACGTTATTGATTATTTTTCAAGGACTCTCATTCGAATAGAGAGAATCTACTCTACTACCGAACGAGAATACTTGGCCGTCATTTGAGTATTTGAAAAGCTAAGGCATTATTTGGAAGGCGTTCATTTTGTCGTGATCACTGACCACCATTCTGTGCTTTGGCTTAACAATCACAAAGATCCTCAGGGTAGGTCAGCTCATTGGAATTTACGGCTGATGCTGTACGATTTCGAGGTCATACACCATAAGGGTAAAGATAACATCGTACCTGATTTCCTGTCTCGTTCTCTTTCTGATGATTACGTGAATTCCAAGGTTTAAAATTTCGCTAACGTTTATTGTATGTCTGGAGAGTTCAACAGTAGTAATTTCGCTAAAACAACAAAATTAGAAGTAATTTTATGAAAGACCCCCTGTTATCTTTTGATCACCAGACGATTCAGTTTATCAAAAAACCTGCATGTACTGAATTTCTTGTGAATTCACCCAATTTTGACAAAAATATCGCTAGTTTATTGAATTTTGGTGGTCATGTTGAAGAAGCTCTAGCGCCCATAGAATGCATTTTAGAACCTAAGTTGATATAAAGTTTTCTTCATATTTTAACCTCTAGAATCACTCCCTGAAACATGGTAATGGAACTTTCACCATTTTCGATTAGTAGGGCATCCTCCTTAACGTTGGAATGTGAATTGGAATTATTCTAATCATATATGAGGCGCTGATAGCCAAAGCGGACCATCCAGCGTTGAAGTTTTTGTATACTTGTTCCAGAAAACAGTGTCCTAACGCTTTGCCTAAATGTCTGAAAATATTTTTGGTGCAAAATTTGAATATCGCAGACATTGCAGATTACAAAATTATTTTTAAGGAAAACGAAAGTGCGCCGTTCCTTAAAACAAGCCTGTAAAAACTTCATTGATCCAATTTTTTTGTACTTGTAGGACAGTCCACCCTGGTTCTCAAGGCCTCATATCCTGATAAAAATAATTTTGCGAACTTTTAATCCTAAGATTTTCGCTAAATTTCACATGAACTTTGAAGCCGTAATTTTTCAACAAGTACTTATAAGTTTCAATTCGGTCAGACCACCATTTTCGGAAATATTGGGAGAGAATTATTCAAATTGATAGGTATATCCTTTATGGAATATTTGAATATCAAAACAGATTTAATTTGTTAGTCTCCTAGAATTTTAATTTCAAAAAATGTATTCAAAAAACTTTTAGAATTAAATTAATGTCTTATAAGCACTGCTCATATTTAAAAGACGTATAAACTCGAAACTCCATATATCATATGGAGTTAAAAAACCGATTCTTATTATTTTACTTTATGGAATAATTGGGTGGATTTTGCTCATTCTCGAATTCTACCTTCGTAATCAATCTCCAAATCTGCTCTAAATATATGGAGTCTCTAAGTCGTTCCTTTCGGAAAGAATTATTGATAGTTTGACTTCTTAAAAGGCTTGTGTTATTATTACATATAGGAGCTTCGTCAATATTATCCTAAAAGGGGACATTTCTTGATATCAAAAACCATTATCATGTCATTTCATACCTCTGTGGGACAACCCCAACTCCTTAAATTTGAATAAGAATGATTGCCGAAAAGATCTTTGTCCTCTAAGTATGACACTAATATTCTCTTTCATATCGGATCATTCGTTTAAGTAATATTCGACTTTGAAAATGAACTATCACTCAATTTACCTCGAACATAAAATAATTACCAATATCAATGTGATACAGCAGGAGGATAAAATTTGATGGAAAAAACGAGATAAGTGTTTTGATTACTTTAATCCAATATTTGCTCAAATTGATCCGTACCAGCTTTCATGAAATGGTATAAATTCGGTCCGATTTCCATCACTTGCTCCCGAATTTTTCGGAAGTTATTCTGCTATGTGCATTAACAATAAAATTATAAAATTCATGAATTATGGTTTCAGATGTTTGTAGATATATATGTATATATATATATATATATATATATATATATATATATATATAAATATATATATATATATATATATATATATATATATATATTATATATATATATATATATATATAATATATATATCTTACAGGGTACTCTAAAAGATCCGGGATGTTACGTAGTACTCTAAGATCTGGGGTTATACGGAGTACTCTTAAAGATCTAGGGGTTTACGGATGGAATTATACGAAGAAATGAAAAGAGCGCTAACCTTTTTATCGTGATCGTCTAGTGGCGGCCGAATAGGACATAACGTTGTGTGGGCAACCCAAATTACACCTAACGAGAGCAAGGAAACACTGACGGGAGGTTCAAATATTTGAAACACAATAATACCAGAATAATATATTTTTATTAATAATGTTCAAAAGCAAAAACCATCAATAAATGGAAACACATTCATCAGCCTGTGGTTAAATCTACTCTACGCAGTGGTTCGCAAATCGCCCTAGTGAAACCAATAGCGCCCCGGGTCTAAATGACTTATTACTACATATTGTTAGGTCGGTATTCGCTCAAATCAGATATCATTCTTATGCAGCGGAAAGGGTAGAGTTATGCAGGAAAAGGGGGATACAGCCAGCATGCGCACCTTCAACTGTACTTCCGGTAATCAGTGCTGAACCTCAATTACAAGGGGTAAGCTTAAATGGACAGTAAGGTAAGGGTAATTGTGGCATGCCCAGGAGTTATCCTTGAAGAGGGGATCTAACATAATTCGAGTCGACCGGAGAAGTTACTAACAAAGGAACTGTATCTGACCTCCTCGGGGTGACAAGGCCCAGGAAAGCTCAGATATTACTGAAGAACGAACCGAACACTACCTGAAGGGTTACGTAAACTAATCCCTGGGGACATCACAATACCTCGGAACAATTATCTAGCAATCACTCACACATTCTCACAGTAGCGTTGGATATCTGGAGTTATTTACTTTCTCTATACGAAATGTTGTCCTCTACCAGGACTACCCAGCAATTTACCCTAAAGGACGCCACTGGTTTACATGGAATACAATCTCTCAAAGTAAGCGGGCACATGCATATAACAAATATGTAACACAACTAGGACATAATAACATAGATACAGTACCCCATCACCCAGGCGTGTTAATGGACGTTACAATAAGAACAAACAAAAAAATGGGTATCCACGGCATCACACAAGAGTACATAAAAATCCGTTACATATCAAGCACCGCAATTAGTAAGAAAATATAATACAAATCCCGATTAGCAAGTATTACGCAGATAAAGAACCACTATTTACAAATACAGCAAAAAGCAATCAGACATCGAAAGAAAGTATACAATACAAACAGAAAACTTGTGAGGGTCGCTTTAGTTCTGTACAAAGGCAATGCAATTTAGTTTTTATATAAATATATATACTGGAGTAACTGGTATCTCCCGATTTTGTACTTTAAACTCTGTCTATTTAATTTTTAATGGAAACTCTGGAGGAGTTAGTGATTCCAGTTGGTTGTGTACTAAGCCGGTACTTTTTACCCACGACGACCACTGGTTGTTCGTTTTTTGGTTTTAAGCATTTCGCTCATTTTGTCTTTATAACTGATTTTGACTAACGGTCATTACAGCACTTCCGAAGGTTTGTGGTAGGAGTTGTTGAGGTAGCGACTTTTGATTAAAGGAAGTCCCTTCCTGTCCAGCAGCTTCAACTCGGATCTTGGTAATGTTTTCTTGTAAATTATTATAAATCCGCATATTTTCTGTTAATATCTTTAGTTGAGTTGGTTTTGTTTTCGTTGATTTTAGTTTCACCTTATCTCTAGCTGAACATGTCTATATCCAGCCTTCTTCAGCGACTGGATATCTTTTACTTTTGTGCTGCCTGAAAAAGTCACTTTGTTTTCAACTCTCATATTGTCGGTATCTAGTTACCTTCAGCGACTAGTTATCTTTTATTTTGCTTTTAAATTATATGGTCTGTATCTTACCGCCTCAACAGCTGGATATCTTTGCACTATCTTTCAAATTTAACCCTTCAGGATTCTTTGTTTAGGTTTCTTTGCAGTGTTGTTGGTTTACGCAGATCGTCGGTGATCTATGCTCACCTCGTGTGGAAGATCAGGGGGAAAGTCACACTTTAATTCCGCCATTTAAATCCAAGAATTTTGAAATATTGACTTTGCAGATCCATCTGTAGTATTTTTTGTCAAGTCTCAATTGCAGTCCTTCCTCCTTCCGCTACAGTCCCTAATTTGCGCCGAATTACGACGTAATTATGATTTCTTTATTAGATCACGTCCATTTTGAATATTTTTGTTGAATCTTATTGATAAGGTAGTAGAGTTGAACGTATTGAAGTTGAATTGCCGGACATTCGTAGTGAAAATATAGTGTTAATTTATTCTGGATTATTCTAAATATTGTTTATACCAGGATATAATTATTGGTGCCTTAGATTTCGGTTTTGAAGTTATATTGGGCCAATAAAATCGATTATTTCGGATTAACCAGTAGGCCAACTTCTTTTGATTCTTTATTTGAATCGTATCAGAAGGATCATCGGATCTATCATCTGATCTAGTCTTAAAGCGAGTATAATTCGTATCATTTCCAGTACATTTCGACTTTAAAACATACTACTCTGTCAAGAAAGTACAGGGAATTTTCAATTAAAACAACATTTTTACATTTAATCGTCAAAATTTATTGGGTCGCCTTCAAAATAGGCTCCATTTGCTCCAATACATCTATGCCAACGGCACTTCCAATTATCGAAACATTTTTTATAGGCGCTTTCCGGGATGGACTTTAGCTCTTGCGCCGAATTTTGTTTTATGGCTTCTATCGATTCAAAACGGGTGCCACGAAGGCGAAATTTTAGTTTTGGGAAGAGGAAAAACTCGCAGGGAGCCAAATCCGGCGAATATGGTGGTTGCTGAAGCACGTTTGTTGAGTTTTTGGCGAGAAAGTCAGTCACAATCGTAGCTCGGTGAGAAGGCGCGTTATCGCTCAACGTAATTACCCATAGTAAAAATCGGCACGCACTCTGACATCGACTGACTTAATCAGCTGTTGCAAACACACTAGTTGACAGATCCCGCTCAAGCTTGGCATAGTAATTAAGGACAGTGGTACCAACCTATGAAAAAAATATTTTACCTGCCTCATTGCCCCGCCAGATTTAAATCGATAATTCCCGGTACTTTCTTGACAGAATGTATATTCAACAGCTTTCTGATAATTGACTTAATTGAGAAATTAGAAACTGATAATCGTTTGGCGACATGCATTGAATAGAGGGATTCAGAATTTCAAGATATAGCTTGGACCCCATCAGTGAGGAGCAAGGATCCGAATACCCGTTTAAGAGTAGGCCATCAGCTCTTCGGATTCATATAATTCGAGCTATATTCGAAGTGTGATGACTATCTATCATCAAGCTCAGTGTGTTTTCAACTTTAAACTAGGTATATTGAAGAATATAGCTATTGGGTAATTTATTTAGTCCTTTATTATTGTGCAAAATTATGTAAACAGATATATGGGATTTTTTATTTTTGATTATTTGCATACTATTCATTTTGATTTTATGTGAAATAAATAAATATCATCTTATTTTAAAGCCTAGCCTGCGATTGTGAACCTACTTTAAAAAGCATACGGTCATTCTCTTCCCGTTTCAATGAGCATACAGTTTGTAAATTTTTAATAAAGCATTCATTTCCTCCTTTAAATTGTAAATCTTCCACACCCTAAGTTAAGCATATCATCTTGGCATCTAGCTTAATGTCCATTTATAACGAGCTAGCTGGTGATACTGTTACTCTGAAACTGTATGTGAAATCATTGCATCTATGATCCAAATATTATTGAATTTTGCTTATGGACTTGTGATCATTCAATTGTGATTTTTTTTGTGGGGTCCAATGCAAAAACTGAGATTAGATTAATAGCAGTATATAAATTAATTAGTGTAAGAGCGGATATGTTATCTGAATATCTAGTTAGCTGTAATGTATATGCACACCAAAGATAACGCTTGTGTTGAGTCTTACCTCTTGGGTGAATGTAAATTCCACAGATCGGAAGGAACAAAGTACTTGAGAAAATATGAAAATTTAAGAACGAAAAAAGCCAGGAGGACACGATTAGAAGTGGATAGGATAAAGAGAGTTATTATAAAACTGATGCACAAGCTGAAAAATAAATAATATGAAAGGAAACAGAGTATAAACAGAAATACAAAGCGAAGAACATGATAAAGAAAATACGAGAACTGAAGACTATATAATCAAGACAACGACCAGATAATTATAATAACTAATTCAGCTACGTGGAACAAGGAATAGTGAAAATACAACTTAATATAATGTTTGATTAAAATAAATTAATCCGTCTGATCTGTACCAAAAATCATTAATAAATAGTATGAGCTATGGTAATAGAAAGTTCTAAATATCGAGGTAGTGTAATACATATCTGTATAACAATTCTATACTCGAACAAACTCGACAGGGTTTTGTAGATCACAGATCACAAAGACATATGCACGTGATTGGTTTTCGAGAAAACATTTCTTTACTTGAATTAATACGCAAAGGTATATCTTGTATGTATTTTGCATACTCTAGATAGCGTTAGTGTATTATAATTATCTTAGAGTCTCTGTGTATGTATTTTGCATACTCTAGATATCGCTAATGTATTAGTAATATCTTTGGAGTCTCTGTGTATAGCGAATATAGATACTGGACAGAGTTGGAGTCCTAGCATACATTGCGCTGACGAAAACTAATCAAGTTGAACGTGTGCATGTCTGCAATTTGCCTCTGTGATCTACGAAACCCTGTCGAGTTTGTTCGAGTATATAATTGTTATACAGATATATGTTACACTGTCTCGATTTCTAGAACTTTCTATTACCATAGCTCATACTCCTTATTAACAATGCTTGATTGTTTCGGTCTTCAATTGATGGAAATTTATCGTAAATGATTTAAAGTGAAACAAATATTAGCGGAAATAAAGTATTTTACTTTGAGTCTTATTGTAAATATAATATTTGACATTATGATCAGAATGTCCCAAAAGACAAGAAGAAAGACAAAATGACAAGGGAAACAAGTGAAAAGACCGAATGAATAAATGAGAATCATTGAACGTATATAAACGAAATATTGGTGGATAAGTAGAGCGATACAAAAACGAAGAATTACGAGACGAATAAAATAGCAAGGGTCAAATGAAATAACACTAGTGAACATATTAAATAGAAGAAACGGAGAAAAAGACAAAAACACTCGATCAAAAAGTTCAATTGAATAAAGACTGTGGTTGTTATAAAGAATGTGACAGAACAAAAACAGGTTATACAAAAGCTGAAAGAGGACATTTATAAGGATAAAGAATATTATACCTATCAAGGAGGATTAAATTATTTTCCAATGCGTAGACGAATCACAAACGATATATTAAATGAGACACTAACAGAAATTATGATTTCATACTCAAACCGAATAAGAAAATTCTACTTTACTACTCACCGACATAACAAATGGATACACAAACGGAAAAATTCTACAACCGATAAAAGACAAGAATAACGACATCAAACAGGGGATTGAAGAAAAATTCAACTAGTACACCAAGTAACATAAATAGAGGTTAATTCTTCATAGAAGGTATATAAAATTATTTAAATATTTTAATATTAGCCTTCTACATTATTCAAATATTTTAAAAATTTTAAAATTAGCCTTCTACATATTTAATTCCAAAAGATTATATTTAATTATTATAACTTTTGAAAATAAATTAAAATAATGTCGTATAAGTACCACTTATATCATGACATATAAAATAAACATTCATTATAAGACATTCGAATGGTATAACAAAATCCAATAAATAAAAATTATTAACCAAAATCCTATAAATTAAATATTTTGAATAGACAAAATTTTGTTTCTGCTGATCAATCTTATGAAAACCAATATCTTTCAAGACTATCCAACATAATCTTAAGAATTTCATCACAAAACTATCATTTTGGTTAATAATTTTTATTTATTGGATTTTGTTATACCATTCGGATGTCTTATAATGAATGTTTATTTTATATGTCATGATATAAGTGGTACTTATACGACATTATTTTAATTTATTTTCAGAAGTTATAATCATTAAATATAATTTTTTGGAATTAAATATGTAGAAGGCTAATTTTAAAATTGTTTTAAAAATTTTTAAAATATTTAAATAATTTTATATACCTTCTATCAAGAATTAACCTCTATTTATGTTAGCCTTCCACATATTTAATTTCAAAAGATTATATTTAATGATTATAACTTCTGAAAATAAATTAAAATAATGTCATATGAGTAACCACTTATATCAAATGACATATGAAATAAACATTAATTAGAGACATTATTTATTGGATTTTGTTATACCATTTGGATGTCTTATAATGAATGTTTATTTAATATATCATTTGATATAAGTGGTACTTATATGACATTATTTTAATTTATTTTCAGAAGTTACAATCATTAAATATAATTTTTTGAAATTAAATATGTAGAAGGCTAATATTAAAATATTTAAATAATAGTACACCAAGATATTAACGAGACGAGCATTCAGAAAATATCATGATTCGGTTTGTACTTATTTGTAACTGTGAAGAAATCGGGTAAGCTCGCTCTTAAAATCTCTTGATGAAGCGTCCCATGATATGTGCATAAACGACTTTAGTGTTTGGTCTAAGCTCTGATTCCTTCGCCAAGTACTGTGTATATAGGTGCCCGGCTACATTGCATTATTTGCGGATTAGAGCATTGAACTTATGAGCTGTTAACAAGCATCAAAACATGGATCGAAGATACCTATTAGATCAAGAACATATTAGCATTTAAATAACAGCATCCAATATAGGGGCATTGCACTCCTATATTGGATGCTGTTATTTCTATGCGCCATAAAAATTCACATATGTCCTAAGTGTAATAAATAAATCTTTTTAATTTCGAGTTTAGTTCCTTTTTGAACTCTTTTCAAGATGGTCGAAATACCGAAATATCTATAAATATAGGACCGATAATATGGTCATCTATTATACCTGCCCAAATGTTCACCTTTTGAGGATACTGAGTATCAGTCTCAAGCATCCAGTGATGATTCTCCGCTGACCAGTATCCTCAATTTTGTCTGTTTCACTGCCCGTTCAATGTAAATGTTGATTCATCAGAAAGAAGAATTGTACTAATAGCTATTTCATTTCTATTCAAGTTCTACGATCTGGATCGTCTTCTGTTAGCTCCTAGACAAAAATTATTTTATATGTAGTTTGTCTTAGTGGAGACACCTTATTACCGTTGTATGACTTCAATATAGAAAAAAGTTAACAAAGCCAAGATCCATGAGCGTACCGATAAATGGTTTTCTCAATTTAATTGATAGTTAGTTCAGAAATTTCATAAGTCTTTATTCAGGTTATTTAAAAAATACTATTATTTAACGCTTGATAAATTATTAATTTCATTATTTCATCCAGTATTATTCATAATGAACCATACCTGATATAGTTCGTTGAAGCAGGTTATTAAATAATGTGAAAATATACAGGCTGTTCTATTTAATATGAAAAGAATGGACTGTGCTGGAATTACGCGAATCACCCTGTATATTTAAATTTATGCTTAAAAAGCGCACCATCGAATTTGAAAGTTGACGTGTTCCACTGTTTTTATAATATAGTAACGTAAAGACAAAAACAATTTTATTCCATAAGTGGTTTCCACACTGTATGAATTACACAAGAAACATTATGAAAAGCTACTACCCACTGAGGTTAAACCTCTTGATTTAAACTCACGCAAGTACAATTCGACATGCAAATAAGTGACTATGACGTCACTTGAACTATTTTCTTATTGAAGGCTAAATCGTCAAATATGTCTATTCTCTCGAGATGAATGCACATTGTGTTTTAAAAAAATAGAACCCAGAACAATCCGTTTCAACAATCTGCAATTTCGGAAATAAATCCTACAAAGTTAAAAACATCACAATAAAATTGCCGCAAATTTGTCAGACTTTCACTATTGATCTTCATCTATTCTCATGAAAAAGAAAACCCTCTCATTTCGCCGCGCAGACAAAAGACAACTAAATAACTCAAACGTCAACTCCATGTAGACAATCATCTTTGACAAAACGTATACAAATAATATATATGAAATTTGAATATAATTCCAGATACTAATTCAAATCAAACCGGTATTTTAAATTGACAGTGACATTGATTAAACACCAAATGACGAAATTTCAAATGAAAAATAGTAAAAAGCATTGACGTGACAAATATTTTTGGTTCAGTTGTTCATTCCCCTGAAAATTGCGAATGTTTAAACTTGTTCTCCAAGATAAATAAAACACAGAATTATGTATTATGTCTTCCGAAAGTCAATTAAATGTCATCGCTAGCAATTTAAGAACTATTAAAAAATACATGGTTAAAAGGTTCCATCCTTCTTCTTTCGATCGGCATATTGAATATTGACAAGGAGTAGTGGAAATTGAACAAAATTTCATATATTTTTCATACGTTGGTCGCAATCGAATAAAAAAAATTTCAAAAATTCCAACGAAAATTTTGTCTTCGTGTCAAAAATTTTATTAAATTGGTATGCACTTGATGGAAATTTATTCCAATTAAATTATATAATAAATTATGGAAATTGTGTTCATCCCAGAAAATTTCAAGCGTCTAGGCCACGTCGTTAGGAAAAAAGGATTTTTAGCTCCAGTAGTCCGTCTGAAAGGCCGCACCCCTCTAAAATTGACATAAATTTTTCCATTGATATTTTACTCCGGAATTCAAAATTTGATGTCGTTCGGATCAGTAACCATTGGAAAAATCAGAAGAATGTTTGAATATTAATAATTGCGAAACAATTGAACCGATTTCGCCCATTAAGAAGCTCAACCGAGATATTTAAACACCTACTCTGAATGTGGAATTATTTTTTACTTCGAATTCTTCATCACCGCTCTCACTTTATTCTTTGAGTCCACTTTAGGCTAAAAATTAGAAAATTAAATACATTTGAGCGAAGCTGTAGAACGCTGTTGCCTAGAATAAGTTTGTAAACAATATCACAAAACTGGTTTCATTACATTACATACGCAACAGGGACAGAAAATTTTTACTTCTTATAAACATTCATGGTCGATTGTGAAAAATTCTTTAATACAACTGAACCCTCTTCAAATCTCTTTTTTTTCGTGAAATTATTATCCACACCACTGGATACTTTGGAATTGTCTAAAAATATTCTGAAGCTGATGTTCGACTTACTGGTTAGAGTTCTCGATATAGCTCTCCGAGACTGCGGAAGATTTCCATCCCCATGTTGCATCTACATTGTTATGTTCCCACCAGAATATACCAGCAGCCGAAAATCTAGGAAAGCATTACCCATTCCGCAATTGTGATTAAACTGATCTACCCGCTGGGCCTATGATTAGTCAGCACGCTTAAATGAAGAATTCCCTCTTTTGTTTCCAGTATAGACTGGTAGCTTCGAAGCACTATCCTACTTCGACTCACTATGCACTGTCAGTGTTCGAGTTATTTGAGACGCAATTCACACGCCGAAGGAACTTCTTACTTTCATCGTTCATTCGATTATTCTTGGTCCAGACCCGTCTTGGACTCCCCAATCGATTCGGTTTCAAGCCCAGCCGAAGTAGAGTCGAGACCCCTAAACCCCCGAGTGTAGTCCTGGACTACCCAGGATCAAGAACTACTACTTTGAATGGAAGAATACTTTTCTAGCCTAGCATGCTTTCAACTACTGTCTCCAAGAGTCCAACACCAATCTGGGTGGCCAAGAGTACGAATACACCTGTGTGCATCCACCCATCCCGTGGTAGCCTTGTTTCCAGAAGGAGCCTAGAAAGCTATCGGTTGCCAAGAGGACTTCCACTCGATGCTAGAATACACGAACTCGAGTAAACTAACACGTGATTATGTCCCTCCCCTTACAGGTAGCACATATCTATTGCTGACGTATTGACCCTTACAGACAGACTACCTGAAATCGGGTAGAACCACGCCAGTTTTATGGATGTCCACCCCGAAAAAGCAGTACCCTGTATAGTCTTTTGCATAGGCTTTTTTCAGAAAAGTAGCAATTTCTTCTGGTTGTTTACGGAACTTGTGAATACCAATGAATCGTCTGTGTGCTTTATGATTCGCATACTTAGAAGAAACACCGATAATTCAAATTGTATGGTCTGGAGGCTGTATATTTTCTGTGAAAGCTTAAAAATGGTATTAATTTAACAGGAAAGATCTTCATTTGTTTGTCTCAGTATTTGGTAACATAATTAGCAATAAATCGTCCATATCATTTATATCCTCCGTTTACATTTGCAAAAGCTCATCAAGTCTACAAGCCCTATCAACAGAAACAGTATGTACAAACTGAAATATTAATTGAAAAATAGTTCTTCAATCCATAATAGATACATTTTCAGAATATTTCGTGCTTGAATACAATTTATTTGAGGCGTCTGATAGAGATTTCTCGATTTCTTCTAGTTGAAAAACATTTCTTTTATGGAATTATCTGAGTGCCGCTTCAACAAAGCTCCTAAATTCAGCGATTCTGCCAAGTCAATTTTATTTTTTATGTTAAGGGTAAATTTCAACGAAAAGGTTATAATATCAGTCTTGATTCTATATTGCAGAGAATGATATGCAGAAATTACAATGCTAAATGTTAAGCTTGAATATGTATAAAACAAAGTACATGACATTTTCTCTAATATCTAGCGAGCAGCCTACTGAGATCATATTCCGTATACATAAACAAAGCTGCAATAACAATAACAGAAATTGTTCCTGTCCTTCTATAGAAAAAACTGAAACTATGAATTATCTGGAAATTTTGATTTACTAGCACTTGCGGTGGGATAAACAGACTTTCAGTGTTGTTGAGAGATCGCGACTTCTCCTCTACAAATTCTATAAGCTATTAGATATTCTTTCTAGGAAAAACTTATTAATTGTATACAAATCATTGGCTGAGTCAATTATACATTATTGCTTGATGGTGTGGGGTGGTACTTTTAACAATTCATTAGGATATTTGCATACTAGCCAGAATTCAATAATTAAAATCATATATAGGAAAGAAAGGCGTTTTCCAACTGACCAACTGTATCTGAAGACAGGGATACTCAATGTGAGATCTATATATAGTTACCAATACCTGATATGAATGTTCACGAATATAAACAAGTTCATCATTAATACAGTTAAAGCAACTAGATCTACCGAAAACCGAAACGGTGGAATCCTACATTTCAGAAAAGCACATACACATCATTTCCTTTTTTATTTTGGTCCAAAATCTACAGCCTGCTTCCCGAACATCTGAAAAATGTGAGCAACATCAGATAAATTAAAAGTGTCCCTGCAAAAACTATTTTATAAGAGATCCTTTGTTTTTTGATATTTTCTAGATGACTCTGGTGAACTTTTGTTTTCTCTCTTTTGCTGCCTCTTCTTCTGTCCTTCTGAATGTTGAAGAGGATTTTTTGGAGTGAATAGTGAATTGGTTTTCTCTTCTTTGTACATCACAAAATACCTAATACTGTTAATAATGTTTTTATAAAACTATGCTACTCTCAAACTGATCATGATTACACCTCATCCAAGGGCGGGTGAGGGGCACAATACAGGCAATATACCTAGGTGCATTTCGCCGTCCGGGATGGTATTAATTGTAAAAAGAAATTGTACTCACACAGAAAACAAATGAATATTATGATTTGAAGTAAAACACTTTATTTCCGCTTATTTTTATTTTTCAACCACAATTGTTTCGTCAATTACATATTGACTTCGTCAGGTGAGTATGGTTACTGAAATAAAGTGTTTTACTTCAAATCATTTACGATGAATTTCCGTTAAGTAGAGACCGAAACAATCAAGAAATAAATATTATTATTATCATTTGAAAATTAGGCAGTCAGCTCGTTTTGATGGAAGGATCCAACATTTTTTCCATCTATATTACATGAATCTGCTATACATACTCGAAGGCCAGTTCCCATATAGTTTTGACTTCGCCGGTAATTCAGTTCCATCTCTCGCGTCACGTGTTTTATATTAGGTGATATTTGTTTTCAATCGCACCAATTTGGAGCAGTTGATGGACGATTTCTCAAAAGTGACAATGACACTAAAATAGACACAAACATTGAAGTAAACATCATCTACGGTAAACGAATTGGCGGTGTGAAACACGATGGTGGAATTGATTCATCAACTACATCAATAAATCTTTTTTTTAACTGAGACCATAAAGTGCCTTATAAACTTTGTGTGATTTTGTTGTGAGCATAGAACAAAGAGTACCTTGGATAGTAGATATACATATATACTATATATACATATAGTACCTATATGAATGTTCCTGAAAATCACATAGTTCTGGAGATTGCATCTGGTAAGTCTATTTATTGTTAATTGATTTTATTATTTTTTATATGTAAATTTGATTTGGTCTTATCTGAATTTGAATTTGAATTATTTTTTGAGGATGTGCTACATGTTATAAATATATTAAATATTTCAAATCAATTAGTTTTTGAGAAATTCTTAAAATAATGTTTTATATTTTTGAGAAAGAGTTAGTTTTCATAAATATAGGATCAGAAAACAATACATTTTGTAAGGAACAGGGC
This sequence comes from Megalocaria dilatata, assembly GCA_034642435.1. Taxonomy (NCBI): domain Eukaryota; kingdom Metazoa; phylum Arthropoda; class Insecta; order Coleoptera; family Coccinellidae; genus Megalocaria; species Megalocaria dilatata. Next base: position 77,315,705 of record CM067855.1, on the reverse strand, counting down.
TTCCTACGTTTGTCTGAAGAGTTCAGTATGCATGCCTGGAACGAAACAAAAAATACTGAATTGTTTCAGCCATTACTATTTGGTAGTTGATCATAATTGAAACAAATTGTAGAAATTACCATGTTTTACTACCAATAAAAATATATTTTACACATTTTCTTGTGATTCGAGTTTCGGGAAATGAACTATCCCATCATCAGACAACTGAAGACTTAACAGTGGTACAGAGGTATTTAAACAAAAAGGATAAATATTTTGAATATTTTAATAGATTCTAGATAACACCTAATAGTGGTACAGAGGTTTACAAGCGGAACGTGATAAAAACCCGGTTAAAAAAGAGGGCCTTCTAACAGATATCGGAATGTCGGCAATCGACAAAGAAGGTTATTAAACAGATGGCACCCATTTAAATATCTCAAATAATTTTTGGGTTTACATAGCTCCGTACAGTCATTCATTATTTTTACGTTATTTTGTTGTTCATCTCAAATATTTGGATTTACATAGCTCCATACAGTCATTCATTATTTTTTTTAATTATTTTTATTGTGAACGAATTTGAAAATTTCAATAATCAAGTTTCTTTTCATTTGAATCTACATGTAAAATTTTCTTGAGATTTCCTTTTGTCAAAAGGAATTACTGTTTTCTAAAGAATGAATGGCAAAAGTTGAATTTTTGTTTACTTTTCATTAAATTCATACAGATGTTACTTTTTGAATATCTCAAATATTTTCGATTTACATAGCTCCGTACAGTCATTCATTATTTTTACATTATTACAACAATACAGCAATAATGTAAAAATAATGAATGACTGTACGGAGCTATGTAAATCATTTGTAAATATTTGAGATATTCAAAAAGTAACATCTGTTTAAAACTTTTTCAACGAACATAAAATGAATTTAATGAAAAGTAAACAAAAATTCAACTTTTGCCACTCATTCTTGAGAAAACAGTAATTCCTTTCGACAAAAGAAAATCTTAAGAAAATTTTACATGTAAATTCAAATAAATGAATGAATGAATGATTCTTTATTCAGAAGGTACAGGTACATGGTAATGTGCAGTAATACATTAAGCTATTTTTACATCACGAATAAAGAAAATTATTGTCACTAAGGCATCAATATGCCAGCGCGTGACTACACTTCCTTACAGGCGAACAAGAATTGGTACCAAACAATAATTCCATTCACAAAAAACATCAACTAATCTAGAATATAGTTACAATTATATAGGGTCTATAAACCTACTTGAAGATACAATATAATATTATAATATTAGGTCTGAACCAAATCTACACTAAACCATATATGTTGAAATGACATCAATAAATGAACCGCAGAACACTCTACAGCATTACATATTATTTTCTTACTTATAACAACAACATTGGATTTAACCAACTGAGCTATGTTGCAGATCAACAATCGAATACTCTGTTTAATATCGTGATATCGACTGCGAAAAGCCATTTCTTACATTCTTTTTTGAAACGTGCATGTTTGAAATTTTGTGTTTTTATGTATGAAGGGAGTAAGTTGAATATTTTGGGTGCTACATATGAAATACATTTCTGAGTTATTCTTTTGTTCTTTTTCGGAATCTCTGCAATGAATTGCGAAATTTGTCTAGTTTTATATTTTTCCATACTGAGAGGCTGTATTAAACTTTGATCTTTGGAAATATTCAGAAGGACTTTGCACGCATATAGTTTCCTCAGTGGAAGTACATGAATATCTTGGAACAATAGCTGAGAGGGATACCTTTGATTTTTGTGCAGTATAAGTTTTAGAGCCCTTCTCTGCAAAATATTCAGCGTATTGATTGAATTTTGATAGCTACTACCCCAAGCTAATAAACCGTACTGCAGGATGGACTCAAATAAGGCGTGGTAAACAATTTTCAAGTTCGATTTATTCATGAAATTTCTTAATTTTCGCAAAATAAAAATACTTTTTCGAAGTTTGGTTGCAGTTATCTTCACGTGTTTATCAAATCTCATGCCTGTATCCAAGGTTATTCCTAAATATCTAATATCCTCAACCACCGCCACCGCTGATGCACAATTACAGGTTGCATTCATATTACCAACGCAATGATTTTTGTGTAATATTATTTCTTTAAAATTTGGCCTTGTACGACTGTCCACAAAAAAAGGCAAGCATTTAGTTTTTTCCCAGTTAAGAGTTAGAAGGTTGGTATCAAGCCAAATTTTTATGTTTTTCATTGAATTCTGCATATTAGTTTTTAGTTCTTCCCAAGTTTTTCCGTTCACCAAAACTACTGTATCATCTGCATGTGATATGCATTTGCTGTTCCGATCATGGTCGAGTTAATCGTTTATGTATATCAAAAAGAATATAGGGCCTAGAACAGTTCCTTGTGGGACTCCAAAATCAATTGGTTGTGTTGAGCTACTACTCCCTTGTATCGACACCTTTTGTATTCTGTTTTTTATGTAGCTTTCAACCAAATTTTGTACATTCCCGCGAAAACCTAAAATTTCTAGCTTTTGTAAAAGTAGCTCATGGTGTACGGTGTCAAAAGCTTTTCGCAGATCCAGGAAAACACCAGCTGTCGGCAATGTATTGTCAATATCCCCATAGATAGATCTCGATAGAGCTATCATTGCATCCTCAGTGCATATACCTTTCTGAAATCCGAATTGGTTACCTTTTAAGATTTTATTTCTACTCACAAAATTCATAATCCTTGCTTTGAATAATTTTTCAAAAATTTTAGCTATGTTTGATAAGAGTGAGATTGGCCGATAGTTTGCGACGTTTGATTTATCACCCGATTTGTATAAGGGTTTAATATTCGACATTTTGAAGCAGGAGGGGTATTTGCCAATTACGAAAATGTTATTGAATATATGTTCGAGGGGGCGGCTTATATAACTACATACTTTTTTAAGCAAATAAGGTGTTAAACCGTCTAGGCCAGGGGATGTGCCGTTTTTTAGCTCTCCGATCGTCGTTCTTATTTCTTGCTCACAGGTAGGATCTAAAAATAATGATTCTCTGATTTGATACTTTTTTTTGAATTCTGACAAATAGTTTGACTGTTCTAGATAATTTGTATCAATTTTTTCTGCTAACTCTTTACCTATCGACGAAAAAAAATCATTGAAACGCTCTGATTTCTCCCTATCTGTAGTTAATATGCTTCCGTCAACATTATATATATCACCTATTTGATTAACCTTTTTTGTAACATTCATTGCGCTTTTGATTGTGTCCCAAAATCTACGAGAATTATTTCCAGCTTCTATCAACTGATTTCGATAGAAATCATTTTTCGATTTATATATCAACTTATGTATTATATTTCTGTATTCTTTGTATTTTTGTCTGAGAGTGATGTTTTCTGGATTCTTCTTGAGATCTTTATGCAGTTTGTCTCTAACTTTGATTGACTCAATTATTCCATGCGTTATCCATGGTGTTCTTTTAGATTTCTCATTATTCTTTCTCTTATATGTTGCGGTATCAATATGACTTATTAAAGTTTTCATGAAATTATTTGTACTAAGCTCTGGATCTATTATGTTTATTACGTTTTCCCATTTTTCTTGTGACAGGGACTGACACAAACTTTTATAGTTCACTATTTGTACCTGTTTAGAATGCTTTATTATTTCGCCTTTAGAATAACCAATTGTTAAAACTACAGCATGATGATCAGTAATCTTAGTCTTCAATACGAACGTTGCTATTCTGTTTAAATTCCGCGTATTGTCAATAAGAACATGATCCAAACAGCTTTTTTGATTATTCACTTCCCTCGTATACTCGTTGACAAGGGATATAAAACCTGATTCATGAATTATGTCTAAATACTCATCTACTATATTTCTATTATGTTCCTTTAATATATCTATGTTAACGTCACCCATGATGAATTCTGTCTGTGAAACACTATTCATTTGTAAAAAATTTTCAAGTCCTGTCAAAAACCCGACTACATTTTGTTCTGGAGGTCTATAAACTGCTGTGAAATTACATTTGTAATCTGATGTTATGGATACACTCAATTTTAGAACAGTTATACCAGCTATGTGATGTTTTGTTATATTTGCATTCCATTTGCTTCTAATTAGAACAATTACCCCGTCGTTCTGGTTGAACTTACCCTCATTGTAAAAAATATCATAATCATCGATTTGAAAGTAGCTCAGATTGTCTATTTGCCATGTCTCGGTAAGTATTATACAATCAAAATCATAATTTAACAAATCCAGAACAACGAGAAAATGTTCAAAGTTTTTTCCTATACTTCTTATGTTTTGGCATATGATTTTAAATTCACTTTTATATTTTACAGCACCTTTATACTCATCGAAATTTTCACATATCAGTGTGTTTGATTTAGTTTCTCCCTCAATTATTTCCCCAATTTCCCTACTGTCCATTTTTTGGTTCAAACCTACTTATTTATCTTCCTTAAACCTATGATTCGACCTAAATATACCAAGTATTACAATAAACCTATCCTACCTTATTTGTAATTTTCATTATTTTTGGGATTCCCCTAATATATCTTATGCTGATGTCTTCTTCTCCTAGCGCTTTCCTTTCTTCCAGCTGGTTTTTCAGATTCCGGTAATATTCTTGCTGCTGCGGCGTTTGATCATTTGATATACGCACAGGCGAGTTCTTCAGGTTTCTCTTGTTTTTTAGGATTGCTAAAACATCCTCAGCATCTTCCAAAATAACTTTTACTGGTCTCACACTATCTTTCTTCTTTCCGAGTCGTATAATGTTTTTAACTCGTACCGACGATGAAGTTATTTTCCTCAGAATTGTGTGTGTTTCTACTTTATCGTGCTCCTTTCGTTGAGTTGCATCAGATTGTACAGACTCCGGTAGGTTATACAGGATCAGATTGGTGGATCTTTTCTGACGCTCAAACACTTCATTTACTATCAACTCGCTCTCCAAGACACTTTCAGCTTTCTTATTTTTAAGTTTCTCTACTTCAAACTGAAGCGAGTTGATCATTTCTCTCAATACTGGAATCTGCTGAAGTCCCAGTTCACAATCTTCACAAAAAAATTTTAGTTTTCTTGTTTGTAGTTGCAAACATTTAGCCTCAGTGGCAGTTAAATTGGCGCATTGTGTGTGTAAGAATCTATTGCATCCATCACATTGAAAACTTGTTTTATTTTCATTGATGCCAAGTTTGCATTTTATGCATTTCTTGTTTTCTCCCATAATAATCGACCTGAGGCCGACTCTGTATAGATATTCACAGAACTTTATCAGTCCGGTTTTTATTCGTTCTTATCACTCCGTTTTTGCCTACACTCCTCACTTATACGATGTTAGTATCTGAGTAATTTTCACAAATTTTCTTATTGGTATTCGGTCTAACTGGAAAAATTATATATCACCTTGTCAAGCTGATATTTTCCGCTACATGTCAACATAATTTTTGTACATGTTTCCCTAATATAGCTGTTAATATTTTAATTTCAACTCGGAACGATTCTTGATACACCTGCTTTCGCAAATAATCTCACGACTTAAATGAAAAGGAACTTGATTATTGAAATTGTTAAATTCGTTCACAATAAAAATTATTTGAAAAAATAATGAATGACTATATGGAGCTATGTAAATCCAAATATTTGAGATGTACAACAAAATAACGTAAAAATAATGAATGACTGTACGGAGCTATCTAACCCCAAAAATTATTTGAGATATTTAAATGGGTACCATCTGTTTAATAACCTTCTTTGTCGATTGCCGACATTCCGATATCTGTTAGAAGGCCCCTCTTTTTTAACCGGGTTTTTATCACGTTCCACTTGTAAACCTCTGTACCACTATTAGGTATTAGAATCTATTGAAATATTCAAAATACTTATCACTTTCGTTTAAATACCTCTGTACCACTGTTAGGTCTTCAGTTGTCTGATGATGGGATAGTTCATTTCCCGAAACTCGAGTCACAAGAAAATGTGTAAAATATATTTTTATTGGTAGTAAAACATAGTAATTTATACAATTTGTTTTAATTGTGAAACAAAAAATGTTTATTTATTTATTAATTTTAATTGACAATTTATATCTGTTGGTTTTTCTTAATTCCATTCGATATTGTATGATGAATTTCGATTTTATATGTCTATTAAATATGAGCAGTGTTTATAAAGACATCAATTTAATTCTTAAAGTTTCTTCAGTAAAAATTTTTTGACATTAAAATTGTAGAAGACTATCAGATTAAATCCGTTTTGATATTCAAATTTTGTAATAATCCTTCTATCAAGTAAAAAACCGTTCCTTATTATTTTACTAATAAATCTGCTTTTCTGCATAGTAAAACACATAACTATTCCTTTCCTTATGAAGTATTTCAAAAGTTGTTTCCGAACTATGTAAACTGAGTTTCAATTCAAATGGTCTAGCATTTGCAGCTGGTTTTGTAATAAAGAAAAAGGGGTAATTAGAAAAGAAATCTACGAATGAGCGAATGTATAATCTACTAGAGAAATCTCATCAAGGAAAGTGATAGATAGAGCAGTACTATATACCTGTTAAAGAAAATATATGCTGGGAAGCAGAAAAGAACCCAAGCTTTGGTGAATGAAGAGGAACGTTACTCATTCATTAGCCCCCGAAATAAACCTATGAGACCTTCTGAGCCGGCTTTTAATTCTATACTTTGTTAATGGCAACACTGATAAATAAATTAGGAGAAGAGTGGATAACGATGTGGGAAGTGGAGCTTTCGTGTTTGAAAGTCATATTTCGGCAGCAAAGCGATGTGGGACTTCGCGTCATGAATAATAACCGAAGTTTCGTTTCAATTTGAGATGGGGTTAATATGATTTTGAACTACCTTCGTCAGATATTACTGTCAATTTGTAAATTGCGGAAATTATTTTGGAATTCGAAGTAAAATTATGAATTATATATAAGTGTGAAAAACTGGTGCTCAACATCACTAACCCGGAGTAATAATACAGCAAAGCGGAATAAAAAATGAAATGTCCATTGTTATGAAGGGTGCGGTAAATTAAACTTTATCCATGTTGTTTTGAAAGGTGGGGCATATTTCTACATACACTGATAATTGTCAAAGTTGTTTACAAACATAAAGTTCTGTATCGTACGTGCACTGAAATATGGGAGATTAAATTCTGAAGAAATAATACGATTGCCTTGTAGTCAGTAGAAATATAGCAGCTTAGCCATTTTCCTGAGTTGCATCACTCGCAGGTGATTTAAATGTTTCTGTATGGTATTAGTCCTAGTTGAAATGTAGTTGCATGTCAGTAAGTTGATTAGGTTATTACACTACTTCCTTTATTCCTTGAAGATTTTCAGCAATTTTTTTTCAGTAATTTCAGATCATGCACGGACGATTTGTGAGCTACCATGGAGATATGAAGGTATTTCATCTCTTGATGTTCATAAATTACCTTAGGCAAATATTTCACCATATTTTTCTCATTCTTTCGACCATACTCCATACCATCTGACTGTGGATGAAGAGCAGTTGATTGTTCAATAACTTATACACATTCTAGAAGAGGATTCGAAGTTTAGCATCTTGTGAGAATGCAGCTTTAGTGACACTTTAGAAAGGCTCTTTCATCTGTAACTGTAACAAACTTTTTCTTCAGAATAGTACAGACTCCAATCTATTCTGAGAAACAGACCACCATCAATCATATTCACTTCATTTTCATCCCCAGTTTCTAAAAGTGGGAAAGCAATATCAATATCAAATTTCTAATTTGTTTCTTCAACTTACATTTAATAAGTTATTTTTTGCTTCCTTCCATTTCACATTCGAGAAACTTAAAGTTTCATGCAAATACATTTTTCATGGATTTTTCTTGTTTTGTTTAATGTTTGCATAGTTTCACAGGTTTTTGCTATTTTCCAACTCAGGGCTGAAAGTTTTCTTGAAAATTCTTATGTTTGTCAGATTAATCGTTTTTTTAGACTGTGATTCAATAATTAATAGGACCGCACACAATATACAATTTAATTAACACCCAATTGAAAAACAAACCAGACACATGGTGGTACGGTTTTAGTCGATTAAATTTTTTACTACACTATTTATTTTGTAATGATATATGATGGTATTCACCAGACTATGCAGGATTCATTTTCACTTCGTCATTGCTCGCAAAACTCGCTCCCCAATATGAATACCTTTTTCGACGTCATATTTTTTCGTTTCACACGGTCCCGATAATCCATGATTAGTCATGCTTTGAGGCATTTAGAGCGCAATACGGAAAAACATACTTGAATACGTCAATTTGAGATACTGAAGGAACATATTTGTTAATTTAGGTACCGACATATATTTTGTGCGAATGTATAACAAATTTTTTATTATTATCCAAATGGTTTAAGTTGAGGCAGAGTCCCTAAACTCACATGAAATACATACAAACGAAAGAGAAGTGCGATACCAAAGGGAGAAAAAAAGTAACTTGTCAGATTCACAAGTGGCACTCACTTACGTCGAAACCAAGCATCGAATTCGTTTTTGAATGCGTTTACAAACACTGAGTTAACCACTAACGAGGGTAGGGAGTTCCACACGGAAAACACCCGGTTAATAACAAAGTTTTGCCTCTGTGGCGTCTTGAAGCTTCCCTTTTTCAACTAGTAGGCGTGACCGCGATGACGGTTATCAAGGATCAACTTGAGTAGACAACTAAGATCAATTTCGAACAAGTTGTGAAGAGCACGATGAGTGAATTCCCTCCAAATGTGGGCAAGTTCATTCTGGACAGTCTTTCGCTGTAGCTGGGACGCGAGATACCATAAGTTAGACGAGTTGCACGATGGTGAACACTCTCGAGCAAAACAGAATCCCTACTCAACAATGGACCCCAAATAGGGCTCGCAAACTCCAATACGAAGGACGCACATACACCTTGTAAAGAGAGGCACACGTGGACGGATCACAGCCAGCAAAAGCTTTCTGGATCACAAATAATGATATTTTGGCCTTGTTCACCGTGTGAAGAATATGGTCGGAGCAGTCCAGAATCTCAGTCACAATTACACCAAAGTCAGGATAACTACTACAAGTAGCGAGTGCAGTTCAGGAAGTACTGACGACGCGGATTGTGAGCACACAAGAAGCGATAACTATTTTAGTTTTTTATAAATATAAGCTGTACACAGATATATGTTACATTATCCATATTCGAAAGATCTTCTGTAACTATAGCCCGATACTTCTGGAGTATTTAGATTACATATCCGCCGGTACTTAGATTCATTTGAAATGATAAAAAGGGGTTTTTTTACTTATTACAATATCTTGAATATCTCACGACAAATTTTAATTTGCATTTCATAAATATTCTTTCCCAAAAACTTTTTGAAATGAAATAAACACCTTAGGAAATACAGTTTCAATTAAGTTAAAATATAGAATTAACACTCATTACACAGCACCAAAAGGAATAAAAAAATACAAAGAAAATATAAATTGTTAATTAAAAATATTGGTAAAATACTTGAAGGATACAAAATTATGTTTGGTACCAATAATTTATGAAAACCAAATTCTTTTCAAAAATGCACAACATAATCTCAAGAATTTCTCCAGAAATGACTATCTTTACAAAAGTTCCTTCAAAAAAACATTTCAACAACATGCAGCACATCTACAAAATGGACGATTAGAATAACCATATTTATTATCCAAAAATTAAAAGTTAATGATTAAAGTAAAACAACTTAATTTTCGCTAATTAATTAGCGGAAATTTAGTTGTTCTACTTCAACCATCAAGATGTATTTCCGACAAGTAGAGACCCATACAATCAAACATATGAAAAGTTAATAATAAAATATATCTTACTCGACTAAAACCACTGTCCTTCTATCAAACTGAGAATGTAGTCAACTTTTAAATATCAAAACCCTACGTATTCTATATGCATCACAGAACTTACACAGTTTGTGATGTATTATCATTTATAACCAAATGGTACTATAAAATAATAAGGAACGGTTTTTTACTTGATAGAAGGATTATTACAAAATTTGAATATCAAAACAGATTTAATCTGTTAGTCTTCTACAATTTTAATTTAAAAAAAATTACTTAAGAAACTTTAAGAATTAAATTAATGTCTTTATAAACACTGCTCATATTTAATAGACGTATAAAATCGAAATTCATCATACAATATCAAATGGATATTATAAAAAACCAACGACTATAAATTGTCAATTAAAATTAATAAATAAATAAACAAACATTTTTTGTTTCGTTCCAGGCATGCGTACTGAACTCTTCAGACAAGCGTACGAAGCCCTGTTTGTTGCAAAATGTATTGTTTTCTGATCATATATTTATGAAAAATAATTCTTTCTCAAAAATATAAAACATAATTTTAAAAACTTCTCAAAAACTAATTTATTTGAAATATTTAATATATTCAAATAAATACTTCAAAAAATCTCAAAACATGTAGCACAACTTCAAAAAATAATTAAAAATTCAGATAAGACCAGTTCAGCTTTACATAAAAAAAATAATAAAATCAATTAACAATAGACATACCGAATGCAATATTCAGAAATATGTGATCTCCAGGAGATCACATATTTCACATATAATTTTTTAAGGAACTTTTATAGTTATTTTCACGTTCGATGTGTGTACACAGTTGATATATTGCTCTTCAGTTATTGCTTTGTTTGATATACTTTGAGCCAAATATAATTTTTGAAGTTTACACCAAATTGAAGATAAAAGTTTGCGCTATCCAGTGATGCACTAGTTCGACATCTTTGGTGTCCTGAATTATTAATTGAAGCCCAAACGTTTCTATATTCTGAAAGTTTGCTGTGACATCTGCTAGACAAGATCAATTACCGATTATCTTAGTTTTGATAATTCACTTTGTGATAAGATTAATCATCATGCCAGCCAGATGCTGCAAATGCGAGGTGGACCTGAAAGGTGACGATGTTTATTTTGATTGTGACTCATGTGGGAGACCCGTGCATTCCTCTTGTTCGGATTTGGCTGCATCGGAAATCGAATGCATGCAGCTGAAAAGAAGAACTTTGCGATTTCTTTGTGATAATTGCACTTCCGGTCTGCATCAAGTTCCAGCGCTTGTGCAGGCTATTGCCAGCTTGAAGATGGAGGTAGAAGCTTTAAAGGCTAAGAGGGATGACAATAAACAACTTTCTGAAGGAGTGCAGGCTATTGCGGACTTGAGAGAGGAGATGGCAGCTCTGAGGGCCGGAGCGGGTCTTCAGGTTTCAGATGAAGCGAACTTTGGTCGTGTAGTGGAGGAGATCTCGGAGCGAGAAATCAGGAAGAAAAATGTGATGATCTTCAATCTGCCGGAGGTTTTGGCTGATGAGAGGGAGTCTGTTGGCGAGTTGGTGAGGTTTTTTAACCCTGAAGTAGAGCTGAGGCACTACAGATTTTTTCGTGTTGGTCGTGCTGTTAGCGAGGGTTCAGCCGGGCCAAGACCGATGAAGATCATTTTTCGGTCTGCGGCTCCTGCTGATGAGATGATTTATCGGTCGAAAGAGGTGAAAAGGATGGAGAAATTCAAGAATCTCTTCATTACTTCGGACAAGACGCCTCACCAAATGGAACAATACCGCCGAACTAGGACTGAGCTCAGGGATCGTACTGCTAAGGGTGAAGCCAACCTGATAATTAAATATATACATGGTGAGCCTAGAATAATTCGGAAAAACTAGTTAAAAGGTCTGAACAGGCAGGGCTGAATCTTCGTTGCTACTACCAAAATGTTAGAGGACTCAATACTAAGACTCATGACTTCTTCAAGTCTGTGTCGGTCGGTGAATACCATATTGTAGCTGTATCTGAGACCTGGATTCAACCTGATGTGTTCAGCATGGAACTTTTTTCCGGCAATTATACCGTATTCAGAAGTGACAGAAACTTGCGGGCCAGTTCGGTTTCTCGTGGTGGAGGAGTGCTGGTGGGTGTTAGAGGTGACTGTGAGGTTACCGAAGTTGACTTGGCGGGTTTTCGTTATAGTTTCTGTTCCATTGACGTGATTGGCTGCAAGGTACATTATAAGCATAAACTCATTTACATATTTGTTGTCTATATACCTCCTAGAGCTAATTTGTCACACATTTTTAATCTGTTTGAAATGCTGGAATCTTTAGAATACCTATACGGAGGGAACTTGGTGGTTCTTGGTGACTTCAATCAGCCTGATTTCGGTGGTGATGCAAACAGGTATAATGATATTTTGACCAGGCTGGATCAGTTTGCCGGTTTTTATAGCTTAAATCAGTTCAATTCCATCCTGAACCACTCGGGCAGACTTCTGGATCTGGTTTTCTCAAATATTGATTGCTATGTCCATCAAAGTGAAGTTCCATTTGTCCCAGAGGATAGATATCATCCGGCTCTGGATATAACATCAACTTGTCCCGGGCCAGCTTCTAGTATCACATTTAACGAATCAATAGTAAAGTTCGATTTTGCAAGATCCAATTTTCCACTTCTTTACTCTATGATTGTGGACACAGATTGGACATTCTTGGAGAACTGCAATAATGTTAACGTAGCAGTAGAATTATTTTATAACACCCTCTTCAACATTTTTAATGAATGTGTCCCGCTTAAACAAAATTTCAATAGTAGATATCCAGCATGGTATAGTAGAGAAATAATTGAACTTATTAGGAAGAAAAGTAGAATGTTCAAAAAGTTGAAGACCTGTAATAGCGAACACTTTAGAGCTCAATTCAAATCACTGAGAAGTTTGATTAAGACCAAAGTTGCAGCCGCCTATGATGATTTCAAACGCAGATCGGAAAGTTCTATAACGAGCGATCCTTCTACCTTTTGGAGTTATTTCCACAATAAAGAGAGAACTTCAAGAATTCCAAGTATTTTGCGGTGGAATGATGTAGAGTACAATAATCCTTCTGCGATTGTCAATGCATTTGCTGATTTTTTCCGAAGCGCATATATTGAAAGCTCAGCTGATAATTCTGCTCCTAATCCTAACCCAATCTCAGACAACGACAATCCAATTATTTCAATTGAGGTCCTTTGATGAATGCGAAGTCCGGTATTGCCTTAAGGCACTAAAGCCAAAATTTACCAATGGTTTTGATGGTATTCCAGCATTTCTTCTGAAGGACTGTGCTTATGTATTTTCCAAACCACTGCAGACCATTTATAATTTAGCCTTGGAGAATAGTTGCTTTCCAGACTTATGGAAGACCTCCATGGTGTGCCCAGTCTTTAAATCCTGAAAAATGGATGACATTTCTAATTATAGACCTATTTCCCTTTTATCCAACTTTGCTAAAGTATTTGAGATGTGTATATATAACAGAATATTTTCCCCAGTCAGGAGCCTCATATCGGATAGTCAACATGGTTTTATTAACAAAAGATCTACCACTACCAACTTAACAATATTTACACAATTTGTCTGTGAGGCTGTAGACAATCAGTTGCAAGTTGATGCAGTATACACTGACTTTTCGAAAGCTTTCGACAGGGTAGATCACTCAATTTTATTGCGGAAGCTGGAACACTTTGGTTTCGATCGTCGGCTGCTCCTGCTGTTCCTCTCTTACCTCACTAATCGTATTGCATTTGTGGAATTTAGGGGTCATAGATCATGTTCCTTCCCAGCGCTCAGCGGTGTCCCTCAAGGTAGTAATTTGGCTCCACTACTTTTCCTAATTTTTATTAATGATGTCGGAGAAAATCTGCTATGCTGCTCTCTATTGTTTGCTGACGACCTCAAGCTGTTCAGGACCATATCTACCGTTCATGACTGTTGGCTGCTTCAGCAGGATCTTCATAGGCTGAGCAATTGGTGTACTGTGAATAAATTACCATTGAATATTAATAAATGTAAGACCATAACTTACACCCTGAGGAACGCATCCATTTTGTACGACTACACTATAAGCCATCTAGCTTTAGAGAGAGTACATCAAGTTAAAGATTTGGGAGTTCAATTTGACCATAAGTTAACATTTGTACCGCATTATGGAAATGTCACAGCTGCTGCGAAGCGAATGCTTGGCTTTATTTTCAGGGTATGTCGAGACTTCAAGGATCCCAACTGTTTCATTACCCTGTTCAATTCCTTTGTCCGTTCAAAACTTGAGTACGCCAGTCCTGTCTGGGGTCCAATATATAACGTACACATCAACCAACTAGAGTCTGTTCAGAGGCAGTTTTTAAAATTTTTAGCATTCAAATTAGATGGTGTGTACCCGGCCCAGGGTTTTGACCATCGCACTCTTCTGAACAGATTCGCATGCTTGGCATTGGAGAACAGGAGGGTCTACTACTTGTGTCTTGTCCTCTACAAGCTGGTTAATTTCTATATAGATTGTCCTGATTTGCTGGCCAGGCTGAGCTTTCGCATTCCTCGCAATGGTAGTCGACTTGAACAGATGCTATACCTCCCTAAACCCAGAACGAACACGATGATTAGATCACCAATATATGTTATGTGTCAGCAGTTCAATAGGATATGTGTTGATGTTGATGTCTGCAGCGATGGTTTACGAATTTTTAAACTGAAACTGAGGGAACTACTGCATCTTAGGCAAAGTTGCCTATAGATTGAAAGAGTTTTTGTAAATTTTCCTTTTTCTGTTCTGCATCATTGATGTAGTTAGTATTTAATTTTGCAATATTCATCGGCTTTGTACCATATATTAATATGTTGTCTTGTAATTGGGATTCCTCCTGTTTAGACAATAAACAATTTTTTTTTTTTTTTTTTTTTTTTTTTTTTATAAAGATTGTTATTTTTTAAGAAGATCTTGTGCATTTTGGGAAAAGAATTTGGTTTTCATAATACACTGATATGCAACAAAACTTTGTATTCTTCAAGTATTTATTTAATATTTTATATTTTATTTGTATTCTTTTATATCTTTTGGTGCTGTGTAATGAGTGGTAATTCTGTATGTCCACTAAATTGAAACTGTGTTTTCTAAGACATTTTTTCATTTCAATATTAAAATTTGTTGTGAGGTAATCAGAATAAATCTGTATGATATTTAATATATTGTAAAAAGCCTTCTTTCAATTGAAAATTCATTATCAACATTGTGGCCAAAACTTTATGTTTTTTTTTATTTTTCATTGGTTAGCTGCTGCTTACATGTGTTGATAATTCTATATGTCTAGAAAGTGAACCAGTGTTTCTAATGCATTTTATTCCATTCAATTCTGAAAAAATTACAAAATTTTTCAAATTGAAGGTGTAAAGATGTTGGAGAATTTATCTCTAATATTGCAGAAAATTTCTTCTCAGTAAATTGTCAATCTCGATGGTTACGTTGGCTGTGTAGCAAGTGGCCCTGTGTTGATATCGTTCATGAGTTCTTTTTGAATTTTGGGATACGAACTTTGGTAAAACGTGGCGCGGTAATGTTTTTTATTAACCGTAACGGCAGCCCCTTGCTCATTTTCGAAGGAAAATGATGCTATGATGGCGGCGGACCAAAAACCGCACCGAACAGTTACTCGTTGTGGATGCATTGGCTTTTCTACGTGTGGATCTCTGATCCCCAAATACGAGAGTTTTACTCATTCATATATCCTTGGGAGTGAAAATGAGCTTCATCTCTGAAGATTAATTTTTTCGGAAAATACTCATCTTCGGCCATGGGATCATTAGCCCATTGCGCGAAGTGGAAACGCATCGGGTGGTCACGAGGCTTTACTTCTTGCACTAGTTGAACTTTGTTAGTCTTCATACCGAGGTCTTTGGGCAAAATTTTTCTCAGAGAAGTGCGAGAAATGTTCAGTTAATATTGATGAATATTCAGTCACATTCTGGGCTACAACAGTAATGTGTTAAAGTGTGCTCACTGGACAAGAACGTGAACCCGGTTGTTTTATCCAATAAAGATCCATTTTCATGAACTCACTTCACAAATTGATTCAAAAATTGCCGTGGGGCATTAAATTTTGATTGAATTTTCCACGAAAATTCCTAACAATTTAGATAAAAGATTCACCAATTGGGAAACAAGTTTTTGATATTTTTCTGTTTTGTTCTAGTGCAATTCGACCAATTTCGTTAATGTCAAATATTAATCTATCTTTCTGTCAAAACACGAATGACAAAAGTGTTTCTAGACTCGAAATAACCTCTACTTCAAAATGCAAATGCTAGAGGGCCCACCTTTATTTGCCCCTTGGGGCTGCTGGGCGCTTGTTGTTTATTTTTAGTTTGATGTACTGTGGAACTATGCTCAAATGTAGGTAAACTGTATGAATTCATCCTACTTAATAAATTGAATTGAATCGGCCCTTACTCGATGAAAAAAGGAAAACAACCAAACATAAAATATATTGGGCCAATTATCAGAAATATATACCTCACTGAGGTATATTCAACAAAAGAAATCAGGCGACAACTGTTAACTCGTTGAGAAGTATTTCGAGGTTCTTATATCTGTTAATTTCTAAAGCTTCCAGTACTTTTAGGGTGATACTTTTAATTTCATTATGGATAATTTCATAGTTGTTCCTGAATTCATGTTGATAATTTGAAATTTTCCCAACCAGTAAACAGAAGTCGTCAGATCTCTCTTGTTGAATATTTTTCTTAGTGCGGTACTTCCCGTTATATTTTGTAATTATTTTTATTCTTTTTTTCCGTATTATTTCTCATCTCTATTTCCAACAATTGATGATGGTTGTTTGTACACCCCTTTTTTCAAGTTTTGGCCTAAACCATGGGTACTCTAGTTCAAAATATAAATTTGAGAAAGCCACATCGTTGAGGAAACATTTTTTGTGATGTAATAACTTGTGGAAATATTCTTTATTATTCTATTAAATTAAAGAAATAAATAAAGTTCTTGATTGATTCTTTGTTAGTCAGTTTCATCTTTTTCAAATTAACTAACCTCGTTAAACTATCAATGTAGAATTTCGGTGGAGTTCCGAAGGCCACGTCAGTAACTTTATGAATTTTTCATGCAAGTTTCGTGCAGTTAGAATCAATATGGGTTGTGAAGACAGCTCCATAATCTTACACTGATTACAAATACTTCTTCGTAATAAACTTGTGACAGAAGACTTGCTTTCAGCCAACAATCTTTACTAATTAATCATCTTTTGTCAAAATCATACCAGGCATTCATAGGTATTTTCTTTATATTTAAATGCTAAATGAAATACTGGAAAGACCAATGCGAAATTCGTAAACTGAAATTAGGGTTTCTTCTTTTATCGAAGCTACTGCAGTAATACAACACTGCAGGGCTAAATTTCACTCTGAGTAACGATCCGAGATCTCGTCGATTTCGTTGGGAAATATAGCACCTGATGATGCCCCAAGATATTTTTCTACACGTCCCGGTTATTCCCACATTTTATCACCATATTTCCGTTGATATAGTCTGAGGCTTAGACGACGCGGATTTGATGAAATCATAATCGACAAGATATTCTCGATTGTTTTCCTGATTCAATACATGGAAATGGTTTTCAGAATTTGTTTTGAAGTTTACCAAATGATTTTGTTTGAAGAACCTGGAGATTACATCCAAGTCGTTCGAGGTAGTTTCACGACAGCTCATGATAAACCGACCAGCTTGAATGGAAGATTATTACAAAGATGTTATGAACATGCATCAATTGCGCAGAACCAAATTACAACAAAAAATATAAAAAAAATACAAAATTCTATTCAACTAAAAATGTAAAAAATCCCTGAAGGAAATAGCATTCAAAGAAGGATATACCAATCTCCTCTTTCATTTGTCTACATTTCCTTATTTATCCACTCATTTACCATAACAGATTTCTGAATTTTCAACATTCTGAACAAATAATTTTGTAATGAAGAGAACCACATAGAATGCAACATTTTAGCAACAAATTCAATAAATCTCTATGCAGATTATATTGGTTAATGTGTGAATGTCTCCATAAATACCTTTTTGAATTCGTCGGAAGTAATTGATTAAACGTTAACCAATTATTATAAAAATTCTTGGTTAAGAATAATACAAATGGGGTTGAAAGAGGGATGTTTACATATATTATAAGTTTGAATTTTTTTCCCAAATTGAGGAAGTTGTTTCGGTGTAGTATCGAACTCTAATTGCGGTGAAAACACTAATTTGTTTGAATAGTTTTTCTACGAGCTTTTTCACCGTTGTTCACTTCACCGAATCCACTTTTATTGGTTTCACTTTTCACAAACTAATATCTAATTACAAATGAATAATGTAGATAACACATTCACTTCCAGGCCTTTACTCCGTTATGGATTACTAAGTGAGAGAGTTTCTTGGAAGGTTAAAGTAAAATGCGAATATAAAATAATTCGAGAGTAGAGATAAATGTGTCTCATGAGTTAAGAGAACTTAAAACTCATGAGTGGTTTATTTCGTGCTTTTTAGGTAAGCGACAAAATGTGACTTTTTTGGGGATGTTTCTTCAAGGGTGCTTTGTGGCTAACTTAGATGAGACGACTGTTTGATAATAACTAGAGAGGTAAAGAGAAATGTGAACTTACTCCTAGAGAATGTGTGTGGGATCAGACTTAGTGTTTGAAGAGAGAATATTGCGTGACCGTTCGATCGAAGCACGAAGAGAGGATCAACGCACGACTTCGAGGGATGTATTCATTGTGAACACTTTGACTAACTTGTTTTGCACATGGGTGAGCCTTGCGTGCCGTCCGTCGAGGGAATGTCTTCAACTTTACCTTTTTGGTAAACTGTTTGATTGTTACTTGAGGGACAAAGAGAAATTTGATTAGAACTACCTTCTAGAGACATTGGGTTATGAAGCTTTCGTTAAAGTTTACATAAACAATTGGTTCCAGAAAATACGATACTATATTTTATAGGAACATTTATGGAAACCATGTTCTCCATTTGAGATTTATGAAATGATACTCAATTAGAAACAAATGTTAGAAGGTCTGTGAAAACATATTTATATGTTCTATATTGGCATCGAAAATGAGGATTTATTTAATGCTTGCAAGATCCATTTGATTTTGCATGTTTGCATTCAAGAGATTCTTTGAATTATTATTATTTTTATCCTGATTCTGTCCAAGTAAGTTGCCACAGGAAGAAGAGTTGCCAAAATGGCAATAATTTCATTATTATCATTAACCTTGTGAAGGTTTTGGTTCAAGGTAAAGAGTTTGATATACAATATTGATAATATAAGGAAAACAAATGTTAACTTCCGCTATTTTATTGATTTACACGACAATTGTTTCGTCATACCATGACTTTATCAGGTGAGTATTTAAACTGAGGTATACAATGCAAAACATGACCTTGAATACACAGCTCTGGTACAAAAAATAGAGGGGTGGAAAGAGATGGTTTACAATTAATAAAAAATATTAAGTAGGGGGCATCCTTTTAAATCTATTTGATAATTCAATAAAATTTGTCTTTTATTATATCTATTGATCTCTAAAGTTTCTAACAGAATTAGTTTCTGACTTTTGTTTTCGATATGTAATATTTCATATTAAAATTATGGCCAGTCTCTAACAAATGGTTGGCATAAGTTAAATTCGGTTTATTATTAATGTAATATTTTTCATGTTCTCGTATCCTTGTTTGGAATGAACGGCCTGTCTGTCCACATATACACATGGGCAATCACTACATGTTAACTTGTGAACTCCTGATTTTTTGTTTTTAGGAATAAAGTCTTCATTATTTTTCATTAAGCCTCCTAAAGAATTAATAGTTTTAAAAGAGATGTTATATTTTTCTTTAAATATCTAGCATTTTTTTCTAATTTTGGGCCTATGTAAGTTAATGAAATAAATTTGGTTTCGTTTGAATTTTGAAATTCTGGATATACAAGTGATATTGCTTTCTTGTAATTTATTTTATCAAGTAAATTGTCTACAATTAACGAATTAAAATCATTATTGAAAGCTATTTGTTTAATGGTTTTATATTATACTTTTTGTCAAAATTTTCTTTCGTCATGGGTATGTTAACCAATCTATAAAGTATACTATTATAAGCTGACAATTTTTGTGAAAATGGATGATTTGAAGTATAATGAATCGTACCATCTGTATATGTAGGTTTTCTGTATATGGAAAAGTGATGTCAATTATTAATTTTGGTGATTTTTGAATCTAAGAAATTGATGCTATTATTTACTTCATCTTCCTGTGTGAATTCAATTGTTGGATACAATTTATTGATAGATTCCAAAAATGAACCAAGATGTCTATTTGTGCCATTAAATAAACAAATTATGTCATCTACATAGCGATACCAATAAACGAAATCTTTAAAATATGGGAGTTTTTGGATATTGGTTTCTACGTGATCCATGAATATTTCTGATAACAAGGGCCGCAATGGGTTCCCCATTGTTAGATTTTCTTCGTCTAGATAAAACGTGCCGTCGAACATAAAATAATTTTGATCTAAGCAAACGTTTAAGGCGTCTAATATTTCTGTTTTTACAACAAGATTAGTTCGTTTTTGGAATGATAAATCATCAACTAATTTTGTGGTTTCACTGACCGGTATACTAGGAAATAAGTTTTTTACATCAGAGGAAACAAATTTGGCATTGTTTGGGATATGTATATGCTTAATTTTTTGTATAAGTTGATAAGAGCTTTTTATTGCAAATTTAGCTTCAAAGTTAATTTCTGTTAGTATAATTTTTATTAATGATTTTGAAAGTTTATATGACGGTGCTGTGACAAATGAAACAACGGGTCTGATTAGATTATTCTCTTTGTGCAACTTAATTAAAGAATACAAAATGGGTGTTGATGAGTTCATTAAAGTTAATTTATAATTTGGAATAAATTTCAAAAGTGCTTTTGATTGAAGTATAACTGATTTGATTTGTTTTTGATATTTTTCTGGTAGGTCTTTTTTGATAGTTTTATATTTTTTTGGTCTAAAAATGAAGTCGTTTTCTGTATGTATTCTATTTTGTTTAATGCTATGACTATATTTCTTTTGTCTGCGCGAGTAAATATTAGGTCATTTTCTATAATTTTATTTTTGATTGATTTGACTATTCGATTATTATTATTGTGTTGATAGTTTGATGTTTTTTGCTTTATTATATTGGTAAAAATACACTTGTCTATATTTGAATTTTGACAATTTCTCAATGCAATTTCTGAATCGATAGCTAGATGTTCTAAAGATTTTTGATTGATATTATTTAAGTTAAATTTATATCCTTTTTCGAATAATTCTTTTTCTTTTGTATTAAATTCTACCTCAGAAAGGTTGGTGAATTTCAGATGGAAAATATGGTCTAAAAATTTTTGTGCTTTTAAGTTAAATTTCATTCTTTTTGGATACTAAATAATTAAGTTTATTTTTTTGTGAAATGAATTTTTTGCGTATATAGTCATTTACGTCATTTCTAATATTTTTGCCTAAATCATCGAACAAAATATTATGGAATCTACTAGTTGATTCTGAGTGGATTACCTTTAGGTATATGTTGTGGGCGTCAAACAATAGGCGTAAATCAATAAAATAGCGGAAGTTAACATTTGTTTTTCTTATACTGAAGATGAATTTCCGTCAAGTAAAGACCGAGACAATCAAAAATTCAATATAGATAACTTTTTTTTTCATAAAAACCATTGTATATTCTAAGAAAAACATTATATTGTCACTCAACTGGTTGTGTGTCCTATTCTAAATAAATTGATTGGGGAAATTTGGTGGAATATAGTAGTTTTTTATGTCAGGAGTTTACAAACATATTTTACTTACTGCTTTCGTTATTTTGGAATTGTATTAATTTTACATCGACTCGAGCACCGAAATTTGAAAACTAGAATTTATAATTAATGCGCAAAAATACAGTATATTTGTAAATTGATGATAACACTAACAATATGTATAAAAGTTCTTGAAGTATATTATTTTAGTAATTGAAAATCAACATCCTTCTCGTTCATCGAAGTGATCATGATATCAAACGTCAATAATCTTTCACACTACGTCATCCACATTTACTCTTTATTTTTTGAATATTCCTTACTGCGTATTAACTATAGTGATATTTCTCTTCACCTTGAATCAACAGAGGATAATTTTAGATATTCAATTATTTTCAATATGGGTAGTTCCTACACTATAAGCTCGAAGACCTCGGGTTCAAATTTTGCCACCAGTCTTCTAGTACATTATAAGTATTACTATGGTCGAGTGCATAACAACACTAGAACTTACCAGTACAAAATATTATTGATCTCGATCGGTCGTTACTATTTGATAGTTGATCATAATCGTAATTGAAAACATTTATTGAAATTTTTACTTCAATTACCAAAAAATTTAAAAGCTCACACAAGGTAATTTCTGAAATTTGTAATACTAATTTCTAAATGTTTGTTTTGAACTTCAAAATATTTATCATAATTATATTCCTTCATCAATTCACATTCATGAAAAAAATATTCAAGAAGAATCATTGGAGTGACTATCATAGGCCAAACTAAAAATCGATCAATTATACTGTGGTGTCATGACATGGTAGTATTGAATTTCCACCTTAAGAAATTACAGCTGGCTCTCAATTCGATATGCCTGGCCACATTTCATTGCACTGGAGTGTATTGCAAATCCTTGAACCAGATCGTTACCTACCAATTAGTTGAAGTGACCACAATTTGTCGTAAATTGATTAGTTCCTTATCTCCAGGCCTATTTATTCAACAAATATATCAAGCGATATACATAACGAGCAAATAGCCTTAGTAGCGTGAAGAACGTTTGGTTAAGATGTTGAATATTGGAATGAATGAGGTATTTATTAATTCAGTTGGCTCTATATACTCTAAATGCTTTCAATATAGCTTCATACTGTTACAGTTCCACTTTTCTGATTAACAGTCTTCTTTGATATATGCTTACAAAGTATAAATATAAAATCCAATTATAAATGCATGTAAAATATTATAAAAAGTGATTTAATCATTTGATTTTCTGGTGGGGTGATTATTGGTTGAAGAAATCGAAAATAGAAAAACTTGATCTCAGGAATTGGTCCTCCCAATTACATGTCTTCTTAATCAATATCGATAATCGTGACTAATACGCTGAAACTTTCATTTCATGTATATTATATTTTAAATAATGGATGAGTCATTTTTCCACAGAAAATCCATCTAATCATTAAGCAGTCTAAAAAAAACGAAAAAAGTCTTTGTCGCACATTTCTGTTTTTTATTGGAAAATAAGAATTGTATTTTTCTTTTCAATCAGAGTTGAAATTGACCTCGTATTATATATTATTATAGTTTATTCATAAATTCAAAATTCTGCTCAGCACATTCTACAGAAAGGGAATTTACGTTACTTTCACTCGAAAAACTGCACAAAATTATCAACCAATTTAATTTGCCAGAAATCTTAAAGATTGTACAACATTGTAGCTGAGAGTATATACAAATAATTCATACGAATTTATTTGTTGGCAGTCACATAAGAAATTCCCCTCAATAATCATAGCCAAGACTTATGAATGCAATTCCGAATAACCGCTGAATATCTAAAATTGAATCTAGAATGCACCAACAAACAGTTTAAACAGGTATTCATTCCGAAATATGATAAACAGTATGAGCTATGGAAAACGGCAGGTTTTTCGAATCGGGAAAGTGTAATTGCATCTGTGTAACAGCTCAAAACTCATATACATATAGGTTTTATTGATCATCCAGCATAACTAGCAGACACGCTCGTATCAAAGTCTTTCCCGCATATCTTCATTGCAATGTTGTAATGCCGACGAATGCAACACAGCCACGCACCTTATATTCGTCCAGTTTATGGAGATGTTTTACCCAAAAATAGCGACATAAAATGCTGGCTCATATTCCCTATCAAATTTCAATTCATTTTAATTTCTCATTTCTGACCACTAACCAGCCATTATAGCGAACCCTATGAAGGTTTTTCGAGCTAAAACATATACATCACTGCACTTACTATCAAAATTCCAGAAGCTTGAAACTTTTTGAATATTATATATTGTATTTTTTTTAAAGAAAATTACTGATAATGTTTCTCATCTGTATTAAAAGAATAAAATATGAAAATTATGGGATTCAATGCTTTTTCTTAATTAATTCGGTCTTTTTATTGATAGTGAATATAAAATGATTGTGTATTTATAGTCTGTCTAACTGTTCAAAAATCTAGAAATGGGGTACGATTTTGTTGGAACGCCTTCATTTGTAGAAATATTTCATTGAGACTCACCGAATTGACATTTTAATGATGATTGGTTAAACTTATTTAATCAGAGGTATCCTATTGCCTAATATTTCACAAAGTACTGTGTCTAAAATTCATGCACAATTCAGAGAACTTGGACCATTTAAAAAAATTCGCAATTCGTTGAAGATACTGTGAAATTGGATATTTTGTTAGGTGTTGCTGAGGATCCAACGACAAGTACATGTTAAATTGTCCGTGAAAATAATGTAAGTCATACAACGGTCATAAGGTGTCTCCACAAAGAAAAACTTCCATATAAAATGACTTTTATGTAAAAGCCAACAGAAAACGATCCAGATGGTAGAATGTATTTCTGCGAAACAATAATGAATAAACTGAACAGAAATGAAATAGCTGTTGATAAAATCCTTTTTTCTGATGAATCAACATTTACATTGAACAGGGAGGTGAACCGACAAAATTGTAGATATTGATCAGCGGAGAATCCTCATTGGATGCATGACTCACATACGCTGTATCCTCAAAACGTAAACGTTTGGGCGGGTATCATAGGTGGCCATATTATTAGTCCTTTATTTATAGATGGGACTTTGACAGCCAAAAATTATTTGAGTTTGATTAGAGACGAAGTTGTTTCCTAATACAATAGATCCAAACCTACCAAATGGAAATGTCTAGTTCCAGCATGATGGAACCCACCCCATTACGCTTCAATGGTCAGAACCTACTTCAAGGCAATCTTCCCCAATAAATGGATTGGCCACTATTGAGTGGCCAGCTAGATACCCTGATCTGTGGTGTTACCTCAAAAACAAAGTTTATACAACACAACCGACGAGCATCGCAGACCTCAAAGAAAGGATAACTAGAAAAATGAGGAATATTTCAACTCAAGCTTTAAACAAAGTTAGGATTGAGTTCTATAGGAGACTGTGTTGTTGCTAAGAACGAAGTGGAGAACATTCGGAGCATTTATTTTAATGTAAAATCAATTACATCATTTAATTCAAGTATTCAGTTTCTTGAAATCAATTATAAATACTTTCGAAATTTTATCTGGTATCATTCATAATAGACCATACATTATATAGTTCGTTGAAATTACGTTACTGAGGAGATTTAAAAAATATGAAAATATACAGGGTGTTCCATTTAAAATAAAGAGGACGGACTATGGTGTAATTGCGTATATTCAAATTTATGTTTAGAAATCGCACTTTTGAATTTGAACTTGACGCGTCCCACTGTTTTTTATAATTTCCTAACATAAGAACACAAATAATTTTATTCCATTAATGGTTTCATACTGTATATCTTCTATCGATTGAAAACCAGTATATCGAAGTGAAAATTCGAGTTTTGGAAAAAAAGTCGACCGAGGTCTATCAGTAAAATATTGTGATGACTCTATAAAACATTTTGAGTTTATGGCCAGAAATTTGTTCACAATGAAAAATCTACGAGTTTTCTTTCGCCAAATCTGTTCTCTTTCGAGGAATTTGCTCTCTCAAATCGCATAACGCTCAGATAACATTTTTTATTTACTGCCGAAACTGAAAAAAATTCCAAATGTGCACCACCATGACAATCAAAAAAAACTCTCTCGATCGATATTGGTTTTTCGGCACTCATACGCACGTGATCATGATAAAATCGGATCTATTTGATTCATGAGACTGAAAGATTCAGTGGTTATCTCTCGGAAATAAACGATGTTTTTTATTAATTTGTGTAAGAGCAACTGAAGATGTCGGTAAAGCGAGACAAATCTTCCAACTCATATGTACCGCTTTTAAATTCACTGTAGTACTCATACACACAGACCTTGCACCTGGTTTTTGTTTCCTGTACATATTGAATATATTTTTTGGTAACTTGTACCCCACAAAGGAATGATCTTCGATCTTCGAATCTAGATACAAACAAAATCGAGAATCGTTAATAAATAAAATATAACTGCATCGATTTTGGTCTCATATCAAATGTTCTTGAGCCCTTTCTAGTCGAATGACGCAACTGCCTCTGTCGATTGGCTGAAACGTTCATGGCCGTGTATTTACTAGATTTGCTTTCCTTAATCCTTATGGATGCCTCATTATGAACCGTTAGCGACGAATTATTCAGTTGACGTGCGATTTATTTGTGTTCTAATTTATTATATTGGTCGATTCAAGGGGTTATTGTTCTTGATCGACTAGAATGTCGATATGCTAACATTTCCACGATATCGAATCCAAAAGTAAGAAATAGAATTTTTGGTTATCTCCGACGCAGTTGCAATATCAACTGAGCGCAATCCTGTCCCAAGCATTTGTATCATATGTTTTTGTGCTAAGTTACGACTTGATATGTTTCTCGATTTTCACGATTTGTGAACACTTTCACTGCACAACATAATTTTTATCAATTTCTTTCGAATAAGATCGTAGAACAAATGAAATTATTTTCTATAATATGTATGTGACTTATAAACGTAAATTACAGCAATTATGTCCGAAACTCGAATAAATTCCTAGTTTTATAATATCCCTAGATTTTTAGTAGGTGTGAGTGCGAGTGAGGATTGCCATCCTGCAGGACAAGTTTAAATGATATCAATACCTAGAATTAACCATTTATGTGTATTTTTTCAGCAGCTCATTTGTGGAATCTAAAAACAGCTTCCATGCTTCTTTTTCATATAAATAGTACCACACATTGGTCACTATGTAGCTCACGTTTTTATTCAAAAAATTATTTGGTCTTTGATCCAGAATATTGATCAAAGAATCATTGTTGTGTTTTTCCCTACTTCATTGATTTTTTTCCTCGACAAGGAAAGTTAATTTCCAAACTACCTTCATTTTTGTGAACTACGATTCCCAGCAAATTAACTCCAGTCGTGTTTGTTCCTTCATAAAACAAATAAATAAATAACTCAGTTGGTGCTGAATGTTTGGATTCATTATCAGACAGTGTCGTCAGTTTCGCAGTCGTGAAGCTATTCTTTTCCTTTAGTATGCCTATGTGTTCATAATAATGTTGGAGTTTCTTAGGATATTGGATTCCACAAACAAAACTATTTATATTAAAAAGACGTTTCGTCTCCGGTTGAGGACATTCTCAATTTAATCAGCAAACAAATTAAAACTTTCCAGTTTTGACAAGTCTAGGCAGAAAGTTGATATTATCCCGCAGTCAAGTGGTAAAACAATAATTTATCTTCCACGCAGTATGGTCTATATATCCAATATCCTAAGAAACTCCAACATTATGCAAATACCAGGATTCAAGAAAATTTAAGTTATATATATATAACTTAAATTTTTTGAATCCTGGTATTTGTACGCTGGATATATATATATATATATATATATATATATATATATATATATATATATCCAGCGTAATAATCCTAAAATATTAGGAATTCAATGCAAAAGAATATATATATATATATATATATAAAAATATAAATATATATATATATATATATATATATATATATATGGAATCTACAGTTAAAAAAAATAATTATACAACTATATTGAGGAAAAGACTCACCGTTGTAAATAAGTTGAATCGTTAGAGTGTAATCAGACCAAAATTAATTAAATAATATCCATTCATAAAAATATTCACCAGCCAAAATTATGAAGAAAACGGATATTCAGAGTACATGACCACTAGTCGAGAGAAAATTCTTTGAACGGTGATTAAAAATCAGTAATTTTGTTGAATGCTTTTTAATAGAATTCACAGAAAGATTTCAATTCCCAATTATTCAATGTAAAGACTGCCAAAGTTGTAATGAATAGAAGTTATTTGAATTTAGATATCTAATTTGAAATTGGTGAAGAAATTGTTGAAAAGATTCATTACTATCATGAATCAAATATTAACTTCAGTGGAATTATTGACAAAGAACAAGCTAAATTAAATATAACTCACCGAAATAGTGAAAATAAAGCAAAATTAATCAAAAATCAATTAATTCATTGAAAGATAGTGTCTACGTGAGAAATTTTGAAAATAAGTATTTAAGTAATATCCTTGAAGATGTTTATGCATTAACAGAGTTGTAATAGTACATAATCTAAAGTAAAGTAATCAATTTCATAGGTAATTTTAAGTAATTTATAAGTTATAAGCATAAGAAGTTAAACTTTGGTGAAATTTGACATTTGAAATACTTCACGGATGAAAAACAATAATTTCACTCTTCTGTTTAACATGAAATTAATATCAATATCTAGATAAAAATTCAGGATAATTTTCAACAGTAATTTCAAACCAAGAAATATTGTAAATTTTGTGAAATCAATGAAAGCAACATTTTTTCAATAATTTTGACAAAAGCTAGTAGTCAGCTTTGGAATTCAATTTTTCGAAAAAACTATAAAAGGACGAAACAGAGGAAATGTCAATTAGTATTGAAATACTCGGGAGCGCAT
Source organism: Megalocaria dilatata (assembly GCA_034642435.1). Taxonomy (NCBI): domain Eukaryota; kingdom Metazoa; phylum Arthropoda; class Insecta; order Coleoptera; family Coccinellidae; genus Megalocaria; species Megalocaria dilatata. Next base: position 77,287,024 of record CM067855.1, on the reverse strand, counting down.
ACACGTCTTTCTGATTAAATATTTTCTCTCTTCAAGAATCCAGTTAAAAAATCTGAAAAGCGTTTAACATTAGTATTAATATGAATGGAAATGTGATAAAAAAATACGTTACCTGGGTGTTGTGAATGAAAACATCGCACATATCAATCAAGAATTCAACAGTTTAAATTCAAAAAAAGCAATCAAGGAAGTGGGCTGGGAAATCCGAACATTGCAGAGACAATCTCGAAGAACCAGAACAAAATCCAGAAATCGAACAGAGCCAACATAAAAGGAACATTGTTACTGGATCACCAAACTTACCAAAGATAGAAATAAATTTATTTATGTAAAGCTTTCCATTTGAATTTCAAAAGTAAATCATTGCTAGTTTACGTTAGAATTACGTTACGATATTTAGAATTAAAGTTAGTAGGTTAAAATATAGAATTTAGATTATTAGTCACAGATTTTTATACTTGAAATCACTTTGATTCAATATATATTTTAAAAATTGACCTATTAAGATTCAAATTGAACCCTTCCTATTGAAACTAATCAAATTATTAATATTTAAATTTCAATTATTCAATTACAAAATTATAATTTTAAGAGATACAAGGTTGATTCAACAAGTATTCATAATCAAAACTTAATAAGAGTAAATTTCATAGAAAAATTAAACTTATCAAAAGTAAACTTATCTTGTTAATTATTCTAATTAATAATCAATCATAAATAATGAAAGTTCATTTATTTATTTCATAATAAATTGGCACGCAAAACGTTAGACTGAAAATTAATAATAATTGATAATTTATTTATTAAATTTATTTCATAACAATATATATATATATATATATATACTACTCTGTCAAGAAAGTACCGAGAATTTTCAATTAAAACAACAATTTTACATTTAATCGACAAAATTTATTGGGTCGCCTTCAAAATAGGCTCCATTTGCTCCAATACATCTATGCCAACGGCACTTCCAATTATCGAAACATTTTTTATAGGCGCTTTCCGGGATGGACTTTAGCTCTCGCGCCGAATTTTGTTTTATGGCTTCAATCGACTCAAAACGAGTGCCACGAAGGGGCAATTTTAGTTTTGGGATGAGGAAAAAGTCGCAGGGGTTCAAATCCGGCGAATACGGTGGTTGCTGACGCACGTTTGTTGAGTTTTTGGCGAGAAAGTCAGTCACAATCGTAGCTCGGTGAGAAGGCGCGTTATCGTCATGCAAAATCCATGAGTTGTTCGCCCACAAATTTGGCCGCTTCTTACGGATACGCTCACGCAAACGATTCATAACGCCTAGGTAATACTCCTTGTTTACCGTCTGACCCTCTGGAACGAATTCGTAGTGCACCACGCCACGGATATCGAAGAAAACAATGAGCATCATCTTCACTTTCGAGCGGCTTTGGCGTGGTTTTTTCGGTTTCGGCTCATTTTTTGCCACCCATTCCGATGATTGCTGGCTTGTTTGCATATCGTACTCGTAGACCCAGGTCTCATCACCAGTTATAATGCGTTCCATGAATGTAGAATCGGAATTACAGCGATCCAGCATGTCTGAAGCAACCTGTTCGCGATGACGTTTTTGAAGAAAATTCAGGTCTTTCGGTACGAGTCGTGCGGCCACCTTTCTCATGCCCAAAATATCAATCAAAATCGTACGTGCGGACTCGTGGGATATCTTAATATCATGTGCTATCTCTCTCAAGCTGGTACGACGATTTTCCAGCACCCTCTCCTTAATTTTATCGACGTTATCTTCGATCGAAGCCGTCGATGGGCGACCACTTCACGACCGTCCTTAAAGGCTCTGTACCACTGATATGCACGAGTTTTCGATAGAGCATTATCACCAAAGGCCTTTTGCAACATTTTCAATGCATCGGCACACGAAAATTCATTTGCAACACAAAACTTTAAACAAATTCTTTGCTCAACGTAATCACCCATAGTAAAAATCGGCACGCACTCTGACATCGACTGACTTAATCAGCTGTTGCAAACACACTAGTTGACAGATCCCGCTCAAGCTTGGCATAGTAATTATGGACAGTAGTACCAACCTAGGAAAAAAAATTTTTACCTGCCCCATTGCCCCGCCAGATTTAAATCGATAATTCCCGGTACTTTCTTGACAGAATGTATATATATATATATATATATATATATAATATATAAGTTCGACGGCCTAGTAGGAGGATATATATATATATATATATATATATATATAGATAAATATATATATATATATATATATATATATATATATAGATAAATAAATATATATATATATATATATATATATATATATATATATATATATATATATATATATATATATATATATATATATATATATATATATATATATATATATATATATATATATATATATATATATATATATAAAATAGAAAGGCCTTTTACTTGATAGAAGAAATATAACAAAATTTGAATATTAAAACAAATTGAAATATGTTTATCTTTTACAATTGTAATTTCAAAAAATTTTTTATTCAAAAACTTTTAGAATTAAATTTATGTCTAAACAAGCACCACTTACATTTAATAGACGTATATAATCAAAACTCAATATATAATGTCAAATGGAATAACTAAACCAACAGATATAGGAAAGTAATAAAAATCAATAAATAAATATTCAGAAGAGAAGAAATTTTGTTTCTGGTCTTACCTTTAAGAACACCAATTGCCTTTTGAAAACATGAACACAATTGAAGGACTTCTAAAAGAATATAATTTATTTGAAATATTTAATATATTTGAATATTCGAATAAGTTTATTAAAAATCTCTAAACAAATGCACTATATCTTCAAAAAACAAATATAATTCTAAGCAATCCCGTCTTCAACCCTCATTTAATATTCCAACTATCAAAATCAAAAAACTAACCTATATCTCTCAACAAGTGTAAAAGGATTAATGCTTAGAAACACAGATCAACTTTATAAGTCAAGATTGATCTATGTTCTAACAAAATCAAAGAACAGTGTGAGTTATTTTAAGGTTTATTTAAATTCATTGACATTCCATAATGAGATTTATTGAAGCCAAAATATAATTATATATTATATATAAAATAAAATAGAAAGGCCTTTTACTTGATAGAAGTAATATAACAAAATTTGAATATCAAAAAAAATTAAAATATGTTTATCTTCTACAATTTTAATTACAAAAAATTTTTTATTCAAAAAAACTTTTAGAATTAAATTTATGTCTAGAACAAGCACCGCTTACATTTAATAGACGTATTTAATCAAAACTCAATATATAATGTCAAATGGAATAAATAACCCATCAGATATATGAAAGTAATTAAAATTAATAAATAAATATTTAAAGGAGACAAAATTTTGTTTCTGGTCTTACCTTCAAGAACACCAATTGCCTTTTGAAAACATGAACACACTTAAATAACTTCTCAAAGAATATAATTTATTTGAAATATTTAATATATTTAAATATTCGAATAAGTTAATTCAAAAATCTCTAAACAAATGTGCACTATATCTTCAAAAAACAAATATAATTCTAAGCAATCCCGTCTTCAGCCCTCATTTAATCAACTATATAATTCAAGATTGATCTTTGTTCTAACAACATCAAAGAACAATGTGAGTTATTTTAAGGTTTATTTAAATTCATTGATATTCCATAATGAGATTTATTGAAGCCAAAATATAACTATATATTATATATAAAATAAAATAGAAAGGCCTTTTTCTTGATAGAAGAAATATAACAAAATTTGTATATTAAAACAAATTGAAATATGTTTATCTTCAACAATTTTAATTTCAAAAAATTTTTCATTCAAAAAAACTTTTAGAATTAAATTTATGTCTAGAACAAGCACCGCTTACATTTAATGGACGTATATAATCAAAACTCAATATTTAATGTCAAATAGAATAAATAATCCAACAGATATACGAAAGTAATTAAAATTAATGAATAAATATTCCAAGGAGACAAAATTTTGTTTCTGGTCTTACCTTTAAGAACACCAATTGCCTTTTAAAACATGAAGACACTTAAAGGACTTCTCAAAGAATATAATTTATTTGAAATATTTAATATATTCAAATATTCGAATAAGTTAATTCAAAAATCTCTGAAAAAATGCACTATATCTTCAAAAAACAAATAGAATTCTAAGCAATTCCGTCTGCAGCCCTCATTTAATATTCCAAATATCAAAATAAAAAAACTAACCTATATCTCTCCGCGTGTTAAAAGACTAAAGCTTCGAAACACAGACCAACTATATAATTCAAGATTGATCTATGTTCTAACAAAATCAAAGAACGGTGTGAGTTATTTTAAGGTTTATTTAAATTCATTGACATTCCATAATGAGATTTATTGAAGCCAAAATTTAATTATATATTATATATAAAATGAAATACAAAGGCCTTTCACTTGATAGAAGAAATATAACAAAATTTGAATATTAAAACAAATTGATATATGTTTATCTTCTACAATTTTAATTTCAAAAAAATTTTTATTCAAAAAACTTTTAGTATTAAATTTATGTCTAAACAAGCACCGCTTACATTTAATAGACGTATATAATCAAAACTCAATATATAATGTCAAATGGAATAAATAACCCAACAGATATACGAAAGTAATTAAAATTAATAAATGAATATTCAGAAGAGAAAAAATTTTGTTTCTGGTCTTACCTTTAAGAACACCAATTGCCTTTTAAAAACAGAAACACACTTAAAGGACTTCTCAAAGAATGTAATTTATTTGAAATATTTAATATATTTGAATATTTGAATAAGTTAATTCAAAATTCTCTGAAAAAGTGAACTATATCTTCAAAAACCAAATATAATTTTAAGCAATCCCGTCTTCAGCCCTCATTTTATATTCCAAATATCAAAATCAAAAAACTAACCTATATCTTTCAACACGTGTAAAAGGATTAATGCTTAGAAACATAGATCAACTTTATAATTCAAGATTGATCTATGTTCTAACAAAATCAAAGAACAGTGTGAGTTATTTCAAGGTTTATTTAAATTCATTGACATTCCATAATGAGATTTATTGAAGCCAAAATATATTTATATATTAAATATGAAATAAAATAGAAAAGCCTTTTACTTGATAGAAGAAATATAACAAAATTTGAATATTAAAACAAATTAAAATATGTTTATCTTTTACAATTTTAATTTCAAAAAATTTTTCATTCAAAAAAACTTTTAGAATTAAATTTATGTCTAAAACAAGCACCGCTTATATTTAATAGAGGTATATAATCAAAACTCAATATATAATATCAAATGGAATAAATAAACCAACAGATATACGAAAGTAATTAAAATTAATGAATAAATATTCAAAGGAGACATAATTTTGTTTCTGGTCTTACCTTTAAGAACACCAATTGCCTTTTAAAAACATGAACACACTTAAAGGACTTCTAAAAGAATATAATTTATTTGAAATATTCAATATATTTAAATATTCGAATAAGTTAATTAAAAAATCTCTGAAAAAATGCACTATATCTTCAAAAAACAAATATAATTCTAAGCAATCCCGTCTGCAGCCCTCATTTAATATTCCAAATATCAAAATAAAAAAACTAACCTATATCTCTCCACGTGTTAGAAGACTAAAGCTTCGAAACACAGATCAACTATAAAATTCAAGATTGATTTATGTTCTAACAAAATCAAAGAACAGTGTGAGTTATTTTAAGGTTTATTTAAATTCATTGACATTCCATAATGAGATTTATTGAAGCCAAAATTTAATTATATATTATATATAAAATAAAATAGAAAGGCCTTTTACTTTATAGAAGAAATATAACAAAATTAGAATATTAAAAAATAATTGAAATATGTTTATCTTCTACAATTTTAATTTCAAAAAAGTGTTTATTCAAAAAAACTTTTAGAATTATATTTATGTCTAGAACAAGCACCGCTTACATTTAATAGACGTATATAATCAAAACTCAATATATAATGTCAAATGGAATAAATAACCCATCATATATACGAAAGTAATTATAATTAATAAATAAATATTTAAAGGAGACAAAATTTTGTTTCTGGTCTTACCTTTAAGAACACCAATTGCCTTTTAAAAACATGAACACACTTAAAGGACTTCTCAAAGAATATAATTTATTTGAAATATTTAATATATTCAAATATTCGAATAAGTTAATTCAAAAATCTCTAAACAAATGTGCACTATATCTTCAAAAAACAAATATAATTCTAAGCAATCCCGTCTTTAGCCCTCATTTAATATTCCAAATATCAAAATCAAAAAACTTACCTATACCTCTCCACGTGTTAAAAGACTAAAGCTACAATTTTAATTTCAAAAAATTTTTTATTCAAAAACTTAAAGTTATTCAAGATCAAAGTTTAACTTACCCTCAATTCAGCTGTTTTTTTTATAATACTCTCAAATTTATAAGTTTACGGGTTTCAAAACAAACTAAAAGTTTATTTCTAAGTTCTCAGAGTTAAAAAAAAACTTCAAACTAATGTTAAAAAAAAAATTATCTCAATCGAACGATTGATGTTAATTTTCAACAACCAGAATTTTTAAATGTCGGGTTAACTGTCATTGATAATTCGTTTTAAGTACCCTGTCCACATTTACTATAAAGCAGGAAATAAAGATTAACAGTTTTCAGAAGTCTAATTTATATTTTGTAATATGTTTTGATTTCAACTTTTCTAAAAACATAATATTTTGCCAAACTAGTTAATAAATCAGCTGAATTGAGGGTAAGTTAAACTTTGATCTTGAATGACTTTTGACTGAATTGATTTATCAAAAATTGACTTTCCTGTGTTATTCTTATGGGAAATCGAAAAGTGCGATGCGGACAACCTAAATATTAATATTAAGGGCTCATATTTTCAGAGGCCTATTTTGGCATCAAAACGAAAATTTTGAGCGTGGTTCTGAGGAAAAAAAATTTTTTTTTTGAAACGCCCTAATATATATATATATATATATATATATATATATATATATATGTATTATATATATGTATATATATATAAAATTATATATCTATATATATATATATATATATATTGCTTATTCTTTTGAATTGAATTCCTATAATAATATTTTAGGTTTTCAACACTGTCCTATTGTAAATTTTGTGAATATTGTCTCTGGGTGTTTGTTCGATTCTTCGGTGTAAAGAAATGAATGAATAGATATCGAAATTACAAAAAAAAGCCAGCGAGCATGCGACATTGACTAACAGCATGTGCCAATTCAAACTCTGAATCGAGATTAAAATTTCGATATAAGCAGTCAACGAACTACTCGTGAGTTTTTTTACCTTCGTTAATTTGTCGAAATTTTTCGAATATTCATTTAAGTACAGAGGTAATACGGTCCTTAATAAATATTTTTTAATCTGGTAACAATGTCGAAAGAATACCCTTTATAAAGGTTGTAGTTCATCGAAGATTTGTAACCATGTAACCATGTAACCATGTAACCATCAAAAACACCCATGTAAAAAAACTGAATATAGTGAAGTTAGAATACTCACCGATTCACGTTGGTTTGAGTATTCATCTCACTGAAAACTCGCGGATATCCAAGACTTCCCAGATAAATTTTTTTGCTGTACTTTTCTTGAACGCTCCAAATATTTTATACCTATTTGAATTAACACGCGATGTTTTTCAATCAATTCCCTAAAGTCAAAATAGTTGTTATTACTGCAGGATTGTTTAGCATGAACTGACAGTTGACAATATATCTAATTACAATCGCGTTTGAAGCGTAGAGAATATATCTAGGGTTATAACTTCTGAGTAAGAGGACCAGAGTCGAAAGTTTCTAAAACTTGAAGAAATTGAATTAAACTTGAAAGTTTATTTTTAATTTGTCTCCTCGATGAAATGAACTATTTTGAGAAGTTTTACCTCCTGTTGAAAAAAGTCTCAGCTTTGAAAATACCTTGTATATTTAAGACATCAATGAGTCCTAGATTGTCAGCTGCTTTTTTTAACTTTTTAGGAAGTTCTGGGTATTTTTCCTGTCGTCTGAAATGGAGTTTGGCGTATTTATATTAGTTTTACAAGAGATTTCCCATACCTAGCGATACTTCTATTTTTTCTATTTGAAAAACAATAATTATTTGTCACAGAATGAAGATCTATCGACAGTTGGGTGAGCCCCTACACTTTTCTCTAGGAATTTTACATCCGAACAACTTATTGAGTTGAAAAATTTAAATAAGAATCACTAGATCGACTTTTTGACGATTTTAAGGGGGGAATTTAAATTAGAATCACAAGGTCGAGTTCATTAAACGATATTGATATTTTTGCATAATTTCATCAAAGCACTGAGGAGCATGGAACTATGCATTCGCATAAGTATCGCATTTCTCGACAGTAATCAATTGACTGACCAGAACATTTGCTTATAAATATAAGGTGTTATTAAATGAAATATCCAAAAAATCAATAATGTGGGAACATTGCAGTTGCAAAGTTCCTGGAAATTATAAAATTCGATGGTAATATATCATGAAATAAGTGTGTATTAGGAAAACGCTACAAACCTCACAAAGGTTTATTATTTTATTGAAATTATCCCCAAGTATATACAACTATAATCAAAGAATAATTCCCCAGCAGCAGATAGAGGAAGATTGATAGTAATGAAGACATGGTAAAAAATTGACAGGAAACATGAATATCAGAAGAGTGATGCATACAACATATATCTTAAGGTAATACACACTGAGTTGATTTATAGACAACATGATATCTGGTTCGATAACTTAGATAATAATATTACAAGATGTATTTATACATAAAAAATACAAGATACAAAAAAACAATTTGAAATTTCAATAACTAAAAAGAATGAATAAAACATGAATGAACAAAATTCAAAGAAATATTCGGAACATATTTTCTATCCTAGATTCATGAATATTTCAGAGCTTAAATTCAATCAAACTGAAATAGAACCGTTAAAAAAAGGATGTAATTATAATTTAAATAATTGCAATAAGAAATCCTTCGAATATTCAGCTATTGACTCAGAAATTGCACTCAATAATTGTCAAAATATAAATAAAGATAAATATGCATTGGCTAAAATTATAAATAAAAAATTTACTCATCACTTGCATAGTAATAATTCCGTAGTAAAAAGTGTAAAAAGTAAAATCTCAGAAAATGGTATTCAGGCATGCCTATAAGGGAAATACAGTAAAACCAATCGATAGAACAAGTAACATAAATAACACAACAGAATTTTCAAACCCAGATAAGTATACAATTATTGAAAAAGACCCAACAGATAAATATCAAAATGAAGTGAAAATAGCCATTAAAACGCAACGACCCTTTTCGGTACTAAACCAATATTAAATTTAACTTAAATGAATCCTCAAGCACCAAATATGTATTCTTAGATCAAGGTACATAAAGAAAATTATCACATTAGACCAGTTGTATCATTTGTTAAAGCGCCATCATATAGATTATTTAAGGCACTTAATAAAATCATATTTTCGGAAGCAAATTTTGAAGCGAAATTATCTTTAACGAATTCATACCACCTGGTAAATAACATGAAAAATGTACGTGTTCCAGATAATGCTAAGGTTATATCGTTTGATGTAAAGAATTTATTTCCTTGTATACCTGTCAAAGAAACCATAAAATTATTAGATGATCTTTTACTCCGAAAAAGAACAAATTCGCTAATAAAACAGGAAATAATGGAAGTTTGGACAGTTTGTTCACAACAAAATTATTTCACGTTCAACGGAAAGATTTACATAGATAACGATAGCCTTACTATGAGAAATCCTTTGAGTCCGTTACTATCCGAAATTTTTATGGATTCTTTAGAAACTAGAATAATAAAAAGCCCCTACTAAATACTTCAATTGTTGGTATTGAAATGTAGAAGATATTCTATTTTTATTCAATGGCACTGATGGACAATTTTCTTTATTTCTGGATTTCACAAACAAATCATCCCCAACCATATGATTCACCTATGAATTGGAAAAACACAATGGTATCAATTTTTTGGACTTAACCATCACAAAAATTGATAATAAACATAATTTTTCAATATACCGGAAACCAACTCATATTGATAGCACAATTCATTTCAGTTCAAATCACTCATTTTGCCAAAAATTAGCAGCATACAATAGTATGTTATATAGATTAGCCAACATACCTATGTCACGTGAGAATTTTGACAAAAGAATACAGTATTATTAAACAGATTGCATTGAACAACGATTTCAGTGTTCTAATCATAGAAAATCTTTTCGCAAAAATACAATTAAAATTGGTTTTGTCATTAGTATATCGCAAAATCAATAATTTAACTGCAAGTAAATATATTTCATTATGGTATTTAGGATTAAAAACAGTAAAGGTAGCTAGATATCTAAAGAAAAATCACAACATTATCATTTCTTTTCAAACTAATAATTCATTAGGTAAATTAATAAAAAATAATAAAGCTAACATATCTAAGAACAAGAAATCAGTTGATTATAAGCTACCTTGCGATACTTGCCATTTTGTATATGTTGGTTAAACAAGAACATCTTTCCAGACGAGACTAAGGGAACATGAAAAATGTTATTGTAACAAAAAAATAAATTCAACCTAGGCAACACCTATTGGACACAGTACATTTTTCTAATAGTGATTTTGAAATTTTACACATAGAAAATAAAAGTTTCAGATGAAATCTATTAGAAACATTAGAAATTAATAGATATCATAAAAAACATTCATTATTAAACATCCAAACAGAATTAAGTAGCTCCCCCCTATTGAATCTTTTTTGAATTATTTTTTCGAAATTCCCAAAGATTGTAAAACTATCTTCATCCCCTTTATTTTCTGTTATAAACTTGCCCTATATATCGAAATTCAGTAAAAATTAGTGTCTAGTAGTACTCACCTGAAGAAGTCTTGTTATGACGAAACGATTGTACTGAAATGAAATATTATCCGAAAGAGAATATTGTTTCTATTCATAATTTCAAGATGAATTTCCGTCAAGTAAGGACCGAAACAATCATAGATATTATTTTATTATACAATAAGAAAATAATTCCAGTTAATATACGACAAGAAATAAAATGAATGAACTAAAACCTGAAATATATTTTAGCGTCAATGCAGAACATTCTACAATTCGACCTCATTCAATGTAGGAAATCACTGATTTAGCACATGTAATGAAAAATATGAACATTTGAATACATAATTCCCAAATTATTAATCGTAAAGCAACGCGTAGATAAGATTTAGAGAAAATATTTTTTAACATATGTAGTTCGAAACGGTTAGTGTCAAAGTTTCAGGAAAATTTTATGAGGAAGCTGTTTTAGAATGCGGTGTTATGCGGGATCTTCTCAACTTTTAGTTTCGGGAGGTGAGGTGTTTCATTTACACTTGCAAACCCCCGAATTTTTCAGATTGGCGATTGGGTGCAAGTCTGCCAATGACGCATGTGACCTTGTTCCACGTTGAAACGTCGGTTGTCAAACGCTTGTACTCTGCTCTATTTGAAGTCGGTGAGGGTGAACTAAGTAATAACCCTGAATTCTACGTGTTAGGTTACTGACATGTAATGGTGGCTATTTCACCAGGTGACTACTCAGCAGTCTCCACAATCTGCCCAGGAAGCATATAGTATGATAAGAACGCCTTATCATTGAGAATTAGCAACCACTCCGAAGAATTAAACCCACCAAGCTTAATTTGTATTTGAATTTTTTTAACAAGATTTTGTATGATATAATAGTTGTCTTACAAATCCTTTGTAGATTTAATTTCTACAACTACCAAATGGCTTAGATAAATATATAGGTCTGGTGAATATACAAAAAAAATATAGTTACCTATATCTTAAACAAAGTGTATATTCCTAAATTAGGTGGAAACATTTCTAGTCTTATCTTGTCTTGTTAATATAAATATATACAGCTAAAAACCGACATCATTGGCAAAGTGGCAAACACATATCTACTATATGATTTATAAAACCAAATATGACCTTTACACATCTCGTCGTTTCCCTTGTGAATTTCCGAAGCAATTTTCGGCTTTTCCTCGCTTATTGACAAGCGCTTCGAATTTGTCGAACACACGTATTTCCGATGGTGAATATTTTATAAACCCTGATGTTACCCTACCTTAGGCGTTCGTATTTTCAGATTTTTCAGAAATTTCTTTTGCGAGATGTTCTTTGACTCTATCAAATATGAAAATGGGTGGAATAGGGTCGCATACCGTAGGGAATGTGAAGATATGAAGGTTCACTATGGATTTTCATTTTCAAACGAGAATCTCATACCGTATTACTCATTGCGAAAGAACTGGTTTTTTACATACCTAATGATTCGAAAGGGTGCCGTATGAACTGAAGCCAAGAAACGTTGATTTTTTTATTGGTGAACAACTGCTCGACAGGCAAAAATGAAAGGGATTTTTGCATTATTGAATGCAAACCACTTTTCGTCGCTAGTCATAATTGTATGACTGGCGATGAGAAATGGTTCCATTGCGGTAATTCAAAACATCGAGCAATCTATGAATATCTCATCAACAACTATCAAACCGAATATTCATGGCGAGAAGTTCATGCTGTATATTCGGCAGGACCAATTGGATATGGTGTATTATCAGCTACCACAATCGAGCGAGAGGATCACAGGAGAGGTCAACGACAATTGATGCGTTCGAGCTGAAAATTGTGAAAACAAATTTCTTGACAATGCATCACAGGCCAGACATTGCTTCTTCCGATTAATATCTCTTCCGATCAGTACAACATGACTTAACTGACCAGCACTACGTCAATCACGATTAAATCAGAACATGGATCAATACATAGATAGCGGCCAAAAAGCTGGCCTTTTTTCGCGAAAGAATCCGTCAATTGCCAGAAAGATGGAAAAAGATTATGGCTAGTGACACACAATACTTTGAACATCGAATCTATAATCAACTTGTCACAATAAAGCTTCGAATATTCGACAAAAAACCGCACGAACTTATTTATACTCCTAATATCTTCATGCTATTATTCTACCTCGATTTCTTGAGTAGAAAAAGTAGTTGTTTCGTTTAGTGTTTGACAAAATGGAGTCTCCTCCCGAATTCCTGAAAAATAATATCAGCATATATTCTAAAAGTTGACTAACCGAATGATCATGGCAGAGACCCTAAGAAATCATCTGCAAGAAGTGAGAAAACTGAACATAAGTGATTAGAGGAGGAGACATCATTCTGCTGGATAATAATTTCAAACTAGTGTTTTCGCTTTCACGTGAACACTGGATTACAAAGTTGAATTTTGCACAAGAACACTTGGCACGGAGAATAAAAGATTGGTGTTGCGTGTTGTTTTCCGATTTTTTCTTGTGGACTTAGACAGACCTGTAAGATGGTAACGAGCTAGTGCTTTGCTCTTCCATTTGGTGGATGCTCAGCTGTGATATAAGGAGGCATTTCGTCTGAAGCTCGCACGAAGTTAGTCTTTATCCTACATGAGATCTTGACAGCTTCAGGTAATCGACAGAGATTCTAGAAGACCATGTTATACCATGTTTCGAGAAGGCGCCTTTATGCATAGTTTTACACGGTCCCACACTGCTCGGATAGTAACTGCTCATCTTGATTAGATTCAAATTAGAGGCCGTTTCTACTCATGTGCTGCAGAGCGCAATTTTTCAGCAACGTAGGTAATTTGTTTACACAACACTGAACAATTCAACTGCGTCGATATTGTTGAAATATTTTTTAAATTGCATGTGACCTTCTATGTGTAGAAAACTTTAACCACTTCAGTAGTCACGCAACTCCGACGTTCCGTAAACCAATAAGTCATTCGATATGCTGGTACATTTACTTATCGTTCAATTATTTTTGTTCCATGGGTGTTCTGCACAATCTCTTCGTGGACCTGCCATTCCCCGCTCGCCTTAAAACTAAATACACGATCGCATACAGGAGATTGGAACTTCGCTATATGCAGCGTTGATGTGACTGTCGTTTATTTTCGATTTTACCGGAACATTCTGAACTTTTTAAAAATGAGTCTTGATGAAGATATACTTTATGTTCTAAATAGTTGTAAAGATTTGCTTGCTACGTAGAGATACCTCTTTGAATTATTCCTTGTAATTGATTAAGCGTTAACCAATTAGTATGCAAATTCTTGGTTAAGCATACTTCAAATGTGTTTGAAAGACGGATGTATAGTAGACTTTGATGGTTTTATTATAGCCTAAATACATATATTACAGGTTCACAAGTTAGATTTGTTTACCTAAATTGAGGAAGGTTTTCCGGTGTAGTATCGAACTCTAATTGCGGTGAAAACACTGTCTTGTTTGTGGAAGAGGTTTTTCACTGTTGTTCACTATCACCGAGTTCACTTTTATTGCTTTCACTGTTCGGTTAACTTTTTACAAATAACTATCTAATTACAAAAAGAAATGTAGATAATATATTCACTTCCAGGATTTTAGTGCGTTACTGTGTTATTGAGAGAGGATATTCCTTGGAAGAATAAATAAAGTGAAAATGCGAATATAAAATAATTCAAGAGATATGTGTTGTAGTTAAGAGAATGTGAAACTAGCTAGCGGTTTATTCTGTGTTTTTTGGAAAAGCGATAAAATGTGACTTTTTTGGGAATGTTTTTTCGAGGGTGCTTTTTTGCTAACAAGTGACTTCGAGGGATGTCTTCAACGTGAACCTTTTGGCTAACACGTTTGTATAGGGTGAGTATTGCATGACCGTCTGGTCGAGGAAATGTCTTCAACTGAACCTTTTCGCTAACTGTCCGAAAAATAAAAGATTGGGTTGGGGCTAGATATGTGGCCCAGGTAACGAAAAATCTGTGTCTTCGTTTCGGAACGGACTGGATTTTTAATGAGTTTCTATTAAAAGTGTGAAGGACAAATATTTTCGTTTCTTAACTGGTGTTTAGGCCCGTTTGGGTTTCTACAAAAAAATGAAATATATTTAAAAGGCCTAAATTTTTGAACTCTGGGGACGAAATTGTTATATCTTCCTGCATAGTAAATTAAAAATTCCTTGTTCGATGTAAAATCTGAACAATAATGTTGACAACTTTAACGAATATTCGTTTAGTGAAAAAGTAATATTGAGAGAGAATCTTTTCCAGATATTGAATCAAAAGCTTCCGTCTTAAGTTGGGAAAAATCTCATAAAGAAAATTCAATCGAGAAATATATTCGCGAAGTGAGTGGATTTGTGGATGCTACAAAACAAGCGCGTTATTGTTTCATCTGTGTACTTTTTGATAGTGAAAAATTGCGGTCGCAGATAGGTGTTAATCACTTAGTCTATTGGAGTGACGAACAAAAAAACCTGAGAAGGCTCGTGAGCACAACAAAAGTCAATTATTAGAAAATGTCAATATTGCAGAGCATCGTATAGTCTTAATACTAACAATGGAGAAGTCGCACAAAATAGTTATGTTCTTTAAAGTATTATAGACTTCATTATATTTTATAGTGCTTTTGATTTGGTTCTTCGCTGACGCGATGAAAGTGACTCATTTGAAAATCCTGGAATGTTTCGTAGGTTTGTTAATTTTTCTGCAGCATTTGATGAAGTATTAGCTGAACATATGAGGGAAAATACATTTTTAAGAGGCACTTCAAATGAAATTTGAAATGACTTATTTGATTGCATCTTTGAGTTTCATCAAGAGAGATTATTTTCCGAAATAAAAACAGTTCAACTTTTGTCAATAAAGGCTGATGGAAGAAGCTCCAGCAAAATCTCAGTTGGCTGTAGTGTATCGGTATAATAATAATTAATAATTTATTAATTACCCTCAAAATTTAACAGGGAATGTCATGTATATATATATATATATATATATATATATGATAATATACATATATGTATAAATAAAAGCAATATATATGAATAAATAATAGTTAATTATTAACAATTACTGATATTAGATCAAATTTTAAAATTTCTCAAAGTCAAAACATAAAAATTATTAGACATTAATAAAGACAGGATTATTAACAATTACAAGAATTAATTGACGACTAGAACTGGTACGTCATAAATTCATCCATTGAATAAAAACTACAATCAGCAAGAATCATCTTAACTTTCCGTTTGAATGCTGTACAATGCAGCGACTTCAGGTGCTGAGGAAGTTTATTATACATTTTCATACCATTGAATACATGTGTGTTTTGTGTTCTCTTCAGTCTATGACGTGGAGCTATGAAATTATTCCTTGATCTTGTTTCATGATTGTGAACCGCTGAGTGTTTTTGGAAAGTGTTCTTATTCTTGTCTATATACATAAGGCATTCAAGGATATAGCAGCATGCAAAGGTAAGTATACCATATTGCTTGAAAAGAGGTCTACAGCTAGTAGTCTGGCCCACTGCTGCTATCAATCTTATGGCCTTTTTCTGTTTCAGAAAAACTCCTCCAGCATCTGAAGATGCGCCCCATAGGATTATGCCGTAGGTCATTCTGCAGTGAAATTGTGCATAATAAGCAAGTACCGCCTCTTTCTCTGTGAGTATGCTTTTTATTCGTCGTATTGCGAATAACGCCGTAGAGAGCTTATGGCATACCTCATTTACATGCTTCTTCCAAGTTAAATTTGCGCTAATTGATACTCCGAGCATTGAAATGCTTTCCAGGTTTTGGTACTTTGTGCTCACAAGCAGCTGTTGTGTTTTCTCTGGATTTACTTTCATGTTATTAACATTGAACCACTCTACAGCGCCCTTCACAGTTTCCTCTGACTTATTCAGTAGCAAATTTTTATTCTTCGCTTTATTCAAGAATGATGTGTCATCGGCAAAGAGAGTCTCATCATCTGCAACAGTATTACACACCAGATCATCTATATAAATTAGGAATAAGGTCGGTCCCAGCACCGATCCCTGGGGCACTCCTGTACTAATTTTCATTCTTGAAGACCGCTTGCGTTCCAAATCTACTATCTGGTAGCGATCCTCAAGGTAGGACCTCACCAGATCCAAAGCTGTGCCTCTTATGCCCATACATTCCAACTTGCGCAGAAGCTTTTCATGATTGACACAATCGAATGCTCTAGTCAAATCCATGCACGTCAACATCACGTCATCTGCATCGTCCAATGCCTCCATGATGAATTCGATAATGTGGACCAAAGCAGTGATAGTTGACCTACCCTCTCTAAAGCCATGCTGGTAATTTCCTAGCAACGAATTGCTCTCCAGAAATGAGTTCAACCTTTTTTTGAGGAGGGACTCGAAAATTTTCGAAATAACTGGCAGTATCGAGATTGGCCTATAGTTTTCATATACCTCTTTATCTCCCTTCTTGTATACAGGTATCACCCTTGCGACCTTTAATTCATCGAGAAAGTAGCCCTGCTGGAAGCAATCATTTATAAGGTCTGAAATAGTATCTGCTAAATGATTGATGACGTTTTTCAGCATTTTTACCGTGAAACCATATATACATTCTGTCAAGAAAGTACCGGGAATTATCGATTTAAATCTGGCGGGGCAATGAGGCAGCTAAAAGTTTTTTTTCCTAGGTTGGTACCACTGTCCTTAATTACTATGCCAAGCTTGAGCGGGATCTGTCTACTAGTGTGTTTGCAACAGCTGATTAAGTCAGTCGATGTCAGAGTGCGTGCCGATTTTTACTATGGGTGATTACGTTGAGCAAAGAATTTGTTTAAAGTTTTGTGTTGCAAATGAATTTTCGTGTGCCGATGCATTGAAAATGTTGCAAAAGGCCTTTGGTGATAATGCTCTATCGAAAACTCGTGCATATCAGTGGTACAGAGCCTTCAAGGACGGTCGTGAACTGGACGCCCATCGACGGCTTCGATCGAAGATAACGTCGATAAAATTAAGGAAAGGATGCTGGAAAACCGTCGTACCAGCTTGAGAGGGATAGCACATGATCTTAAGATATCCCACGAGTCCGCACGTACGATTTTGATTGATATTTTGGGCATGAGAAAGGTGGCCGCACGACTCGTACCGAAAGACCTGAATTTTCTTCAAAAACGTCATCGCGAACAGGTTGCTTCAGACATGCTGGATCGCTGTAATTCCGATTCTACATTCATGGAACGCATTATAACTGGTGATGAGACCTGGGTCTACGAGTACGATATGCAAACAAGCCAGCAATCATCGGAATGGGTGGCAAAAAATGAGCCGAAACCGAAAAAACCACGCCAAAGCCGCTCGAAAATGAAGGTGATGCTCATTGTTTTCTTCGATATCCGTGGCGTGGTGCACTACGAATTCGTTCCAGAGGGTCAGACGGTAAACAAGGAGTATTACCTAGGCGTTATGAAATGTTTGCGTGAGCGTATCCGTAAGAAGCGGCCAAATTTGTGGGCGAACAACTCATGGATTTTGCATGACGATAACGCGCCTTCTCACCGAGCTACGATTGTGACTGACTTTCTCGCCAAAAACTCAACAAACGTGCTTCAGCAACCACCGTATTCGCCGGATTTGGCTCCCTGCGACTTTTTCCTCTTCCCAAAACTAAAATTGCCCCTTCGTGGCACCCGTTTTGAGGCGATTGAAGGCATAAAACAAAATTCGGCGCGAGAGCTAAAGTCCATCCCGGAAAGCGCCTATAAAAAATGTTTCGATAATTGGAAGTGCCGTTGGCATAGATGTATTGGAGCAAATGGAGCCTATTTTGAAGGCGACCCAATAAATTTTGACGATTAAATGTAAAAATGTTGTTTTAATTGAAAATTCCTGGTACTTTCTTGACAGAGTAGTATCTTGAGAAGATTTATTTTTCATCTCTGCCACAATCTTTATAACTTCCTCCGGTGTCGTTGGGGTAAAAAAAAGGAGCGTGAAATTTTAATCTTTTTGTTTTTCAACAGTTTCTCACTCAACTCTGGATTGGTGTTAGGTCCAGTTAACTTTTCTCCGATTGTTGAAAAATACACGTTGAATAATTTTTCTGATAATGACGAAGGATATAATGTCCCTTTTTTTGTTTTTATTTTGGAATTTATGATCTGCCATATAGCCCGGCTCTTATTCTCCGCTTCGTTCATGAATTTTAAATTTTCATATCTGATGTTATCATTCCCAAGTTGATTAAATTGTTGTTTTAATGTCATTTATAGCTTCTTCGAGTTCTCATCTTTTTTTACCTCATATATTGTGTGGGCTGCGTCTATTTTCTTTTTAATTTCAATTATTTCTCCTTTTTTTCCGCATTTAGTTTTAGTATTGACTACTTTCACTTTTTTTCAGGAAAGTACTGATTGAAAGAATGTATCAAAGTTTGGTGAAAGTTCTTGAAACAGTGTCGTATTGTGCCTATACGTATAGAACCCCAATCTATCTTTTGTTCCTGAAACAGGCTAGTATTTTCTTTATTCAATATACGAATCGTTTTATATTTTTGTTTTTCAGGAATGTTTACTATCTGCATGTCGAGTCTCTGCGCCAGATGATCCGATAAATGATAATTTATTGTTTCCGAATTATAGGAGGAACGATTCAAATTTGTGAAAACGTTATCAATGCAATTACTTGACTTATGCGTTACACGTGATGCCTGACTGAAAACCACATGCATACCGTATGAAATGAGTGTTTCTTTAATCTTTATATCCTCATTATTAACTTCATTAAACTGCACATTGAAATCACCTGCAATCAGTACATTATGACTCGATTTGCTGGCAATGATATTCATGGCACCATCTAGCCGATCAATAAATAAATCGAAATCTCCATGGGGAGGATATAATAACCAGATCCAGTGAAACGTTTTTAGGTTTATTTGGTTTCTGAAAAAACTTGTTTCAAATAAAATAAACGAAAATATCCGAAAAATTCTTGATCCTGTTGTGGAAAATTGCCCCGAAAAGCATTAGGCTTAAAGTTACGATGATGAACTTATGAATTAACAGCACTCAGGTGTTCGAGCAAAAGCTAGAAAAATAACCTTTCGTGCATTTCCTACTTTGCTACGTATTCCATTTAAATTTCGACATCAATTACTCATCAGGTGAGAATTTTGTTGGATATCTGCATGTCACTCCAGCATTTTTTTTTCATCACCACGGATTGAAGTTTGGGTTAGTGTTTCCAAAAAATTCTCATGAAGCTTCCTCCTGTTGGAATTTCAACATACAAACCATAAATACAGTTTTTCAAGAGAGAAATTCTTTAATATGAATGGAGGAAATAAAATTAAATGCTGACAACATAAACCTAGCCAGTGCTTCATACGGAATGAGATAGAATGGTACACGAACCAAACCTTTTAGATAAAATTTTTCATGGTGTTATGCCTCATGTAGATATTCTGATTTCAAGTGCCCTACTTGACTTCCTCTTTCGCCATGCATTGGCAAACTTAATAGTTATCGAAGTGGGCAGTAGTCATTTTAAAGTAGATCTCATTTTCATAAATGACACTGTGCCGTCCTTTGTGAGTTCCTGAGTGATTATTATTTGAAATTTTATTTTCCAAATATTTTTGAAGTATAGATACGATCGAATTCAAACTCAGTATTTAGATGTAAAATAATGACACAAAGACAAAAGATAATTTCTTCAACTTTCAAATCCTTAACAATGGACGCTCAAAACCTGCAAATACATCTATAAAGAAACCGAGAGATTCCAATTGCATAAGTAACCAGATGGCTAATGAATCGTACTTTGTAATTTCGAACCAGTGCTCTAATCCAATGCAGATCGATGAAAGAACATTGACCTTTTCAACCATGTATTTTTCATGGGAATTTTATACGAATTCACAACAAAAATAATTGAGGTAGAACCGAAAGTAATAATTTCATGTTATATGTTGTCAAAAAATTAGATCCTTCAAAAAAAGAATTCGTGAACACAAGAGGAATTATACGTCAGACATCCCACACTCAACATATGCCAGTGATTTGAAAAAATTTGGACACAATTTCAACAAGTACGAAATTATACACAATGCAATTAAAGTAATAAGACTCACTCCGTTTTAAGCAGAAGAAATTAACAGGTACTAGAACCTTAAATTTATCTCAACCAGCAAATAGATGTCGTCAAATCTCTTATTGAATAATTTCACTTAGTGAAATTCCCATACTTGGCCTCAATATATTTTAAGGTTATCTGTATTTTTTGCATGTTTTTCCCCATCTATATGGTGAAATGTTCGGTTATTTGTACCCCCTTTTGTTTGAACTTTTTGCTTAAACCATAGATATATAAAGAATGAAAGTGTAAATTTTAGAGTTAGTCAAAAATTCGCAGAAACCACAATTTTGGCAGAACAATCATTGCGCATTAATAATTTTGGGAATTTTCTTTAGCTTCTTCTAGCTTTATTTAATTATATTTAGAATATCTAAATAATTGTTTACTATTTCTGTTTCACTATGCCTGCATTCAAAAAATTTGAATTCTAATTAAAAAATATATAGGAGACATTCTTTTATTTTCACAAAAATGTTTGTACTACAACCATTCTTTCACCACGATGTTGGTTTCTTCAGGTAATTGAATTGTACTGGCTGATGGTATTCAGTGTAACCGGGTTTAAATACATTGTTAGGTATGTGACCAAATAATGGAAGAACAAATCATAAAAACTCAAGGTGTTTAATGGAGTTTGCTGTTTAAAATGCCCTTAAGGAAAGATATTCAGTAATGGAGACTTGTCAACATCTGTTTGTTCGTTCAAAAGGATTTTACGGGCATTTTACGCGTTGATTTCAAAAAGTTCTAAAAGTGTTTATCTAGAACTTTTGCTTTCAACGTGGATAATTTCATAATTATTGTTGAAATTATGCCTGAATTTCGTAAGATGATTAGCATATGTCAAATGTACAGAATTGGAACTCCTTTGGTGTTCTTGGACTCGTTTCTTGAATGATCTACTTGTCTGGCCAATGTAAACTAAAGGGCAATCGGTGCAAGTCAACTTGTAGACTCCAGATTTATTTTCTTTATTTGTTCGATCTTTATTGTTTTCTATGTGGGGACTAAGGTTATTAATGGTAATAAAAGTCTCGTTATAACTGAAACAATTTTTGAAATATTTAGCATTATTTTAAGATAATCCATTAACATAAGACAACGAAAAATATTTCTGTGTATTGTTCTCTTTTATGATTGGGTACATAAAATTTAATGGCATTTTCTTTTGTTTATTGATAACCATTTTGTCTATAAGAAAGGGGTTGTAACCGTTGTTTGACGATATTTGTTTAATAATATCTAATTATTTCGAAGTGTTATCTAAATTCAAAGCGACATTCAATAGTCTATGAATAAAACTTTTATAAGCTGACATCTTTTTGTTGGTGGGGTGATTTGAAGTTTTATGTATTGTGATGTATGTGTGTGTTTGTGCACAATCCTAAAATTATGTGAATCATCTAGTCTTGTTATTGTGCAACAATAACTTGAGTTTTTATGACTTGTACTTCCATTATTTGGTCACGTACCTAACAATGTATTATATTTCAACTCGGTTACACTGAATACCATCCGCCAGTACAATGTAAATACCTGAAGAAGCCACATCGTAGTGAAACAATTGTTGTAGTTCAAATATTTTTGTGGACATATAATGCTGTCTCCCATATATTTTTTAATTGAAATGAGTTTCCACCAAGTAAAATCAAAAATTTGAATTCGTTTTATCATTATTTTGTATCTGTTTCTTGAACCTTTTAATACCCTATGACTATTGTTATATTTTCAGTAGTTCGAAAATGGGGTAAGAGCTCAAAATTACAGTTACAAAAAATGTGTTAATCAGGTAGTAAAACATAGTTCCCAAAAACTTATTTTAATAATAATAAAGATTTCCATCTGAGCTATCAATGAACGAAAAATTGTATTCTGTGAAAAAAGTTATTTGTTATAACTGAACATTTCACGATGAGTACGAAGTGTTGTATGTATGAACAAAGCTATTATTGTACTCTTTGTGTTTGAATCCGTTCATTCATGAATAATTAAAAACACCTTCATCTAAATTCTTTTTTCATTCTCGGAATTATGCCGATTTTTCATTATCTGCAGGATCAAAAAAACGGGTGTGAAAAACACCGACTATAGAATATAATAAAATAATGCAGAACAGAATAGAAGATTCTGCGGATCGAATACATTTTCAGGAGGGCAGTTTCAGTATCATTCAGATTAAAAAAACAGGCTTTTATTAGTACCCGATGTTCATTGAAAGTGGTTTCAGTTGCCCTTTTAAAAGGAACAAACTCTGTGTTCCGCTACAGGATTTAAATGCCATAATTTCGCCGCTATGCTCGCTTATAAACTAGGACACTCCTCTTTCATAAAATATTACTACACTGAAGCAGATTCGTTTTGCGGACTCAGTTGCATAGGGTGGGTACACTAATTGCTTCATACTCAGGTAACAGTCCTGTTGTTCATGAAAAAAAGTGAATATTTTTTATACATTACCTAAATAATCAAGACTATACTGAATTGTTTCAGCCGTTACTATTTGGTAGTTGATCATAATTAAAACAAATTGTAGAAATTACTTTGTTTTACTACCAATAAAAATATATTTAACAAATTTTCTTGTGACTCAAGTTTCGGGAAATTAACTATCCCATCATCAGACAACTGAAGACCTAACAGTGGTACAGAGGTATTAGGAGTACAAATAAGTTTCCGCCGTTTTTTGACACAAATTAAATATTTATTATAGAAGAACGGTAATATAAATTTATTTAAAATATTGCCCATCACTTGCAACCACTTTTTTCCATCTCTCAGGCAGCATTTGAATCCCACGTCTGAAGAACTCCTTATCTTTTTAGGCTATCCACGAATCAACCTAATTTTTGGTATCCTCATAAGATGTGAACCGCTGCGCCGTCAGAGCATATGCCATGGACCGGAACAGGTGATAATCGGACGGTGCAATGTCTGGTGAATATGGCGGGTGGGGTAACACTTCCCAATCAAGTGTTTCCAAGTACTTTTTCACGGGAGCCGCAACATGTGGATGAGCATTGTTCAATATCTATCGGCTTTAATTCGTACGGAACCCAATTTCCTTGTTTATGAATCATGCCTAATGATTTTAAACGATGTGAGACTGCTTGCTGAGTGACTTCTAATGTTAGAGCAAGTTCTTTTTGTGTTTGAGATGAATCTTCCTCCAATAATTCCTCCAATTCTGCATGCTCGTAAATTTTTGGCCTTCCACTGCAATCTTTATCTTCTACGTCGAAATCACCGTTTTTGAACTTTTGAAACCACTCTCGACACGTTCTCTCACTCAAAGCACCCTCACCATATGCTTCTACGAGCAATTGATGCGCCTCAGCAGCAGATTTCTTCAAATTAAAGAAGTAAACTGATATTTCCCGCAAAGGACGCTTACTTGGCTCAAAATTTGACATTTTCAACTCATAAAAATTATATTTTACCAATATAAAATCAAAGATATTAATAGGTTATGTTGTTCTAATGTCCAAACTATTTTTTAAGCTGGTTATCATCTGCGAAAGCTAACCGAAACTCCGTGCCGCGCCATCTACAATAAAACGGCGAAAACTTATTTGTACTCCTAATTTTAAACAGAATTGATAAATATTCTGAATATTTCGATAGATTCTAACACCTAATAGTGGTACAGAGGTTTACAAGCGGAACGTTATTAAATAGATTGTACCCATTTAAATATCTCAAATAATTTTTGCTCCGTACAGTCATTCATTATTTTTACGTTATTTTGTTTTACACCTCAAATATTTGGATTTACATAGCTCCATATAGTCACTCATTATTTTTTAAATTATTTTTATTGTGAACGAATTTGAAAATTTCAATAATCAAATTTCTTTTCATTTGAATCTACTAACATTCACCCAAAAATTAAATTAAAATTAGAAAAAGAATCGAAGAACATTATTACATTTTTAAACCTCTCGATATCACACTCAAATAGAAAAATAGAATTCAACGTGTTCAGAAAACCCAAATCCACTGATATATGTATTCCTATTGATTCGAATCACCAATTTTCACTAAAAATATCAGCGTATCAATCGATGATCCATAGAGCCTTCGCATTAACCTTATCAAAAAATGAGCGCGAAGCTGAAGTCCAAATTATAAAATCAATAGCCGCGAACAACGGTTTCAACCTCAATATAATAGATAATCTAATTCGACAGAAACTATCTAAAATAGCTATGAGCCAAATTTATCCCATAAAAAAAGTGAAGAAAATAAAATTTCATTTCTCTATCGTACTTTGGTAGCACAAGTCAAAAAGTGGCCAATAGTTTTTCAAAATCAGATGTCAATATTGCCTTCAAAACGCAAAACAAGTTATCATGGGTATTATTTAACGCAAAGGACCCTACTCCAAATACATACACAAATCAGGAGTTTATGATTTATCTTGTTTTACGTGCAGTAATAAATATATAGGACAAACAGGAAGTTCCTTCAACGAACATAAAATGAGTTTCATAAAAAATAAACAAAATTTTACTTTTGTCACTCATTGTCTAGAAAACGGTCATTCCTTTCCCACAATAGATAATCTTAAAATTTTACATGTAGAATCAAAAGGGAAGAAACTCGATTATCTAGAATCTGTTGAAATTTTCAAATTGGTTCACAATAACAATAATGTAAAAATAAAGAATGACTGTACGGAGCTATGTAAATCGAAAATATTTGAGATATTTAAAAAGTAACCTTTGTTTAAAACCTATTTCAACGAACATAAAATAAACTTAATGAAAAGTAAACAAAAATTCAACTTTTGCCACTCATTCTTTAGAAAACAGTAATAATTGTTGAAATATTCAAAATATTTATCACTTTTGTTTGAATACCACTGTACCACTGTTAGGTCTTCAGTTGTCTGATGATGGGATAGTTCATTTCCCGAAACTCGAGTCACAAGAAAATGTGTAGTATATATTTTTTGGTAGTAAAACATAGTTATTTCTACAATTTGTTTTAAATAGGTTAATTTTTTTCTAGTAACTCTCCATTCCTTATTTTAAAGAGAAATAATTTTGTAACATTTTTTTCCTTGCCTGCTTAGTCTAAAATCAGTGATAATAATTCTCAAAATGATTTTTAATTATTCTTTACTTGATTATGTTAATGGTTAAATAGCAGTGGAGGGAATTGAAAATTTTGAAATAGCCCACTTGAATGTGAGATCTCTCGTATCTAAATTTGATGATTTCAATTCATTTCTATGATGGTGATATCTGAAATGTGGTTGGGAGGTGATATTGACTCTGATTGGATAGCAATTCCAGGGTTCCAGGGGACAAGTTTATTATACAAGACAGAATAACTAGGTGTGGTGAATATATTACAAGAACTCATTCAGAGTTGTTAGAGTTTCTGTTATCGGACAGTTGGAGTATGAACAGGTTTGGAATAGTTTCAGGCAAGAAAAGAGGAAATATCTCACTGGATGAGACCTCCAAACTATACCATGAGCCGTAATTGTTATTACCGTAAGCCCTATCAATTAAAAACAGAAAAATTATGTATCTAATATCCCACACTTCATATCAATTACTATCAAGAATGCGCACACCCAAAAGATTCCAACAACTCTAAAACCTCTACATAAATCTATTTTAATTTATTGAATTCAGTAGTATTTTATGAAACAATATTTTAAACCTCTATGGATTGCAAAGCTTCAGGGGAACAGAAAGTCGTTATACAGATTATAGACGAAAAAAAATGATCTGCAGAATAGAGCCGTTTGATGAGCAGGTGGTGAAATTAACCCCCTGAATCTTAGATTCATGTTGTGAATGTCTGACCTGAACTTAATTTTGTTATAAAGATATGGGAGTCTCTGAAAATATATAATTGAGTGGAAAAACACCGCGCAGTGAAGCTTCCTTCGCTTTTCCATGCTCAACCATTGACAGCACTCCAACTTATGGATTACTGGTTGATATTTATTGGTACCATAAATGAACCTCAGGCCAGAACGCTGCACTCTCTGAATTCTCGTCTTATCAACAACTCGCAAGCAAACTTCATCACAGTAGTTGAAGTGGCTCAGAACGAGTGTAATACTTTAGTTTTTTGAGGTAATTGATGTCTAAGCCAACTCAGCACTATGCGATGAAGTTGCCGCCGTTTCTTCAAAACTGGATAATGTTTCGTCTACTTCTGCTTCTTCCCATCTTTCAGTCCAACATGATATGGTGGAAATTCTGAAACGTGTGAGAAAATCTCACAACCTCATCATATGTAATGTCCTTGAGAAAGCAGACGCCTTGCTTGACACTGCCAGGGTTCGTGACATTGTGGAGCAAATCCTGCTGAGTGCTGGTCACACTCTCATCAGTTCAACTCGAATACCATCCAAAGATAAAAGCAAACCGAAGTGGATTCGAGCTACTTTCTCGTCACCTGATAGTGTGAATGAGGTCCATAAAGATTGGGTGGGCATCAACAACTGTACATTCTGTCAAGAAAGTACCGGGAATTATCGATTTAAATCTAGCGGGGCAATGAGGCAGGTAAAAATTTTTTTTCCTAGGTTGGTACCACTGTCCTTAATTATTATGCCAAGCTTGAGCGGGATCTGTCATTTAGTGTGTTTGCAACAGCTGATTAAGTCAGTCGATGTCAGAGTGCGTGCCGATTTTTACTATGGGTGATTACGTTGAGCAAAGAATTTGTTTAAAGTTTTGTGTTGCAAATGAATTTTCGTGTGCCGATGCATTGAAAATGTTGCAAAAGGCCTTTGGTGATAATGCTCTATCGAAAACTCGTGCATATCAGTGGTACAGAGCCTTCAAGGACGGTCGTGAAGTGGTCGCCCATCGACGGCTTCAATCGAAGATAACGTCGATAAAATTAAGGAAAGGGTGCTGGAAAACCGTCGTACCAGCTTGAGAGAGATAGCACATGATCTTAAGCTATCCCACGAGTCCGCACGTACGATTTTGATTGATATTTTGGGCATGAGAAAGGTGGCCGCACGACTCGTACCGAAAGACCTGAATTTTCTTCAAAAACGTCATCGCGAACAGGTTGCTTCAGACATGCTGGATCGCTGTAATTCCGATTCTACATTCATGGAACGCATTATAACTGGTGATGAGACCTGGGTCTACGAGTACGATATGCAAACAAGCCAGCAATCATCGGAATGGGTGGCAAAAAATGAGCCGAAACCGAAAAAACCACGCCAAAGCCGCTCGAAAATGAAGGTGATGCTCATTGTTTTATTCGATATCCGTGGCGTGGTGCACTACGAATTCGTTCCAGAGGGTCAGACGGTAAATAAGGAGTATTACCTAGGCGTTATGAAACGTTTGCGTGAGCGTATCCGTAAGAAGCGGCCAAATTTGTGGGCGAACAACTCATGGATTTTGCATGACGATAACGCGCCTTCTCACCGAGCTACGATTGTGACTGACTTTCTCGCCAAAAACTCAACAAACGTGCTTCAGCAACCACCGTATTAGCCGGATTTGGCTCCCTGCGACTTTTTCCTCTTCCCAAAACTAAAATTGCCCCTTCGTGGCACCCGTTTTGAGTCGATTGAAGCCATAAAACAAAATTCGGCGCGAGAGCTAAAGTCCATCCCGGAAAGCGCCTATAAAAAATGTTTCGATAATTGGAAGTGCCGTTGGCATAGATGTATTGGAGCAAATGGAGCCTATTTTGAAGGCGACCCAATAAATTTTGACGATTAAATGTAAAAATGTTGTTTTAATTGGAAATTCCCGGTAATTAGCTTGGAAAGCTACATAAGCTTTGGAAAATCTCATCTATTTGCATATACTAAAGAAAACTGCTAGGTTTTCGAAAAATAATAACTAATAATAATAATAACTGATCTTACTAGCAAGTTTTGAGAGAACCAGGTGCTTGCATCATTGGAATTTCTACAAACTCGAAGAAATCACGCATAACTTCGACTATGAAAACAGAAAAAAAGGCATTTTGTGAAGCTCAATTTCAATGAAACACCTATGTTTGAAAAAAATTTAAAAAGTTTGAAATTTATAGTCCGAAAACCAACTGGAAATCCTAGAAAATCTTAGAGATCCGGATTAGCTCAACTTATTCTTTGCGGATAATGTTGATTAATGTATTGAATATTGAAGACACCATAAAATTTTACAAGGGGAATGTTCACAGGTTCGTTACGTCTAAACTGAATTTCGTTGAGGTCGATGAGATAGAGATAATAAAAAGTGTCTCCGTAATTAAATCAGGTTCGACAGGTTTGGATGGTGTGAGTATATTCATGTTGGAACTGGGTTGTCCGTTTGTTCTTTCATTTTTGACAAACATTATGCATTAGAAAGTCGGTCTTTCCAGATTGCTGGAAAAGAGTTGCAGTATTTCCTTTACCGAAGAAAACCTCACCTTCCGTTTTTAATGATCTGCGTCCAATTAGTGTTCTGCCTTGTAAATCCAAAATTTTGTAAGAAGTTAGAAATAGGCAATTGACGGAGTTAGTTGAGCAGAATAATTTTCTTCCGGAACATCAGTCAGGGTTCAGAAGAAACCATGTTTGCGCTACAGCATTGACTAACGTGACCAATGATATCCTGAGGGCTGCTGATGAGGGTCAGGTAACCGCTCTTGCACTGTCGGATTTTACCAAGGCATATGATACCATAAATCAAGGTTTACTTCTGGTTTATTCATACAACGCAGGTCTCAGCGATGGTGCTGTATTATATTTTTCAAATTTTTTATCCAACAAACCACAGTGTGTTTGGGTCGTTGCTGATTTTTTGGGGCCTCTTGGTCTCTTCCGTGGTATTCCTCAGCTTCTTTATGCTATATATAGATCCCATATACAGAGAGCATTAAAACTATGCTGAGCGCAATTTTATGCAGATGATAGTCAGGTCTATCTCCCGTTCGTAAAGCAGATGTCGCTGAGAATTCCAACGTTATGAGTGAGGGATTGACGCTTCTCGGAAGCCGGCACTCAAACACTTCTTTTTGCTGAATTCAGATGAATGCTGTATAATGCTGTTTAGTTGCCTGCAGGATCTTGTTGGCTTGGGAGATTTATTGAGAGTGAGGGTTGACGGGTCCATTCTGCCGATCAGGAAAACTTCTCGGGGCCTTGCGCTTGGATAGTTTACTTGTCTCTGACTGTATAAGAAGAGCGTTTATCAAGCCCAAATTTTTATATGGTAAACATTTTTTGCCAAGGAAGACAAATATTCTTCTTTGTGACTCATGTCATCGCTTTATTCAAATAATGTAGTGAATTTAATATTTGTAATCGAAGAAATGCATGAATTATCTTCAATGCCGCAGTAATATTTTACATACAGCCTTTTGTTCTCTCAAAAAAAATCATGGACGAGTTATTGCGCAATTTTATAAAAATTGGGTGTACTCGGCCTCCAAGATTGTATGAATTGTCTGAGTTCTATTACTTTCGGATTGCACTGAGCAAAGGCATAGGATATGCTTCTAAATTAAAAACTCGTGAAGCTTGGAAAGAACATATTAGTCAAGCTATTACCAAACTGTTGGTCGATTTGTGTAGAAAAGTAATCGAAAATTACCTTATCATAATAAACTGCTGCAAGATTCTTGTGAGAATATTTATATAATGTTATATTCTATTGCTGAAAGAGAGATAAAAGAAAATACTGAAATGAGATTTTGATCGAATTTTAAATCAAAACTATGTTTTAGTAAGATTCACTTTTTTAATCACGAAATGGATGACGCATTAGTAATAAAATCCGTGGTTTAAATTTTCTTTTATTCACGATCAGGATGTTAATACTATTGATTAATAATAATAACGAGTATTATTATGAAAAGAGGCAGAAAATTTGTAGCAGCCGCTGATAACCTGAATAAAATTATTATATTGACTGAGATTCCCATAAGCAGTTCAAATGTTGAAGTATTTACACGATTCCTTGTTGAGCTCATTAAAATGTGTATCTTATGAAATAATAATGCAGCACATATCCGCATACAACAGTTTCATCAATAAAGTGAAAATGTTGTTCCATATGAAGCTCAGTGTACTACTACTAAAACATTCAACGCTTACACATTTTTTATGGCTGTATATTCAGAAACTGCCCTATCTTAAGACAACATAGTAATTTTTACAAACTTTTGTTGGCAAAAAAATGCTGGGTTTCGTGCTTTGGCATGGTGAGTTATTTAAAAGAAATGAGATCATGTTGACGATGTATTAGTCTTTTGTTTTCAGCAAATTGAATTTCGCATCGTCGATTTGGAACCCTCACTACTTGTGTCATGTTGAAAGTTTGGAAAGTGTACAGCATAAGTTTCTAAGAAATTTGTCATACCGAAATAATTTCTAGATCGCTGATCATGATTATTCAGAGCCCATTTAAAATTTACTATGCATACCTTGGAGAGCCGGGAAAATATGAACGATTTGTGTTTGTTATATAAAATAGTAAACAGCGTCCTTTCGGTGCCTTGTGTACTTCAATCTGTATATTTCAAAGTTTCTGAAAGGAACTTGAGATCCAGAGAAATGTTTGCCATAATTTTTCATAGATTAAATGTCACACGGAATTCACCATTATGTAGGATTTTTACTGCATTCAAGTTGAGCTCATTCGATATAGATCCCTTCTGTAGTGCAATAGAATACTGAAACTCATTATATTCGAAATGTTTATTGATATCTAATTTTTTGTTTATTTATTTTTATATTATAATTTAGTTGTTTTCAATTACTGTTAATGGTTATCACTTTTAATTAAGAATATTGTATGATTTAAATGTAATTATGTGAATACTGTATTGCGTTGGAATACCTGTATGTATTCCTTTTCGTGAATAAATAAATGAATGAATGTTGTTCCTAAATGTTGTCCGAGAACGCATTTGACTATTATCCCATTTACTTTGTATTCATTGGAATTTATAAGAATTTTTATTATCTTCCAAATTTCTCTTGTATCTGCGGAAGTTTCTGTACCTTATACGTGTTTGCATATTGTTATAATAAGTCAAGAACTGGATATTTTTCATTTGAAGAATATAAACGCATTAACGTCAGAAATGTTACACTATCCAACTTGTTTTTATGGCCTGCTTATACTGTTATGCATACGGTGTCGATGCCTGATCTTTTATAATTTCTTTTACCACTCAATATCTTGTAAAGAAACCGATTTATGCTGACTGGTGCAGATATTTTCAAATATTCGGCCACTAATCTTAGACGTAACATTATCATCACCATGTTAGCGACGTATTGAATGAGTTACAAAACATTGCCGATTATCGTGTCTTCATTTAGAATCGAGCCTTAAGTAAATATATACACTTTTAGTATTAGATCGAAGCCTCATACCATTTTACGTATGCCACAAAACTGTATTATTTATTTGGTCGTGATGTGGAAAGCCTCTCATGAAGCCATATAATCACCACAAAACTGTGACTTCATACACACTCAATATGACGAATTTTATCATCATGAGATAAAGTATTAGATGTAGAGATGTTATTTAAGTTTATAACAGACAATATCAATGTATGAGTGGGACCAAGAAAGAACTCGAAACGATGGAAGGACAAGAGATCTCTATATATTCCGCATGAGAATTTACGATATTAATAATATCCAACTGCTCCAGTTTCATAACGTTTTACCCTTGCTACAGAATCTTGAGGAGAGTTCAACCCCGTTTGAAATATTCATTTCACCACGGCTGATTTATATATTAAATGCTTGTTACTAAGAGTTTCATGATAATTACAAATCACTAAAATATTTTGAAATATTCTCCTGGCGCTAGGAATATTATCACATATTTAAATCAATAGTTGAATAGAATTGCATGATATGTATACTTACTGCATTAAAACTCATTAAAATCAGATTCGTCAATAACGATATTTATCAGTTTTGCTAAAAATCAGCATTTACTATATCAAGATCAGCATATCGAACGGTATTAAATAAGAGATTACGATTTTCAGAAATACTGTATTCTATCTTATGATGAAAGCTTTATTGATTCTTTGTTTCTATATCTGAATTATCATTATCTGGTTAGTTGTTTTAGATATATCTAAATTGATTAAGTTATTCCTGAACAATAAAATCATTATGATACAGAAATAATATTTAATCGATTCCTATTTTAATTTTCTCAATTGGGCTCGAAGCACATGCCGCAAATTTCAAGTCACTGCGTCAAATCCTCAAAGCTAAAAGTCGACCAATCGGGCAAATATATAAAATGGTAAGTTACTAGAAAATTTTCATCGGAAGGACCACCGTAATCGATTTGACAGACAATTTGTTCCAAAATTGATTATGTAACTAACAATGTTCCATTTGATCGAAAATAATTTCTTACCACTCATACAGAGATTTGAAAAAGAATTGTTAGTGTAGAATATCAGGGAAAATCAACTTTTTACCACATTCTTTTTGAACTTGGTGTATGAGCTGCAAAAACATTGAAAAAATGAAATTTTTCCTAAAATTTTCCCAAATTTGTTCAAGCGAATGAATATTTACATAGTAGTTGCGTTATTTTCAAATGACTATAAAGGAATATTTTTTGAAAGGAAATAGGAACAAACTGTAAATTTCAAGAAGAAACTGGGGCAAATTTAAGATATATTTTTTAGGTTCAAGTTATTTCTCTTTCGTCTAAAAAAATAAGTATTCTTTCTTAATAAATATAACATTTATCTGCGATATGTGCATATATTAACGTATTCAAAAATATACATTGAAAGACTTGTGCGTAAAGAAACTGTTCGAAACTCATTGAATAGTTCTTACAAATTCAAAAATAAATACTGTCTAATAATACTGCAAATAAATAATATACAATAAATGCATATAGAACAATTTTGACAGAACAATGGAGATTCAAAGATATTGCAAACTGAAAGGGGAAATAAATTCTGAACCAAGAAAAATTTTAAGAAATCCGCCTGCATTCAACACAAGCAAGAATAATTGGCGATCGGTTGGTAACCTGCTGTAATAATTTAAATACATATATACAAAAAGACATCTACACGCATGCCTAGTCACCAAGTCAGAGGGCCGAGAACTAAACGCTTTGTCTCAATTTATTTGTACGAATAAGTTACACCTACTTAACAACATCGTGTGGGAGTGAGCCTTTAGTCTTGGTAACTAGACACTGGGGATTTCCTTCAAGAAATTCATTAAATAGAAGATCTTGAGTCTTCTTGTAATAAGGACAGTGAAAGTCGAAAAGGCCTAAGGTTTCTGGTTTAGGTTTTTCAAAACCACTAGGTTACAACATAAGAATAATACAAGGCTATCTGAGAAGTTAGATGTCTCACGTAAAACATCCAGATTTTATCTTTTGATGTCACTTTTCCAGCCGCACAGAACTGATATTTGATCCTGGTAGAGAAAAGCTTGAAAGTAAAGGTGTTTTCTGCTGCTTTCACTGAAAAAACATAAATCAAAAACAATAGGCATAAAAGACAAAGGGACTTAAACTAATAAATATAAATATAAACTAACAAAAGGAATACAGGGTTTAGGGGTACATATATAATTAAGTATTTTCATTTGAGAGGCTCTCAATTTGTCGGAAGGTCACTTTATCCTTTTTCTTGCTAGCTGCCTAAATTTTCGAACCCCGTATTATACAAAGTCAACATATATCTCCTATATATAAAAAATTTGATTATAGTTATTACTTAATTCAAAACTATGTACAGTGGCAAATATATACATTTCATTTATTTAGTACCTTTCTTTTAGATTAAAATTAATATCAATATGTATTTATATATCATAGGTACACTATCTTCTAACACAGTGTATCATTTTCACCAGACAATTTCGAGATAAAAAGGTAAGATATCTTCTTATATCACTTTTCTGAGTCACGGTAAATTTAATGAATTAATATTCTTTTAAGCATTCATGTTCGTTTAAAATAATGTTTTTTTATTAGGTCGTAATTTGGCATCAAATCATCTTTAAAGCTTAGTCATTCCCACACTCGATAAAATATTGGCTCAGACAAAATACTTTCTTTATTCCACTTTTATCAATTTCCTTCTGTATTGTAAATATCCACATCCTGGATTCTGTATTGATAACAAATTAAGTTGCAGCAATTTCACATTGTGCAAGGGAACTTAGATAGAAAAAATAATCTAATACATCTTTACTGAAATGGAAAATACAAAAAAACGTTATCAATAGCCTTTAATGCAGTCAAAATGGTTCGTATTAAAACAAAACTAATGATTAAACAAAACCTATAGGATCTTTGGAACGAAAATAGCGTTCAAGCCAATATTTTCGGGGCACCAAAGGTTATGCCTCCCATACTGGTTCATGTCGTTGAACTTCTTGCTCTTCTTGGGCTTCTCATTCTTGCATATTAAAACATGTTTAAATATGTTTTACTACCAATAAAAATATATATTACACATTTTCTTGTGATTCGGAAAATGAACTATCTCATCATCAGACAACTGAAGACCTAACAGTGGTACAGAAGTATTTAAACAAAAGTGATAAATATTTTGAATATTCAATAGATTCTAGATAACACCCAATAGTGGTACAGAGGTTTACAAGCGGAACGTGATAAAAACCCGGTTAAAAAAGAGGGGCCTTCTAACAGATATCGGAATATCGGCAATCGACAAAGAAGGTTGTTAAACAGATAGTACCCATTTAAATATCTCAAATAATTTTTGGGGTCACATAGCTCCGTACAGTCATTCATTATTTTTTAAATTATTTTTATTGTGGACGAATTTGAAAATTTCAATAATCAAGTTTCTTTTCATTTGAATCTACATGTAAAATTTCCTTAAGATTTTCTTTTGTCGAAAAGAATTACTGTTTTCTAAAGAATGAGTGGCAAAAGTTGAATTTTTGTTTACTTTTCATCAAATTCATTTTATGTTCGTTAAAAAGGTTTTAAACAGATGTTACTTTTTGAATATCTCAAATATTTGCGATTTACATAGCTCCGTACAGTCATTCATTATTTTTACATTATTGTTATTGTGAACTAATTTGAAAATTTCAACAGATTCTAGATAATCGAGTTTCTTTCCTCTTGATTCTACATGTAAAATTTTAAGAATGTCTATCGTGGGAAAGGAATGACCCTTTTCTAGACAATAAGTGGCAAAAGTAGAATTTTGTTTATTTTTTTACGGTCATTCCTTTCCCACAATAGATAATCTTAAAATTTTACATGCAGAATCAAAAGGGAAGATACTCGATTATCTAGAATCTGTTGAAATTTTCAAATTAGTTCACAATAACAATAATGTAAAAATAATGAATGACTATACGGAGCTATGTAAATCGAAAATATTTGAGATATTCAAAGAGTAACATCTGTTTAAAAACTTTTTCAACGAACATAAAATGAATTTAATCAAAAGTAAACAAAAATTCAACTTTTGCCACTTATTCTTTAGAAAACAGTAATTCCTTTCGACAAAAAAGAATCTTAAGAAAATTTTACATGTAGATTCAAATGAAAAGAAACTTGATTATTGAAATTTTCAAATTCGTTCACAATAAAAATAATTTAAAAAACAATGAATGACTGTATGGAGCTATGTAAATCCATATATTTGAGATGTACAACAAAATAACGTAAAAATAATGAATGACTATACAGAGCTATGTAACCCCAAAAGTTATTTGAGATATTTAAATGGGTACCATCTGTTTAACAACCTTCTTTGTCGATTGCCAACATTCCGATATTAGTTAGAAGGCCCCTCTTTTTAACCCAGTTTTTTATCACGTTCCGCTTGTAAACCTCTATACCACTATTAGGTGTTATCTAGAATCTATTGAAATATTCAAAATATTTACACTTTTGTTTAAATAGCTCTGTACCACTGTTAGGTCTTCAGTTGTCTGATGATGTGATAGTTCATTTCCCGAAACTCTAGTCACAAGAAAATGTGTAATATATATTTTTATTGGTAGTAAATTATAGTAATTTCTACAATTTGTTTTAATTAGGATCAACTACCAACTAGTAGCGGCTGAAACAATTCAGTATTCTTGCATATGCCTGAATCTCACGAACCCCTGCTCGTCTACCAGCATTGAGTCTGGCACCTGGTGTCTAGCGTATTGACTCGGCAGTGTCTGCACCCCTAAAAAAGGCCTTGCATGGTTCTTTCTCGATCTTCCGGTACACCTTATAGCAAATGGATTCAAGGAGATCCTAGACACGAGACTTGTTCAGTTACAATATTAGAAAAAAATATCTTGTCTGGATCGTAGTAGCTATGAACTATGCTTACTATGCGTAAGAGCTCCTGACTTCACGTCAGTGCTTTGCATCATTTTTCCACTCATTTTCAGGAATCGACTTTATTAGTCGTGTCAAATTCTCTCTGATATCTTCTATTAATTGAGGACGGGTGGCTCGAAGTGATGGTTTGAGTTTTGGGACCATGTGAGAGAGAAACGGTTGCTAACCTATGAGATTTTTTTGAGTCTGTGGTCCAAAAGTTCGTTCATAACTCTAGCCTTGTGAGATATTAGGAGTACAAATAAGTTTCCGCCGTTTTATTTTAGATGACGCGGCACGGAGTTTCGCAGATGATAACCGGCTTAAAAAATAGTTTGGACATCAAGAACAACATAACCTATTAATATCATTGATTTTATATTGGTAAAATATAATTTTTATAAGTTGAAAATGTCAGAATTTGAGCCAAGTAAGCGTCATTTGCGGGAAATATTAGTTTACTTCTTTAATTTAAAGAAATCTGCTGCTGAGGCGCATCAATTGCTCGTAGAAGCATATGGTGAGGGTGCTTTGAGTGAGAGAACGTGTCGAGAGTGGTTTCAAAAGTTTAAAAATGGTGATTTCGACGTAGAAGACAAAGATCGCAGTGGAAGGCCAAAAATTTACGAGAATACAGAATGGGAGGAATTATTGGAGGAAGATTCATCTCAAACACAAAAAGA
The DNA here is from genome assembly GCA_034642435.1 of Megalocaria dilatata. Lineage (NCBI taxonomy): Eukaryota > Metazoa > Arthropoda > Insecta > Coleoptera > Coccinellidae > Megalocaria > Megalocaria dilatata. Next base: position 77,248,956 of record CM067855.1, on the reverse strand, counting down.
ACTTGCTCTAACATTAGAAGTCACTCAGCAAGCAGTCTTACATCGTTTAAAATCATTAGGAATGATTCATAAACAAGGAAATTGGGTTCCGTACGAATTAAAACCGAGAGATATCGAACGCCGATTATGCTTAAGTGCTAGCTAGACATAAGAAAAAGGGTTTTTTACATCGTATCGTAACTGGTGAAGAGAAGTGGATACATTATGACAATCCAAAAAGAAGAATATCATAGAGATTACCTGGCCACGCGACAACATCAACAGCAAAACCGAATATTCACTGAAAAAAACTTATGCTGTATATTTGGTGGGATCAGCTAGGTGTAGTATATTATGAGTTGCTTAATCCGAGCGAAACAATTACTGGAACCCTCTATCAAACACAATTGATGAGATTGAGCCGAGCTCTGAACGAAAAACGCTCTCAATACTATTCTAGACACGAAAAAATTATTCTTCTGCATGACAATGCTCGTCCGCATGTTGCGGCACCCGTGAAAAAGTACTTGGAAACACTTGATTGGGAAGTGTTACCCCACCCGCCGTATTCAGCAGACTTGCACCGTCCGATTATCACCTGTTCCGGTCTTTGGCACATGCTCTGACGGCGCAGTGGTTCACATCTTATGAGGATACCAAAAATTGGCTTGATTCGTGGATAGCTTCAAAAGACAAGGAGTTCTTCAGACGTAGGATTCGATTGTTGCCTGGGAGATGGGAAAAAGTGGTTGCAAGTGATGGGCAATATTTTAAATAAATTTATATTACCGTTCTTCTATAATAAATATTTGATTTGTGTTAAAAAACGGCGGAAACTTATTTGTACTCCTAATAATACACATTGTCCTCAAATGTTATAGCACACTCATATAATTGCTGTTCTTCATTTACTCTTTCAGGTTCTAGCCAGGATTTCGAATGCACAGTACTATGATAAGCGAAAACAACTATCAATGTAAGGTTTTGTATTGAGACGGATACAATATTTCAAAAATCCCAGAAATATTATGCCTTTGTAGCGTACAAGCTCACCTTCCCAAGTGCCATCTGGAACCCTTACTACAAAACATGTAAATTGGATAGAATTGATACAAAATAGATTTTTCGACAGATGTGTCGAGGTTTTCCTTTGATTATAATCACGACTACGCACTTGCTAGAGGTAGATTTTTTGTGATATCTGTGGAGCATAGATGGTTGTCTCGGAAGTTCTGTTTCGTCTAAAATTTTTGCAGGGTTTTATTCAGTGTCCTGAATTGTTGTATAAGCTAAAAATCAATGTTCCGACAAGAAATTTAAGAAATACTGAAATATTTCATATTCCATTCAAGCAAACGAATTTCTCCTTGAATACTCCACTAGCCAGAGTCATGAGACACGCTAATAAATGTTCGGGCGTTTTGACATTTTTGCCTTGGATTCGGCGGTGGCGAAGCATGTTTTGAAGAATGAGTTTTTTGGGAATTTTTAGTCATATTAATTATTCAAAGAAAATTTTTGTTTTGTTTATTGAGATTATATTGTGTTTATATGTATATTTTATGGTATATGAGATTCTCAATAGAGTTCAGATTTTAGTTTTATTGTAGTACATATATCAAAGTTGTATTTTTTCAATGTATTTGTGGATGACATTTATGAGTTTCATCCCGTTGTAACCGTATTGTTCCAATGAATAAATAATTAAATAAATGAACATCTCTTTCAATTCTGACTGTCATTGATATGCTTTCTTCGCGCTCATACGTACGCGTTTGCGAGAAATGGTTTCCTTGTAAATGTAATCTTTTCATATTGAATTGTATCAGTCCTTACTTGGTGAAAATCCATATTAAATAATTTGAAATAAGGTTATTCTGATTTTCACAAATTTTTATTGTTAAACTCACAAAAATTGTTTCGCTATCACAGTAGCATCATCAGGCAAGATCACATTTTGAATAACTAAGCTTGTTTCCGAAATTCGTGGCTACTTATATTTCAGTAACTACAATAAATTTTTATTGAGCACTAAAACCCAAAAACGGTCTCTGCAAATTCCAGCTTATCTGAATATATTTAACAGAGGTGAGCTATTTAAATCTTTTTGTTCGTTAAGTAATATTCCAATTTTATTATGTTTATTTATCTTATTGCATCTATTGTTGATTAATAGAGTATACCACCAAACGAAACAATCAAACTAGTAGATAATCTACTAATCAACAACAGATGCAATACAATTATCAAAGAAGATATTTTAGAATGTCTAGATATTTGCACTAGACAAAATTATTTTCAATTTAAAAATAAAATTTATAAATCTGAAAACGGTTTGATTGTGGGAAATCCCTTAAGTCCTTTATTAGCAGAAATATTCATGGACAATATTGAAACTAAAATTCACCAAAATCCCCTTAAGAAATACTTTTTATATTGGTATAGATATGTAGACGATATTTTCTGTTGCTTCACAGGTACAGACAGACTTTTGAAAAAATTCTTTTTATTCATCAATGAAATACATCCTTCAATTAAATTCACTATGGAAACCGAACTTAATAATTCTATTAATTTTCTTGATTTAACTGTTACTCGAATAAATAGTTCACATGATTTTTCAATATTTCACAAACCAACCTATACGGATTCTATTATACACAATAAATCAAATCATCCTCTAAATCAAAAATTATCAGCATTTAATTGTATGATCCATAGATTAGTTAATATTCCCATGAATCGAGAAAATTATATTTCAGAACTTAACATAATTAAACAAATAGCTATTAATAATGAATATGATCCAAAGTTGATAGACAAATTATTGATGAATAAAAATAATAAAATAGCTTTAAATATGGTGTTTTTTAATATAAAACAAAATTTTAAATACATTTCCTTAAAATACACTAAAGGTATTTCTGAGAAAATTGCTACATACCTCAAAAATAAATATAATTTGAGAACTTCATTTAAAACTATTTCAAACTTGAGTAAATTTATCAAAAATAATAAAGAATACACACATAAGGATGATAAATCTGGGGTTTATAAGTTAACCTGCGGTGATTGCCCTAAAATTTACATAGGTCAAACTGGAAGAACTTTCCGTCATAGGATGTGTGAACATTTGAAGAGTTTCCTCAATAATAAAAGCAATTCTACATATTCCAACCATTTGTTAGAAACAGGACATACTTTCAACCATAACTTTGAAATTCTACATATAGAAAGCAAAAGTTATGCCTCAAATCTGTTAGAATCCCTAGAGATAAATAAACATAATAAAATTGGAATATTACTTAACGAACAAATGTTCTTAGAAAATTTATTTTATTAACAATACGTTATACGTTCGCTGATAAGAGTATTGTAAACTATTCAACTGTTAGCACTTTTGTATAGATTCTGTTAAGCTAAAGGTGTTAATCGTCCATTCAAGAATGTGAAGTCAAACATGAGTCATTCCACAATAACCGTCTCTACCGTGAATGTTCAAGAAATTGTCATTTTCTCCAGGCATATCACATAATGAAATTTTAAATGAAGGTGTGTTAATACAAATCATTTTTATAGCAACGAAAAATTATTCTGAGATGAATTCTTACCTTATCGTTCCCTGTAGCCTAATAGAAACTACAGCTTGAAAGAACTTGTTGGCGTTTTCGAGATTACTAAGGCGGATTCTGAAAGATGTTCGAACCGAAGGGTCCAATTTGGGGCGACTCGCAAGGTCTAATATAACTCACAGTGCATGACTTTACATTGAATTTGTATTTTTTAATTTTAAATCCGACAGTTTCCGATAGAATATAAATCTCGGTGAGAACCGAATTCAACGATTATTTCAGCTCATCTAAATGAACACTGTATATCTCTTGAAAAATACACAAATGATATAAATAGAGTATTCAAAATATTGCAAAAGCATACATTAAAAAATTCCTTATCAGATGGCATTTCTCATGTTTTACAAAATCGAACAATTTTCCGATCTTCAAATTTTTCACATCTTTCACTGAAGATAAACTAAAAATTTTGTATGGCTTCATAGGAAATATTCTAATAGAAGTTGTTATACAGGATGTCCCAGAAGTCGACGTCAAGCCGCAATCAGGAAACAGGATAAGTTATAATAGTCATCAGAAAAATATTTCAAAAAATCGTGTACTTTTCAAATTGCATTTTTTATTATTCGAGAAAATACACACCCTGTGATGATTTTTGAACTCCTGGTGCTACAATTTTTTATTATCTTCAAATTTTTATTAAAACAAATTTTAGAAATAACTATGTATTAGTACCAATAAAAATATATTTTACACATTTTCTTGTGACTCAAGTTTCGGGAAATGAACTATCCCATCATCAGAGAACTGAAGACCTAACAGTGGTACAGAGGTATTTAAACAAAAGTGATAAGTATTTGAATATTTCAATAGATTCTAACACCTAATAATGTTACAGAGGTTTGCAAGCGGAACGTGATAAAAACCCGGTTAAAAAAGAGGGGCCTTCTAACAGATATTGGAATGTCGGCAATCGACAAAGAAGGTTGTTAAACAGATGGTACCCATTTCAATATCTTAAATAATTTTTGGGGTTGCATAGCTCCGTACAGTCATTCATTATTTTTACGTTTTTTTGTTGTACATCTCAAATATTTGGATGTACATAGCTCCATACAGTCATTCATTATTTTTCAAATTATTTTTATTGTGAACGAATTTGAAAATTTCAATAATCAAGTTTTTTTTCTTTTGAATCTATATGTAAAATTTTCTTAAGATTTTCTTTTATCGAAAGGAATTACTGGTTTCTAAAGAATTTTATTTTTCCTATGTTATCCCGAATAGTGTTTCTGTAACCTGTTATCTTCAATTCTAAGCCAATTACTCCAGCTAGGAAGATAATGTAACTTTTTGCCGAACCAAGTATTCAAATAGTATATTGTGCAACTAGTGCGAGAAGTTGTCGATTGCCCACGAGAGTGAGCAATCGACAACCTCGCACGAGTTGCACATACTATTTTTTATTACGAATGCGGAGATAATGGGAGTATAAAATATTTTTATTTAAATGCCAACCTTACTTATTTAGTATTGACAGTTTGACTGTCTTATTTTAATTTTGTCAATTTGCGTGTGCCAATGAATATTTGCGTGCGAGAAGTTTACTTGTCGCACTCCAATCGACATTAAATTTACTCAAAACTCGTGTGGTAATTGTGAAGTGGGCAATTAGCGTCTTTTCGACCCCAAAAGCAAGCGCAAAGGTAGTACTTTTCCCGCATGAGTAATAAAAATTAATATTTTGCACAACTTTAACTGACTGTACTGAAAAAAAACTGTGCTACATCAGGTTGGCAAATAACTTTGAAAGTTAGCGCATTTAATAAGGATTCTAAAATTCTATAACACTAACTGCATTCTTTTTTAGATTGGACAAAAAAAGTTTCTTTTTTCAGTTTCGTTTTAGGGCAGGATTTAATGAATTCACAAAAGATGTTCAAACTGCCCTCCTTCAGCCGCAATACACATATTCTTGAACAATATCGGCATATTCGACGGGTGAATCTTCCGTTATTGACGAATTGCATTGCTTCCCTAATTCTCTCTCGAAGCTCAGCTACATTTTCAATTTGTTTTGAATAATTTGTTTCCTTCACTGCTCCCCAGTAAAAAAAATCTAAGGGATTCAAAGCAGGTGAACAGGCTGGCCACAAGATTGTACCAGATCGCCCTATCCATCTGCCCGGATATTCTTCATTTAGATATTCTCTAACTGAAAGGACATAGTGCGCTGGCAGCCATCTTGCTGAAACCATATTTTTCTGAAAAGTGGCACGTCTTGTAACGTAAAGTAAATTTGGCAACTAATTTCGTGAAAAATATAAATTTCAGTATTTAAAACCTATGGCAACTCAAAAGGTTTACTCTTCCGTTCAAAATTCCAGTCCACATTTTCACTTTAAAACGATATTGAGTTCTATCTTGTCTCATTAAATTCGGATTTTCTACGTGTAAATTGTGTAGATTCATGTAACCATCTTTTTCAAATGTTGATCCATTTGACCACAACATTTTTTCTAAGAATGGGTCTTCCCGGTTGTTTTGTAGCATGATTTGACAAAACGCAACCCAAAGTTTATAATCCCGAGGTAACAGAGCTTGTACTCGCTGTACATTATATGGGTGGAGCGTAGGTACTTTTGGGCACGCCCGTGCTTCGCTGAATTTGACTTAGCAGAGAGCTTGGATCGTCCTCAATTGCTTGAAGCACAATATCGTTGTAAGGTAAGGAAATTCTTCCTTAGCCATGCACTTTGTTTGGAAGTCGGCCCGCTGTGAAAAGTAGACGGTGCACATTCTTAACAACTCGATGATCTGGATAACGATAAGCATTAGATTATCACAAGCAAACAAATCTAATAAACGAAGCCAAAAGTCGTAAGTACACAAATAACACGATCAAATACGGAAAGATGCGCAGTAGACCAAGGGGCGTAGCGTACAGATCTATATTGCGTTTACCTGTGTCAATACCAAATTCTCTATCTGTCTCACTCACATTTCATGGAAGGACTCACAACATCTTATTCAAACCAGATTCTTAAGGTATTGGATGCACTAGAATCATTTTTAGAAAGTTCGAAGAAATTGTTTGAAACTGTGTTTCTTTAGGAAATACCGTTTCTTGTGACCGTTCTAGGAAATAATATAGTAAGTGTGATACCATTTTAGAATCTCTGATGAATGCGCGAACTTCAAAAGTGATTTGCCAAACTAATGTAGTACTTTTTCTTCAGTACAGTCAGTTAAAGTTGTGCGAAATATTAATTTTGAATACTAGTTTCGGCAAAAAGTTACATTATTTTCCAAGCTGGAGTAATTGGCTTAGAATTGAAGATCACAGGTTACAGAGCACTATTAGGGATAACATGGGAAAAATAAAATTTGAAGAAAGTACAAAATTGTGGCAATAGAAGTTCAAAATCATCACAGGATGTGCATTTGCTCGAATAATAAAAAATGCAATATAATTTGAAGAGTACACGACTCAGATTTTTCTCAGTATTTTTCTGATGACTACTATGACTCAGCCTGTTACCCGCTTTCGGCTTGACGTCGACTTTTGGGACACCTTTATGAAGTAGAACAGGTGATAAACAAAACTACCAACATTTATCAGACGAAGATGTTTCATTCGTATAATCAGGTGTCTTTTTGGGGCTGATTCTTTAAGTCCACTAGATACATTAACATCATTATAGAAAAATTATAACTGTGGAAATTTCAAACACAGATGTATTTATTAATGATAAAGAATGAAATATTTCAATTGAAAAATAATTAGAAGTCACTTAGATGAACCGAGATGTGAACGATTTTTTGTAAAATCGCAGTAGACTGCGCTCTGCGAAGGAAACTGGGGTCAAAAAGTGGCATATACAAATTGCATTGCAGTGAGTGCCTTGCCTTATACATAGGTCAAACTGGTCGTTTAATCAACATTAGAGTAGCGAACATAAAAATTTCTATACTGCAAAATAAAACAACTACTGGTTTTTCTGCTCATTGCATTAAAGAAAACCACTTCACAGACTTCAGTAAAACCGAAATTCTACACTCAAGTAACAAAAGCAAAAAGTTGGACCTACTTGAATATCTGGGATCTTTTCAGCCGATAAAAAACATCCGGCGATAACAAATGATAAGTTGGAATTTCATTTATCTCTATTGGAGACATCTGTTAATAACAAGATCCTTTGAAATCAAGCAAATAGCTTCAATAGGTATGACTTACTGTTAAAAACCTCAAATAAAAATTCCCGTCACTTCCATCTCTTGTCGGAAAAATATATTAATTGTAATGTTAACATATTCTCCTTAGTTTTAAAAATGGGTTGAAAAATGAAACATATATGTAAACAACAAAAATTAAACTTTTTTGAAACTTAAACCAAGTTGTTTTGTTTACCTTATTAACAGGTAAATTTGAATGAATAACATCACATTTACTGTAAACAAATTTTGAAATTGACGAAGAAATATCCTAGCCTATCTATTACAATATGATTAATATTCCTAAAAAATTATTTATAACACAAGATTTCAACGGAATTTATTCATTTTGTGGGTCTCCTTTGTGAATTTCTTCCACAATTATTCTTCATTTTGCTTTTCTCGAATTTGGTTACTTTAGTTGGATACTTCACATTTTTCCTTATCTTATCAGGAAACTCCTAACACACTGGCAAACTTTGGGAAACATTCATAATATTTGATTTGGTTGTATGTCTCTTCCTAGTTTTTCGTAATTGTGGAATGTCAACTAAGTCTTATTTCCTAATTTTCTAACAATCTTGCCAATAATAATTGAAGTCTCATCAACGTCTTCATGATTCTTTACCTAACCTATTTCGCCTCTATCAAAATTTACAATTTTATGACTACTACTATACTTCCTCCGTTTACATTGAGCCTTTTCAACCTTCTTGCGTATTCGCTCCACTGAAAGTAAGTAGTTCTTCTTGTTTTTATCTTCGTCCTTCAGATTAGAGGGCATAAGAGATGCAAAACGCATTCTTTACTTTCCTCCGAACATAATTTTAGCCGGACTAATCGCACTTTTACAATGTGTATACTAAATATAGTTGAATAAGATACGACGAAGAACCAAAGAAATATATTAAAAATTTGAATATTAAAACAAATTGATATATGTTTATCTTCTCCAATTTTAATTTAAAAAAATTTTTATTCAAAAAACTTTTAGAATTAAATTAATGTCTAAAACAAGCACCGCTTACATTTAATAGACGTATATAATCGAAACTCAATATGCAATGTCGAATGGAATAAATAAACCAAAAGATATAAGAAAGTCATTAAAATTAATAAATAAATATTTAAAGGAGACAAAATTTAATTCTGGACTTGCCTTCAGAACGCCATTTGCATTTTAAAAACATGAACACACTTAAAGGACTTCTCAAAGAATATAATTTATTTGAAATATTTAATATATTTAAATATTCGAATAAGTAAATCCAGAAATCTCTCAAAGCATGCACTATATCTTCAAAAACAAATATAGTTCTAAGCAATTCCGTCTTCAGTCCTGAAATAAAAATTTTTTTTTATTAAAATTGTAGAAGATAAACATATATCAATTTGTTTTAATATTCAAATTTTGTTATATTTCTTCTATCAAGTAAAAGGCCTTTCTATTTTATTTTATATATAATATATAATTATATTTTGGCTTCAATAAATCTCATTATGGAATGTCAATGAATTTAAGTAAGCCTTAAAAATAACTCACACTGTTCTTTGATTCTGTTAGAACATAGATCAATCTTGAATTATAAAGATTATCTATGTCTCGAAACATTATTCATTCACACGTGGTGAGTTGTTTGATGTAGGTTAGTTTTTTGATTTTGATATTTTGAATATATTTCAGGACTGAAGACGGAATTGCTTAGAACTATATTTGTTTTTTGAAGATATAGTGCATGCTTTGAGAGATTTCTGAATTTACTTATTCGAATATTTAAATATATTAAATATTTCAAATAAATTATATTCTTTGAGAAGTCCTTTAAGTGTGTTCATGTTTTTAAAATGCAAATGGCGTTCTGAAGGCAAGACCAGAAACAAATTTTGTCTCCTTTAAATATTTATTTATTAATTTTAATGACTTTCTTATATCTTTTGGTTTATTTATTCCATTTGACATTGTATATTGAGTTTAGATTATATACGTCTATTAAATGTAAGCGGTGCTTGTTTTAGACATTAATTTAATTCTAAAAGTTTTTTGAATAAAAATTTTTTTAAATTAAAATTGTAGAAGATAAACATATATCAATTTGTTTTAATATTCAAATTTTGTTATATTTCTTCTATCAAGTAAAAGGCCTTTCTATTTTATCAAAGAAATATATTCCCTAGCATTCGAAGTCAAAGCCCTCTTTAAGGCATTTTTACAAAATTTTCGGCTGCTTCCTTGGAGGAAGAAGAGTAAGAAAGATAAGTTTTATGTTTGTTTTTATTTTTTGACAAAAATATTCAAATTCTCTAGAATCTAATGAGGTATCGAAATAAAAACTACTGTGAGATCGAATGTGGCAGAAAGTCTCCTCAAGGCTTAAGTAGATGTACTTGAGCTTATATTTTCAAAATTTCTAGTCACTTCGAAGAAGCATTAACCACAAACAAGTAATATTTTTCGTTTTTATTCCCACGGAATAAGTCTGCTTGGCCAAAAGTAGATCACTACTTAAGGCAGATTATTTGAATGCAGATTTCAAGAATTACAACTTTTCACTATTGTGTCTATTTCTCTCTTTAAATTGGGAAATTTCAGGTTCCAAACAACTCGGATACTGACCTCAGAGTCAGTAGCGGTTGAATGGTGCTTCGCTGTTACCAGTCACGATGTCGATTTTCAAACTCAAGCCGAAACTGCAAGCGGAATGGATTAAACTTCATTGGAGGGGTTCTCGCTCTGATTGTTGATTAGGCGTACCCTTATCATACAACCTGCTTTCGGACGTTTGTTGAGACAACACACAAGTGTTGCCAGTGGTCACCTGGTAAAAGATCCATGCTTACATGCTAATAACTGCAATGGTGGTATTCACGATGTTGCAATGTTAGGCTTAACTTTCTATATGTTTAAATTATATCATATTACTTGGGGAAAAGCAATAAATATCAACATCCATAAGATCACTGTGAAAAAGAGTCTCCCTTTGACTTTGCTGGCATGCAGGACAACGAATCAATGTTGCTTCTAACATATTCAGTCCCATGAATGTGTTCCGATAAAATTACACTACAACGTTTCGATCTATTTACCGAATACTGCGGCATTGACTTGTTTTAACGAGGGCTTATGACCTATGATTAATTCAAACCTATTCAAGTACAAATAATAAATAATCGCAAAGCCTTTTTTTCTGATCTGCGAATTTAGTTTCTTACATCAGATAAGGTGCTTGAGGCATAAGTGACAGATTTTTCTTTACGAGAGAAAAATCTATGGCTCAACACTTACACCTACAGTTGATGCGCCTACCGTTGCTCTGAGCTCTAAGCTAGGATTCTATGAACAAGAACCTTGAATGATTTCAAAATACTCTTGATTTTTGAAAAAGCACATCACGTTCCGGAGTCCAAATTCATCCTTCTAAATCAAATTATATAGGGCATAAAAAACTGTTGACATATTTTCCACAACTATACTCTAAAAATTAATAGATCCAAGAAATGCACCTCCTTGATAGTTTTCAGCCTTCAAGCATTATCAATTACAAGGATTTTTTCTTTAGATGTATCCTCCCCATCTATCACAAACCTCAAATATTTTATATTGTTTTGAAGGAAATACACCTTAACCTTCAAACCTGAGTTTTGCTAAACTTTCAAAAACTTTTTGAATTTTCAACATGTGATTTCTGTTTGATGCAGTTACTTTAATAACACCCTGAAACACTGCAACACCTTGTTAATGTCCTAACATTGAATCACCAAAAGCACCAAAATTTGAACCCTTCTACCTGAACAATCCCAAACGTGTTGATATAGTTAGTAATTCATTCATTGTGTCATCAATTTCTTTTTGATGAAATTCTTGTACTAAGTCTTACTTCGACAACTTCTTTCATCTTTGAAGCTTGCATTTCTTCAATTTTGGGTAAAGGGTGCTTGTCGTTTTCAATGACTTTATTAATGGTTGAATCCTTATGTCGATATTTTTTTACACTGGTAAAACAGGGTATTCTACCAGAAATATTGTCCCTATAGATAACAATCTTTTCATTTCTTTTTTCACTAAAGATTTTATGCCAGCTGGAAATGTTCTAGCCTTAATAAATTCTTCAAATATATAATCTCTCTACACTCAATAAATATTTTTACACTATCCAAGAAAACATCGGAAAATGCCTTGGTTCATAATTCTAATTTATCATCTCTTTAAATAGATATGTCAAATCCAATTTCATAAAGATATTGGAAATCTCTTTCATCAAAAGTTGGTTTTATAACATAAAGTCCCATATTGCTGACTTTATTCATCTGTAGGTACAATGTTATCCGTCGTAGTAATTGACGGTCTTAGATCTGGAAAATACAGGCAATTACAATAGACAGACACACTAGAAGGAGCGCACAAAGGAAACAAATTTCACATTGAATTCTCTTCAAATATCTTTTCATGCTCTCAATATTAATTGACTTCCCTTGAACTAATATACCTACGATGCATGGACTTCCAGTGGGAGAAAGTTATTTCCTTTTTTATGTATCCTACATCCGCAAAGTCTTCTTTCTACATGTATTAACAGGGAAGTGAATATTGTTATTTCTTTGGGTTGAAGTACGAGAACCAAGGGGGTCTTAAATAAGGCCCACCTGGAGGAATTGAGTGATTTTTATATGTCTTTTAAACTGACCTCGTTTTGGAGTGATTAGATTAACCACTTATACCTTCTGAGCATCGTTTCTGTTCGGTCCAATGATATTATTTCACTCACACTGGATATGAATTCGATGGGTTCAGCAATATATACTATTATGTTTTCAGTTAACTAAATTGTCTAACTTCCTCTATAGTAATTTATTTTACACTATATACAACAGATATATCTATAGAGTTGAATTAGTTACACAGAATTTATTTATACACAGAATTTATCTCTACTGCACTATTCAGTACGACACGGCCCTTTGACTACTAGTATTTCCCATCGTATTTCTCCGTCAGCTTGTATAGATTGACGTAGTTTCTCGAACTTTCTCGCATCATTCCAATCACTCTTGAACGAAAGTCAAGAACAAGTAGTGGCGTAGGGGGCTTGATCGTTATACGGTCCCCTCCCTAGGTTGTTCAATCCCTGAACATATTCTTAATCTTATTCCTAACTGACATCTTCTAAATTCTGAGAAAAAGGATCTATCGGGTGTTTGCTTTAGAGTGATAGAACTTTAAATTGAAATAAAACACATTTTAATTAAGATTGAAGCCAAATATTTTTTTTATTTGAAAGATAATTTTATGGCATTTATGTTTTGAAAATAATTTCCGGTATATGTCCACCACGATTAGCTCTGAGGAACCGCATTCGACGAGACCTATTTTGGACCAATTTTTCGAGTAATTCAGGCCTTATTTCTTCAATAACACAAGTTATGTTGGCTTTCAAAGCGTCTACTGTTTCTGGTTTATCAGCATAAACCAATGACTTGACATAACCCCAAAGAAAATAATCCAGAGGAGTTATGTCGCATGATCTTGGAGGCCAATTAATTGAACCACTTCTCGAAATAATTTTATCGCCAAATCTTTATTTCAATAAATAAATTGTTACGGTAGCAGCATGAGGTGTAGCAATATCTTGTTGGAACCAAAACACTTATGGGTCGATACTATTCAAATTTTGAAACAAACAATCTTTGATCATCGATCTATAACTAGCACCATTCACTGTAACATTAGCTCCAGCATCGTTTTTGAGAAATATGGACCGATGAGGCCTCCAGCGTGTAAAGCACACCATACAGTGCATTTTTCAGAATGCAATGGAACCTACAGAACTTCTTGAGTATTGTTTTCACTCCATATACGGCAATTTTACTTGTTTTCATAGCCGTTCAACTAGAAATGAGCATCATCACTAAATACAATTTTACGATGAAAAAGTAGATCAACTTCAAGCGGATCTAGGGCCCAATCAGCAAACAAACGATTTTTATTATGGTCAAGTGGCTCTAGTTCTTTACGCAAAATTTTCCATGTGGTGGATGCACAGAGTCCAACTTGTTGTGAACGTCGACGAATAGACAAATCTGGATCATCATTAACACTTTGACTTACAGCAGCGATATTTTCTTCTGTATGTACAGTTCTTTTTTGTCTTGTTGTTGTTGCGTCGAGTTGAGAAAATGTTGTCCGAAATCTATCGATAGTTCGACGAATAAGCTGCTCTGATGGACGGTTATGTAAACCATGAATTTCACGAAGTAATCTATAAGTTTGGCGAATAGAGAACACTGATTCTGAAAATAATTTTCAACAATTTGTAAACGTAGATGAGGCGTGAGTCTTCCCATGGTAATTTGTCAATGCTTACTGAACAGAAATGTCAAAGCAACATGGCTTCTACCTTCTGTCAAATCACAGTTATCCCTATCGAAAGTTTTATCACTCTAAAAAAACGATATGTAGCTATGTAAATAGTGTACTTTAATGATCGTGCTACACTCTAGATATCCAACTGTTAGGCATCTTGTTTACCTTAAAGATCTGCATTTATCCAGAAACTTTTGTAAAACAGCAACAACTCTTAAGACGCTAATTTTCATTCATAGAGTTAACGACATCAAGATCTCTCTTATGAGTCGTTTTACTTGTAGATCGTCAAATAATCCTGCTTTGATTTCTTCCGCACTCAACTGAGGCATTTTTCTTCCTATGTTTACAAAGCATATTCCATTCTTGTCGAGAGCCTTGCTTTATTAGTGCCAGACTAATATGCAGCAGAGGAAAAACTTGTTAATGAAATACCATCCTTCAACGGTCATGTCTTTTCTATTAGGCCACTCTTTTCTAACCCAGTGGCTTGTTGTATCCTTGCTGTCCCTGAGGCACAAAAAACAAGGATATTATGTGCAGCCACTTGCTTTCCAAGGAGAAAGTTAACCACAACACCATAACACAAATCCCCCAACAGTGATCTTAAAACTTCTTCAGCTTGTGTGAATTAGCAGTTCAGTTGTGTTCTGTATAATGAACAAATTTAACGAGAAGTACGAGGCATTGTAGGAAATTTTTAATGTTGTTTCAACTCCGATGTTTTCAAAAATGATCATTTCATTCGTTTTGATGAATGTTAGCTCAAATATGCATTGTATATGAAGGCTTTTTCATTAATTTCACCAATAACATGACGAATATTTTTTCCGAGCGATCCACAGTCTATGACTTGTTGTGCTTTCATATAGCCCCAAACAAAATAATTTGTTAAGATTGAAGTGAAATGGACAAATTTGGCTCATCAACAACACTGACCACTGCAGCTAGCATGTTCTCCTTTTCTTTCATTCAGTGGCTTATTATTTTGTAATGTTAACTCAGATTAAAGTTTTTTCACGGGGTGACGTCCGAGTATAACCTGCACGGAGTACTGATGACCTAAATTTCGAGTGAATAAACGTCGAGTACTCACAACTAAGCTACCAGTGATAATATTTTTTTAGTAGTTTCAATACATAGAGAAGAGTCAAGTGCGGCATCATGAAGACTAACTATAGCAACACCTAGAAATGAGGAAAATTCAATTAGAAATCGAGAAGTCTCTATTTGAAAAACCCTTATAGAACTTAAAATAAAATTATTGAGTTTTTAATAAGATGAAAAACAACATTAGAATTGAAAACCTACAGAACAGCTGTTCATTGATTTATTCACAATTAGTATTCAGGAAGTATCAATACACCATGAACTTGTTCTGTATTGAAACATGCGGGTTTACCTTTTATTGTGTATGTGCTTTGCATTTATTTCATCTAGGAGATAAGGGAAAGGTGGAAATATTTTGGAAAACGAATAATTGATTGTGAATCAATATTTGCAGTGTCGGACTGAGAACAAGAAGACCGACATTGAAGTCTTTTGAGGTGAGGTACATTCTATCAAGAAAGTACCGGGAATTATCGATTTAAATCTGGCGGGGCAATGAGGCAGGTAAAATTTTTTTTTCCTAGGTTGTTACCACTGTCCTTAATTACTATGCCAAGCTTGAGCGGGATCTGTCAACTAGTGTGTTTGCAACAGGTGTCAACAGCAAGTCAGTCGATGTCAGAGTGCGTGCCGATTTTTACTATGGGTCATTACGTTGAGCAAAGAATTTGTTTAAAGTTTTGTGTTGCAAATGAATTTTCGTGTGCCGATGCATTGAAAATGTTGCAAAAGGCCTTTGGTGATAATGCTCTATCGAAAACTCGTGCATATCAGTGGTACAGAGCCTTCAAGGACGGTCGTGAAGTGGTCGCCCATCGACGGCTTCGATCGAAGATAACGTCGATAAAATTAAGGAAAGGGTGCTGTAAAACCGTCGTACCAGCTTAAGAGAGATAGCACATAATCTTAAGATATCCCACGAGTCCGCACGTACGATTTTGATTGATATTTTGGGCATGAGAAAGGTGGCCGCACGACTCGTACCGAAAGACCTGAATTTTCTTCAAAAACGTCATCGCGAACAGGTTGCTTCAGACATGCTGGATCGCTGTAATTCCGATTCTACATTCATGGAACGCATTATAACTGGTGATGAGACCTGGGTCTACGAGTACGATATGCAAACAAGCCAGCAATCATCGGAATGGGTGGCAAAAAATGAGCCGAAACCGAAAAAACCACGCCAAAGCCGCTCGAAAATGAAGGTGATGCTCATTGTTTTCTTCGATATCCGTGGCGTGGTGCACTACGAATTCGTTCCAGAGGGTAAGACGGTAAACAAGGAGTATTACCTAGGCGTTATAAAACGTTTGCGTGAGCGTATCCGTAAGAAGCGGCCAAATTTGTGGGCGAACAACTCATGGATTTTGCATGACGATAACGCGCCTTCTCACCGAGCTACGATTGTGACTGACTTTCTCGCCAAAAACTCAACAAACGTGCTTCAGCAACCACCGTGTTCGCTGGATTTGGCTCCCTGCGACTTTTTCCTCTTCCCAAAACTAAAATTGCCCCTTCGTGGCACCCGTTTTGAGTCGATTGAAGCCATAAAACAAAATTCGGCGCAAGTGCCGTTGGCATAGATGTATTGGAGCAAATGGAGCCTATTTTGAAGGCGACCGAATAAATTTTGACGATTAAATGTAAAAATGTTGTTTTAATTGAAAATTCCCGGTACTTTCTTGACAGAGTAGTACATCATGCGGGATTTATTACTATTCCATTGGAGAGGTTTATAGTAATCCAACTCACTGGGAAATTCCCTAATCTGAAATGATCTAGTGCATAATATACCTATTCAAATTTGAATCAAATTTTTTTCATTCAGACATTGAGATATTCAACTGAATTCGAAAAATTAAAATACATATGATACAATAGTGTTCAAAAACTACCTAAGCATAAATAATTGTATTGGTCCAGGGTCCGTTTCTACCCATGTGCAGCTGCAGATCTACCAATTTTCCAGCAAAATGGCTAATTTTTCTGGAAAATAGTAAAAAATTTTAACCACGTCGCCATTGTTGAAAAATTTTTTAAAATCGTCTAAAACCTTCTGAGTGTGGGCAACTTCAGCCCCTTTAGCATCCTCGCAAGACCGAACGCAGATTCGATAATTCAATGCGTTATTCATTACGTTTATTTATTGACAACTGATTTCGGAGGCATTGGTGTTCTACACAGCCAACTAATACCCGCCATTTACCGCTCACCCCTTCGACTAAAAACAAAATATACGATCGCTTATGGAAGATTTGAGCTTCAATATATGGATGCAACGTTTTAACCTTTTAATCTCAAATGTTTTTTGTCTTTTGAGCTTGTCCCCTATGTTTATTGTCGATTTTTACGGGACATTTTAAACTTTTTAAAAATGAGTATTGATGAAAATGTAAATATAATAATATTAATATTAGAAAATTTCACCTTTTTCAATTAGTGAAAAAGTCTTCCAGACAATTATTTGGAAGCTTAAGTCCGTGAAAATCTCACCAAATATAATTTGTGGATTTGGGTGTAAAGCAAAACGAACGCGTTTTATTGTTTGATCTGTGTCTTTTTTGACAATGAAAAGTTGTGATCGCAGAAGGGTGTTACTGACTTCGTCCATTTGAGTGATGAAAAAACCTTGACCTTTACGAATGAAACACAATATCCTTTGAATGATCTCAACAACAGGCTACAGTACCCATCCGATCAAAGCAGTTTTTTAGTAAACTGGCGATTGTTTGGGGCTTAATCTCATGAATGGCAACTTCAATTTCATGTTTCAAGACATCAATCGTTTCTGGATAATTAACGTAACACTGATCCTTAATGGATCATCACAAAAAATAGCCCTCCGAGGTGAAAATGAGCTTTAACGCTGGAAATGATTATTCTGGGAAAATGCTCATCTTCGCCCATGTGATCATTCACCCATTGAGCGAAGTGGAAATACATCGGATGGTCACGAGGATTTACTTTGAACTTTGAAATCCTTCATGCCGAAGTTTTCATGCAAAATTATTGTCAGTGAAGTGCGAAAAATATTCAGTTCTTGAGCACGCTGACGAGTAGATGTTGATCCACGTTCTGGAATACAACAGCAATGTTTTCAGGTGTGCTCACAAGACGAGAACGTGAACGGATTGTTTCATCTAGTAACGATACAGTTTCCACAAATAAATTGATCCACAAGATGCTGTCAGGGCATTTCATTTCAATTGAATTTCCATATTTTCTAACAGTTTGGATAGAAGACTCACAAATTTGGAAATAGATTTCTAATATTTCCCAGTTTATCGAACCATTTCATTAACGTCAAATTTTAAACTAATTTTCTGTCAAAACTCGAATGAGAAGGGTTACTAGACTCGAAATAATCACTAGTTCAAAATGCAAACTCTAGATGGCCCACACTCTTTCGACAAATATAGTAATTATAGATTATATTAAGTTTTGTGGTGCTCTCGAATTGGTTCTTCGAGGCCACGATGAAAACTCTTCTGAAAATCCTGGAATTTTTCGTGATTTTGGTAATATTTCTGAAGATATTGATAAATTGGAGCTAAAAATTTAAGGAAAATTACAGTCTCCAAAGACACTTCAGAAAAAATTCAAATTGATTCACTTGATTGCACGCTTAAGGTTTGTCAAGAGACAATATTTCCTGAAATAAACACAGCTCCGTTTTCATCAACTATGGCTGAATTTCAGCAAAAACTAAAATGATTTGAGACTTTTGTTAGTCTTTCAGGACCATTGGAACATTATTTCTGGAAAACTAGATTCGAATTAATAAAGAAATTATTTGAAAAATTCTTGATCCTATTCTGGACAATTGCTCTAAAAAACTTGTAGCTCAAAGTTACGAAAGAGCAGATATGATGCGTGGACACAACTCAGATGTTCAAGAAGAAATTAAAAAAAAATACCCCTCCGAGCATTTCATAAATGCGCATAAACGCACACCAATTAAATTTAATTATGTCCAATGGCGCGTCGATCAATCCTCAAGTTGGGTTTTTTTTGTGAAATCTCATAACATGGTAGAATTTTTTTAGTGATTCAACACAACTGATTGAAGTTCTAGATACATTGTAAAAAATATTTAGCATGCATCTTTCAGTCGCTGAAATCTCAATTCACTCAATTTAACTACAAATTAAATTTTTGAATATTTAGTAAATAAATGTTCAAAATAACTCAAACTGACGTATTTGTGACCGGAATTTTCGGTGAATGAATGTAGAAGGGTCTTAATTTGTTTAATTATTTTCCTATTGTTCTGTCCATAAAATTTGAAGGAAATAATATTATTTCGGGAGATATAATATATTGTAGAGGTTTCCATAGAAAAGTTTTCCAGAGAAATAGCCTCAAACTGAAGTACAGATATTAGTCAGAATGTGACATGACGAATGAATCAACAAGAAAATTTCTTCTTCCTATCGACATAAGTCTTTCTATTTTCAGTTTAATTCACCAACAAGCAGAAGATCTTCTGAACATGAGACAAAAATTCATTCCTCGGACAACAATTTCAGAATTAAGCAGAGACATTTTAGCGTGGAAACTAAACTTATATTATAAGAAACCTGAAAACAATCAACAAACCTAACTTTCACAAACATGAGTTGATAGATGTCACAATATTATAAAATCCAAACGCTCAGAAAGTTACATCATAAGAAATTATTAAAAGAAGTTTCTACGAAGATAGAAGAAAAAAAGCTTACTTTGACCAAAGCAGACAAAGAAAACTGTATTGTTTGCCTATCAGGAATGAAATATCAAGAAAAATTTAAGGTGTAAATAGCACATTAAACGTAATACAAATAAAGGAGGATCCTATAATATATAGGGTGTAAATGAATAGTTGCGAAATAATTCAGGGAGTTATTCCGTGTTAAAAATACCACCCTATTTTTCTTTCATATAAACTTTATTTTTTTGAGCCCCCTGCTCAGTCACAGGCCCTAAATATGGCGCCAGAAAAACAGTTTTTAAATTTTTTCTTGGAAACCAAAAAAACTGACAAGAATAAAATTAAGCACACATTTTATGTGGACGAGAAGGCACTCAAAAAAATGTTTGGTAGTGTTCCTCTAAGATTGCAAGGAGAAGAAATAGTCACCCCTAAACCTATTTTACAATAAAAAAATAAATTTTGTATATTAGCAAATAAGGCCTCTTGTAATTTCGTGCTAGAATACGAGGTTTTTGAGAACAAAAATAATTCATCAACATGAAAGCGTGAGTCGTAGAGGCTGGAATTATTTCCGAACTAGAATTCATCTAGTAAGCGGATGTCAGTTTGTTATCACAACTGGCTAGATTTAATTAACTTTGATTCAGTTCCAATTATTTTTTATGTGGCTGATCATTTTGTGATTTTTGTCACATACTCAATAAGATGGCGGTGTACACAAAAACAGAAATGACCGATATGCATTTCGTTTGTGGTCTTTCTCGATCTAATTCTCTGAAAGCATCCAGAAAATATGCAGAAATGTTCCCTGAACGTGTGGCACCACATAACACTCTATTTACGTGAATCCATCAACGACTACGAGAAAGTGGTACATTTAAAAAAAATAAAAATTATTGAGGTCGTCAGCGCGAAATTAGGATTCCATAAATAGAAGAAGCAGTACTAAATCTTGTCGACGACCAACCTGACATCACTACTAGAAAAATTGCTCAGCAATTACAAATTCACCATATGACGGTATTTGCGATATCAAAGGAACAACTTTTATACCCATATCACATTCAACGTGTACAGACTTACCACGGGATTTTCCGAATCGTCTCCAATTCTCCACTTGGATATTGGGAATGATTTACAGACGAGGTTAATTTTTATAGAGATCCAATAACAAATTTTCATAATAACCACATATGGGACCAAGAGAAACCTCACGCTATTACTGTAGCTCGCCATCAAGAACAATTTTCTCTGAATGTCTGGCTTGGATATGTTGGGGATCAGTTAATTGATCCAAAATATCTACCACCTAGATTGAATGGAAATACATACGTTCAATTTTTAAAAGAAGAGGTTCCTGTACTTCAAAATATCCCTTTGCGTATCCGAAGGACAATTTGGTTTATGCATGATGAGGCCCCCACACATTTCAGTATTGGAGCACGTCAGAATTCAAATCATAAATATGCAAATCGATGGATAGGGCGAGGTGGATCTCAGTTCTGGCGGGCAGGCCGGATTTAAATCCTCTGGATTTAACTTTTTGGGACCATTTAAAAACATTGGTTTACAAGACTCCTGTCCAATATATGAAAGACTTAAGGAATCGTATTTTTCTCATGCAGGGTTATTCAAAATACTCCCGGATTTTTTGAGCAGGTAACCTAATCTATGCGCCGACGTCTAGACACTTGTGTAGACTTGTTGTCACTTTGAACATTTAGTATGATCACAAATAGCAAGATTTTAACCAACAAATTTGTTGATTTCTATGGATGAATATTTCTTTCTTGCTGTTTGTGATGTATTGCATTTGGTCTTTCGCCGTTTACCTTCTACCTATCTATTATGATATTTAATTTGTGAAAAGTTTGAAACAGTTTGTTTTTTGAATATTAAAACAAATTGAAATATGTTTATCTTCTACAATTTTAATTTCAAAAAAATTTTTTATTCAAATTGAATTAATGTCTAAAACAAGCACCGCTTACATTTAATAGACGTATATAATCAAACCTCAATATATAATGTCAAATGGAATAAATAAACCAACAGATATACGAAAGTCATTAAAATTAATAAATAAATATTTAAAGGAGACAAAATTTTGTTTCTGGTCTTACCTTTAATAACACCAATTGCCTTTTAAAAACATTAACACACTTGAAGGACTTCTCAAAGAATATAATTTATTTGAAATATTTAATATATTTAAATATTCGAATAAGTTAATTCAGAAATCTCTAAAAACATGCACTATAATATAATTCTAAGCAATTCCGTCTTCAGTCCTCAATAATATTCCAAATATCAAAATCAAAAAACTAACCTATATCCGAACCCTCAGCACGTGTAAAAGGACTAATGCTTCGAAACACAGATCAACTTTATAATTCAAGATTGATCTATGTTCTTACAAAATCAAAGAACAGTGTGAGTTATTTTTAAGGCTTATTTAAATTCATTGACATTCCATAATGAAATTTATTGAAGCCAAAATATAACTATATATTATATATAAAATAAATTGTATTTTATAGTTAGTTTTGTTATATTTATTTAATATTTGTACCAGTTCTCAATAATAATGTCATCTTGACATCCGCCAAATGAATAAATTCAAGGTCGAAAATAATTTCAGCCTCTAGGACTCAGGCGTATTATCTGTTTATATATTTTTTTTTTCAGAAACTGTGAACTTTAGCGTGAAATAACAAGAGATCTATTTGTTAATAATGAATCAAGCTATCCAAAACAAATTCTCTTATTGTAAAATATGAATCGGAAAGAAGTTCCTTGCGAAAGAAGGTTTAGGGGTGGCTTTTACTACCCTTTGCAATCATAGAGAGAAACCTCCAAAAAAATTTTTCAGTGCCTTCTCGCCCGCTGTGAATGTCTGGTTTATTTCATTCTTGTCAGTTTTTTAGTTTTTAAGAAAAAAATTGAAAACTGTAATAAATTTATATGAAAGACTCATCGTTTTTTTTGACAAGGACTCACCTCCTAAATTTTTTCGCAAGTATTCATATATACCCTGTATATTCGTAAGAGATCAAAGTAAATATTATAGATTTCATCTAACTATTTTCAACACCGCCAGAGGCCGCAACACTTATTCCAATGAATCCTCAACAACCTGAAATGTACCGTCTAATCAAATTAGAAAAAAAAATTCGATTAGTAGTTCCTTATATTAACTTTCTTCCTCTACATTTTTGTCTCAATGCATTCTGTATTTCTTGACAATTGACGATTACGTAAAAGCCAAAGCTGCAACACATTTTTGTTAATGAATTTTGAAAATTTGATGGAACATAGTATTTGATTCGTCAATATTTATTCATTCCATTAATATTTATTATTATTATATTATTTTCATTTCGTCCATATTATAACCGTATGGCTCAGAAATAATTTTTCCAATGAAATGAGAACAATAATTGTTGATTGAAGAAGTTACAAGGTGAGCGAAATGCGTTATCAATTACTCAATAAGAAAGTGTAAATCAACATTTATTGTTTTCATTTCATTTTATAAAGATTTACATCAAGTTAAAGCCACTAACATTCAATTTTTAACACTTTTTTCTTTAATTTCTAATAATTTTCAATAACTACGATAATCAAGATATATAATATATTAGTTTGAAATATATTGTGTTTTTAAAACAATATTCAGACAATGATTACTTATGAATTTAGACACTCAGTAATGAGACAGTATTAATTTTAATTATTTATATTACTGCAATATTTTGCCTCAGAAACACTTCCTCAGTTAATTGAAAAACAATTCGAAATGAATGAAGGATGCAAGGTATTTATCTATTTAAATGAGTAATAAGAATTTCAATACCTCTGAACCATGGTATACAAATAGTGTTCTATGATCTACGAAAGTCGATCATAGCATCTTTGTTCTAAATGTTCTTGTCACGATTTTACATCATAAACGACGAGTCTCTGAATATGGTAAATTAAATTACATGTTGATATTTGATAGATTCGGTCTTTACTTGGTGGAAACTCATTTTAATTAAAAAAATGTATATGAGACAGTAATTTATTTCCACAAAAATGTTTGACAGTACAATGTAATACCTGAAGAAGCCACATCGTGGTGAAACAATTGTTGTAGTACTACAAACATTTTTGTGGAAATAAATTACTGTCTCATATACATTGTTTAATTAAATACATGTTGATTCATCTTGGCAGTTACTAATTGTAGAAAACACCAAATATATTAGAAAATAGTCCGAACCAGTACACAGTAGTTCAGATATATCAGACAAAATAATGTTCGGTATGAATGCATGTTTTCGTTATACTGGCGTGAATGGAATGGGGTTTAATAAAAATTTAATATTGGATTCTTAGAGGTTGATTAAAATGTTAGACCGTACTTTGTGGAATGATAACATAGCGGGTGGCCCAGAAAAAAAATTCAGCCCGATATTTTCGTAACTACGAGATGTTTCGGAAAACGCCGGGACAGGACAATTTTTATTTGGAGGGGGGGATCATTTGATGGTGAATTCGTAGACGTACGATCATCCCCCTAACCAGGGTGGTAACATCCTCCAGAATCTTAAATTTTAATAGGTATTGATTGACAAATCGTTTTGAATGTTATGTAATTCTATTATTGAATATGCTGAAAACTTTTAGTTTGGCGTTCGTTTGGCTGTAAAAAATTCTTTGGAAGTGATATGAGTAAAGTGTATTCAAAGGTTGAGTTTCTGAATGAAAATATTGAGATGATGAAATTGTTTATTATTTTTAAGTGAACGAAGTTTCATTATTAAGATATCCAAATTACCGACCGCTCATTTTTAAACAGCATCAGTGTTTTCAATGTTTTTTCTTACATTCTGTAACCTACTTTTCTAGAAAGTGTTGTCCATGGAAAAGTCTTAGCATGTAATGAAATAACAGCTTTTATAGAATGTGAGAAAAAAACACAAAAAATTATTTATAAATGAACAGTAGGCAATTGGAATAAACTTTCAATTAAACTTCGCTCAGAAACTCGAGCACTTGATGAACTTCACTTCTATTACTACCATCAAGTTGTTTAAGTCGAAACGAACGCAAAACAGTAATATTTCAGCACATTCATATTTAGAATGGTGAAACCTTTAAAATGATGTGTTACCACCCGACCCCTATTTCCATTAAAATTCTTGAAGGGGTTGCTACCCCGCTCAGAGTGATGATTCTACACCGTCGACTTCGAAATATGTCCCCCTATTTCAGTGTTTTCTGGAAAAATTCATGCTTACGGAAATATTCATCTGGACTCTTTTATGCGGGCCATCCGGTATATGAGAGACCTATTTTACTGTTTTGGTCGATATCGCATATCTAATTCATTTTCACTCATCAGTGAATAGAACAATAATGCCAATTTAATTTATCTCGTTTCAGAAAATGGCTGCCACCCCCATGCTAAGATCATTTAGTACCGATTCTGCCCGCAAACGGGACTGGAAACAAAGACTGAGTCTCAGGGATTGTCACAGAAAGGAAGGGGTAAGGAAAATTAGGAACCAATTCATCATTACTCAGTTTGCTCTGTTTGAGCTAGTTAGACCTACATCGATATGGGGCACTTTAATGAAGTTTTGATGAATTCAACTTGTTGCCAAGACAAGCATTAATATTTCAATAGTAGGAAACTTGTGTTATCCTAGAATTGGGTCCACGGGATCGGCGGTGATTATATTATTTCATCATTGTTCGGTAAATTTTGCCCACCTCTTATTTTGATGCACAAATAAGTACGCCCGCTGATCTACTCAACGGGCAGATTCAATTTGCGTACAAGCAAATGAAACTACTTAGCCAGTAGATTAAGTATTTAAAAGTGAGTTTGTAGTGTAATTGTGTTACTTTATCAGTAAAATGTAGTTAATTTTATTACTAGCTAGGAACTCTTCCTGCATATGAAAATCAAGTTTGGTCATGTTCGATACCTAGCGAAAAATTAATACTTATAAATACTGATGTTAATTCATATAAATTTGAAGTCCATTCAAATTATTTTACATTTTAATAATAACTAACCTGATGGAGTAAGTCGAAATTAGTCTCTTCTATATATGTTAACAGTCTTTTTCTTGAATTTAAATCTTTTCCGGTCGTAGCATTATACATTGGCGGAGGTGCTCAATATTTTTTATGGATTCGTAAGCCTTCATTAATACCTGGTTACTATCTTCTATTGTAACTAAATGAGATTATCATTAAATTTTTAACAAATTCAGAAATATAACCCAGATTAAATTGCATATTTAATGTTATTTTCAAATGGCACAATGATAAAATTACCCAGTATATACTAAGCGAAACTATCACTCACACATGATAAAAATCTTCATTTCTGAGTTCACCAGATATTGCAGAAAATTAAGTTTAATATCGGGTATTTTTTAGAGTGATAGAATTTTCGATAGGGATAACTGTGATTTGATAGAAGGTAGAAGTCATGTTGTTTTGACATTTCCGTTCAATAAGCATTTACAAATTATCATGGAAAGATTCACGCCGCAGCAACGTTTATAAATTGTTGAAATTTATTTTCAAAATCAGTGTTCTATTTGCCAAACTTATAGAGCGTGAAATTTATGGTTTACTTAATCGTCCATCAGAGCAGCATATTCGTCGAACTATCGATAGATTTCAGACAAAATTTTCTCTACACGAGGCATCAACAACAACAACCCAAAGAACTGTACGTACATAAGAAAATATCGCTGCTGTAAGTCATAGTGCTAATGATGATCCAAATTTGTCTATTCGTCGACGTTCACATCAAGTTGGACTTTGTGCATCCACCACATGGAAAGTTTTGCGTGAAGATCTTGGTCTACACCCATACAAGATCCAACTAATTCAAGAACTAAAGCCACTTGACCATACTAAGCTTTGTTTGTTTGTTGATTGGGCCTTAGAACAGCTTGAAGTTGATCCACTTTTTTATCGTAAAATTGTGTTTAGTGATGAAGCTCATTACTTGTTGAACGGCTATGTATACAAGCAAAATTGCCATATATGGAGTGAAAACAATCCTATAGAAGTTCTGCAGGTTCCATTGCATCCTGAAAAATGCATTGTATGGGGTGCTTTATACGCTGGATGCATCATCAGTCCATATTCTTTGAAAACGATGATGGAGCTAATGTTACAGTAAATAGTACTTGTTACAGATCGATGATCAATGATTATTTGTCTCAAAATTTGAATGTTATCGACTCAGAAGTGTTCTGGTTCCAACAAGATGATGCTACACCTCATGCTGCTACCGCAACAATTGATTTATTGAAAGAAAGATTTGGCGATAAACTCATTTCGAGAAATGGTCCAATAAAATGGCCCCCAAGATCATGCGACATAACTCCACTGGATTATTTTCTTTGGGGTTATGTCAAGTCATTGGTTTATGCTGATAAACCAGAAACAATAGACGCTGTAGAAGCCAATATAACTCGTGTTATTGATGAAATAAGACCTGAATTACTCGAAAAAGTGGTCCAAAATAGGTCTGGTCGAATGCGGCTCCTCAGCTAGTCGTGGTGGACATATGCCGGAAATTATTTTCAAAACATAAATGTCATAAAATTATCTTTCGAATAAAAAAAATATTTGGCTTCAATCTCAATATAAATATGTTTTGTTTCAATTTAAAGTTCTATCACTTAAAAAAACACCCGATAATATAATTA
Organism: Megalocaria dilatata; assembly: GCA_034642435.1. Taxonomy (NCBI): domain Eukaryota; kingdom Metazoa; phylum Arthropoda; class Insecta; order Coleoptera; family Coccinellidae; genus Megalocaria; species Megalocaria dilatata. The sequence goes on along the minus strand of CM067855.1, from coordinate 77,221,302 downwards.
GATTAGATCATTTTTTATTTTTTAAAATCGCTATAATTTTGTTGTATGAATGTTTAGAAGAAATGAAATCCTATAATTATTATAATGCGGATAGCTCATTGGATAGAACCTTGCGTTAGAAATCGAAAGGTCTCGGGTTCAAATGGTGTTTAAGTCGGACGTAAATTTTCTATTTAGACAGGTTTTGGTCACCATTTTACTATTTGGTCGGAAATTAACAGTACTGTGCCTATAGTAGCGTAAGGACGCAGTAACCAAGCCTAAGCAGAACACTACTAACTCACACAAGCTCAAAAAGCTTGTAAGGGATCTTCACGGAAGATGTAGGAGTATAAGGATAATACAATACATATACGTATTTAACTAATTCTCTGAAAATGAATCTGTTATAAAAACAGAGTGCTTTCACTTATTTTATAAGTATGGAAGCCCCAAAGGTCTAAGAATATTCCTTCTCCATAAAAATATTCCTTCAACTCAATGAATTTTTCACAAATCACCTCCGTACTTTGTTTTATGATTTGGGGTATTTCATTTAAGAAATATCTAATTTTTAATGCGAAGGACCGAAATTGTCGGACAATGGTATCAATTGTTTTTCTAGAAAATTTTGTTCGTTCTTAAAGTGAAGTTTGGCATTGCGCCTATTCCATTGCAAAATGATATTGAAAGATTATCTGTTGTAAATATGAAATGAATGTAATATCACAGATTATAAAGTTATAATCAAAACTGACAAATAAATACAAGATATGCACAACTACAACACAAATTGTTATTCTGCCACCTCATGTATCTATCTTCTTTGATTTTCATGATGATCAATTCACCTATACCCAAATTTATTCAAAATTTGAATATCAAAATAGATTTAATCTGTTAGTCTTCTACAATTTTAATTTCAAAAAAATTTTCATTCAAAAAACTTTTAGAATTAAATTAATGTCTACAATAAGCACCGCTTATATTAAATAGACGTATATAATCAAAACCCAATATATAATGTCAAATGGAATAAATAAACCAACAGATATACGAAAGTCATTAAAATTAATAAATAAATATTTAAAGGAGACAAAATTTTGTTTCTGATCGTACCATTAAGAACACCAATTGCCTTTCAAAAAATGAACACAACTTAAAGACTTCTCAAAAAATATAATTTATTTGAAATATTTGAATATTCGAATAAGTTAATTCAGAAATCTCTCAAAACGTGCACTATATCTCCAAAAAATAATTATAATTCTGGTAATCTCTTCGTCGACCCTAAATAATATCCCAAATGTCAAAATCAAATAACTATCACTATATCTCACCTCACACGTGTTTAACAGGATGATTGCTTCAAACAACTAACTTTAAAATTCAAGATGGTCTATGTTCTGAGCAAAATCACAGAAAAGTGTAAGGTGTTTTTAAGGTTATATTTGAATCATTGATATTCCACAATGAGATTTATCGAAGCCTAAGTATATTTATATATTATATATCAAATACAATAAAAAAAGGCTTTTTACCTGATAGAAGAAATATAACAAAATTTGAATATCAAAACAGATTTAAACTGTTAGTCTTCTACAATTTTAATTTCAAAAAACTTTTCATTCAAAAAACTTTTAGAATTAAATTAATGTCTACAATAAACACCGCTTATATTTAATATACTCAATATATAATGTCAAATGGAATAAATAAACCAAGAGATATAAAAAAGTCATAAAAATTAATAAATAAATATTTAAAGGAGACAAAATTTGGTTCTGATCTTACCATTAAGACACCAATTGCCTTTTAAAAACATGAACACAACTTAAGGACTTCTCAAAAAATATAATTTTAGGGCCGACGAAGAGATTACCTGAATTATAATTTTTATTCAAGATATAGTGCATGTTTTGAGAGATTTCTGAATTAACTTATTTGAATATTCAAAAATATTAAATATTTCAAATAAATTATATTTTTTGAGAAGTCCTTGAGTTGTGTTCATGTTTTTAAAAGGCAGTTGGTGTTCTTAATGGTAAGATCAGAAACATAATTTTGTCTCCTTTAAATATTTATTTATAAATTTTAATGACTTCTTTTATATCTGTTGGTTTATTTATTCCATTTGACATTATATATTGAGGTTGGTTATATACGTTTATTAAATATAAGCGGTGCTTATTGTAGACATTAATTTTTTTGAAATTGAAATTTTTTTTAAATTAAAATTGTGAAAGACTAACAGATTAAATCTGTTGTGATATTCAAATTTTGTTATATTTCTTCTATCAAGTGAAAAGCCTTTTTCTATTTTATTTTACTAAATTTATTAATTGATCTTCCCGCCATAATTAGTCTACATTTTGATGAAATCCAAAATTATTTTTGAGGAAGACTGAAATTCCAGTACGGATTATCTTATTCTCTCTCTAAAACTAGTATTTTTCTCTCAAAGTCATATAAATAAATTTCAATCTGCTTAACTAACGAAGTGGTGACAGCTTCTCAGACACATCTTAAACTGTGAGTACATTCACAACAATTGTGAACTCTCATTCTTAATTGATCTGTATATAATATAAGATTGGCTTTACCATCTACATCAATATCTGCAATTTGATTTTCATTTGTACTCATAATCGTGTTGCCATCTAATTTCTCCCAATAACTTAAAGTCAACTGATCATTCACTATACAATCAGTGGCACCAGAGTTTGCAACAAAACAAATAAAATAGTTTTGCAGGTTTCATATTCTCTGAATATACAAACCTAATGCAGAAGTCATTTACGAACTGTTCTGTCGTCTATCTTCTTAGAATTACTCAAAATCATTTCATCTTTTACTATATGATCAGTGATACTAGATTCGGTCACAAAACCGAAGGATAGAAGAGATTCGAATCAATCGGATAATTGATATTGGAATCTGTCACGAAACCAGAGTTTCGTATTCTCCAAGATCAAATTCAGTTTTATTGCAAAAGTTATTTACTGACTTCACTATCTATATCAATTTGTGTAGTTAGCCATTCGTGTGATTTCACCTTCTTAAGTATTTATATATACTAAATATTATGGTCTTTCAAGAGTTTCTCATCTAGATTCATCGAACATCTGATGGCCATATTTAATGAATGCATTTGCTATAACGTTAACGTCTCTAGTTGATTATGCCTAGATGTTCAGATTGATGAAATATCTAATTTGCATCTTCAGTGAGTACATCTTCCATAATGTTGATGCGTCAATTGTTTAGTATCTAAATAGCCATTTAGATTTACCGAACATCTAATTTTGATATTTAGTGAATACACCATCTATAACGTTCATGTCTTTATTCAATTTTAAATGTTTAATCTGTGAAAGACAGTAGTTTTTGTATCTCAAGTATTGTAACTTCTTATCTTGGAACATTAATTCTCTATTCCCCCTACTAAGTTGTTACTTTCCACGTATCTGTCATCCATTGTATGGTATAAAAGAAGCTCTCGTAGTCAACTAGTCCAAGTTCTGTCATATATTTCGGAATTTATTTAGCAGAAATATTGATATCATGTATTAGGCACTTTTCATGCATTATAAGCACTTAGTTTATTTATCAACATCATCTAGTATCAGTTATAGGATAGAAATATTTGTTTCGTGCTTAAATTGCCTCGAAAGCACAGCAATCCATGGCAATTTGAAACTGGTAGAACAAGTATCAAGCAGCCCTACCACGTAAATGTACCCTTCTTCAACTTGTTGTACGCATGGCAATGACAACCTGCTGAAATTGATTTGGCCGAACTGTACGCAAACTGGATATATGCCTGAATCCTACAAAATCCCTAGCTCACTAACACACAGAAACCTTACGGCAGACCTTGTATGAAGTAAACACCTAAATATTTATTCTTTACGAAACTTCGAAGATCTAACAGTTATTAAAATTTTAAAACACCACGTGTTTTAATGCATAAAACTTGTAATATTGTCCATATTGAATTATCAACTGTTAATTGTTTCAATGCATAAAAATCCATCAGTTCATAATCTGAGCCTCTAACCTCTTAATTGTTTCAGTACATCATATTTCTGGAAGTGTATTATCTGAACTTTGAATTATTATAATGTATACAACTTCTATTAGTTCATCATGTAATCTTCTTGCCTCTTTGTTTCAATGGATCAAATTTCCAAGAACAAAGCCTACATAGAACACAAACCCGATGTGGCCACTAAAGTGGACTTATGTCTGTCTTTATCCCTGCGCCCCCCATGGCATTAGAGCTTGGCGCGCTGGGGGCGTTTGTCAAGACTAGCACCTTAGTTTCATCCCGGCGAAATGGAGGGTTAAGCCTTGGTGCCTAACGTAATGCCACTTTGCGCCAGTCCCTGGACCCGTGTGGTGGAAAATCTTCCGAATGGGGCCCTAGTTTTGCCGTTATGGTGGAATGGATGGCTGAGCTCGTTGATTAACTCAGTGATAGGGAGTCCGTCGCAGCACAGGGCCTCTCCCTTAAAACTAACGTACTCTACCCTACTGCAGTAAATCTCCGGATTTTTCCATCCAATGGCCGAGTGCGTTACGTAGCAAACTGCGTTACCTCGGGAGGCTGGATACCCACAGGTAGTACTTGTACCACCTGACCACCCGATTTGTATTTGACTCGAGGGAGCAGTTGTTGAAAATCCGCATGCTGGACTATGGAGGCATTTCATTTATGTGTTCGCAGACCCCCTTATTCGGGATATTCTCATGAAATGACTCAAGGTTTAGCGGGACTTGACGGTTTGATCATCCTCGTCCTGAACCTGGATCTATTGTGTAACGTTTCGGAGTTTGTGGATCTCGACTTGCCACCTAGTCCGGTGGTGTTTGACGCCAGGATCAATCGAAATACTTCAAATGGGTTCGTGGGTCTCGAGGTACAGGCCGTGTTGACGGTACTCGTACCAGGATCAATTGAGGCATCAATCTTGAGGTTATCTTAGTTCATCAAGATAACCCTAACGAACGGAGTATTCCGTTCGTGGATTGTTAAGAAGCCCTTCCAGCGTGTGAGTTGCGTCCAACACAAATCGGGTACTGACAATGCAAAGTCAGTAGAGGTTGGATAGTGCTTCGCTGCTACCAGTCAGACTGTTGTGGGTTTTCGAACTGAAGCCCAAACTGGAAGCTGGTGGGTTCATCTCTTCGGAGGGGTTCTCGCTGCGCCCTTATATGGCGTAATCCTTATCACAGTTTCTCCCTCTGGGGGCAGATTGTGGAGACTCCTGAGTAGTCACTCACATGACAATTCAACTAACTGGTAGAATTCACGTGTCTGTATCCCTGAGTCAAATGAATAAATTTCAATTCTTCCAATAATGATTTTGGTTAAAACTTTCCAAATGACAATCATCTTAATTTTCAACCACTAAGTTGTTTCATTGGATAAAAATTACAAACGATACACATCTTAACTTCCTAATTCCTAATTGTTTTAATAAATCAAACTACCATAATTCATTGTTTGAACAGTGTCATTTATCTTGTCAATCGGTTTAATTCACAAAACATTCTTAATTAAACCTTTTGAGTAGTGTGATACCATAAACTGTATCATATAGTCTCTCAATTCTCGCAACTTATGTATGAAAAGTGAATACCATCAAATTCAATACATACTGCAAGTCTAATGTAATCTTTGTTTGAACTGCAAACATTCATTTAGCGTGTGTAACTTCAGTCTTCACAAAAATCAAAAGTTATTTTCAATTTGAAAAATATAGAGAAGACAGTATTTTATCTCCACAAAAATGTTTGTACTTCAACATTAATGTCACCACGATGTGACTTCTTCAGGTATTTACATTGTACTGACTAGTTATACTCAAGTTTGCGCAGTGGAGCGTGCACTGGACCTCATTAACCTGTTGGAATAGTATCGCTGGACAGAGCGATGTCTTACAAGCACAGCTCATATTTAATAGACATTAAATCAAAACTCATTATAAATACCAAATGGAATAAAACACCCAACAAATAGGAATTGTCAATTGAAATTAATAAATATATATTTGATGGATGAGAAAATTTTGTTTCTGATATTATATTCATGAAAACTAAATCCCTTTAAAAAATACAAAACATAATTTTCAGAATTTCTCAAAAACAATTCAATTGTAATATTTCATATATTTAAATAAGTTACTTAAAGAATCTCTCAAAACATGTATCATATCTTTAAAAATCAATTAGAATTCAATAAAATAGAAAGGCCTTTTACTTGATAGAAGAAATATAACAAAATTTGAATATCCAAACAAATTAAAATATGTTTATCTTCTACAGTTTTAATTTCAAAAAAAATTTTTATTAAAAAAAATTCTAGAATTAAATTAATGTCTAAAACAAGTACCGCTTACATTTAATAGACCTGTTACGCCTTACATCTATTAAATGTAAGCGGTGCTTGTTTTAGACATTGATTTAATTCTAAAAGTTTTTTTGAATGAAAAATTTTATTTGAAATTAAAATTGTAGAAGATAAACATATTTTAATTTGTTTGGATATTCAAAAATTAGAATTCAGATAAAATCTTCTTCAGTTCAACATCACATTTAAAAAATAAAATCAATTAACAATAAATAACTTACCTCTAAGACTTTGTGGTCCTCGTTTGAACACACTTACTTTAAAATCCAGGGTATTCTATGTTCTGTGTTCATCACAAATATCACACAAATCTTGTAAAGTATTTTATAGTCTTAGTTAAACCACATGATGTTTATATAGTGAAGTTTTTTTTAAAACCTAAATATAATGATAGGAGGATTATTACAAAACTTGAATATCAACACAGATTTAATCTGTTAGTGTCCTATAATTTTAGTTTAAAAAAATTATATTCAAAAACATTTAGAATTAAATTAATGTCTTGTAAGCACAGCTCATATTTAATAGATATAAAATCAAAACTTATTATAAAATATCAAATACAATAAAAACACAACACATATAAATTGTCAATTAAAATTAATAAATAAATATCTGATGGAGATAAAATTTTGTTTCTGATCTCATATTTATGAAAGCTGAATCCTTTTCGAAAATAGAAAACATAATTTTAAGAACTTCTCAAAAAAAAGATTTATTTGAAATATTCAATATATTGAAATATTTAAATAAGTTACTTCAAAAATCTCTCAAAGCATGTATCAAATCTTCAGAAAACAATTAAAATTCAGATAAGGTCTTCTTCAGTCCAACATCACATTTTAAAATCAAATCAATCATCAATAAATAACCTACCTCTAAGACCTCCTGGTATCCTCGTTTGAACACACTTACTTTAAAATCCAGGGTATTCTATGTTCTGTGTTCATCACAAAAATCACACAAAGCTTGTAATGTATTTTATGGTCTTAGTTTAACCTCATGATATTTATATAATGAAGTTTTTTCAAAACCTAAATATTATTATATATTATATATAAAATAAAATAATGAGAAGAGGATTTTTACTTGATATGAGGATTATTACTAAATTTGAATATCAAAAAGATTTAATCTGTTAGTGTCGTATAATTTTGATTTACGAAAAATTTTATTCATAAACTTTTAGAATTAAATTAATATCTTATAAGCACAGATTTAATAGACTTATTATATAATATCAAATTGAATAAAAAACCCAACAAATATAAATTTTCAATTGAAATCAATAAATAAATCTTGTCTCCATCAAATATTTATTTATTAATTTTCATTGACAATTTATAATTGTTGAGTTTTTTATTCCAATCGATATTATATAATGAGATTTTATGTCTATTAACTATGAGCTGTGCTTATAAGACATTTATTTAATTCTGAAAGTTTTTCAATAAAATTTTTTTGAAAGTGAAATTATAGTAGACTAACAGATTAAATCTGTTTTGATATTAAAATTTTGTAATAATCCTCATATCAAGTAAAAAACCTCTTCTTTTTATTTTATTTCATACATAATATAGAATTATATTTAGGTTTTAAAAAAACTTTATTATATAAATATTATAATATGTGGGTTAACTTAGACCATAAAATAACTTGTTAGCTTTGTGTGATTTTTGTGATGAACACAGATCATTGAATACCCTGGATTTCAAAGTAATTGTGTTAATTGATTTTATTTTTAAAATATGATGTTGGACTGAAGAAGATCTTATCTGAATTTCAATTGGTTTTTGAAGATGTGATATATGTTTTGAACGAATTTTGGAGTAACTTATTCAAATATTCAAATACTACTCTGTCAAGAAAGTACCGGGAATTTTCAATTAAAACAACACTTTTACATTTAATCGTCAAATTTATTGGGTCGCCTTCAAAATAGGCCCCATTTGCTCCAATACATCTATGCCAACGGCACTTCCAATTATCGAAACATTTTTGATAGGCGCTTTCCGGGATGTACTTTAGCTCTCGCGCCGAATTTTGTTTTATGGCTTCAATCGACTCAAAACGGGTGCCACGAAGGGGCAATTTTAGTTTTGGGAAGAGGAAAAAGTCGCAGGGAGCCAAATCCGGCGAATACGGTGGTTGCTGAAGCACGTTTGTTGAGTTTTTGGCGAGAAAGTTAGTCACAATCGTAGCTCGGTGAGAAGGCGCGTTATCGTCATGCAAAATCCATGAGTTGTTCGCCCACAAATTTGGCCGCTTCTTACGTATACGCTCACGCAAACGTTTCATAACGCCTAGGTAATACTCCTTGTTTACCGTCTGACCCTCTGGAACGAATTCGTAGTGCACCACGCCACGGATATCGAAGAAAACAATGAGCATCACCTTCATTTTCGAGCGGCTTTGGCGTGGTTTTTTCGGTTTCGGCTCATTTTTTGCCACCCATTCTGATGATTGCTGGCTTGTTTGCATATCGTACACGTAGACCCAGATCTCCTCACCAGTTATAATGCGTTCCATGAATGTAGAATCGGAATTACAGCGATCCAGCATGTCTGAAGCAACCTGTTCGCGATGACGTTTTTGAAGAAAATTCAGGTCTTTCGGTACGAGTCGTGCGGCCACCTTTCTCATGCCCAAAATATCAATCAAAATTGTACGTGCGGACTCGTGGGATATCTTAAGATCATGTGATATATAAGATATTAATTTAGTTCTAAGAGTTTTTGAATAATTTTTTTTTGAGATTATAATTATAGGAGACTAACAGATTAAATCTTTTGATATTCACTTTTTGTAATAATCGTCCCATCAAGTGAAAAACCTTTTCTTATTATTTTATTTTAAAAAGAGGTGTTTCCATTAATAAGGATCGTGAGCTATGGTATTAAAAAATCTACAAATCGAGACAGTGAATGTTGATACCTGAAGAAGCCACATAGTGGTGAAACAATTGTTGTATTAAAAATTTTTGCGGAAATTAAAAAACTGACTTTTATATTTTTTAACTAGAATGAGTTTCGACCGAGTTACGACCAAATCAACCAAACAGATTCATACTTTTCTTCTAAAAAAATTGATTAGGTTCAAGTTTTTTATTCAATACTGTCTAAGTAATTGGACGAAATGTTAATAATTCTGTTCGAATACCTAACTCAACCAAATATTGAAACTTTTGTATAATTTTTACTATATTATACACATTGAATAACTAGTATTTGAAATTTCCATTAACAGTTCCCAAGCTCATGAAAATCAAATTTCTGAAGAAGTTTCACCGTTCATCCAAATATGCTACCTTATGCAAAATCAATCCGATTCCAATCGAATCTTACGAAACTCGAAAATTTCATCTCAACAGCGAATTCAGAACGTTTCATCCTATCTAATGCCGGATAAGCCTGAAGGCGCCGCGGAGGAGTCCGAATATGAATTCCAATCTACTTTGCCGCCTCGAAGAAAGGGGCAGGCGGAAGTTTATAACGGAAGTCCTCAAATTACATAAGCATGCGTCTTGAGACACAGACAAAAGCTGCGCAATTAGGACAACATCATGCGATGGGTCCCTCGTGTTCAAGCTGTATCTAATGTGAGGTTATTATGCGTACCTGCTCCCCTTATTTTTCCAGCTTTACGCATCTCTACTTTCTTCAGAGAATTAACGAAATATGCGTGGAGGCGTAATAAATGCACACTTCTCGTTATTTCACACAAACCGAATTTACCAACGTTCATTTCAAGCATTCATTCGTTTAACTTCAGTATTTCACCAGAATGTTTATATTGTATTAGTAAGTAGGAATTTATGGGAAATAACAATATTAATTAGTATTTAATTAAAATCACTTTCCTTCAGTTACAATGCTCATAATTTGAGACCTTGTATATTGGATATTGTTCAGATACGCCTAGATCTTCTGCGAGGATCCCCCAGAAGATTCATATAGCTTATGTTAGTTGTCAGCAGTGGCGGATCATCTCATCTGGGCACTAATCGCACGCTTTGGGCCCTGGTAATAAGGAGGGGACCTGAAAATCTCGGATTTCGTCCGACCAAAAAAAATTTCATTAAAAATACCCCTTCCAGCATTTATTACGAACCCGATCGTGCTTTCTTATCAGTTTTAACGAGGCAGCTGGAACATGTGGTAATTCGAACGTCTTTGATAATTGCACACAGATGGCGGTGTGACCATTTGAATGAATCACTTGTTTTTGTAACGTTCCTTTTACAAAAAAGGGGAATATTATAATATTAGAAATTATTTAAATATTTTAATATCAGCCTTCTACATATTTAATTTCAAAAAATTATATTCAATAATTATAACTTCAAGAACTAAATTAAAATAATGTCAGATAAGTACCACTTATATCAAACGACATATAAAATAAACATTCATTATAAGACGTCCAAATGATATAACAAAATCCAATAAATAAAAATTGTTAACCAAAATCCTATATATTGAATATTTTGAATAGACAAAATTTTGTTTCTGCTGATCAATCTTATGAAAACAAATATCATTCAAAAATGTTCAACATAATCTCAAGAATTTCATCGTAAAGCTAACTTACTTAGAATATTCAATATTATTGGATATCTAACTAAGTTATTTTCTATAAAATCTAAAGATATGTAAAAACATTACTGAAAAACAAGTTTTAAGAGAGACTTTGCTTCGTCAGTATTCAAATGATTCATATTCAATAAAATATAACATCAATCAACAAAAAAATATCCTCAATCATTATTAATGACTCATTATATATTTCTGCGGAGATTTCAATATTTTGATTTTTATTAGTAATTCTAATCCGATGTAAAATATCCTCACTCATTGAGTCTTTATATTTGTCCCACAGAGCAGATGCTTCAGACCGAAAACACGTAGTCAATATTATTGAAAATAATTGACGAATTTGTTGTGGAGATGAGCTCAGTGCTGCATCTGCAAGTGTGAGATCCCAATGGTTATCATCCTCCAATAAATGTAACCCACAACACGCATCTAAGAAAGTGTCGTACAAAGTACCATCGACTTTTCGCAAATATCGGAAAGATGTTGGTCCAGGAACGTTAACCAATAACAAACGCAACAGAAAACATTCGCGTTGCTTAGGATGAACTGTATATAATCGACCTAAAGTATTTGTCATAAATATTTCGGTGAATCCTGGGACTGGAATGCCTCGTTTCCGTGGTTCCCAATTTTTTGATTGTTTATTCCACGTAAAAAATTTAGGAACATCAGTATACATTCTGTCAAGAAAGTACCGGGAATTATCGATTTAAATCTGGCGGGGCAATGAGGCAGGTAAAAATTTTTTTTCCTAGGTTGGTACCACTGTCCTTAATTACTATGCCAAGCTTGAGCGGGATCTGTCAACTAGTGTGTTTGCAACAGCTGATTTAGTCAGTCGATGTCAGAGTGCGTGCCGATTTTTACTATGGGTGATTACGTTGAGCAAAGAATTTGTTTAAAGTTTTGTGTTGCAAATGAATTTTCGTGTGCCGATGCATTGAAAATGTTGCAAAAGGCCTTTGGTGATAATGCTCTATCGAAAACTCGTGCAAAACTCGTGAAAAAACCACGCCAAAGCCGCTCGAAAATGAAGGTGATGCTCATTGTTTTCTTCGATATCCGTGGCGTGGTGCACTACGAATTCGTTCCAGAGGGTCAGACGGTAAACAAGGAGTATTACCTAGGCGTTATGAAACGTTTGCGTGAGCGTATCCGTAAGAAGCGGCCAAATTTGTGGGCGAACAACTCATGGATTTTGCATGACGATAACGCGCCTTCTCACCGAGCTACGATTGTGACTGACTTTCTCGCCAAAAACTCAACAAACGTGCTTCAGAAACCACCGTATTCGCCGGATTTGGCTCCCTGCGACTTTTTCCTCTTCCCAAAACTAAAATTGCCCCTTCGTGGTACCCGTTTTGAGTCGATTGAAGCCATAAAACAAAATTCGGCGCGAGAGCTAAAGTCCATCACGGAAAGCGCCTATAAAAAATGTTTCGATAATTGGAAGTGCCGTTGGCATAGATGTATTGGGGCAAATGGAGAAATTCCCGGTACTTTCTTGACAGAGTAGTACATTAATGTCCTTGCGAATTGACCAACAACATCTTGTCGGCAACAAAGGTTGAAAAATTCAGTAAGAGTTGTTTTTGGAGCCGTTAAAGCTTGTTGTAGTGCAGTCTGTTCTGTAAAGTAAACACGCTGTCCGTTTTCAAGATGCACAGCCAAATGTTTAACAGCAGGATCCCTTTCGTGTATAGGAAACGTAAAAATGCGCCAAATAGCTTCGTTACTGCTTAGGTATCGATCCATTTGATAACGTGTAATTTCGTCATTGTCGTTTACATTTTGAACAGTGAATACAGCTTTATCACTGCCCTTGTGAACATACTTACAAATGTATTTTATAGATTTCACTGAACTGCATAGTTCAACGTTTATGTGCGCTTTATAGGTTTTGCACAGCAATGGTGAATATGGAACTACCCAGCGATTATCAATATCTAATCTCACACCGTTTGACAGACGCAATTCACATGATTGACCGCCATTGTCTACGTCTCTACGTCGGTAAGATGGACAACCATCAATATTGGTGATAGTATCAGATTGGCATTGTTTTGGAAAGCGTTTCGTACATTTTCCATTGTCCATACATGGTAACATCATGAGAGTACCACATGGACCATGGATCATATTAGTAGTTACAATGTCAAACAATTCTTGATCAACATTTGGATCTGGAATTTCGGCTGAAATAATTATGTCGATTTCTTCTGGGCGTATTTTATCCACCAACCAAACCAAAATATGCGCATGAGGTAAACCTCGTTTTTGCCATTCAACAAAGTAAAGCTAACAACGTGTTTCACCAAATACCGAGTGATGTGTAATCAAATTTATCAAAGATTTTAATTTTTGCATAAAAACACGTGCAGTGATATCATGGCGATGCATCTATGTTTGGCCTGGCAACAACAAACTTTGAATTTCATCCCAGTTTGGATTACACGTAAATGTGATAAAAAGATCTGGTCGGCCATATGTACGTACGTAAGCCATGGCGTCTTGAATATACTCTTGCATATGACGCGGACTACCAATGTATGATGATGGCAGAATATATGCGCTACAGATGTTATTGATGTCATTAGTTGCATCTACGTTACCAATAATGGCGTCACGCAAATGAATGTACTCCTCAGCACGAAGTTTTGTTTGATTAAATTTTATATATCTTAATCTCTCACTTTCGATTTTTACGTACATATCGACAATATACTGAGAAAATAGCTGTCTGCATCGGAGAATGGTATTGTCTTCATTAGCACGAATCATCAATCGATATGCGTAGAAGTTCATAGCACTAACTTTCTTGATCAGTTCTTCACCTGCAAATAAATACATATACTATGTATGAGAGATACAGAAATTATTTGAAAAAAATAAAAAGATAGTCTATAAGTTGTACCTGTAGTTGGATTCCTTTGTTTAATATTTAAATGGTATCCATCTTCTCCTTCCCAAAATATCAACGGATACTGCAATGCATCGTAAGAACGATGATTGTCTTGAATTATTTGCATCGTATTATCTCTGCGTTGAATGCGAATATCCCGACGTTCACATAGGTCACCAGCCATAACAACTGCAACTTCATTAATAGTTGGAACATTATATGTGCCTGCGTGCTCTCCATAGGGCACTTTGTCTGCTTTAATGATAATGGCGTCGTTTTGCAGTCTTTTAGAAAAAGTCTTGAACAATTGCAACAACTGGTTATGGTTTTGCAAAAACGTTTCCAAAATGTCCACAATTTCTCGTTCCTCCATCTGCTCTATATAGTTGTAAGCGCAGCGTGTGTGTGATTGTTGCTCTTCATTGCCCATAAAATAAATTTGTAAAAATTTTGGATCGGCATCAGGCATTGGGAGCAATGAACCAATTTGGTGGTACACTTGACCTTGAATTTTGAATGTCGTTTCGAAATTACGACCATCTTCATTATGAACAATTTTTGTTGCTCCAAATGATGTCATTTGGAAGTATGAATTGAATTTACGAATTTTTCGCAGAAACAATTTCGATTGAGATGTGGTGCCAGCTAAAAGTGTTTTTAAAGGTTCCGGCGGTGGATTTAGCGATGGCAGTGAAATTTTTCCAGATGCGCAACATAAACCAGCTGATTCACCTTTGTATTTGAAAGCATGACAATGTTGACACTCATATTCAAACGCAAGGCGATTGAGTGATGCTCTTGTCAATGCTCATTTTGCATCCGGCGTTGGTTACGTTCTCTATGTGCATCCGTCGCTTGTTGACTTACCTCTCGTTGTCTTACTGCATTAGCACGAAGACGTCGAGTGCGTTGTACTGAATTTTCATTCGTACGTGTAGATGCAACTTGATCTCTCAGACTTGCATTATCCGCCGAGTGTTCATCTGTTCTATTTATTCGACGATCATGGACCAACTGCGCGTTCGGAGTACGTCGACCAATATTTCTGGCTCTTCCTCGAAGACGTGGCATTTTTCTGCAAAAAAAATACTGTAATATATAATACGCAACGAATCTGAGTTTTTTATTAAGAATGAAATTTTAATTAATTAACAAAAAATATTTATTGTAACAAATTTTAAATAAAAAACGTGCAATTTTATTTTTTTGCTTGATAATTTGTAAAATGGATAATTTTTCCCAAAGTAAATAATTTTTAATAAATTTTTTTTTTCAATTTTCTGATAGTTTTCTTTTAAAAAATTAATAATTTTTATTAAAAACAATTGAAAAATATGTTATGAAGTCAATAACCTACCAAATAATTTCGAGATTAGGATGGTTGTTAACAAAACACACGTAAGTTTGATGAAAGATTTATACGAAATATACTTAAATAATCCACAATGAAAATGGGTTATTTATTGAAAATAAAATTATAATTATCACCGAAAACGATTTATTGTAACAAATTTTAGATGAAAAACGTGTATTTTTATTTTCTTATGTCCTAGTTTTGAAAATGAATAATATAATTTTTTATAGAATTTTTTTCTAATATTTTAATAATTTTTTTTATTTAAAACATGGATAATAAAAACAATTCAAAAAATTTATAGGTAAGGTTGGTTGTTCTATAACTCACGTGTAAATTTGATAAAAAATTTATACAAAATATACTTACTTCGATTCCACTCTAAATTCGCAAAAAGTATCGTTTTTTAGGCACACTTAAAAACTCTTCAAACATCAATTTCTATTCG
Organism: Megalocaria dilatata; assembly: GCA_034642435.1. NCBI lineage: Eukaryota > Metazoa > Arthropoda > Insecta > Coleoptera > Coccinellidae > Megalocaria > Megalocaria dilatata. The sequence continues at coordinate 77,205,609 of CM067855.1, read as the reverse complement.
TAGTTAATATCTCAATTAGCACACGACTTAAACAGACACTATAATAACAACAAAATTTCAGATATTTTTCTCAATTTGATCGCCGCACTAACTATCGGGACTAACTGAAATTAATATAGAATAATGCTGCGATGACAGCGCAGTCTATCGGATCGAAAGTAAAACATTTCCAAATTCTCTTCAAACATCAATATCTATCTATTCGTAGTTAATATTTCAATTAGCACACGACTTGCACAAACACAATAATAACAACAAAATTTCAGATATTTTTCTCAATTTGATCGCAGCACTAACTATCGGGACTAACTGAAATTAATATAGAATAATGCTGCGATGACAGCGCAGTCTATCGGATCGAAAGTAAAACATTTCCAAATTAACAACTAATTATAAATTAAAAATAAGTAAAATAAACATTTTCCAGTGGACCAAATTGTGAAACTCTAAACCATCCTTGAATCCCCTTGAACTCACATAAAAAATTTCATCAAAGTCGGTCCAGCCGTCTAGAAGGGGGAACATTGATAATGGATGGATGGATTTATAAGTTAAATAATCAAAACTTATTAATCCATCCATCCATTATCAATGTTCCTTTGATGTTGTCTTTGCTCCATTTCAGGATTTTGTTTTGGTTCTTGAAAAATTTTTCTGGAATGTTCTGATTTCCAAGCCCATTTCGTTGATTGTTTTTTATTATTTTGTTGAATTCTTGAATGATATATGGGATGTTTCCATTTACAACACTCAGGTAACGTATTTTTTATCACATTTCTTTTTAAGTTTTTGAAACTGGATTATTGAAGAGAAATTCTTTAATCAGACAGATGTGTATTTACTCCCGACTATCTTCGTACTGATTGGATTTCCCCTGTCTAGACCTTTTAAGGTTTTCTCGAAAAATTGAATTTCAAAGCCAAATTATCGAAAAATTATACTCTCGGTGATTTTACGAAATTTACAGAAGTTCTTGCTTTGAAATTACTCTAACTAATTAATCCTAATTTCTGTGAAAAATTTGTTATCAATTTTATGGAAATTGGTTGAGTTTAAATACTTATTTTTATACGAAGAGTTTTCCATATGTCGAAGAGTTCACATAATTTAACTTCTAATGCTTTTTACTGAATTATTACTGAATGTTACTTATGAAATTGATTAAATTTCATTAGCTTACATGCTATTACAATTCTATTGATGCCTAAACATCTTGAAGGATATCTCTCACATTAATAATTTCAGAATATCTGACGTAGACACTATGTTTTCCGTAATCAATTGAATTTTGTTAATATTTGTCCTGTTTAAATAATTCTGGTAAATTAAATTCGATTAAGCTTATTCTTTGCCAATAATTTCAGTAAGTTTATATATAACTCATGATAGTAATAAATCTTTTCAACGTTTTTCTCATAAATTCAAACTAGATATTTAAATTTAAATAACTTCTATTTATTGCAACTTTGGCTTTCTTAAACATTTAATATTTATCAATTGAATGCTCCCGGTGAATTCTATTCGAGACTATCAAATGGAATTATTAATTTTTGACTATCGTTCAAAGAATTTTCACTCACACTAGTATGTTAATGAGTTGAATTATTAATATTTCTGCTTGAATTGATCTACTTTAATTGATTTTGATATGATTATACTCTAACTAGTCAACATATATACAACGGTGAGTCTTTTTTTATAATTTAATTGATTTTCGTTCTCTGAGTTTTTGAATAATAGTTATTTATAACATGTTTATAATGTGTTATTCATTAAATAATATATATATATATATATATATATATATATATGTGTATTCATATATAGTATATATAATATAATGATAATATATATAAATATATGTATATATATATGTATATATGTATGTATATATATATAATAATATATAATATAATAATAATATATATAAATATATATATGTGTGTATTCATATATAATATAATATTAAAATATATATATATATATATATTTATATATATATATATATATATATATTTATATATATATATATATATATATATATATATGTGTATATATATATATATATATATATATATATATATACTATATCTTGGGAAAGAGGAGTACAGACACTCCGATATTAGGATAGAACATGAAGAGCCCCAATTTTTTCACCAAAAATTAAGGAACACTTTTTAACGAGTGTCATTTCCTGAACCTTCCCGACCATCAATCATCCCCAAGGGAAATTTCATTTTGCTTAATAATAAATCATAGTGATTTTACAGAAAATAATTTAGGCCTCTCAGATTTGAAATCGGTCGTCATGTTCTGCCAAAACTACTTTGCATAGTGTTTTTCCGTAACTAATTAGCACACATTTATTGAGCTTGATGCCAAAATTATACTTTCCATTTCTATACCATTTACACAAATCAGTGATTTCTTGTACCTTATTTAGTTTAGTAGAGTGTATTGCAGTAGCGTCAAAGGTAACGTGTTCAAATTTAATGAGTTGTTGTCGATTTTCGTGATTTTTTACAGTAGAATATTCAATTCTTCAACGAACACACACGTAGTAGTTGTTAAAATAACATCCAACCATAACGCCCTCTTTGATAGAGTGTCTCTCTTGAATTCTCTTGAGTGCGGTCAACTGAGTGGTTCGAATCCTGTTCAGGTGGAAAGCAAATTTCCTTGTTGGATGAGTGTCGGCCAACAATGTTCGGTCGAAAATGAACAATGTTGTGACCTAAAGTGGCGCAAGATCGCAATAACAAAGCCTACCAAGAACACAACTGAACTCCTAACAAGCACAAGCTAAAAAAGCTTCTGAGAGATCTTCACAGATCTAGGATTATCAGGATAAATAATAATAAAAAAATAACTCAACCTCAGTACGACTGGAGAATAGATTCCTATTTGAAACCACCACACCGTTATATGGCCAGAGGGTGCTTGTCTGTGGCAGTATCATTATTCGACCAGACAGGGGTAGCCGTAATCACTATTCAGTGTTGAGAGTCGCCAAGTAGGGACAAAAGTTGAAATAAGCGAACTGATTCATAGTTGATTCGGAAAATAGTACATTGTGTAGCTGAAAAAGTGTTTCCAGTAAATAAAACACATGTGAACATAAACAATGGCTTTTGAGCATAAAAAACACATCACTTACTTCAAATATAGAATATTAATTTCTATATGGATGTTCCTTCATCAACTGAATACAGACGTGTGAAATGTTAGCTTCTTTAGTGTCCTATTCATGGATAAAATTGTACTATGTGAAACATGTTATAAGCATGAGTTACGCATGATCTGCTTCATTTGAAATTAAATATTTCTTAGTGACCTGAGCAATTTCAATAACTTCGAGTAGTTCAAGAGTCGTTATAATACAATAAATTTTACTCCTAAAAACGAGGTCTCAGTGCGCATGTATTCAATCAAAATTTAAACTGATTTTGTCAGTGTTGTTAGTATTTGACCCAACATATTTTTGCATTGTCAATATTTCTTCAAAATTTACAATATTCAGTCTACATGTGTATTTTTAGTTTGTTGAAGATAAGATAAAAGTAACATAATAAAAGTGTAAAACACTTTTTGTGGTTCGTCTGCAATTGCCGATTTCACTTAGTCTCGTTACAAAACATCATTCGTTCACTCCTCAAAATTTAATATAGCAATTGAATCTATGTACAAATTGGAGCCTTTCTAAAACGAAATAGATTTATATATTATTTTGTTGCAAAATGGCGAAGGAGCTGGTCATATCGCATCGCCTAATTTAACTCTGTAAATTCGAACAAAAATACTTTTTATGATTTAAAGATTTGGCTCATCGTTGGTTTTCGATACATTTAGAAAATTTTAAATTAGTGGTAGGTTTAAAATTAGCCATTTCATTCATACACATACGAATATTCGAGTTTTTTCTTATCTTCCTGAATCCTTTTGGTACTGTAACTCGTCATTTAGGTGTTACAAATTTTCCAATTTTCTTGAAATCATTCAAAAAAAAATTTAATTCTTCCTCTTAGTTCGGTATCAGTATTGACTATTATATCCCTTACGAAATTTCAAATATTTATCCATTTCACTTCAATTTTCATGAAAGATTAGGGAAACTTTGAAGAAAATATAATATTATATAAACTTCGAAAAATAAACTCAAGAAATTTTATTCTCATCAAAGTGTCTTCCTGCAAATTTGTCTGAACTTATTTAATAAAGGAAAATTTTCACCCCTTAGAATTTATTAGAATTAAAATCCTTTCAAAATACCATGAAAATTTTACCCCTTCAGTTACTTTCCCAGATATGGAATATTGTTCCCAAGTTCCATAAGAAAGATAAGTTTGACATGTTTTCTGTATAAATATTTGAGCGTTTTTTGACCTTCTGAAAAACAATTACATAAATTATTCTTATTATTCTGTGACAATCAGTTTCCTTTTCATTTCCTTGAAAGTTTTCACTTCCACTTTAAGTTCATAGAATCGCCTCAACACTTTGTTCTTACTGAGCCCGCGAACTTCACAATGGAAAATAGTATCTCCTTATTCTGATTCCAAGCCATGAAGGAATTGCTGAAACTAGCGGCGATTCACACCTCTTGATTTAATGAAATTTACGCACGTAACCTTCCGTGCTTAAATTTTAACAACTTTACATAAAAGATTTCTTGATGAAGAATACAGTGGCATGTGAGCAGATTATCAATGCCAATATTTCTACATCATAATTATGATTTTATTTTCAGCAACTACTCTCCCACTTTTCTCTATCATCTCAAGAAGCCCTATCAGTAGTTACACCACTCAACTTTGACCAGTTCCGTTTAAAAGCCTAAAAAAGACTAATAATTCTTCCAAAAAAAAATATATTCACCTCTCGTAGTATTGGTATTAGCGCAAGCAAGTCTTTTCTCATTTTGAAATTTTGATCGACTGCGCGAATAAAGATTGCTGAGTAACTGTGCTCTATCAGTGATATCAGTGCTTCCATCCAATGCAATGGAAAAAGCAACAGATATTTCCACCACTTTTCCAAGAGCGACTTTTATATTTTCAGCCATTCGCATTTATTCATCTTGTGACTGTTCTTCTTAATAAATTAACTTCTGCAAACTTTTTCTTTTTTTCTGGACACAAAATATCCGCGAGTTCCATCAAGCACTCTTTCAGAAATTTACCTTCTGAGAATGGCTTCGAATATTCTGCTGCTATATTACTAACAACGTAATTTGCCCGAACGATATCTTAAGTTTCTTCACTGCGTTTCACAAAGATATTTTGTTGTCCAACCAAATTCTCTTTGAACCTCTCTATTCTTTCATTTCTAAGATGTCCTACCAAACATACTATCAAGTATTTTTGCAGATATTTGATAGTACCTATAATGTCTTATTAAATTATACTCTTTTGAAACTGCTAAGCCCTCATTCCATATGAGGCAAACTGGCTTCTCCTTATAACAAACAAAGAAATATTCCTTGGTTCACTTCTGCTGAAAAGTACTACGTTCTTGATCGAACTTTCTGTATTTAGATGTTGAAGGTCCAGACATTTCAATAAATTTTTCGGAACACTAAAACAGTTATAACATTACCATATATTGGCACCTCCGCAAACTAATCGAGTTAAAAACGGGCGGTAAACACTAAACACGGGTATTTCCTCGTAAGAGTATAGAGGGAGGCCTAAGAATAATAGACCTGAATCACAAAAATATCAGTGTTTGAATGAATTTTTTGAGCCTCTCTGTCGAACGTTCGACATCGCATACATGCGGAGATGTTCGAGGAAGCCGCTAGAGGTCACGTGCTGCGAATTAAAGATTGAATATTATTTGAAGTGGTATCTTTATAAAGCACGGGGTTCGTCGTGTGTGAAAAAATTCATTGGCGGAAGAAAAAATTCTATTCGCGGGCTGCATGTGGCCGGGGGCCGTAGGTTTTCCATGCCTGCTAAGAGATGGAAGAAATTATAATTGCAGAATTTCAAATATCCTGCGCACATATGACAATCATTATAATTTGGCTATGACACCTCTGAATATGACATGTCAGAATATGGCTCGTGAAAAATTATTTATACTTCTTTATGTTTCAGAGCGTTATATATTCGTGAATTAATGATGATTTATGCAGGATATGTCGTTCACAAAATTCTTAATAGTGCGACTTTGATCTATTTTTTGATATGCCAACTAGGACGAAGCCTAAGAGGTTTCATGTTTTCATTACTTCCACTTTGATGCTGTGAATAGTTTCTCAACTAATTATGTTCCGAACTAAGTATTTTTCTGGATAGGTTAGTAATTATTCAAGTTTGAAATAATTTTGATTTTCGAAGTTATCACCTTCTTCCTTTCTGAATATTATTAAGTCTATGAAAACTGTATCATCGAGATAACAACGAAGATGAGGAAGTGAAGAATGCTCGAACACTCAAACGATAAAAAATAGATTTCTTTGTTTACTCTACACAAACCAAGGTATGATTAATACATAAGGAATAAATGTATTGAATTTGTTAATACTTTGGCAATCGACAATTAGTGGAATACTATGACAATAATAATAATCGTAATAATCTTGGACCGCAGCCACAAGCGACAAAGTTGTTTATTATGAGGACAATAGGCAAGTGACATGAATGATGTGACATGACATGATTTTTCAAGTGTTACAGTATCTTTGAAAGCCGAAAACAAGATGTGCCTGAATGCATCCCTTCAAACAATAAGACGGAAAAAAATAATATTGATAAAGGATGATATTTGTGGGTTGATTGAAAAATTTCTTGATTTTTATAAACCGCAAGATTTACTTGTCTGGTGTCTCCAGAGACCTTTCCTGTGAATCCGTTCATCTACTGCTCATAAAATTCAAAATTCCAATAGATCTTTATGAACTCAGATAACTAACAGATACACTGAAACGTGAAGGGACTCCATTTATGAAATATATGAATGCTATTTATCCTCCTCGTTCTCTTTCTAATGATTTCATCTTGTTTGAATATCAAAACAAATTAGATATGTTAATCTTCCACAATTTTAATTTCAAAAACAATTTCATTCAAAAAACTTTTAGAATTAAATTAATGTCTAAAATAAGCACCGCCTACGTTTAATAGACGTATATAATCAAAACTCAATATATAATGTCAAATGGAATAAATAAACCAACAGATATACGAAAGTCATTGAAATTAATAAATAAATATTTAAAGGAGACAAAATTTTGTTTCTGATCTTACCTTTAAGAACACCAGTTGCCTTTTAACATGAACATAACACACCTTAGGGACTTCTCAAAGAATATAATTTATTTGAAATATTTAATATATTTAAATATTCGAATAAGTTAATTCAGAAATCCCTCAAAACATGCACTATATCTTCAAAAAACAAATATAATTCTAAGTAATCCCTTCATCGGTCCTAGATAATATTCCAAATATCAAAATCAAAAATTTACACCTATATCACAACGTCCACGTGTTAAGAAAGAATGCTTCGAAAACAAACCAACTTTAGAATTCAAGATTGATCTATGTTCTGACAAAATCACAGAACAGTGTAAGTTATTTTCAAGGTTATTTAAATTCATTGACATTCCATAATGAGATTTATTGAAGCCAAAATATAATTATATATTATATATAAAATAAAATAAAAGAAGATTTTTTACTTGATACTATCAAGTAAAAAGCCTTTTTCTATTTGATTTAATCTTGTTTCACCAAATAGTTTCCGGCAACTCTGAACAATTTATTTTAACTGAAGATTCAGAAATAAAGCTTCAAGTCTACTCATGAATATTTTCCAGAATGAGGAGATTTAAATCTGAATGTGAAATAAATTTTATTTATTAGTTTTTTTCCGATTTTCACGAATTTTTATTGTTGTTCAGTACAAAAATTGTATCACAGTAGCATCTTCATGTAAGTAGTATCTTACATTTTGAATAACTAAATTTGTTTTCGAAATTGTTTGCTATTCATATTAAAATAGGTACAAAATTTTTTTTGAGCACTAAAATCCAAAAAAGGCTCTGTGAATTACAACTTATCTGAATATGTTCAACAGGGGTTAGTTATTCAAATCTAATTTCTCGTTAATTCTATTTCCATTTTGTTGTATTCATTTATCTCTAGGGACCCTAACAGGTTTAAGGCATAAGTTTTGCTTTCTAGAGGTAAAATTTCAAAATTTTGATCAAAACAAGTTGTAGAAATTACTAGGTTTTAATACCAATTAGTACTTTACACTTTGGTACTTTACACTTTTAATTGTCTCGAGTTTCGGGAATTAACTTTCTCATCTTCAGACAACTTGATTAGGTTCATTTCCGAAACTCGAGTCACAATTAAACATTTCAAAGTAATATCTACAACTTGTTTTAATTATGATCAACTACCAAATAGTAATGGCTGAAACACTTCAGGATTCAAAATAACGGTTGAAAGTATGTCCCGTTTCTAAAAAAATGGTTCGAATATGTGGAATCACTTTTGTTATTGAGGAAACTCAAATGTTCACAAATCCAATGTGGGAAAATTAATCCAGTCTGTCCAATGTAAACTTTTGAGTAATCACCGCAGGTTAACTCATAAACTCCCGATTTATCACCTTTATGTGTTATATCTTTATTATTTATAATGAATTCACTGAGTTTTGAATGAAGTTCTTAAATCATATTTATTTTTTAGGTAGGTAGCAATTCTCTCAGAAATATCTTCAGTAAATTGTTAGGAAATATATTCAGAATTTTATATAGGGAAAACTATATTTGAAGTTATTTTCTTATTTTTATTCATTAACTATTTAACTATCAACGTAGGATCATAGTCATTATTAATAGCTATTTGTTTAATGATGTTACGTTCAGAAATATAATTTTCTCTATTCACGAGAATATTAACTGATCTGTGAATCATACAATTTAATGCTTATAATTTTGGATGTATAGGATGATTTGATTTATTGTGTATAGAGAAAATTATATTTTCGAATATGTGGAATCACTTTTGTTATTGAGGAAACTCAAATGTTCACAAATCCAATGTGGGAAAATTAATCCAGTCTGTCCAATGTAAACTTTTGAGTAATCACCGCAGGTTAACTCATAAACTCCCGATTTATCACCTTTATGTGTTATATCTTTATTATTTATAATGAATTCACTGAGTTTTGAATGAAGTTCTTAAATCATATTTATTTTTTAGGTAGGTAGCAATTCTCTCAGAAATATCTTCAGTAAATTGTTAGGAAATATATTCAGAATTTTATATAGGGAAAACTATATTTGAAGTTATTTTCTTATTTTTATTCATTAACTATTTAACTATCAACGTAGGATCATAGTCATTATTAATAGCTATTTGTTTAATGATGTTACGTTCAGAAATATAATTTTCTCTATTCACGAGAATATTAACTGATCTGTGAATCATACAATTTAATGCTGATAATTTTGGATGTATAGGATGATTTGATTTATTGTGTATAATAGTATCCGTATATGTTGGCTTGTGAAATATTGAAAATTCATGTGAATTATTTATTCTTGTAACTCTTACATCAAGGATATCAATAGAGTTATTATGTTCGGTTTCCATGGTGAATAATACGGAAGTTTGTATACCGTTGATAAACAAAAAAAATTTTTTCAAGTGTGTCTGTACCTGTGAAGCAACAGAAAATATCCTATTCATATTTATACCAATACAGAAAATATTTCATAAGGAGACTTTAGCTAATTTGAGATTGAATATTGTTCATGAATATTGCTGCTGATAAAAAATACTTAAAGAATTTCCCATAATGAAACCTTTTTCAGATTTACAAATTTTAATTTTAAATTGAATAATTTTGTTTAGTGTAAATATTTAACCATTCTAAAATATCTTCATTGATAATTGTATTACTTGTACATCTATTGTGGATTAATAGATTATCTACTTGTTCAACGGTTTCGTTTGGTAGGATAATCAGAAATAAATTTTGGACATCGAATGAAAGGAACTTATCGTTATGTAGTGGCTGGTAATTTTTTATCCACCTTCCACATAATTGAATTCATTTTAAACATAGGGTTTATTTTCTATGAATTCCATTATTCTATATATTTCTTTCATGTTTCTGAGAACGAGAATATTGATTTAATTTTTTTTATATTGGAATTGATTAATAATCTCATCACGTAAGCTCAGTAAAATAAATATATTCAATTCCATTTTATATATAGTAGAGTAGTTACTTTTTAGTTTTTGTTTTTCATGTCTTGCGCAGTTCTTTGAATTATTAAGAAAACGGGCTAAAAACCCGAACATCAAATGAACAGTGAAACTTACGCCAAGTTGTTTTTATTTACTTTATTAATTCAAAAGTGTTTCACCAAGTGATATGCGAAAAATCAATATAATTTATCAAGAAAACTTTGAACTCATTTCGAGTTACACCGTTATTTTGCTTCGATTTGAGCATAGATCAATTTTGATATAGAAAAATTTTTTTTTGAATAATAATTTTTTTAAAATTAAAATTGTAGAAGATAAACATATTTCAATTTGTTTTAATATTCAAATTTTGTTATATTTCTTCTATCAAGTAAAAGGCCTTTCTATTTTATTTTTATTTTATTTTATTTTATTTTAATTTTGATATAGTTCATTCAACCTCATTTATTATGTTGCACGTTATTTAAAGTTGCAAGTCGGTCGTATTCCAAGGTATTGCTGTTTTTGATAGTTTTCATTTTCTTGATGATATGTTATAGTTTAATTTGTGTTTATCATTTTTCAGGTGGAAGGTTTTCATTCATCAGGTTTATCGCAGTGAAACAGTTGTCAATTTGTTTCAATCATAGGGAATGGTGCTTTTTTTTCTATAAATTTCTTCATTCTATTTTCTTAGAATTTTGTGCACTCTTTGAAGAATTTCAATTATCTATCAGACTTAAAATAAGGCAATATTGATTGAATTCTTTCAGAGTTAAATAGGTAAAGGCTATAGAAATTTCTGTTTTTATATTTAAAATGTCCCGATGAATAATTCTAAATCGCTAATCGATAAATTCAATGAAATAAATAGGTCAGATATATTATTTAGGGTAAATTCTTGAATCAGATATAAAATAGTTCAAAAATGAAAATATTTCAACCATTATTGAATTAGTTCAAAATTATAAAAATTATTTGAAAATTCCATCTAATTAATTAATATATCCAAGTAGAATTTGTTCCTTCGAGGGAATTGCTATTTTATTTCAGACAATTTGCTGCATCATCCATCTAAGAATTCGTGAATTTCTAACAAACTTGATTCTCTAAACTTTTCGCTTTTATGAATTTTTAAATATACTCTCTGTTCGCTTAATGGAAATAAGAAAATGAATCAATTAAACTCTGTTACTATGTATTAATTATTTGTAAATTTTGTAATTTATTGCATTGATTCATCTACGAGTAGTTAGGATTATGTTATAATTTTAACAAGAATTGAAAGTAATAACTTTCGTAGGATTATTTCCAACCATTACTTTTGAATTTTTTTCGCTCAAATTGTTCATATCAGAGATAAATATTTGAGACTGGCATAAAGGTTAAACAAGTTCCACCGCCAAATATTGGCGGTGATCATATTTTCGTGATCGCTTTAACTAAAGGATTACTACTTCATCTTCAGACAAAAGCAACAACAGAGCTTGCTCATTTTTGGATGAATAGCTATGTTAACAAGCATCATCACCAAATATAGGATGATGCCAACCCACACGGTATTCATCAGGTGGTTATGCACCTACAAAAAAGGATTTTTTGATGATAACCTAAACCGAACGATATGTAATTTCAGCAGGACAGTGCTACGTGGCATACATCGGACGTCAGGATCGACATTCCTTGTCATAAATAATTGGAGGATATGATTATTTCTCACAGAGGTGAAGTGAATTGGCCATCAAAATTGGGCTATAGGAACCCGCTTGAAATTTTCTTATTGGGTTTTCTGAAGTGGAAGTTTTATTCCAATAAGCCGCAGATAACTAGTACCCCGAAGGTCTCCATAATCAATGATATTTCTCCAACTCATCCTGATCCATGCACTCAATGATAAAATTGAACCACTGGGATTCGTGCCACCGTGTAGAGTCGCAGTGAAAATTTGAAAAATGGCTTATGCGCTAGGTAATAGCATACACGTATTTTTCAGATAAAAACAGAATTTCGTTAACAACTCATGTCGTGTTTCATCACATTTCATCATCTACCCTCTCTTATTGAAAAACCCTCTATAAGCAATAATGTTACGAAATATTTCAAATGTAAATTCAGTAGAATAAGATATATCGTAAGAATAAGGTGCATAATATATCTACTCTATTTCATCACAAAAATATGGATTTTTGTCACATTTAACTGTTTGATTGATTCTGTATATTTTCAATTTTATACAAGCAAAATTTCTTTTGGGCATATTTCTCAATTATTTCGATTTCTAGTAGCCGCTACTTATTTATTCAGCAGAAATTCGTATTACTTTCAACACAAAATTCGCAAAATACATACTTATCACAAATATAGTGCTATTAGTTGTATTTAAAAAGAAGTTTCCATTTCAAATATAGCCTGGCCAGCGAGACCAGTCTACCTCTGTCCTCTCGTCTTATAAGTGGTTATGACGTTATCGATCTGGATGCGTCAAAAACGTGGTAGTTGAGATCGAACCGTTTGTAAAATAATAAAAAGGGTTTTTACTTGCTAGCAGTACCATTGCGATATTTTGAATATCATATAGATTTATTCTGTTAACTCCTACTGATTTCAATTTCAAAATATTTTATTCAAATACTTTTTAAAATTAAATTAAATGAAATCTCAGAAAAAACAAACATAGAATTAACACTCATTACAAAATACCAAATTGAAAAAAAGAATTCCAAGAAATATAAATTATCAATTAAAAAAACTATATCAACACTTGAAGGATACAAAATTTTGTTTCGTATCTTGTATCATATTATGAAAACCAAATCCGTTTACGAAAATACAAAAAATAACTCAAGAACTTCTTCGAAAATACCTTAGTTTAAATAGGTTCCTTCAAATAAACTTCTTAAACATGCAGAACATCTTCAAAAGGCAATTTAGAAAAAACAAACAATAAGAGTTCAGTACCACCTTATACTTAAAAAACAAAAATAATTAACAAAAAATATCTTACCAGACCAGCCTCGTATTCTTCTTTAGACGAGAACCAGTATATAATGAACTTTTAAAAATACTACGTATTCTACGTTTGTCACAGAAATTAAACAACACTTACGAGGGATTTTTAGGACGAGGTATTTTTAGTTAAATTCAAATTATAATATGTTAGAGTGATAAACCAAATTATAATTATTATAAATACACTTAAATAATAAAATGGGTTTTTACTTCATAGGAAGATTATTACAATTTTTTAAATAACTACCATACAGATTTATTCTGTTATTCTCCTACAGATTTTAATTAAAACAAAATTAATTTAAAATCTTTTAAAAATAAAATATTAAATAAAGTATTAGAAATCAGTTTTAATTCAGTAGACATATAGAATAAACATCCATCAAACAGTACCAAGAAGAAAAAATAATTCCAAGAAATATAAATTATTAATTAAAAATGCTGAATGACATTTGAAGGATACAAAATTTTCTTTCGTATCTTGTATTATGGAAACCAAATCCCTTTCCAAAAATTCAAAATGTAACCTCAAGAACTTCTTCAAAACAAATTACTTTAAGATACTGAATTGTTTCAGCCGTTACTATTTGGTAGTTGATCATAATTAAAACAAATTGTAGAAATTACTATGTTTTACTACCAATAAAAATATATATTATTCACATTTGAGTTGTCTGATGATGGAATAGTTCATTTCCCGAAACTTGAGTCACAAGAAAATGTGTAATATATATTTTTGTTGGTAGTAAAACATAGTAATTTCTACAATTTCTTTTAACTTACTTTGAATTCCTTCAAAAAATTTCTTAAACATCTTCAAAAAGCTTTCTGTTTCTTCATATTTTTATGCATATTATAATCAAGATTTCATCAAGTATTCATATTCAAACTAGTCTTATCAGAGTGAATCCGTGAAAGATGTAAAAACTTCATTGAATGCACCGGAGATTTTTAATGAAATAGTTCAATTTTATAATAATTTTGAAAAAATCAATCGGATTCTTAGGAGATTGGAGTTAGTTTGATTGTTTCCTCTTATAATGAGTAATTTTTTGAAGTGTTTCAGGTCATTTGAAGATTATTATAATCATATATTTATATAAGATGTCATATAAGGAAATAATAACTAGTACTCGCTGACTTGTCATGCTGAATATATATTAATGAAAATAATAATTATTGGATAAATATATTCATGGTACAAATAATCTGAGAAATTATTATTATTATTATACTGATACTACTAGATCTTCTATGAAGATCCCTCAGAAGCTTTTTTAACCTTGTGCGAGTTAAATAAATTAACTAAATATACTTCAAGTTTATTCGATCCAGGTTTTATATTATAATATTTAAAAAAATGTATATGAGACAGTAATTTATTTCCACAAATACCATCAGACAGTACAATGTAATACCTGAAGAAGCCACATCGTGGTAAAAGAATTGTTGTAGTAGTACAAATATTTTTGTGGAAATAAATTACTGTCTCATATACATTTTTTTAATTAAAATGAGTTCCCACCAAGTAAAGACCGAATCAATCAAATATTATCTTATTCGGTGAGTTTGATCTTGTTATATATTTGAATCTTAATTCAATACATTTCTGAAGGGGTCAGAGAGACCGAAATTGCTATCAAATGTTGTAGTTCTTGTTCAATTATTTTTATTTGATCCTTCATTTCGAGAATTTCAGATAAATTTGTAATAGTGGATTTTCTTGTATTCGTATCTTGATAAACATACTTATATAGTTTTTGTTAATACATGTGTATTAACACATTTTATGTCGGGATGTAAACAGGTTTTTCCGAGACATTGAATAATATTTTATATCGATTATATATAAGGATATCAATTTGATAGTTTTTGTATATAGTTTCAATATATATTGTAGAAGTTAGAATATATAATTCTGAATTTGAAGTCATTTAAGTTTTACTTCCATCAAGTATATACCACTCCCTATAGTTTAACCCTATCTGATTATCGAAAAGAATGGGTAGCAGATTATAAAAATATACGTTTCGATCGATCTCTTATAGAAGATGCGGGTTTATCGCACCTTGAAAATTAATTAATATGAATATTTGAAAGATTTTCCTTTACTGATAACTAAACAATTGAAGTGGCTTGTCGTCTTGAAATATAAAGAATGAATAATTATTTCGCTTGAAGTTGTGTAGGAGATATTATTTATGTTTGGGTGATTCAGGAGTCCATTAATATAACCAGAATTGTGCGCTGTTTCCTGTATTTAGAACGAGTGGGTCATTCACTACTCCCGAAATTCTGACAAACTATTTTCTTGTAAATAAATAATATTCAATAATTGTGAGCAGAATCCCCTTACCCCGATCCTATCCAATCTGCCAATGTGATACAGTATCACACGGTTTTGCGAAATCTAAATATAATGAGAGGGGTTTTTTATTTTATTCAAGTTGACTAAAGTATTTGCAGGGAGTTCTTGGATTTTTTCTATTGTTTTTTTCATATTATCCTGATACTCCTAGATCTTCTGTGAAGATCCCTCAGAATCTTTTCTCAGCTTGTGCGAGTTAGGAGTTCAACACTGTTAATTTTCGACCCAACAGTGAAATAGTGGCCGGCACCCGTCTAACTAGAGAATTTCTTTCCCACCTAACCAGGATTTGAACTCGTGACCTTTCGGTTACGAACCTCTTACCACTGAGCTCTCGACACTCTTGCATTAGTAGTCGTAACATCTTTTCGAAAATCCAACTATTTTAGATTCATCACACCGACGTAATCCAAGTGTGATATAAGTGAAGAAATGAAGAGCCCGAAATTTGTCATATATCTCTTATCGCCCGATTTAAATAGATAGGTAATATTCAGAAAGTACAATGCCTGTCTCGAAAATTGTTAATGGATCTAGGATGTAGGAGTGAAGTTTCTTCAGTAGGTACTCAAACCTTCAGTTCCGAAAGTAGAACAGTGTTTAGGAAGAAAATGTTGGAAATAATCTAATTTTTCTAACATGGCTCAGATAAGTGGGAAACCAGTAGGAATTGCGTGCGACAACGACAAATTAGTTTGGTTTGTTTTAGGAATACTATTTATCATTTTATTGATTATGTTCCTAAAAACTCATAAAACATATTGGCCTTATCAAAGAGATTGATTATTATGTTTATAAGGTTATCTTTTGCTTCATTAGATGTATTTTCTCCTGAGTGAAATTTATAATTTACTTCGTTCAAGGTTTTCGATATTGAACGTGTATTACTTCCGGCCAAAGGGATTTTGTTTTATTAATATGATTCTTTAGTCATTCTAATCAGTTTATTTCAATATGCCACAAAAGCATATTTCCTTTTACATTTACCTTGATTCCATATTTCATCTAATCTCTACGTTTTATCGGCAAAATCAATTCCTCAGTGATCTAGGGTTTAATTTTTATAAAAATATTCAATTATTTGTTAATTATTTAGTTTCAATCCTCCCAATCTCAAATAAGATTAATAATCCAAACTCACCTCAGATTTTGAATCTGCGATATTAAAATTTCTCATATATACCTTATAACGTTTGTGTAAGGTCGTCTGTGTATCCCATTACATTTGTGAAAGGTACTCTGTATGAATGAGTTTATGAGTATCCCATATTTCGAAACACAAGCGCATAATTGTCTTGTCTTAGTAATCTCAAATATCCTTGATTCAAATTGTATGGTATCTTTGAAATAAGAAATTAGACCATTATATTTGTTGTGTTTAGAATAGTTAGGGAAAAGATTGTATACTGGAATATAAAAATCAGCTTCATTTTGTATATACCATTATTTAGAAGGAATTCTAATATCTGAATTTCCAAATTACAATGACTACAAATAAACCACAAGCTCTCTATAATTTCTTCGCAAGCTTCTTATTTCAAAATATACAATATTCGTATTATTATCCAGTTCAAGCGTTCTTAGTATTAAAAGTCAGTTCACGTACAGAGCTTGAACAAATAAGAAGTCCAAGTAAAAAAATCAAATTCAATTGCAGAGACGTAAAACAATTGCGACCCCAAAGCATATCGATATTGAATAATGAGACCATAATTATTATAATAATTGTAAAAACATTCATAAAAAATAATGGATGTAGGAAATGAACAAATGATTGTTATACGCCAGCAATATTGCCACCATTTTGTAATGCTGAAGATGATGCTGTTAATTAATTATAAATTAATGAATTTTAATATGGTTTGAATAACCTATGGCGAAAGAAGCAATATTGAACATCAATAGCTTCTGTATCGTACCGCGGTTAGTTTACCACTATATTTTGCTTTCTGGTCTAGTGTTCTCTAACTACATACAAAAACAAATTAATTAATCGCAATGGTTAATTACAATGGATTGTCGTAAATGAATGGAGGTACTGTGACGGTTTTTGAAGTGCAGTTTGTATGTCGTTATCTGGAGGATGAAATATCTTTGTTTTTCCACAACGAAGATGAAGAAACGAAGAAAGCTCTAACATTTTAACGATAACAAAAATAATTTTTGCTGTATATAAAGCATGTATGATTATGAAATACAGAATAACTGTAATGCATTTGTCAATACTTTGATAATCGAGAATATATAAACTACTATGTTGACAATAATGATAGCGACAATCTTAGGCCTTAGATTATAAGCGACAAGAGGGATTGTTCAGGAAATGATAAATAATGCGATAATCTTGGGCCATGAAATAGATACAAGCGACAAGGGTGAGATGATACCAAGAATAACAGTAATTTTATATGTGTTAGATGGCATTTTAAAACTGAACAGCGTGCATATTCCTTCTAATAAAAGAGGGGAAACAACAATATTGATTCAAAATGCTATTTGTCGGTTGACTTAATAAATACTATGAAATCTTTGGTTGCATACAATTCTCTCAGAATAGGAATTTTGACCTCGGCCTACTTATAGATAAAAAAGAATGAACGTTCTTATTTTTTCTCTCTTTAGCTTATCACTCTGGAAATAGAAATCATTCTCACCTTTTCTAAAAGTTTTCTGTGCACGCGAAGCTAAGCTAAGTTTTAAAGGCAATGAATCATCAAAATCCGACAAAAGGTTAACAGAAACAAGTTGATAATATATCAAAAATGCGCAATTCACTTTTTTACATACTTGCATTCCTATCAGCTATAAAAATAAATAAATCTTAAATGCGATTGTTCCGTATACAATATGTATTCTTCAATGAATTCTATTCTGACTTTGAATTCTTAATCACAGATTCAAAGAAGCACAGAGTGAAACATACTTCCGGCAATTAATAATATTTTCTTGAAATTGGGGAAATATGTTGGATACAAATTTTGTCAAGAACAAGTCTGAGCATTAGTATTCCCATCTTTACGTTCCACTGAATAGTCTATCGTTCGCTGGACAGAGTCAAAATTTGAATGATTTTCATTACAATCGATTTATTTATGAAAATCTTGTTTCTATTTCTACTTTATTTTAATGGTACTAATAAATATTTCGTTCATCTCAAGGGACTTCGTCTGAGTACAATGTATACAGTTTTTTCTAATCGGAAAAATATTGTTCAGAGAATACTCATCATTCAGAATATGCAGCACGTTCAATTTGAAGAAAAAACTTGTACTGAATATCGCAATACAAAATGAGAATTATATAGAAACACTAATTCAAAAGAATAAACAATAACATAAAATACGCCTCATCCGAGTTAATAAAACATGTATCTCAAAGCAAAAATCGATTAGCAGAGGCCTTGCTATTTTAAAATCTATAAATCAAAAACTGTTACCAACTCTCTTATTTTAAACGAACCAGATTATGGTAATTCCATCATTTCAATAAATAAAGAACAATATATCGAAAATATCCTATATTTTATCAATTCTTCAAATCATGATATCCTGAATTGCGATCCCACTAACAAATTCCAGAAAATCATTAAATTTAAATTAAACATGACCTTAGTTATTATCACAGAAAGAAATACGAATTATTAAATACTAATTCCCAACCAGCAGAATAATATTCATTAATTATATCACCAAAAAAAATTATTGTAACAGTCAAACCTGTTCAACTGAGATCCGGCGCATAATCTCTCCAGGTAGCTCATCGATATTATTAAAGAACATACGAAATTCAGGTTCAATTTTTCTAACGAATTTCAGTTAACTTATTAAGAAAATTAATAATATAAAACTTCCAAATAATGCAAAATGAGATTCATAAGATGTTAAGAACTTGTTTTTCAGTAATCCTCCCTTCGAAGCAATAAAACTATGCAAAAGGCATATTATTTCGGTTTTTATTAATGGTAAACTTATTGAATATTTGTGCTAGGCAAAATTTTTTCTAATTCAACGGCGTTATCTACACTAGTTATCAAGGTTTAATAATTAATCATCTTAATCCTCTCTCAGCTGGAATTTCCGTTGATTATCAGAAGATTGATCAGAAGATAAAATTCATAAATATAATTTGAAAACAGACATTATTTACTGGTATATGTGATATGTTTATGTATAAGAGTATGTTTAACTAGCACAACCAGACGAATTTATTTATTTATGCATTAGAAATACACACAGGTTCACAACCCATGTATCCATATTTTTCAAATACACCAAGGTGAAAACCAATCTTGCAAATGAATTAGAAAGGAAAAAATAACAAAATGATTATTTCAGCGAAAAAATCTCTTAAGGAGTAACTTCAAACGTGAATGGTTATAATTAAACAAATAAACAATATCACGCAGCTCTTTGCAGGAACGGAGCAACCTTATCATGAGAGAGTTTTTGGAGGCTTTCGATTTCTTTAAAGGTATATAAAAAGTTCAAATGTTATAGAATTGAAAGCTGGGACGTTCAAACGAATCGATTATTGAAATCACTAGACAATTTTGACTTTAGCAAAAAAAAATATAATGAAGCATCTAACAATGAATACCATATATCTTTGATCGAAAAAATAATAAAGGGACATGAACTAAAGAATATCTTTAGAGAAAACAAATACTTTGGTATAACTCATTTAGGAATTATACAGTTAAAAATACTGCTTTCGAAAGAAAATATTGAAGTCGCTTTCAATATCAACATATATATTGGAAGATTCATTTAAAATAAAAGAACAAAAATAGATAAATTTCAATTGTCGGCTATATATGTTGCTCAGATTGTTTAAAAATCTATATTGGTTAAACAGATAGAAACTTTGGAATCCGTTTATCGGAACACAAAAGATGTTTTGATGAAGATAGAGACGGCTGACATTTTAGAGAATAATTATTCTTATTTTAGAAAAATTTTATGTTTTATATGTTGAGAATAGGGATCTGAAACTGAATGTATTGGAAATATACGAAATAATAAGCATATAACAAAATTCTTTCAGATGACCAGACCAACTTTCATTACATTGTTATCTTTAATATTTTGAAGGAATTAGTCTGAAACATGATTCTTAATATCATGAATATCTTTCTGTTGAAAAAAGTATACATTCAAAATAAAAACTGCATACACTCTACTCAGATGAAGTCGTTTTATATCGACGAAACGTACATTATTACTTTTAAACTAAAATAGAAAGAGAAACATGTGTCTCATTAATAAATCAATTTCCAATTATTTTTATCAAGCATCGGTATAATCAATTCAATTGATCAAAACCATACATCATAGAAATTTCTATATACACATATAAGAGTGAGAATGTTACATTTAGCTGTTGTCGAATTTGTCAATACAAAGTTTTAGATAAAAATTCACACCTCCTTAAGTGCTTTTTTCTGTTTTCAGGATTCCAGAAAAGGGTGCACCCGTAAATGGACCAGTTTAAAACAGAATCCTAGAGGCGTCAACATCGGTCACGAACCCTTCGGGTCTAGCACGAGCGGCCATTCTACCCCTTCGACGGTCAACATGAGCCCTCTGCCCGCGGGGACGGTCGAAGGGCACAGAAAAAGTAACTGGCAGGTCATAGAACACTTCGGGTCCAAAGATAAGACCAGCCTGTCTTCGAGTTTGATGGCGGTAAGTTGGGACAGGGGGCGGGCAATATAGGAGTATTGCTGAGATTGATGTTATTCTTAGCAGCGCCAGAAGGTATTGGACGTTGATTGCAATGTTTTGGAACGCTTCGTTAATAATTGCTTTGTTGCTTTGGTACCGTTGAATAATCAATCATGAATGTCCACAATAATAACGTTAGTGTATCACAAATTAAATAATGACCCGAAAGCATGGAGTTAACTTTTAGAGGTCTCCTTTTTATGTTGGGTTGGCTTAGTGAAAAAAATAACACTGGCAAGGAAATTAAAACAAAAGCAATAACTTTAAATGAAATTAAATTCTTATTTTGCATTCGACCACCCATGAAACGGATTTGTCCTTAGGGTGCCTCCAATTGTGCCACTGAAAAAAAAAAGAGAATTGTTATAAATGTGAAGTTATTCCTGAAATTCTCAGGACCGTATAATAATCTATTTTTCCATTTTGCAGTAATTTTGTTACATTTATATGAAGCGTTGTTCTGTTATGTACTATAGAAGTTTCTGAAAACTCTTATCTTTGCATCGTGATTGTCCAGTTGAAGAAGGAAAGAACTCTTTGATGTGTAGATAAGCAGGTACCCAGGAAATAATGACGGGAATTTCAGAATTTAAACTTAAATGAAAATACAATATTTGGTCTTTGTAGATAGTCGCGCAAATGACTCTATTTGTGGATGATAGTTGCGCTCTTGGAAATATTCAGAAAGAAAATCTCAACCCTCAACACCTTGCTCAACCCAGTAGTTTCATTTTTTAATATTAAGGTTACAGAGATAGACAACTTTCTAATATCCTCAAACATAGTTTGTGTGCAAACAAAGGTAGGGATAACAGTCAATTGAGTGAATACACAGATAACTTGTCAATTTCATTATATAACAAAGATCTTCGAGGTAATTCAAACAATGACCCTTTAGTCGGGAATACACTATTCATACATCCATGAGTTTATTATAATCTGGGCGCATTACATCGTGGTCAGGAATGTTTTGTTGTACATATACTCTACTGTACTTGTATTGCGGATTTAACTATTTATTTGTGTTAATATCTATACATAATGGCATCGTTGTTCAGGAATATCTTGTTGCGAACGATCTCAATACATAACTGTACCGATTTAAGTAACTATTCATTATAATTTCAATATCTAATAATATCGTTGTTCAGGAAAGTCGTTTTAGGACCAGAGCTGTGCCGAGCACTGAGAAGAAGTACTTCGGGCACAAAGCACTAAGCCCTGTTGAAAAAAAACTTTTTTTAAGAAATACTCGCGATTACTAAGCACTTACAGAGGGTAATTCGTTCACACGAGTATTAAGCACTTTTAAAGATGACACTTCGTCTTTTTCGGCTAAATGTCTGTGATTTTGAAATTTTTTGTCGAAAATGGTCTCGTACGACTATATAGAGAAAAATATATAGAACTTCAGATGCCACTAACTCCGGAACCATTCAACCGATTTTAACTATTAAAGAAGTCTCTTAATTTTCTGCTTCGAGAGTTATATTGCTTAGGAAAACCTAGATCCCTGAAAAACTTCAGGGTGGGTTCACAGCCTAAATATCTGGTCTTAATCTTCAATATGCATAATCGGACGCGGTTAGTTACGGAGTTATTGATGTTAAAATAATTATTTATTTATTTTTGTCTCATAACTTCTGAAATGGTCAGCTCTGTGTGAAATTTCTTGATGATGGTGTAATCAGGAGATTGAAAAAGAAATAGTTATATGGTTCCCCTAATTTAGAAACTAATAATTCGATTCAATTGATATTTGTGTTAGTATTTAAACGTAGAGAGATTAGTCATTTGCCCATGTATGCTTTAAATCTACGCATTCCTACGCGGACTTCTAGGGTCCAGTAACGCTCACAAAATATATATTTTTTCAAATCTTCTTATTTCATGATACTTCATGAAACAGATATAACACTTTTGATAACATGGAATCTTGGTGAGCACAATATTCACTGTGTTTTCACATTTTTACTTTTATTGACATTGTGCTAAAGTCAGTCACCGCGTTTAGTTGATTATATTGAACTCCTTACCATTATCGATTATTAAGGATAGTTAAGCCCTAATTAATGATTTTGAAATCTGGGAACATCTCATTAGAGTGGTATCATTCCGATTTCGAGATTAACACCGCAGTTACACCTGTTATATATTATAACACGGCACGTATCAATAAGTAAATAAACATAAACTGCTGAAAAACGTGAAGAGTGGAATCTCCGGATTGCACCAATATTCCAATACTATCTAAGGGGGACCACACACTGTTGTTGGAGTGACTCGAAAGATGCCGGAATTATCTAGCCAAGCAATTCTTGATGAAATAGCGAAAACTAAGGTAGAAATAAAAAACTTTATTGAAGCAAGTGAGGCACGCCTATCTTTGAAGATTGAAGAAGTTAAGAATAGAGTGGCTGAGTTGGAGAAGGAGAATGAAAATCTGAAGGACGAACTGGAATACCTAAGAAGGGAGCAAATTAAGGAAAATTTAGTAATTTTTGGACTTAAGAAAAAACAGGAAGAGGTAACTCCTGCAATTATATGTTCTGAGCTTAAAGTGTTGCTCGATGTGCATCTGAGTGAAAGGGATTTGAGAGATTGTTACCTTCTAGGAAGATCGGAATCGTGTCCCATAAAGGTTAAGTTCACCTCGACCCTTACAAAGAAATTGGTTCTTAAAAATTGTTCCAAGTTGAGGGGGACAAAGATTTCTGTTTCACATGATTTAACCCGTAAACAAAGAAGGGAGCATAAAGTACTCAAGAAACACTTGCTATTGGTCAGGCAGGAGGAAAAATACAAGAACTGCTACATCCGGGGAAATAGACTCTATGTTGATGGAATATCCTATGAAGCGGACGATTTGGAGGGAGGACAATTGGTACCTGATAAACCTAGCAGTGCTCCAGCTACCCCAACGGTGATTTCTGGAGCACCGAGGCCTTTGAAGCCCTCAACAGAGGTAACGAAACAGGCTGGTAGTGCAAGAATAGTGAATATTCGGAAGAACCTAGTATCTCAGATTGAAGCGAATAAACCAAGGACACGTTCTTTTAGGAAATAGGTCTGAAACTTTGTGTTCTTTTATTTTAGTATTTAGTTTGTTTAATTTTGTGGTCCAATTGTATGTTTCATACTTTAGTGTAAGTAAGTTTTTAGGATAGATGAATCCTTTCATTGATGATTTTACAGGTAGCTATTATGAAACCATAAGAGTGGGATCGGTCGGTGAGCTGAATGTAGTTTTGCAGAGACAAGAGCAGAATTTTTCCATATATCACCTAAATATTAGAAGCATACATAAAAACTTCATTCATTTAGAGGCGCTTCTGTCTCAGGTCGAATCGCTTCCCAGTTGCATCGTTCTGACAGAAACCTGGAAAATTGAAGTCAAATCATTCTATTCAATTGAAGGTTATGAATTATTAACAACAGAAAACAGGTTGAGTCAGAATGATGGGATTGCGGTTTATATAAAGAGGGACTTTTGCTTTTCTTGCTCGGATATAAGGATAGGGCCTGCGAATGCTCTTAGTTTGGTTGTTGAAGTGGGTGCTGTTAAGATATGTGTAGTCGCTGTGTACAGGTCTCCAGCAACAAATGCATTCGATTTTGTCGATGGACTGTCCGAGTTTTTGAGGAATCTACCTTTCAGCTGTTGCGAGCATGCGTATATAATAGGAGATATGAATATAGACATTTTACAGAGCAGCACTGAGGCAGACAGCTACCAAAATGTCCTTTACGAAAGCGGATTCATTTCGCTTGTAAACGGAGTCACGCGAGAAACAGAATTTTCTAGAACCTGTATCGACCATATATTCGCTCGTAGTAAGAACAAAGATTTTGAAGCTCATACAAAGTCGATTGTACTAGAAACACTTATCACAGATCATTATACTACCATAGCATCGACTAAATTACGGAACGAAAAACGGTTAACATCAGATAATAGTACTCGGAGCGTGTATGAGAGACTTAACCGGGGAGTGCTGTTGAACGGTCTGAAAGAGACGGATTGGAATTGTGTTCTGGCGTGTGATAGTGCAGAAACTGCATCAGGGGTATTTTTTGATCAAATTCGTAAAATTGTAACTAGGGCCACTTCGATGGTAAAATTAACCGAGCGGAGAAGGAGAAAACCGTGGATGACGCAGGGTCCCGTAACGTCTATAAGAACCCGGGACAGACTTTACAAAAGGTGCCTTATTAAACCAAATGACGCAACTTGCAGGAGAATATTTAAAGACTATCGAAATATGCTTAACAGGCTGTTGAAAAGTGCAAAGAGCTTATATTTTAGAACTAAAATTGAAGAAAATACTGGTAATTCCAAAAAAATCTGGGAAGTTCTTAATGAGTTCACGGGAAAGTATTCAGGAGAGAAAGGCGCAGTAAAGAAGATAAAGTTAGAAAATGATGAGGTAATAACAAATGTACAGGAAATCGCTGATAATTTCAATTATTATTATTCGAATGTAGGTCCAAGTCTGCTCTCAAAACTGGGGAATATACCGAAAAGAGACTTTACGAATAACAAACATGAAATGCACTCTATGTACCTAAAGCCAACGTGTACCGAAGAAATTTCAGACTTAATATCCTCACTCAAGTGTAGTAGATCGGCGGGGCCTGACGGGATTAAGAGTGAAACGGTTAAACTAATGAAAGATCATATATTGGAACCATTGTGTCATGTTTTTAACCTTTGTTTGTGTCAGGGCTTTGTACCAGACATGTTTAAAACAGCGTATATTGTTCCTGTACATAAGGGGGGTGACAAAGATAATATGTCCAACTATAGACCTATTTCCCTCACATCGACATTTTCAAAGATGTTTGAAACCTTGATTAAAACGCGTCTGACAGAATATCTTGACCAACATGAAATAATCTCGGAAAAACAATTCGGTTTCAGAGCAAATCGCGGAACTCAGGATGCCATAGCATGCCTCACCGACTTCGTTTATGGGTGCGTAGATGACAGGAAGCCATGTCTGGGTGTTTTTGTGGATTTGGAGAAGGCATTCGATACGGTTAGTCATGAGTTAGTGTTGGGGAGGCTGGAGCACCTAGGTATGCGGGGAGTTGTTCTTCAGCTATTTCGGAATTTCCTGACTGATCGTAAGCAAATGGTGAGAATAAATGATAGGATAAGTTCTCCCAGGGAAGTAAGATGCGGTATTCCACAGGGTACTGTTCTCGGGCCGGTGTTGTTCGTAGTTTACTTGAATAGTTTGCTCACCTCGAACTCCTCTGGTGTGGTTTTTTCGTTTGCGGATGACACGGTCTTTTTATATCATGCGGACTCCTGGACCGAGGTTAGACAAAAGGCGGAGGATGATTTAAATAGAGTGAATGACTGGTTTAGAGATAACTTGTTGGTTGTTAACGTAGCAAAGACGAAAGTTTTGCCGTTTACGTCTAATAGTGCAACTATGCCGCCCTACGATCATATATGCTTCGATGGAAAACGCGTCGGTTTTGTGGATAACGTTCGTTATTTGGGAATTCAAATCGACTCATATTTGAGATGAGATGTTCATGTTGTAAACCTCAAGAAAAAAATACGTTCTCTACTGTTCAGGTTCTACCAGATCCGCTATGTGCTGCCACTATCAGGACTTAAGGTTGTATATTGTGCTTTGGCGGAGTCGCTTTTGGGCTATGGAATTATTGGATGGGGTGGGGTTAGAAGAACATTACTCGAGCCCCTCATGGTTATACAGAAGAAATTATTAAAGATCATTTCATTCAGGCCACCCACGTATGACTCTGACCGATTGTATAGTGAATTGAATATTTTGGATATACGTCAGATATTCGTGAGAGCGATGATAATATTTGTAAATAAGAATGGTTCTTACCTGAATGAGCTAGAACGCCCATACAATACGCGTGGAAGTTCAAAGCGTCCTGTTTTCGCTCCAAGAGCGAACAAATCTATTGGACAACGTTCGTTCGCCTATATAGCCCCAAGAATACATAATATTCTGCCTGACTACTTGCGAGAGACGAGATCAAAGTATGCTTTCAAAATGTCCTTAAAAAAATGGTTACTGCAAAATGAAAGGTCCTTTTATCACTCACTGATTGACCCACAATAGCTTTAAGAGTATTTTTTTTCAGAAATGTTGTCGTTGTTTTGGTATTATTTTAGCTTCCTGTTTTCTATTTTACCACAGACAGTCAAACTTTGTGGTTGTGTATTCGCAATGATTTGTTGATGTTTTAGTATTATTTTAGTTTCATGATTTATTTTTTACCACAGACAGTCATTAGACTTTGTGGTTGTGTATTCGCAATGACTTCTTTATATTTATTTTATTGTTTATATATATATATATATATATATTTCAAGTGTGTCTATTTTTGCGAATAAATTATTATTATTATTATTATTATTCACTTCTAAAATTAAAAAATTTTCTATCTAGGTGAGCATATTTTCGGATCAAATTTTCGAATAAATTATTTTCATGTGTAGGTTGACTTACTGCTGAGAATGAGTTTGCTAGAGATTGTGACGTTGATGCGGTATCATTATTGTTGCTGACATTGTCGATCAAAGGCTTCTCATCTCTACTCTTTCCAGATAGTTTCATATTTTTTTCTTTCACCCCAAAGTAACCGGAATTTCGTTCCACTTTGATATTTTTCGAATTGTCGCAATCTTCATCAGTGTCGAATTCAAAATCATCCTTCTCCAACTCCATATTTTCATTATCTTGATAGGCACCTTCTTCATCCATCGTTGAAGATCCAGGTACATCGAGACACACATCTGAAACCGGAAATGTTTTTTCAATGTGTGTGGATAGCTCAGCGGAAGAGCATCGGACTCGTGACCGGGAGGTCCAGGGTTCGAATCCTATTCAGGTAGAAAAGAAATTTTCTAGTTGGACGGGTATCTGCCACCATTTCACTGTTGGGTCAAAAATTAACAGTGCTGTGACCTAAAAGTGGCGCAAGATCGCAGTAACAAAGCCTACACAGAACACAACTGAACTCCTAACTCGTACAAGCTGAAAAAGCTTCTGAGGGATCTTCACAGAAGATCTAGGAGTATCAGGATAATAATAATAATAATAATAATTCACATTAAAAATTTATTTTTGAAAATTATTCCGAATCCATAATATCGTAGTGAAGAAGTTTTTTTCAAGGTGTCCCAAAGTATCAGGATTGAAAATAACTCGTTTTTTTTTATTTCGAACCAAATAAAAACGTGCGTTTCAAAATATGATTTTTTTTATTTCGACTTTAATTAGTTACTAGCTGACCCGCACCCACTTCGTTGGGCGGTAAATAGCCCATGTCACTGTCCATCCTTTTATTTAACTATCTCCACTTAAAAAAAAACATCAATTCGTCACTCCGTTTTGCCGCGAAAGATGGACAAACGACATCATCATTATCCACAGGCTGCATAGATTGTCTTTATTAGGATGTTTAACTTGTTAATGATGAAAATATTTAAATGTAATTAATACTAAGTTTTCACTTCTGCCGGGAGTCCCGAAGTGTAACCCGGTTGTTTTAGGATAGATAAATAAAGCGATTATTGTAGAGCTTCTCTATAAACAACATTTGACGTTAAATTATTTTCTGGTAACAAAATATACTGATGGTCGGGAGCCCCGACCCGTGATAGGGCAACGTAAAGTTGCCCATGCGTAAAACATTCTTTTCGTAAAGCAATTCCTACTAATTTGAATGTTTGGCCCTGGGATTTGTTTATCGTTAGTGCGAAAGAAATTTTTACTGGAAATTGGAGCCTTTTGAAGGGTATAGGCAAATCAGTAGGAATCATGGGTATTCTTGGTATATGAGCTAATTCACCAGCTGCAGGGCCGGTGATAATCTTCGCTACTATTAAATTATCTTTTAGCTCCTTTATAAGAAGTCTCGTGCCATTACACATGTTAAGGGGGTTTAAATTTCTGAGAAGCATTATCGGCGTGCCTACTTTTAACGACAGTTCATGAGGTGGTAGCCCAACGGGGTTCAGAGAATTCAAAATTTCCTGGGATAGTGTACTGCGTCCTCGATGTTAGTGACGGTGCCTTTGGATTTATAGCACTTAACTTCACCCGGTACTTTCTGCATAATTAAATTGTTTATTTCGTTGACTGTTTCATTCCTGGGAGAAACTATTGCTCTACAACACAGCCAACGAAAATGATTGATGTAAGTTTTCGATGTCAGGATATATAGCATCTATCAGACTATCTAAATTATGGACTATTTGGCCTAGAGACTCATCTAAAGTAACTGCATAATTGGTGCCCAAATTTAAAAATGGAAAAATTCCTTCTCCAAGTTTCAGCAGCTGTTGTGGAAAATTGCTATGCGTATTTCCATGTAAGTGAGCTCTCATGTTGGTGCGCAAATACAAATGTTGAACAGATGTCCAAAGTTGAGACGATTTTAAACATGCCTTCATAATATCTGCTCGCGTACCTCTGTTGACGACTGGAAGCGTTTGTCGGAAATCTCCAGCAAATACAAAAGTGATACCACCCATAACATTAGCAGAGCTTCAGAGGTCTTTTAAAGTACGGTCCACGGCCTCCACATGAGCTCTATGACTCATGGTGCATTCATCCCATATTACCAACGACGCGTCTTGCAGTAAATTACCAAGAGGCCTATTTTTCCGAATAGAGCACGTAGACCGTTGATCTAAAGATACGAATAGCGGGAGTTTAAACGTAGAGTGAGCAGTTTTTCCTTCGTTCAAGGGAGTTACAGCAATTCCTGACGAAGCAACTGCAATCGCTATCTTCCCTGATTGCCGTATCTTAGCAAGTATCAAATTTGCGAGAAAAGTCTTTCCAGTGCCTCCTGGTGCGTCAAAAAAAAAAAATCTCCCCACGTTATTGTTCACGCTATCCACAAAAGTATCATAAATATGTCTTTGATCTGGTACTAATATTGGCACATTGTCATTTACAAACGCTGTTAGATCATTTCTGTTATACTGTTGTACTATTGTGTCAATAGTATTATTCTGGGTACGAACGGGAGAAGGTAATCCAAAATCACTTAAATTTTTGTCGTTTAATTCTAGAAGTTTGTTTTCTATTTCAATTAATCCTTCATTATAAATTACTTCAGTAAAGGGTAAAGTGTTATCCTGATTTTGTTGTCTGATACGATGTCTAATATCTTCACAGAACTGATCTTTGAAAGTATCCCATAACTTCGATGGTTCTGATGGTTGACAAAATAAAAGTATGACTACGAATAACTCCCTTAGTTTTTTTGGACAACGTGATAACGAAGCTTCGCTTAAGGTATTACCCCAATGGTCATCGTTTTCAAGTAAACCTCGGTCACGGCAAGCTGCTTGATACGTTTCTTTGACAAAACCGTTTACAGTTTTAAGGTATGCAAATGAGGTCGGACCGCGTACGTGGTGCAGTAGAATCCTAAGATAAAAACACTCCGATTGTGATGGATGTATCCCGTAGACTCTACCTAAAGCGGCATCTTTTTTTATCCCCGGATGTCCAACTACATCTTCACCACGCCTTCTTCTAGTGAATTTATTATTTGCCCATGTATAGTACTGCGGGACTTCATGATACAGAAGAGTTTTCGCGAATTCATCTTCATTACAGAGAGCAAAAAATGCCAGTAATGTGGTATTGCGTGGGTTTTGGACAACTTGATGAGCTGTCCCTGGTGTAAAATACACCCTTTGACCGTTCTCTAGATGAACAGCCAAATGCACTACAGTAGGATACCGGTCGTGAATGGGAAATTCAAATAAGCGCCAGACAGCTTCAGATGTGCTTATGTACCTGCCATTTAAATAGTTTTCGACCTCATCATGTGGGTTCCTAAGGCTAAAAGTTGCCTGATCTGAACCTTTATTTATATATTTACATATATACTTAATGGCTTGGACAGAGTGGCAATACTCCACGTTTATATGAGCGTTAAAAGTCTTACATAGTAGCGGGGAGTATGGAACAATCCACCTATTATCTATCGTCACCATGTTGCCCCTAATTTGTAGCGTAGTGCTCCGACCGCCATATTCTGTATCGCGCCTACGATAAGCTGGATACCCATCCTTTCCGGTTTGGGTATCGTTCATGAAACGGCGAGGGTATTTTTTTGTGCAGACACCGTTTCATGCATGGTGCAGCTAAATTATACTCTCCGCAGAGTCCATGTACCATATTTTTAGTTATAATATTGTGTAGTACCGGATCAATTTCTTGATCGGGTAGCTCCGCAACTATGACGCTGTCGATCTCGTCTGGTTGTATTTTATTTTCTAGCCAGAACAGCAAATGACAATGAGGTAAACCGCGCTTTTGCCATTCCACACTTGCCATATAACATTTTGTTTTACCGAATATCTGTTCTTTGACAAATAATTTGAGGAATTTCTTCATCTTTAAATGAAAGACACGGGAAATTATATCATGACGGTCCAAAGACCGTTGTCCTGGTAGCAGCTCCGCCTTAATCTCAGGCCATTCAGGGTTACATGTAAAAGAGACAAATAGGTCAGGTCTACCATAATTTTGGACGTACGTCATCGCGTCCTGCGTTTTCTCGTGCATGAAACGCAGAGAACCTGTAAATGACGATGGCAGTATGACATGTTGACCGATGTTTGATGGGTCAACATTTGCGTCATGATTTAAGATGAATGTAGTCATCAGCCCTCAGTCTTTGTTGATTCCGGGAAATATAATTTAATCTTTCAGATATCATTTTCGCCATCATGTCAACACAATATTGACTAAATAAGTCTCTGTAATAATGTAACAGATTAAAAGAGTTAGTTCTAAACATTAATCTAAATGCATAACTTTGCATACATGAAACAGTTTTATTACGCGCAGAACCCTGCTGAGAGATAGTCAAATAATAACCATCTGCTCCTGACACAAACATTATGGGATACTGTAGTGGATCATACGACCGATGTAGCTCAGAAACTCTCTTGAGCTGTCCGTCTCTCCCGTGTAAGACTATATCCCTGGGACCTTTTTCTTCATCAACTAAGAGAACGGCTACCTCGTTTACAGTAGGAGCATTATATCTGCCTCTGATACACCTGTCCTTCAATTTTAAAAGTGGGCATAAAATGACCTTCCCTGATTTCTTTAGCCCCAAAAGAAGTCATTTGAAAAAGACTATTGTATTTACGTGTATTTGTTAAAAAATGATCAGATAATGGATGGTTATTAGTTAAAAGATTTTTTATTGGTTGTGGCGGCTCCTGAAGGTTAGGAAGACAAACTTTACCTGAAGCACAGCACATACCATTAGGTTCGTCCACCCATTTCTTGGCAGAGCAGTTAGAGCAGATCTTATTCATGACTCCGATTTGGACGGATGCTTGTTGTCCATAATCAACCTGCGGATCATATCTGAAAGCCAGTCTGTTGCTGTTAGCTAAACTTCGATTGCGAACTCTATTTGTGGACAACTGCTGTCTCTCTGCCTGAGCTCTAAGTCGCTGCAAACGCTCTACATTCGACTTTGTTCGGCAAGGCGTTGCGAACGCTCGACACTTGACTCTCGCTCGCGTAAGTCAGAGGTCCTTACATTTTGTTCATGAAGACGTTGGGAATGCTTCAGCCTCGACTCTCGTGCACGTAACTCAGAGGTTCTCAGATTTTGTTGTGCAAGGCGTTGCGAACATTCGACACTCGTGCGCGAGCCTGAGAGTTTCTCTGATTTTGTTCAGCAAGGCGTTGTGAACGTTCAGGTGAAGATTCTCCCATACTACGTATTCTTGCTGCCCGTGCTTGAGAACTATGGTTAGAAAGTTGGGACCTGGCTCTCTTAGGCATTTTCAAATGTTTAAGAAAATATTAATAGCCTGTAATATTCTAGCTCTGAGAAGAACTTTTGTGTAGGTGTAGTTTTAAGAATGAAGTCTAATAAAAATCGAACGAAAATTATTAGACTTCGCGCACGACCGCTGCGTAGGGAGCCGACCGCGCGACTGAGCCGCGCGGTTACCTTACTCATAGATATAAACTCCCCTCCCGCACGCGCACCACCGCCTTGGTGACGCTCACTTCGCAACGCAGAAATAGTAATATTTTAATGTCGCCATAACTTCAAAACCAAACGTCCAATTTTAATGTTTTAAATACCAAATATTATCTACATAACCTGTACTTAGTGATAAAATAATTTATTTTGATGAGGATTAATAGCATGAGTAAAATAAATGCGTTTAAATGTAGTCCAAAAAAAAAAATAAGATTTGTAAATAAAAAAATGGTTGTTGTGCCTCACTCGACATAGATAGGTATGGTGTGTCGCGGACTTTTTTGTATGTATTTATAGGATCTCCAATTAATTAGAACATTTTATGGTTCTATCTTTTATAGTTTAGGCAGCGTACGCAAAATAAGTAACTTTTCTGGTTGATTTTTTACACCTTGTGTCCGAAAAACCCAAACATTTCACGGAACCCTATCTTTTTCCAAAATAAAATTTAGCCTATATTACTCGTGGATAATGTAGCTTTCGAATGGTGAAAGAATTTTTAAAAACGGTCTAGTAGATGTTGAGCCTATTCATTACAACCAAACAAACAAAGTTTTCCTCTTTATAATATTAGTGTGGATAATGAAATAGATTAGAACTGATGAAACAAAGTTTCGATAGGATGCATGGAATAGAATAATGTGCAAGGTAATGTACTGTTCATTCCATAGACTTGGCTCTTTGTCTTCCACCTAATTAGCATTCTGGCAATTTTTTCCCTGTTTACTTGAACTATCCCCAATTATTCTGCAAAATTAAAGCCTTGCATCGAGTGATCTCAACCCCTCAGTAGCGGGCTCTTGGTCTAATACCGAGATTTCTGTTTTATCCAGCAAAATTTTTTACGATGGAGTGACGAAAAACTGAGAAATAGTTACCTTTCCGATGCTTGCTCTTTCTCTTTATTAGCTGCGTCGATTATATCCGATAGCGTTTTCTCCACATTTTTCGGTAAATTTGGGGGTGGACTTTGAGCTGTAACGTGAAAATAAATAAATGGAATTAGTTTCAGTTTATCAATAGAAGAATTGATTGTGATGCAATTAGAAATCTTGATTGGTGAATGATATACCGGATACAGGATGTCCTGTGCGCAAGCAGCTAAAGTTGAGGAGGATATTTCCAAAAGTCAAAATTAAAAAAAGTGCACATCAATACTATGGTTAATCCGGCTGCGATTTTAGTTTATATGTGTACATGTGATTTTTTAATAAGCTTTAATATCTCGGAAGTGACAGAAGGTAAAATTCTGAAACTTAGTTTGGGTCTTGATAGTATACCCTTACCTACCCTTAAATGTCGTTTTTAAAAACAAAATGCTTTTCACAATGCTGCTGCCACAAATGTTCAAAATCAAGTTGAAAAATTCAAAATGACCAACATCCAGAGATGGAATGTTGTACAGAAATGAAATTTTCGAGCAATATGAAGTGAATTACTATTCATACCAAATTTAATGATTTCCAATTTTAGATCACTTATGACATATTAAGCTTTTCAAAAAATCACATACAGACAGATGAACCCAAGACGGAGCGAGATAGACAAAATATTCATATGACATAAATTAAACAAATTGTAGAAATTACTATGTTTTACTACCAAAAACAGATATACTACTCTGTCAAGAAAGAACCGGGAATTTTCAATTAAAACAACATTTTTACATTTAATCGTCAAAATTTATTGGGTCGCCTTCAAAATAGGCTCCATTTGCTCCAATACATCTATGCCAACGGCACTTCCAATTATCGAAAGATTTTTTATAGGCGCTTTCCGGGATGGACTTTAGCTCTCGCGCCGAATTTTGTTTTATGGCTTCAATCGACTCAAAACGGGTGCCACGAAGGGGCAATTTTAGTTTTGGGAAGAGGAAAAAGTCGCAGGGAGCCAAATCTGGCGAATACGGTGGTTGCTGAAGCACGTTTGTTGAGTTTTTGGCGAGAAAGTCAGTAACAATCGTAGCTCGGTGAGAAGGCGCGTTATCGTCATGCAAAATCCATGAGTTGTTCGCCCACAAATTTGGCTGCTTCTTACGGACACGCTCACGCAAAAGTTTCATAACGCCTAGGTAATACTCCTTGTTTACCGTCTGACCCTCTGGAACGAATTCGTAGTGCACCACGCCACGGATATCGAAGAAAACAATGAGCATCACCTTCATTTTCGAGCGGCTTTGGCGTGGTTTTTTCGGTTTCGGCTCATTTTTTGCCACCCATTCCGATAATTGCTGGCTTCTTTGCATATCGTACTCGTAGACCCAGGTCTCATCACCAGTTATAATGCGTTCCATGAATGTAGAATCGGAATTACAGCGATCCAGCATGTCTGAAGCAACCTGTTCGCGATGACGTTTTTGAAGAAAATTCAGGTCTTTCGGTACGAGTCGTGCGGCCACCTTTCTCATGCCCAAAATATCAATCAAAATCGTACGTGCGGACTTGTGAGATATCTTAAGATCATGTGCTATCTCTCTCAAGCTGGTACGACGGTTTTCCAGCACCCTTTCCTTAATTTTATCGACGTTATCTTCGATCGAAGCCGTCGATGGGCGACCACTTCACGACCGTCCTTGAAGGCTCTGTACCACTGATATGCACGAGTTTTCGATAGAGCATTATCACCAAAGGCCTTTTGCAACATTTTCAATGCATCGGCACACGAAAATTCATTTGCAACACAAAACTTTAAACAAATTCTTTGCTCAACGTAATCACCCATAGTAAAAATCGGCACGCACTCTGACATCGACTGACTTAATCAGCTGTTGCAAACACACTAGTTGACAGATCCCGCTCAAGCTTGGCATAGTAATTAAGGACAGTGGTATCAACCTAGGAAAAAAAATTTTACGTGCCAAATTGCCCCGCCAGATTTAAATCGATAATTCCTGGTACTTTCTTGACAGAATGTATTACACCTTTTCTTGTGACTAGAGTTTCGGGAAATGAACTATCCCATCATCAGACAACTGCAGACCTAACAGTGGTAGAGTGGTGTTTAAACAAAAGAGATAAATATTTTGAATATTTCAATGGATTCTAGGTAACACCTTATAGCGGAACGTGATAAAAAACCGGGTTACAAAAGAGGGGCCTTCTAACATATATTGGAATGTCGGCAATCGACAAAGAAGGTTTTTAAACAGATGTTACCCATTTAAATATCTCAAATAATTTTTTGGGTTACATAGCTCCGTACACTCATTTATTATTTTCACATTATTTTGTTGTATATCTGGGATATTTGGATTTACATAGCTCCGTACAGTCATTAATTATTTTTTTTACATTATTTTCATTGTGAACATGTACGGAGCTATGTAAATCGAAAATATTTGAGATATTTAAAAAGTAACATCTGTTTGAAACCTTTTTAAACGAACATAAAATGAATTTAATGAAAAGTAACTTTTGCCACTCATTCTTTAGAAAACAGTAATTCCTTTCGACAAAAAAAACTTAAGAAAATTTTACATGTAGATTCAAAAGAAAATAAACTTGATTATTGAAATTTACAAATTCGTTCACAATAAACATAATAAAAATAGTAAAAAAATAATGAATGACACTACGGAGCTATGTAAATCCAAATATTTGAGATATAAAACAAAATAATGTGAAAATAATGAATGACTGTACGGAGCTATGTAACCCCAAAAATTATTTCAGACATTTAAATGGGTACCATCTGTTTAACAACCTTCTTTTGTCAACATTCCGATATCTGTTAGAAAGCCTCTCTTGTTGAACCCGGTTTTTTATCCGCTTGTAAACCTCTGTACCACTATAAGGTGTTACCTAGAATCTATCGAAATATGGAAAATATTTATCACTTTTGTTTGAATACCTCTGTACCACTGTTAAGTCTTCAGTTGTCTGATGATGGGATAGTTCATTTCCCGAAACTCGAAAAGGGAAAGAAAATCTTAAGAAAATTTTACATGTAGATTCAAAAGAAAAGAAACTTGATTATTGAAATTTTCAAATTCGTTCACAAGAATAATAATGTAAAAAATAATGAATGACTGTATGGAGCTTTGTAAATCCAAATATTTGAGAGATACAACAAAATAATGTAAAATAATGAATGACTGTATGGAGGTATGCAACCCCAAAAATTATTTGAGATATTCAAATGGGTACCATCTGTTTAACAACCTTCTTTGTCGATTGCCGACATTCTGATATCTGTTAGAAGGCCCCTCTTTTTTTTAACCCGGTTTTTATAACGTTCCGATTGTAAACCTCTGTACCACTATTAGGTGTTACCTAGAATCCATTGAAATATTCAAAATATTCATCACTTTTGTTTAAATACCACTGTACCACTGTTAGGTCTTCAGTTGTCTAATGATGGGATAGTTTATTTCCCGAAACTCTAGTCACAAGAAAATGTGTAATATATCTTTTTTTTGGTAGTAAAACATAGTAATTTCTACAATTTGTTTTAATTATGATCAACTAGCAAATAGTAATGGCTGTTACAATTCAGTATCTTCAAATGACATTATTTATTGCTTAGCTTGTTCATTGAAATACTCTATATATATTTAGCTTCTCTCTGACGAGGGTTCTTTGGAAAAATTACAGAGAAGCTGTATATTTGCACCTTACTTTTGTGGTTCTTAATATTATCTAAAAGTCCTCATTGTTACATGTTCCGCTATTGAGACAGATTTTTCGGTCTAGGCCTTTTGCCTTTGCATACAAATCGAACAGTCGAAACGAATGTCGTGTCGTAATGGTTTCATAACACGGTGCTGCGAAAACTACATTGTCTCTACTCCATAGACTTATTATCCTACGTCTATGCTCTACTCAGTATGCAAACATTCAAATTTGGCACATACTGTGATGCAATAAAGCTGAAATTCTAAATATATCTCCTGAAATTCAAATTGATCAGATGTGTAATTTTCCGAATAGTTTCATAATAACTCGGCGATATTTTCTGCCAAATTACAATAAGTTTTCCTTAAAATAATTCTCATTGATCGTTTCGAAAATTTCAATTTTCTTTGCACGAAACGGTTGCGAGAAGGAAAAGGTACAAAAAGATTCGTTCTTTTTTCAAATAATTGTGTGACTGTACAAAAATAAATACATTATATTCAATACTTACATATTCAATTATTTTTTTTGTGTCGTTATTGTCGTGAAGCAGTAATGCACAAATTCGTCTACTTTTCTTCATGGTTTAGGAATTTTTGTGAACTGAAAAATCAAAATTTTCAATCTCAGGAGCAAAATCAGCGAAGAAAAGAATTTATAGTATACTTCGACCATAAAAAAATAAGTGAAACTGATAGTTGTGGAAACAAAATAAACAAAAATGTTATTTCGAAAATCATTGAAATTATCAAGAGTAAATTTTAACTTTTAGAAAGATAAATTTAAACTGATGACAGGCCTATAGACTTCTAGCTCACTAGGATATTATTTCTTGTAGTGAAAGTATATTAATTGTATAAAAGGAAGTTTTTGAAAAAATTCATTTTCATCATAACAGCTCTAAAATAATAACTGATAATTAATTTTAGGATCCTAGTCAAATCTCTCCAAACACCAGAGACAATAAATGTATTAGTTCTCTTTCTCTATTCCAATCACGCGATAGCCCGACATTTTCATGTTTCGACAAGTCTATGAAGGGCTTAGTGCTTGATATTTCCTGAAAGTGCTTCGAAACTTTACGGTGCTCGGGAGCACTTTGCGGTAATCAGGAACACTTTGCGGTGCTCGGGGAACTTTACGATGCTCGTGAGCACTTTGCGGTTCTCTGGAGCACTGCGGTGCTTGGGAGCACTTTACGGTGCTTGAGAGTACTTTGCGGTGTTCGGGAGCACTTTACGGTGTTAAGTAGCACTTTTTCGAATTACTTAGCATTAAGCCTTCTCAAAAAATTCTTGAAGCAGCAAGCACTAAGCACCGGTTTAATTTAGTGCTCACGAGCACAAAAGTGCTTCAAGTGGTTTCACGAGCACTAAGCACAAGGCTTTGGCATAGCTCTGGTAAGGAGGTAGCCCTAAACACATGATTGATGCATCGATTTTTTGATTGTAGATACACATTTTCAACACACTCTTCATACGAATTCTCAAAAAAATTTCATTGTTAACCACCTCTAGATACCAATAAATGAAATAAGTATAAGGAAACATTCATGTATGAAATGTATGACATGGCTGATTGAGATTAAGATAGACAGAGTATTTTCAACTGTATTACATGAAGACATGATACTAATAACACTCAGGTGAATATCAATTAATTCAATTCATGACAATAACTTTAAACCTAAGACCACCAGAAAGAA
Source organism: Megalocaria dilatata (assembly GCA_034642435.1). Taxonomy (NCBI): domain Eukaryota; kingdom Metazoa; phylum Arthropoda; class Insecta; order Coleoptera; family Coccinellidae; genus Megalocaria; species Megalocaria dilatata. Next base: position 77,165,941 of record CM067855.1, on the reverse strand, counting down.
TGTGATAGAGGATGCTTTTCGATCACAACATCATGGTCAAATGTGAAATATTCTTAGTGAATCGAATGGTTTAATTAATGTGGTACATATCCATTCCTAAATATATTAAGGAATATGAGGTACCGTAAGCAGAACATTTCTCGAGTCGGTACAGCGCAACATGTATGTATCTGTGATATGGACGAATGGGTTTTGTTATTTCTTATGCTCGGCGATCAATAGAACCTATTCAGCTGTATTTGAGTTTTGAACTGTTACCTACACAGATGCAAGCTGCACTGTCCCGATTCGAAAAACTCGCTGTTTACCATAGCTCACACTTCTCCTATTTCACTTAATGCATCATATTCTTGGGGAATAAATTGTGAAAATTTCATAAATAATAGTATTTTATTCTCCAATATACAATGTGCTTTTATAAAATAAATAAGATATTAATATTATAGATAACCTCCCAATATTACAGAATAAGTGATTAAATACAAAGAACTTGATTTTGATGTACTTTGCACCTGCAGCAGTCAATTTACACATCCACGTCTTAAAATGATTCCGTCAGCAAATTTGAACCCCAGGAGAATCTAATATAGAATCAATAGTTCTAGCCACAGAAATTCACTGTACTCGGTCACATGCTTGCCATTTACGTTAACTGTGAATGCATCATAGTGGAAAAAATGATTTGAGATGCCGTCGCAACAAGCAGTACTTTTTCTTTCCAGATGCTGTGCCATCTCGAGGACCACTAGTGAGTTAGTTCATGTTGAAACTGACATATTCGGCTTTTTCTGAATAGGATTCGCTATTGCTACCATATTATTCTCCCTGGTTGGCTCACATTGCCCCTATAGTGATTTGATGATCGTGCAGAGTTAAATTCTGCTGAATATTGACTATAGTGAAGTGAAACCCAAATAAGGAGAGTAGATATTGATAAAAAGTATTAATGATTTCTGACCCTTTTTGGGGTAAGGAAACTGCAAATTTCACAGTATTTCACATCTGCAATTACAGGAAATATATCAGGAATTGTAAATTCCAATTTGAAGAGTATCACTCCTAATGAAATCTCTTCATTCTAAACAAAAAATAATTATATCTATAGATAGTTGAGGCCACGTCCAGGCTTCTGGTTATATGTTCCACGTTCAGGCTTCGCGTAAGGAATTACCTCAGAGAGCTTAGTTGCCATATAGTAGTCAGACATTCAACCAAGAGACAATCAAGTATAGATAAGGGAATATCAGTTTGAAGGAATTTTTCACTGAAATAAAGTTATCCCAAAACTTTTCTTTGTTTCAATACTATGAAAACAAATAAGACTTTTCTTTCCAAGATTAATTTCCTAGAGTGAAAAATGAATGCATTTGCAAAATACCTTCGATGCATTAATCGTTTGCACAAACAAAAAATCATAGCATATAGTAAAATTAAATATGATCTTATTATTATTGATATATCTTAACCAAGAACTCCAGTATTGGGTAAGAAAGAGTGAAAAAAATTTTCACGCGACGTACTTTAGAATAAATGCTATTTTTCTGAATAAAATCTGGAATAAACTTCTGGTACCTCAGTCTATATAAAAAAATACATTATTTGACGAAGATGAATGTAAAGAAGAAGAAAATTTTAACGCCAAAATCGTAGACAACTCGAAGCATTTTATATTATTGAAATCAGAAATCAGAATAGAGATTTCTTCAGGTAAAAAATTCATCATTTTGAAAAATGGCTGAGCTAAAACAACTAACACCCTTCTAGATAGAGACATCTTTCTAAATGTAGACCATTACATCATTCCCATGTTTTAAGTAACCCTTGAAATTTTAGTGGAACAAACAAGATAAAAACGAAAAGTTTATGATCTATTTTGTGATAGGAAATTAATATCTATGCTAGTTCAGTTTTTCTTGAAATCAGCTGCTTAACGGTTTTCGAAAAAATCCTTCAATCGGCACTTCTCAAAGTATCTGACATTAAATTTTCAAGTAAACCTACTAAATTGATCTGAAAACATTTAAAATTTATTGTCATGAAGTTTTCTCTGATCCAGTGCTATTATACTCATGACATTTAGACGTGTAAACATTGAAACGGCGAAGAAAGCATTGCGGAAACTGAAAAATGAAAAATCTTCTGGTCGCGGAGGAATACCTGTCACGAATTTATTCAATAAATGCTGAAATGGATATTGGGTACCTGAGGAATAGAAACAAGCACACATTTCAACGAACCACTGAAAGGGGGATAAGGACCAATGCTCAAACTATAGAGGTATATCTGTGATCAGCACATTTAGTAGGCTATATGGAAGAATTCTACGAGATCTCATTGAGGAAAAATATGGTGGAGAAGAGGAAGAAGAACAATCAGGATTTAGAGCCGGTAGATCGTGTACAGCCAATCTTTTCAGATAGGTTATAGAGAAAAATCTGAACACTGAAGTTTATCAGTCTACTGTCGATCTACTGTATATCGATTCAAAAAAAGCATATGACAGTGTACCTCGGAAGAAACTCTGAGAAATATTACAGGAAACTAATATCAATCAAGCACTAATAAAAGCAGTTATAGTTTATATTACGTATCCAAGTCACAGATATAGTCCGGCAACAAAATATTGCAAAATTTCACTATCAGTAAAAGTCTACGACGGGGATACTTAGTATCACGCACACATTTCAAGATATACCTGAGCAGACAATTAGTATTATCCCGAAGTCGAATGGTGAAACAATGATTGAGTTTCACTGGTACGCAGTATCGTCTAAGAATTAGGAGGTTTTTATGCACAAATGATGCCGTCCGAAGTGGAAAGAAATCATTAGCAGAGTGGTCGCGAATACAATAAGTGATGATGACAAAATTCTTGTGAGGTTGTTAGGTTTTCTATCAATTTTTAGCATTTTTCTTTATGGGATGGTGTGACAAATCTGACTCAGGTTTCTCTTATCGGTTCTATCATTCATGGCCTATTCATTTTCATTATATATATATCATCTATCAGATTTTTTCTATTCTATTTTATTTTATCTATCAGATTGTTGATGAGTGAACACGTATTGTCTGGCGGTCCGTTTGAATTGTGAAATTGCGGTGGGTTCTGGGTTGTTTTTGAGTTTGATTTTGGAGGGATGAAGTGTTAAGGTCCATTACGTACTCAGGTATGTGTTTGAGATGATTTCATTCAATCAATTTAATTGAGAAATCGTTGTTTGTTTTCGTTGATATCGCTTCTTTTTTTCGTCGTTCGATACCAGCGGGTGGCGTACGTTCCACAGGTGTAGCTTGATTGTGCATATTGTAAGCGTGATTCATTCACGGAAAGAAATTACGATAAGTTGTTGACCTCTCATATCGCACCGAATTCCCCGATTCCTCTTGTTCCGTGGCCTTCCTTGTCTGTCTTGAGTCTTCCTTAAGGGCCCAAGGAAGTGAAGTTTGTCCTCCTGATTTCCATTCGTGAAAGGGGGCCAGTACTGCGACTCAATTGACCACTAAAGCGATTTTTAGCTCAAATTACTATGAATGAAAAATCGGTTCAGCAAATACTGCAGAAGATAAATGACCTTAAGATCGAATTAAAAAATAGTATTCAGGCTTCCGAATCCAATATTACTGGAGCTCGAGGATTTGAGATTTCGATTTCGCCAGCTCGAATCGGGAAACACACTTCTGAAGGAGAAAATTAAACAGTTCGGAAGGAAGTCTAAGAAAAATGACATTGTTGTTTTCGGGTGGACTGCGTCGAATGAGGAGATCAATTTGGAGTTTATTTGTATTAGACTCAGTAAACTGTTGGGGATTGAAATTCGCGGTGGGGATATAAACGATTTCTTTTGTCTGGGTAGGAGACCAAACCGTCTGGTGAAGGTTGAGTTCGTTTCATACCTCAAAAAAGTTGAAGTTTTTAGAAATAGTAAAAAACTTAAAGGAAATGGTATTGCAATTGCAAGCGATCTATCGGAGGAACAGCGAGGCGAACATCAAGTGCTGAAAAGTTTCCTAATTGAGGAAAGGAAGAAGGCCAAAGAGAAAACACCAAATCTAACAGTATTCCGGCAACACCGACTCAAGCCCTTATAGTGCGACAGGAAAACGTCGAAAAGCAAACTCGAGCTCACCAGACTGGAGTACAGACGGAGATTTCAGGGGTTGGTCGACTGTGTGATACATCGGTATCAGATAGAGCAGGTGAAAAGATTACCGGGGGCACACCAAAATTTGATAAAGGTCTCGTGAAGGATATTGGGAATAATACAAGACTGCGGTCTAAATCGCAAAAAAAAAATAACTTGAAATAGCAGGGTTCACCCTATATTTACACATATTTGTTCTTGTCATTGTCGAACTAGTAATTAAATAATTAAAAAAAAAATATCAAAGATCAAAAACTCCTACACACATATAGTATATATAACTTTTCTATAGTCTTAATAATCCCTTGTGGTTTTTCTGTTCGGATGGATCCATTTATAAGAGAATACCATAATGAACCAATCTTGGCAAATATAGTACCTAATATAAATGACTTTGTGCCACAAGAACAGGCACCACTTAACATCTTACAATTAAATATAAGAAGTAAATGAAGAATATGGATGAATTCATTTTATGTTTGAATCGAATTGCACTTAAATTTCAGATCATTGTCCTTTCTGAGACCTATCTCGTATATGATTTGCATGTACTGAAAATTGTAGGTTTTACCACGTTAGATAATGATGGTATATTAAACAAGAACGATGGAGTCATAATATACATAAAAGATGACATCCATTTCACCCATGAAGTGAAAAAACTAGGAGATCTCAAGTTTTTGGGGGTCTCGGTGGAGATTGAGTCGCAACAATTACCCTTTCAGCTATTTACAGATCCCCAAGCACATGTCCGAAAGTGTTCAACAAAGATATACAACAATATATTCAAACTGTGAAAGGTAATGGCATGCATATAATAACGGGAGATATAAATATAGATTTATATCTCCCGTTATTATATAAATATAGATTTATTATCGAATACAGATTTCTGTGAGGAATATAAGAACATCTTGAGAGCTTTTTGCTATGAATCATATATTAACGGGTGCACTCGACCGCAGAGCCAAACTTTCCTTGACCATTTTTACGTAAGAACAAAGGCTCAAAGGAAAATTCAGTCATATATTTTCCACTATCTCATTACAGACCACTATCCTATAGCGCTGACAGTGGATTTAAGTTGAACATGAGCAGGTTTGTCTAGGGTGGATGGTAGATGTAGACAATATATTAATTATCTAGCACTTAAGACTGCATTAAGTACTGAGAAATGAGAAAAATTCTATTGTACACAAAATATAGACGATATGACCGATGACCTCATTGATAGGATTAATAAATATATAATCGAAAATACAAAAAGTGTTAGGTCAACAAAACAGAATACTAAGAGAAAAAAATGGATAACTAACGCACTTCTCACATCCATTAATAAAAAACAGCGATTATATAAAGCCACACAGGGTAATCGCAGCAATACACATTTGAGGATGGAATATGTGGCATATAAAAACAGATTGACTAAATTAATAGGCGTCGCGAAAAAAACTTATGCTCAAAAATTAATAAGAGACAATATAAACCAGACCAAGGGTCTCTGGGGTTGCGTGGATTATATATGTGATCGATCCAGGACTGAAACGAAAATTAATAAAATTAGATCGACAGAAGGTACATTATTGGAATCGAAAAGAGAAATTTCGAATAGTTTCAATAAATATTATAATTCACTAGGTCAAAATTACGCAGAAAAAATTAAAATCCCCGAAAACTGTGGAAAGGATGATAAGAATGTACAGAACTCCATGTGTCTCTTGCCTACGGACGCCGAAGAAGTGAATAAAATAATAATGCAACTAGGACAAAAAAAACCCGGATATGACAACATAAGATCGGAGACTTTAAGAAAAATATCTGATGAGGTGAAAATACCCACTTGATAAATTGTTGTTTTAGGGAGGGATACTTTCCGAAGAGACTGAAGATTGGAGTTGCGAAACCTCTGTACAAGAGTAGAAATGAGCTGGAAATGAAGAACTATAGACCGATATCTCTATTATCCAGTATCGCTAAAATCATGGAAAAAATATTGAAGAAGAGAAGAGCAGAATTTTGTGACAAATATAAGATTGTTTCACAGCGACACTTGCGCTCTATTACTTAACGTCTCACATCTATGGTTCGATGGACAAGTGCAGACCATCCTTGCATTTTTTTTGATCTCTCTAAAGCTTTTGATACTGTCTCTCACGAAAGACTACTAAAGAAATTAGACAACTATGGTTTGAGAGGAAAAGTATATGCCTTACTTGAGAGTTATTTGACTAATCGAGAGCAGAGGGTGGACATCGATGGTGAGCTGAGTGAACCCATGTATGTGACCTATGGTATTCCACAGGGTACTATACTCGGACCACTGTTATTTCCACTATATATTAACAGCTTATTGAATCTCAGAATAAAGGACAAAATTCTTAGTTTTGCTGACGATATTGCACTACTTTGTGAATCTGACTCTTGGGAAATATTGAAAGCAGAAACTGAGGCCGATATTAGAATTCTAGAAAACTGGTTCAGTTACAACATGCTAACCCTGAACCTGGAAAAAACGAGGTACTTGCCCTTTTCCTTATACTCTAGTGGACTGCCGTCTATGGGGCCTTTGGCAACCGGAACTTTTTCTTGTATCCTGGAAGCAGAATCAGTCAAGTATTTGGGTGTGATCATTGATCGATATATGAGGTGGGACCTAAAAATAAAAAATTTGGTTAATAAATTAAGAGGTGTGCTATATAAGATAAAATATTTGCAGGATTACCTTGATTTGAAACATCTCAATCTGCTGTACTTTGTACTTTGGTCCAGTCGCAGATAACTTATAGAATTGTGGGCTGGGAGGCTGTTAGTGATGCTTACCTAGAGGAATTGAGCGTTGTTCAGAGGTGGATTTTTCGAATAGTTTATAATAAACTCATTTTTTCTAATGATAGATTACATGACGACTCCGAAATACTCTATGTGAGACAACTATTTTGTTTGAGTATGCTGATGAATATAAAAAATCCATAATACATTTTAAGTCCATTGTACACCTCCACAACACCAGAGCCAAAATGAGCTCCTTGACCGTACCAAGATGTGAAAAAACTATGGGACAGCGCCACTGTGACTATCTTGCGCCGAAACTCATCAATCAGCTTCCTGTTAACATCTTAAAGATAAACAATGTCGGTTTATACAAAAAGAAATGTAAAAATTCGGTCCTACGGAAGGAAAGGACTACATGACTTCATTAACCTGAGGTAGGTGTGTAGGATGAATGGGAAAAAATAGAAGGAAAAAAAAAGAGAGGAAAAAAAAAGATTGTATAGACAAATAAAAATAATATTCAAAATATAATGAATTTTTAAATTGAAAAAAATAGGAGAAAAAATAAATGAAAAAAAAAATTATAATAAAAAAAAATTATAAATAAAAAAAATTAAAAGAAAAATAACAAAAAAATCTTTTTTAATTTGTAGGTGAATTAGGTATTTCAGTTTGGTCCACTTTGTTCACTCATCATCGGGGGCAATTTTTTCTCGATATGACACCACGTACAAGCGATGGCTAGCCGAAGCTTCTGTGGTATTGTCTATTTGTTCACATATATATATATATATATATATGGATATGCATACTGCTCTCTTTCAACTTTTTGTAAATGGTTTTATGGTGAATAAATATTATTATTATTATTATTCTTATCTCACTTATAGTTCTTTTGTCGTTATCAGTTTCGTATGCAAGAATCTTCGTATTTTTGAAATCTGGGTTGTGATTATCTGTTATTATATGTTTGTTTAGTGCTGTGGTCAAGGTTTTCATGTATTTGTGCCCATTTATGCTGTTTAATAGTTGTGATGTCATGCCTATATACCTTCTCATAACCGTTGCATGGTATAATATATATTAAATTTGATTTTTTAATAGTTGAAATTTCACTTCTCAATATAGTAAACAATGTCTTCAGCGTATTATTTGTTTTATGGCTTATTTGCAAATTATGTACTATCAGAATATTACCTCTATTTTCAGATAAGTATTATTCATAACGAATCGAGATGTATTTGTGTTCTTAAATTTCTTTCTTGTTTCCCGTCTTGTTGCAAAACCTGTGCGTTCTTTGTTTAATAATCTTGTTAACTAGATTTATCGGGTAGTTAGTTTTGGTTAAGATTCTCCCAACTTCCTTTAGTGTTTCTCTTCGTAAACATGGGAATCTAGGAAATTGATTTGGTTATTATTTTCTTTTTTATTGTAAATTGTATCTTATCATGCAAACTATTGACCTCACTTAAGATTTCAGCCGTCTTGCCTTAGGGAACATTCATAATGCAATCGTCTACGTATCTTCTGTAAAATGATAATTCAGCTTTCGATTTCTCGATTATAAGTTCTTCCACCAATTCCATCACCAGTTGTGCAACAGGGCTTGAGATTGGTGAGCCCATGGCTCATCCATCTATTTGTTGGTAAAATTACTTTTGTATTGAAAATAATTTGAAGACATTGTCAGTTCGATCGCATTGATAAATTCCGCATTAGATAAAGAAGGCATTCCTGTAGTTCGGACTATTTCCTGCTCAATACATCCTTTACAAGTTGGCTAGAAGTATTATTATACTGGAAAACTACATCTTAGGAAATTAATATATGATTATCAGGTATCGTTATTGTGTTGACAATTTCTTTGAATAAAAAATTATCCTTTAAGTAAAACTCGTTTTTTCCTATTCTTTCAGATTTGCTGTTAGTTATAGAATGGGAATTGAACACAATAAACTATTGGTCTTAGTGGAGTCAGGTAAACCGTAAATGTTGCGAGATGTAGCATTATTTGTTTTAAACAGTTTTTCTGCGTCAAACGATAAATAATTTTTTTCTGCCATTTTTTTATCAGTTTGTTTTTTTGCAACTAGTGTTTATTAGTTGGATCTTGTTTGAGTTATTTTTAGACTTCGGCATCCTCTAAGATTTGCAAAATTTTCTTTTCGTAATCAACTATATTCATAATAACAGTTTTATTGCTTTTATCAGGTTTTAAAACGACGAGTTGAGGACTAGCTTGAAGAAATGTTTTGGTGTTATCGATATTTTTCACTATTACTCATTAGTTTGTGAATATGGTTTTCATTGTTTTTGATTTTTTCTTTATGGCAAATTACAGCTTTAATGACTTTAGTTCTTATTTCGTTTTTGTCGTCTTCGCATGAACTTTTTAAATTGAGTTCAATATTGGCGGTTATATCAATAACGGGAATTTTCCCTACCTTTGTGATTGATAAAGCTAAATTTTCACCATAGGCCAACACAAACAATTCGACATATCTACAGATTTTTCATTTTTTCGTTCTTTCCTCATGAGATTATTGATTATATTCATGTCATGTCTTTTCATATTTATGATAGATTGGGCCGTTGCTTGGTAGAAATCAGTTGTAATTGTCATTATAAAATAAAACACTTGTTTACATTTTCTACTTTATTTTTGGTATTGACGTACGTTTCGTCTTTGCTAGAAAGACTTCATCAGAATACGAAGTAACAGTTGTTGTACAATGAATTTATAAGATTTTTTACAGAAGGTGTACATGTGTTTTTAATTGTTCGTCGGGTTGGTTTTCTCAAAGAATATTCCCTTCAGAATCGTGTTCACTCGATCCCTTGTAAATATTGAATAGAGGGGTGTAATAAAAATCTATTTGTTCATTTACTAGGTTATTGCTGTTTTTATGTTTATTTATTTCGTAAATTTCCCATAAGTTCAATTTTAGACCTCTATTTTCAACATGTAGAATTTCTTTTTCTTTTGTGAAAGAATGGTTATTTTCAAGAAGGTGTTTAGCATAATGTGAATCTTTTTTATTTTTATCGAAACTTCTTTTATGTTCTGTTAGGCGTGTACCGAAATTTCTACCTGTTCTACCAATATAAATCTTTGGGCAATCTGGGCAAGTGAGTTTGTATACACCTGATAATTGAAGTTTATCCATACTGTTTTTATTGTTTTTGATGTATTTGCTAATAGGATTGTTTGTCTTGAAAGAGACTTTAATATTTTCTTTTTTGAGTAGGTTTTTTAGTTGAATACTAATGTTTACGAGATATGTGAGGCTAACGTATTTGTGTTCAGATAGATCAGATGGTACTGGATAAATTTCTTTTATTGTGTTTTTGTGTATACGTTGGTTAATTAAATTATCTATTAGAGATGTATTATATCCAATGGATATAATACATCTTTGGCGTGGTTTTTTCGGTTTCGGCTCATTTTTTGCCACCCATTCCGATGATTGCTGGCTTGTTTGCATATCGTACTCGTAGACCCAGGTCTCATCACCAGTTATAATGCGTTCCATGAATGTAGAATCGGAATTACAGCGATCCAGCATGTCTGAAGCAACCTGTTCGCGATGACGTTTTTGAAGAAAATTCAGGTCTTTCGGTACGAGTCGTGCGGCCACCTTTCTCATGCCCAAAATATCAATCAAAATCATACGTGCGGACTCGTGGGATATCTTAAGATCATGTGCTATCTCTCTCAAGCTGGTACGACGGTTTTCCAGCACCCTTTCCTTAATTTTATCGACGTTATCTTCGATCGAAGCCGTCGATGGGCGACCACTTCACGACCGTCCTTGAAGGCTCTGTACCACTGATATGCACGAGTTTTCGATAGGGCATTATCACCAAAGGCCTTTTGCAACATTTTCAATGCATCAGCACACGAAAATTCATTTGCAACACAAAACTTTAAACAAATTCTTTGCTCAACGTAATCACCCATTGTAAAAATCGGCACGCACTCTGACATCGACTGACTTAATCAGCTGTTGCAAACACACTAGTTGACAGATCCCGCTCAAGCTTGGCATAGTAATTAAGGACAGTGGTACCAACCTAGGAAAAAAAGTTTTTACCTGCCTCATTGCCCCGCCAGATTTAAATCGATAATTCCCGGTACTTTCTTGACAGAATGTATATATATATATATATATATATATATATATATATATATATATATATATATATATATATATAGTATAGTAAATCGTATGGTGAAAGTTATATAACCACGAATATTTTAACAAAAAAGAAATATTTGTACTTTGATTTGTATGCTCATGGTTCAAATGATGTCGAAGAGAGGTACGAATTACACAACTGATTAAATGTAAATAATTATCTTTTACAACAAATTTCTGATAAAATCTTCTGGAAATATCTCTCTAAATCGACTTATGAAATGTTGATACACCTGGAAATTAATTTTATCTGAAACGACTTCATTTGCTCCACATCCACGTTGACTCGAGATGGGAAGAAGTTTTGCAATTAAAATTCAATCGAATTAAAATTGTAGAACTGTAATGAATACTCTGCTTTCACTGAAAATGAGGCCAGTATTAGGACATTCTTGAAAATTTTTTATCAACAGCTGATATGGAAAAATAATATCTGATTCGTACCGAAATATCTTCAGCCATTTTGGAATTACTCCAAAACATATGTATTCTTCCAACTTCAAGGGTTAGGAACCGTATTTACAGGAAACTTGGTCTTATTTATTTTTATTTAATACTACCCTATCAGTTACACCTACTCTGGGACACCCTGTACAGATGAATTTCCTAAACTGTCAAATGTTTACATGATGAAAATCTATATTAAATAAGGTTTTTCTGATATTCACAAATTTTTATTGTTATTATTATATTATACAATAACTGTTGGCTAACACAGTAGTATCCTCAGGAAGGTGGTATCCTACATTTTTGAATAAAAAAATTTGGTTTTGAAATCGGCTTCTACTTATATTAGAGTAAGTACAACAATTTTTCATTCAGTACTAAAACACAGAAATGGGGGTCTCTGGAAATTCCGATTCATCTGAATATATTTAACAGGGCTGAATTATTTAGGTCTAATTTTGTCATAACTTTCCCTATTTTATTGTATTTATTCGTCTCATAATTGTAAAAAATAGGGTTATTTTCTGAGAGGTATCAAGCGTTTAAAGGAAATTTTCGGTTTGTTCGTTTATTGTCAAATTGCAAGAAATTGTCCGAATAATTAATAAAATATTCTTCTTTATGCAAATGAATAAAAAATAGGAAAATAATTTGAACCATACAGCACCTAAAAGAGTTCAATACAGTGTCAAGATGAAACAGGTTTAAAAAGAAGATTGACAAGTTCCTTCACCGATGAAAAGTCGGAAAAAATTGAAGCAACTTTTTCCGCATTTCCAAAGCCTTAGGATAACTTCACGGACGTCACGCTTTGAATTATTAGAACGAGCACCACAATTAGTTTCACCGATATGTTTTCCGTCTGGCAAGACAACTTAATTGAATTCTGGCGACAGTGCTTCGGAGAAGAGATACTAGAAATTTCAATTGTGCTATCCTATTCTCTTAGTATGTAACATTTTTTAATGCTATTTTGGTGACTAAAATTTTACATTTGCAGAGAAATGCTCAGCAATATTTCATTCTGAAAATTTATTCAACAGGTGGGAGTGTCCAGATCACCTCCACTAAAGGAATCGGACTCAGTTCCAAATTCAAGTCCAGAACACGAAGGAAAAGAAACGGAAGTGGATCTTCTTGTCTCACATAATAGATCTAATCAGTCCATTGGATTTTCCGGGAAGTTGAAGAAATTCTTAACAAGATGTTGTGGGAACTTACAGTTCAAAAACGTTCAGGTAATTAATTAATTCCGATAGTCCCCAATACTCCCAAACATTTCACAAACGAATAAGTCTTTCGTCTTGATAGAAAAGAGCTTTTTATAGGAAAGAAATTTCGAATTAAACACTGCACGTCGAATGCCTCAGATGTTCTATTTAATATAATACGCTGATAAAGGTAGACGAAAAAATGGACACGCTGCAAGTTGTGAAGTGTAGTATATTCTCATGCCGTCGGTGGAAGTGAAAACCTTAAACCACTATCTCAATTCAATATAAAATAATTTAAGTAAATTTCGGAATAAAGTGTCAAAAATTGCTATTAATATATAAAATTGATTTTTCATAATTTTATTTAAACTAGAAATTTGGAATAACTCTATGCTGCATCTTTGATTTTTGGTGTTTACTTTTTTTTCGGTGTTCTACAAATCGAGAAAGTGTAACATATATCGGTATAAAAATTCTAAACATAAACAAGGCCGATAAGATTTTGTTGGTCACTGGGGCATAATTGCGGACATATGCACGTTTCAGACTTGTCGGTTCTAATCAGTGCAATGCGAAGCCAACGAGTGTAATTTTGAATATCAAAACAGATTTAATCTGTTAGTCTTCTACAATTTGAATTTCAAAAAAAATTTTATTCAATAAACTTTTAGAATTAAATTAATGTCTACAATAAGCACCAATAAGCACCGCTTATATTTAATAGACGTATATAATCAAAACTCAATATATTATACAATGTCAAATGGAATAAATAAACCATCCAATATAAACAAGGCAATTAAAATTAATGAATAAATATTTGAAGGAGACAAAATTTTGTTTCTGATCTTACCATAGTGAAACCAATTCCTTTTCAAAAACATAAAACACAACTTGAGGATTTCTCAAAAATATAATTTATTTGAAATATTTAATATATTTAAATATTCAAATAATTTAATTCAAAAATCTCTCAAAACATGTAATAAATCTTCGAAAAACAATTAGAATACGGATAATCTCTTCATCGGCCCTAGATAACATTTAAATATCAAAATCAACTAACCATCACTATATCATACCTTAGAACTTGTTCAAAGAGACTAACTTTAAAAAACCGTGTAGTCAGTTCGTTACAAAATCACAGAAAACTGTAAGGCATTATGGAATGTCAATAGTGTGAAGAAGACCATAGAATGACTTACAGTTTTCTGTGATTTTGTGTTCTAAGGTATGATATAGTGATGGTTAGTTGATTTTGATATTTAAATGTTATCTAGGGCCGATGAAGAGATTATCCGTATTCTAATTGTATTTTGAAGATATATTACATGTTTTGAGAGATTTTTGAATTAACTTCTTTGAATATTTAAATATATTAAATATTTCAAATAAATTATATTTTTGAGAAATCCTTAAGTTGTGTTTTATGTTTTTGAAAAGGAATTGGTTTCACTATGGTAATATCAGAAACAAAATTTTGTTTCCTTCAAATATTTATTTATTAATTTCAATTGCCTTTTTTATATTGGTTGGTTTATTCATTCCATTTGACATTGTATATTGAGTTTTGAATATATACGTCTATTAAATATAAGCGGTGCTTATTGTAGACATTAATTTAATTCTAAAAGTTTTTTGAATAAAATTTTTTTTGAAATTAAAAATGTAGAAGACTACCAGATTAAATCTCTTTCGATATTCAAATTTTGTTATATTTCTTCTATCAAGTAAAAAGCCTTTTTCTATTTTATTTTATACATAATATATGATTATATTTAGACTTGAATAATTCTCAATATGGAATGTCAATGGTGTGAAGAAGACCTTAGTTTTCTGTAATTTTGTGACGAACTGACTACCTGTTTTTTTAAAGTAAGTCTCTTTGAACAAGTTCACGTGTTAAGTTCTAAGGTATGATATAGTGATGGTTAGTTGATTTTGATATGTTATCTAGGGCCGATGAAGAGATTATCCGTATTCTAATTGTTTTTTGAAGATATATTACATGTTTTGAGAGATTTTTGAATTAACTTATTTGAATATTTGAATATATTAAATATTTCAAATGAATTATATTTCTGCCTTTTTTATATTGGTTGGTGTATTTATTCCATTTGACATTGTATATTGAGTTTTGAATATATACGTCTATTAAATATAAGCGGTGCTCATTGTAGACATTGATTTAATTCTAAAAGTTTTTTGAATAAAAATTTTTTTGAAATTAAAATTGTAGAAGACTAACAGATTAAATCTGTTTTGATATTCAAATTTTGTTATATTTCTTCTATCAAGTAAAAAGCCTTTTTCTATTTTATGAGTGTAAATCTGTCATTCCACTATACACAGAAACACCGAAGTATTAATCATACACTAGTGGCATCTAGTGTATGCAAATATACATAAAAACACATACCTTTGCCACATAAGTCAAGTAAAGAAATGTAAAAAAATGAGTCAACACACCGAAAGCTGGTAAAGGGAGTTTCATTATTCGTAAAAGACGCAACAATCTGCTACTCGGTTATTAATGTAATACGATTTAACAATGATTGTAATGTCAAAATCCATAACATTAACCATCTTAATTTCGGAAATTGAGATCATAAAAATAATTTTTGACCTTTAACAAAATACTATTATATATAATAAAATTAAAGAGAAGGGGTTTTTTGAAAACAACTATTAAATTAATTAATAATGGATTTTTGTATCAATCAGTTTGCCCGCATTCTATTCATTTTTGTCCAGCCTAATTATTTTGCGATTTACTTCCATTCAGCATGGAATTTTTGCTATCTTTCGAGTTTTAAGCACTTAGGAAATTAAATATTCCAAAACATAATTTTCAGATAATTGAATATTTTGATCCCTTAGCTAATACCTACTTCTTCGTTTTCAAACCTAGAGTATTTTTATTGAAAAACTGTTTTCGCTAGAGTGATTGAATTATCTTTATGTTTGTAGTTCATAGTTGATATGATTATTATTTGATTCAGGTTCATTCGATGCAATGCTGCTGAAAAAATTATTTTCAACTGAAATTCCAAAATTTGTGTATTTGAACGAAGTAATACGGAGCAAATTATTTAAAACTTGCTATTTTGAAATTGTTTTGTTGTGCAAAATTGATTAGTCAGAGATTAACAGGACCGTATTCACAACGATTCGAAGTATACTCGATATTTAGTGCTAGATAAAATGTTGATACGAAGTATGACAGTCAATAGGCTTGTTTGATAGATTATTCAATATGGTTTATAAGCGTTAATCTGCATGTACAGGGTGTTTTATCAGGTATAATATAAAAAATATAATTTTGTTAAATTCTTGATTGTTTCGGTCTCTACTTGACGGAAATTCATCGTAAATGATTTGAAGTAAAACACTTTATTTCCGCTTATTTTTATTTTTCAACGACAATTGTTTCGTCAATTACATATTGACTTCGTCAGGTGAGTAAGCTAACTGTTATCATACTCACCTGACGAAGTCAATATGTAATTGACGAAACAATTGTCGTTGAAAAATAAAAATAAGCGGAAATAAAGTGTTTTACTTCAAATCATTTATAATTTTGTTAGTCGAGGCCTGCGCTATTGATGGTTAACTAGAAAAGAATATTGATCAACGTCCAAGACCTACTCCTTGCAATTTTCATGAAAATCAAATTAAACTTTCAAGAGTCATTCTTGTTTAAATTTTTCTTTAATTAATAGAACACCTTGTATTTAATAAACGAACATATTTAGGATATGTTTCGAACACTGATTCAGGCTATCTTGCATTTATACTGAAAGTATGTACAGTTATTAGAGCTGCGATAAAGTAGGTGCCTCATTATCCTTATCGTTTTTTAATACTGTGTGCTATTTTACTATTTATTATCGTCGTTCGTTGCAGAAAAAATTCTGATGAATTATGTTTTTGATGAGTTCTCAAACAAAAATTCATTATATAAAATTCGAATTTCTTGGGATCATTGAATGAAAATCCTAGTACCATTGCACAAACTTTCTTGAGTCGCACTTTTTGCCAGAACACAAAAAATTCATTTGAGACCTACTCATCCTTTTTTTAAATATTCACAATGAGTGATATGTGATAAAGAATGGGGCAATAAAGGCGGATGTTTTTCAGAAACTCATAAAATTTTCCATTTGAATGTTAAAGAATTATCATTTATATTTCACTTACGTCAGTTTATATGTCCTGACTATGATGAGCAATGCATCGCTGAAGCCGTTCTTGGAAATTGGCCGTCACTGTCTCTAGAATCGTTCTGAAGAGTGGGGTGATTTCCACGCGAATTACTTTCTTCAAATCATACAGAGTTCGAGGCTTATGCCCGTATGCCCGCGCCTTCAGATGTTACCACAAGTAATAATCATATTTTGACGGGTCGGTGGATCGGATCGAGAAGGCCACCGAATATCCCCAAACAGGGAAATCACACGGGAAAGTTAAGGGTAAAAATGCAGGTCGAACTGTAAAATATATCGTATCGAGTACTCAAAGGGAATTCAGCAGAATTGTTTCAAGCAGATCGATCTCGATCGCGTAGAAGAGCTTGTACGACAGTGTTCTGGGGCTCGAGCCATTCGAGCTGAGTGCTTTTTGTTCGTAAAATACCTCGTGTACGAAATGCTTGAACTCAACAGAGAATGGTATTACGTAGGGGAATACTTTGACGTATGTGTTAAAGTGGCGACGCTGAGCTATCGTGATGGACTCGTTATTTTGGATGAAGCTTCCATAACTGAATATACGGTATTTCAAAAACCATAACTGTACGTATTCAACTGACAAACAAATGATTAAAGCCTACGAACCTAGCGGTACCAGCGTCATCCTGATAGGCCCTTCGAGGGTGAAGTACTAGCTATTTAAAAAACATCTACCTTCACTTCCCTACTATGTGTCTTGCTGTAGCTCCAACCTAGACTCGTCTGTCAAAGTATGAGGTGCAAATATTTAACCAACAGCGCTCTTACCCAAAATTGTAGCCTTGATATTTGAATATTTTGAATGTTGTGAATGCTGGATTGAAAATGCAATTCAGGAAAGAATGTATAATTACTAGAAAAGTCTGTAGGATCATTTGTGTTGAATAGGATCCAATATTATACCAATTTTTTCGAATTTTCATCTAATTATTTTACAGATTCGATTTTAGGAATCCCATGGGAATAAAGCTGATGCTATTTCAATATGCTTGGTATCTTTTTCCGTATAGTTGTAAAAAAATGTCTGTTACTTAAAGAAGGATCCATTGCAACTTGTTCGAAAATTATAGCTTATTTATCTCTGTAGATAACGCAGTGTTGCTTTTTAGGTTTTTATTAGTAAGGGATCCAGTCTTCAGGAATTTATAGATTAAATTGATCACATATGAATAATTGGGCTTCTCGAAATTTTCGAAGTTACATAAGCGTTCTTATAGTTCTTTAAATGATAATCAAATTTATTTATTATTATTAGAGCAGTACTGTTCACCGATATGATTCGGACCTTTCAAAAATAGCCAATGAATAACAAAATAATGAATGATAATATTTTTCCTGCTTAGACTAATCTGACGAATACAAAATGAAGAATATGTATGGAATCTTAAGCAAACATATGATCTTATTAAAATCTACATTGTTTTCTTATAGAATCAACAGCTTTCTGAAACTGCTCCCGTCGTTTCCTTGGTATATTGCAGCAGTTATGTATTTATTCGATACTCTAAATAAACCATATCCTTAAAATCACTCCAAAGGAAGAAGCCTAGGGGTGTAAGATCAGGACTTCCAGCAGGCGATCATATCTGTCCGATTCTTCCTATCCAGCACCAGACGATCAACTAGATAATTGGATGAAAGTAACAAAACTGATAATGAAATTCTAAAAAGGAATCGTCTTCAGTCATTCCACCTTCCCCTCTAAATCTGTTAGAACCAGATTATGAATGCAGATTTCAATTTTTTAGATGGTACCTAAATCAACTAGGTACTTGAGGACATAACCAAATATTTTGAACGAGTTGGACGCACTGAAATATTTAATCTCCACAATTCACATGATGCGCCCATAACAATCTACTCCCAAATGTTAGGACTCATCACCAATAGGAGTTCGGGGTGAATATATGGCTAGCCATCAAAAGATATGAAATTTTTGGGCCGATAATAATTCCAGAACTTTTAAATTCTGCCATTTTCAGAAATCTTTCGGAAATTGAAAATTTTGATTTATTAGAGGACATGTCTCTGAAGCAACGGGTACAAATTCAGTTCCAAATGGTCGGTTGTCTAGCACACAGTAGTAAAATAAGTCACAAAATGGATGAAAGTTCATTTTGAAGGAAAAAGGATAGGAAGATTCAGACCGATCAGATGGCCTTCTCGAAGTCCTGACCTCACACCACTAGACTTCTTTCTTTGGGGTGTTTTAAAAGATATGGTGTATACTACCCCAATTATTATTTGTCACCACCAGCTTATGGAAAGAATACATAATTGCTGCAATATGCTAAGACAACAACGAAGGCAGTTGCGAAGAGCTGTGGATTCTATCCGAAAACGAGGGAGACTTCACTTAAAGATGGTGGCAGGCATTTTCATAATATTTGGTAGTAAGTTTTAAACTTGTATGAATAATAAAGAATGTGGTAAATATTAATTCTTCCTTCCTTGTAATTTCACAGTTTCACATCTATTATTCAATGAAAATGAAGATTTAATAGAGCTTCAAAATTAATATCTGGAGCAGGTATTCCTTTTTCTTTCAATTATGTCTTCATCAATAGCCATTTTCAAAAAGTTCAGAATATCTGGGTCAAATCGGCAATAAACGAGTCACATGGACACTAGCGATTCAGTCAAAAACTAAAACCAATCTGAAATTAAAAAGTAAGAGCACTGTTTATATTGCAGCTCAAATTTCCCATAAGCGACCGTATATTTAGCTTTCAAGCGAAGAGTTAAACGGCGAATGGTAGGGCTGGTCGTAGGTCGTGCAGAATATCATTGTTACTCAACTTAGGTGACGATAAGTAAACGTACTGTCATATTGAATAACTTACTGGTGAAGGGACTAAAATAACCTACAAACAAAAGATTTTAGACTATTTTGCAAAGATCCTTTCAATATCGACTAACTTAAATTTTTTACTGTTTTCCAGAAAAATTAACCATTGTGGTAAAAACAAATTCATGGTTCTGTAACTTTGTAGCATATGATTGGAAACCGCCTCTGGCTTATTTTATTTAAATGTAAAATGGTAGGTCGAGTTCAATGTCATTAGATCATGGATTAAGAGTTTCAATGCTTGTTTTATATGAAATATAATATTCAAATTATTATTCTGAATCTGTCAATTCAAAATTCAAATTCACTTAAATTTCTGAATTTAAATTTAATATTACAATACGTATTTCCAAAATTCAAACAAAAGCAAAATTCACATTCTTGAAGTTACATATTTGTGAAAGTATGTATATACAATTTGAATGACAGCCTGAAAATTTTCACAAGTTACATTTTAAACACATCTCTACTCTGGAATTTTTCTTTGTCGGTAAAGAGATGAACATTGAAGATAGTCGTCCGAATAGAAAATCTGTCTGTGATTCAGTATAAGTGTAGGCATAGAGTTACCATAGACTCAAATACATGATTGTTTCGGCCTTTACTTGACGGAAATTCATCTTGAAATTATGAATGGAAAACAATATTCTATTTCCGCTAATATTTCATTTCACAACAATTATTTCGTCATAACATTACTTCATAAAGTGGGTACTACAAGATACTGATTAAACAAAGCTCGAAAATGTCTATATATAGTACAGGTTGTATAACAAAAAATACTTCCTTCATCCCCTCTATTTTCTCTTATACAACCTGTGCTATAAATAGACATTTTCGAGCTTTGTTTGATCAGTATCTACAAGTATTCACCTGATGAAATCATGGTATGACGAAACAATTGTTGTGAAATAGAATATTAGCGGAAATGAAATATTGTTTTTTTTTCCACATTTTACCGTAGAGTTATTGTTCCTATAATAATCCTTATGGTTCTATGAGGGTAAAGCTCGGTCATATCAAATTTCAAATATAAGTTCTTCCAGACTTTTGGGATATCTTGAGAGCAAAGTTGGAGTTTTCGAGTACTTTTAGTTCGTCAAGATAATGTGTTGAAATCTTCCATTAGAAATGATGAGTGCCGATTGTTCAGGTCTCATCTTAGTAGGAGAGAAATTTTCTAGTCAGACAGCTCCTCCATTTCACTGTTGCGTTAAGAATTAACAGTGGTGTGCTAAAGATGGCGTAAGGCCACAGTAATGAAATCTAACCAGAACACATTTTAATTCCTAATTCGAACAAGCTATATAAGGTTTCTGAGGTATCTGGACAGAAGATCTAGGAGTCTCAGGATATTCTCATCATCGTATCTACATATTCTCGTACACCTGAGCGTTTACAGATTAATGAAATCTGAAAGAATAATTGTCACAATCTAGGTTACTTCAAGTTCACTCGAAGATTTTCCTGCACGCTTGTTATTTATTGAAGAGGACCTAGTTCTTTAGCTGCCGAGCCTCGACTCTCGAGTGAGATTCGAACATTTGAATTCGATATAGAATGGAAATAACTTTATTCGGAATGTTCGCTCTGAAGTAATCATTCTGTTCTTCAGAGTGCTCAAGAACGATGTTGTCGAATACGTTGAAGTGTTCGATTCTACAAATCGCTAGTGACACTACTGAAACTATTAGTGTTCACCTGCGACAAGCGTTCATTTTGAGAAAAAAATAAAAATTGCACCTTGCTCATACTGTAGGCCTATGATTTGAGAAAATATTTCTGTTATGAGAACTTGATATTTATATTGTCAGTGAATACTTAACTTTGAATAAATCTCAATTTTGTAGTATGCAAACACTTCAGCACTTTGTAAAGGTAAATATCTCAGGGTTTAGTGTCTGACGGAAACTTCGCTGAGTTGAAAGAATTATATTTGAGAAATATATTATTTCAATGATGTAAAATCAAAATTGGGGTTCGAAATGAAAAAAATTGCTGATTGGGCACTCACCCAGATAGAAATTCAGCTGATCACTGAAGTTTGGGCTCTATGATATTGTCCAGTATATTGGCCACCACGGTCTCCGGACTTTAATCCGTTACATTTTCTCGTATGAAAACACCCAAAGGACTTTATTTCGGTGATATTTGAAAACGAGAACCAGATATTGGATTCACGGCCAGCATCTGTATCTTCCCTGCCACAATTGAAGCAGTTCGTCAGAATGCATCAGAACGCCATAAATGCCATCAAAGCATTGCCTTTATGAGACCTGGCTGACTACCTTTTATTCTCCCTGGCTTTGCGCAACCTTAACGTTTCATCTCGCCAGTTGTTCGAGAGGCAGTTATCCTCTGATGATTTTCCTAATCTCGCTCAATTACTCGAGTTTGACAATCGCCAGTTGCGAGTGTTGGAGAGCACTTCTGGTTCTTCATCCCGTGCGTCTGTTCCGAAGAAGTCATTAAGACTTCAATCACCAGCGGGCTCAGCTTCTCTCCCTTCATCGTCTATACCTTCAGCCTCTGGGCCGTCTTCTTGCCGTCCTGCTTACGCTGGTGCACGCCATGTGAGTTTTGCTCAGTTTCGCCAGTGCCGTGAATTCAAGGCCATGAACATTCATCAGCGGCAAGCTTTTGTGGTTGAGAGGCAATTATGCAGAAATTGTATGTTGGCTTTCCATGGCACTGCCGAGTGCGGTCCTAATCAGCGTTGTCACACATGCGGGGGACGACACCATACGATTCTCCACCTGTCTTCTGCTGCCACTGTGGCCCCTTCCGTTTCCCACTCGGAGAAGGAATTCCCTTCAACGGACCAACGTCCCTCTTCATCGCTTGTCTCATCAGAGCCTCCAACCCGTGCTTTCACCTCTTGGCGTACCTCATTAAGAAGTAAATTAACCGGGAGCCTGTTGAGTAAGACCCTTGGGGCAGCAGACTTATCAATTTCTCGTGCTTCGCCACCTTCATCGTCTCTTCACTCTTGCTCCTCCTCTGGAAATGGTTCCGAGTGACTGCGAGTGTGGTCATCTTGCAGTCGTCTGATCCGGCCGAATAAACATTGGTCTTCTTCATCTTCTCGTCTGTCCTCTTCTAGTCATCTGTTTTCATCTCCGCGGTCTTCTTTGCGTCAGACAAATAATCCTGACTTCCTCACGCCCATCGCTTGGATCCGTTTAGACAACCGGCGGAATGTCATGTCGGCCGTGCTCTTCTGGATTCAGGCTGCCAACATACCCTCCTTAACCGAGAATGGGCTTCCAAGCTTCGTCTGCGCATCCATTCGAGACCTATTCAACTTCGCACCTTAAGTAACGCGGATCAGTTTCGCATACGTCACCCTATGTCAACAAGGAGATCCTCTCAATCTTATCATCAAGGCCTACGTTATTGACAGCCACATAGATTCCCTTCCTGTCCAAGCGTTCAATGGCCGGTGGCCTGAGTTTCAGCAACTCATCCTAGCTGATCCATTCTTCTATCTTCCTTGTACCATTGGGATGTTGATTGGCTCGGATGTACTCCCTCATCTTATTCTTCCTGGCACGTTGCGCCCATCATCTGAGCTTCCAGGCCAATTGTCTACCACTTTAGGTTGGGTACTCTATAGGCCGCACGCCCGCCATGGCAAGAAGACCAAACACGTTTCCTTCTCACCTGCCGCTTGCAATGGTCGAGCTCGATGTCTTCAGAGTATTCATCAGGCCTCACGTCCAACCAGCTCTCCATTATCTTCTGCAGAGTCATCTTCTGGTGCATCTCCCCAAAGATTACCATTCAATACGATAAGTCATCCTGCCGTCACTGATCTCTAAACTGTTTCTCTGAGTTCTTCGCAGCACTCAGACCAGGAACTGGTCCGACTCGTTCGGCGCTTTTGGGAACTCGATAAGGTACCTGACGTGCTTCCCTTGAGCCCGGCTAAAAAGGAGTGTCAGGTTCTGCATCTTGATGATGTTAGCCGTAATTCCACTGGAGATACACTTTTGGTCTGCCTTGTCATTTTATCGTATGGGCACTTCCGTCAATGTGGCGACTTGGCAGTTTATTCGTTTGGAACATCGTCTAGGGAATATTCCTGATCTTCGTGTCGCCTATCATAATTTCATGCAAGATTATCTCGAGAATGGCCACATGGAATTGGTTCCTGAATAATCTGATTGTCCTAGATACGAACCATATTTTATTCCTCAACATAAGGTACATCATCCAGATTATCCTCCTACTAAAATTCGAGTAGTCTTCAATGCCTCTTGCATTTCCCCTACTGGAAAATCTCTCAACGATCTTCTGCTTACCGGCCAAAAGCTCTAAGCGGACATTTCCACCTTTCTGATTCATTTTCGTCTACATCGATTTATCTTCACTGCCGATATCAGACAGATGTATCGACAAATCCTGATATGGCCTGAGCAAAGGGATTATCAACGCAAAGTCTGGCGTTTCACCAAACAGGAACCTATGGAGTTTCTTCTGCTCCTTACTTAGCACTTAGGACTCTTCGGTTGACGGACCCAAATTCCCTGCTGTAAGGAAAGTCCTGCTGCATGAGATTTATGTCGATGACATCTTAAATGACTGTTCATCCAAGTCTGAAGCTCTTGAATTGCGACTGCAAGTTCAAGATCTGCTCATGGCGGGTGGTTTTGAGCTGCGCAAATGAACTACTCATCATCTTTCTCTGCTAGACGGTATTCCATCTGATAATCTTAGAGAATCCTTCTCTATTGACCCCATTCTTCTTGACCGCGAACCGAGTCTCAAGATTCTGCGACTTGGTTGGAATCCTACCTCTGATCACTTTCTACTTCATCTGGAATGAGACCAATCTCTCTTGAATGCAGATTGCATCTCAGCTTCCTACTTTGGCAAAGCTTCACATACCACGATTCATCCCTGCCGTTTCTTCATCTGTTCATAGGTTGATCGGTTTCTGTGATGCTTCTGAATCGTGTTACGCCGCGGTCGTTTATCTTCGCTCTTCTGCATTATCTGGTTAGTTTCATGTGTCTCTCCTAGGAGCAAAATCCAGTATTGACTGTGACTCTGCCTCGTTTTGAACTGTGCGGTGTCCATCTTCTCGCAAAACTCATGCATTATCTGTCCACTCACGTATTGCAGCATCTCAGTGCTCGCTTTTTGCGATTCTTCCGTTGCTTTGTCGTGGATCTGTGGTGTAACTCACAGGTAGAAGGCATCTGTTGGCAATCGAGTTGCTGAAATACAGGATCTGATGCCTTCGGCTTGATGGAGGCATGTGGTGCCTGAAGACAATCCAGCTGAGTGTGCCTTTCGAGGATTGATTCCTGCTGACATTCATCATCATCTATTGTGGTGACGTAGTTCTTGGTTGTCTCTCGACTCGTCTTCGTGGTCTCTTTGCTCTGTTGATTCACCTCAAATTCAGTAAGTGGAGGATGAAGCCAAGCTGATTTCCGCCTTAATATAAGCAACCATCTCCGATGAACCCACCATGATTGAACATTTCTCCTATTATCTTCGACTCAAGCGCGTAACTGTCCTGTGTCGACATTTCATACTGAACGCTCGTGGTCCATCCTTTTTTTCGCTCGGGTTTTCTGTCCTCTGTTGAGCTCCAGGAAGCAGAGATATTTTTAATACGTCTGGTTCAATCTGTTTATTCCGCTGAGGAAATGGCTGAGCTTCAGAAACCTCCTTCTCGTAATCGGCTCACCATAAAACTCTACCTTTTTCGTGACGAGCATGTACTTATACGTGTTGAAGGTCGCCTTTCAGCCTCCTCATTACCAAATCCTGCTTTTCTACCAAAGAATTATCATCTCACTCATCTGATCATCGATGATGCCCATTATTGTCTTCTGAAAGCCTTTGCTTTGGTCACTCATTCGTTCATTCGTCGTCGGTTTTGGATTCTGAATGGACGTACTGTAGTCCGTAATCGTCTACGCAAACGTAACCGATGCTTCTCCTGCAAACCACGGTCTCTGATACAGCCTAATAGGCAATCTTCAACCTGAGCGTCTATCCTCTGCTGTGGCCTTTCTTATTACTGGCATTGACTACGCCAGTCCATTTTATGTGACGAGTACACGACTACGCGGAGCCGTGAGCACCAAGGCATATTTAGTTGTCTTTATCTGATTCATTACCAAAGCGGTTCGCCTAGAGTTGGCGTCTGAGCTGTCCACCCCAGCTTTCATTACTGCTTATCGTCGTTTTTTTACACGCCGATGTCATCAGTCCGTTATCTTTACGGATTACGGGATCAACTTCTTAGGTGCACATAACTATCCTCGTGACCTTGGTCGCTTATTGTCTGCTCCACAACATCAGCAAAGTCTTTGTGATGCAGCCACGTCTTCTGGAACTAACTGGCGATTCATATCCCCTTCCGGGCCTCACTTTGGCGGCCTTTGGAAAGCCGCTGTCAAATCGGCTAAGCATCATCTCACTCGCGTTATCGGCGAGCAAATGCTCACTTATGAGGAGAGTCTCACCGTCTGCACTCAGATTGAGGCAATCCTCAGCTCTCGTCCTCTGTACCTCCCATCGTCTGACCTTCTGATTTTGAGCCCCTCACAGCAGGGCATTTTCTGATTTTCCGCTCCCTCACCGCTCCTCCTGATAACGATGTCAGCTCGGTCTCTGTCAATCGTTTGTCTCGTTGGCAACTAGTACAACGATTCCAGCAGCACTTCTGGAAGCGTGGGCGTCAGGAGTACCTGTATACCTCGCAGCAGCGTCACAAGTGGTTGCATCCATCAACTCCTATCCTTACAGGTACCGTTATCATAATTCTAGACAATCTTCCTCCTCTGAAGGTGTCTGTCGGCCGCATATCATCTGTTTTTTCGGGAACTGATTGCACAACTCATGTAGCTGATGTTGCTACTGCTTCTGGGACAATTCAACGACCAGTCGTCAAACTGTGTCCTCTTCCAACTCAATAGACTGCTCCTGGCTTCTTTCGTCTGTTCACTCCTTTCAGTTCATCTTACTGAAGGGACATTTCAGGACGGGCGGCATGTTAAGTCGTTAATGTTGGGTTGTCTAATTCAGAATCGCTGGGCGTTCCTTATTTCGTTGGCTGGTGACTTTCTGCGGCAGAAAGGTACACCGACTATTTTCAACTGTCATTTTCTCAAAAAAATTTAATGGAGTAGCACGCCTTGAAAGTTTTTGAACCGAAAACCGCATCTTCTGAAAAATCATCGCGATTGTCACATCAGTTTTCGTCCATTTGAAGTGATTTTAAATAATGTGAAATTCAACAACTTTGTGTGAATTGCCTTGAGTACATTTCCTCAGCCAGGTGATACAACAACGATAGGTGTACAGAAAGGAGGTAATCCCTTGTCTCCTCATCCCTTACCTATTTCTGCTACCACCCCGTGGTGATTCGCCTAGGTGTCTTCTTCAACCCAGTGGAGTAAGTTATTGCATTTTTACAGCTAAGTGGTTCAATGTTCACAATTTTAATCATCTGAAATTGATTCACAAACGTCTGCGAATCATTCACATGTAAAACATAATATCATTATGTTCATCATATGTTATATGGGTGTGAACAGCTCAGCGGGAGAGCATCGGGCTTGTGAACGGGAGGTCCGGGTTCGAATCCTGTTCAGGTGGAAAAGAAATTTTCTAGTTGGACGGGTGTCTGCCACAATTTTACTGTTGGGTCAAAAATTAACAGTGCTGTGACCTAAAGTGGCGCAAGATCTCAGTAGCAAAGCCTACCCAGAACACAACTGAACTCCTAACTCGCACAAGCTGAAAAAGCTTCTGAGGGATCTTCACAGAAGATCTAGGAGTATCAGGATAATAAAATAATAATATAAATATTATCCTACATATATTACTTCAATTGGGATGTGCGATCTGTTGGATTTATTGGGAATAAATAAATGAATTGATTTTAATTAGACATATGAGGGTACGCACATGAATTGTATATATAAATCTGCAACACCACCCTCAGAATTTTCAATTAACTTACTTTCGGCTCAGTAATCGCGCACAAATATATAAAATAAACCCTCCTCTTCCTTTCGTTTATCTACTTTCAGTAAATTACTGTACTCGAGCCTTCATTTTCTGAACAAATTCCATCTCTAGTTCGTTAGGTGAGTCGCAAGCTATTCATTTAGAAAATATGTACAAGTGAGAGAAAAAGGAATCCAGAAGATTATTTTCATAAATAATTAATGAAATAAAATAAGAAGGAACGGTTTTTTACTTGATAGAAGGTATTGATTTTCATATTTTATAATTAATGAATGTTAATCCCTCGAAACAAAGTTATTGAACAGAGGAGACTAGTTTAAAATTTTCCCTATTACTTTTTCATAAAGAGATTGTGTAATTGAACTGGTGTTGAATCAATTTTTCAAATATTTGGACTTCACAGTCAGTAAGGATGGAAAAGATACCACAGAAATATTAGGAGTAGAAATGAATTCGTGCGGTTTTGGTAACAGATATCGCCACCACTAGTTTATTATTGCATTGTTACATCTGCCAACACACTAATTTTGAAGTGTTATCATTTGGCTTAATTTCAATAACTGTCATTTCGCTGAAGTGTCAACAACATAGTTTCTGTGTGCTCTGAAAATGTCAACTTTTGTTCCTACTAATGTGTTTTTGCATCGTATTTTAGTGGATGTTTATGCTGACCAGGCTCTAGCTGAACGAACGTGTCAGAAGTACAAGTGGCAATTTTGATTCGAAAGAAGAAAAACGAGCCGGAGCACCAGCAAAAATTAAGAAGATGAAGAATTAGAGGCAAGGCTCGATGAAGATCCCTCACAAACTCAATATGATCTCGCAAAAACACTTGGAGTCACTCAATCATCCTTAAAGAACTGTTTAAAATCAATGGAAATGATTTGATAGGTAGAAAATTGGATGCCGCATGAACTGAAGCGAAGAGATGTCGAACGCCGTGTGAACAACTGATTCGACGATAAAAAAGGAGTTTATGCATAGAATTGTAACTGACGATGAAAAATGGGTACATTACAATAATCGAAAAAGACGGGCAACGTATGGATGCCTCATCATCAACTGTCAAGCCGAATATTCATGACGAGAAGATCATGCTATATATTTGATGTGATCAGCTGGAGTGTGGTATATTATGAACTACCAGAATCGAACAAAAGGGTCACAGGGGATATCTACCGATGACAGTTGAAGCATTTGAGCCGAGCATTGCGTGAAAAACAGCCGCAATACGCCGGCAGATAGGATCAAGTTATTGACAATGCGCGTCGCCCGTTAAAACGTTCTTAGAATCGCTCAACTGGGAAGCCGTACAGCCAAGACATTTCTCCGTTCGATTACCATCTCTTACAATCGATGCAACATGGCCCGACTGACCAGTACTTCCCCAATTACGATGACGTCAAGAAACGAATCGATGCATGAATAGCGGTGAAAGAGACGGCCTTCGCGATGGGTCAAAAGTAATGGCTTATGACGAAAAATATTTCAAACTTTGAGAATATAACCAATTTTCAACAAAGAAGCTATTTTAGACATAAATGAAGTAACAACAAATATGATTCTTTCATTCCCATAAAAATGTAAATTTCGATAGGTATTAGAAGCAGTAACCTAGCCCTGAAACTCATAGTAGGAAATTAATGACATACAAAAGTCGTTTTGGGCCAAAAGTAAGAAAAAGAGAAGAAACGTAGAGGAACTCTTTTTTTCCTATTGTTTTAATATCGTTCTCATTAAAACGATGGTGAACGTAGTGAATAACTATATCAGAACAGAGGCTTTAATCAAAACGCCCTTATAGATGTCAGCATGCTCATAGAGCAGACAGTTCAATGCTATGAACGTATCTGATTGAAATATTTTTGTTGTGATGTAAATATTCAGACTGATTGATTAAAGATGAATATACCAGAACCAATGAGTACGATAAAGATGAACAAATCTGATAGTTCCGTGTTGGCAACGTTGTGAGAAATTCTTCGTTCCTGAAATTTCTAGCACCGTAGGCGTGCAATTTCTTTTTTCAAATTCATCGAATGCAGAACAGAATATTCAATCATCAAAATTCGAATATTTTCGTTCACAAATACCAAAATTAAAATCGGATTATTGTGTTCTGAACATTCATTCATAAAATATCCAACTTCAGAACCATAACAAATTTCAAACCTTTGTGATCTAGGAAAGAAGTCATTAAATGCTTCTGATCTCTTGAAAACAAAATAGGATATTCACCAAAATTCGGGATGAACTGTCCATGTTTTAATCATCTTCGTTTCTCTGTCGTGGAGAAATAACTACATGTCACCAAAACACCACTTCTTTCTATCTATAATGAATTCATTAATGTGAACTTCTATTCTTTAATACATGAAATAGTCTAAACCATTAAAATATATTTCCAAAATTCTCCTGTATATAGTTTCCTCAAATGCACAGACTTCATGAAATATCTTTTCTTTCTTAGAAATACTGGAATAACAATAACTTGCATTGATCATTTCCCTAGTCCGAACGAGTGAGAGTCTGTGAAGTAGAAGCAGTAAATGCCGTTGAACATTATGTTTCCTAAGAGCACAAATCGAATAAGAGATGATACAAAAATGGGTGAGTTAGTACACATTCTGAAAAGTACCAAAAAATATTCGTCTTTAATTAAAGCAGTAAAATTTTTTGCACATATAATTTTCGTCGTTTATTCATAACGCTGAGATTATAACTGGAGACTATATGTAAATAGAACTCACGTAGTTTGTGTAGCTGTGCTGCAATAGTTAACTTCTTGATCGGATCCTGCTTGGTATAAATCGAAAAATGTTATCACATTATTACAAAATAATAGTTTTAATCATTCATGCATCAGTGAAAGTATTCTAATATACATGGATATATATCACAAAAATAACATATTACTCGGAAATAATCTTTTTGTCAAATGGTATTTTGCAACATCAGATTTAAGAAACTTAGTTCCATTAGCCCTTGTTGCAAGATGAGCAAAATCATCCTAAACAGTTCAACCCCCCTCCAGATGTGCTCGGTAATACGTATTGATATTTGAAAAAAACATATTTAGTATCTGCCTTGACTATGTGGTATATAATGCACTTGAGTGGAAGGAATAGTTATGGAATTGGGTCCATTTCTTCCCAGAGATGCCAGTTGTGTATAAGAAATTTCTTGTGCATCATTTTAACATAAAAGAAAAATGTTTTTTATCTTTTATTGGTAATTTTATGGAGTCTCAATTGATGAAGTACTAATATGAAGCCAATGCATATGAGATGCTTTTCGGATGACAATTGTGTTTAAAATCGTTCCCCACATTTTCCGAATTTTCTCTAGTACAGCGAGGATATTTTTATTTCGGGAAATTAAATCATGATTCCGGTCTAAATTTCTTGTGTCCTGTGTGTGCAGACTTTCAGGTGAGCTGTTCGAATTTTGTGACAGTGATGCATTACGATATTATTGATCTCATCGGGGACATCTCTTTATGACTTCTTCTTAGGGACATACGTGTTCTGGTTAATCATGCGCAACCTAGTATTAGGGTTTCCACACACTACTTGGATTTATATTTTATTCTCTGATATTGTAGCTTGTGAATTAAAAAAATATATATCTTTTCTCCTTTCTCTTTCTTTTTCTTTCGTACCGCTTTTTGTATTTCTTGCGGTTTTTTTCGTGGTCTTCCTTCGGTTTGGAGTCTCTCAACCCAAAAGAGGGAAGAGTCCTGTTTCCTGCCCTTTCCTCTATCTGAGCAACATTAATTTATAACTTGTTAGGGATTCTTCTGATGATACGGTTGCTATGAAGGAAATATACCTCAAATGTCAATCAAGTAAAGAAAATGTCTCATTCCTTGCTCACTCTTCAGCAGTCTTTACAAAAGCTGAACATTTAGATCCATCCCTTGCCAAGATTTGGGAACTAGAGGACTTGCCAAAACAGAATTGTTAGTCCATACACAAAACGTTTTGAAATGCACTTCAAAAATTCTCTGATGAATCAGGGGCAAAGGCCCCTGATGATGAAGTCATGCAAATTGATACTTCTCTATGCTCTCCGCAACATCTCTTTGTTATTTGTCTACTAACATAGCCTGTTCAATATTCTGTGCCGATGCAGACAGCTTCTCCTTGCGTTCATGGCGGACATATCCAAAATGTACCGCCAGATTAAAGTAAATCCCAACCAAACGATTTTGCAGAACATTCTTCGGCGTAATACCCCCTCTGACCCTCTACGATTAATAGAACCACCCACTGCGACATATGGAACAAAATTCGCCCCTTTCTTAAGTCCTCAAGCCTTTAGAGAATTTGTGCTTACAGGCGAAATTAAATTTTCATACGCCTCTAGTGCCCTCCTTAAGCAAACATATGTTGATGATATTCCCAATGGAAACCTTACACGTCCCATCGCCAAACTTTGTCCCTTGCCACAGTATTGTAAAATCCAGGATCCCACCACTGGTTGGATACCTTCGTTTGTTTGTTTTATTCACATGTTTGTTTCTTAAAATGCCAAATCGCCCCAAGGCATTATTTGGTGTTTTGAATGAATCCCTCCAATGTGGGCAACTAATGTTCGATTTCTTCAAAATTGAAAGAAGTATGGCATGAAAAATGGAATTTACTTCCGTCCACCAGATAAAATCGAAAATATTTGTCCTTCATATGTTTCGTAGAACGCCTAAAAACCAGAGCTATAAACGCAAATAGACCAACGGGCGTATCGGAATTCCGGGAATAATCTATCTACCCTCGAATTCGGCCTCTTCCTGGGCCCGCGCTACGTATCGAATAAAGTACCTCCTTTAGCACTCGGTGAAGACACACCGACAGAAACGCTTTAGCACTCGGTGAAGATATATCGACAACTAGTTGGCACTCGGCATACAAACACACACCACAGTCCCACTTTTTGAGCTTCGACCAAACGGTTACGCAATATTCACACATACATAAACGCACTAACAAAAAATTTAAGTTCTAGTAACGCATTCTCTTTCTCTGCTTCCGAATGAGTTCAAACTTGAGTAAATTTATTAAAAATAATAAAGACTGTACACATAAAGATGATAAATCGGGGGTTTATAAGTTAACCTGCGGTGATTGTCCTAAAGTTTACATAGGACAGACTGGAAGAACTTTCCGTCATAGAATTTGTGAACATTTAAAGAGTTTCCTCAATAATAAAAGTAATTCTTCATATTCCAACCATTTGTTAGAAACAGGACATACTTTCAACCATAACTTTGAAATTCTACATATAGAAAACAAAAGTTATGCCTTAAATCTGTTAGAATCCCTAGAGATAAATAAACATAATAAAATTAGAATATTACTCAACGAACAAATAGATTTAAATAACTCACTTCTGTTAAATATATTCAGATAAGCTGGAATTTGCAGAGACCCTTTTTTGGGTTTTAGTGCTCAATCAAAATTTATTGTACTGTTATATAAATAGCAACGGATTTCGGAAACAAGCTTCGTTATTCAAAACGTAATCTTGCCTGATGATGCTACTGTGATAGCGAAACTATTGTTGTAAACATAACAATAAAAATTTATGAAAATCAGAATAACATTATTTGTATATTATTTAATATGGATTTTCACCAAATAAGGACTGATTCAATTCAATACGAATGAGTTCATATTTGCATTCTCTTCAACTTTGATCTCCATCAAAGTATGCTTGTTCCAGAATATACATAAGAATTGATTGAGGTTAATCAATAACTACGAAAATTCATAAGGGTTTCTCGACATAGCAAGCAATGCTTTTAATCTTTTTTTCTAAAATACTCGATTTTAATGCACGATAGTATTGTTAATATGGTCTTGCAGATAAAGCCTAAATTTCTAGTTCGTTTCTATTCGATATTTTCATATTACAGACCTTTATTTTATACATCTTTTATTACAAATCACTACAATTTCCATGCATTCATGATCCGTACAGTTATAAGTTACACTTGAAACTATAAGACTTATTAAATTTCATACAACTTGTTTTGATGAATCTCACTTCAAAGTATCAACTCTCATTCAAAAAGTCCTAAAAATGCTTGAGAGTACGTCATGAATGAAGTTCAATATATGTTAATCAAACATTTAGAGAATAAAAGATAAAATAATAATGCAACATCGATTATTAACTGGACAATTTATAGGTCTCAAATCACAAATTCTGGTTTAATTTGCAATTAAATACTAGTAAGTGGATACTGACCGAAAACTCAAGTTTATCAGTACAGTCCCCCTAATTTCATTTCCAACCAACAGCAATACTAGAAAGAGAAATTAGGGTTGAAGAACTAAATAAAGAGCTCATATTCTACGCGATACAGAAAATTTCATGAGAAAAACTTATGATCTCGTTAGTGTGCGATATTGCTATAGTAGCCACCCGTAGTTCCAACTTTCAGCGCAGAGCATCATTATTTGAAAAGTTTCACAAATCCACCTATTACGAGCCTTATGAAAGATCTGAAATACTCACGTCCGTTTCATCGTGTACACAGTTATTGTGGATAAACAGCTCGGTTGTGATAGCGACCTGTTGCCAATATTCTACGTTCTGCCATACAATCCAATTATTGTAGAATTGTATTTCAGTTGCGGCAGAGACTCAAACGTACTTATTTCCGTAGACTGTTTGATAGAGCAGAGGTGAAAATTGTGTACAATGCTCTTAATTATTCAGGTAGACAATGAAGATTTGTATTACTGTCCATCAAATTATAAAACTAACTTTGATTAACATTGATATTTTTTCATCAATACGAAAATTACCCCAGTGTGTAACGAATCAGTAAAAATCAAATCAAGAAAATGAGATGTCACCTTGTCGAATTATTGAGATATTTACATGAAAATGTTTGAGTAAAAACAATGCTGTTCAAAAAAAGTTGGTTCATTATATAGAATAATGTGTAATGAGCAAATAATTTTATGTTTGCCTTGAAAATTATTTGTACAGGCCAATGAGAAGACATCATAAATTACTTTTTATCTAATGGCATGTCATAATGACAACGTTATATCACTCAATTTTGAACATAAGGAAGCTGATTATGATAATTAGTCCCATAATGAATTCATTATGGTACTAAATAGCAACATGTGATGGTGAGATCAAAAAAGTTTATTCAAAATGCATAAATATGTACAAAACTGTTTATTATAAATGGTAAAAGAGCAATTACTACAAGTTGCAATAATAATTCCAATGGACTCTGAAGTTTTTATATCAGTAGTTGATGCTAATATTTGAAACTACACATCTACTTACTCCTTTGAAAATAGTTGTCATTGTGAATCTAAAAAATGCAGTTTTTAATTTTTCGAAATTGTATTAATATAAATTTCATCAGATAAAATTTTGTATGCATATACGAATTATACACAATCATTATGCCACACGTCCTGTTATCGGACTCGGCTACTCCTCGCCCAATAACATTCACGACTTGTACCATAACGATCGTCTTTATGATTCTTATTACATAATTAACTATTATGCACTAGTATACTTATTAGGCGTAGGAGAGTATTGAAGTAAGTAAGTACATTATGAATATTATGAAAAAATTGCCACTGTAAAGTAGTATAAATATTTGTACTACTCTGTCAAGAAAGTAACGGGAATTTTCAATTAAAACAACATTTTCACATTTAATCGTCAAAATTTATTAGGTCGCCTTCAAAATAGGCTCC
Organism: Megalocaria dilatata; assembly: GCA_034642435.1. Taxonomy (NCBI): domain Eukaryota; kingdom Metazoa; phylum Arthropoda; class Insecta; order Coleoptera; family Coccinellidae; genus Megalocaria; species Megalocaria dilatata. The sequence continues at coordinate 77,130,359 of CM067855.1, read as the reverse complement.
AGTTGCTCCAATACATCTATGCCAACGGCACTTTCAATTATCGAAACATTTTTTATAGGCGCTTTCTGGGATGGACTTTAGCTCTCGCGCCGAATTTTGTTTTATGGCTTCAATCGACTCAAAACGGGTGTCACGAAGGGGCAATTTTAGTTTTGGGAAGAGGAAAAAGTCGCAGAGAGCCAAATCCGGCGAATACGGTGGTTGCTGAAGCACGTTTGTTGAGTTTTTGGCGAGAAAGTCAGTCACAATCGTAGCTCGGTGAGAAGGCGCGTTATCATCATGCAAAATCCATGAGTTGTTCGCCCACAAATTTGGCCGCTTCTTACGGATACGCTCACGCAAACGTTTCATAACCGCCAGATTTAAATCGATAATTCCCGGTACTTTCTTGACAGAATGTAAATCAAATGGAATGTTAGACAAAGATTTATGAATCTTTGTCTGAAAACTTATAATTCTAAATGTGTGGAACATCTAGTTTGATAACCTTTAAAAAGTGAACCTTTCTCAATAATTTCATTGACCAACTAACTCAAAGTTATTGAAGTGAATCAGTCTTCACTTGATGAAAATCCATATGAAATAATATCAAATAGGTTGATAAAGAGTATGAACTATGGTAATAGAAAGTTCTAGAAATTGAGACAGTGTAACATACATCTGTATTAATAATAATATTTTATATAATAATGATATTTAGTACAGATCAGCCGAATTAATTTATTTTAATATTCAAATAGGGTTATTCTGATTTTGACAATTTTTATTGTTATGTTCACAACAATTGTTTCGCTATCACAGGAGCATCATCTGGGAGGTTTATATTTTGATGATGCTATTGTGATAGAGACGCAATTGTTGCAAACATAATAAAAAAATTGTGAAAATCAGAATAACATTATTTAATTCAAAGTTTATCGGAGCCGAAGATGAATTCACACATTGAGTGATTTGGAGCTCATTCTGGAGGAAACAGGACTTTTCAAAATGAATGGAATTATGCAGATTGTTGGAAAAACTCCTTTCATTTTCCAAAGAACACTATAATTAAAATTTACGAAACGATTTGCATTTTGATGGAGCATGTTAATAGAATATTTTAGATCAGTTATAAATCATCTATAATAATCTTCATTACAAATTGAACGAATATAATTGAAACTAATAAAAAAAAAAAAACTCAAGTACCATCGTTTTTCATTATCAGTAAAGACGTTCAGTATGATGGAAATATTGTAGGAAAGTAGAAATAAGAGGTATTATCTTGAGTAGCTCGCTATGTGGGCAGCTGTCACTTTTGAAGCGGTCAACTTTGGCATTTGACAAATAAAAACCAACCGATTACTCAAAATGGAACGATAATCACTCCAACAATGCAATAAAATTCTTGAAATTCACTAGAAATACGGTGAAAATTTTGCAGTTACAGTCGTAAAATTATGCAATTTTGGGCTGTCGTAATGCACTTTCTCAGTCGGCAACAGTGAAGCTGGTGAAAAATTTTGAGCAAGTTAGTGGTGTGAAAAACCGAAACCGTGTGCGTCGCTCAGAACTGAGAATATTGCTGCTGTTGACAGTAGAGTTGCCGAAAACCCAGGTTTGTCGATTCCTAGTCGACGTTTGGAATTAGCCATTCCACAAACGACATTACACCGTATTTTGCATAAAGCCTTAATTAAGTGTTAAGGCATTTGAAGTTCAGTTAACTTAAGAACTCAAGCCGGTCGATCACCAGCAAGGTCTCATTTTTGCTGATTGGGTGCATGCATCAAAATAATCCGGATTTTCATTGAAAAATCATGTTCAGTTTTCAGTCCCATTTTCACGGAGGCTATGTTAATGAGCAAAATTGTCGTATTTGGGGGCTTGGAAAATCCGAGAATGATTGTTGAATAGCCTTTCCATCCTCAACGTGCTTCTGTTTGGAGTGGTTTTTGGGCTGGCGTTGGGATTGGACCTTACTTATTCGAAAATGAGGCTGTTGCAACGGTTACGGTGAATGGATTGATGATTAATAATTTTTAATGGCCGGAATTGGAAGATAGTGATGTGTACGACGTTTATTCTCAACTAGCGATCCCGGTTTCGCACGGCCATCGATATATATAGGAACACGGCATACCCTGCGCCCGCTGACCGCCACTTTTTAATTCTCTGATTTCTTCTAAGATATCCATTTTAATTAAACGCTGATAAAAATAGTTTTGATCTACATTAAATATACAACGTATGTAATGTATTTAATCAGATAAGTATTAATACTCTATTTTATAAAAATGTTTGGTTAACAACACAACATGTAAAAGAAAAAAGTGGTTACTGTGGATTATCCTTTGGAGACAAATATATATCATTATTTGACTTTTGGACTTTTTTATCGATCTTCATAAGTTATACAATTCTGTAGTACATTAAGTTGATCTATTTTTTAAGGTTCAGCGAGCGTTTTCGATTCAAGCGCACAAAAATATGTTTGTTACGACATCACATCAGAAATCTTTGAAAGTTTTGACTTTTCTGCACTATAATATTTATGTATTATGCATATAAATCTTCCTCTTTAAGCACTCTATCTGTTGCTGAAAATTGCATTAAAATATGTTGAATAGTTTGAAAGATCCAGCGAACAGACAGCGGAAGCGACTTCATTTCATACTAGGTAAGAAAAAACGGCGCTATAAGCACCACTCAAACAACGAAAAAATCACAATTTTGCAAAAAAAATTTCCTGGCCATGTTATTTCTCGAAGAGGTAATCACAATTGGCCACTGAGGTCTTGTGATTCACAACCTTAGTTTTTTTTTAAGGCCACGTAAAAGATAGAGTCTACGCCAATGTCCCACAATCGGTTCAAGACCTTAAAGATTAAATTCGTCAAAATTTGAATATTAAAACAAATTAATATATGTTTATCTTCTACAATTTTAATTTAAAAAATTTTATTAAAAAAACTTTCTTTCTTCTATCAAGTAAAAGGCCTTTCTATTTTATTTTATATATAATATATAATTATATCTTGGCTTCAATAAATCTCATTATACAGTGTCAATGAATTTAAGTAAGTCTTGAAAATAGCTCACACTGTTCTTTGATTCTGTTAGAGCATAGATAAATCTTGAACTATAAAGATGATCTATGTCTCGAAACATTATTCATTTACACGTGTTGAGTGGTTTGGTACAGGTTAGTTTTTTGATTTTGATATTTTGAATATATTTCAGGACTGAAGAAGGAATTGTTTTGAACTATATTTGTTTTTTGAAGATATAGTGCATGCTTTGAGAGATTTCTGAATTTACTTATTCGAATATTTAAATATATTAAATATTTCAAATAAATTATATTCTTTGGGAGGTCCTTTAAGTGTGTTCATGTTTTTAAGATGCAAATGGCGTTTTGAGGGCAAGACCAGAAACAAATTTTGTCTCCTTTAAATATTTATTTATTAATTTTAGGGACTTTCGTGTATCTTTTGGTTTATTTATTCCATTTGACATTGTATATTGAGTTTAGATTATATACGTCTATTAAATATAAGCGGTGCTTGTTTTAGACATTAATTTAATTCTAAAAGTTTTTTTAATAAAATTTTTTAAATTAAAATTGTAGAAGATAAACATATATTAATTTGTTTTAATATTCAAATTTTGTCATATTTCTTCTATCAAGTAAAAGGCCTTTCTATTTTATTTTATATATAATATATAATTATATCTTGGCTTCAATAAATCTCATTATACAGTGTCAATGAATTTAAGTAAGTCTTGAAAATAGCTCACACTGTTCTTTGATTCTGTTAGAGCATAGATAAATCTTGAACTATAAAGATGATCTATGTCTCGAAACATTATTCATTTACACGTGTTGAGTGGTTTGGTACAGGTTAGTTTTTTGATTTTGATATTTTGAATATATTTCAGGACTGAAGAAGGAATTGTTTTGAACTATATTTGTTTTTTGAAGATATAGTGCATGCTTTGAGAGATTTCTGAATTTACTTATTCGAATATTTAAATATATTAAATATTTCAAATAAATTATATTCTTTGGGAGGTCCTTTAAGTGTGTTCATGTTTTTAAGATGCAAATGGCGTTTTGAGGGCAAGACCAGAAACAAATTTTGTCTCCTTTAAATATTTATTTATTAATTTTAGGGACTTTCGTGTATCTTTTGGTTTATTTATTCCATTTGACATTGTATATTGAGTTTAGATTATATACGTCTATTAAATATAAGCGGTGCTTGTTTTAGACATTAATTTAATTCTAAAAGTTTTTTTAATAAAATTTTTTAAATTAAAATTGTAGAAGATAAACATATATTAATTTGTTTTAATATTCAAATTTTGTCATATTTCTTCTATCAAGTAAAAGGCCTTTCTATTTTATTTTATATATAATATATAATTATATCTTGGCTTCAATAAATCTCATTATACAGTGTCAATGAATTTAAGTAAGTCTTGAAAATAGCTCACACTGTTCTTTGATTCTGTTAGAGCATAGATAAATCTTGAACTATAAAGATGATCTATGTCTCGAAACATTATTCATTTACACGTGTTGAGTGGTTTGGTACAGGTTAGTTTTTTGATTTTGATATTTTGAATATATTTCAGGACTGAAGAAGGAATTGTTTTGAACTATATTTGTTTTTTGAAGATATAGTGCATGCTTTGAGAGATTTCTGAATTTACTTATTCGAATATTTAAATATATTAAATATTTCAAATAAATTATATTCTTTGGGAGGTCCTTTAAGTGTGTTCATGTTTTTAAGATGCAAATGGCGTTTTGAGGGCAAGACCAGAAACAAATTTTGTCTCCTTTAAATATTTATTTATTAATTTTAGGGACTTTCGTGTATCTTTTGGTTTATTTATTCCATTTGACATTGTATATTGAGTTTAGATTATATACGTCTATTAAATATAAGCGGTGCTTGTTTGAGACATTAATTTAATTCTAAAAGTTTTTTTAATAAAATTTTTTAAATTAAAATTGTAGAAGATAAACATATATTAATTTGTTTTAATATTCAAATTTTGTCATATTTCTTCTATCAAGTAAAAGGCCTTTCTATTTTATTTTATATATAATATATAATTATATCTTGGCTTCAATAAATCTCATTATACAGTGTCAATGAATTTAAGTAAGTCTTGAAAATAGCTCACACTGTTCTTTGATTCTGTTAGAGCATAGATAAATCTTGAACTATAAAGATGATCTATGTCTCGAAACATTATTCATTTACACGTGTTGAGTGGTTTGGTACAGGTTAGTTTTTTGATTTTGATATTTTGAATATATTTCAGGACTGAAGAAGGAATTGTTTTGAACTATATTTGTTTTTTGAAGATATAGTGCATGCTTTGAGAGATTTCTGAATTTACTTATTCGAATATTTAAATATATTAAATATTTCAAATAAATTATATTCTTTGGGAGGTCCTTTAAGTGTGTTTATGTTTTTAAGATGCAAATGGCGTTTTGAGGGCAAGACCAGAAACAAATTTTGTCTCCTTTAAATATTTATTTATTAATTTTAGGGACTTTCGTGTATCTTTTGGTTTATTTATTCCATTTGACATTGTATATTGAGTTTAGATTATATACGTCTATTAAATATAAGCGGTGCTTGTTTTAGACATTAATTTAATTCTGAAAGTTTTTTTAATAAAATTTTTTAAATTAAAATTGTAGAAGATAAACATATATTAATTTGTTTTAATATTCAAATTTTGTCATATTTCTTCTATCAAGTAAAAGGCCTTTCTATTTTATTTTATATATAATATATAATTATATCTTGGCTTCAATAAATCTCATTATACAGTGTCAATGAATTTAAGTAAGTCTTGAAAATAGCTCACACTGTTCTTTGATTCTGTTAGAGCATAGATAAATCTTGAACTATAAAGATGATCTATGTCTCGAAACATTATTCATTTACACGTGTTGAGTGGTTTGGTACAGGTAAGTTTTTTGATTTTGATATTTTGAATATATTTCAGGACTGAAGAAGGAATTGTTTTGAACTATATTTGTTTTTTGAAGATATAGTGCATGCTTTGAGAGATTTCTGAATTTACTTATTCGAATATTTAAATATATTGAATATTTCAAATAAATTATATTCTTTGGGAGGTCCTTTAAGTGTGTTCATGTTTTTAAGATGCAAATGGCGTTTTGAGGGCAAGACCAGAAACAAATTTTGTCTCCTTTAAATATTTATTTATTAATTTTAGGGACTTTCGTGTATCTTTTGGTTTATTTATTCCATTTGACATTGTATATTGAGTTTAGATTATATACGTCTATTAAATATAAGCGGTGCTTGTTTTAGACATTAATTTAATTCTAAAAGTTTTTTTTTAATAAAATTTTTTAAATTAAAATTGTAGAAGATAAACATATATTAATTTGTTTTAATATTCAAATTTTGTCATATTTCTTCTATCAAGTAAAAGGCCTTTCTATTTTATTGATTAAATTCGTGCAGTTATCGCCGTTATACAGCTACAATGTGCGAAATGGTTGGGTGATTTCGTTTTCGATTATATTTATTCCTCTTCACAATGAATTTTTTATCCATGGATTTATTACCCATATTACTATTCTACTACTAAACAACAATTTCATATCGATCGAATCTGTCATTTCGAAAATATTGGAAAAATAAGATAAAATTTCGAATTAACATAACTGCAAAATCGTTGGACTGATTATGTCCTCTAACAAACTTTTCAGGTCAATTTTTGTGAAATCTAACAATAAGTTTTCAAGTCTCTCGCTTTCCTCGTTATAAAGCTGGAGTGTTCACTGTCAGACTGGTCGGACAGAATATGTTTTGATCTTGAATTCGTCAACAGTTAATTCAAACTAGTCATTTTAGACAATTTTGGGCTCAAATTTCGAAAATTAGATTCAATAATTCAACTTTATTATAATTATAATATAAGGAACGAAACAAAATTCTGTACCCTGCAAGAATTCTGTTATTCTCTTTTGATTCTGTGTAATGAGTGTGAATTCCATATGTCTACTATATTGAAACAGTGTTTTTCTAAGACATTAATTTAATTCGAAAAGTTTTCGAATATATTTTTTTCAAATTTAAATATGTAGGAGATTGACAGAATAAAGCTGTATAATATTTAAAATTTTCCAATAAAGAAATCGTCAATACCTTCTGTTATTTCTTTTCCAACGTAGGACAAGAACTAGCACAAAATATAGAAAAGGCTCCAGTGTCAGCTCACCCTCCCAAAGAGAGACAATCCCATGCTCAGTCTTTCTCAAACTTATGGATGAGAGGGAGATCAGTGAGATTATATTATCTTTGAAAGATAATAAGATGCCTGGTGTAGACGATATTAAAGCCGAGACGTTGAAAACAATTCATAGAGAGATAGTAAAACCCCTGTTTTACATTATAAATATCATAATGGGAACTGGAATCTGCCCTGTTGAATTTAAATTTTAAAATTTAAACCTTTACATAAGAAAGGGTAGAAAACTCTATACCATCGAATTTCAGACTCTGGTCACTACTACGTTAAAATTTTCGAAAAAGTGATAAAAATTAGGCTCGAGCTGTTTATGGCGAAACATAAAGTAATTATTGATAATCAGTTCGGGTTTCGGAGCGGGAAGTCTACGGAAGAAGCCATTGCATCACTAACGCAAAAAATGTATGATGCAATTGATAACAGCCATTACTGTGTTTTTGGATCTTGAGACGGTGTTCGATACTATCGACCACCAACAGGTGGAGTCCTTGGAGGATGTGGGAATACGAGGACTGGCTCACGATTTGCTCAATTCCTATATGTATCATAGGAAACAATGTGTCAAAATTTGGATACATATGAGCGCGGATGGCTCAGTGGTAGAGCATTGGAATCGCGACCGGAACGTCCGGGTCCGAATCCTGTTCAGGTGGAAAAAAAATTTCTAGTTGGACGAGTTTCGGCCACCATTTCACTGTTTGGTAAAAAATTAACAGTGCTGTGACCTAAAGTGGTGCAAGATCGCAGTGATAAAGCCTACCCAGAACACAACTGAACTCCTAACTCGCACAAGCTGAAAAAAGCTTCTGAGAGATCTTCACAGAAGATCTATGAGTATCAGGATAATAATAATATACTAGATTTGAATTGGTTAGATGCGAAGTACCACAGGGCACGGTGCCAATTCCATTCACCTTACATATAAATATTCTACTTACCATTAGAACCTCTAGACACATCATAAGCTTCGCTGATGATACCGCTATATTGTATACATCGGGCAGTAGGGAGGATTTAAAACTAAAAATTTACTCAGAAATGATTGATGTTGTCAACTGGTTTAATTATAAATCACTTACAATAAATTTTGTTGGTGAATTCAAAACTAAAAATTCAGTCAGAAATGGGTAGTATTGTTTTCTGGTTTAATTATAAATTACTTACAATAATTTTTGACAAAACAATGTTCGTTCCTATAACAAGTTACAAAAATAATTTGCCTCAGTATAACATTTTAGAGGTAAATATTCGTAATAAAACGATTACAATAAAAATTACCGTAAATATTAAATACGTGGGAATTAAAATTGATTATCATCTTCGTTGGAATAATCCCGTTAATAACATTATTAATACAATCATAACATTTTTGGACCGCTTCAGATTTCTTGCTAAGATCTTAGCTCTAAACCACCTCAAAATGTTCCTGAACGGTTTCAGCAGTTACTATTTGGTAGTTGATCATAATCAAAACAAGTTGTAAAAATTACTATGTTTTACTACCAATAAATTGATATATTACAAATTCAATTGTGACTCGAGTTTCGGGAATTAACTATACCATCTTCAGTCAACTAAAGACTCAACAAACAAAACAGGGTATTTATGCATATATAGAGGTAGAAGAAGTAATAAAAACTGGTTAAAAAAGGTTTGAAATGAGAGGACGCCTAACAACTTTTTGAATGTCGGCACGTCAAAGAAGATTGGTAAACAGATGTCACTTATTTAAAATTTCAAAAATTTTGGATTTACATAGATCCGTATAGTCATTCATTATTTTTACATTATTCTTTTTGTGAACTAATTTGAACATTTCAACAGATTCTAAATAATCAAGATTCTTTCCTTTTGATTCTACATGTAAAATTTTAAGTTTATCTATTGTGGGAAAAGGATAGCCGTTTGCTAAACGATGAGTCGCAAAGGTATAGGTCTGTTTATTTTTCATGAAATTCATTTTATGTTCGTTGAACCTCGTCTTGAAGGAACGTCCCGTCTGTCCTACAAATTTATTACTGAACGTCGAATAGGATAACTCATAAAATTCCGATATATGTATGTTTGGAATTGATTCCTTTGCATTAAATATTACGGATGATAATTTATTTTGTGTTTTGAAAGCAATATTAACATCTAATTTTGAAAAACTATTGGCCACTTTTTAACTTATGCTACCGAAGTACGATAAGAGATGAATTTTTTGTTTTCTTCAGTTTTTATAAAATAGAAAAAGGCTTTTCACTTGATAGAAGAAATATAACAAAATTTGATTATCAAAACAGATTTAATCTGTAAGTCTTCTACATTTTTAATTTAAAAAAAAAATTTATTCAAAAAACTTTTAGAACCGATGAAGAGATTACTTGAATTATATTCGTTTTTAGAAGTTATACTGCATGATTTGAGAGATTTCTGAATTAACTTATTCGAATATTCAAATATATTGAATATTTCGAATAAATTATATTTTTTGAGAAGTCCTTAAGTTGTGTTCATGTTTTTGAAAAAAATTGTTGTTCTTAAAGGTATGATCAGAAACAAAATTTTGTCTCCTTAAAATATTTATTTATTAATTTTAATGACCTTTTTATATCTGTTGGTTTATTTATTCCATTTGACGTTATATATTGAGTTTTGATTATATACGTCTATTAAATATAAGCGTTGCTTATTGTAGATATGAATTTAATTCTAAAAGTTGTTTGAATAAAATTTTTTCTTTAAATTAAAATTGTAGAAGACTAACAGATTAAATCTGTTTTGATATTCAGTTTTTATTATGGGATAAATTTGGTTTGTAGCTATTTTAGATTTTTTCTGTCGAATTAGATTAGCTATTATATTGGGGTTGAAATGGTTGTTCGCAACTATTGATTTAATAATTTGGACCTCAGCTTCACGGTTATTTTTTGATAAGGGAAATGCGAAAGCTCTATCGGTCATCGATTGATACGCTGACATTTTTTGTGAATATAGGTGATTGGAGTCAAGTGATCGAGTGTGATATCGAGAGGTTTATGTAATTCTATTGTTTGATTCTTTTTTTACTTTGAATTTAATTTTTTGGGGAATATACTTTAAGATATTCAAGAATTGACTCAGTTGTCTATATGTTTCGGAAATACACGTGAGTATATTTTCTACGTATCTGTACCAGAAATGAATATTCACCGGCAATTTTGAATTGAAGATTTTTTTTTCTATTTCGGACATAAATATATCTGCGAGGAGTGGACTCAGTGGTGAACCCATGATTAGGCCGTTTAGTTGTTCGTATATTTTATTGTTAAATTGAAAATAGTTTTTGAGCAGGCATTGTTCTGAAAGGGCGATTATATCACTGTGTATCGCGGGCTTTACATGTGATTTTTCAAGAACTTCTGAAATCAAATGAATGCTATCATTTCTCCGTGTATTTGGAAACATATTGTCTACATCCAGGCATACTAGGTAGGAATTATTTTGGTAAAGTAAAATTTTTTAAATTCCTTGTTAATTCTATGGAATTTTTTATCGTGTATTCAGCAGTGAAATTAGTAGGTTTTTCAAAAATTCCATTTAATACTTTCTGTTTTTCACAGGTAGGGTTACTACAGCAAACAACTAGGCCAATTGGTGAGTTTTTACTGGACCACAGAGTTTTGGTGGGCTAGGATTCATATTTATGAAATGATGATTTGATTTGAACGAAGAGATGTCTGACAAAGTTTTCCTCAATGACATTTCAATTTCAGTCATCAAGTCAATGGGAATTTCCACCATATCTTGATGTTCAATGAAATCATTCATTTTCTCTATGTACTTCGATCTAGAAAGGACAACTGTGGCATCTAATTTATCTGCTTTGGTGACAGTAAGATCGTTAGATGGAATTTTTTCTCTTATGGATTTGATTGTATTCAAAGTATTATTGTTAGTTGTTTTTCTGTTGTTTCTAAAAATTTTAGAAATTTTTGAGTTAGTTTTATCCATATCATCCGAATAGTTAAGTGCAATTGTAAATTCTACAGTAAAAATTTTTTTTACTTTTTCATTTTTAATTGTTGTGGCATATTTATGACCTTTTTCGAGCATGTGCAGTTCGTTATTTGTAAATTGAGTTTCTGACATGTTAATGACGCCGTCATTTGATTTATATATTATATTTGGTCTTCTTTTAATAGATTTGGGGTTTTTGAGTTTTTCCTAATGAATTTAGTTTTTTTAACAGTTTAGCATATTTAAGAAAAAGTCATTTACTAATTTTGTATCTAACGTTATCATAAAAAACATCAAATTCTACCGGATGGAGTTTATTAGTCAGTTCTGAATGAAGTACCTTGACATAATGTTGTTCAGTATCTCGCTTCTGGTAGATTGATTTAGTTTCTTCCTTGATCCAGATTTTTTCTGCGCATCTTGTCGCAGTCTTGGCTGAATAGGAACGAGAGTGCGTTTTAACTTGCTCGTAATAAGGAATCACTTTTTATTTTAAGCACTCTTGGTTAAACCAAATATTCTACCTTTTATTTTGTGCTAAATCTTCTATATAAATCGGCATTTTTCTTAAATATGTTGAACAATTAAAAAAATTCGATTCACTAGAAAAAACTCAAAAACCCCAATCTATGAAAGGAAGAGAAAATATAATACATAAATCAGATGACCCCGTCATTAACAGGTCAGAAAGTCAATTTTCAAATATAGAACTGTACTTACTCGAAAAAGGTCATAAATTTGCACCAAGAATTAAAAATGAAAAAGTAAAAGAAATTCTTACTGTCCACAATTTCACTTGAATATTCGGATGATGTGGATCAATTTAACTCAAATATTTCAGAAGCCCTCAGAAACAACAGAAATACAACGAACAATAATACTTTGAATACAATTAAATTCATAAAAGAAAAAATTCAATCTGACGATCTTACTGTCACCAAAGCAGGTGAATCAGATTTCACAGTTATCCTTTCTATATCAAAGTACATAGATAAAATGAATGATTTCATTAAAAATCAAGATATCGTAAAAATTTCTGTTGACCCGATGAATAAAATTCAAAAGTCATTGAGAAAAACTTTGTCAGACATCTCTTTGTTCAAATCAAATCATCATTTCATAAATATGAATCCTAGCCCACGAAAACTATACGGGCTAATAAAATCTCACAAAGAAGATGCTCCAATTCGCCCAGTTGTTTCCGTTATTAGTAGCCCTACTTATAAAATAGAGAAAGGATTAATTGCAATTTTCGAAAAACTTACTAATTTCATTCCGAAATACGTAATAAAAAATTCCATAGAATTAACAACGAAAATAAAAAATTTTACTTTACCAAATAATTCCTACCTAGTATGCCTGGATGTGGAAAATATGTTTCCAAATATGCCGAGAAATGATATCATTCATTTAATTTCAGAAATTCTTGAAAAATCACATGTAAATCTCGTTATACACAGTGATTTCATCGCCTTTTTAGAACAATGCCTGCTCAAAAACTATTTTCAATTTAACACTAAAATATATGAACAATTAAACGGCCTAGCTATGGGTTCACTACTCAGTCCACTCCTTGCAGATATATTTATGTCCGAAATAGAAAAAAAAATCTTCAATTCAAAATTGCCGGTGAATATTCATTTCTGCTACAGATACGTAGCCGATATACTCACGTGTACTTTCGGAACATCCAGACAACTGAGTCAATTTTTGAATATCTTAAATAATTTTCAGCAAAAAATTAAAATCAAATTAGAAGAAAAATCAAATAATAAAATTACATTTTTAGACCTCTCAATATAACACTCGAATAGTAAAATGGAATATTAACGTGTTCAGATAACCCACATCCAAGATATATGTATTCCTATTTACTCGAATCACCCATATTCACAAAAAATGTCAGCGTATCAATCGATGATCCATAGAGCTTTCGCATTTCCCTTATCAAAACATAACCGCGAAGCTGAAGTCCCAATTATTAAATAAATAGTTGCGAACAACGAATTCAACCCCAATATAATAGATAATCTCATTCGACAGAAACAATCTAACATAGCTACAAACCAAATTTATCCCATAATAGAAACTAAAGGAAACAAAGAATTCCTTTCTTTATCGTATTTCGCTGAAATAAGTCAAAAAGTGGCGAATAATTTTTCAAAACACAAAATAAATTATCATCCGTATTATACAATGCAAAGTACCCAACTCCAAACACACATAAATCAAGAGTTTGTGAGTTATCCTGTTTGACGTGCCGTAACAAATATATAGGACAGACGGGACGTTTCTTCAAGACGAGGTTCAACGAACATAAAATGAATTTCATGAAAAAAGTTCTACATTTGCCTTATTTGCTCATTGTTTAGAAACGGCCATCCTTTTCCGACAAATGAACTTGAAATTTTACATATAGAATCAAAAGGAAAGAAACTTGATTACTTAGAATCTGTTGAAATTATCAAATAAGTTCACAATAAAAATGATTTTTATTGTGAATTTTATTGTGAATTTTTATGTCATAGTTATCCAACAAGAACTAAAAATTCAAATATTCCTCTCTATTCTGTGACTATTCTATGACAAAGTTCAAACAAATGAAAACCTGATTAATTTTTATTTTCGATGTCATTTTTTACAACTTGAGACGCAGAACAATAATTTTAAAGTTTGAAAATACTATTATTAGACAGTTCTTAGCTTTGAATCCATCAACGAGATGCAATACATTGGAAAATACCACACTTCTACGTATTTACTTGCGCGGCCAACGGGGCATTTGCTAGCTTTGTCTACAAATATTATTTAAAGAATGCAAACTTCAGTTCTTATGGATTTTGAAGTTGAAAAAATTCGCATTAATATTAAGGCCCCACGAATACCCTCATAATTGCAAATCTAATTTTTTTTTGGTAGTAATTTTCGTGTCATTATCTTACATCTGAATGGTAAATTTGAACTGAATATCAGATATGCACGTCATTATTATTTCTTTAAAAACCAAATTTAGAATCGATCAAATTTGTAGATCCGAAAGTATTGGAGAAAATAATGAAAATTCAAACGTGAATAACGGCAAAACCAATAAACTGATTTTTTCCATCAATAAAATTGACTGAGATGTAAGCCCCAAATCTACCCAGAAAGCTCCAAATATCCAAGTCTTTCCGTTGGAAAATAAGAGTGTTTACGGACGCACCGGCTGGACAGAATTACTTTTGACCTCGGATTGTACATCAGTGAGCCAAATATAGTCGGTTGACAGCACTTTTGGCTCTTTATTCGAAAACTCCATACAAACAGTTGAAACGATAGCTTTGTCTAGAACAAGCGCACAAAATACAGAATTCTGAATTCTGTCAACCGGAAGTCGAATAAACGCAATTTTTCGACAACTCAGGACTGATCTATTGAAGAAACGAAAAATCTTATGAAAATGAAAAAACATAGTTGAATAGCTGCGATTTACATTGTTACATATTGACAACTGCTGAAAAATGTATTCAACAAAGCTTCATATATTTTTCATAGTCTTTGGCGAAATCATATAGAAACATGTTTAAAATTTTTCAAATTTATCTTCACAAAATTATTCTCAAGCTCATGTTATTCCACATATAAACACAAAATTTAAATTCGAACGAATTTGTCCTTCAGAAAATATTTGAAAAACAAAATTTGAATGGAATTGACTCTGGAACCACTAGACCTATTTGTTCCGTTATTGAACATATTTAGACTTCAAACCGCACTGAAATTTCCAGATCTATAATTCTCACTGTTCGGAAATTGGCATTTTCATCTATTAGTGGTATGCCTGGACATAAATGGCACAGAAATGGCATAAATTTCATAGTACACTATACAACTAAATGTCAAATTTTATTTCGATCAGATAAATAGTTGCGGAACTATTGAGACAATTTGAAAATAATTCAAATAGAATAACTGCGGAACCATTAGACCAATTTTGCCATAAGCGAAATTAATCCAAATAGTTGGACACCAAACTTATCCTGAAAAATTCAAGCCTCTCAATTTTCGAAAGTATTCACGAACAGACTGGCAGGACAAAATTACTTTTAAAATAGAAAAAGGCTTTTTACTTGATAGAAGAAATATAACAAAATTTGAATATCAAAACAGATTTAATCTGTTAGTCTTCTACAATTTTAATTCCAAAAAAATTTTTATTCAAAAAACTTTTAGAATAAATTAATGTCTACAATAATCACCGCTCACATTTAATTGAAGTATATAATCAAAACTCAATATAAAATGTCATATTGAATAAATAAACTAACAGATATAAAAAAGTCAATAAAATTAATAAATAAATATTTAACGGGGACGAAATTTTGTTTCAGATCTTACCTTCAAGGACACCAATTGCCTTTTAAAAACATGAACACAACTTAAGGACTTCTCAAAGAATACAGTTTATTTCAAATATCCAATGTGTTTAAATATTGGAATAAGTTAATTAAGAAATCTCTCAAAACATGCACCACATTTTCAGAAAACAAATATAATTCTAGGCAATCCCTTCATCGGTCCAAAATAATATTCCAAATATCAAAATCAGATAACTATCACTATATCTCACTTACACGTGTTAAGGATGAATGCTTCAAACAGACTAACTGTTCTGTGATTCTGTGCTGTGATTTTGTTAGAACATAGACCATCTTGAATTTTAAAGTTAGTCTGTTTGAAGCATTCATCCTTAACACGTGTAAGTGAGATATAGTTATAGTTATTTGATTTTGATATTTGGAATATTATTTTGGACCGATGAAGGTATTCCCTAGAATTATATTTGTTTTTTGAAGATGTGGTGCATGTTTTGAGAGATTTCTGAATTAACTTATTCGAATATTTGAATATATTGAATATTTCAAATAAATTATATTCTTTGAGAAGTCCTTAAGTTGTGTTCATGTTTTTAAAAGGCAATGGGTGTTCTTAAAGGTAAGATCAGGAACAAAATTTTGTCTCCTTTAAATATTTAGTCATTAATTTCAATGACTTTTTTTATATCTGTTGGTTTATTTATTCCATTTGACATTATATATTGGGTTCTGATTATATACGTCTATTAAATGTAAGCGGTGATTATTGTAGACATTGATTAGTTTTTTGAATAAAAATTTTTCTGAAATTCAAATTGTAGAAGACTAACAAATTAAATCTGTTTTCATATTCAAAAGAAATACTTTTGACATAGGATTCTTAATAAGTGATTCCAAACTAGTCGTTTGGGACCATTTTCGGCTGAAAATCCTAAAATTATTCGTCATTTGGACGAAATTGTCAGGCTGTTTCCTAGAACAAACACCCAAAATTAGTCAGAAAGTATTCACAACAATTATACAACGATTCCATAATTAAAATACAATATGGTCGTCACATAATTAACAAATATGTCCAAAATTTATTTTCAAATCTACCGAACATTTCTAAGATTTTCACCACCATAGAGATTATATTGGATTCTATGATGATCACATTTCCTATACTTTTTCAAGGTCATTGAAATTATGCCTTGATCGATTAATATAGGGCACAAACGATTCTAATTCTCATTTAACTCAATTTCCACTATCACTCATTACAATTTTATTAGAAACTATTATGCGAAAAAATTAAAATATAATATACTCTGCGCCTCCTGTGCTTCAATTATATGTCCACGGGGCACTTGGTAGATCAATCGGTTTCCCTCTACACAGATGAAAATTTCAAATATATGTTGCATAAGCCCCTTGATGTTATTTTACATCTAAATGCTCTCTCATTGTACGATCGTCACGAAATTCTGCGCGATCATGTGTGTTGATCTTTTAATTCAAAATCTCACATTTTAGATCGATCAGAACTGTGGTTTGGAAAATATTGAGGAAAATAAGAGAAAATTTCAACTGTAAATAACTACAAAATCAACAGACCGATTCAGCTCATCAACAAACTCCGCCGATATATTTACCCTCCAAATCTATGGAAGGTTTCAAGTCTTCGTCTCGATCCGTTCGAAATTTAGTGTTATACTACTCTGTCAAGAAAGTACCGGGAATTTTCAATTGAACCAACATTTTTACATTTAATCGTCAAAATTTATTGGGTCGCCTTCAAAATAGGCTCCATTTGCTCCAATACATCTATGCCAACGGCACTTCCAATTATCGAAACATTTTTTATAGGCGCTTTCCGGGATGGACTTTAGATCTCGCGCCGAATTTTCTTTTATGGCTTCAATCGACTCAAAACGGGTGCCACGAAGGGGCAATTTTAGTTTTGGGAAGAGGAAAAAGTCGCAGGGAGCCAAATCCGGCGAATACGGTGGTTGCTGAAGCACGTTTGTTGAGTTTTTCGGGAGAAAGTCAGTCACAATCGTAGCTCGGTGAGAAGGCGCGTTATCGTCATGCAAAATCCATGAGTTGTTCGCCCACAAATTTGGCCGCTTCTTACGGATACGCTCACTCAAACGTTTCATAACGCCTAGGTAATACTCCTTGTTTACCGTCTGACCCTCTGGAATGAATTCGTAGTGCACCACGCCACGGATATCGAAGAAAACAATGAGCATCACCTTCATTTTCGAGCGGCTTTGGCGTGGTTTTTTCGGTTTCGGCTCATTTTTTGCCACCCATTCCGATGATTGCTGGCTTGTTTGCATATCGTACTCGTAGACCCAGGTCTCATCACCAGTTATAATGCGTTCCATGAATGTAGAATCGGCATTACAGCGATCCAGCATGTCTGAAGCAACCTGTTCGCGATGACGTTTTTGAAAAAAATTCAGGTCTTTCGGTCTTGCGGCCACCTTTCTCATGCCCAAAATATCAATCAAAATCGTACGTGCGGACTCGTGGGATATCTTAAGATCATGTGCTATCTCTCTCAAGCTGGTACGACGGTTTTCCAGCACCTTTTTCTTAATTTTATCGACGTTATCTTCGATCGAAGCCGTCGATGGGCGACCACTTCACGACCGTCCTTGAAGGCTCTGTACCACTGATATGCACGAGTTTTCGATGAAGCATTATCACCAAAGGCCTTTTGCAACATTTTCAATGCATCGGCACACGAAAATTCATTTGCAACAAAAAACTTTAAACAAATTCTTTACTCAACGTAATCACCTATAGTAAAAATCGGCACGCACTCTGACATCGACTGACTTAATCAGCTGTTGCAAACACACTAGTTGACAGATCCCGCTCAAGCTTGGCATAGTAATTAAGGACAGTAGTACCAACCTAGGAAAAAAAAATTTTACCTGCCTCATTGCCCGCCAGATTTAAATCGATAATTCCCGGTACTTTCTTGACAGAATGTATGTAGCGCTCAACGCTGCTCCGATCAATTTTTTTTATACCAATCAGTTAGAACAAATTGTAGAAATTACTATGTTTTAGTACCAATGAAAATATATTTTACACATTTTCTTGTGACTCGAGTTTCGGGAAATGAACTATCCCATCATCAGACAACTGAAGACCTAACAGTGGTACAGAGGTATTTAAACAAAAGTGATAAATATTTTGAATATTTCAATGGATAATACCTAATTTGTGGTACAGAGGTTTACAAGCGGAACGTGATAAAAACCCGGTTAAAAAAGAAGGGCCTTCTAACAGATATCGGAATGTCGGCAATCAACAAAGAAGGTTATTAAACAGATGGTACCCAAATATCTCAAATAATTTTTTGGGGTTACATAGCTCCGTACAGTTATTCATTACTTTTACGTTATTTTGTTGTACATCTCAAATATTTGGATTTACATAGCTCCATACAGTCACAAGAAAATGTGTAAAATATATTTTTATTGGTAGTAAAACATAGAAATTTCTACAATTTGTTTTAATTATGATCAACTACCAAATAGTAACGGCTGAAACAATTCAGTACCAATCAGTTGATTGCTTTATCGGTTTTCTTCTATAATACATATATTATTTTCAGTTTTTATAAATTCAAAAGTTTAGAATGTCCTCTTAAAAATTCAGGCCCCAAACGTACTCCGAAAATTTCATTCCTTAGGTCTTTTCGATCGAAATTTAGCATGTTTACCTCCTGTCGGTCGACTGATCCTCACACATTTTTTGCATTTAACCTTGTGTCGCTAAATTTCAACTGGATACTGGACCTGCTACTATGGTTGCGGTAGTGCTTAAAGCAGCTCTACTCACAGAGATTCGAATTTTCAAATTGAAATATTTTGTAAGAACATGCACGTCATTTCCCGGCTTCAAAATTTCTATCTTTTCGATCTTTGTCGATCACCGACATTCCGATATCTGTTAGAAGGCCCCTCTTTTTTAACCGGGTTTTTATCACGTTCCGCTTGTAAACCTCTGTACCACTATTAGGTGTTAGAATCTATTGAAATATTTAAAATATTTATCACTTTTGTTCAAATACCTCTATACCACTGTTAGGTCTTCAGTTGTCTGATGATGGGATAGTTCATTTTCGAAACTCGAGTCACAAGAAAATGAGTAAAATATATTTTTATTGGTAGTAAAACAGTAATTTCTACAATTTGTTTTAACTCTATCTTTTTCGTTTTTACGGACGCACCAGCATAATTACATTTGACTTCAGAATCAGCATCAATGAGTCGATCCTAGTCGCTTGAAACCATCTTCAGCTCCCAATTTGAGAATTTCAGACGTATGGCCAAAACAAAGCATGTTGTTTTCTATAATAAGCAAGAAAATACAGAATTCTATATTTTATGGTCCGAAAGTCAATCTAACGCCATTTCTCTACGCTCCGGAAGAAACGGAAAATCTTATGAAAATATAAGATCTGCACCGTTACATATTGACAAGACATGATGGAAAATGAAAATATTTAACGAAACTTTATATATTTTTCATACTTTTTGTCGAAAAAATATGAAAAATTTTCAACAATATAATAATTTATCTTCATTAAAATTATATATGTTCTTATATTTCACACCTTATTACTAAATTAGAACACGAATGGATTAGTACTTCTGGAAAAATTTTAAAAACAAAATTTCAAATTAGAATAACTCAAAAACCATTGATCCTATTTTATCAATTTTTGAACGTGAGTGATATACATTCTGTCAAGAAAGTACCGGGAATTATCGATTTAAATCTGGCGGGGCAATGAGACAGGTAAAAATTTTTTTTTCCTAGGTTGGTACCACTGTCCTTAATTACTATGCCAAGTTTGAGCAGGATTTGTCAACTAGTGTGTTTGCAACAGCTGATTAAGTCAGTCGATGTCAGAGTGCGTGCCGATTTTTACTATGGGTGATTACGTTGAGCAAGGAATTTGTTTACAGTTTTGTGTTGCAAATGAATTTTCGTGTGCCGATGCATTTAAAATGTTGCAAAAGGCCTTTGGTGATAATGCTCTATCGAAAACTCGTGCATATCAGTGGTACAGAGCCTTCCAGGACGGTCGTGAAGTGGTCGCCCATCGACGGCTTAGATCGAAGATAACGTCAATAAAATTAAGGAAAGGGTGCTGGAAAACCGTCGTACCAGCTTGAGAGAGATAGCACATGATCTTAAAATATCCCACGAGTCCGCACGTACGATTTTGATTGATATTTTGGGCATGAGAAAGGTGGCCGCACGACTCGTACCGAAAGAGCTACGATTGTGACTGACTTTCTCGCCAAAAACTCAACAAACGTGCTTCAGCAACCACCGTATTCGCCGGATTTGGCTCCCTGCGACTTTTTCCTCTTCCCAAAACTAAAATTGCCCCTTCGTGGCACCCGTTTTGAGTCGATTGAAGCCACAAAACAAAATTCGGCGCGAGAGCTAAAGTCCATCCCGGAAAGCGCCTATAAAAAATGTTTCGATAATTGGAGTGCCGTTGGCATAAATGTATTGAAGCAAATGGAGCCTATTTTGAAGGCGACCCAATAAATTTTGACGATTAAATGTAAAAATGTTGTTTTAATTGAAAATTCCTGGTACTTTCTTGACAGAGTAGTATTTCGGCTTCAAAACCACCCAGAAAATTTCAATTTTCTAAAAGATGTTACAATTAGAAAAACATTTTTTCCTACCTTCTGTCCTTTTGCAACCTACTTCTCTGGAAGATCTTTTCCAGAGGAAAATGTTAGTGGGACTATAAAAAATTATATGAGAAAGACTGATAGAGTTGAAATATCAAATATTGTTACGGAATCGAATAGATAGAGAACAAATTCTGTGGAATAAATGGTTTTTCACCAGCGTTGCTTTGTATTGTTTGTATTGATTCTATAGTGGTTGGAGTAATCCTCCGCACAACCATATGGTTTTGGAGTTTTATCCTATTTATTCATATATAGTATTAATAATTTTACTATGATTTTTGAATAGTTATTTTGATTTCTTCATACTTCATAACATTTAAAAAATGTATTATTATGTCTTAATGAACATTTTTGTTTTTATTACTTTTATCATTTGCCCGTTTTCCCAGGTTGATCCCTGGTTTATATTTCCTTAAACGAGGTATAGCTTGGTAACCAAGCACTCTCGTCTATTCTTGACTCAAGAATCTGCTAACAATTTGCACTGTATTCAGTACAGCCGCTTTCTGCAGGAGCTTATAGAGGTTGTCCTTTAGTGGCAGGCATAGATCAACAAGACCTTATAGAAAGGATACTCACTGTAAAAAGTCTGAATCAAGTTTGTCGCTTTTTTTGTAGCGACTGATGCATGAAACAAATCCAACTAAAGAAAACTGTATTACCAACTCTCAAGAGAACTGCATTACCTCTGCTTTTAGAATACTGCATTATCGACGCTTGGCGCGAATATTTGAATCTTCTTTCAGTTTTTCCTATGGCTTAAATTAAGCAAGTGTTCAGAAATTACTATGTTTTAATACCAAAACATTGAAATGATTACATTCACACAACTCTACAACAAATACATTTCAATTTTTTGGTAGTAAAACATAGTAATTTCTGAACACTTGTTTTAATTCTAACCCTATGAAAAACCGAAAGAAGATTCAAATATTCGTTTCAATCTTCAAACTCACTATTTGAATAACAGACACATGTTTGAACTATTATATAATCATAAAATAGAAAGGCTTTTTACTTGATAGAAGAAATATAACAAAATTTGAATATCAAAACAAATTGAAATATGTTTATCTTCTACAATTTTAATTTCCAAAAGAATTTTTTATTCAAAAACTTTTAGAATTAAATTAATGTCTAAAACAAGCACCGCTTACATTTAATAGACGTATATAATCAAAACTCAATATACAATGTCAAATGAAATAAATAACCCAGCAGATATACGAAAGTAATTAAAATTAATAAATAAATATTCAAACGAGACAAAATTTTGTTTCTGGTTTTATCTTAAGAAATACTACTTGCCTTATAAAAACATGAACACACTTGAAGGACTTCCCAAAGAATATAATTTATTTGAAATATTTAATACATTTAAATATTCGAATAAATTATTTCAAAAAACTCTAAAAAATGTGCACTATATTTTCAAAAAACAAATATAATTCTAGATAATCCCTTCATCAGCCGTTTTTAATAATCCAAATATCAAAATCAAAAACATAACCTACATCACTCACGTGTTAAAAGACTTAAGCTTCGAACTACAGATCAACTATATATTCAAGATTGATCTATGTTCTAACAAAATCAAAGAACAAAGTGAGTTATTTTAAGGTTTACCTAAATGCATTGACACCGTATAAAGAGATTTATTGAAGCCAAAATATAATTATATATTATATATAAAATAAAATAGAAAGGCTTTTTACTTGATAGAAGAAATATAACAAAATTTGAATATCAAAACAAATTGAAATATGTTTATCTTCTACAATTTTAATTTCCAAAAGAATTTTTTATTCAAAAACTTTTAGAATTAAATTAATGTCTAAAACAAGCACCGCTTACATTTAATAGACGTATATAATCAAAACTCAATATACAATGTCAAATGAAATAAATAACCCAGCAGATATACGAAAGTAATTAAAATTAATAAATAAATATTCAAACGAGACAAAATTTTGTTTCTGGTTTTATCTTAAGAAATACTACTTGCCTTATAAAAACATGAACACACTTGAAGGACTTCCCAAAGAATATAATTTATTTGAAATATTTAATACATTTAAATATTCGAATAAATTATTTCAAAAAACTCTAAAAAATGTGCACTATATTTTCAAAAAACAAATATAATTCTAGATAATCCCTTCATCAGCCGTTTTTAATAATCCAAATATCAAAATCAAAAACATAACCTACATCACTCACGTGTTAAAAGACTTAAGCTTCGAACTACAGATCAACTATATATTCAAGATTGATCTATGTTCTAACAAAATCAAAGAACAAAGTGAGTTATTTTAAGGTTTACCTAAATCCATTGACACCGTATAAAGAGATTTATTGAAGCCAAAATATAATTATATATTATATATAAAATAAAATAGAAAGGCTTTTTACTTGATAGAAGAAATATAACAAAATTTGAATATCAAAACAAATTGAAATATGTTTATCTTCTACAATTTTAATTTCCAAAAGAATTTTTTATTCAAAAACTTTTAGAATTAAATTAATGTCTAAAACAAGCACCGCTTACATTTAATAGACGTATATAATCAAAACTCAATATACAATGTCAAATGAAATAAATAACCCAGCAGATATACGAAAGTAATTAAAATTAATAAATAAATATTCAAACGAGACAAAATTTTGTTTCTGGTTTTATCTTAAGAAATACTACTTGCCTTATAAAAACATGAACACACTTGAAGGACTTCCCAAAGAATATAATTTATTTGAAATATTTAATACATTTAAATATTCGAATAAATTATTTCAAAAAACTCTAAAAAATGTGCACTATATTTTCAAAAAACAAATATAATTCTAGATAATCCCTTCATCAGCCGTTTTTAATAATCCAAATATCAAAATCAAAAACATAACCTACATCACTCACGTGTTAAAAGACTTAAGCTTCGAACTACAGATCAACTATATATTCAAGATTGATCTATGTTCTAACAAAATCAAAGAACAAAGTGAGTTATTTTAAGGTTTACCTAAATCCATTGACACCGTATAAAGAGATTTATTGAAGCCAAAATATAATTATATATTATATATAAAATAAAATAGAAAGGCTTTTTACTTGATAGAAGAAATATAACAAAATTTGAATATCAAAACAAATTGAAATATGTTTATCTTCTACAATTTTAATTTCCAAAAGAATTTTTTATTCAAAAACTTTTAGAATTAAATTAATGTCTAAAACAAGCACCGCTTACATTTAATAGACGTATATAATCAAAACTCAATATACAATGTCAAATGAAATAAATAACCCAGCAGATATACGAAAGTAATTAAAATTAATAAATAAATATTCAAACGAGACAAAATTTTGTTTCTGGTTTTATCTTAAGAAATACTACTTGCCTTATAAAAACATGAACACACTTGAAGGACTTCCCAAAGAATATAATTTATTTGAAATATTTAATACATTTAAATATTCGAATAAATTATTTCAAAAAACTCTAAAAAATGTGCACTATATTTTCAAAAAACAAATATAATTCTAGATAATCCCTTCATCAGCCGTTTTTAATAATCCAAATATCAAAATCAAAAACATAACCTACATCACTCACGTGTTAAAAGACTTAAGCTTCGAACTACAGATCAACTATATATTCAAGATTGATCTATGTTCTAACAAAATCAAAGAACAAAGTGAGTTATTTTAAGGTTTACCTAAATCCATTGACACCGTATAAAGAGATTTATTGAAGCCAAAATATAATTATATATTATATATAAAATAAAATAGAAAGGCTTTTTACTTGATAGAAGAAATATAACAAAATTTGAATATCAAAACAAATTGAAATATGTTTATCTTCTACAATTTTAATTTCCAAAAGAATTTTTTATTCAAAAACTTTTAGAATTAAATTAATGTCTAAAACAAGCACCGCTTACATTTAATAGACGTATATAATCAAAACTCAATATACAATGTCAAATTAAATAAATAACCCAGCAGATATACGAAAGTAATTAAAATTAATAAATAAATATTCAAACGAGACAAAATTTTGTTTCTGGTTTTATCTTAAGAAATACTAATTGCCTTATAAAAACATGAACACACTTGAAGGACTTCCCAAAGAATATAATTTATTTGAAATATTTAATACATTTAAATATTCGAATAAATTATTTCAAAAAACTCTAAAAAATGTGCACTATATTTTCAAAAAACAAATATAATTCTAGATAATCCCTTCATCAGCCGTTTTTAATAATCCAAATATCAAAATCAAAAACATAACCTACATCACTCACGTGTTAAAAGACTTAAGCTTCGAACTACAGATCAACTATATATTCAAGATTGATCTATGTTCTAACAAAATCAAAGAACAAAGTGAGTTATTTTAAGGTTTACCTAAATCCATTGACACCGTATAAAGAGATTTATTGAAGCCAAAATATAATTATATATTATATATAAAATAAAATAGAAAGGCTTTTTACTTGATAGAAGAAATATAACAAAATTTGAATATCAAAACAAATTGAAATATGTTTATCTTCTACAATTTTAATTTCCAAAAGAATTTTTTATTCAAAAACTTTTAGAATTAAATTAATGTCTAAAACAAGCACCGCTTACATTTAATAGACGTATATAATCAAAACTCAATATACAATGTCAAATTAAATAAATAACCCAGCAGATATACGAAAGTAATTAAAATTAATAAATAAATATTCAAACGAGACAAAATTTTGTTTCTGGTTTTATCTTAAGAAATACTACTTGCCTTATAAAAACATGAACACACTTGAAGGACTTCCCAAAGAATATAATTTATTTGAAATATTTAATACATTTAAATATTCGAATAAATTATTTCAAAAAACTCTAAAAAATGTGCACTATATTTTCAAAAAACAAATATAATTCTAGATAATCCCTTCATCAGCCGTTTTTAATAATCCAAATATCAAAATCAAAAACATAACCTACATCACTCACGTGTTAAAAGACTTAAGCTTCGAACTACAGATCAACTATATATTCAAGATTGATCTATGTTCTAACAAAATCAAAGAACAAAGTGAGTTATTTTAAGGTTTACCTAAATCCATTGACACCGTATAAAGAGATTTATTGAAGCCAAAATATAATTATATATTATATATAAAATAAAATAGAAAGGCTTTTTACTTGATAGAAGAAATATAACAAAATTTGAATATCAAAACAAATTGAAATATGTTTATCTTCTACAATTTTAATTTCCAAAAGAATTTTTTATTCAAAAACTTTTAGAATTAAATTAATGTCTAAAACAAGCACCGCTTACATTTAATAGACGTATATAATCAAAACTCAATATACAATGTCAAATGAAATAAATAACCCAGCAGATATACGAAAGTAATTAAAATTAATAAATAAATATTCAAACGAGACAAAATTTTGTTTCTGGTTTTATCTTAAGAAATACTACTTGCCTTATAAAAACATGAACACACTTGAAGGACTTCCCAAAGAATATAATTTATTTGAAATATTTAATACATTTAAATATTCGAATAAATTATTTCAAAAAACTCTAAAAAATGTGCACTATATTTTCAAAAAACAAATATAATTCTAGATAATCCCTTCATCAGCCGTTTTTAATAATCCAAATATCAAAATCAAAAACATAACCTACATCACTCACGTGTTAAAAGACTTAAGCTTCGAACTACAGATCAACTATATATTCAAGATTGATCTATGTTCTAACAAAATCAAAGAATAAAGTGAGTTATTTTAAGGTTTACCTAAATCCATTGACACCGTATAAAGAGATTTATTGAAGCCAAAATATAATTATATATTATATATAAAATAAAATAGAAAGGCTTTTTACTTGATAGAAGAAATATAACAAAATTTGAATATCAAAACAAATTGAAATATGTTTATCTTCTACAATTTTAATTTCCAAAAGAATTTTTTATTCAAAAACTTTTAGAATTAAATTAATGTCTAAAACAAGCACCGCTTACATTTAATAGACGTATATAATCAAAACTCAATATACAATGTCAAATTAAATAAATAACCCAGCAGATATACGAAAGTAATTAAAATTAATAAATAAATATTCAAACGAGACAAAATTTTGTTTCTGGTTTTATCTTAAGAAATACTACTTGCCTTATAAAAACATGAACACACTTGAAGGACTTCCCAAAGAATATAATTTATTTGAAATATTTAATACATTTAAATATTCGAATAAATTATTTCAAAAAACTCTAAAAAATGTGCACTATATTTTCAAAAAACAAATATAATTCTAGATAATCCCTTCATCAGCCGTTTTTAATAATCCAAATATCAAAATCAAAAACATAACCTACATCACTCACGTGTTAAAAGACTTAAGCTTCGAACTACAGATCAACTATATATTCAAGATTGATCTATGTTCTAACAAAATCAAAGAACAAAGTGAGTTATTTTAAGGTTTACCTAAATCCATTGACACCGTATAAAGAGATTTATTGAAGCCAAAATATAATTATATATTATATATAAAATAAAATAGAAAGGCTTTTTACTTGATAGAAGAAATATAACAAAATTTGAATATCAAAACAAATTGAAATATGTTAATCTTCTACAATTTTAATTTCCAAAAGAATTTTTTATTCAAAAACTTTTAGAATTAAATTAATGTCTAAAACAAGCACCGCTTACATTTAATAGACGTATATAATCAAAACTCAATATACAATGTCAAATGAAATAAATAACCCAGCAGATATACGAAAGTAATTAAAATTAATAAATAAATATTCAAACGAGACAAAATTTTGTTTCTGGTTTTATCTTAAGAAATACTACTTGCCTTATAAAAACATGAACACACTTGAAGGACTTCCCAAAGAATATAATTTATTTGAAATATTTAATACATTTAAATATTCGAATAAATTATTTCAAAAAACTCTAAAAAATGTGCACTATATTTTCAAAAAACAAATATAATTCTAGATAATCCCTTCATCAGCCGTTTTTAATAATCCAAATATCAAAATCAAAAACATAACCTACATCACTCACGTGTTAAAAGACTTAAGCTTCGAACTACAGATCAACTATATATTCAAGATTGATCTATGTTCTAACAAAATCAAAGAACAAAGTGAGTTATTTTAAGGTTTACCTAAATCCATTGACACCGTATAAAGAGATTTATTGAAGCCAAAATATAATTATATATTATATATAAAATAAAATAGAAAGGCTTTTTACTTGATAGAAGAAATATAACAAAATTTGAATATCAAAACAAATTGAAATATGTTTATCTTCTACAATTTTAATTTCCAAAAGAATTTTTTATTCAAAAACTTTTAGAATTAAATTAATGTCTAAAACAAGCACCGCTTACATTTAATAGACGTATATAATCAAAACTCAATATACAATGTCAAATGAAATAAATAACCCAGCAGATATACGAAAGTAATTAAAATTAATAAATAAATATTCAAACGAGACAAAATTTTGTTTCTGGTTTTATCTTAAGAAATACTACTTGCCTTATAAAAACATGAACACACTTGAAGGACTTCCCAAAGAATATAATTTATTTGAAATATTTAATACATTTAAATATTCCAATAAATTATTTCAAAAAACTCTAAAAAATGTGCACTATATTTTCAAAAAACAAATATAATTCTAGATAATCCCTTCATCAGCCGTTTTTAATAATCCAAATATCAAAATCAAAAACATAACCTACATCACTCACGTGTTAAAAGACTTAAGCTTCGAACTACAGATCAACTATATATTCAAGATTGATCTATGTTCTAACAAAATCAAAGAACAAAGTGAGTTATTTTAAGGTTTACCTAAATCCATTGACACCGTATAAAGAGATTTATTGAAGCCAAAATATAATTATATATTATATATAAAATAAAATAGAAAGGCTTTTTACTTGATAGAAGAAATATAACAAAATTTGAATATCAAAACAAATTGAAATATGTTTATCTTCTACAATTTTAATTTCCAAAAGAATTTTTTATTCAAAAACTTTTAGAATTAAATTAATGTCTAAAACAAGCACCGCTTACATTTAATAGACGTATATAATCAAAACTCAATATACAATGTCAAATGAAATAAATAACCCAGCAGATATACGAAAGTAATTAAAATTAATAAATAAATATTCAAACGAGACAAAATTTTGTTTCTGGTTTTATCTTAAGAAATACTACTTGCCTTATAAAAACATGAACACACTTGAAGGACTTCCCAAAGAATATAATTTATTTGAAATATTTAATACATTTAAATATTCGAATAAATTATTTCAAAAAACTCTAAAAAATGTGCACTATATTTTCAAAAAACAAATATAATTCTAGATAATCCCTTCATCAGCCGTTTTTAATAATCCAAATATCAAAATCAAAAACATAACCTACATCACTCACGTGTTAAAAGACTTAAGCTTCGAACTACAGATCAACTATATATTCAAGATTGATCTATGTTCTAACAAAATCAAAGAACAAAGTGAGTTATTTTAAGGTTTACCTAAATCCATTGACACCGTATAAAGAGATTTATTGAAGCCAAAATATAATTATATATTATATATAAAATAAAATAGAAAGGCTTTTTACTTGATAGAAGAAATATAACAAAATTTGAATATCAAAACAAATTGAAATATGTTTATCTTCTACAATTTTAATTTCCAAAAGAATTTTTTATTCAAAAACTTTTAGAATTAAATTAATGTCTAAAACAAGCACCGCTTACATTTAATAGACGTATATAATCAAAACTCAATATACAATGTCAAATGAAATAAATAACCCAGCAGATATACGAAAGTAATTAAAATTAATAAATAAATATTCAAACGAGACAAAATTTTGTTTCTGGTTTTATCTTAAGAAATACTACTTGCCTTATAAAAACATGAACACACTTGAAGGACTTCCCAAAGAATATAATTTATTTGAAATATTTAATACATTTAAATATTCGAATAAATTATTTCAAAAAACTCTAAAAAATGTGCACTATATTTTCAAAAAACAAATATAATTCTAGATAATCCCTTCATCAGACGTTTTTAATAATCCAAATATCAAAATCAAAAACATAACCTACATCACTCACGTGTTAAAAGACTTAAGCTTCGAACTACAGATCAACTATATATTCAAGATTGATCTATGTTCTAACAAAATCAAAGAACAAAGTGAGTTATTTTAAGGTTTACCTAAATCCATTGACACCGTATAAAGAGATTTATTGAAGCCAAAATATAATTATATATTATATATAAAATAAAATAGAAAGGCTTTTTACTTGATAGAAGAAATATAACAAAATTTGAATATCAAAACAAATTGAAATATGTTTATCTTCTACAATTTTAATTTCCAAAAGAATTTTTTATTCAAAAACTTTTAGAATTAAATTAATGTCTAAAACAAGCACCGCTTACATTTAATAGACGTATATAATCAAAACTCAATATACTATGTCAAATGAAATAAATAACCCAGCAGATATACGAAAGTAATTAAAATTAATAAATAAATATTCAAACGAGACAAAATTTTGTTTCTGGTTTTATCTTAAGAAATACTACTTGCCTTATAAAAACATGAACACACTTGAAGGACTTCCCAAAGAATATAATTTATTTGAAATATTTAATACATTTAAATATTCGAATAAATTATTTCAAAAAACTCTAAAAAATGTGCACTATATTTTCAAAAAACAAATATAATTCTAGATAATCCCTTCATCAGCCGTTTTTAATAATCCAAATATCAAAATCAAAAACATAACCTACATCACTCACGTGTTAAAAGACTTAAGCTTCGAACTACAGATCAACTATATATTCAAGATTGATCTATGTTCTAACAAAATCAAAGAACAAAGTGAGTTATTTTAAGGTTTACCTAAATCCATTGACACCGTATAAAGAGATTTATTGAAGCCAAAATATAATTATATATTATATATAAAATAAAATAGAAAGGCTTTTTACTTGATAGAAGAAATATAACAAAATTTGAATATCAAAACAAATTGAAATATGTTTATCTTCTACAATTTTAATTTCCAAAAGAATTTTTTATTCAAAAACTTTTAGAATTAAATTAATGTCTAAAACAAGCACCGCTTACATTTAATAGACGTATATAATCAAAACTCAATATACAATGTCAAATGAAATAAATAACCCAGCAGATATACGAAAGTAATTAAAATTAATAAATAAATATTCAAACGAGACAAAATTTTGTTTCTGGTCTTATCTTAAGAAATACTACTTGCCTTATAAAAACATGAACACACTTGAAGGACTTCCCAAAGAATATAATTTATTTGAAATATTTAATACATTTAAATATTCGAATAAATTATTTCAAAAAACTCTAAAAAATGTGCACTATATTTTCAAAAAACAAATATAATTCTAGATAATCCCTTCATCAGCCGTTTTTAATAATCCAAATATCAAAATTTTAGACGTTTTAGACATTAATTTAATTCTAAAAGTTTTTGAATAAAAAATTCTTTTGGAAATTAAAATTGTAGAAGATAAACATATTTCAATTTGTTTTGATATTCAAATTTTATTATATAATCATTTATTCGTTATAAAAAATAGAAACTATTAAATGAAAAAGAGATTAAATTAACATATGTATTTACAATATTTACATTTAATTTTTCTGCAGTACAACATAGTAATTTCCAAAATCTTGTTTCAATGTTCAAACTCACTATTTGAATAACAGACATATGTTCGAGTAATGATTATTCAATGGTCATAAAAAATTAAAACTATTAAATAAAAAAAGAGACAAAAATAGCATATTTAAAGTATTCCTAGGTGTTGAGACGAAAATAGAACCTTGAGAAAATTAATTAATGAGATCTTCTTTAAGATTCAAATTGTTTTTCAGCTTGGTCCTTAATCGGGACAATAAATTTTTTCTCTGGATTACTGAATAAAAATTTTGAATCAGTTCTGGTTGCTATTTTATTCACTTGCTTTCACCACCAGAATAAAGAAGACCTGAAGAGTCAAGCATAATATTTGATGAAGATTTGAAAATTTAAATTCTTCAATATGATATTTTCAAAACATTTTGAGATTTTTTTTCTCTCACAAAGTCTTGAAATGAAATGAAAGAGATAATTAAAACACTGATTAAATAAAAAGTAAGTATAGTATACCGGTTTCATCAAATTACCAAATTGATGTTTCCTACACTCAATAAAATGTAAATCTTTTAACAGCTCACTATGATCAAGTAAATTAATCCTACAGATTACACAGTTTCTAATAGATAAATCGTTTGATATAATTTTACAAATTGCACCACTCAACCTGAAGAAGTTCTTTTCCTGTCAACATTTGGCACTGATCCAGAAACTACTGGCCCATACCATTTCAATATCTGTTACCTCTGGAAAATCACCTAGAGAAAAAATATTATTATTAGATCACCCAGAGCAATTTGTTGGTGTGTTACATAGCATTGATCGGTCGTAATTTACTGTGGTCTTTCTGTGTTACTGTTTTGGCTCGTATTCATAGTAGGGTGTTTTCCATGTTTCGCTCAGCATTCCCTGCTTTTGGCATATTTCCTGGTAGATGATAGCTGTGACGTTGTAAGTACTCGTTCTGCGATAACATGCTACACGCTCTCGTTATTAATTGTGTTATCGGGCAAAATATAAACCACTACCATTGATGATGTTGGTTCCATCGTCTGAAACACAGTGATCAGCACATATAGCACCTGTTTGATTGTATCGGTCTCTACTTCTCGGAAATACATCTCGATGATTAAAGTAAAACAACTTAATTTCCGCTAATTTAGCGGAAATTAAGTTGTTTTACCATCACCAATTGATAATTGACCAATATCGATTTCACGAATATATCGTAATAATAATAATAATGTTCATTTACTTTTACAACGACAAGAATATACAACATAAATTTCAATCATATCAGCCCAATTTCCATAAGCAAACAAAAAAAACGAGACATCATTTGATTTCTGATAAATTTTCACTCTTGCTGATTTAACATTTTTCAGCTTAAATTTCGCAGAACAATGAAAATTTGGTATGTCAAAATTTTCATCGTCATTTGGCCCGGTTTCTGATAGAAATAAAATACTGCTTGAATCACTTACGGGATTGCTCAAGTCCGACCTCCCTCTCAACTTCCGTTCGTCTAGCCCGATCAAACTTTTCGTAACGCTCTCGTTAGCATTCACCAGCTTTACTCCAAAAATTTCGAAATTGATTTAAATTAGTGACTTATAAAACCTTTTATGTTTAATAGGCATATCGAATTAACACAAGTCACACGGTTTCAAAAGGAGATAGGGGAATCGATCGAACTCACAAACGTTCAGTGGAGACAGTACTATTTTATATCGTTATTATGAAATAACACATTCCACTTTTGAAATATCCAACATTAAATTCGTCGAAACAACGCTCTTTCAAAAAACTCTTTAAAACTATGTAACACAGCTTCCAAAAGGCATTTGAAAAAACTCACTGATAATCCTCAGTCCACTTTCATGTCAGCAAAATAAAAATCTTTCATACTTATCCGACCACGTGTATCTAGAGCAGAAAAAACGCAAATAGTCAACATAATGGTAGACTAAAAGACCATTTTCAATCTATGTGCACAGAATATAAAAAATATAAATGGTTGTTCAATCTTGCCAGTAAGTTTACTATTCGCATTCTTTCTGTTCTAGATACACATGATCGTATAAGTATTAAGGTTATTTTTATGGATTTTCGCTGACATGAAAGTGAACTGAGTATTATGGGTGAGTTTTGTCAAATGCCTTCTTGAACGTGTGTTACATAGTTTTGAAGACTTCTTTGAAATATCAATTTCAAAGAGAGGTTGTTTGGAACAATCTTTCAAATGCATGTTGGACCTTTTTTGAGTGAAATTTGTTTTTTCATAATACCCTCATAAAACAGTGCTGTCTCTACTTATTGTTTGTTGGGTATGTTCGATCAATGTTAGATATTTTCTTTGGATTCTCTTATCTCCTTTTGATACTGAGTGATTTGTGATAATTCTAGAGTCCATCTAGAAAGTATCCGGAATTTATTATTTTTCATAATTTTAATATACTTCTTTTTTCTAACATTTTAAGACGAAAGGAAGGTATAAAATAGGTCGTACAGTTAGTCGGCTATGGCCTTAGTTGCATGGTAATACTATTTGTCCAATATTGTTGATTGTCAACAGGTATACAATTTATAAAATAATGTCGCAACTAGAAAAAATAAAACAGGAATAATATTTGTACAGAAAAGTTTTTCAAAACGTTAAAAAATTAGTGCAACTGACAACTGTGAAAAAGTGCTGTATATGAGACAATAAAGAGGATAAGAAATGGAATGGATATGAGGCATAGACCAGTTTCAGGAAGACCGCGTAAGTTTAAAGGAAACAATTCAAACGCTTTATTGACCTAAGAACGACACAATCATCGCCTGGGGTTTCGCAAAATGGCTAATAGATTTAGAAATCAATGAAACATAAAAGTATGTCCAGAAACCGTCGGTATGTCACTGAAAAGACAAGGCAACATATCAAGGAAAAAAAATCTCTACAACTCATTTACAAAAGGAACGAAGGATAAAATTTTGTCAATTTTTTCAAGAAGATAATTTTAATAATGTCTCTATATCTTATGACAGTTTTTTACAACTTGGTGGAAATCGCTTAAAAATACTATCAAATTAATCTGTTACCGTTCGAATTTCCAAATTTCCCACTAAAATAATAATAATAATAAATGGTCTTTATTTAATAAGAACATACATACAAGTGCAGCCAAGGCTACTCTTACATCATCAGTTTGTTGCTGAATTTCAATTATAGTTTCAAATGAATGACAACAAAATGGCACCATCAAAATGCAATCGAAAAAAAAATTATATAAAAAAAAATTACTACAATGGTAACCAATCTGAGTATTTGTGAATAATTGGGCAAATTAAGGGCACAGAAACAAGATAACAAAAGGATATGCAGCACACCAAGTCAACACCGGACTATTGATTATTGCGAGGCACATAAGAAGGTTTTCACGTCTAGTTTAAACTTATTTGAATTTTTAGTAATTTTAAATCTTTGTGGAAGGCAATTGTGAGCTTTGATTGATGTATAACTGAATGACTTTTTAAACATTGATGTTCTAAATCTGGGAAGGGCAAGTATTTCAGGAAAGCGAATAGTGCGAGGGAGTGCATGAAGTTGTTCTCTTAATAATAATTTACTCTTAATGTAACTCGGTTCACCCGTCTTTACAACCCTATGAATAAATGACAAACTCTGCAACCTGTATCGGTAAGGAAGATAAAGCCAGTTGAATTCCTTTACCTTATGAGATATCCTGTCGTATTTTCGAAGTCCATATATCAGTCTACAACATGAATTCTCTATTCTCTGTAATCGACTACAACTACTCAAGCTCAAACAGGGGCCATATATAAAACTAGAGTACGAAAGATGTGATAAAACTAAGCATTCACATAGAGTTTTCCCCATTTTGAAGTTTAGAATTTTCCTATTCGAATAAAGTAACTTCAGATTCCAGTAGCATTTTTTTATTAACTGGTTAACATTTGGGTGAAAGCTCATTTATGAGTCCAGATTGAGTCCAAGATACACTGCCACAGTTATACCTGCCAGATTTTCACCATTAATAGCAAAAGTAATATTTTTCATCAACAATAAGTTCCTCTCGGTACCAAATAACATAGTTACACATTTCTTGGGATTTAGAGTTAGGTTGTGCTGTAAGGACAACTCATAAACATCATCTAAACACAACTGCAACCTACGAATGCATTCCGAAGAGTTATCCTCAGAAACTGACATATAGAGCCCTACATCGTCAGCATAAGCATAAAATTGTGTAGTTATTTTATTTAGGATATCAGTGGTATAAATTAAAGCAGAGGTTCCAATATAGAGCTCTGTGGCACTCCTGTGGGAACGAAACAACGATTCGATAAAGATCCATTGTGTTTGACCATCTGACAACGATCATTTTGAGTCTGCAATAACAAAGACCAAGGAATCCCCTCCAGATCCAGCTAAAATTGGAGCCGATTGAATTTGCTATAGTCCCCATAACTGATGACCTTTGGTTCAACTTTTTCAATTTTTATATTTAATTCACAAAATACAAGATGGTGGTAACTGATTAAACCACAGTCAATAACACCGCTTTTAACTACAACACCGGGGCATGTCACAAAAATTAGACCAAGCAATGTAGAACTGCGAAGCGTCACTCTAGTGGGTTCATTTATCAATTGTGTAAAATCATAGGCCTCGAAAATTTCACTCATAGGATTTACGAGATTCAACATATTTGCATTCAGATCACCAAGACAGACTATCTCATCACACTCCGGAATTAGTCTACTCAATATTTTATCAATTGTTTGAATGGTTTTTTTGATATTTTCCCTAAGGGGTCTGTAAAAAGTACATAAGCCAATTATTCTGTTCTTTATGTTTATTTTCAAACACAAAAATTCCAAACAATTTCCAGTATCCAGCTGAAAATCCATCACTTCAGCATTTAAATTATCCGACACATACATCACAATACCATCGCCTCTAGAACCTCTTCCTCTCTAAAATGCCTAAAGCCCTTTAAAGTTATGCGGTCATATTACTATTAAGCCACGTTTCCGTCACCACTACGATATTGAATTTGCCTCGCCTCACAATTTGCTGAAAATGCATTGGTTATTGACCGAATATTAAGATGTGCTATCCTCAAGTTTATCTCCTTACCATTGCCCATGAGATAAAATTAAAAAAAAAATAATACCTCAATAAAACTAAATATAAGATATATATTAAAAAAGTTAAGATATAAACTTATAACTACGAAATGGAAAAAGATAATCACTTTCACAGGTATAACTCTGCAACCAAAAACTTCAAAGTAAAATCTAAAGATCAAACCCTAATTATTTACCCTTTTAACGCAAAATTCAAACCATTGTGCCCATATTACTGACAAAATACGTTATCTTTGTTTCGCCTGCAGCCATTTCCAAAACAACAGAAAAGCGAAATTGAGAGGTAGAAATATAGTCATGAACAATAATATCTAATTGATATCCCTTCATCTGTCAAATTTTTTCATCGTGAGCAGAAATGAAAATTAAACAATTAATGAAATTAATGAAAATCAGATACAATCCAATATTTAAAAAAATTTATATAAGACAGTAATTTATTTCCACAAAAATGTTTGTACTAATACAACAATTGTTTCACCACGATGTGGCTTCTTCAGGTATTACATTGTACTGTCTCATGGTATTGAGTGTAACCGAGTTTCTATACATTTTTAGGTACGTGACCAAATAATAGAAGCACGTCATAAAAACTCTAGGTGTTTATTGGAGTTTGCCGCTAAAAATGCCATTAAGGAAAAATATTCAGTAATGGAGAATGATCGACATCTGCTTGTTCGTTCAAAAGGATTTTACGGACATTATACCTGTTGATTTCAAGAAATTCTAAAAGTGTTAATCTAGAACTTTTGCTTTCAACGTGGATAATTTCATAATTATTGTTGAAATTATGCCTGAATTCCTTAAGATGATTAGCATATGTCGAATGTACAGAATTGTATACTACTCTGTCAAGAAAGTACCGGGAATTTTCAATTAAAACAACATTTTTACATTTAATCGTCAAAATTTATTGGGTCACCTTCAAAATAGGCTCCATTTGCTCCAATACATCTATGCCAACGGCACTTCCAATTATCGAAACATTTTTTATAGGCGCTTTCGTAGCGCACACGCCACGGATATCGAAGAAAACAATGAGCATCACCTTCATTTTCGAGCGGCTTTGGCGTGGTTTTTTCGGTTTCGGCTCATTTTTTGCCACCCATTCCGATAATTGCTGCCTTGTTTGCATATCGTACTAGTAGACCCAGGTCTCATCACCAGTTATAATGCGTTCCATGAATGTAGAATCGGAATTACAGCGATCCAGCATGTCTGAAGCAACCTGTTCGCGATGACGTTTTTGAAGAAAATTCAGGTTTTTCGGTACGAGTCGTGCGGCCACCTTTCTCATGCCCAAAATATCAATCAAAATCGTACGTGCGGACTCGTGGGATATCTTAAGATCATGTGCTATCTCTCTCAAGCTGGTACGACGGTTTTCCAGCACCCTTTTCCTTAATTTTATCGACGTTATCTTCGATCGAAGCCGTCGATGGGCGACCACTTCACGACCGTCCTTGAAGGCTCTGTACCACTGATATGCACGAGTTTTCGATAGAGCATCATCACCAAAGGCCTTTTGCAACATTTTCAATGCATCGGCACACGAAAATTCATTTGCAACACAAAACTTTAAACAAATTCTTTGCTCAACGTAATCACCCATATTAAAAATCGGCACGCTCTCTGACATCGACTGTCTTAATCAGCTGTTGCAAACACACTAGTTGACAGATCCCGCTCAAGCTTGGCATAGTAATTATGGACAGTGGTGCCAACCTAGGAAAAAAAAATTTACCTGCCTCATTGCCCCGCCAGATTCAAATCGATAATTCCCGGTACTTTCTTGACAGAATGTATATAACCCCTTTGGTGTTCTTGGATACGTTTCTTGAATGATCCACCATTCTGGCCAATGTATACTAAAGGGCAATCTTTGCAAGTTAACTTGTAGACTCCGGATTTATTTTCTTTATTTGTACGATCTTTATTGTTTTTTATGTAGGTACTAAGGTTATTAATTGTCGTAAAAGCCGCGTTATAATTGAAAAAACTTTTGAAATATTTAGCAATATTTTCAGATAATCCATTGACATAAGACAACGAAAAATATTTCTGTGTATTGTCCTCTTTTATGATTGGGTCATCTTAAGGAATTCAGGCATAATTTCAACAATAATTATGAAATTATCCACGTTGAAAGCAAAAGTTCTAGATTAACACTTTTAGAATTTCTTGAAATCAACAGGTATAATGCCCGTAAAATCCTTTTGAACGAACAAGCAGATGTCGATCATTCTCCATTACTGAATATTTTTCCTTAATGGCATTTTTAGCGGCAAACTCCAATAAACACCTAGAGTTTTTATGACTTATGCTTCTATTATTTGGTGAATGGAAATAAATTATTGTCTTATATACATTTTTTAATTAAAATGAGTTTCCACCAAGTAAAGACCGAATATATCAAATAAATCCAATATTTTATGTTTTTACAATACACCGAATTGAGGCTACAGGTATATTCAAAATCCCGATCTGCTTCAACCTTGTTTTTTCGTATTGAGATCATCTGACGAACGAATTAACATATTTTTGTTGTTGTGTATCGTATAAACTAAATTCGTGATGGGTCCAGCAATAATTTTTCTTTATCTTCCGCAGTGACTTAAACAGATTGAGATCTTTCTTCAGCAACTTTTCACTAAACAAAATATTAGAACCCTTTTTCTCGAACCCATTTTGAAACAAACTTCACAGATACCGGACGAGACACCTGTCGATTTTGTTTCGCTGGGATGTTTTGAACGTTATGGATGTTTACATATTTTCCTAGGCGATAACAGAAGCATTTATTATTCTTAATCAACTGTGATTTTAGTTTTGAATGAAATAAATTGAGGACACTATCATACACATTTCGAGATGAATTTGCAGGTAGACCATGAATTACAATACACTTGTTGTTGGATCTTCTCCCCATCTCTAGTTGAAATTTTTTTACACTTCTTACACTATCTGCCTTCTCTACTTCATTTTTCAGCTCTTTTATGGAGCTTACAATAGTTTTCACGAATTTTCCGAATCTCTCCTCAAAATCACCACTGATACTGCCGATACTGGTGTCGCAGCAAAATATTCTTTGCGAAACTCCTGTAGGTCATTTTGAAACTCAAGTGCGTCTGTCAATACGTGCATCTACTTCCTTTATGGATTTTGATATGATTAAATGTAATTTTCATAACAAATATAAAACACTGAATTATGTTTGGTACCGTGAGACTGAGTATCTCAACTTCACTTAAAATGTGCACTTTTTGAGGTATTTTAACTTGTAAACATTGAATAATTGCAGAGCAACTAAATACCTGTCTACCGCCAACTGCACGTCACGCCATATGTGCATAAAGCCATAAATGATGGTTTGGGGAGCACTATCTCAGCGTGGTGCTACGCCTCTCTGTATAGCTTAAGGTACCATTAATAGTGAAAAGTACTGTGGTATTCTAAACGATTTTCCCCTTAAAACGGCGCATGCTTTATAAGCAGAGGGGTGGCCTTTTCAGCCGGGTAATGCAAGATGCCAAACATCGACCTATACTCATGCTTGGATGCAAGAACACCATGTGACAACAATTTCAGGGCCAGAAGCTTCACCAAATCTTAGTCCCATAGAAAACAAATGGGGACTTATGAAGATTGAAGTTGAATGAGCAGCGCCACGAAATGTATGATTTAATTCAGTCAGGTTTACAGTCCAAGACTACCATCACCGAAAATTATGGACACGGTTATGGTTTCGGGTGTACCTCGACGTTTAGTCAAGTGTTTAAATTTGAATTGGCGTTGTATAAGTAAGTAAGATGAATATTTTGTTATAATTTTCTTGTGAAGAATCGAAAATATATACTAAATAATTACAATTAAGTTTTGTTTTTCCCTGATACTTTCTAAACGGTCTATATATGTCTATAAAAAAGTGTTTTCTTAGGTATTAATACAATTTAATTTCAATAGTTTTTAAGAAATTTCATGAAATTAATATCTGGAGTGAGGTATAACAGAATTAC
This sequence comes from Megalocaria dilatata, assembly GCA_034642435.1. Taxonomy (NCBI): domain Eukaryota; kingdom Metazoa; phylum Arthropoda; class Insecta; order Coleoptera; family Coccinellidae; genus Megalocaria; species Megalocaria dilatata. The sequence continues at coordinate 77,089,063 of CM067855.1, read as the reverse complement.
TATTATCGAAAAATTCTTCTATTAAGTATAAAAAACACCATTTCCAGAACGTTATTTATATGTGGGAAAATAGTGTTTATCTAATTTATGAGTATTGAGTTAACAAAAATTCTGTCGAGGTGAAGGAAATCGAATGTCTATTAGTGGACGTTTAAAAACTTTATTATTTTATCTTCAGAACAAATCAATGTTATTTCACTATTCATATGGAAAAAAATAGGTTAAATATGTGAATACTCATATGTTTTTCCCCCATATTTTTTTTCAAATGTTTCAACAAACAAAAACATGTTTGTGCATTGTATACTCAGCTTATGCATTAATGGAATGACGAAAATTTGTTTTGTGAACACTAAAATATTAAGATTTTATAATTTTCAAGATGAATATCCGTCTAGTTAAAACCTTTTGACACTGGCACTGGTATTACGTATTTCTTCAAAAAATTATATTCTACCTCACATTTTTCTGGGAGTAAACAAAAATGAGGGTATCTAATAAAACATTCATCAAAAAATGTTATTTATTTAATATACATTCAGAACAAAACTCAAGGAAAAGAAAAGCAAAGAAAAATTATTCAATAGAAGTAAACTTCTCTATAAATAAACGGCAATCTCGATTTTCAATAAAGCCTGAACATTTTTCGACATTGAAATGTTTATATCCTCTGTTTTACATCTCATTAATGCCTACCTGTCTTTCATAATAAGGTAGAATGATGAAAATTAAATACATATTCTTAGTTAGTAGTGTCGTCCTGAACGAGCCTGCTTTAAAAGATTCGTGAACCACAATTCAATAATGATACAGCCTTTTTCCAAGAGCAAATTCAGTCACGAGAGTTTCAAGTTATGGTCTTAATATTTGTGTGATGGATTCTGTACAATTGAGTAATTGTTACATTTATATCAAAATGCTTATGAAGCGAAAAATTACAAATTCTAAAGGTTACTTAGTACATTAGTATGAACGGAAAAATACGGAATATTTTCACTATTGAGTTTCACACTATAAGAGAAGGTTTAATATGATTAATTTTCGAACAGGTTATATAACCATCTTGAAGAGCTCATATAAATGATTTATGAGGTCCGCTGGAAAGCCCTAGTAGTTTCATATCATAACTATAGGAAGATAAAACGTATATAAATATAACACCTTAAATTGTTTTCTGGTATCAGAATGATTCCATCATCTAAACACTCCATACGAGTATATCATAATTTTATTACTCTTTTCTTTCCATTCCAGGTAGAAATGCTATACCAGAGATATTTCCTCAAGATGAACCAAAGCAACATGACGAATCTATTATCCCTATTACTCGTATTGTGTTTGGTGTTGGTACTTTTAGCGCTAGCAGATACAATTGTGATCTATAGCAGTGCACCGTCATCTTGGAGGTTACCAAATGCAAGTTCCAGAACTGGCTTTGATCCACTGGATAAGTCCCTAGTACTAATATCCACTTCAGGATGCTGCATAGCCATCTATGGAGGTGAGTGTGAACTAGCAAAGACGAGTTTCAGTTTTTACATATTTAAAATATGTGTGTGTATCATACACTTATTTGAAACTTCAAAGAAATATAACTTTATATTTAATAATTATAATAATTAATACTTAATATTGAATAATTTTGATGAGGACTATGAGCTATGGTAATAGAAAGTTCTAGAAATCGAGACAGTGTAACATACATCGGTATCACAATTCTATACCCAAACAAACTCGACAAGGTTTTGTTGATCACAGAGGTAAATTGCAGACATGCGCACTTTTCAATCTGTTTTTTTTTTCTGCACAATGTATGCTAATGACTCCAAATCTGTCAAATATCTATATACGCTAAACACAGAGATTCTTGGGTATTAAAACTAAACTAGTGCCATCTCGAGTATGCAAAACACTTACAAGACATACCTTTGCGAGTTAATTCAAGTAAAAAAATGTATTCCCGATATTTTCACGCTACCAACGCAGAAGAAACTTTCCTCATGCTCAGATCAGACCATAATTTGCCGTAATGCTAATAACTAGCATATTCATATTCAAATAAATTAATTCGACTGATCTGTACCACAAATCATTGATAAGGAGAATGAGCTGTGGTAATAAAAATTTCTAGGAATCGAGACAGTGTAACATACGGCTTTATAACAATTCTATACTCAAACAAACTCGACAAGGTTTTTTATTGATAACAGACGCAAATTGCAGACATGCGCACGTTTCAAACTGATTGGTTTTCGTCAGTGCAATGTATGCTATTGACTCCAAATCTGTTAAGTATCTATATTCCGAATTAATTTATTTCGATATGAATATGTTAATTATTAGCATTACGGAAATTTATGGTCTGATTTGAGCATGAGGAAATTTTCTTCTGCGTTGGTAACGTGAAAATATCGAGAATACATTTCTTTATTTAAATTTACTCGCAAAGGTATGTCTTTGTATTTGGCATACTCTAGATGGCGCTAGTGTATCTTTAATACCTTAGGGTCTCTGTGTATAGCGAATATAGATACTTGACAGATTTGGAGTCACTAGCATACATTGCACTGACGAAAATCAATCAGTTGGAAACGTTACACTGTCTCGATTTCTAGAACTTTTTATTACCATAGCTGTTAATTATTAAATTGGTGGGAGCACAATTTTCTAATAACTCTGTTTATGAATAAATTAACACGTGGTTTAACTTAAGACTATGTTTCTACATTGTATGTACATCTGGCGAACCTACTATCTATATGAAAAGGGGAAGAGTAACTGAACTCTAGCGTAGACCTTAAGTCTCGGTCACAGAACGTAGATTGGGGAGTTCTTCTTCAAACTTTTGGTATACATTCACAACACCCCCACTTAACAAAAGTTTACAATAACTATAATTAATTAGTTGTCCTTATTTTAATTCCTAGACATTGTTTTGCTTCAAATAAATTTTTAACTTTAAACTGATAATTAAGATTTTCATAGATAAAATCAATTTCATTTTGGTCCATAGAAAAAACAAAAAATCGTCTACATACAGAGCGATAACAGACAATTTATCCCTATTTTACCTTATATACAAATATGGTTCAAATTCAGATTTCTTGTAAACGATTTCTGATAAAACATTATCTACTCTTTCTTTTCATGCCGGAATAGCCTGCTTCAAACCATATATGGCTTTCTTCAGCTTGAAAACCATATTAGGGTTTTCCTTTGAAATAAAACCCCCAAGCAGTTTTCACATCTGAGTGTATAATTTATAGATTTACTCTAACGGCTAATCCTAATAAGAGTCTAAACGTTGAGTGTCTAACCACTGAAGCAAAGGTTTCACCTCCTTTCTGTGTATAACCTTTAGCTGCAAACCTTGCTCTTCCCACGATCACTCTTCACTTCAAAAACCTACTAACCTTTACTACTGTCCTGCCGTCTGGTGGATTCACGAGCTCCTATGTGTCATTCTCATGGAAAGACTGGATCTCTTCCTTCATAGCTTGCATCCTGATCTGCACTCAGTCCTAAAAGTGCATCGCTCACTGTCTGTGGAATTTATATTGATTCAGGAATCCCATCAGAATCGGATGAGCTATCGAAATAGGTGGCGAAATCTTCAAACCTTTTTTTCTTTGATTCTCACTGAGATGTCCGTACATCCGTTTCTACTTGGTTGTCTAGCAGTTGGTCAGAGAAATATATTCAACATCAGATGTTAAGATCATGTGATGAAGTTACATCCGTTTGAAAGAACATAATTCAGATTCTTCCCCACCTGAAGTTGTATTCTCTTTTGAAATTTGTTTCTGAGGTGATTTTTCTGTATTTTTCAGATATCGTTCAATAATGGTAACATCACTGCTGTCGATAGCCTTCCTACTGACTGGGTTAAAGCACCTGTAACCCTTCGTTATCTTGTCGTATCCTACCAATGTATGCTTCATTAATTTTTGGTCCCATTTATTCTACTTTCTTCTTTCTATTTACCTTAGGCACATAAACCATCGCTGTGCTTCCATATAACCTCAAGTGGCCAAGATTCGGTTTTCTTCCCGTCCACATTTCATAAGGCGTTTTTGGTAGCTTTGAACTAGCAGAACGATTCTTTAATTAACAAACCGTATTGCAAGCTTCGGCCCAAAAAGACTTACTCAAATCATTATCAAACAAAAGAATCTCGCCTTTTCAATAAGCGTTCTGCTGAATCTTTCAACCAATCCGTTGTGTTCAGGAGTGTGGGTGGCTATTTGTTGTTTCATGAATGATGCCAAAATATTGCAAGTATCTGTCAAAATCTTTATTGCAATGCTCGGTCCCATTATGGCTTCTCAGCACCTTAATTCTGGTGTTCTGCTGATGTTCCACCAAGCTTTTGAAGCTCTTGAATTTTTAAAATACCTCGTCCTTAGTCTTCAAAAAAGAAATGAAACACATCCTTGAATCAATGAAGGTGAGGAAATATTTTGCTCCTCCTAATGAAGTAAGTGGTTTTAATTGGCCCACATAAATCGCTGCGAATAAATTCAAGAACATTTTCTGCACGAGAACCCTCTTTTGGAAATGGTAACCTGGACTGCTTTCCTTTGCAACATACTTCTTCACATTTATGGACCCTATTCTGGCTGTAGTTGATCCCATCTACTATTTTGACTGTCATCTGTAGATACTTACTATTAATATGATCAAGTCTTCAATGCCAGGTTTCAGAGCTTACTGCCTGAAAACATAAAGAATTATTTTTCCAAATGTTCAATTTTTTAGGTTGGCTGTTGAAACAATTATTCCTTGAAGTATAAATCTTAGAGCCCCATTCTCGTCAAACTGTACTTTATTTTCATTCTTGATTAATTGCGACACCGATAAGAGATTTGTAGTTAAACTGTTACGTACTGTACTCCTTTTAACATATCGTGCTTTCTATCTGTCAACGTTTGAATTTTCACATCTCCAGCACATTCAACTGTAATTTTGGTCCTATTTGCTACAGTAATTTCTTTCAAATCGGGATTCCTGGAGTTTACTGTCCATTGTTTATTTGCCATCAAATGAGCACTTGCTCCGCTGTCAACATATCAATCTGTGACATCAGTCACCTCTCGTGAACACAGAACTGTACCACCATCGAATTTACTTGGACATTTTGACATATAGTGTCAATTCTTCTTACCCTAGTAGCAAATAATATTGCTGAGATCGTTCTTGTTTGAATTCGACCGGTGTGTCATTTCTCGAGTAGAATTATCATATCCCTTAGCATCGAATGATTTATTGAATTGAACCCCTTACTTGGTGAAAATCCATATCAAATAATAATTAAATAAGGTTATTCTGATTTTCACATTATTTAATTATTATCGAATGATTTGTCTTTACGAATTTTATCTGCGCTCTCTTTCGACTGCTTACGGTGATTGAACTTTGTATGTATAGCGATTATACTATTATTACCGTTATTATCACCATGTGTCTGCATATCTAGGAGTTTTATTTCAATGAAATCTACTGTAATGGTCATACCTGAATGCTCAACGGCCATTATCATGGGGGAAAACTTATCAGGGAGACCAGCTAACAATAGAGATCCTACCCACATTTCATTAATGTCAAATCCCGTCCTTCTTAAATTCTGGGAAGCTTCGACTATTTGATTGATGTATGACTCCATACTTCCAAGATATTCTAATCTGGCGGATATCCGCGTGCGTAAAAGACCTATTTTTCGCATGAATCCGCTGTCATCATAAAGTTTCTACAGGTCCATACCTGTTCGGCTTGGAATCCTTCACATGTTAAAACAACGATGTGTCAATGGTTAGAGCTAGCTTTGCCTTTGCTTTGCTTGTTTGTCTCACTATCGTCGATGCATTTGTCCAAGCCTTCAAGTACAAATACATTCTGGACTACGAAAGCCCACTCATCATAATTCTCACGTCCTAAATGTTTCGTTACGCTCATGAGGTAACTGGCGGCTATTGCTTTTTTTGAAATTAACTTACTTGACACGAAACTGTTCTATTTGAACTATCACAAACAACTGAGTAACTTTAATAATATTGCACTAGGAGTCCTGGTCCCATAAATGTTTATTACGTTGGTGGAAGCACAATTTTATAATAACTCTGTTTGTGAATAAATGAAAACGTGGTTTAACTAAAGACTATATTTCTACGTTGTATGTACATCGGGCGAACTTACTATCTATATGAAGAGGGGAAGAGTAACTGAACTCAAGCGTAGACCTTACATCTCGGTCACAGAAAATGTACAGAACGTAGTCCTTCTACAAACTTTTGGTATACATTCACAAAAATAACTTATACTCCTAATTAATGGTTTGTGGTACAGATAAGCCGAATTAATTTATTTGAATTTGAATAACCTTGTTTTTATCAATAATAATATATCCATTTGCCAACAACTTAGCCTGAAGAGAATAATGTTATAATATTGATTGAAAAAATATGGCACCTAAACATGAACAGGAGCTCTCTAATACAGTTAGCCCGCTTGTTTTTGCAAATAAAATATTCTCCGCTTAAGACCCGTCTAAACCGTGTAAAAATTGTCAATATTGGAGAAAGCACGAAATAACACTTATTTTTCTGGTATCAGATTGGTAATAGTGAATGTTACAATGAATTATTTTGTAATTCACTGACCATTTTCTGATCTGTTTGCAGAAGCCTCATTTCAACGTTTCACACAAATGATCGATAATTTTTTATACTTCACTATTCTATAGGAAGAAGAGCTTTGGACACTATTTCATAAATTCAGGCTTTCTCAATCAACAAATGATAGGAAAGAATCTTTCTCGGTATAACATACTGCGAACATAAAATTGGGTTCATTATGTATTTTGCATTTATTTTGTGTTCTGGATTGTTTTTTCGACTAAAACATAATTTACCATTTGGATGCGATGATTTTGTCGTAATTGCTTGAAAAACTTGTTGTAGTTCCGATAAGTATTTGGCAGGAACGTCGGCTCTCAGTTAAATTCCTAAAAATCATTATCAGCCTATGTTAGGTTTCCATGAATTTGTCTGTCTATTGCAAGTTTCATTGGGTTCTGTTGGTACTGTAAATGTTGAAATGGCACTTAGCACTGTTACTGCGACAACATGTGTGGCGGCTATAGAGATGGCCACGGTCAGCGCGAAACAATGAAACACTTGGGTATAAGTCTCTCCAGTGCGCAGTGAGTAGTTCAAAATTACCAAGCGATTGGTCTGTTAATTATAACGTCTGGTTCAGAATGAGATAGCACAAAATCATCTAGAAACGACCACGTTCAGGTTTTTGAAGCTTTGAGAAACGAAATGGACACGGTAGTATCCCTTCGAAATCATCTGCAAGAAGTAGACAGTTAGAAGGCGTCTTCATGCTGCGGGGTTATCTTTTCGAACCAGGACTACTAGATTGCCGCTTTCACGTAAACACAGGATTGGTTGAAGATTTCACGAGAACACTTGCATTGGACAAAAGTGGATTGAAGTTGCGTATTGCTTTTCGAAAAAGCGACAAGATGAGAGATATGATCAAGTTTATTTTTCTGAGTTAGTTACATGTGGTGAATGACATATCTTTTGAATAACTCACGGAATTAGTCTTTATCTAAAATAGGACTTTGAGTGCCCATAGTTGCCTGTAGTGTTCTAGAAAACCATGTTATACCATTCATGGTCATCCTTGGAGAAGATGCAACCTTCATGCATGATAATGCACGGCTCCAAACTCAGATAGTTTAGCATATCTTGTCAAGGTTCACGTTACGAGATTCGTTTGATTTGCTCGAAGTTTAAATTGAAATTTTATAAAACATGTATGGGATAGAGGTGGGAGGAGTTTATGGAGACATGTGCTTGCTTTCAGAAAGTCTAGTGAGCTTAGCGATTTACTAGTGCAGAAATGAAACAACATTCCACAGTATAAGATCCAAAGCTTGCCTCGTCCTTCGGAAGCTATAGTTATTGCTAAAACAAGGAAGACTCGCTACTGAAATTCTCAAGGTTTGTTTTGCTTAAAGGTTTAAAAAAAAATATTCAAACAACATATCGACACATTGAAACGATCATGGAAGAAAATGTATCTACTTTTTCATCTTAAATCTTCACCACAATGCCACTAATCTCAGAGATTAGTACTTTCTAAATAGATTCAAATATTTTTTCTTCTCCATAACACCAAGCGAAATAAGTTACTGCGCATACCACTACCCACTTGAGGTACCAATTTCACTGTTGGGGCAAAAATCAACACGGCTGTGAGACCTAAAGTGGCGTAAGTAACATAGCCTAACCACAACACAACTGAACTCCCAACTCATAGAAGCTGAAGAAGGTTCAGAATGATCTTTATAGGAGATCTACGAGTATCAGGATAATATATTTCACAATATACTACAATATTGCTTGAAGTATAGGATTCTCCATTGACAGTAAATTGAGTAAATAGACCGTGTATGAATATGCGCTTGTAGGAATTCTTTAAATTTTTACTCATGGAGATATTTCATTATCTTATTGTGAAATAATAAACCTCTGTGAGATGTTTTGGGACTTATTTGAAAACGTTTATGACAAATTCTACAACTTTCAAGGAATTGAGATGCCTATCAATACAGACTAAAACGCTTATTTTTATAGAATAAATGTTATCCTTCTCGTATTGCTGTGCATTTTGATTATTTAAGTAACCGGTGCATTTGTTCTGCTCCAAAAAATCACCTTGTTATTCGTTAGAAATATTCAGTTATCGTTATTGTTCAATTGATAAGAAGTGTGAGCTATGGTGATCCTGTTTAGAACACTAGCAGCCAGCCGTGAGTTTCTCAGTTCATCCTGGTTTGAGCATCGACAGTCTTAAACCGCATCGATAAGACCCACAAACCCCTTAGAAGTCTCTCAATTGATTCTGTTTCGAGCAGTCGTATCGTTAACAAACACAAACCACAAATCTCGATCGATTCTGTCTCGACAATTACGCGCGACCAGATGAATGAATTGAGTGACTAGAAGTACGTATACTCTTGTGGGCTACCCTCCCATGGTAACCTTAATACCATACGGTAGCCAAGAAGAATTCATTTAGATGCAAGAAACCACGAAATCGAGGAATCTAACACATTATTGTATCTCTCTTTCATAGCTAGAACAGATCTAGTGCTGATGCACTGGCCTGATGAACAGGTACTTGAGTGGAGCCACACCAGTTTAAGAAGTGAGCCTCCTGTGTTGCAGCGTCCACCTGAGAGCTGTGGTAACAGAAGATTCCTTGAATCAAGACAGCTTACATCTGTGTAATAGTTCAAATCTCGAAAAAGCCTGAATAGGTTTTGTTTATTGCCGAGACAAAAAAACCAGACATGCACAAGTTCCAGAGCTTATCATAATGAAACTACTCACCTACTCAGACTTTCTTGATTTTTCAACTGTAACCCAGATGCACTGTAACGATTGGAAGAACTTTCTGTTACCATAGCTCATACTTCTTCTTAATTTCATTTGGAAGCCATCTAAAATAATTTTAAGATAGTTGATTTTGTTCACGGCATTACGGCATAAATGAATATAACCTGATTTTGAGAAAGGTTTTCTAAGTAAGTAACGCTAGAAATAATCAGGAGCATAACTTGAATGGTGCGGTATGCTGCGTATGTATATGGGTCATTTGATGACGTTAGTGTGTGGTGAAACTTTAGTATTTCTATGCAGGTCTAATGTAGGTGCGTAGCTGAATTGTATTTGTTGAACATTAAAGGGGCATTTATTACTGAAGCCGCTAACCTTCGAAATATGTGCATGTCCGCTGCTTATATCAACTAAACACTACACCTATTCGGGCCTTTTTGAGTTTTAGGCTGTTACACAGATACAAGTTGCACTCACGATTCACAGAAATTTCTGTTATACTCAATTATGTTATCTCATTTTATTTGTCGTAATTGTGCTAGGCAGACTTCGTGTATATTTCAGATGGACAGCAATTATTTATCTAAGAAACTTTTATCCATTAAGAAAAGTATTATTCATCTAAAATATTCTTACTTTAACAGTCGTTAAAAATTTTAAGGTTTGAATAACATTTTTTTTAACACATATAGCTACTTTCGCTTATAAGTAATATTTATTATCTAATTTCTATCATCAGTGAAGTAGCTTTCCATGTTCGTAAATTATGAGTCATTTATATTCGCGAAATTACATTTTCTAACATGGTGGAAATTTCTTCTTCCATTTGGTTTATTACTGAAATAGTACTTCAGGTATTCGGTGGGTTACTTGTCCAGTACGTCGATTTGAATTTTTAATTAAATAGAAAAACAATGTAAAATACGTGCGCACCGAATTAATCTACTTTCAACGGGTTCCTGGCAAAGGATATTTTCATATTTCAGTTCAAATATCTTCAATTAAATTTAACCCGTAGGGCGTGCTTTTGGATACTATGAACGTTAAGTTAATTTTCCTATTTGGACTCATTATCTACTTTTCAGGGCATCTGTTATTTTTTTTTACCCAAGCTATTACACCCATTGACTGTCGATCTTGCAGATAAGTTTGGATTTGTTCTGCAATGTGTCATTATATTATCCTTAATATAGCACTGAATAATTTAGATGGCAGACTCTTTGTTATGGTAATACTCTCAAATGAATCCTTCTCAACTGGGTGGTATTTCTCAGCGTGATTTCTTAAAAAAACGACTTTCTATAAATAGCATATATCACTGAAAAAAAATTGAAAGAATGCTTAATCAAATATAGAATAGAAATTATACATTTTTGTGTCTTTATTCATCAAATCTGTTGGTCTATCTTTAATTCATAGCAAAACTATTCCATCTGACTGAACTGAATGGAACAAGAAAAATCTTTACTTGAAATGTTTCACAAAATGAAGATTGCAAAGAATCTATGAATAATCCGGTATTCAATCGTAAACCTATTTTAGTTTCCAAATCTTAGTGAACTGCAATGGAAAATTTGTTAAAATCTGAATAGTTTCATAAAAGAGAGCGTTAAAATGATAATCTATGATATAAATATCTGGGTAATTCAAAACGGACGGGATGAAATATTTTGCTATGGAATCCCCATTTTTTTAGTACTGACATAAAAAGGCTATCTTTTTAGAATAAGATAGAAATAAATGACGGTTTAAACAGAAATTTTCGAAAATTGTAATCGCTTGAGACCATTTCAGTCGGGAAAATTAGTAGAATAATAGTCCTAGTAGGAGTGAGCAAAGTATGACGATAACCTTTTATGAATACATGGAAAGGCACTTAGGTCAGTTACCTATAAAGCCTCGTTCTAGTTATAGGTGAGCAATGATGAGCAATATTTCATTCAAGTTGGTAATATCTATGACAGTTCTTTGTTCTCCCGAAATAATGAAATATTTTAGTGTCTGTAGTGAATACCTTCTGCGATTTAATTCTGTTTTATCTACAAAATTATATTCCAAACCTAACAAATCAAATTTTGTTCTCTACTCTAAGCATTTTTTTTTTTTAATTTATAATGTTTTGAATAATATCATTTACTACCGTTTAGCGGCGACGCTATGTACACTATTATGCAGTGAATAACGCACATATTGATTATTTATATAAATTTTACACATGGATGAAACACATATAAAGCCAAATTTGTTTCAGATTTTGGTTCAATATTTAATCGTGTATCAAAATGCAGTATCAATTGCTTTTCCTATCGGCGATTCTTTTTCGGTTCTTACAAGTATTTATGGAATTTGAAATGTTATTTTGAGATAATAGAAAAAGAGCGTTTTGAAATAGAAAGGCGATCGCAAAAATTCAAAATCAATATTAGCTATTCATTGAAATAATCATAATTATCAAATTCTAAATAGTACTTTACCTTTCTACCAGAAAAATCGAAAATTTTGCCATTTTTCATAATTGCAATTTCGATTTATTCGTTACATCTTCTGATGAATTGAAAACTGAACAAGAGGTACAAGGTATTTTAGCGTTTGAAGTCGTACATAATTAAAATAAGGATAATATAATTTTGAACAAGTAGATCTATGTAAATATACAATTTTCAATACGGGAACTTCTCTATATCGTGCCGAGTTTTTATAACACTTGTGACTATTTTATGTATCTACCTGCGTACTTCAAAATACCTCCTATAGTTTGTCGAAAGATGAAGTGAATATCAAAATGAGATTAATATTTTGAAATTGCAATCACGTCAAGTACAAACATATTTGAATTTTGTGGTAACTAAACGTTGTAATTTCTGAAACTTTCAATGAAAGTAGTTGTTTCGAAATTGAATAACTTAAAATATTATGTATCCACAATGCATGCCTGATGGGACCAACCTAGCGATCTTAGAATTTTTTTGGCAGCTCTTGATCTACTCCTCAATAGTTTCATCTATTTGGTAGCACCAATTTCTATAATAACAATGTCTTCTGAAAATTCTATCGCCCTCCGTCCCAATATTACTTCACAAATTTCTCTTGTAAAGTTTCTATTATACATTACAAAATTATATCGATTATACACTGAGGGGACAAAAGCATTAAAACCTAATAATAATAGCAGAGTGTAAATATATTAATAATTATAATAGTAGTGTAGCCAGAGATTGTGGGTTCGAGTCCCTCAGCGCCCATTGGTGTATTTGTGTAGTACGACAGGTAGTGGGATATGGCTAATGACCATAGCAGTCAATGTCATAAGTCTCAGAACAAAAAAAAATGTTAGTGTATTCAGCTACAGTTTATGTAATTAAACAAAAGGAAACCCGTTATCGCATAGTTCAGCGCAGAAGATATCACTGAGTGCGAATTCCCGTTAAAATGAACAATGATCAAAAACATATAAAGAATTGGAACTTTCAGAAGAAGATTGACACCTTAACAAATTTTGTTTAACTCAGCGACACTAATAAAATAAAATGAATCTTGATTGTTTCGGTCTCTACTTGACGGAAATTCATCGTATATGATTTGAAGTAAAAAATACTTTATTTTCGCTTATATTTTAATTGTTCACAACAATTGTTTCGTCATTTACATATTGACTTCATCGGGTGAGTATGGTAACTAACTATTTCTACAAAATCGTTCTCCTTAAATACAAGTTTGACTAACAAAATACGTGAAGAAATGAAGTTTTTCAAAAAATGAAGTTATTAAAAAGGTTTAATAACGGAGATCGGTTCACATATGTTTGGTCGTTCAGCAAAATATTCTTTTCATGGTGCCGGTTTATTTCCAGTGCTTCTAAAAGGTCCAGTTTATTGCATTTGTTCTTGATATTGAGAACTTCAAAATTATTGTCAAAATCATGTCCCGATTCTTGGAGATGCCTGGCATAAGTAGAATTTGATTTATTCTTAACGAATGAATTCTGATGTTCATGAATCCTACTCTCAAAAGATCTATCAGTTTAGCCAATGTATGTATACATCACATGTACCACAAGTTAACCTATATACTCCTGATTTCTTGTTCTTATTGACGATATCTTTATTTGAATATTAAAAAAAAATTGAATATTAAAACATATTGAAATATGTTTGTCTTCTACAATTTTAATTTGAAAAAATTTTTCTTCAAAAACTTTTAGAATTAAATTTATGTCTACAACAAGCACTGCTTACATTTAATAGACGTATATAATCAAAACTCAATATTTAATGTCAAATGGAATAAATGACCCAACAGATATACGAAAGTAATTAAAATTAATAAATAAATATTTGAAGGAGACAAAATTTTGTTTCTGGTCTTACCTTTAGGAACACCAATTGCCTTTTAAAAACATGAACACACTTAAAGGACTTCTCAAAGAATATAATTTATTTGAAATATTCAATATATTTAAATATTCGAATAGGTTATTTCAAAAATCTCTAAAAAATGTGCACTATATCTTCAAAAAACAAATATAATTCTAAGCAATCCCGTCTTCAGTTCTCATTTGATATTCCAAATATCAAAATCAAAAAACTAACCTATATCTCTCACGTTTTAAAAGACTAAAGCTTCGAAACACTGATCAACTATATAATTCAAGATTGATCTATGTTCTAACAAAATCAAAGAACAGTGTGAGTTATTTTAAGGTTTATTTAAATTCATTGACATTCCATAATGAGATTTATTGAAGCCAAAATATAATTATATATTATATGTAAAATAAAATAGAATAGAAAGGCCTTTTACTCGATGGAAGAAATATAACAAAATTTGAATATTAAAACATATTGAAATATGTTCGTCTTCTACAATTTTAATTTCAAAAAAATTTTATTCAAAAACTTTTAGAATTAAATTTATATCTACAACAAGCACTGCTTACATTTAATAGACGTGTATAATCAAAACTCAATATATAATGTCAAATGGAATAAATAACCCAACAGATATACGAAAGTAATTAAAATTAATAAATAAATATTTTAAGGAGACAAAATTTTATTTCTGGTCTTACCTTTAAGAACACCAATTGCCTTTGAAAAACAAGAACACACTTAAAGGACTTCTCAAAGAATATAATTTATTTGAAATATTTAATATATTTAAATATTCCAATAAGTTATTTCAAAAATCTCTAAAAAATGTGCACTATATCTTCAAAAAATAAATATAATTCTAAGCAATCCCGTCTTCAGTCCTCATTTAATATTCCGAATATCAAAATCAAAAAACTAACCTATATCTCCCACGTGTTAAAAGACTAAAGCTTCGAAACACAGATCAACTATATAATTCAAGATTGATCTATGTTCCAACAAAATCAAAGAACAGTGTGAGTTATTTTAAGGTTTATTTAAATTCATTGACATTCCATAATGAGATTTATTGAAGCCAAAATATAATTATATATTATATGGAAAATAAAATAGAATAGAAAGGCCTTTTACTTGATAGAAGAAATATAACAAAATTTGAATATTAAAACATATTGAAATATGTTCGTCTTCTACAATTTTAATTTCAAAAAAATTTTATTCAAAAACTTTTAGAATTAAATTTATATCTACAACAAGCACTGCTTACATTTAATAGACGTGTATAATCAAAACTCAATATATAATGTCAAATGGAATAAATAACCCAACAGATATACGAAAGTAATTAAAATTGATAAATAAATATTTAAAGGAGACTGAATTTTTTTGATTATATACGTCTATTAAATGTAAGCAGTGCTTGTTGTAGACATAAATTTAATTCTAAAAGTTTTTGAAGAAAAATTTTTTCAAATTAAAATTGTAGAAGACAAACATATTTCAATATGTTTTAATATTCAAATTTTGTTATATTTCTTCTATCAAGTAAAAGGCCTTTCTATTCTATGATATCTTTATTATTTTTTATTGATTTACCTAAAAAATTTATTGTTTTGAATGAAATATTAAGATTTTGATTTTTCTTCAAATATCTAGCTATCTGTTCAGATTTTTGTCCTACGTACAGTAAGCAAATAAACTTTTCATTTTTTTTCTGATTTGTGGGTTAACTAATGACATAGATTGTTTTAGTTTGATTTTATTCAATAGTTTGTCAATGATTGATGGGTTATACCCATTATTTAGTGTAATTTGTTTTATTATCATTATTTCTATTTCAAAATTCTCCTATGGCATAGGTGCATTAACTAGTCTATACAACATACTATTGTATGCTGCTAATTTATGGGACAAGGGATAATTTGGAGAAGAATGTATTGTGCAGTCTGTGTGTGTTGGTTTAGGGTAAATCGAAAAATTATGTCTATTGTTAATTTTAGTTATTTTCAAGTCTAAAAAATTTATGCTATCATTTTGTTCTTCTTTGTGAGTAAATTTTATCGGGTATACCTGGTTGATAAATTCTAAGAATAACGAAATTTGTCTAGACGTATCGACAAATAGGCAAATAATATCGTCAACGAAACGGTAGCAATAAATGAAATACTTGTTCTTGTAGTTTGTTTTCTAGGAAATCCATAAATATTTCAAATAATATAGGACTTAGTAGTTTTCCTATCGTAAGACTTTCGTTATCCTCGTAAAATATTCCATTAAACAAGAAATAGTTTTGTGTAATGCATACATTGAGAATATCCGTTATTTCTTGTTTAATTACCAGGTTTGTATGTTTTTTCAATAGTAGTATTTCTACTAATTTTACTGTGTGTTTTACAGGTACGATATGAAACAGGTTTTTTACGTCAAAAAAGATTAATTCAGCATTGTTTTTAATCTGTATATTTTTTAATATTTAGTATTTAATGAGAAAGAATTTGTAGAAATAGTTAGTTACCATACTCACCCGATGAAGTCAATATGTAATTGATGAAACAATTGTTGCGAACAATAAATATAAGAGGAAATAAAATATTTTACGACGAATCATATAAACTAAAATGATATAAAATTTAAAACTGAAAAGTAAACTGGCTAAAACAATATAGTGGACCGTACTCTCAAAAATTAGAGACATTATTCGTATTAATAGACAGCACGATAATACCAAAAAACAACTAAAACAACTAATAATGACAATGAGTGAACTATTGGGCAAAAAAATTAACGATATGTATGTGGCCTACATGTTATTCAAGCAGACAGCGCTGTGTGAGACAAAGTGGAAATAATAATTGTCATTCTGCATGAACGATTCGAAGGTATGCCTATATCTCGCAGAGGTGACTTGAATTGGCCATCAAGATCGTGTGATTTGACCATGCTATTATAGAATTTTTCTGGTGGGGCACAGGGCCATACAAATAAGCCGCATAGCTAAAGCATTTAATTAAATTTATTGATAAGTATTAGGGTTATATCGAAAAAAAAATAATAAGTGTCTGTAATCTGTTACAATAGATGTTTCCCTTTTTTCAGTACTGGATGGATTTTATATTACTGAATATTCTTCGTAATTGTGATTTACATAATCAAATATGTGAAGTTTCTGCAACATATTCAACGAATAGTAGTATTTGCTTTTTTGATATAATTTGCTTTTGATATTTACCGCGTCAATTTGAGTTTTGTATGAAGAGTAACCCTTGTAGATGAAACATAACGTTTTTTCAAAATATTTAGAGCTTAAATATCTAAAAAAACTGCTTGAGTTGAGAAAAGGGGAACTTGATGAATATCCTTATGTATTACATTATGGTACAAATTTTATCTAAAACATACAAAATATTTACGGTTTCAAACAATTGACCTGTATACTCATTATCAATGGTTGATTACAGATAGTACTGTAGTATTATAATTTCAAATTCGTATATTTCATTATGGCAACTTTATCTATTTCTCTGTGAGAAATGCTTAATTTTAATTATTTGAATCAAATATCAATCACATATACCTAAATTATTTTAATGACAGGATCACTACCCTCTCAATTTGGCCTTTTTCAAGAATATATATGGGCGTGAATTCAGCATGTATCAGAGAGTATAAGTATTAATGAAATAAGAGATGGGTCATTTAAAATTTGCATTTTTGATTGGCTATAAATAAAAAACTAATTGAAGTTTTTTTTGAGGATATGATTTTGTTAGACAGTTTGAACTTTTTTAGTACTCCGATCAACTCAATTAATTTTTCAGTACGCTGTCGATTTTTGGGACTCCAATTTCATGAATGGCAACTTCGATTTCGTGTTTCAAGGCATCAGTCGTTTCTGTATGGTTAGCGCAGTACTTATTCTCAACGCATGTCCACAAAAAATAGTCCTCCGGGGTGAACATTAGATAAATCACTAAAGATGATTTTTCTGGCTAAATGCTAGTCTTCGTGCATGCGATCATCAGCCCATAGAGCGAATTGGAAACGCAGCGGATGGTCACGAACTTTGTAAATCTTCATACTCCAATTTTTATGCAAAATCACCTCAGAGAAGTGCAAGAAATGGTCAATTTTTGAGCACGATGACGATGTGATGTTAATAGCCACATTCTGGGCTACAGCAGGAATGTTTTCAGGTGTGTTCACTGGACAAGAACGAGAACAGATTGTTTTATCAAAAAAAAACGATCCAGTTTACATGAACACACCGTTACAACCATTACTTGAAAATCCAAACTCTAGATGGCCCACCCTTTAATTGATAACACGCTTCTTCACCTAAGTAGTTATTACTCTAGAAGGAATTTCAGTATAGCTCGTGATCGATGATGAAGCTTTTCAGGTCAAAGTTATAAATATTCAGCTGAAGACGTAACTGATAAGCTTGAAGTTGAATTATGCGACAGCTGAAAAAAAATTCTTGCTTTTCGCTGAGTGGCGAAGTGGAGCAATTCAAATTTCAAATAAGAGACTACAATTAGGGTAATGGTGAGATAGCTGATTTCTGAAAGATATAAGGAATAAGAGAATGAGAATAATTATCTTTTCCGTTCTAGACAGATTAAAAGATGGGATTTTCAGATACCCGCCTTCCTTTTTCTGAAGAAATTTCTCGTCAGTATTTTTAGGATAATTTAAATATCCTTAAATTGTTCGCTTGGTGGTTGGTTATCGTATGAAATGGCAAAAATCCAAGTAACTGGAATACTAATACATGTTACATGCGTATGTGTATTGTGAACTGTCATATGATTTTTTAACGACATAGGCTAAAGCAATCGCTCATGGTTCAGCTTACAAATATACAATTATTCAGAAATCCTACAGGACGATTTCATGAAATAATTTTTCTTACAGTGTTTCATAGCAAGTGCCACAGTTGAGGTTTCGAATATGGATAATAGTTAATCTTCCAATAATTTATATCAAAATTTGTTCAAAGTGTCACTAGTTTCGATTAATACAAATGGTATAAAGCACTGACATGAAGTGGCAAACTGTTGCACACTTGTTCAACAGTACATTTCCTCTGGAAATCTCAAATCTGTGAGTTAATTCTTAAAGAAGTTAGATATCATGGATAAAAACCACACTGCGCCTGAATTGGATAAGAGTTCGAAATTTTAGGGTACGAAGCCTAGCCATTTGTCTACCTGAGCTATTACAATTATTTTTTTTAAGATACATTTGTAATTTTAAGAGGTTTATTTCATTAAGATTTAGAAGTAGATTAAATTCTTGTAATTCATCTTCAGGAAATTACATATGAGGCCTCATGTCATGAACTCGAACAAATTTGAAAGATCAAATTTAAAATGATAATAACCGGTATATTCGGAGTCCTTACCTAGCCTGAAAATTTTAATTCTCTATGTTTTTGCATCCTTATGTCGAATTTGGTCACGATCCTAATTACCTAATTTCTAAACTATTGAAAAAAAATATGGAAAAGAGTAACTGCATAAGCATTACCGAGTTTGTCCATCAAAGACCTCAGCCCAGATATTTGGTCCCACAACCTACTCTGGAAGTGTCAAGTCTCTATCTCTGCCTGTTTGAAAATTAATGTGTTTACAGAGGCCGTACCAGCATTTGGGAAAACCATAGCGTGTTGTTTCTTATAGCAAGCCGCAAAAACAGAAAATTATGCATCATTTGTTGTTGACATCGAAATATATCGAAACTTTCAAGTTTTAACTTGAGTTTCAGAAACCGCCAGTTCGGTTTTTATTGATATCTACTCCTATCATAAAATGGGAAAAAAGCGTTATAAACAGTTATTCGACAGATAAATGTAAATGTTCTCATACTATATTTGTCATTATTCCTAGATTGACAAAATAATTTAAAATGAAATATACTCTTGGATTGCTTCGGTTTTTACTTGACGAAAATTCGGCATCAAACTCATGAATCATAAAGGTGAAATTCAGAAGCTTTTGCGCGCTAGTTCATATCAATCACGATCCTCAGAATATAATTTTATTTTAATCTTCTGAGTAAACATTTCTCACGATATATTGCACGGACATATGTGTTATTATTTTACTTCTAAATTCTGATTTTCAAATCGATTGAATCTGCAGTTTCTAAAGGACGGGAAAAGTATGAAAAATTTTCAAATAAAAATAACTGCGAAACTATTGAAGTTATATTACTCATTAGCGAATTTAGCCATGGCATTTGAATCGCAAATCCTCCCTGAACGTTTCAAGGCTCTAACTCTTTCCACTCGAAAGTTAGCTTGTTTACGGGCCGAATGCCGGCCGGCTGGACTTACCGCAAATAATTAGTTTGACCTCGGCTTCTTCATCAATGAGTCCAAGCTAATCAATTCACATCAATTGTTGCTGAAAATTTGCAAATTACAGACATTTGGACGAAATGATAGCACGCTGTTCCTTGGAACTAGCGAACAAAAATAAACTTTTACTTCCGCTAGATTTTATTATTCCCACAACAGTTGTTTCGTCATACCATATATTTATTAGGTGAGTATTTAAACCAGTTTGAATCTAGCCGATGTAAAAATTGTCTTTGCGAGCTTGTTTCAGGGAACAGCGCACTGTCGTGTCACCCCAATTTATGTAATTTACGAATGTTTAGCAGAAAATAGTCTTGAACGACTAGGCTGGACTCACAGATTACGAATCAGGCGCCAGAAGTAATTATGTCCGTTCGACCGGTGGTCCGTAAACACGCTAACTTTCGAACGAAAAGAACTAGAGTCTTGAAACTTTCAGGGAGGGATTTGAGTCATGTATCTCGGCTGAATTCGTCAATGGGCCAAATCGGTTTGATAGTTTCCAATTATTCATGTTCGAAAATTTTCCTATTTTCCTCAATACCTTCGAAACTACAGATTCAATCGATCTGAAATTCGGCATTCGGCAGACAAGGTTGAATGTTGATCTTTTGTTGCATTTTTTGCTCGTGCGTTTCTTTGGAAGAGAATTTAATATGATTGAGATATAGAAGACGTCATCATCTTCGTCATCGCGCACAGGCTGCCAGGTTCCTTAATGAGTAGTTCACAAATTCAATTTCTTCTTCTTCCTTAAGAGCTAGTTTGAAAATTTAATATTTTTTGCCTTCTTGAAATTGTCTTGAAATATGTCTTGAACAGAATTACTTCCAGTTTAATGTGATTATTTATATGTCCAAGGAGGACTCATCATGCAAAACCCAATGCACAAATACTTCCTTTATTGATTCATGTTTGTAGATGATATTCTATGTTGCTTTGAAGTTACCAAGAAACAACTGAACACCGTCCCAAATCTCATTAATAATCTAAATCCGCCTAGTAAATTCACCTTCGAAAAAGGAAAGAACCGAATTATCAATTTTCTGAACTTAAATATTACAAGATTTAATATTCATATGCATTGAGCATATTCATACAGACGTCCTCACTAATGTGTGATATCATCATACATTAAACTTTCAACCATCCCTTCAATAAAAAAATGTCAGCATATAATAGCTCAATTCATAGTTTACTGAAAGGACCGATGAACCCCAGAATATTTCCAAAGAACTCAATATAATCAAACAAATAGAATTCAACAATGGTTTCAAGCCAAACGTTATAGATAAAATGATAAATAATAAACAGCAAAGGATAGCATTAACTCATGTTCATCCTACCACAAAAGCCTCATTCCAAAAAATTCATAGAAATTTCATAGGTAAGTAGAATATCCGAAAACATTGCCAATTATTTTGATAAACATTTTAATTAGCTTTCATAACCACTAACAACACAGACAAATACATTAAATAATGAAGATAAATCAAACAAAGATAATAAATCAGATATCTATAACTTGACTTGCAAGGATTGCTCAACGGTTTATATTGTTCAGACCGGCAGACCGCTCAAGAAGAGAATTCACGAAAATCAAAAAATTGCACTTCAAAGTTTACACATTCAACATACGCCAACCATTTAGTAGAATTTGAAAATAATTTTAATAACGATTACGAAATTATCCATATCGAGAGTAAAGGTTCTACATTAACATTCTTAGAATCACTTGAAATGAACCGATATAATTCACAGAAGATTCTCCTGAACGACCAAACAGATACCAACAGGTCATCTTCATTGAATATCTTCATTTAGTTTGGGAATACCAGCAATAATCACAATAACTTTTATTGCTACTGTTGGTTTCTCTCCACCTAATTGGGAATATCCAAATATCTCTCATCCTACCTTTAATTCCATTTCGCTGTAATATCTGTCAATACATATATAAGAATCTATGTAAGTTTTCAAACAGTATTAGTTCAAATGTAGAACACAATTAAGCCCCAGTGTGGCCAAACAATTGTTGTTCATCAATGAAGAGTTTGTTAGAGTTGAATTTTATTTACTATCCGTTTTTTTTATAATTTGAATGAAGCCTTTTTTCTATTCTGCAACAAAATTTCCTAATATCAGTAAAAACTATCTGTTACATAAGAACGCAGAGTATGAAGTTATGTTTTCTGTCCTAAGTATAATGGCGATCTATTCCGGATTTAATCTGGATCTCAAGTTCAGTAAAATACCTTGTGTTGGGTTTTGAAGCCGGAAACGATTGACAAATTCTAGTTCATCAATGGAGAATTTAGCCCGAAAATGTTCTATTTGTTAAATTCAAACTCCCAAGTAGATTCTAATATAACCAAGTTTTAAATATTTTTGACTGCCGATATAACACGACTTTTTCGATTTCCTCCTCATCCGAAACAAAAACTTTTAATGAGCTGTATTCATTTAGATATTCCCATAGGAATCATAAAAATATAAGGTATGTGATAAAAACTATTTGAAATTTTCAAAACAGATCAATAATAATAATATGACTATTTATATAGTCCAAGAGGAATCGGCGCATAAGTACCGAAAACTATTCCACCTCAATTTTTTTATGCGATTCTCTTCAAATTACCCTACTAATGATATAAATGCATGTTGCCAAGGGGCAACCCCGTGCCAGATTGTTTAAACCGAAATTGTTTAAACAATTACAAGAAATTGTTATGCTTCAACCGGACAAATATTTTTTGTATTCTTTGTTGAAATACAATTTAAAAAAGTCCTATGGCTTATTACGATAAAGTAATTATTTTTCGAGATATGAATTTTTAAAGGTTGAAAAAATCTTAATTTGGATACTTTTGACCCATGAAAAATATATTAAAAAAAATATATATAAATTATATTTTTTTTATTCTTTATACAATAGTAAACAATATCCTTAATTACGATTTCAAGAAATTTAATTGTTTATAACTGTTTTTTAAACGTAAATTCCGCGCGCTCAAAAGTTTACTCGCTTACCTATAAGTATCGCTGTCTCTCTCTGACTCATACGCTGCGTCGGCCTCTCGGTGTCCTGAATCATAATTTATCATTTATCTTTTAAACTATCAATTTAATCAGAATTTTTTAGGAGAGCAATGTTATCAATAATTAGATGCTCTACTTTTTGTTCTGAACAAATTATTTTATGAAATTAGATTTACAAATGTTATTTAAGGATAAAGGGAACATAAAATTAATTACTGTGATAGTAACAAATAAGTAATATAAAATTTTAATTATATGTTCTCCTTTATCCTTAAATAACTTTTGTAAATCTGATTTTAGAAAATAATTTGTTGAGAACAAATTTTAGAGCATTTAATTATTGATAACATGGCTCTCCTAAAAAATTCTGATTTATTTGATGGTTTGAAAGATAAATGATAAATAATGATTCAGGACACCGAGAGGCCGACGCAGGGTATGAGTCAGAGAGAGACAGCGATACTTATAGGTAAGCGAGTAAACTTTTGAGCGCGCGGAATTTACGTTTAAAAAACAGTTATAAACAATTAAATTTCTTGAACTCGTAATATGAGAAAAATAATTTTGCCTCTTTTTATTTTATTGTATTAGGAGTACATATAAGTTTCCGCCGTTTTTAACTCAAATTAAATATTGATTATGGAAGAACGGTAATTTAACGGTAAATTTATTTAAAATATTGCCCATCACTTGCAACCACTTTTTCCCATCTCTCAGGCAGCATTCGAATCCCACGTCTGAAGAACTCCTTGTCTTTTGAGGCTATCCACGAATCAACCCAATTTTTGGTATCCTCATAAGATGTGAACCGCTGCGCCGTCAGAGCATGTGCCATGGACCGGAACAGGTGATAATCGGACGGTGCAATGTCTGGTGAATACGGCGGATGGGGTAACACCTCCCAATCAAGTGTTTTCAAGTACTTTTTTACGGTAGCCGCAACATGTGGACGAGCATTGTCATGCAGAAGAATAATTTTTTCGTGTCTAGAATAGTATTGAGGGCGTTTTTCCTTCAGAGCTCGACTCAATCTCATCAATTGTGTTCGATAGAGGGCTCCAGTAATTGTTTCGTTCGTATTAAGCAACTCATAATACACTACATCTAGCTGATCCCACCACAGCATACATACATACACAGCATAAGTTCTTTTCCGTGAATATTCGGTTTTGTTGTTGATGTTGACGCGTGGCCTGGTAATCCCCATGATTTTTTTCTTTTTGGATTGTCATAATGTATCCACTTCTCATCACCAGTTACGATACGATGTAAAAAGCCCTTTTTTTATGTCTAGCTAGCAGCATTTCACTTACGCATAATCGGCGTTCAATATCTCTCGGCTTCAATTCGTACGGAACCCAATTTCCTTGTCTATGAATCATTTCTAATGATTTTAAACGATGTGAGACTGCTTGCTGAGTGACTTCTAATCTTAGAGCAAGTTCCTGTTGTGTTTGAGATGAATCTTCCTCCAATAATTCCTCCAATTCTGCATCCTCGTAAATTTTTGACCTCCCACTGCGATCTTTGTCTTCTTCGTCGAAATCACCGTTTTCAAACTTTTGAAACCAATCTCGACACGTTCTCTCACTCATAGCACCCTCACCATATGCTTCTACGAGGAATTGATGCGCCTCAGCAGCAGATTTATTCAAACTAAAGAAGTAAACTAATATTTCCCTCAAATGACGCTTACTTGGCTCAAATTTTGACATTTTTAACTTATAAAAATTATATTTTACCAATATAAAATCAATGATATTAATAGGTTACGTTGTTCTTGAATGTCCAAACTATTTTTTAAGCCGGTTATCATCTGCGAAAGCTAACCGAAACTCCGCGCCGCGCCATCTACAATAAAACGGCGGAAACTTATTTGTACTCCTAATAATAAATACTGAAGTGTGAATACGGCATTTTTATAAATTTGAGTGAATAGCTTATAAGCTATTCAGTCGTTATGATACTATTTGAATTCGAATACGAATATTTCGCGCCATATATAAGTAGTTCGAGAAACTAACACATGCGTCTCTGATTTGTAACATATGCTTATGCTTAGTAAGGAAGTTGGACATTCACGGTATGTAGTTTATCTACGCATAAAACTGCAAATTGCTGAAAGCACAGCTACTGTGTGTATCAGAAAGCACACTTTAGAGATAATTTCTCGTTTTGCTCAAGAATCTGAACTCTTTTGCTCTTTTGCCCGTTTTTTTTCCGGGCAAGAGCGTGCTATTGTTTTTATTTTATTCATTTATTTATTGGAACAATTGGGATACAACGGGAAGAAACCCATAAATGTTATCTACAAGTACATTGAAAAAATACAAATTCGATATATGCACTACAATTGAACTAAAATCTAAACTTTACTGATAATCTCAAATACCATAAAAAATTCATATGATAATAATAATAGTAAATGTCTATATATACACACAATAAAATTTTAATAAAAAGAAATAATTTTTTTTCGTTTAATAATAATTAATATGAACAAAGATTTACAAAAAACTCATTCTTCAAAACACGCTTCGCCACCGCCGGACCCACGGCAAAAATGTCCAAAACGTCCGAACAATTATTGGCGTGTCTCATGATTCTGGCTAGTGGAGAATTCAAGGAGCCATTCCTTCGCTTGAACGGAATATGAAATATTTCAGTATTTCTTAGATTTCTTGTTCGAACGTTAATTTTTATGTTAGACAACAATTCAGGACAGTGGATAAAACCCTGCAAAATTTTTAGCAGAAACAGAACATACGAGACACCATCCTGTGCGCCATAGACATCACAAAAAATTTACCTCTAGCAAGTGCATAGTCGTGATTATAATCAAAGAAAAACCTCGAACACATTTGTCGCAAAAATCTATTTTGTATTGATTCTATTCGATTTACATATGTTTTGTAGTAAGGGCTCCATATAACACTTGAGAAGATGAGCTTGGACGCTACAAAGGCGAAATATCTGTTATTTTCAAATTTTGAGCAGAAAATGATCTTGAATGATCGAATGACTGAGTTGACATCAATATATAATCCAGAGTAAAATCTAATACGACCTTCCACCGTGAATACGAAGTTTAGAACAGAAAGAGCTCCAGAGGCTTAAAACTTTCATAGAAGGTTTGCACTAGTCAAGGAAGTATCCAGCGTTCAATTCAGGGGTGTGGTCATATAATAATAATAATAATAATGTTTATTTCCCAAAAATACATAAATGAAAGTGTTCTCACAATTAATATAATAATAATAATAACAAGAATAATGTGATTTACTTCAAAATAAACTTAGAAAAAATTTATATACATATATTATAATAATATATATACTATATATGATGTATATAAATATTAAATCTAATCACAAAGAAATAGTAATCTATTTGTATACGTCAAAACAATTTTAATCGAATAACAAATTCAATTTTTCTCCTTTGTCGTCTCAAGAAACGAGTTATGACTTCACTTGAATGGGCATTTGTGAACGTGGAGAACTGCCAATCCAGTTGGGAGGTCTTCTACCTTTGAAGATCTAAGCCTAGTTTTGGGCCTCCTGAAAGTGGAAAAGGGCCTTTCTGCTGTGGCTACACTAACTGGTAGTATAGCAAGAATAATTTAATTTCAGTATCTAGTTGCTCGGCTTCTTCTTTTGCCTCTTCAAAGAGCTGTCGGAAAATTATGTCATCCTTTTCCCTTTTATTTCGTAGGACAGTCATTGTATCATTCGTGGTGTCCGTAGCATTTTTTAAATCAATTGACCTCGTTTGCAATACTCTGCTTAGACTGAAGGAAAAATATTAAGTTATATTTGAACTGCTGTTTAGCTCTATACGTGAGATAAACGGTACTTTGAACTACCTTTGCTGAAATGCTCGAAAGTTACTAATAAAATAAATTATTCCGATGTTTCGTTCATGCAATAGTATTTCAGAATGAAAAACATAATATTAAGGTACCTAAAACTTCACTCAAGAGGATAGATTATGTGATGAAGTCCGAACTGCGCAACGTTTGTAGTAAGCAATGCGCGTCATTGGCAGTTTTGTGGTCTTGCTAAGTCAAAATCCTTTCAAGGGTGCTACAAATTTTCACTAGGTTGTCTCCTTGAAATTGTAGATGCTCAACATGTTTCTCAACCCAGCATGTCTCACAGATACTTTGCATTAAAATTTCAAGTTCTTTTTTTGTCGCGGCAGGAAATAACTTTGGATGACGTAGCTTATGTATTATTAAGAACGTGATTGCTGGACGGGCAACGTTTGGCATATATAGCTTTTTTTGACAACTCCTGTACAGCACCTCCTGTATCTGAGGCCATAACCAAGCAGGGGTCAGCCACAATACCCACCCATCATGTTAAATCTATATTAAATTTGAAATAGAGATTTTCAACGATTTTCGCCACTGGTCAACCAAGGCTCTATATATAACGTCTTTATTGTTATCCTTTTTATCACTTCTGAAATTATGTATCACCGAAAGTCACAAAATCTTCCTTTATGATACCATTGTGAAAATATCTAAATGATGAGCTCAGCTATGAGATATGTGATATATCTGTTGTTTCATCGAATGAAATTGAAAAGTATTCAGCTTCCTTCACTTTCCGTAATATTGTTTCCTCAATAATTTCCTTGCATCCATCAATCAACTGATTTTTCAGATTTACTGATGTATGTTGCATATGATTTAGAAGTTTAATCAATAAGAATTAAAAAATTATCACTATTCAACATGGATCCAGCCCAGGAGGGGTCAAGACCCCCATGACCCCTCTGGATCCGCGCTTGGTACTTTTAATTTTTTGGCTGAGTTTGGCGATGTGCAAAATCGGTTAAATGGTTTCGCCGTTAATCCCATTTGAAATTTTTTATTGTTCTGCCGATATTTTGATATTCGGCATTTAGAAGAAGAAAATAAGGGAATCTCGGTGGTATAGTGAACAGCGATGCGCGCTATGGTGTCAAGGATTGCAAGCAATCCCACCAATGGGTGCATTTGTGTACGTCAGGTGGCCAGATATGGCTAATGACCAGAGAAGTCGATGCCATAAGTAAAAAAAGCCCATATTCGTGCGAAAATCTTGTGAGGATAGTATGATTAGGAAATTAAAAACAAATATATCTTGTGAGCCGATCGCGTTTAGTTTTGAAACACTGTAACCTTCGAACGAAATAGAATAGAGACTTAAAATTTTGCGGAAGGTTTGAGGTCTGAATATCCTGGTTATGAAGTGAAATGGTTTTGCAGTTATTCACATTTAAAATTTCCTCTCATTTTTATCAGTATTTTACAAACTACACATCCGATTGATCTGAAAGTTGAGTTTTTTAAAGAAATTGATGACGAACATGTTTCATGAGCATCTATGATTAGAAGGTTCAGAAAAGATATAAAAATTGTGTGAGTGAAGCACCGTGAAGCGCTAAAAAAACCATAGTAACAGTCGCACTTTCGAGTAAATCGAGTAGTACATGCAATTTATTATTCAGATTTAAAATCACGACAAGAAGACTGATGAAAAATTTTGTGGGGATCCTTCATAATTCATTTTCAAGACTCCTAAAAGCGACATTTGAAATCCTCGAATATACGAGTATGTTGTAGGAAACCGACGATTCTTCTGACCCCTGCATAGGGGGAAACGGTTTAAGAGACCGACTATGTACTTTTACAATGCATCTGTATGAGCTCAGGAGTTGAGTTAGAGTTTTTCTGATGTTTTCTCGAAATAATTGGTTAGAGTTGTTATTATAAGACTGAAATCAGAAGTAAGGTTAAATGATAATTGTATTTGGTGTGTCTTGTTTTAATCAAACAAAGCATAATTGCGGGAATAAGAAATGAAACAGAAGCGACAACCCTCTCTGATATTTTTCCATTTCCATCAAATTTTGAGGAAAAAATTATCTCAAATGACTAGGTTGTACTCAATGATGGAAAAGCTGAGGTCAAAAGTAATTCTATCTGGCTAGTCCGTTCCTGAAAACACTAAATTTTGAATGGAAGGAATAATATATCAATTACCTTCAGAATAGGTTCGGAGCCTAAATATCTCGGTCAACTGCTTTTATGTCCAAGATCGGTTCAATGATTTCGCAGTATTCACTTTAATCACATAAAATAATATAGACTATTTGCACAATTCATTATTAAAAACAATTGTTTCGCCAACACTGGCACTGTGTCAAGTTAACATCTTGAACTAAGTCACAGTGTTGGCAAAACAGTTGTCGTTAAAAATAAATTGTGGAAATAATCTATATTATTTTATTTGGTAAAAATAAATTTCCATCAAATAAGGATCGAGTTAATTGAAGTTTTATTCACTTTAAGTTTTTTCGTATTGTCCAATAGTTCCGAAACTCAGGTGTATAATAACAATATACCAAATTATTTAAATATTTTAAAAATTTTAAAATTAGCCTTCTACATATTTAATTCCAAAAGATTATATTTAATGATTATAACTTCTGAAAATAAATTAAAATAATGTCGTATAAGTACCACTTATATCATGACATATAAAATAAACATCCATTATAAGACATCCGAATGGTATAACAAAATCCAATAAATAAAAATTATTAACCAAAATCCTATAAATTAAATATTTTGAATAGACACAATTTTGTTTCTGCTGAAACCTGCAATCTGCAAACGCAAACGCCTTTTGAAAACAGAATGAGAGTTTGAAAAAATTTATTCAGATTTATATTAAAGAAATTCTACAATATATATTGCAAATTGTGTATTGAAATATCAATATAATAATAATTATTATAATTAACATAATAAATATTTAAAATTGTTCTTAATGTGCGTTAAAAATCGTATTCCCGTTTTTGACATAAAAAGTGTACATCAATGTATGAAAACATCATATATATATATATATATATATATATATATATATATATATATATATATATATGTATGTAAGCATACATACGCAGAAAAATATTATTTTCCAAAATTGTATAGAAATTCTTTCGACCTTGAAAAACAGGTTTCATAAAATGTGTGCTGAATTTAGATTAAAATAAATTATAAAAATATTTTGTCTCAATAAGAAGATGAAACTTGAAAATGAAGAAACTCGAACATGTCTATTGTATTGAAAACCCAGAGATATGACTTCCAATGATATAATAATAATAATAATAATAGATATTTATTCCCATGAACAGTAAAAAAAAAAAATACATGTATAGAGAACACGTCAATAAATATACACTGAAGTAAACAAATGTGATAACAAATTAGAAACAAAAAACTTTATTTAAGATGTATTATATTGCAAGGAACTCCTGGACATTGTAAGGTTCCAGTTCTATGAGAAACCTATGCAGTCTGGACTTGAATATTCGAAATTTATCGATACTCTGTATTTCTTTAGGTATCCTATTGAAAAAAACGATACACATATATTCGGCATTTTTTTCAGTAAGGGTGAGTGAGTGGACTGGATAATGCAATGGAAGCCTACGTCTGGTGTTATTGGTGTTTTCGTGTTGTTTGAAATATGTGTTTCTTCTCTGATGCAGGAATAAAAGACATCTGAAAATGTAAAGGCCGGCCAGTGTTAAAATATTGTTTTTCCTGAAAAATCCACGGCATGATTGTCTATATGGCAATCCATAGATTATACGTATTGCTGACTTCTGAACCACAAAAATCCGTTCAACGGCTGAGCATCCACCCCACGCTACTATACCATAATTTAGGCGAGATTGGAAATTGGCGAAATAGAGGATTTCCAAGACGCTCCGGTCAACTTGTCGTGCCAGTACCCGAAACGAATACACAGTAGATGTTAATTTTTGCTGGAGGTTTGTTAGGTGTTCACCCCAGTTTAAAGAACTATCAAGAGTAACTCCAAGAAACTTTGTGCTAGTCGATATCTGGATGTTATGACCGAGCAACTGCAATGAGGTTGGGTTGTCCGGCTTTTTGGATGCAGAAAAAATCATACATTCGGTTTTGGTTGTGTTTATTTTCAGTGCATTTTCCTGGCACCAGTCGCGTACCGCCATTACTGCTGATTGAGCTGTTGATATTGCAGAATCTATGTTCCCTTTGGTCGCGATAATATTCGTATCATCAGCGTACATGACGACTAATGCGTCATTTTGTAGTACGCATGGGAGGTCATTGATATATATTAAAAAGAGAAGCGGTCCAAGTATACTCCCCTGAACCACTCCGTTATGCAGCAGTGCCTCATCAGACAAATACTTAACACCATCGACCTCAAGTACTACCTTCTGGATCCGGTTTTCCAAAAAACTACGGACAACCTCCAACTGCCTATCTCTCATACCGTACGCGTTTAACTTTCTCAAGAGTAACTCATGACTTACACTATCAAAAGCCTTGGAGAAGTCCAGAAAAATTCCCACAGGAACCTCGCCCCCCTCCAATGCTTCAATCACTGTGCGTGTCAACTCGAAAATGGCCGTTTCTGTATTCTTGTCTTTAGAGTACCCATGTTGATTGCTACGTAAAATCCGACATTTAGACAAAAAGTTTAGCAGACGCTGTCCAAGTACCTTTTCGAAAATTTTTGAAAACGATGTTAAGAGACTAATTGGTCGATAATTATCTAAATCTTTAGTATCGCCTTTTTTATGGAGAGGTTTTACAATAGCTATTTTTAGACTACTTGGAAAGAAGCCATCTCTAAAACAAGTATAGATAATATTAGCCAGTGGTTTTGCGATCAAATGAACCGATTTTTTAATAATTGTCATCGGAATATCATCATATCCACTCGATCGTGTGTTCTTGAGTGATTTTACCACGTTCACGATTTCTTTTTCATCAATGTTAAACATATAAAAGGTCTTTGGATTTGGACTAATATGCTTAGTGAATCGGTCAATTGGGACTGCATTTTGATTAGAGGAACCTACGTTGGTGAAATGCCTGTTGAAAGAATTTGAGAGCGTTTGTGGATCTATATCGCAGTTAAATTTCGACTTTTTGTTTCCTTTTCCTGTTAGATTATTGACCAATTGCCACGTTGTTTTCGACTTATTATCCGATCCCATGATTTTATCGCGGAAATATTTTTGTTTGGCCTTGCGAAGATGGTTCTCGTATCTTAATTTTTCTTTTTTATATTCCTCGATATATTCTGGTCTACATCTAGATATAGTGAATAGTACATCTAGCCTTTGTTTTGCAGTTTGTATTAGTGGATTGTCTTTATATATATGCGAAACATTAGATTTATTAACTGTTCTCATTACAAACGGAGAAGATCGATCAAAAACTAGTTTAAAGCGGGTGAAAAATTCTTCCCAAAGTTTCTCTGAATTATCCGCATTTACGTTTGAAATATGATTCCAGTTTTCCTTCGATAGTTCACTCAGAAACTTATCAGTTGTGGAGTCGTTTATCAGGCGAACCTGCTTCCGCGAAATACCTGAACGATCCCTCCACACAAAAGAAAATCTTTGCGCGGTATGATCCGATAAATGTGAGGAGACGACACTAGCATTACACTGTTCTAAGTTGGTTATAAAATTATCAATGCAAGTGGCCGAATTCGCAGTTATGCGAGTCGGTTCCTTAATCATGAATGTTCCCCCATAACTCTCCACAAGCGAGACAAATCTCCGAGTGTCAGAATTCGATAGGAGTAAGTTTATATTGAAGTCTCCAGTTATGATAAAATCGGCGATTTCATTTAAAAGTACTGAGAACAATACATTCATTTTATCCAAGAAAACGTCAAGATTCGTATGCGGCCCCGTACAAGGACGATAAACACAGACAATAACCACATTGCGATTATCCGTTTTTATTTCGACCGCCGAGCATTCGAAAATGTGGGGAATACTCATTCTTGCCAGATCTGGACGTTCCTTGCAACTAATATGTTCTTTACAATAAATTGCGGAACCGCCGTGAAGCGATGTTCCTCTACAAAATTTGGAAATCAAATTATAACCCTGAATAGTAAACATTTCTATTTCTTCTGAATCCTTCCAATGCTCTGTTACGGCTACAATGGATGCGTTATTATTATGAGCCAACAATTCTAGACCATTGAGGCTGTTACTTATGGATTGAATATTTTGATGAATTAAAACAAAATCTTTTAGAATTCTCTTCTCCTTTTTGATAGGTGAAATAAAAAATTGTTAATTTTACTGCCTTCTGGCCAAATATCTGGATGTTTCAACGATTCGAATTCTCCGGAAGGGACACCAACCTTGAAGGAAGAATACTCATCCGGTCTCTTCGAATCCAATTTTCTACACTTGGCCTCAGGAAAACCATTCGCTACCAAATGCTGAGTCAATATTTCCTCACTCAAGGAGGGATGTAAATTGCACACATGAATATAGCTGAATTTCGGAGCGGCCTCTATTCCAATGTTCGCTCCTTTGCCACTGCCAAGTATGCTCTTATCGAATTTCTTGAATTTTTTCTTTTTTTCGACCATAGTAAAGTTTTCTTCGTCTGTTGAAGTTTTGTTATCCAAGCAGCTATTTTCTGAACTGACTAATTTATCAGCGTTAATTTTTCTGGACCCATCAACAGATCCACCCTCATTTGTAATATTTCCATCACTAAAGTTCTGGGTGCTTTCTGGATGAACTGATTTGTTGCGTTTCTTGTGTGAATCAGTTTTTCTCGTTTGTTTAACGGACGATACTTTATCGATAAAATTTCCAACACTTCTCACCTGCATCGTCTGATTTGAAGATAATCCCGTACGTGCGGCAACATCGACTTTCGTGTTTTGTTTATTCTCCAATAATTGAATTATCATGATTTTGTCATGGATTGTTTTCTCTAGTTCATTAATTAATCTTTTAGAACATTGTAATTCTATATCCAATACCTTCATTTCGTTTTTCAGTGTTGTCTCCAAAATATTCCAATCTAGGTTAGGTTTATCAACTGGAATTTCTGGAACATCCTGGGAACTATGATCGATTTCCTGGTACTCAACGAATGCTCTCAGTTCTTCACTTACTGTGAGCCCTTTGGGTATTCTTTTATTGACAATTATATCAACTAAATTTTCTTTTTTTAATCTAGTCAACTCGTTCGCGACATCTACGTTCGGCGCCATATTGCATTAATGATACATAACCACGTGTACCGAGAACACAGGACAGATGTAATTCTTCCCGAAACAATCTGCCATGATGAAGGCAAAAATAACGAGTATTTTAAAACTAAAACACAATTGAGAATTTTTTGTAGATAAATGAAATAAATCCATAATTTACAGAATGAATTAACATTCGAGGTGATAGATATTAACAGAATTAGTTCTGTTGATATCTACAATATATATTGGGAACTATATATTGAAATAGTATCATAATATACAAAATTCATATGTTTTTTCGAAGTTTACGGCAATAATTCTTTATTTCATTTCATTTAAATCTTGACTCGAGTATTAATTTATTTATTGAGTTGTAATATTGAATAACCTTATTTAAATATTATTAATTTATTTTGTGAATCATGGACTAATTTCATATAGACTAATACATAAAACATATGTGATTTGATTTTTGTCCAAGATTCATCTTCTTGACAGATCCAAATTTTTATAAAGATTTATTTAAACCTAGTCATTTTCGTCATTTTCACATCAACTTTTTTATTTATATATTTCAGCTGGATACAATACATAACGGTTTGAAACCTAACATAACAAGGTGGCTGTCCTATCATTGAAAAGTGTACAAAATCTATAAGAACTGTCTGAAAATATTCGAAATTTAAAATAGTAAAATATTGTACATTCAACTTTATCAAAATTCTGTAGGTGTGAACTGAGTTGAATTTTGAAAAGTCACCGATTCTCTGGATCTAAAAAACTTTCTTGTTGGCGTTTTAAAATTAATTTTTTGTAGCATATCAATGATATGAGATATTTCTCCAATTTATCACTCGTATATTTTCTGTTGTTCATCTCTTGATTATTTTAAATCAAATAATAAGATTTCCTCAAATTAGCGCAAGTGCAGTGCTATATTCTGTTGGATTTTGTTATAATGAAATTTTTCGACTATTTTATTATGTTGGAAATATATGTTAGAGTTAGATTATGAAATTATGTTATCAATATATTCTTCAAACCATTCTTTCAAATCTGCTCAAAAATACCCATTTCTAAGTCTGCAATGTTGATAACACTGAATGAACTTTCCATATATTGTTCAATCTATTGTTTTAGTGAAATATTTCTGTCTATATACAAGCTAACATATGATTTAGTATTTAGAGCCGATTTCATATGAATCTGAGCATGCCAGACATGCATGTTTCACAGCTCTTTGGCTATTCATCAGTGCATTTTCTTACTGGCAACGAATTCAACACAGCCACGTAGCTATATTCGCCCTGCACAGCGACCCTACTGTTTTGACAAACAACAGCGCCTTCTAATGCACGGGAATACTCATACGTATTCGCAGCATACAACCCCAAGGTTATTGAAGTATCGGAGATGTATGTAGCATTGTTCCGATTCGAAAAGTTTCTATTCACCATTCTCATATGTGAAATAATAAAAGCGCGGGGAGAGAGGTTACTTGAAAGAAGGTTTTAGCGATATCTTGAATATCAAACAGATTAATTCTGCAAGCCTCACTATAAATTTTAATCTTATAAAAATTTGTATCGAAAACTTTTCAAATTAATTCAAATAAATGTCTTACAAAACACAGTTTCAATTTTGTAGACATCTAGAATTAGGATTCATTACACAGTATCAAAAGGAATAACAGAATCCAAAGAAAATATAGAATATTAATTAAAATTATTCGACTGTTTTATTTAATAGTTTTGATTAATATTCTATAATTTCTTTGCAATATTTTACTTCTTTTGATAGTGTTCAATGTGTAGTTTAGTGGACATATAAGAACTATCAAACATTACACAGTATCAAGAGGAATAACAGAATCCAAAGAAAATATAGAATATCACTTAAAATTTGTGTAATTTAGTAGACATATGGAAGTAACCTCATTCCACAGTATCAAAGGGAATTACAGAATCCAAAGAAAATATAGAATATTAATTGAAATCTTTCAACTGTTTCATTTAATATTTCTTATTAATATTCAATTTTTCCTTCGGATTCTTATATTCCTTTCGATACTGTGTAATGAGTGATTTTTCTATATGTCTACTAAATTGAAACTGTGTTTTCTAAGGCATTTATTCAAATTAATGTTAAAAAGTTTCTGAGAAAGAATTGTTATAAAATTAAAATTTGTAGTATGGTAAGCAGAATTAATCTGTTTCATATTTAAGATATTCTCATATGTGTGATAAATATCTGCCGATTCAATTAATTCGTTTGGAAATATCGTTAATCTCTGCGGAAAAACAAACGTTTTACTTTCAGTTACAAAGTCATATCTTCGTCTAGAAAATATATAGTAATATAATAAGATACTGCTTTTTACTTGATAAAAGAATTATTGCAAATTTTGAATATCAAAACGGATTTGATCTGTTAGTCTTCTAGAAATTTAAATTTCAAAAAATTTTATTCAAAAATATTCTGAATTAAATTAATATCTTATAAGCATTGCTTATTTTTAATAGACGTATAAAATCAAAACTCATTATTCAATATCAACTGGAATAAAAAAAACCCAACAAATATAAATTGTCAATTAAAATAAATAAGTAACTGTTTCTTTGTTTCATTCCAAGCATGCGCATTGAATTCTTCAGATAAGCGGAAGCGCAGCTTTGCTTGTGACACAAAATGTTTTGTTTTCTGATCTTATGTTTATGAAAACTAAATATTTTTCAAAAATCTACAACAAAATTTCAAGAACTTCCCCAAAACTAATTTATTTGAAATATTTAATATATTTAAATAAGTTATTTCAAAACATAAAGCACATCCTCAAATAATAATTAGAATTCAGATGAAATCAGTCCAAGTTCACATTCAAAAGATAAAATCATTTAACAATGAATAAATTTACCCATACGACCTCCTGGAATCTCTGTTTGATGATTATTCAAACTAGGTACATCACATGGTGAACAAAGAATATATAGTACCTTGGATATTAGATGTACCTGGTTTGAATGTTTATCAAACAGAGATTCCAGGAGGTCGTATGGGTAAGTTTATTTATTGTTAATTGATTTTATCTTTTGAATGTGAAGTTGGACTGACCTTATCTGAATTTTAATTACTATTTGACGATGTGCTACATGTTCTGAGGGTTTTTGAAGTAACTAATTTAAATATTTAAACATACTAAATATTTGAAATAAATTAGCTTTGGAGAAGTTCTCAAAATTTTGTTGTTTATTTTTGAAAAAGATTTAGTTTACATAAATATAAGATCAGAAAACAAAACATTTTATCACAATGCTTGGAACGAAATAAATAAACAGTTTAATATTCATTAATTCTAAGTGACAATTTATATTTGTTGGGTTTTTTATTAAATTCGATGTTGTAAAACGAGATTTGATTTTATACTTCTATTAAATATAAGCAGTGCTTATAAGACATCAATTTAATTCTGAAAGTTTTTGAATAAAATTTTTTGAAATTGAATTGTAGGAGACTAACTGATTAAATCTCTTTTGATATTCAAAATTTAGGGAATATATACTGACTATTGAAGGAATTCGGATCTGTAATTCATATTCGTGCGTCTCTACCTTCATTTTCTCATAGATATTAGACCATATGGAAACTTCAACGAAACTTGCAGCATTCTCTAATTTATGTTCATTTAATAGACAGTGTGAAATTCCCCCAAATTATACAATGTTAATTTTGCTAAAGTTCTAGAGAACTCAGGACAAAGCACAATCCTTGCGTAATCTAATTACTCCCAAAATTTTTTTCGAACTACCACATTCTAACAAATTACGTTTTTGGCACAAAAATAGAAAAGGCTTATTTCTATGTCATCCTGAAGATGATACGAATGATGCCTATAGTAAACTCTTCAAGTACACAATATCCGATCAGTCGAGTGGGAAAACGATGTGCATTATCGAACGTTGAAGGAACGTAACAAGCAGAACATTTCCGGGCACAATCAATCGTAGAAGAAGGATCGGTTTTATTCAGGGACTGTTTGTGCGCCAGACGATTCTATCGACTAGAACCCATCATGAGCTTGTGAATGTGTAAAATATTGACATAGAACGTCTCCGAATAATGGATTTTTATCCTTGTAGGCGGACGATCCTTCAACGTAATTGAGTTTGATGAAAGATTGTGACGAGTTTCTGAGTAGTTTTTCATCATCATAAAGGAGATTAAACACTGCGAAAAAAATTTTCTCTTGCTTAGACCGATGTTAGGTCACAATTTAAAAATATGCAAAGACTTCTTATTGAATCTTTGGCCTTTATCAATATAGCATTATTTTCAGGTGACAAAATCATATGGTATATTTATGCGGTTCAATTGATTACCAAATACTTTCTTGATTTTTTTTTGAATTCTATGTATTGGTAATCCAAATGGCCATCGACTGAGTTCCTTCAGCCTGTTTCTATAAACTTACATATTTAACATTATAAATTCTGGCATAAAAGGTGAAAACAATGTGTCAAAAAAAAAAACGTTTTGTATGAATATGCATTTAGATATCAATTTCCTGGATCAGTTCCCATGTGGTGTTGTGTGGGTGTTTGCTATGTGATTTTCTATGCGGATTTTTATCGGTGCAGAATGCCCTCAATATTTACACATTATCTTCCCGGTGTGAAACCGTTGATTATTTGAGTTGTGACATACAAGAACCAGTTGGAGGATTGTAAAAAGCATTTCTTGGATGCCTCATTTTGGTGATGGTTCTGAAGGAAGTGGTTTCAGTCCTCTGAAGAATTTTCTTTGTTGAATAGCAGCTGTAGTTAATTTCCGAGTTTTTGTAGGTTAGGCTGCGGAAGTGTTTGCTTCTGGGAGTGCATTTCTTCTTATTGACGGTTGCATTCATTCTGAAGTTTAGCTTGTGGTCTATTTTAACACCAAGATATTTCACACAGCTTTGATCGCTGATGGTAGTGTTTCAAAATATCAATTTTAAGCAGTTAGGTGTAATTTTGTGATTGAAAACCACGAATTGTGATTTGTCTGGATTAATTTGTAGTCTCCACGTATTGAACCACTTCACTGTCCTTGTTCTGTATTCGTGCGTGTTTCGATAACTTTTGGAAGGCGCGCCTACCTGCATACTTTCTCAGATTTTACGCAGATATAAGAACAAGTGCAAAATCATATACTGAATTGTTTCAGCCGTTACTATTTAGTAGTTGATTATAATTAAAACAAGTTGTATAAATTACTATGTTTTACTACCAAAAAATATATATTACACATTTTCTTGGGACTCGAGTTTCGGGAAATGAACTATCCCATCATCAGACAACTGAAGACCTAACAGTGGTACAGTGGCATTCAAACAAAAGTGATGAATATTTTGAATATTTCAACAGATTCTCGGTAACACCTAATAGTCGTACAGAGGTTTACAATCGAAACGTGATAAAAAACCGGGTTAAAAAAGAGGGGCCTTCTAACAGATATCGGAATGTCGGCAATCGACAAAGAAGGTTGTTAAACAGATGGTAACCATTTAAATATCTCAAATATTTCTTTGGGTTGCATAGCACCATACAGTCATTCGTTATTTTTCCATTAGTTTGTTGTATATCTCGAATATTTGGATTTACAAAGCTCCATACAGTCATTCATTATTTTTTACATTATTTTTATCGTGAACGAATTTGAAAATTTCAATAATCAAGTGTCTTTTCTTTTTGAATCTACATGTTAAATTTTCTCAAGATTTTCTTTTGTCGAAAGGAATAACTGTTTTCTGAAGAATGAGTGGCAAAAATTGAATTTCTGTTTAATTTCCATTAAATTCATTTTATGTTCGTTGAAAAAAGTTTTAAAGAGATGTTACTTTTTAAATATAATATCTCAAATATTTTCGATTTACATGGCTCCGTATAGTCATTCATTATTTTTACATTATTGTTATTGTGAACTAATTTGAAAATTTCAACAGATTCTAGATAAACGAGTTTCTTTCCTTTTGATTCTACATGTAAAATTTTAAGATTATCTATTGTGGGAAAGGAATGACCGATTTCTAGACAATGGGTGTCAAAAGTAGAATTGTGTTTATTTTTCCTGAAACTTATTTTATGTTTGTTGAACCTCGTCTTGAAGGAACGTCCTGTTCGTCCTATATATTTATTACTGCACGTAGAACAAGATAACTCATAAACTCCTGATTTGTGTATGTTTGGAGTAGGGTCCTTTGCGTTAAATAATACCGATGATAATTTGTTTTGTGGTTTGAAGGCAATATTGACATCTGATTTTGAAAAACTATTGGCCACTTTTTGACTTATTCTACCAAAGTACGACAGAGAAATGAATTTTTTATTTTCTTCGGTTTTTATGATGTGATAAATTTGGCTCATAGCTATTTTAGATAGTTTCTGTCGAATTAGATTATCTATTATATTGGGGTTGAAACCGTTGTTCGCGGCTATTGATTTTATAGTTTGGACTTCAGCTTCGCGGTCAGTTTTTGATAAGTGTAATGCGAAGGCTCTATTGATAATCGATTGATACGCTGACATGTTTTGTGAATATGGGTGATTGAAATCAATAGGAATACATATATCAGTTCTATTTGAGTGTGATATCGAGAGGTCTAAAAATGTAAAACTGTTCTTCGATTCTTTTTATAATTTGAATTTAATTTTTGGGTGAATATTATACCAGAAATTCAAAAATTGACTCAGTTGTCTGGATGTTCCGGAGATACACGTAAGAATATCGTCTACGTATCTGTACCAGAAATGAACATTTACAGGTAGTTTCGAATTGAAGATTTTATTTTCTATTTCTGGCATGAATATATCTGCAAGGAGTGGACTCAGTGGTGAGCCCATAGCTAGGCCGTTCAATTGTTCGTATATTTTATTACTAAATTGAAAATAATTTTTGTGCAGGCATAATGATGGGATAGTTCATTTTCTGAAACTAGAGTCACAAGAAAATGTGTAATATATATTTTTTGGTAGTAAAACATAGTAATTTCTACAATTTGTTTTAACTATGCAAGATCGTAGTTGGTTTTTGACTGATTTAATTATTAGCAACCCTCAGAGTGAATAACGAACTGATTGCCGTTGTCGCAAAATACACTCCATTACTTTTCATTTTTAAGTGCCTCTGCGGCTAGATCTGAAGACGAGATTATCAAAGACAAAAAATCTCTTGTTCCACTAGTTTTAAGTTCCGTGTTTAAGTGGTAAGTTGTGGACTCTCCGGGCCGCTTCTTCAACGTGACCAGCACCAACGAAGTCTTCAAAGGGGCCCATTCTGTAGTTCCTGACCTCTTTACTACATTGGCAACCCACTACCACGACAGGCTGGTAAGTCTGATGCAAGTATTGCATTTCTGTTCCTTCTTTAAATGCAATAATTTGAGTCATTAATACATACAGTCTACTTAGTGAACCTCATACGAGCTACGTTTCAATTGAAGAGTTATTTCTTCAGGACAAAACATTGGTCCATTCACGGGCCGTATATTGGTATTTTTTCGACTCAAATTTAGCGAGAATTAAGATTATTTTTTTTGTACCTTTTTGTCCACCAATCTTTACAGAAACTGCAGTGCTCCACTAATATACCAGAGTATCAGTTGCACTATTCCAATCGTTCATGTGATATTTCCAAAAAAAAATCCTTCAGAGATTTCTCGAAAATTCATTCATTATATTTAATTTATCTTAAAAAAATTATTGCTCACCTTGTTCGACATCTTTGAATTTCATCCTCCTGCGCACACGTACAAGAATAAAATCTTCACGCAAGTGGACGTCTCACAAAATCTGCGTGGTCATTTATCAGGTTTTCCTACACCAACTAATAATTGTTAATTCCATTACGTCAAATTCCTTATTGACAAAAATGGATAATAAACGTATGTCTTTCTGATGTAAGCGTCATTCAAACATTAGCTGAAAGAGCTGTCATTGAGAAAAAGGTTCCCCAACGTTATTTTAAGTAAGCTTCGCTCAACTAAGTGATGTGAAAGAAGAATTTCTGCGAATTCACAACAATACCGTTAACCACCTTGAAGCAGATTCTACTTCTGAACTTGATAATGAGAATGTAATTCGAGAACGATTTCTGAGTGACTTTTATCTCATAGGCAGTATTTATATCGAGGTATTCGAGTCAGGAAACGTAAATGAAAATAGTGTAATGGTAGAAAATTCCTGAAGTTCGAGTTCAAGTATAAAGTAACCAAGGATTGAATTACCTAAATTCAGTGGGGATTACGAATCATTTCTATCATTTATTGACTTATTCGATGCTTTAGTTCACAATAACTCATCCTTGAGTGCGGTTGAGAAATTCAAATATTCAATATCTTCATTACATGGAGCGCCATCATCTTTAGTGAGAACTCTTTCGTTAACTGGAGACAATTACATTGTAGCTTATGAAATTTTAGTTAAGAGATATGCTCGTCCTAGGCTTCGCGCTTAAGTCCATTGAGTAGAATTAGAAAATGCACCTTAAGTAAACTTAACTGGAGACAATTACATTGTATTTATGATAGATTGGGCCGTTGCTTGGTAGAAATCAGTTGTAATTGTCATTATAAAATAAAACACTTGTTTACATTTTCTACTTTATTCTAATAAAGTAGAAAATGTAAACAAGTGTTTTATTTTATAATGACAATTACATTGTAGCTTATGAAATTTTAGTTAAGAGATATGCTCGTCCTAGGCTTCGCGCTCAAGTCCATTGGGCAGAATTAGAAAATGCACCTTAAGTAAACTCAGCTTATATAGGGCAACTTATAAATTTGTTGGATATTTATCCAGAAGATTTGGCGGCTATTTACCAGATGAAATTTCCTACTGATAGTTGGGATTTCATGCTATTAATGATGTTACTCAAGCGTATCGATTATGCAATTGTTACTAAATTAGAGTTAGATCATGGATCTTCCGCCATTCCGACTTATATTAATTTAATTAACTTCTTAGAGAAACACTGTTTAGACCTAGATACTCTCAATTTTTCTCCGTCACTTGGCACTCGGATCAACCAAACCTAAAAATACTGGTTATAATTCACAAATGCAAAAAGTGCTCATTAACAACTCATCACACATTATTGCATGTTGATAAAGCAGTAAAATCTTCAACCCCAGTTGGTGAAAAGAATAAACTAGAAAATGTTCATTCAAGATCAATTCTCTTTTAACTGCTGTTTCTACGAATGCAGTCACACCCGCCGATTCATCGGATAATTCTAAAAATATATTATTATCCACTCTCCAACTCTCTGATACCCAAGGTAATTTTAGACCTTTTCGTTGTCTTCTCCATTCCGGAACTATGACATCATTAATAACACAAAAAACTGTCAATAAATTGAACCTGTTCGAATTTAATTGCATCATGGAAATTCAGGGCGTGAATTCTATGAAATCGAGTCATAGTTACGGTCGAGTAGTAATTTCCATAAAGCCAATAGCAAATAAATCTCCTGTGTTCTTTACAGATGCAATCATACTCTCAAATTTTTGTGATAATTTAGCTTCGGGTAAAGTTAATCATGACTGTTAGGCCAACATCGCCAATCTTCAATTGGTCGCTCCTCACTTCTATATTCCGGGTGATATCGATTTATTGCTCGGCGCTGATATCTTTCCAAAGATATTATTGAACCATAAAATATTGGGCAACATGAACCTGACAGATGCTGTAAATACAGTTTTGGTTTATATTTTGATAGGCAAAATGAAATCTGCATAGTCGTCCATCTCTTCCTTTTTCAATATAAGGAAAACAAATGTTAACTTCCGCTATTTTATTGATTTACACGACAATTGTTCGTCATATCATGACTTCATCAGGTGAGTAATTAAACTGAGGTATGCAATGTGCAAAATATTAAATACACAGTTCTGGTACAAAAAATAGAGGGGTGGAAAAAAAAGGTTTACAATAAATGAAAAATATTAATTGTCATTATAAAATAAAACACTTGTTTACATTTTCTACTTTATTCTACTAATAAAGTAGAAAATGTAAACAAGTGTTTTATTTTATAATGACAATTACAACTGATTTCTACCAAGCAACGGCCCAATCTATCATAAATTTGAAAAATATCAAGTAGGGGGCACCTGTTTAAATCTATTCGATCATTCAATAAAATTTGTCTTTTA
Organism: Megalocaria dilatata; assembly: GCA_034642435.1. Taxonomy (NCBI): domain Eukaryota; kingdom Metazoa; phylum Arthropoda; class Insecta; order Coleoptera; family Coccinellidae; genus Megalocaria; species Megalocaria dilatata. The sequence goes on along the minus strand of CM067855.1, from coordinate 77,044,616 downwards.
TTATATCTATTGATCTCTAAAGTTTCTAACAGGTTCAGTTTCTGACTTCTGTTTTCGATATGTAATATTTCATAGTTCATATTAAAATTATGGTCAGTCTCTAACAAATGGTTGGCATAAGTTGAATTCGGTTTCTTATTAATATAACATTTTTCATGTTCTCGTATCCTTGTTTGGAATGAACGGCCTGTCTGTCCACATATACACATGGGCAATCACTACATGTTAACTTGTAAACTCCCGATTTTTTGTTTTTAGGAATGACGTCTTTATTATTTTTTATTAAGCTGCCTAAAGAATTAATAGTTTTAAAAAAGATGTTATATTTTTCTTTTTTCTTCAAATATCTAGCAATCTTTTCAGATTTAAGTTTATGAAATAAAATTGGTTTCGTTTGAATTTTGAAATTTTGGATATACAAGTGATATTGCTTTCTTGTAATTTATTTTATCAAGTAAATTGTCTACAATTAACGGATTGAAATCATTATTGAAAGCTATTTGTTTAATGATTTTTTACTCTTTGTCAAAATTTTCTTTCGTCATGTGTATGTTAACCAATCTCTAGAGCATACTATTATAAGCTGACAATTTTTGTGAAAATGGATGGTTTAAAGTATAATGAATCGTACCATCTGTATGTGAAGGTTTTCTGTATATGGAAAAGTCGTGTCTATTATTAATTTTGGTGATTTTTAAATCTAAGAAATTGATGCTATTATTTACTTCATCTTCCTGTGTGAATTCAATTGTTGATATAGTTTATTGATAGATTCCAAAAATGAACAAAGTTGTCTATTTGTGCCTTCAAATAAACAAATTATGTCATCTACATAGCGGTACCAATGAACGAAATTTTTTAAATATGGAACATAATTCTTTAGGCAGCTTAATGAAAAATAATAAAGGCGTCATTCCTAAAAACAAAAAATCAGGAGTTTACAAGTTATCATGTAGTGATTGCCCATATGTATATGTGGGACTGACAGGCCATTCATTCCAAACAAGTATACAAGAACATGAAAAATTTTCAATTCAACTTATGCCAACCATTTGTTAGAGACTGGCAATAATTTTAATATGAACTATGAAATATTACATATCGAAAACAAAAGTCAGAAACTAAATCTGTTAGAAACTTTAGAGATCAATAGGTATAATAAAAGACAAATTTTATTGAATAATCAAATAGATTTAAACAGATCCCCCTGACTTAATATTTTTCATTAATTGTAAACCATATCTTTCCTCCCCTCTATTTTTGTACCAGAGCTGTGTATTCAAGGTCATGTTTTGCATTGTATGCCTCAGTTTAAATACTCACCTGATGAAGTCATGGTATGACGAAACAATTGTCGTGTAAATCAATAAAATATCGGAAGTCAACGTTTGTTTTTCTTATATTGAAGATGAATTTCCGTCAAGTAAAGACCGAGACAATCAAAAATTCTTCATTTCGTTCAATCTTCGGAACCAGTTAATGTTGAAAACACTTTGAAAGCATTTTGGGAAGTTGATGAAGTTCTGGTTGTTAATACGACAACGTCAGATGATGATTTCCACGAAGATAATTTCAAAAATTCGCACTTTCGGGATGAAAGTGGTCGTTATGTTGTTTCCCTTTCATTTCTATAGATGCATCTTGTTTTTCCGGGAATACGAGATCTAGTTCTGAGCCATTTTTATTCGCTAGAACGTCGACTAACGAGAAACCCCGACCTTTGATCTCAATATTTGGAATTTATGAGAAAATATCTGAATCAAAACCATAGCATCTGTTCCAGATGATGAACGTAAAGTCGATGTACTATATTATATTCCACATCATTGCGTTTTGAAACCGTCATATTTAACCACCAAATTGAAAGTTTTCGTCAACGAAACGTCAAAAATCATTGAATAAGGTCCAAAATTGCAACAGAGCATAGGTAAAATTTTAATGAATTTTCGTCGTTATTCGTATTTTATATATTGTGACAACAATAGTATGTATCGTATGATTTTAGTAAATTTGCGTGATAGAAAATACCAAAGGATTCTTTGGAGATTTTCACCTGATGAACCAGTTCAAGACTATTGTTCATTACCTGTAATATATGGAATTTCAAGCCCGCCTTTTTTAGCGTTAAAATTTCTCTTACAGTTAGCGGAAGACGAAGTAGAATTATTTCCTTCAGCCGCGGAAAATATTCCCAATTCATTTTACATCGACGATTTTGTCAACTTTGCAAAAATCATGTCGTGTTGTTGATGAATTAATTACGCTAATGTGTTGTGGAGGATTCGAGCTTAGAGAATGGTCATGCAATGAGATCTTATTTTGGATTTACCCGAACTCTGTCGTTGTCGATGAGGGGGATTATTCTCTAAAGGATTTAGAACTTCATTGGAATCCAAGTTCGGATCACTTTTACTTTGTATCCAAACCAATCTCTCAAAATAAATATTTTAAAAGAATTCTTTTATCGGAGCTCGCCAAAATATATGATCCTTTGGGTTTTCTTACCCTTGTAACATTTTTGATAAAATATTTAATATAGCGATTGTGGGTCTCAGGAATAGAATGGAATGACGAACCGAGTCCTGAAATTGTTCAAATTTGGTCTCAATTTGCTGCAGAATTCCCAAATCTCTCTCAAATTTCAATTAAACGAAATTTTTGTTTTCTTGATGCGATGCGTTATGAACTGCATGGATTCTGCGATGCTTGCGAGATCGGGTTTGATTGTAGTTTATTTTTACATCGTATTGATTACAGATTACAAATCAATACTCAATTTGTTTGTGGAAAGTCGAAAGTAGCACCCCTGAAATGGATCACAATCCCTAGACTTGAGCTTTGCGGCGCAGTTTTGTTAACTAAATTATTATCATTCCACGTCATACTTTAGACAAAAGATTTTAATTTAATCAGATATGCGCTTTGTGTGATTCACATTGGATAAAGAGTTCTCCTCACCGATTCAAAATATTTGTGTCTAATAGAATTGCTTATATACAGAATAAAGTTTCCCCCGACTCGTGGTTTTCGTTGAATCCAAACATAATTCGGCCGATATAAGATCTAGAGGTATTTATTCTTCCGAGTTAACTAATGATATTACGTGGTTTTGAGGCTCGGATATCTTATATTCATCTCAAACTCGGTGCCTCTATGTACCTTCAAATTGTACAGACGTTTCCATACTTTCGGAAGAAGAACGAAAATAAGCATTACTTACTGAGAGTCAGCCCATTTCACAGATCGATGCATCAATTTTCTTCCTCAGCAACGATTCAAAGAATTCTTGCTTACGTTTTAAGATTCATAGTCAGTTGCCATCATTCCTCAAAAAAATCTACTGGACCATTGACAACAGTTGACCTTTATAAATCTCTCATTCCCTGGGTGAACAAAACACAACAATATGATTTTACGACATTTACAATGTTTCTTGGTTTGAAATTACTGTTGAAAATTAGCCTATTTTTTAAACTATATTTTGATGTATGTTTCATGTTAACCAGAACAGTGAAAGTCTTGCTTTTCATCTGTAAAGTATTTCAATTGTCAATATTTAACAAAGTTGTAATTCTAATACTTATAACTTATAAATTACTCAATAATACTTATGAAATTGATTAAATTTCTTTAGCTTAGATGCTATTACAGTTCTATTGATGCCTAAGCATCTTGAAGAATATCTCTTACATTAATAATTTCAGAATATCTGACGTTGAATTAATTGAATTTTAATCAAATTTGTTCTATTTACATAATTCTGGTGGATTATATTCAATTTAGCTTGTTCTTTGTCAATAATTTTACTGAAGTTTATATGTGATTCATAATAGAAACAAATCTTTTCAACAATTTCTTCATCAAGTTCAAATTAGATTTCTAAATTCAAATTAGTTCTATTTCTTGCAACTTTGGCAGTCTTTATACTGAATAATTGTGAATTGAAATCTCCCTGTGAATTTTTTTAATAAATTGTCAACAAGATTACTGATTTTTGATCACTGTTCAAAGAATTTTCACTCGATAAGTCGTTATATACTCCAAATATGCTTTTTCCTTTATTTATTTGAACTGTAAACTCCATGACAATATATATATATATATATATATATATATATATATATATATATAAATATTGTCATATACATATACAGAACAGAAATTCAAGATAAAAATACATCTCCATTCCGTATGTACGAAACCTATCGGAAAATATAGCTAACATTCTGCAAGTACATGATTTGAAGATATGCCATAAAACGCATAATAATTTGAAAAAACTGTTTACTCCGCTAAAAAGTGAAATTCCACCAATGAAAAGCTCAAATTTGATATGCAGCATTCCCTGCAAAGATTGTGAGAAAGACTGAATGTGCACAAATATTTGAAAAAGTCAAGCGCAGCACTTAACAAATATATTTCAACAGATGACCACAACCCAGACTTCCAAAATACGAAGATCCTTGCTTTTGAAACTAATAACGATAAGAGAAGCATAAAGGAAATGATTTATATAAAAAAAAACAAAAACGCCATGAACGACAGAACAGATATAAAAACCTTAGCCAGATATATCACACCATCCTATAGAGAAAAATTCTAAATGTAGATACAAGACCTAACATTTTTTTAAAAATATTCCATCACCAATCCGTTATGTTCGCGACCATCCTCTATAACCAATGATGTTTTCCTTTGAAATACATACGGAGATATCCAGCGAAAATATTAAAAACACCTGATATTTCACGGCAGACCGCGACATTCGAGAATTATTGTGAACCAATAAGTAGACGATGCTGCATACCAGTGGAAGGTAGATTGTTCCTGAATGTTTAGCTACTAAATAATAATAATGTTCTGCTTGCGCATGTCACCTCTTAGTCCTATTTTATATATTTTAATGATTGTAATATATTTTTTCAGAATGGTCACATGATTTTAATTTTTGTACTAATAAAATTGAGGATGTCCTCAACCGAGGAAGAAACGTCTTTTTGATATTCATAGTACTTTTTTATTTTATTTGTGGAATCCAAAATCGTAAGAAAGACCAATTTTACTATTTAAATCACCATTATGGGGCTATTTAAATATATATATATATATATATATATATATATATATATATATATATATATATATATATATACGCTGGAGTAGTTCGTTACTTTGTTGTACTTAATTCTTAAATGGAAATAAGAAATTAAGAAATTACTCAGTTTTCTATCACTTTTAATTAGCTGAATATATAGTGACTCAAGTTTCGTAGTGTTTACTACGATTCAGTTTGGAAATGTAGTAAACACTACGAAACTCAAGTTACTATATATTCAGTTCTTAAAAAGCTGAAAGTTAAAAATTGATATTTCTTCAAAGTGTGTTGAACCTCAACTAACTTATTGCATAAATGTTGCATTTTGAATATTTTGCAAGATGAGAGTTGATGATATTATCAATTAACGCTAATGTTGGATACTATACAAGCCATTTTCGAATGACGGCGTTTTTTCCATTAAGAATAGTGACGATAATTTTGAAAGAAGTTGAAGATATTTTTTAGTCAAAAATATTCATTTTTGTTCACGATAAAAGTAAGATGTCCGGGTACTTGTGATGACAGCACGTATCGATTTTATTAGAACATATTATTTATTATTATTATCATTATCTTTATATTCCTAGATCTTCTGTGAAGATCATTCAGGAGCTTTTTCAGCTTGTGCGAGTTAGGAGTTCAGTTTTGTTCTGGGTAGGCTCCGTAACTGCGATCTTGCGCCCTTTAGGTCACAGCACTGTTAATTTTTGACCCAACAGTGAAATGGTGACCGACTTCGTCCAACTAGAAAATTTGTTTTCCACCTAAACAGGATGTTTATGTTCATTTATTTTCTTACTTTCATAAACTTTTCTAAATATCATTTGAATTTTCATGTGAATGAGAATCAACGCCAACGATCAAAAATATTTTCACTGATTGCATTCAATAACGACTACAACCCGAATGTGAATGAAATATGCCATATCGGCACACAAAACGTAGAAGTCCGCCTTTTGCATCCAGTATAGATTGGTACGTTCGAAATACTATCCTACTTCTACTGGATATACACTCTCAGTGTCCGAGTTGTTTGGGACGCAAATCTCACGCCGAAGGAGCTTCTTATTTCCACCGTCCAGTTCGCCGTTCCATATGCTGGCCCGCCGTGGACTTCCCAGTTGATCTGGTTTCAAGCCCGATTAAAGCACGGTCGAGACACCTCAATACCCGAGCGCAGGCCCGGACTACTCACGCTCAACAACTACGACTCTGAACAGAAGAATACCCTTCTAGTCTAGCATGCAGGCTCTCAACCAGTGCACCCACGAGTCCAACATCAATTTGGGTGGCCAATCTGCAATATTCCTGCGGCCATCCTGTGATAGCCTTGTTTACAACAGGAACCTACAAGGATATCGGTCTCCAAGAGGAGATTCGATGCCGGAATCTGTAAACTCGAGGAATTCAACACGTCATAAAATTCCGTCCCTTGAAGCTAGCACAGATCTAAGATTGACGTATTCTCACTTATGGACAGAGTAGCTGCAATCGCATAAAACCAGGCCAGCTTTATACACTTTGTGTTGCAACGCTCACCTCGTACTTTATCGTTTGTAATATATCGGGCAAACAGGTAGATCTTTCAACAAAAGTGAATACTAGGTATACGTCAGACATCACACTCAACATATGCTAGTCATTTAAATAATTCGAGCATTATTTTATCAAATTGTCCATAATAAAATTGAAGTGCCAGACTCACATTGTTGCAAGCAGTTGAAATTAACAGGTAAAAGAACCTTATAATTGCTCTCAAGGATCAAACAGATGTCAACAGATCTCCCTTATTGATTGTTTTAATAAGAGTATTTCCGATAATGGACGCCGATATATTTGTATCCTTTCTTTATACTTTTTCTTATCTCTATTTCCGAGAATCAACTATTGTTTTATATTCATTTCTCAAGTTTTCACCTTTACCAAAGCTATATGAGATGTGAAATTATAATTTTTAAAGTTAGTTCAAAATATAAACCTGAAGAAGCTGCAGTGTTGGCGAAACAATTGTTCAAATTAACAAACTGTGGACATATTTTTCATTTTTTTATTTAGATGATACATGTGTGAACATCGACCGATTGTTTTGAATTTTGTGTGTCAGTAAGAGCAAGATGTTTTTGCCCGGAAATTGAAACTTAGGGTAAGTACGAGAAAAATACAAGAATTGCTGCTGAACTCTTAGCGGTAGCATCTAAGAGAAAATAAACAATAAAATCACTCAAGTTGAAAGTGATGAACAATTAAATCAATTTAAATATAACTACTTTCATTCTAGTCTCGATTTCGCTTTGAAGAGTTTGGGTTAAAAACGTTTATTAGTATTAAATCGTGTTCAGTTTCGCTCTTCCTTATTGCTTATTTTTTATTGGTACTCGACAAATTCATTTTTGAAATTTCAATCTTTTTTTCAAAAAAACATCTTTTGTTTGCATAGATTCCTTTTTTGAATTGCCTTTCATGATAGTTTCATATGCGCAGAATTGAATACTTCTGGTCGTCTTTTTCGAACATAATTACTCATTAATGGATAACCTCATACAAGCTCATTAATTGGTCATCTTACTGATTTTTAAAGCATTAGATGTGAACGTTTTAATATAATAGGATTCGGTGAAACTATCACAAATGATTATTTGTGAATATGATGATGGGATATTAGTGTATAATTAAATTTTTGGTGATCGCAAAAAATAGGGTTGAGTAAATAAGTGTACATTAGATCAGATTCCAAGCTAGTAACTATAAAACTTTTAACATTTGTTCAAAGTTGAGTAGGCAGATATAATTCAAGTAAGATAATTTGTATGTGGGAGTTTTACGTGAACTTGTTGGAATTAGAAAATGGAACAAAATATGGGACAAAAATTTTCGATAGTCATTTGGTTATCTACCAATACAAATAAATACACAATCGACAACTCCGATTCACTGAAAAGTAACATCCGATGCAACTGTATATCATTTATGATATCCAGGTAGTGTTAACTGTCAAAAATATTGCTCCAGAACTTTTATTAGGTAATTTTCATATTATGGATATACAATCTTTCAAATTCAAAAAATTTGAGAGATTGAACAAAATTTTTTTATGATGAAATATGTATCATCAGGAGCATCCGTAGCGCGGTTCAAACGCCTGTCTTGTACGCGGAGATTATAATTTACGCGTAAGCAATTATTGGGGACGAAACGATGGCTTGAATAAATTATTGTTAGATACGGGTTCGCATCTTGGCAGGAAAAGAATTTTTTTCATTAGGATGGCCACAGTTCATCTACCATAATTGTTTCACCAACACCGTGGCTTCCTCCAGTTTAGATTTTGAACAAGTTCAAAATATGAACCTCAAGAAGTCGTTTAACTTATTCCGGTCTAACCTGAAGAAGCCATGCTGTAAGCAGAAAATTATTGTGAATTAATAAATTGTGGAAATATTCTGTATGATTTTATTTGAAAGAAATGAATTTCCATCAAGTAAGAACAGATTCAATTGAAAACATTCCTTTCTATTTTGCATTTCGTAAATATTACTTCTAAACGTGAGATTTCCATCCTAAAGTACAATACTGAGTATTGGACTAATTAGGACTTAAATTTCAACAAAATCTAACATCTCCATAAAATGTTCCTTACCGTCTTTTCATGTAGTTTTGTAATTATTTGTGATGGGTATTCGAATAATTAGTAGACAAATTTTCACTATATTATATTTTTACTATATAAATAAACGTTATTTTAATTATTATTATAGTAGGGCCTGTAGTGATAATGGATTCTCTGTGTATCTTTAATCTCTAAATAAATAAAAGAAATATAAACTTCCACTATTTCATTGAATTTCACAACAATTGTTTCGTCATATCATGACTTCATCAGGTGAGTATTTTAACTGAGGTATATAATGCAAAACATGGCCTTAAATACACAGCTCTGATACAAAATAGAGGGGTGACAAGAGATGGTTTACAATCATTGAAAAATATTAATGAGGGGGGATCTGCTTAAACCTATTTGATCATTTAATAAAATTTGGCTCATATTATATATATTGATCTATAAAGTTTCTAATAGATTAAGTTTATGACTTTTAATTTCAATATGTAATATTTCATAGTTTGTATTAAAAGTATGACCTGATGATTGTAGGTATTAGTGAATTTCCATGAACTCTAACGAAAGCATAAAATATTCTAAACTTATTTAAAAATTTTAAGTTTTGTAAATAAATATTGAGTTATTTCTAGAAATATGATGAATGAAATTGATGAAGCTGCTGAAAACGTGAAAAATTGTGTACTTGCTTCTGGAAGGAATCCCTTTTTACTTGGTTTTTTTGTACTATACCAGAAGAAAGTATTAACAATAACTCTGCTAGGTTAGATATTAGCAATAACCGAAATATTCATTTGAGTTTTCGAAGGGAAATCGGAAAGATATAAGTCCTAAAAAACTAAAATTTTCACCATTGAAAATATTCAGTCGTTTTCGTATTAAGCATAATAAGTAACAATTATATCTTCAAATCAATATATTCAGTTAGTTGAACACTATAAGGACGTATTTTTATTTATTCTGCAATAGTATATTCCAATTATGTATATATTCTTTGTGTCATTGAATGAAATTCTTGCTGTCTATATCATTATATTGAAACATTCAATCCGAGAACATAAACCTCCCAGGATTTCTGGGACAGTGAATGAGGAGTTACAAGAATTCAATTTTCATGCACTCAATATTTCATCGGAAATCATTTCAGCGCCCGAAGGCGCAAGCGATTCGAAATTCTATGTCTTCGTTTCGAACCTCGAAAACATAATATAACAAACAACGAGAATGGAAACCTTCTAATTCTAGTTTCTCATGCAACAAAGGAAACCCACGCGGCTATGGAACGAGGACCTAGATTTCCAAGGAGGCGAGATATTTTGTGTTCTGTACCTTACTCCCATAGCTCCTTATTGATGCTGTTTTGAAAGGATTTCTCGATAAATCAAATTGAGAGGAATAAATGATTATTATGTCAGAATATTTAACACAGCAATTTTAGAACTGAATATGAATTTGCCTCTATACCTGGACTAACGGAAATACATTCTGTCAAGAAAGTACCGGGAATTATTGATTTAAATCTGGCGGGGCAATGAGGCAGGTAAAAATTTTTTTTCTAAGGTTGGTACCACTATCCTTAATTACTATGCCAAGCTTGAGCGAGATCTGTCAACTAGTGTGTTTGCAACAGCTGATTAAGTCAGTCGATGTCAGACTGCGTGCCGATTTTTACTATGGGTAATTACGTTGAGCAAAGAATTTGTTTAAAGTTTTGTGTTGCATATGAATTTTCGTGTGCCGATGCATTGAAAATGTTGCAAAAGGCCTTTGGTGATAATGCTCTATCGAAAACTCGTGCATATCAGTGGTACAGAGCCTTCAAGGACGGTCGTGAAGTGGTCGCCCATCGACGGCTTCGATCGAAGATAACGTCGATAAAATTAAGGAAAGGGTGCTGGAAAACCGTCGTACCAGCTTGAGAGAGATAGCACATGATCTTAAAATATCCCACGAGTCCGCACGTACGATTTTGATTGATATTTTGGGCATGAGAAAGGTGGCTGCACGACTCGTACCGAAAGACCTGAATTTTCTTCAAAAACGTCATCGCGAACAGGTTGCTTCAGACATGCTGGATCGCTGTAATTCCGATTCTACATTCATGGAACGCATTATAACTGGTGATGAGACTTGGGTCTACGAGTACGATATGCAAACAAGCCAGCAATCATCGGAATGGGTGGCAAAAAATGAGCCGAAACCGAAAAAACCACGCCAAAGCCGCTCGAAAATGAAGGTGATGCTCATTGTTTTCTTCGATATCCGTGGCGTGGTGCACTACGAATTCGTTTCAGAGGGTCAGACGGTAAACAAGGAGTATTACCTAGGCGTTATGAAACGTTTGCGTGAGCGTATCCGTAAGAAGCGGCCAAATTTGTGGGCGAACAACTCATGGATTTTGCATGACGATAACGCGCCTTCTCACCGAGCTACGATTGTGACTGACTTTCTCGCCAAAAACTCAACAAACGTGCTTCATCAACCACCGTATTCGCCGGATTTGGCTCCCTGCGACTTTTCCTCTTCCCAAAACTAAAATTGCCCCTTCGTGGCACCCGTTTTGAGTCGATTGAAGCCATAAAACAAAATTCGGCGCGAGAGCTAAAGTCCATCCCGGAAAGCGCCTATAAAAAATGTTTCGATAATTGGAAGTGCCGTTGGCATAGATGTATTGGAGCAAATGGAGCCTATTTTGAAGGCGACCCAATAAATTTTGACGATGAAATGTAAAAATGTTGTTTTAATTGAAAATTCCCGGTACTTTCTTGACAGAGTAGTATATCGATATTGACAATGTGGAGCAATGTGTGAATCATAACTGTTGGAACAAAGGTTAAGGAGCAAAACATGACAATTCAACCAGATAGGCCTCAAAAAAATATTGCTGTAAAAAACCAACAGAGGCAAAATATTGGACGAGGAATAATATTTTATGTGTAACTTTACTTTTTGTCATAGAGGACACAACGTGGATCATTTTTGATGATGAAATAATGTGGCAGCTTTTTTTGACCAAACTTGATAGTGATCTCGATTAGAAAATACGATGTGAAAATCATTCCTACTTAATACTTATATTCTTGTTTAAACACGATAATTTCAACCGTTTTCGAGAAAAACGAGAGGATTTCAAATATTATCGAATCTATGACAAGTACTCTAATGCTTTGAACTGTCATGAAAATTATGCTGGTAAATGTTATTTTTCTCAGTGAATTATTTTTGCTTCGAAATAATAGTTTATTGTTGTATTTTTTGAAACTTTCTCGATTGGGGTGCCCCGTCACGCTCATTTTACGAATGAAGAAATGAGGAACATGATATGTGTATACGTATAAGAAAACTTTTGCAGTTGGAAAGTATGAATTTTTATATCCAGGTAGGAGGAGATCAAATTATACAAATTTTGCAAATTCATTTCATTGTTTGGATGAAACTGGGTCATTTTGTAGTACAAATCTGAGGGGTTGTCCGAAGGAAATAACACTTAATGAAGCAGATGGGTCAGTCGTCAATTATTAGAATTGTAAGAAAAGAAAAGCGTCGCTTCTGTCATTCCACTCCTGTTAAAAATTTCCTTCCACGTGATTCTGCCAACATTTTCTCAACATGCATAATAATGAACGAGATGTGATTGGAAATATTTTGTTTACCTATGAAGCAAGTTCCACCACTTAAGGTATGCAGTTGGAGAAACAGTCATTACTAGGAAAAAAAACCAGCATGCTGTTAAAGAAAGACATTGTATTTGATATATTAGGTCTTTACTTGGTGGAAACTCATTTTAATTAAAAAAATGTATATGAGACAGTAATTTATTTCCACAAAAATGTTCGTACTACTACCACAATTATTTCACCACGATGTGGCTTCTTCAGATATTCCATAGTACTGTCTGATGGTATTCAGTGTAACCGAGTTTAAATACATTTTTAGGTACGTGACCAAATAATGGAAGCAAAAGTCATAAAAACTCTAGGTGTTTATTGGAATTTGCCGCTAAAAATGCCATTAAGGAAAAATATTCAGTAATGGAGAATGATCAACATCTGTTTGTTCGTTCAAAAGGATTTTACGGGCATTATACCTGTTGATTTCAAGAAATTCTAAAAGTGTTAACCTAGAACTTTTGCTTTCAACGTGGATAATTTCATTATTATTGTTGAAATTATGCCTGAATTCCTTAAGATGATTAGCATATGTCGAATGTACAGAATTGGATATATAACCCCTTTGGTGTTCTTGGACACGTTTCTTGAATGATATACCAGTCTGGCCAATGTATACTAAAGGGCAATCTTTGCAAGTCAACTTGTAGACTCCGGATTTATTTTCTTCATTTGTACGATCTTTATTGTTTTTTATGTAGGTACTAAGGTTATTAATTGAAATATTCAGCAATATTTTCAGATAATCCATTGACATAAGATAACGAAAAATATTTCTGTGTATTGTCCTCTTTTATGATTGGGTACACGAGATGTAATACCATTTTCTTTTGTTTATTGGATACCATTTTGTCTATAAGAAAGGGATTGTAACCGTTGTTTGACGCTATTTGTTTAATAATATTTAATTCATTCATAAAGTTTTCTGAATTTAAAGGAACATTCAATAATCTATGATAAAACTATTATATGCTGACATCTTTTGGTTGGTGGGGTGGTTTGAAGTTTTATGTATTGTGATGTCTGTATGTGTAGGTTTGTGAAAAATACTAAAATCATGTTAATTATTTAATCGTATTATAGTGAGGTCGAGAAAATTAATACTTTGATTCTTTTCTTCTTAATTCTCTTAATTTTCTTGACCTCACTATAATAAGATTAAATAATTTACATGATTTTAGTATTTTTCACAAACCAACACATACAGACATCACAATACATAAAACTTCAAACCACCCCACCAACCAGAAGATGTCAGCATATAATTGTTTTATTCATAGATTATTGAATGTGCCTTTAAATTCAGAAAACTTAAAGAAAGAATTAAATATTATTAAACAAATAGCGTTAAACAACGGTTACAATACCTTTCTTATAGATAAAATGGTATCCAATAAACAAAAGAAGATGGCATTAAATCTCGTGTACACAATCATAAAAGAGGACAATACACAAAAATATTTTTCGTTATCTTATGTCATTGGATTATCTGAAAATATTGCTAAATATTTCAAAAGTTGTTTTAATTATAACGCGGCTTTTAAGACAATGAATAACCTTTGTACCTACATAAAAAACAATAAAGATCGTACAAATAAAGAAAATAAATCCGGAGTCTACAAGTTGACTTGCAAAGATTGCCCTTTAGTATACATTGGCCATACTGGTGGATCATTCAAGAAACGTGTCCAAGAACACCAAAGGGGTTATATATCCAATTCTGTACATCTTAAGGAATTCAGGCCTAATTTCAATAATAATTATGAAATTATCCACGTTGAAAGCAAAAGTTCTAGATTAACACTTTAAGAATTTCTTGAAATCAACAGGTATAATGCCCGTAAAATCCTTTTGAACGAACAAACAGATGTTGATCAGTCTCCATTAATGAATATTTTTCCTTAATGGCATTTGTAGCGGCAAACTCCAATAAACACCTAGAGTTTTTATGACTTGTGCTTCAATTATTTGGTCACGTACCTAAAAATGTATTTAAACTCGGTTACACTGAATACCATCAGACAGTACAATGTAATACCTGAAGAAGCCACATCGTGGTGAAACAATTGTTGTAGTAGTACAAACATTTTTGTGGAAATAAATTATTGTCTTATATACATTTTTTTAAGAAAGACATTGTCAGCATGAGTTCAAATTGAATATTTGGTGTTGCATTATAGGCGACCAACTGTTAAGGCAATATGATCTCCCTCCGAATTTAAATGGAGATTCTTATCTTTTTTTATCAAAATACTTCAAGTAATATTTTGGATGAATTGCCACTAGATGTAAGAAAGAAAATGTAGTTTATGCAGGATAGAACTCCACCTCATTTCCCATTAATTATTAGATGTAATCTAAGTGACATATTTTTCCATCGATAGATCGACACAAGAAGTGAGTTTTAATGGCCAGCAAGAAGTTCTGACCTTAACTCTAGATTTTCATGGTTAAGGACAGGGGAAGTCCTTAGTTTATATCTATGAAATTAATTCGCGAAATTAACTCTGGGGAAGAATACAAATGGCGGATAATTTATAAGGGGACAAAATAATGTTTTCCTTGACATCCCGAGGTCTTTTATTAAAAGAATTAGAGAAGGCATTGAAGTCAGGGGCGGCCACATCGAACAATCACAATGAGTTTGCTCTTTTTATAATAAATTATTTTTAATTCTCCTTTACTGTTGAAACAGAAGCCTTATATTACAGGTTTGTTTGTTGTCTGCTATTTGTAATTCCCTTGTTGGACAATGAACTCAAAAATGGGTGCAATTATCGTATTCAATAGTACCAGCATTACGTAGAAATGAATTTTACATAGCATTTTCCAATCGAAATCAAATATCGTAAAAAAGCTACGACCTATTATCATCATCAGAAATGATTCCTGTGGCGCCCCCTATAACAGAACATGATGTAATATAATAGTCTTCGTCCACAGTTGCGCCCTGTGGCGATTTTGGTAACAATTAAGAAATGAACAGTGAAATTATTAGGAAAAAAAGAAGAAAATAATTCATCTCGAACGGCCTGCATCTTTTCCACATCCATATTTTAGTGAAACATATTTACTCCAATCGCCATATTTTGGTCCAAATAGCCTGTACTTAATCTATGTCTCAATAGTTATGATTCACCCTGTATATATTTTAGTCCTTGGCCTTTATAACGAGAATATCGGTGTAGCTATTATATCGACAGGATAACCAATGATGTGCAATATAAATGTCATAAAAATGATATGAGATGCGGAATAAATTAAACGGAATTTGATACTCTATCGATTTTATCTCTATATGAATTTACGATATAATTGAGTTACAATTATGTAATCTAAAGTTTTTAATCTGAAATGAATAAGATATTTCAAAATTATCTCAACTGATTCGTCGTTGTTTTGCCGTTCCTAAAAACTTTTGGAAAAAATAAGGCATAGGGGCTGGGGCAGAGAGATGAAGAGAGTCTCTCTAATTATTCGGCTCGTTGAGTGGAGACAATAAAGCAAATTCACTATGTGGGCAAATTTTTGTTGCCCAACAGAAAGTTTCCTGAAATCTAATGAATATAAACATAATTCATATTAATGAATAATTATTTTTTAGTGGGATTAGGACAAATTATAATATGTCAGATTGTTTAGTACATATATTCGGCGACGTTTCGCAAATTCACATTTGCTTCCTCAGGCCTACAAAAATCAAAAATATATCAGCAATATTCTTCTTTACATAGATACATAAAGTGACAGAAAATTACATACCTCAATATGAAGGTTGTAAATTCTGACCATATAGTATAGAAAAATCTCTTAAATACAAGTTAAAATATAAAATTAAAAACATGGAAGAATGGAATTGCACACCAAATAAAAAGACGTTCAAAACAACAAACCATAACCTATAAATGAGACGTCACAAAACAAGTCGTGTTTTGGTTGTCAAATATTGAACTATTTCACGTTTGAACCACCTAGTTTATCTTTTGTCAAATTCTTATATTTAGACAGTATTGGATTATATAAACAACTAAGATGACTAGTATCAGATCTAAAATTGACAGACTTTTTCAAATTAATGTGAATCATCTCTAAGATATTTCTTTTTGTAAATTGTTTTTTTTTTTTTTCTTTTTCAAGAATTTTCACACTCGGAAAATCGAACCTGTGATTCTCCACGAAGAAATGGGAGCACAGTGCCGTCTTTTCTTTGTTTTTTACGTCTTTCAAGTCATATTTGTGTTGTTTCATCCTGCTACTCAAATATTGCCTTGTTTGTCCAATATATACCCTATCACAGTCTAAGCATGGAACTCCATATATCAACCCCGATTTTTGTTCTTTTTTAATAGGATCTTTGATATGGCTGTGTAACAATCCCACAGTTTTCATATTGTAAAATATTAATTCCTTGTTGTCTATTTTTAGAGTTCTTTTGAGTTTTTGTGATAGTTCTGGTATATATGGTATTTTATAGTATTTCTTAGTTGTTTCAATTATGTTATTGTCTTTGTTCCTGTTTTCAATTTTCGGTATAAGTTCTGAAATAATTCTGCTGACGAAATGTTTAGGATAATTGTTGTTGTATAGGATATTCTTTACTTTTTCTATGTTCTGGTTGTGGTATACAGGTGCACTTAAGTTGATTGCTCTATTCAGAATGTTGTGAATGGCACTGATTTTATAGCCAAGGGAATGTGTAGATAAGTAATTTAACATAACACCCGAACTTGTGGGTTTCGTATACCAGTTAGTTGTAAGTTTTTTTTGTTCAGTTCGGTGCACACATACGTCAAGGAATGGTAGTGATCCTTCATTCTCTACTTCTACCGTGAACTGGATTCTATCATGGTAACGGTTGAACAATGACAGTGTCTCATTCACCTTGTCTTTTGGTATGGCTGTGATAGAGTCATCGACATAAAACTTGAAGAGTGGTATCGCAAAAGGTAATTGATCAATTACTGTTGTGACGAGGTCATTCATCACAAGAGCAGCCAATGCAGGGCTAGCAATCCCTCCCATCGTTGTACCTTCGACCTGTTGGTAAGTGTCATCATTAAATACGAAATAACTAGGTTGGAAAAGGAAATCAACCAATGTTAAGAAGGTTGGTTTATCCAATGACGTATACGCTGATATTGTGTGCCAATTCTTCTGTATGACATTTCTTGTGTGACTGTGTGTAATGTTAGTAAACAACGATACCACATCCAGTGAAACCAGGATATAGTCTTCAGGTAGGACCACAGTTTTGGTGAATTCCACAAACTCAAAAGAGTTATTTATTTGGTGTTGGAAAATAGTTGTTACACCGCTCAATACATCGTGTACAAGTCTAGCTATGCTGGCTGAGGGGGAATCAATTCCACTTACTATTGGTCTCAAATGTAAGCCTTGTTTATGTGTTTTTCTGAGGCAATAAAGTCTAGGAGGAACGGAGTTGTGTATTTTCATGTTCTTCTTTTGAAAAACAGAAATAAAAGAGCTATCAAATAAATAGTCTATCAAGGTATTAGCTTTTGTCTGGAATGCTAATGTTGGGTCCTTTTTTAACCGTTTGTATGTTGTAGAGTCACTGAGCATGCTCTTGACTTCGTTGATGTATTCTTCACGGTACATTATGACTGTTGATCCTCCCTTATCTGATCTACCAACAATGATGTCATTATTGGATTTCAAGAAATTTTTTGTCATATAGAATTTTTTCTGAATTTCATCATGGATAGCAGTTCTTCCTTTAACATGGTGTAAATGATTCGTCAGTATGTTTACGAAGTCAGATCTTAAAATATCCTTATTAGCGTCTTCAACCTCCAGAGAGGAAATATAGAATTCAACATCTGTTATGATTCTAGGTATTGGTAATTCACCACTAGTAAAGGGGACACTGAACTTTGGTCCATAGCTAAGAATCTCTTCCACTTCTTGGGGCAGTTGAGTGTTGGTATAATTGTAAATTCTTTTTGCATTGTTGTCAGCTGTTTGGACAATAGGGACATGTCTCTTGGACAGTATTTCCAATTTCGAAATATTCGTTAATTTGATTTTCTCAAATAACGTGTGGAATAATTTCCCCAGAATGCCGTTGAGTTTCCCAAAATGTTCATGTGATAATTCCTGCTGCAAAAATTCAATCACCTGTGTTCTATCTCTTTCCAATGCTTTGATCTTCCATATTGTCATCTCTATTTCCAAATTCAAAATTGATTTCCTGAATTTACGTATCATAATATCTGTTTTTCTTCTGAAAGGACTGTCTTCGACCAGCAAAGAGTATACAGAACCAAGACTATTTATGATGTGGTTCGGATAAACATTCTTCATCCTGCATTGTAACAAGAAGATTCGTCGGTTGTAAAACGATGCCAGCTTCCTGTTTAAATTCTTCCAATGTTTCACCCGATGGTATGTGATTGTATCATATATTCGGTGTAGTGTGTCGTAGAAACCAATATCTCCCATTTTATCGAACTAAAATAATATTTAGTGTCCTCCAAGATTTAATAATGAATAATTATTTTTTAGTGGGATTAGGACAAATTATAATATGTCAGATTGTTTAGTACATATATTCGGCGACGTTTCGCAAATTCACATTTGCTTCCTCAGGCCTACAAAAATCAAAAATATATCAGCAATATTCTTCTTTACATAGATACATAAAGTGACAGAAAATTACATACCTCAATATGAAGGTTGTAAATTCTGACCATATAGTATAGAAAAATCTCTTAAATACAAGTTAAAATATAAAATTAAAAACATGGAAGAATGGAATTGCACACCAAATAAAAAGACGTTCAAAACAACAAACCATAACCTATAAATGAGACGTCACAAAACAAGTCGTGTTTTGGTTGTCAAATATTGAACTATTTCACGTTTGAACCACCTAGTTTATCTTTTGTCAAATTCTTATATTTAGACAGTATTGGATTATATAAACAACTAAGATGACTAGTATCAGATCTAAAATTGACAGACTTTTTCAAATTAATGTGAATCATCTCTAAGATATTTCTTTTTGTAAATTGTTTTTCTTTTTCAAGAATTTTCACACTCGGAAAATCGAACCTGTGATTCTCCACGAAGAAATGGGAGCACAGTGCCGTCTTTTCTTTGTTTTTTACGTCTTTCAAGTCATATTTGTGTTGTTTCATCCTGCTACTCAAATATTGCCTTGTTTGTCCAATATATACCCTATCACAGTCTAAGCATGGAACTCCATATATCAACCCCGATTTTTGTTCTTTTTTAATAGGATCTTTGATATGGCTGTGTAACAATCCCACAGTTTTTCATATTGTAAAATATTAATTCCTTGTTGTCTATTTTTAGAGTTCTTTTGAGTTTTTGTGATAGTTCTGGTATATATGGTATTTTATAGTATTTCTTAGTTGTTTCAATTATGTTATTGTCTTTGTTCCTGTTTTCAATTTTCGGTATAAGTTCTGAAATAATTCTGCTGACGAAATGTTTAGGATAATTGTTGTTGTATAGGATATTCTTTACTTTTTCTATGTTCTGGTTGTGGTATACAGGTGCACTTAAGTTGATTGCTCTATTCAGAATGTTGTGAATGGCACTGATTTTATAGCCAAGGGAATGTGTAGATAAGTAATTTAACATAACACCCGAACTTGTGGGTTTCGTATACTAGTTAGTTGTAAGTTTTTTTTGTTCAGTTCGGTGCACACATACGTCAAGGAATGGTAGTGATCCTTCATTCTCTACTTCTACCGTGAACTGGATTCTATCATGGTAACGGTTGAACAATGACAGTGTCTCATTCACCTTGTCTTTTGGTATGGCTGTGATAGAGTCATCGACATAAAACTTGAAGAGTGGTATCGCAAAAGGTAATTGATCAATTACTGTTGTGACGAGGTCATTCATCACAAGAGCAGCCAATGCAGGGCTAGCAATCCCTCCCATCGTTGTACCTTCGACCTGTTGGTAAGTGTCATCATTAAATACGAAATAACTAGATTGGAAAAGGAAATCAACCAATGTTAAGAAGGTTGGTTTATCCAATGACGTATACGCTGATATTGTGTGCCAATTCTTCTGTATGACATTTCTTGTGTGACTGTGTGTAATGTTAGTAAACAACGATACCACATCCAGTGAAACCAGGATATAGTCTTCAGGTAGGACCACAGTTTTGGTGAATTCCACAAACTCAAAAGAGTTATTTATTTGGTGTTGGAAAATAGTTGTTACACCGCTCAATACATCGTGTACAAGTCTAGCTATGCTGGCTGAGGGGGAATCAATTCCACTTACTATTGGTCTCAAATGTAAGCCTTGTTTATGTGTTTTTCTGAGGCAATAAAGTCTAGGAGGAACGGAGTTGTGTATTTTCATGTTCTTCTTTTGAAAAACAGAAATAAAAGAGCTATCAAATAAATAGTCTATCAAGGTATTAGCTTTTGTCTGGAATGCTAATGTTGGGTCCTTTTTTAACCGTTTGTATGTTGTAGAGTCACTGAGCATGCTCTTGACTTCGTTGATGTATTCTTCACGGTACATTATGACTGTTGATCCTCCCTTATCTGATCTACCAACAATGATGTCATTATTGGATTTCAAGAAATTTTTTGTCATATAGAATTTTTTCTGAATTTCATCATGGATAGCAGTTCTTCCTTTAACATGGTGTAAATGATTCGTCAGTATGTTTACGAAGTCAGATCTTAAAATATCCTTATTAGCGTCTTCAACCTCCAGAGAGGAAATATAGAATTCAACATCTGTTATGATTCTAGGTATTGGTAATTCACCACTAGTAAAGGGGACACTGAACTTTGGTCCATAGCTAAGAATCTCTTCCACTTCTTGGGGCAGTTGAGTGTTGGTATAATTGTAAATTCTTTTTGCATTGTTGTCAGCTGTTTGGACAATAGGGACATGTCTCTTGGACAGTATTTTCAATTTCGAAATATTCGTTAATTTGATTTTCTCAAATAACGTGTGGAATAATTTCCCCAGAATGCCGTTGAGTTTCCCAAAATGTTCATGTGATAATTCCTGCTGCAAAAATTCAATCACCTGTGTTCTATCTCTTTCCAATGCTTTGATCTTCCATATTGTCATCTCTATTTCCAAATTCAAAATTGATTTCCTGAATTTACGTATCATAATATCTGTTTTTCTTCTGAAAGGACTGTCTTCGACCAGCAAAGAGTATACAGAACCAAGACTATTTATGATGTGGTTCGGATAAACATTCTTCATCCTGCATTGTAACAAGAAGATTCGTCGGTTGTAAAACGATGCCAGCTTCCTGTTTAAATTCTTCCAATGTTTCACCCGATGGTATGTGATTGTATCATATATTCGGTGTAGTGTGTCGTAGAAACCAATATCTCCCATTTTATCGAACTAAAATAATATTTAGTGTCCTCCAAGATTTAATAATGAATAATTATTTTTTAGTGGGATTAGGACAAATTATAATTAATTTAATAATTCATATTAAACACCCTTAATAATATTCTCGGGCTAGTTCCAAGGAACAGCGTGTTATTAGTTCGACCAACTGCCTGCAATTTTGGCATCTTAAGCCAAAAATTGTCTCAAACAACTAAGTTGGACTCACTGATGGAATATTTGAGGTCAAAAATAATTATGTCCGCTAACTTTTGAACGGAAAGAACTGAAACCTTGAAACTTTCAGGAAAGTTTTGGGTTCTAAATGCCGCATCAAAGTTATTTAGTGAGGATCAAGGGTGATATTTTTCACCATTCAACATGACATTTCATCCATAACCACCAAAAGTTGGATATGAAATATTCATCACATTTCATGATGAAATTTGAAGTTGGATATTTTTGTCCAAAAAATGACAACGGTTATCCATACTGTTTTCTGCATATCTGTTAGTATTTATTGAAGAATATTTCACAATGAAGAAACTGAGGGATTTGTTTAATTTTTGAGCATATTACACAGAAACGCGACGAATATTTTACCGTACATAATCTGGTCAAAATGACGTAAATTTTTAATGTTTCTTATTTCTTATCTGAATATAACGACACCAACATTGAGAATGAGAGTCTACATATTTGATGAATTTTGTCTCTACTTGATGGAAACTCATTTTCAATAAATAGTAATAGACCGGTCAATTTAGACATAAAAATAGTGATCAAATAAAGAAAATTCCGACAGAGCCAAATCTTCGTAGAGACCTTAGGTTTATCACAAGGAATAAAGTTTCAAAAGTCCCAATCAGTCCCATGTGCGCTAAGGGACTTATTCGGGGCCCAAGGTCAAAATTTTAGGTTTTTTGGATTTTTCTAGAAAACGGTAAGTTTTATCGAAAAGGTGTTACATAGAAAAGTTGTAGATCCTAAAATTATCTATAAAAATGGTCCCCATGATTTTTTTTCTAAGACCCACTATTTACCAGATATTGCGCTTGTAAGAATCACGTTCTACATAATATGCACACATTTCCACACCAGTGACGTAGAGTACTCGGCGCCTTTTTTGTAGGCCTATTCCACGAACCTTTATGACGTTATTTTCAGGAACAATAATAATTTAATAGTATGAAGAGTATTGATATGGGTTACTGAGTTTAACTGTCGTTCTAACTTTTTTTTATTACTTTAATCTGACTCATACTCTTCATATTCAACTTCAACAATCATGTTTTCTTCAATTTGTGCAAACTAACTTTAAATGATTCAAATTATGACGCTTGTTTTTAAGAATGATTTGTTCCAAAAAAAAAGATAATGATTCGGGAATATCGTTATTTATATCTTCAAAAATTCTACCCGGTGGCGGGTACATAGTATTATCAAACACAAAAGATTGAATATCTTCTCGAATAATTTCTGCTGCAGCTTTTAAAGTTTTCCACCGTTATTCCTTTTCATTCAAGTTTTTGTTATCAGACCAGGTTTGACTAAAAATGTCTTGGTACTTGTCTACAAAACAAATAAATGTTAATTTTCCAGGCTTCTCTGTAATAATAATTCTACTGCCATACATTAATTTCAATCGTATTTTTATAATCCCGTTTTCTAATGCTACATTTTGGCAAACATTCTTCAGTTCTTTTAGTGAAAACTGGCAGTCATCGCTAGTTTCAATGAAATTGAAAATTTCCTCCATTGCAGAGTTTATAGCCTCACTTTGAGGACGGTCAATTTTACCGCCAGTATTAGGTCTCAGGAAGGATTTGTAAAAACTGCCATGGTATTTAGCGTCAGCAGCAACTAAATCATACTGAAAATTAATACGCGAAACGACAGCTTTTGACACATCATCAGAACGATCTTTAGCTAATTTTAAAATGGAATCTTTAAATGTAAGTGTAGAAACTTTATAAATTTTTCGGCGATAATTCTTCGCTTTCTTATAAAAAAAACTCTCGTCACAGGTGGTGTGGAAATGTGTGAATATTATGTAGAACGTGATTCTTACAAGCGCAATATCTGGTGAATAGTGTGTTTTCGAAAAAAAATTATAAGGACCATTTTTATAGAGAATTTTAAGATCTACAACTATTCTTTGTGGTACTTTTTCGATAAAACTTACCGTTTCAGAGAAAAATCCAAAAAACCTAAAATTTTGACCTTGGGCCCCGAATAAGTCCCTTAGCGCACATGGGACTTTTGACATTTTATTCCTTGTGGTAAACCTAAGTTCTCTACGAAGATTTGGCTCTGTCGGAATTTTCTTTATTTCAATTGTTCAAATTGACCGGACTATAAATTAAATTCGATTGTTTCATCACCATATGGATTCATCATATTCTACATTTCAACTGATAAGGAGTGAGTATTTACATTACATCTTATATATGAGTAGACACTATTTTGAATTTAATTTATGAATTAGTTTTGGTATGCAAATATTGGTCTAAATTAAGATTTTCTTTTTGTGTTAGGAATGAATGACTCTCAACTGATTAATCAATTTTCAATTCAATTTCATAATATGAAAACTATTTTTAAATATTATTGATCGAAATTTACTTTCAAGTAGCAGAAAGTAAAAGCTATAAACTAAATTATTGCTACTGACGTATGATTAACCTTCATTGTGATACAAGTTGTAATATTTACGAAAATAGGATTCCAATTTATGAAATTTATTATTCAAATTGTCTCAACTTACAAGAGATTTTTATAAAATATGGTGA
Source organism: Megalocaria dilatata (assembly GCA_034642435.1). NCBI lineage: Eukaryota > Metazoa > Arthropoda > Insecta > Coleoptera > Coccinellidae > Megalocaria > Megalocaria dilatata. The sequence goes on along the minus strand of CM067855.1, from coordinate 77,020,070 downwards.
TTCTTAAAGTACTCATTCCTGAATTTTTTGTTTTGAATTGTTTTGATATATGGCTATAATAATTTCAACATATCGAACTTCAACAATATTTGCCTCCAGAAGATTAAATATTTAATTCTACTAATTGGCCTAAATATTATTTCACTTATTTTGCTGAAACGTTTTTGAATAGATAACAATAATTTATTAGTCTGTATTTTTTGACACAACAAAAATCCTCCCTGAAATTCTCCGAACACTGAGATTGGTTGATATTTCTAGTTTTAAATAAACTTTTTGCGCGTTAGTTCCAGGGAGCAGCTTACTACCGTTTCGTCAGAATACATATATTTTTCGAATTTTGGACCGCAAATGGTTTTTAATGACTAAGTTAGACACACTTATGAAAAAGCCGAGGTCAAAAGAAATTCTGCCCAGCCGACAATATCGGTCTAGTAGTTTGGCAGATATTCACATTAGAAATTTTTTTATATTTTTCCCAATATTTTCGAAACTTCAGATTTTATCCATTTGAAATTCAGCAGTTATAAGTAGAATAATAACGCGCATGTTCACGAGAAATTTTGGGACGTTCGTAAAATCAGAAAAAAATATTTTGTGAGGATAATTGGTGCCAAAATCTCCTGACTTTACGTCAGTGCTTTTTGCCTTTCATTTGTGATTACTGGTTGGATTTTAAATAATGAACGATATAATTACCATCGAAAACATATTACCTAACCAAATTATCAATGAAATATGCTGAACTCAATGTATTATTATATATGTTGTTTTTTGAGAAATTTCGGAGATAATCCGACTGCCTTATGTTTCTTCTTTTTCAATAATTTCTCATCAAAAGTGTTTTTTAAGTGATATTTTGAAATTTTGTTTCATCCTTTTTTATGAAAACTAAATTCCCTTAAAAAAATGTAAAACATAACCCCAAAAACTTCTTCAAAAATAACTTGCTCAAAATAAGTTCATTTAAAAAAATTCCTAAAACATGTAGAACGTCTTTAAAAAAGAATTTAGAATTATTACAACGGTAAATCATTAGCTCGACTTAATATCAATAAAATAAAAATAATTAACAAAGATATCTTACCAAACCGACTGCATCCTGTTTACTGCACAAACACTAGAATGAAGTGAACTTATATATATACTAAGTATTCTATGTTCGTCACAAAAATGACATAAAGTTTACAAGGTGTTTTATTGACTCCTTTAAAACCAAATGATAATATGTAATAAGCGTAAACCAAAATATATAGTTATTATATATACAATAAAACCATAACCACACGATATATTTCAATACAATTTGGTGGAATTTTTAGGTTTGTAATGAAATAATTTAGTTTCTGTATTGGTTCTTTGTAAGTTTTTCGCCCCAGTCATTCATGAATAGTGATCACGGTGCAAAACAATGCTTTCTATTTTTCTTCATTCGAAAACGACGCCGTTTATGAAGAAAATTTGAGAAAATTTTTATTCTCCTGAATTGCTAAGAAAACATTCGAGAAAGAAGTTAAGCAGTGGCGTGCAGCTTCATTCCTTTAAAATGTGGAGTATAAGCCTATCTGCACGTCCTTGATTAAAGTGAAGCAAACATTTGCGTAAAAAACGCACCGTTACTTACTCTCAAAGTATATATTATATTATCCTGATAAATATATTATATATTAATTATTATATTATTATATATTATTATAAATATATTATATTATCCTTCTTAATCTTCTGTGAAGATCCCTCAGAAGATTTTTCAGCTTGTGCGAGTTAGGAGTTCAGTTGTGTTCTGGGAAGGCTTTGTTACTGCGATCTGACGCCACTTTTAGGTCACAGTACTGTTAATTTTCGACCCAACAGTGAAATGGGGGCAGAAAAAACGGATGTTCATTAAAAAATCTCAAGACGTTATGGAAATATGAAAGAATTTATAATTTTTCAATGAAATATTCAGACTTTATATTTTCATAGCAAAGGATAGCATAGTTAATAAAGCAATGTTTTTTCCACTTAATTCTTATAATACTTTAGTTTTGAAATTCATCTCGATCGAATGTAGTCTATGGCTTGTTTATCAGTAATGAATCTGATCAGTTTATCATGAGATTTTCACACTTTTGGCTAGATATATCTTCCTACTAACCAATCTACCCATTCTTTTGTCATTTAAGGATAATAATAATAAACAAGGTGTTTTTTTTCAGTTATATTATATCTACTTCAAAGATTAAAACTCACAAAATTTGAAAAAGGCATGATTCAGTGCATTTACACTGTTCAATCTAACATTTATATTTGAATCCTGAATTGCCTTGGATTATTAGCGTAGATCTTAGAATACATATTACCTCACAGGGAATTCACATGATGCGAATCTCAAGATTTTGCTGAATAATTCACATAATTCAGCATTTCTGGATATAACGTTCTCGTCAAACTTGTAATACCGCCATGGTTACGTTGGGGGTATTACATTCAGCACCATCCTTCTGAAACCAATATTTCTCAAGCTGGTTTCCAATTCCAATAGGAAAGAATCAGTTATTTAAAATTGCACGATAATGAACTTGGGTTACGGTGATACACTGTTCTTTAACATTCTAAGAGAAATAAGGTCAAATGGTGCTACGAGTTTAGATGACATAGCAGACTGTATTTCTTCAAATGAATGAGATTTCTACTTGTTAAAAATCCTGCAATGTTACTCATTATCATAGCAATTAAAGCAAACTTGAGTCTCATCGCTGAAAATTACAGTAAGATGAAAAGACGAATCTTCAGTCTATTGTTGTATCACAAAAACCTTGAAAATCACGAAGCGACTATGATCATTAAATTTTGCTTCTTAATGGTGAGATACAAAACCGAATTCTTCCTTAAAATTTGGTCCATATGTTTGATTCAGTTGCGTAGAACGACATCTATTAACGAATTAATTCTCACAACAGTCACAACAATAGTTCTTGCATTTCTTACATTTTTGATACAAGCGTGTCGTGTTTAATTGTATCAGTCTTTGCTTGATGAAAATCCATGGTTAATCATATTAAATAGGGTTTTTTCGATTTTCAAACATTTTTATTGTTATAACAATGAACAATTGTTTCGACAACACAGTAGCACCATCAGGTAGGTGGTATCTTACATTTTTGAATAAGTTATTCATTTTTTAAAACTGCTACTGTGTTAGCGAAATATTTGTATTATAATAACAATAAAAATTTGTGAAAATCAAAATAACTTAATTTAAGTGTATCGTGGATTATCCAATAATGTGGATTAAATTTCAAATTCCATCACACTATAAATTGTTCGATTATGTGAACCACTTCAGATTTGCTTTATAGGGTTTCGGTTTTCATATTAATTTTTAATAATGCAATGTTGTTTTGGCGTTCAATTTTTAACTTTTTTTGACATGGAAATAAATAAAGAGTGCAGAATGCAGAATTTTGTGAGTTTTATAATAAGAAGATAGAAAAGATTATTTTATAAATGATAAAATGAATTAGCGCGCAAAAACTCCTGACTTCACATGAATACATCGTTTTTCTGGAGGTGTTCTTGAGGTAATGCTTGCATGATGACGAAGGTTTGCAAATGGTTGTAGAGAGGGAGATAAATAGAAATCTTCTACTCTTAATATTCCAGAAGTGTTTAATGATTGAATGATCGCTAGTTTAAAGAAGCTATGACAACTAATTGACTCTGTTTTGTTCAAGAATACTCTAGCTAAATGGAATCAGCCGATATCCTATTGGAAAAGTGTCCGAAGGTAGAGTGAAAAATAACGTACCCTTGCTTTCTACATGTAACTCTGGACGGTCATATTAACAATAGTAAATAGCAAAGGGAAGCTTTATCCAGAAACTGTCGCCTAGCATTCCATAATTTCAACAGAACATATATCTTTCTTCGGAAAATTGAGAATAGTAGCAGCCAGGAAACGCGATCACCTTCAGGCAATATAAAAAAGAAAAGTATTATTATGAAATTTCAATTTGTGCTGAATAAATGATACTTTGAAAGTGTAAAAATATTATCATTTTCGTAAATTTTTTTAAAACATATCAGAAAATATTCGAAGTACAGAATCGAAATAAGCTTCGTTTAAGTATTTTAGTGTTTTGTGACTTTGGGCAATAACTTCAACCTCTCCGGCAGGAACAGTTCAAAAACCATTTTAGGTTATAGGTTATGTATCCCTACACCCATATATCTACTGGTGTCAGATCTGAAGACCTCAATGGTCACGGTATTGGTTTATTGTACTGTTCCCACCAGAAAAGCTGATGCTATTGCCTGGATTGACGAAGCAGTGATAGGTTGGAATACTACTCTGTCAAGAAAGTACCGATAATTTTCAATTAAAACAACATTTTTACATTTAATCGTCAAAATTTATTGGGTCGCCTTCAAAATAGGCTCCATTTGCTCCAATACATCTATGCCAACGGCACTTCCAATTATCGAAACATTTTTATAGGCGCTTTCCGGGATGGACTTTAGCTCTCGCGCCGAATTTTGTTTTATGGCTTCAATCGACTCAAAACTAGTGCCACGAAGGGGCAATTTTAGTTTTGGGAAGAGAAAAAAGTCGCAAGGAGCCAAATCCGGCGAATACGGTGGTTGCTGAAGCACGTTTGTTGAGTTTTTGGCGAGAAAGTCAGTCACAATCGTAGCTCGGTGAGAAGGCGCGTTATCGTCATGCAAAATCCATGAGTTGTTCGCCCACAAATTTGGCCGCTTCTTACGGATACGCTCACGCAAACGTTTCATAACGCCTAGGTAATACTCCTTGTTTACCGTCTGACCCTCTGGAACGAATTCGTAGTGCACCACGCCACGGATATCGAAGAAAACAATGAGCATCACCTTCATTTTCGAGCGGCTTTGGCGTGGTTTTTTCGGTTTCGGCTCATTTTTTGCCACTCATTCCGATGATTGCTGGCTTGTTTGCATATCATACTCGTAGACCCAGGTCTCATCACCAGTTATAATGCGTTCCATGAATGTAGAATCGGAATTACAGCGATCCAGCATGTCTGAAGCAACCTGTTCGCGATGACGTTTTTGAAGAAAATTCAGGTCTTTCGGTACGAGTCGTGCGGCCACCTTTCTCATGCCCAAAATATCAATCAAAATCATACGTGCGGACTCGTGGGATATCTTAAGATCATGTGCTATCTCTCTCAAGCTGGTACGACGGTTTTCCAGCACCCTTTCCTCAATTTTATCGACGTTATCTTCGATCGAAGCCGTCGATGGGCGACCACTTCACGACCGTCCTTGAAGGCTCTGTACCACTGATATGCACGAGTTTTCGATAGAGCATTATCACCAAAGGCCTTTTGGAACATTCTTAATGCATCGGCACACGAAAATTCATTTGCAACACAAAACTTTAAACAAATTCTTTGCTCAACGTAATCACCCATAGTCAAAATCGGCACGCACTCTGGCATCGACTGACTTAATCAGCTGTTGCAAACACACTAGTTGACAGATCCCGCTCAAGCTTGGCATAGTAATGGAGGACAGTGGTGCCAACCTAGGGGCCAGATTTAAATCGATAATTCCCGGTACTTTCTTGACAGAATGTATTGTTTCTTCTGGCATAGAATATAATGAAAGTAAAGTTCTTGATTGTTTCGGACTCTATTAGGCGGAATTTCATCGTATATGTATTAAAGTGAAACACTTTATTTCTGCCAATATTTATTGTTTACCCAAAAATTATTTCGTCCATTACATTTTGACTTCGTTAGACAAAAGCGTGTTAATGAATAATGATAATTTTGTTGAGTATATAATTGATATATTTCATAACTTATGCAAAAGTTATTTATATTAAATTGCTAATAATGTTTTTATTTGGACACCTATTGAAAGTTCAACTATCATACAATATTATGAACCTAACAAACTGTATATTTATTCATTCAACCTAAAGACTTATTAGCCTCTTTCTAATGAAATTTTTAAAGATCAAAACAATTAAATTCAACACAAAATACCCGGCCTGCTCTAAAAAGTAATTTCAAATGTACACCATCACAGATCGAGTTTGATACAGACTTGAAATTCCTTATTTTAAGAGTGTGGCTATTTTATGCCTGTGCACATTCATATAGTGGAAACATAATTGAAATTCCGTGATTTAACAATGCAGATAAATTTGTATAATTTAGTTCAAGGTGATTAGAATCGATAAACGAATTTTCAATACGAATAATATAAGCATCTGAAGTGGAAGTTTTAGGAAAACGTTTCAATGAAGGATTAGCTCTAGTGTAGACACCGAAAGTTATGAGCAAAATAAATTACATATTTCATCTTCTGACTCACTAAAGAACTATTTATAAAGCATCTTACCAGGAAATACTGAGTTCTTTGAACAAGTAGAACCAAAGTCAAATAAAGTTTTATTTTAATTTAATCGTTTCATTTGAGAAATGAGATGAGAAAGTCTTAAATTTCTTAACTAGAGGTACATGAATATCGATTAATCTCTTCAAAATCCCATAAAAATCCGTTTGGTCGTTATTTACATTTTCATTTATGAGTGCATCTCTCCAAGGTATATAAAGTAATCAGTTATTAATCAAACTAAAATTGTCCTTATATTGAATTTTAAAAGAAGGTGAAGCTGAAGCGTCTTGAGGAGACCCATGCTAAATAAAATTCCAGTGATGGATGATTTATGTCCTCTAGCACAGTGGATCAACACATCTTATCAAACTATTGCCTGAAAAGTTGATAATGAGTACCGGATCAAGAATTTTTCTATTATAATACAAAACTTCATTTAACTGAAACAATGGAAGAAATTAAGACGAGGCCATTAGTTGGACACCTGTTTTCATAAATTTCAAAGAATTTGGTCTATTCCTTGTCCAAAAAAAAACCGAAAGTTGAAATTACCTACTGTCAAAATAAGACTCTCACATATCGAATTTTTAAAGTCATCAAACACATCAATGATGCGGTGTCGTCTGGCGGTATGTAAACACAACATAAAAAGACCTTCAATCCATTGATCGAGAACCGAATCCATAAATCCTCCGCACCACTCTGAAACCCGGGACTTCGTACCCCTTCCTTCCGCCACAAGAACACCACCGAATGCACGTTTAGCATTTGCTGTTGTTAAGCGATCTCTTCGAAAAACGTCACTTTCACTGAGGTTCACAACTTTCAACTCATAAATTACCATTCAGCCAAGTCTCAGTGATTAATAACAGATCATGTGATAGTAACTGACTACGGAGGAATATTTGAAATTAGATAACTTTGATTTTAGAATGCCCACATTCTGATACTAAACTCTCCAAGTCATCTAGGATGCCTAGAGTAACGTTCTAACAAGATGGATGTTCTAATACTACGCAGATTGTAGCCTACATTATCAGTGATAATATGCAATATTATTTCAAAATTAATTATTCAGTAAAGGTACATAATACGAGTGTTCTACATTTAAGTTAGAAGAGGGTGTTAACAAGTGCAAATTTTGGGATATATTTTCTGCTGAAAGAACTTCAGACGATCGGTTAGAAAACTGAGCAGAAAATAAATATGTCTGAAACCAAAACAATAAGAAAACTAGTTTCTACAGAAAATATCAGAATTTATTTTTCAGTATGGAAAATTTACAATAAGAAAAGTAAAATCGATTTTGAAGAAAAGAGGTATGAAAATTCATTTCAATCAGTATCAGAGCTCGATATTACTTTGGTAGAAATATTCAAATTTAATTTTTTTTGTACTGGAGCTGGAATAAAAAATAGAAATAACACAATTAATGATTATTTCCGTGGAGGTTAACTGAATTTGATAGGAACTAAGGTTCGTATATTAATTTCTAATGTTGAAAGTAAATTGCTTGTGAAGTACACACTACTATTCTGATTTAATTTTCCATAATACTCATATGATTATATTTAAAATCTTGAAACAATCATAATATTACTACTTGGATAATATGTAGTAGGTATTCAACTGCTATTAATTCTGTTCTACTGAGGGGTCACGCAGAAAAATAAACCTTGTTGTTTGGAATAACTATATATAACGCAGCGTGACATGACTAAATACCGGAGTGGTGAATTCTAATATTACAATAGTTTTTGTCTAGGAGTTAGACGTTCATAGATAGGGCACCTAACACTAATACAAGTTATATATGAATTAAAGTAAATGCCAAAGTCGTAATTTTCAATATTATATTATACTAATATAATGAAATTATTCTATTTTATACTAATATAATGTGTAAATAATAAGATAATAAGATAAATAATTTATGGATAAAATTTTCTTTTTGTTTCTTTATTCTAATAAATACTTGTGCTAGGAACTTTCTTCATTTTTGTACTTTTTTGAAAATAGTCGAAAGAACGAAACACGTGTCAGGATTCTGAATAAATTGTGGGATATAAAACTGTCTGAATTATTTTAAATAAAATACTTGTAGTTTAACTTGGAAGCTAGTATTTCAGAAGCTTCTTTTGGAAAGTTAAGATCTCTGCTGGGGTTATTTAATTAATCTTGGTTGAAACGTTAGGGAAGTAATGTCACCTTTTTATAATCACCGTTAGCTCAGTTAATATCAGAAGGATGTTCAGAGGGACAATATTCGTCGTTGAAGAGCTCTGGTAGCCGATGAATTGTTGAAATCTGTAAATTTTTTTAGTAGCGGACCGGGCGTCTAGCAGATAATAAATTAGGATGAAACAACTTGCTCCGATTGTTTCCTTTGATATTTATCAGGTAATTATATCAATCACCGAAGTAGTTTTAGGAACGGAGCACATGTGGAGCCCACGTTTCATCTCAGTAACAAGCTTTCCGTAATATTCTTCGTTGAGTAAAAATGGTTCTCTTCCGGAATCTTAAGGAATTCAGGCGGCATTTAAGCTTATTCATTGTGAGGTCTAAGAACTATCTATTTTAACGACAGATTAGCAAAAAATTGATGAAGGGTCGGCTACAAATATACGTCCATATTAAATCAGTATCTTCAAAATTGCTCTTCTTTTTTTTCGTGTTGCTTCTCCTATCGGAGGTTGGAGATCATCAACGCAATTTTTATCTTATTTATAGCCACCCTAAAGAGTTGACCAGAGCCCAAACCGAACCATTCTTTCAAGTTTTTCAGCCAATATTCTTCTTCGGCCGGCAGGTCTCTTTCCCACTATTTGCCTTCCACCTCAGCTGCGGGTATTTAGTTCCTCTCTTTAGATTTCCGAGATCTTCTAATTTTCTCTCCTTGACTGTCACCATTATTTCTTTCGTCTTTTGCATCCTCCGCAACACTTCCACATTCGAAACTCTATCCACCCACGATATACGCAGCATCCTTCTATAGCACCATCTTTCAAATGCTTCGATCTTCCTTACTTCTGTCCGTCTTAGTGTCCATGCTTCTGCACCATATAAAAGTTTTGAAAAGACATATAATAACTTCATAGCATTCGTACCCTCAAGTTCAAGTTTAGATCTCGACATCTCTTTCATCTTCAAACAAACACTTCTGATCACCTCGATGCGTGCTATGATTTCAGCCACCTCCTTTGAGTTGTGGGTCAGCCATGTATCCTGATATTTATATTTTCCCACCCTCTCTATTGGCATATTCGAAACGAACAATTATTCGTCTATTGGAGGTTTCTTCCTTATTTACATGACCTTTGTTTTTCTTAAGTTTATTTTAAGACCATAGACACCACAGAGTGTATTCATTTTCTTGATTATACAACAGTATTATCGGCATATCTTCAATTGTTGATCACTTCCCCATTTATTATCAGATTCTCTGTCCTGTCTGCTAGCATTTATTGGAAAATGGTCTCACTGTATATTTTAAATAACAGAGGTGACAGTATACACCCATGCTGAACCAGACAGAGGATTTCAACCTCTTCAGATGTTTCATCCTCAACTTTTATTTCTGGCTTTTCGGCTTCAGATAGATTCTTTTATGTTCTAATGTCCCGAACATCAATGTTTTTATTTTTGAGAATCTCGAATAGCTTTCCGTTTCGCACCCTGTTAAAGGCTTTTTCGAAATCGATGAAACTCACACATACATCCTGATTAACATCCAATCATCTTTGCATCACAACGTTCATTCCAAACACGTCCTCCTTTGTTCTCATTCCAATTTTGTGTTACCTATCTCAGTATCCTTTTGTCTAAATATCCTATTGTGAATGATTCTTAGGAAAGATTTTAATGTATGGCTCATTAAAACTATCGTTCGATGATCTGAAGATTCTTTAGCATTGTTTTTCTTAGGCAAGGAAAGGATGTGGATATCAGCCTTTGCTTCAGAATTATACCGGTGCAATAATTTTGTTGAACAACCGTGTTCGAACATCTAACGATTCCTCGTCGAGCAACTTATTCAGTTTGTTTTATGGCATGAATGACTTCTTTACGTAATATTTCTAGCCCAGGTTCATCCGTATACTCGTCAATGTTGAAGTTTGATATGTCATAAAGTTCTTTCATGTATTCGATCCAGCGCAGCAGGTTTTGTTTCTTATCTATGATCAACAGTTCGTTTGCTGTTTTCAGAGTACTAAAGCTTTTGCCATTCTTCACGACTGTCATCTCTCAAAAATTTTGTGCACATTAAAGTTGTCATATCTTCTTTCGTATTCTTCGATTTCCTCGCTCTGTTTAGTCAGCCAGTCCTATTTTGCCATTTTTATCTTCCTGCTGATCTTTTATTCAGTTCTTTGTACCTTTCAACACATTCACCCTTGAATCTTCTTCTCTGTGTCATAAGGGTTAATATCTCTTCTGTCATCCACCCCTTCTTCGCAGTTGTTGGTGGGCACAAGGATTCTATCGCGGTATTCGAAATAACCTTTTGAATATACCCTTATTATGCATCCATGCTGTCTGTTTTTTTGGAATCATTTTCAACATTGTGTATTTCCCTGTTGACCTCCTCACTGATTTTTTGTTTCAGTTTCCTGTCATAAATTTTAAACTTCTAATTTGATGTTCCACCTTCTTCATTTTGCATTCAGCATTGCGATCACTGGATTATGAGCGGAACCAATGTAAGCATTCGGATTTGTCTTTGCTGATTTGATAAAGTTTCTGAATCTTGTTCGAATGAGAATAAAATCTGTTTGATTCCTAATTAAATTATTGACACCATCCTTAGGAGATTTCCAGGTACAAAGTCTACGTTAAGGCAATTCATACAGCGTATTTACAACCACAAAATTCTCTTCTGACACGACTAAACTAACCTATCGCCTCGCTCATTGCGTACTCTTACTCCACGTTTTCCAATGTGCGGTTTTATTCTCGCCAATTTTCGCGTTGAAGTCAGCTAATATTACGGTGATTTCATGTTTTTTATATCTATCAAAACAGAGTTTAGTTGACTTAAAAGTTCTTAATCTCATCATCCGCTTTGTCCGCAGTCAAATACAATGAATTATATTTACCACAGCTATATGTGATCTAAGTCTCCTTTCCTTACACGATCTGAAATGGCAGCAAATCTCATCACCGATCTCTCTACAGACTTATCCATAATCAAAGCTACTCCATCTCTATGAGAGGGGAAAAGTACATCATTCCATTCGCTGGTGAATATTTATCCGAACCCGCAAATAGGCTTCTCACGTTCCAAGTTGCAATTTTTAGATTTTGCATTATTGTCTTAGGTATCTTACAGGGATTTTGCAGGATGATGACCGAAGAGGCCCTGCATTCTTCCGAGTTTCCTCTTCTGCCGGATCTTGTATTTCGACTTTCATGATCACTATTTATTACTCCTAGACCTTCCATTGCCATGACGATTACTACTAGGGAATTCTAATGATGAGGTTTCTCCTTGCCTTCCTCAACGCTGTACATTCACCGGCTTTGTAGATACCACTACGCCGCTTGTTATCTGATCACAATCTTTGAGACTTACCAAGTTTATGCCTGTGATTAGTACCAAAGCAACCACCTCACGTTGTTCTGTATGGTTTTGGCCCGCTGTGGGTATTTATTTCCCCCGATACCACCCATATCCGGGAGGTACTCCCCTATCCGCCACTTGGGGAGGCACCCTATGGGAGACTAGCACCCTCTCACCGAAAACATTTCCCAGTTAGAGCTTTATAGTCATTTCATTTTGGCTCTGCCCGTATAAAGGAGAAAGAGGGAGTTTTATAGGTAAAGGAATAAATAAGGTCTTTGTGCAGTTTCAAAATCAACGGTCTATCTTGATTGTATCCCATACTTGAATAAGCATTGGTCAAGAAAGGATTCTTAGATAGAAAAGTAGAGCTGATAGAGAAAAACATATCTCACATTTGGATAAAGCTCTTCAAGTATATTGTAAATCTGTAAATCCCTGGCACCAAGAAAAAAATATTTTTAGGCTTGTGTATTGAGTAAAAAAAAAATGAACTAACAGGGAAATATTTCCAACGAATAAAAATACATGACTGATCAAAAAAATCTTCAATCAGAAATCAATAAACAACAATATTTTATGTTAATCACATTTATCTTTATTCTACTATAATTGGGATGATCAGATGCCAATTATTCTAATTATTCTATTGTTTCTTTAGGCTATCACAATAAATATATATGTGCAAATTATTCACTATTCACACTATTTAATTTGCAAAATTTCAAGCTGAATATTCTCGAATTCTGATAGATCGTGAAAATTATACATTGTATACTAATACTCATTATAATTTGAATACAAATCTAACTTAAAATTTTCTTTCAGTTTTGCTTGCAGTACTCTCGAAACCAGCCATGAATGAAGTTTACCTGATAATAATTTCCTACTTCATTTTGGTAACGTTCGTCACACTGGAGGTGAGTTCGAAATCTAATCAATTTTTCATTCAATTCGGTAAATCCTTTCCTATTCCGCATGTAGCTTCCCCTATTCCATCCAGCCAACGTCGCAATAAAATCAATCATAAATGTACAACACTCATCGGCTTTTGAACGGCAACGTGGTAATGGTATTACCTCCATGTGGCATTAATATTTTTATTTATTCTGATGTAGTTTTGAAATGAATTCATTTTATTATTTTACAAAGGAAACAATATTACATAAAGATATAAATAATACAAGGACATAATGATGAGGAGAATCATTATTAAAAATGAGAAAATGTATATATGTATATATATATACATATATATATGAATCCACATAATTCTTATTCAGAGATAACGAGATGCAGATAGAAAATATAGAATAGAAAACAAATATATTCATAAAAGGCTCTTATGCTAACATAATAAAGAAAATCATAAGCAACCCGTCAAATTCGTGCCGTCAGTAAAATACAAATACAAATACAAATCAGAACAGCATCCACGGCTCAAACACGTTTGAACAATAGAAATAAATAAAGTGAAAGAAAATTACAATGTTCCAGTGTGCCGTTCTGAATGGCATGTTAAAATTATAGATAACTCATCAAAATGAATATCACATCGACTAAATTATCGATCATATATAGTACAAAAAAGTTATAGGAGAACGCAACATTAATCTGCTGTAATCAACATAAAAGCTATCACCCCTCCTCAGACCAGGCCTAGGTACCTGCAAATTTACTTAAAAGAATTGGCCTGTCAGGTGCCATGCAAAATCTTGTAAAGGAAAGTCAAGGCGAAATGTTCACGTCTTAATTTCAACACCTCAACTCCGAGACTAATGGTGAGGACAGAGTGGTCGAATCCTTTCACAGGATACCGCCCATAACATTTGAAATAGATATATTTCGAACACCGTCTTTGAACAACCTCCAAGTCTACGACAGAATAATTATATAATGGATCCCAAATCACAGAGGCATATTCTAACTTACTACGTATGAAACAATAGTACAGAGTTTTCATCGTGCAAGGTCCACAAAGCTGCTCCAGTTTCTTACAAAATAACTTAGTGGTTTAGAGGCAGGGCCGTGATCTGACCTATATGCTCCGAAAAGCACAGTTTATGATGGAAAAAAAATCCTAGATTCCTGAATCGCATGTGTCTAGGATCTCACCATCCAACGTATATTCATGATGAATAGGATACAGTTTACGAGATAATGACAACACTTTTTACATTTACCCATATTTAGTTTGAGTCCGTTGCTGGAACACCATAAATTGACCGTGTCTAAGGAAGATTGTAACCTGAGACAATCGCAACGATAAGTAATCTCAGCATATATCTTCAAAATATCAGCATATATCTTCAAATCATCAGCAAAGAACAGATGCATAGAATCAAGTTGAAGAGAGATCATTAATATGAATGAGAAATAAATACAAATTGCTCCCTTTCGGTACACCGGATGTGGCAGCATAGGGTGCAGATTCACATCCCCCATACTCAACATATTGAGACGATCCGAAGAATATTACTGCATCAATAATAACAACTGGTGCAAAAATACAAAGCACTTAAGTTTCAATAACAATAATCTGAATATCTGTGAAAACAACATCCATCTAACCACGGTCATTCAATGACTCAGATAGCGACTGAGTAATACATGCCAAATTAGTAACAGTTGAGCGATTCTTCATGAATCCATGATGAAGTGGTGAAATACGTGTACGAACTGAACCATATATAGTGTCATATAGAATAATTTCAAAGATTTTAGCAAAGTTGCACAAAACAGTTATGGGTCTATAAGGGGAGGATGCCAGTTGGTTATAAGATTTTAAAACTGGGCAAATTTTAGAAAAATTTCCAAATATTTGGGATGTGCATATACTTCAGAAAAATATTAAAAATTATGGACAATGATTCGGCAAAAGTGTAAATGCAGTCTTTGACCAAAAACCTAGGTATATGTTCTACGCCAGATGTGAATTTATCTTTGAGCTTCTTAGAAGCGTTGATTATGTCAATCTCGGAAGCGAAGTGGAAGTGTGATCGGTGTAAAATCTATCATAATGTTCGGGAGAAAAACCTATGTCAAAGGCAGAAAAGATACTGGAGAAGAAACTGGAGAATCCGTCAACAATACTCTGAAAATCATTAAGCTCAACATTCTGGTAGCTCATAACTCAGGGAATACGGGATTTAGACTCATTTGTCTGCACAAAAGACCAGAAGCTGTTTGAGTCTTCACGAACTCCAGCCTCAATACACCGAATATAGTTCGAATAAGATGCATTTATATTCCGCTTGATTTTGCCACACAGTATTCTGAATTAATTATAATCACATATACCCCTTATATAAGCCTTGATAATAATTCTTAAGTCATATGTGATATTTTATTTTATGTGTAAATCAAGGAGGAAAATAGTGATCATTAGAAGTAGAAAGTGGCACACAAGTGTAAGCAATATTATTGAGCTATGCAAAAACTTCACACGCCAAGTTACTATCACTCATCTGTCGAATAATTGACCGATCTATAGAATTAAACAATTGATACGCGAAAGGAAAATTGTCCTTCTTAAAATTATAAACTGTTTTTTATGGTTACACACAAAATAAGTACTAGGATTTTCAGATGTTAAATTGAATGACTAAGCTAGGGCAGGTGATGAGCGTCTTCGTTAAACAGGGGATGAGCATCACGAGCAATACTGCAAGGAAAGTAGTCAAATATTAAGTCCAAAAGTTTATAGTTCACATTAGGAATACTGTTGTGTTTCTGACTTTCCAAAAAACCACATATATTTCCCAAAACCTCACAACTTCTTTCACCCACCTCCGAGCCATAGGCTGAGACAATAAAATTACCACAAATGAAAAAACTGTCATGAGTAAGTGAAGGAATTAGCGAATGTTTCAAGGGAATCAGATTGTTTTCACCTTTACTGAATCTTTCATTTAATATATAATAGTTTTTAGTTGTCTATAATATTCAACCCGTATAGAAGTTCTACATAAGATAGAGATACACTTTAATGTCCTCGAGTTTTCTCAATATAGCACGTACATTATCTACAGAATTCATGAGTATTTTGAACGGCCTATTCTTACCCTCGGTGCGTCTCCCCAAACGAAGCACCTTGATGCCATCAACATTCAAGGAAGGAAGCGCAAGTTTACACATATCGAAAACATCAACTCTATCAGCGGATATTCGCCTCTGAGAGGATGCATGATTACTCTCAACCAGACCGAACACAATTAAATTGAACTTTCTCATTTCCCTCTCGGATATCTCGCGGACAACACCCCCGATTATAGAGAAGCATCAGTCTCAGGGGAGCCGGATGCCAAACCCAGTCTTTCAATCTCATCCTGTATACGAACAATAGGGGATTTCAATTCTTTAAACTGGGATTGAGTGGAATTGAAAATTTTTTCCACGAACCTTGTAAACTTGTCATTAATGTCCGAAAGCATCTTCTTGAAATCTCCGAGTTCGCCCATGCACATATTACAGTTGTTTCAAAGACTTTTAATGGATCTTGATTTGTTACGGATAATGCGGACATCATCCGTGTTGAGTCCTACATTCTGTCGAGAAAGTACCGGGAATTATCGATTTAAATCTGGCGGGGCAATGAGGCAGGTAAATTTTTTTTTTCCTAGGTTGGTACCACTGTCCTTAATTACTATGCCAAGCTTGAGCGGGATCTGTCAACTAGTGTGTTTGCAACAACTGATTAAGTCAGTCGATGTCAGAGTGCGTGCCGATTTTTAGAATTTGTTTAAAGTTTTGTGTTGCAAATGAATTTTCGTGTGCCGATGCATTGAAAATGTTGCAAAAGGCCTTTGGTGATAATGCTCTATCGAAAACTCGTACATATCAGTGGTACAGAGCCTTCAAGGACGGTCGTGAAGTGGTCGAAGACTTGCCTCGTTAACGTCGACAAAATTAAGGAAAAGGTGCTGGAAAACCGTCGTACCAGCTTGAGAGAGATAGCACATGATCTTAAGATATCCCACGAGTCCGCACGTACGATTTTAATTGATATTTTGGGCATGAGAAAGGTGGCCGCACGACTCGTACCGAAAGACCTGAATTTTCTTCAAAAACGTCATCGCGAACATGTTGCTTCAGACATGCTGGATCGCTGTAATTCCGATTCTACATTCATGGAACGCATTATAACTGGTGATGAGACCTGGGTCTACGAGTACGATATGCAAACAAGCCAGCAATCATCGGAATGGGTGGCAAAAAATGAGCCGAAACCGAAAAAACCACGCCAAAGCCGCTCGAAAATGAAGGTGATGCTCATTGTTTTCTTCGATATCCCTGGCGTGGTGCACTACGAATTCATTCCAGAGGGTCAGACGGTACACAAGGAGTATTACCTAGGCGTTATGGAACGTTTGCGTCAGCGTATCCGTAAGAAGCGGCCAAATTTGTGGGCGAACAACTCATGGATTTTGCATGACGATAACGCGCCTTCTCACCGAGCTACGATTGTGACTGACTTTCTCGCCAAAAACCTCAACAAACGTGCTTCAGCAACCACCGTATTCGCCGGATTTGGCTCCCTGCGACTTTTTCCTCTTCCCAAAACTAAAATTGCCCCTTCGTGGCACCCGTTTTGAGTCGATTGAAGTCATAAAACAAAATTCGGCGCCAGAGCTAAAGTCCATCCCGGAAAGCGCCTATAAAAAATGTTTCGATAATTGGAAGTGCCGTTGGCATAGATGTATTGGAGCAAATGAAGCCTATTTTGAAGGCGACCCAATAAATTTTGACGATGAAATGTAAAAATGTTGTTTTAATTGAAAATTCCCGGTACTTTCTTGACAGAGTAGTATACAACCCAGGTAACCTCAGATTTACAACCATCACAAAGTACACAGGGAGTAGATTTGGATGTGTTTCCACAATTTGGACATTTTCTGGGATTTATAGTGGATATCAGAAAATATTTGTCAAAGAATTGAATCGTAAAAATAAAATATGAAAGTGGCCACACCGTAGCAATGAATTATATGGGACTGTGGAGCAACAATATGTACCACCTCGCAAACAAAAACAGGTACAGGCAAATGAATATAACCGCTTATCTCAAGTAAACAGGTGCAGATGTTGCGACTCTTAAAGTGAATAAATTGGAAATTACAGAATGCAATAACCAATCATCAATAATAAATGATTCAAATAAAAGCAAATAATCCCAATAAAGAATAGTGATCGAGAAAACGAAACGCAAACTTCAACAGCCATGCAACTCAGTCAGTAAAAATCAACGTAAACCACCCAAAAATGAGCAACCAAGCAGGAGCACAATGGTCACGTCTTGATCACGATATCTCATCAAAACATATTCAACAATAAGGTCAATCATGTCCAAATTTCCGAACAAGGCTACATATGTCATAAGGGATTACAGTTTCGTGCTTGCTAAGCCCCTATATTATATTATTAGCTCAAGGCTAAAAAGATGTATCTTCCCTAAGAAATGGAAGAGAGCTCGTATGGTCCCTGTATTCAAGAAGGGAGATGGGTCCCAGATCGATTGTTAAAATAAACGAAAACCACCCAAAAATTAGCAACAAAGCAGGAGCACAAAAGTCACGTCTTGATCACGATATCTTATCACACAAAGATGATATGAACCAGACCTTGTCTCCTCTGCTTATATTTTGTTTTGGTTGTTCGGTGTATCCAAGATTACTAGCTTTCAGGAGGATAGAAGGTGCACAGGTTTCATATTTCCTCATATTTGGAATGAATGTAGTTGTTCCTTTGTTTGAGTTATGAGTAGTAGCCGTCTTAATAGAGAGATAAGGAAATAATTCTGCGAATTACACATGCTACAAATTCAGAGGTGGAAATCAACGAATGAATTTCATCCTGGTCAGAAATGAATGAACGTCGATTTGAAAAATAAAAATATGTAATTGAAAATGGAAAATCATTAAGTTATATTGAAAGCATTCGAATCTGAAGCAGAGTTTTCTCATTAATAATAATCAAGCATGAATGAATATTTACTGCAATCTTACAGTTTTTCAGGAATGCATAATTGCGTTTCATGATCAGCAAGGAATAGATGAACGTCGATTTGAAAACTGAAAATGTATCATTACAGTTAATAATTATTCTAATAGATCAAGCGGAATGTCATAATGCATTTCGGTATTTCCAGCACTGAAGCATTTCGGCAATCTCGATTATTCAATTGAGATGAAAAATTTTGTTGAGAATGATATTTTATCCGATGTCACCTTGACAATCATTTTCAAAATGATGAGTATGCAAATAAATTGATTCAGCTGACTAGTACTAAATATCTTTAGTAAGGAGTATGAGCTATCGTTGTAGAAATTTCTACAAATCGAGGCAATGTCACATACATCTATCTGTATAACAGATAGATGTATTGCTTCTTTTCTGAAACAAACCCGATAAGTATATTGATTTATCGCAAACCACTTGATGAAACATTTTGGATATTAACAAATACACTTAGTTTAGGTCGTTTAGGTTTCATAAAGGTTTAATTTATGTTGTTGACCTATATGTTTCGGGTTTCAACCCTTTTTCAAAGCTAAGGAGAATTTACTCAATATAACAATTTTTATATTTTTCGGACAACAGATAGAAGTCACGGAGTTTTTTATATGAGGTTGTCAACAGTAAGTTATACCTGTTGACGATATGTGCTTATTTTTAAAGCAACTAATTATTAGTAGATGTCAATAATGAACATAGATGAAACTCCACCCCATCATTTGTTATCGCCAAATATTGTTAATTTTCCGAAGAAATCTCCAGATATTCGAGTGGGTCCTACATTTTGCTTTTATTACCTGAATGTAGGATTTCGGTTTCACCGAAGAGTATCAATTAGTTTTTTATGCACTGGGCAGAAAAACCAGTAGTTGCTGTATTTTGGAGTATAGATTTTTATGTTCATCTACTCTAATATTGATTGAACGACCAGTTTGACCCATGTAAAAGGCGGGGCACTCACTAAAAAGTTATTTGTATATGCCACTTCTTTTTCCAATTTTCTGACAATCTTTATTTTTAACCAGAATTAACCCTAGATATTTCTTACTTGTACATATTGTGTTGATATTGTTTTTGAGTCTATTGCAAATTTTGGTACTGATAATTTGAATATGGTTGATACTGTAAAAATTTTCTTTATGTTTTTATTGAAGAGGTGGATATATATATATATATATATATATATATATATATATATATATATATATATTGTTATGGAATTATATTAAAGAAATTTTGTGAATGAATACTAATTAGATCACCCTTGTATATAAGTGATGTATTCTATGTTTCCGGCTAGCTCTTAAGATTATAATTTTGAATAATTGAAATTAAAATATTATTAAATTTGATTAATATTTGAGGGAGGGTTCAATTTGAATTTTAAAAAGATTGAATTTTTAAATTATATTATATGAAAGTAATTCGAAATATTATAATCAGTGATTAATAAGCTAAATCTAATTCTATGTTAAACTAACCTTATCTAAACATCCTAACGTAATTCTAATGTAAACAATGATTGCTATTTCTAAATTTCTTTGTGGAAATATTAACAGGATTGAATTTGAATACCTTTGGTAAGTTTGTTCTTCAATTTATGATTGTTCCTTTTTACTGTCACTTCTAAGTTTCAGGAATAAAACTGGTTTCGTTGGAAACAACACTTCTAGAACGTTCTGAAATTCACAGACTACTTTGTTGATTTTCTTCAATATATCCAATTCGTTTGAAACTTGATTTCTATGTGGGATTTTTCCATTCACATTCAGGTAATGTATTTTCTGGATTCAATTTCCATTCACAATAACCCAATAATCTTCTTTTTTCAGATGATGTTACTTTTTTGGAATTTTTTTAATTACGGACCGACAAGGATTCTACTCTGCATATAATTGGAGACTGCCGACTTTTTCTGTGTCTGCCCTATTTATAGTTTTCAAGAAAAGTTGAATTTCAAAGCTTACTAGCTTCTGTCAAAATTATATAAAAATGATGCTTTTGATGATTTTACAAAGTTCACAATATTTCCTGGTTTGAAATTACTTTTGAAAATTAGCTTATTTTTTAAACTACATTTTGATGTATGTTTCATGTTAAACAGAACAGTGAAAGTCTTGCTTTTCGTTCGTAAAGTATTTAAAGTGTCAAAATTTAACAAATTTTAACTTCTATTGCTTATAAAATACTTAATATTACTTATGAAATTGATTAAATTTCTTTAGCTTAGATGCTATTACAATTCTATTGATACCTAAACATTTTCAAGGATATCTCTTACATAAATCATTTGAAAATATCTGACGTAGATGCTATCTTTCATTTAATTAAGTGAATTTTGATCAAATGTGTCCTATTTACATCATTCTGGTGAGTTATATTTAATTTAGCTTGTTCTTTGTCAATAATTTCACTAAAGTTTATATGTGATTCATTTTAATAACAAATCTTTTCAACAAATTCTTCATCAATTTCAAATTGGATATCTAAATTCAAATTACTTCTATTTATTGCAACTTTGGCTGGTTTTATATTGAATAATTGTGAATTGAAATCTCCCTGTGAATTCTATTTATAAACTGTCAACAAAATTACTGTGTTTTGATTATCGTTCAAAGAATTTTAATATGAGTAGTCGTTATGTATCCTGAATATGCTTTTTCTTCATAATTTTTAGCTTGTGAGTATTTAAATGAATTGAATTATTAATATTTCTGTCAGAATGAATTTTGCTCTAGTTATACTCTAACGAGTCAACTTATATACAAAGGTGAGTCTTTTCCTTAATATTTTTATGTAATTATTTATTTTAACTGTAAATACCATGATAATATATATATATATATACATTTATATATATATATATAGATAGATATACATATATAGATGCTACTGTTTTTAAAATTCGTCGTTGGAAATCAATTTATCTATTATATATTCGTTATAACTGTGAATTGATTTCAATGTTTTCAGAATTTCAATTTCTTTTTTAAAATTATTAATTGAGAGTAGGATGGAAAGCACTCTGTGTACAAATTAGTGGAAAGCAGACATTTTGATATTTCGTGGATGAAAACTACTATTATAAATTAATGTGTCTGCGAAGGTTTTCGGAATATGTCGAATTCGAAGAGATTATTCTTTCTTGCAATTTCAATATATAGAAAATTTCGAGGATTCTAGGGGTTTTCTGTTCAATTAACCATGGACATGTTCAATTTAACATCAGCACCATATGTAAGAACAAGAAAAATCTAGGGTCAATTTTGATTGAAAACAAAGATTGTCTGAAAATTGGAGAAAAAAGTGGATTATAAAAATGTCAATAAAGTGAGTGCTCTGCCTTTTACATAGAACAAACTGGTCATTCATTCAACATTAGAATAGACGAACATTAAATATCTATACTCCAAAATACAACTTTTACTGGTGTTTCTGCTCATTGTATAAAAGAAAACCACTTCATAGACTTCGGTTAAACCAAAATTCAGCATACAAGTAACAAAAGCAGAAAGTAAGCCCTACTCGAATATCTGGAGATCTCTTCGTCCCATAAAAAACATTGGGCGATAACAGATGATAAGTTGAAATTTCATCTATACCCATTACTCACATCTGTTAATAATTAGTTGCTTTGAAAAATAAGCAAATATCTTCAATAGGTATAACTTACTGTAAACAATCTCAAATGAAAAAACCCCGTCACTTCCATCTGTTGTCTGAAAAATTGTAATGTTGAGTAAATTCTCGCTGCTTCAAGATCAATGATATATAAGTATTTTCCATTCTCATAGTCTATGAGTGCAATATAATTATATTGCACTAATAAGGCGACTGGATAAAATGAACTGCAAAAACATTTTGAAACAAAAATTTTTAAATCTCACCCATTCGTTATAAAAATATACCCCACTTCCAATAAAGAAAGTAATACCAAAGAATTTATGGAACTAACATACTTTGGACTAATAACAGAAGAACAGCTCAAATAATTGCAACAAATAACAACCTCATAAAATTTTTTCAATTTATATTTTATTGCTAAATACAAAAACAACTGGTTCAATAATTCAGAAGTTCATAAATTTACTTGGCATGAGTACGGTGGCGTTAATATTGGACATAGCGGAACAGCTTCAACAAAAAGTTTCAAAGAACATCAAGCATCATTTAAGAATTCAAAGGATAACTCTTATTTTGCGAAATAGTAGAAGAACTATTGAACGAGAAGATTAACCTGTGGTATTTCCCACTTTTCGTAGTTTTACACAAATCAAGGTCTTCCATAAATATATAATAATATACAACTTGTTATACACCAGTTTGAAAATGTAATGTAAAACTACGAAAGTCAGGTCTCTATCATTAAGTAACGGACAACTCCATCCTACATTGCTATTGCTACCAAAAATCAGATAAGTTAACTTATTCAAATATAACTGGAGAAATTGCTGTTTTTTACAATTGAAGTGTACTTATTAGATATCAATAAAGGATGAACTATAATTCGGAAGTATTGTGTATTGTTATCTTACATTAAGTTGAAATTGTCTCATGAGGAGATCTTATTCGAGAATGTAGGTTTGCGAAATAGTTCTTTATGGTAAAAGTTTTGAATTATAATACGAGTCCTAAATTTTTGTATTAAAGCGTATTAGGATATCTTATCCTGTAAAAGCCTTAGAGATCATTTTCTTCATTTCAGTATATTCGATTTAGAGATTAAGATTTTCTTAAATTGCATCATTTATTGATTTTTGCTCTCAAATTTGTTGGTTTGTAATACTCATTTAATTATTACAAATCCAGAATTTGAAAACCCGGCAATTTGTACAAATCCGAGCGAGAATGTAGTGTTTCCATCATTTTTGTGGAAATTATAGATTATGCCACAGAAAAAAAAATAAAATTTTGACTAGAGTCTGAACAAATGAAAAATTATTAATGAGAAGTATGAGCTATGGTAATAAAAAGTTATAGAAATTGAGACAGTGTATGTGTATGTGTATGTCTGTATAACAATTCTATATAAAAACAAACTCGACAAGGTTTCTTTGATCACAGAGGCAAACTGCAGACATGCACACGTTTAAAACTGATTGGTTTTCATCAGTGCAATTTATGCTAGTTACTCCAAATCTATCAAGTATCCATATTCGCTACATACGAAATGCTCATAATTATCCATATTCAAATAAATCGATTCAACTGATCCATATCTAAAATCATTAATGGGGAGTATGAGCTATGGTAATAGAGTTGTAGAAATCGAGACAGTGTAACAAAGATCTGTATAACAATTCTATACTCAAAGAAATTTGACAAGGTTTTATTGATCATGGAGGCAAATTGCAGACATGCGGACGTTTCAAACTGATTTTGTTAGTGCAATATATGCTAGTGACTCCAAATTTGTCAAGTATCCATATTCGCCATACACAGAGACACTACACACATCCATCAATCAAAAAATGTCAGCGTATAATAGCTTTATCCATACATTATTAAAAGTACCGACGAATCTTCAAAATTTTTCTAAAGAACTTAATATAAAAAAGAATAAATAGCACTTAACAATGGCTTCAACCCAACTCTTATAGATAAAATGATAAAACATACAGAAAAAGATAGCATTAACTTATGTTTATCCTCCCACAAAAGACCCAATTCCGAAAAAATTCTTAAAAATTTCATATATGAAAAGAATATCCGAAGACATTGCCAATTATTTCAAGAATAATTTTAATTGAATAAGAATTTAACTGAGAATTCGAAAGTCGAAAGAGGAAAATATTTTTCAGATGGACACTGAATTCCATTGAGAAAAGTGCTTAAAGCATATTCATGTTTCAGAATTTTAGCATACAAGCAAAATAGTTAAGGAAATTATCCAAATGTCAATTTTACTCAGAAACGGATAATTGTAGAAGGGTACGGTTTTCACCATTCTCTGTTTCTCGAAGAAATAAATACGAGAACTTGTACAGTTAATCAATAACAGCTCTATATGGAGAATCAAAATTGTAATGCAAAATAGTACATTCGAATAATTTCAAGAATATGAGCAATATAATAATATCTTCTTTCATTGAATGAATGAATATCATCGTTGGTATGAAAATATCAAATCAAATTGAAATATGTTTATCTTCTACAATTTTAATTTGGAAAAAATTTTTTATTCAAAAAACTTTTAGAAATAAATTTATGTCTAACAAGCACCGCTTACATTTAATAGACGTATATAATCAAAACTCAATATATAATGTCAAATGGAATAAATAACCCAACAGATATACGAAAGTAATTAAAATTAATAAATAAATAAATTAAAATATAATAATAATTAAAATTGTAGAAGATAAACATATTTCAATTTGTTTTAATATTCAAATTTTGTTATATTTCTTCTATCAAGTAAAAGGCCTTTCTATTTTATGAAAATATCAAATGGATAAACACATAGGATGCGATATAAGAAACGTTTAACTCTACGTAGATGTTAATGTAATAGTTATTCAACAATTCTCACTTAACCCTCTGGAAAGAAATCCGTAAAAAAAATCCTTTGATTTATGCCGCCTAAGAGCATTTAGTTCGAGATCTCGAGCAGCGCCCACCTTAATTAATTCCTTGGTATAGTGGTCTGCATCACAACAAGCCAACACATTTCATTAGTGTTTATGCACTAGATATCAACAAGCCTCAAGAGGAAACGGGGAACTCTCATAACGACCTGCAGACTGTACTAGTCAAAATACCTCTTCGAGATGAAGAAATAATCCTGGACGATTTCAACGCTAGAATTGGAAATGAGGTGATAGCAGGAATAAAGAACTATTTGATGAGCATATTCAAAAAGGAAAATGGGGACATGAAGTTTCAATTTTGTGCCCAAAATAAGGTACGCATAATTAACACATTCTACCCACACAATCCATAACATAAATTGACGTTTCAGAACACCAGAGACAACAAATCAATAACTGAGTTTGTCCTAATCAACAGAAATATTCAAAAGTCCTAGATGTATGTGTGTTAACCTCGGTAAACATTGGAATTGACAATAATATGGTTTTGGTCAAAATGAGATGCGGCTCAATTCACATTAAACGCAAACACATAGAAATATTCAAGAAAATTAACGTGGAATCGTTTTTTAACGACAAAATGAAACATCTTTTCCAGTAGCAATTAGCTCAGATTATAAGAGACAGCATGGTGCGAAAGGATGATGATGTTGCAACAACGAGGAAGGGGACTCAAAAAAATGTCCTTATGGCTGCTGAGGAGGCTTGAGGCAAAAAACAGATGAAGTAGGGTGAAATACAATACAAACCATGTGTAACCTACCACGGTTAGTTTACCGCAGTATTTTGCCTATTATTTCAGTATATTGAAATGACGGACAATTGCAATTTATTAATCTTGATGATTAATTACGAAAGGTTAAGTGGACTGTATTTTTGATGATTAGCGAAGAGTTTTACTTCAAGGGCACTTGTACGTAGTTGATGAACTAGCTCAGTTTATCTAATAAGATAAACCAATGAAGATTGTAAGGAATTGAAGTAAAACACAATACAGTAGATATTGAATTGAATCAGTCCTTATTTGGTGAAAATCTATATTAAATTATATTTAAGTGAGGTTATTATACAATAAACTATAACAACGAACTATAATTCTTGGTTTACTGTATATAAATGAAGTCAAAAGATTATTACACTGAAAACAAATGTAATGAATTTGTCAATACTTTGGCAATCGATTGAATTACTGTATTAACAATAATAACTGCGATAGCTTGGACCGAAATGTCACAAGCTATGTACGACAAATTTGACTAACCGAACGATAATTTTTAATATAGCAGAAGCTTAATATGACAAGTAAGACTACCCAAACGATAACGCATAAAATAGCCAAGGCTACATGCGACAAGTTTGATTACCCGAATGATAATGCATAATGTAGGAAAAGCAACATACGACAAGTTAGACTATCCGAACGATAATAACTTTAGAGTCTTTTCAAAGACTGAACATTAGAGATACTTGATGCATCCCTTCTAACAAAAAGAGGGAAATTAACGAAATTGATTGGAAGGTCCATTTAGAGGTAGACTGAATGAACGCAATAAAACTTCTACTTGGTTACAGAAAAATTATGATATTAATGCAAGTAAAGAACGATAGAATCAGTTTATAATTCCGAAGTCGAAATCCCCATAGCAATAAATATATCAAAATGCTCTAAAAAGTTTCCATGTTTTCTAAGGCCATATACTATAATCATTTAGAAAACAAATGATCTGAAGTGTCGAATAAAACTAAACAGTTCGAAACAAATCTCAAAACCCCTAGATCGCAATATCAACGTGAAAGACTTATGTATGGATGACAAAATAATGTTGAACGACAGGGCCGTTTCTAATGAGACGGAACACCATGGTTTTGCGAAAGAATGAAAGAGCTGGCAGAGGAAAAGAGAAAATCTTATCTTCGGTGTCGAAACAAAACGATGATATACAATGATTATAAGGTAACTTGGAATAGAATAAATAGTGAAATAAAAGAAGTAAAGCAAGGGTACTGAGGGAAATGATGTGCAGAAATGGAACATGATCTATATGGGGCCCAAATTAAAGTTAGGAAAATATTAGAAAACAGAAGAAGGCAGGTTAATTTAAGAGTTCTTTATGAAACCTCCAGTTTAATCGGCCAAAAATATATTCTTATGATGGTAAAAAACTGACAGGATTCAGAACTTTTATTTCACAGAAGACAATCTGAGAAAGGCGATCCGAAAATTGAAACCTGAAAATTGAAAAACCGAAAATTTCATGGACTTGATGGTATGCCAAAGGAATCAATTAAGTATAGGGGAGACATATTTTCTAGTGAAACAATCGTACTTTTCAAAAAAATCCTCAAGTTAGGAGAAAACCGATTCCTTAGAAAAAACAACTATCCCAATATTTGAAAAAAGGAATGGAACCTCAAAGCCTGTCCTATATTACTCTTCCGTACTGCTCCGAAACTGATGACAAATATGTTGGATGAAGAGATTGCCCAGAATGTTGTGAGGAAGAGAAGGTTTCAGACAAAAAAGGATCCACAATTGATACAACATTTACATTGAGACAGAGAACAGAGAATAGCATCGAATATAAAAAACATACTTCCATACGTTTTATGGATTTCACATAAGGATTCAAGAGAGTATGAATGATAAACGTCCTGAAAATGCCAGTAGCAGATGGTATAAGGTAAAGAGACTGCCTTAGCCTAATCCTCTCCAACTTGATCACGAACCAAATAATCACCGAAGTTAAAACCGCACGTAGGGAATATTCACTTGTACACCAAGCTTCAAACATTATTTGCTGTGCCGACGATGCTGTTCTTATAGCTGAGAATTAAGATGACCTGCTTACTCCGAATAGCTCAGATGAAAATACTGCGAGCATAACAGTCCATACTTTTCGGGGCTACCAGAGGAACAACGAGATAAGACAACTTTAGGAAGTGAGTGATGTTTTCAGAAAGGTCAAAGGTTGAAGAAGAGGCTGAAAAGATCTTTTGAACAGATGGCCAAAATCGTCAAAAAATGTTCACCAAACAAAAGAAGATCTTCAGGCGGGCCACCGGAGAGATTTTACGAAAGCTGCACGTAAGCATCCTAGGTATAACGCCGAGTCGCAACTCCGAAAGAGGAGGATGGCCTAAAAAAAAGAGGAGGAAGAAGAAAGAATTCAATGTTATTCAGACTTCTCAGTTGTTGATGTCGCAGAAAAACTTGAAATGATATTTTTTGTCTACCTAGCTACATCTCACATGTACTTCAGCCAAAGGAAAATCCATATTTCATTTGAATATTATTGAAATGAAGAACTACTTCAATTCTGTTCCATTGACGAAGACAGGAAAATTAGTGAACAAAGCTTTAAAAGTGATTATTTCTAGGATTTGGGACAAAGCTGCAACATCTTCAAATATCGAATTATGTTTTGTAGCCACTAGAAATTTCTATAAAAATCATATAATATAAGTATTTCTACTTGCAAACTCGAAATACGTGGACCTTCTATTGAAAATTAAGATGACGTTGATTTTACTGACATCGGTGAAAGTTTGCTAGATTCTATTCCTTTGAATAAAAATAAGCACAACAACCTTATTCAAACAAATTCCAGATTCCGAATGATAACTTCAACTAAAACCCGGTGAAAACTCAGAGACCCCATGTATATTAATTAAATAACAGCGGCTTGGAGAGCGCAGATGATACCCCAGTAATAAAGCAAGGACAAAACAAACACAATGAAGAAATCAAGAGTACCAAAGCCGCTTCAAAGTGTTTCTGTAATATCCAATTAATTTTTTTGATGGTATGATAAAGATCCCAGAAAAAAATTTAATTGAATCGGTTCTAGTTTATGTAAATTTATTTTGATTAGACCAAATGTTAAAGAATATTTCCACAATTTATCAATTTACAACAATTATGACGCCAACACTATGGCTTCGTCAGATTTAAATTCTGTACTAACTCTAAAAAACAACTCCAATTCCTGTATGGTTTGGGAAAATATTCGAAAAAGGGAGGTATAAATGAGAGTCAATTTTCGGAAATACAGATAAAAAGAGATATGTAAGAAACAGATACGAATAAAGGGTGTTTCAATAAGAGCGCAAGATTTCAGTGTTCAATATGACATGGTTTTCTGTAGAAAAATATTGAAATATTCATTGATTCAGAAAATATGCATTTGTGAATTATGTATGAAACAAAATATCTTGTGAATGACCGCCACGGCTTTGCTGGCAAATGCGTAGCCTTTTGACGAAATTTTCTATAACGTTATTGAATACATGTGGTATATCTTTAATACAGTGTCTAATCTCAGCTTTCAATGCTTCGATGGTTGCAGACTTATTGGCATAAAGCTGTGACTTCAGATTACCCCACAGTTAGAAAACTTAAGGCGTTAAATCGCAAAAGCGTGGAGGCCAATTCTAATCACCAAATCGGAAAATGACACGACCAGGAGCAAACTCGTCAATGTTCCACGGGCGATATGACATGTGGCACCGTCCTGCCGAAACCACATTCGTCAAGATCAAGAGCTTTCAAATTAATCCGATGACGAATTGACGCCTCTGGCCTTTCTATCACACTCTAACGAACTGTCGTGATATTTTGTTCTGACCCACCTCTACGAGCTCGTATCGTATGTTTCACATCACTCACAGAAATTTTTCATTATTATTTTCACAGTAGATGAATCAGGCGCGTTACTTTGACCGAACATTGTACGCACTTTACGAATAGTGCAATTAAACTTTCACCATTTTGACAATAATTTTTGACAATCAGGACGCGTTGTTCTACCGTGTAATGCCTCATATTTACTAACTCCCATCTGTCAACTTTCGATCTGTCACGTCATAATCATGTGGCATTATGACTGTCAAACATGGCGCGTAATTCAAATCTTGCGCTCTTCTTACAACACCCTTTAACTGCAAAATATATTGAGGCCATTTGTCAGAAATGCCTGACTAACTGAAAATGCTCAACAAGGAAGATCTGTTGACATCTGTTTGCTCATTGAGGATAATTTAAAGGTTATTATATTACGAATAATTTCATTGTTGCAGTTGAAATTATGTCCAAATTGTTTTCTAATGTACCGAGTGTTAGATGTCTGGCAACCTCTGTTGTGAATTAATTTTTTTATAGATGTACCGGTTTGATCAATATATACCATAGAGCATCATTAAAAGTCAACTTCTGAACTGTAAATTTCTTGTCCACATTTATTTCTCTTTTGTTGTTTTTTACGCGAAATCCTGAATTAATTATCTATGGAAGAGTTACATTAAGGTCAATCTTTTCTTAATAATAATTGCCAATATTGTGAAAAAATCTATTGGCGTAAAGAATAGAAATGTCTTTTATGAAAAATTAGATCCTTGGACAATAAATGGCTAGAAGTATTTCTCCTAGCGTTGAATAGTCCGAAATCAAAAGTCCAATTATTCATATTCAAATAAATTAATTCGGCTGATCTGTACCAAATATCATGAATAAGTATGAGCTATAGTAATAGAAAGTTGTACAAATCGAGACAGTGTAACATACATCTGTATAACAATTCCATACTCCAACAAACTCGATAAGGTTTTGTTAATCACAGGGGTAAATTGCAGACATGCTCACGTTTCAAACTGGTTGGTTTTCATCAGTACAATGCTTGCCAGTAACTACAAATCTGCCAAGTATCTATGTTCGCTATACACAAGGACACTAAGATATTGATCATACACTAACGCCATCTCAGTGGTAGAGCATTGGGCTCGTGACCGAGAAGTCCGGTTTCAAATCCTGTTCAGGTGGAAAAGAAATTTTCTAGTTGGACGGGTGTCAGCCACCATTCCACTGTTGGGTCAAAAATTAACAATGCTGTGACCAAAAGTGGCGCAAGATCGCAGTAACAAAGCCTACCCAGAACACAACTGAACTCCTTATTCGCACAACCTGAAAAAGCTTCTGAGGGATCTTCATAGAAAGTCTAGGAGTATCAGGATATAACACATACTTTTGCGAGCTAATTCAAGTAAAGATTGTTTTCCCGATATTTTCACGTTACAAACGCAAAAAATATTTGCTCATGCTCAAGTCAGACCATAATGGGCTATAATGTAAAAATATCAGGAATTCTTTTCTTCACTAGTGTATGATTAATATCTTAGTCTCTCTGTGTATAGCGGATATAGACACTTGACAGATTTGTAGTCACTGGCATACATTGTACTGATGAAAATCAATCAGTTTGAAAAGTTTGCACATGTCTGCAATTTGCCTCTGTAATCAATAAATTTTTATCGATTTGGTTTGAGTATGAAATTGTTATACAGATGTATGTTACACTGTCTCGATTTGTAGAATTTTCTATTACCATAGCTCACACTTCTTAATTAAATTCTTAATTAATTCAATTGTCTAAATTGAAAGAAAGTTCTTTGTTAAATTCTATTTCAAATTCAATTCAATTAAAAATTGTTTTGAAGTTGTAGACTAAATAAAGAAATATAAAATTTTCGAAATATCCTGGCTCATTCCATTTGATGTACAGAATTTATTTCCTAACTTTTGATTGAAAATGACAATTATGCAATAAGAAGAAATGATATTTCAAATCTTCTACAAATTTTCTAGAACAGAATTATATCAAATTAAATGATTCTTTTTACAGTTCAGATGAAGGTTTAAACATGAGAAATTCACATATTCCAATTTCAGCAGGATAATTTAGAAAAACACCTTCTCATATCAATCGGACAAATGTTTCTTTTATTTGTTTAGATATGTTGATGATATTATTTGTTGCTTGAAGGGAACGGATGGATAACTCTTCAATTTCATTAATTCCATAAAAAAATCTATCCTTTCGCTATTGCGAAAGGAAAGAGTTTTAGTTTGAATTTCCGTGATAAAAAATTTTGATAAGGTACTTTGAATAATTTCAGTATTTTTCGCAAACCCGCCTATACCGATATCACTATTTATCAAACATAATGATGATCTATGAAAAAATTGACTTATCAATGACCCCAATTTTTTTCAATACACCTGAATAATTCAACAGCAGTTATAACTCAATTAAAATTAGAGAATTTTAACTAAAAAACAAAATAAAATTCAATTGCTCTTTGTTTCCTGTTGAAAATGATTTGGCTAATAAATACATTTCTATTCCGTATGTGTATAAAATATCGGATAATATGGCCAAGTTATTTGAAGAAGAATCTAATTTTAATTTAGCTGTTAGAACGATGGATAATTTAGCAACTCAAATAAGAAAGAACAAGGATGAAATCAATAAAGACAAAAACTTTGGAGTTTATGAGTTGATTTGTAATGATTGCTTCATTGTAGATGTTGGTCAAAAAATAGGAAGAGAATTTATGAACACCATAGGAGTTGCAAGTCAGATATCTCACCCTCAACATAAGCCAGTCATTTGAAAAAATGTAGACGTTATTTCAAGAACAGCTATGAAATTTTCCAAGAAAAAATTAGGTATATCAGACTTGTACTGTTGAAAGCAGTCGAAATCATTAGGTATAAGATCTTTAGAATTCTTCTCACTGAGTAATCAGGTGTCAACAGATCTTCTTTGCTGAATATTTTTGCTTAGTTAGGTATTTCCGATAATTGACCCCAATATATTTTACGGCTATTTATACCTCTTATTAGCATATTTTTACTCATCGGTAGTTCCGAAAATTGTCTGTTATTTTTACCCTACTTTTTGGAATTTTGGTCCGAACCGTGACCATATAAGGTATGTGTTATGAGTTTTCTGAGTCTAAATGTAAATTTACGACTCCACAGCGTGGGCAAAACAATTGTTGTAAATTAATAAGTTGTGTGACTGTTTTTTATTATTTTATTGGATTGACTTCAGTTCTCAGAAGCTTGGCCAGAGGCAAAGAATTGGTGGAAACTGTGAAAATTCGGAAAGTCCAAAACCTCGGACACATAATAAGAAATGAAAGCAGATTCTAGTTTTTGCATACCATTTTGCAGGGTGAAGTGATGGCAAAATGAGGTGTTGGAAGGAGACGGTTTTCATGTTTGAAAAATCTTAGAACCTGGTATGTATGAAAACTACTGAGCTATTCCGAGCAACAGACAACAAAGTAAAGCTAGTATGTATGATAGCCAACATCCTGTACGGATAGCAGTCTTGGAAGAAGAAGACTTCAATAAAGATATCTAGATCAAACTTACGCCAAGAGCCTAAGCTAATAATAACCTTGCTCAAGAATTGACCAAATCGAGTCTTACCAACAAGTAAATTATGATACCAATGTGACTTATATTATTGTTGGTCTTCAGAGTTTTAGATTTTCATAAGACAGAGTTATTTTTAGTTAAACATTGGTTTTTTAATTCCCAAATTTTTGGACGAAATAACAATATTATTACAAATATTAGGTATTTAAATTTTGATAGTCATTATGTTATGCTCAAATGTGAATTTGAAACTCATCTTGGAGATTATTATTATTATTATTATTATTATTATTATCCTGATACTCCTAGATCTTCTGTGAAGATCCCTCAGAAGCTTTTTCAGCTTGTACGAGTTAGGAGTTCAGTTGTGTTCTGTGTAGGCTTTGTTACTGCGATCTTACGCCACTTTAGGTCACAGATACTGTGTCCATTAGTACCAGAATATGAGCACGAACTGGCGAATATATGATGTGTGTTTTCTGTTTTCGAAAAAAGAAAATAACTTCTTTTCTCTCTTATTTTCTTTATAGTTTAAACATTAAATATATACACATCACTACTGAGTACTGTTACTTTGCCTGAATCAATAAAATATATGAACAAATTTTTAAGTGAAACATTAAGTTAGTCATATTCGAGCCAGGAACCTTACCATATTTGTCCAATCTTGCAATATGATTGCTAGTTATGCTGCCCTTCGATTTTACTACAATAAAGACTTGCGTTGATCACAAAATATCTTAAATTGATCTCATACATACTGGTTCAATCTCACAATATTCTTGAGCTCATTATTACTTGTAGATTCTTTTAAACTTTCTGAAGAAAATGCTGGGAAACATGGTACGTTTTAATTTGAGAAATTATGACAGTTTCATGGTTTATAGCCAAAATATGATTATCACTAGTTAAGCATCACTCGTTGAAAAGAATACCACAAATACACCGAGATGTAAAATCGCTTTAACAGACTGGCGCATTCGCCATTTCGTAATATATATTTTACGTCTTGAAAATATTGCAGGTTTTGCACGAATTCTATTTTATTTGATGAGTTTATGTCATAATTGCTGAATTCAATGTAAAAAAATCTAAATTCGATCCGTTGACCCATAAGCATATAAAAAGCCCTTCCTTAGGTACACTATTATCGTAACTGAGTACAAGTACCAACCGTATACTACTAATTCTCAAGAACTAGAGGATATCGGCAAAACAAACTCTACGTAGCTGTTCAATTCAATAATTTTAGGAATATTTGTACATTTTAACTTCAAATGTTGAAATTGACTGATTTTCGAATATCGTTTCTTGTCAAATTTTCCTCAAATTTATCCTTAGGTTTTTGGAATTTACTGTATGGCAACAGAACACATTGGCAAGTTTACATTTTTCTGCGAATTAAGAGTTCATATTTTTTACACTTTATTTTAGAAGTATTCCTCCATATTAAGACAACAAAATACAATACTGTAAACTCCTCAAATTTTCTAATTGTGAATATATTAAGTTCCAAAAATTGCTTCTCATTGTGCTCGACTACCAAATTAAACAACTGAAACAATTCCGTTGATTCGTCCTCATTAATGAATGATTTTGTGATGTTGAGGATTCAATATAAATTTCCAAAGTAAGGAATTTCTATTGATAAAAGAAATAACGAACAATTATAGGAATACCTCTCACTATTAATGATGAAAAATTTTATAAGAGCTACGTATCTCTGAATCAATATATTGATTGAGCAGTGTTTATACACTTCCCAACAAGTTCACTAACTAAAGGAATCACTTTATCGATATTTTTTCCCCAAATGAAATGAGGTGTATTAGCTATGCTAGCAAAAAGTTTTTTCAATCTGGACAGTGTACATCGGCGTAACAGTTCAAAACTCAAATCTACTCAAAAAGGTATTGTCGGGACATAAGCATCAGACATTCATATTTCGAACTAGCACTGATGATGAAGCGAACAAACTTCGAAACATGTTTGCTGTTTATGTCTAGACGATCGATTATATCTGTTCGAGTTGACTTCGGTTACTCAGATTAGTTGTACTGTCCCGATTGGATGAACTTTCTTCAACCGTAGTTTATTTTTCGGATTCAATTAATCATATATGAACTCCAGTATGTTTTCAATGCTCTGTGAAAATTAAATATTTAAGACGGCTTAAAAAAAGATATTCGGTCTAAAAAATATATCAAAGAGCAACAAGCTAGATGAGAATTAAGTGGACTGTATTAAATGTTGAACCTGGTTTCAACGATTGAAGGAATACTACAAGTATAGAAAATATATTGAAGTAAAAAAATTTATGTCATAAAATGATAATGTATACAAAATTAACTTACTGTACTTCTTCTGTGTGTGCTATGTCTCATAGTTTCTGGGAGACTGTATGTGTTGGAAGCCACCGGTGTAGTGGAACCGTTTGGGAATACTGAATACTGAATTGTTGTGTAGTGAATAGTGAATATTGAATCAATAAATGACTTGGTACATCAAGAATTACACAAAACTTCGTCTATGGTTTCTGTGATTATTCTTCTTTCGTAGAGAAATTAACTTAAGTTGGAAGCAACCACGGTAGAAAGATTATGCTTCATACAACAGTATTGAAATACTATAGAATGTACAGGTGCAAACACTTTGCGCATGAGATTACATGTTGTGGCGGCAGTTTGTGCCTTAACAAAGTTGTAATGAAGAAAATTAGAGATGAGGGATTATGTGTCCTGTTTTAGCCAATCGAAGTACATTAGCACAATATATAAAAAACAGAAGTAACAACTCTCTGATATTGAGTGAGTAAGAGACTTAATTTTCGGGTAGGTTTGAAGCCTAAATATCTCGGTTAATTCATTATATGAGCGCAATTGGTCCAATGATTTTGCAGTTATTCACTTTAAGTTTTTTTATTATTGTCCTAATAGTTCGGAAACTAGTAATTAAATTGAAATGAAATTTTATATTGAGTTAATAATGAAAATAAGAAAATTTAAGCCAAAACGACATCTACTGTCCGGGCGGACTACTTGAGGTGAAAATGCCAATTTACACACGATAAGACCCCTGCAGACTTGAAAATTGTCTTGAAGTTTAAATATGTCAGTTATATTCAGAAGCTGAGTTATTCTCTTTTGAAATTTTTTAAAAATATTTTGGAAAGTACAAATCCGTTCGAATTCAAATTCAGTAGTAGTTAGATAAGAACTTACGACACAAATGTTCGTGCATATTTTCGTAAAGGTACATTTTCGATATTTTCCCCATTTGATTTCGGCAAAAATCATGCAAAGTTCTGTTTCTTCAGAAAATCAACTCTAAAATAGAAAAATATTACGTTTATTCGACAGCTGGATGACAGAATACCGAATTATATATTTTGCACAAATGTTTTGGAAAATAGTATGCTTTCGATTTGGTCATATATCCTCAGTAAGTTTGGAAATATGAGCCAAAAATGGATGGTCTCAAACGACTCACGGATGAAGAATCCGAGGACAGAAGGGATTCTGTGCAGCCTATTCGTCCGTAAAAACTCTTTCTTTCATACGCAAAGAGCTAGAGATTGGAAACTTATCATGGCAGGTTTAGGTCCTGAATATCTCAATTATGTTGGTTAATAGATCAAATGGTTTCACAGTTATTCAAATTTGAAACTTTTCCCTTTTTCGGACTATTTTCGAAACTACAGATCCTATAGATATGAAATGTGTTATTTGAAAGGAGAATGATATAGCACATGTTCTTGCAATATTTTCCGATCTATTGATGATTATCGATCTGAAAGTCTTTATAGTCTAGTCAACAAGTGCCTATTGGGGTTCAACTTTTTTCAGCAGTCTCCGAAAATTATGATCAAGGTGTCATTCGATTTGGAATGGCATCTAGATGATTTTTGAAAAAATGTAGTTCCGCTTGCAGAAGTTATTAACAATTAACTAAAAAAAAGAGGGTTTAGTTTTTTGTTAATATCTCAAAACCTAATAAACATTTTTGGAATAAAAAAAAAAGATTCAAAAAGAGGAGGAAATTTCCAGAAAAATGTGTTGACTCCCGGAATTGTAGTCACAATATTAATAATTTTCCCAGAGGGATGAAAATACGGCCGAAAACGGGTACTTTGGCTTTCGTAAGCCACGCCTACTTTGGACACTTCATTAATAAAAATAAAAACAGATTGAATATAAAATTTAATAAATAAAAAAATTCAGGGGCATACTGGATAGACGAATGAACAATAATCCGCAAAAAAAAAATTTTATCTCAATTTTTCGATTAATTATGCAATAATTAATTAATAATTTTTTCTGCTTGGACACAAACATTGCAAGTGTGAAAATTATTGAACTATTAACTTGAGATTTTTTTCCTCTCTTGGAGCAATTTTTGGAAGCCTTCAGAATAGATCCCCGTTGGAAAAATTTAAAAATGTTTATTTTTCAGGTTTTTATTAACAATTTTCGTTGTTGCAAAATTAAAAACTTAGATTAATTATCGAAAAAAATTTTTTCTTCAAAATATTATCAATGGTCCGTTTTTATGTTGTAGGAAGCTACATTGAAATATTTTTTTTAAATTTTCATCTCTTATTGTTTAAAAAATGGTTATAAACAAATGCGTTGTTTATAAAATATTATAATTGAGAATTTTTCAAAGGAATATCAATTTCTGATGCAAATAATGATTTAAAAAAAAAAATTTTCCTTGAAAGAACTTTTTTATTGCTTAAAAACGCATTTGTTAATTGACAATCGTTTTCTCCCACTTCTAACTAATATTAAGGAACCATTTTTTCTTTAAAAATTATGATTTACTTTTTTTTTCCATATGAAGAAAAATTTTCGTTTTGTTTAATTTTTCATTGTTTATATAATAAACAATTTGTTATAAACAAATAAATTTTTACTTTATATTTTTTCCCTAGTCTTCTTACTGCCACAAATACAGACATGATTCTTTTCATTTTTAAATTTTTTATTATTTTTTATTATTTTAATAATAAAACAATTAATAATAATAATTTTTTTCATTAATTTTTTTATTATATTTTATTATTTTAAAAATAAAAAATTTAATAAAAAAAAATCATGTCTGTATTTGTGGCAGTAAGAAGAATAGGGAAAAAATATAAAGTAAAAATTTATTTGTTTATAACAAATTGTTCATTATATAAACAATGAAGAATTAAACAAAACTATTTTTTTTATATGCAAAAGAAAAGTAAATCATGATTTTTAAAGAAAAAATGGTTCCTTAATATCAGTTAGAAGTGGGAGAAAACGATTGTTAATTAACAAATGCGTTTTTTAAGCAATAATAAAAATATTTTTTAAGGAAAATTTTTTTTTCTAAAATCACTATTCATGTGATTGATATTCCTTTTAAAAATTTTCAATTATTTTATAAACAACGCATGCGTTATAACAATATTTCGAACAATAAGAGATAAAAATTTAAAAAATATATTTCTATGTAGCTTCCTACAACATAAAAACGGACCATTAACAAGATTTTGAAAAAAAAAATTTTTTTTCGATAATTAATCTAAATTTTTAATTTTGCAACAACGAAAATCGTTAATAAAAAACTGAAAAATAAACATTTTTAAATTTTTTCAACGTGGATCTATTCTGAAGTCTTCCAAAAATTGCTCCAAGAGAGGAAAAAAATCTCAAATTTATAGTTGAACAATTATCACACTTGCAATGTTCATGTCCAAGCAGAAAAAAATTATTAATTAACTATTGCATAACTAATTGAAAAAGTGGGATAAATTTTTTTTTGGCGGATTATTGTTCACTTATCTATCCAGTTTGCCCCCTCATTTATTAAATTTCATATTTAATCTGTTAAAATAATTTTTATTAATAGTGTCCAAAGTAGTCGTGGCTTACGAAAGCCCGAGTACCCGTTTTCGGCCGTATTTTCATCCGTCTGGGAAAATTATTAATATTGGGACTACAATTCCGGGAGTCGACACTTTCCTCCTCTTTTCAAATCGTTTTTATTATTTCAAAAATATTTATTAGTTTTTGAGATATTTACAAAAAACTAAACCCTCTTTTTTTTTAGTTAATTGTTAAAAACTTTTTCAATTTTTGCAAGCGGAACTTCATTTTTTTCAAAAATCATCTAGATGCCATTCCGAATCGAATGACACCTTGATCATAATTTTCGGAGACTGCTGAAAACAGTTGACCCAAAAGGCACTTGTTGACTAGACTATTATTGAAAAATCGATAACGCGCATGTTCTTGCTGAGTTTCATGAGAATCGTATAATCAGAACATCTCACAAGAATTTATTAGCAGAACAGCATTGAGCTCTACCCGAACCATAGCAACAGTCCTACGACCGAGTTCAAATGTAATAAGTAGATATAAAATAAGGCTACTGCACATTTTCTTGAGGGCCGTGGGCCATGTGAACTAAGGCGCAAAAGCTCCTGGTTGCACGTCACTGCTTTTCTAGAATTTTCATATTCATAGTGTAATTCTTGATTGTTTCGGTCTCTACTTGACGGAAATTCATCGTAAATGATTTGAAGTAAAACACTTTATTTCCGCTTATTTTTATTTTTCAACGACAATTGTTTCGTCAATTACATATTGACTTCGTCAGGTGAGTATGGTTACTAACTACTTTACAAAATCTTTCTCCTTAAATACAAGTTTCCCTAAAAATACGTGATAAAATGAAGTTTACAAGGAATTTATTAAAAAAGGTTCAACAACGGAGAACGGTTCACATCTGTTTGGTAGTTCAACAAAATATTCAGTTTATGATACCGGTTTATTTCCATTGCTTCTAAAAGGTCCAATCTATTGCATTTGTTCTCGAAATGGAGAACTTCAAAGTTATGGTCAAAATCATGTCCGGATTCTTGTAGATGCCTAGCATAAGTGGAATTTGATTTATTCTTAATGAATGAATTCTGGTGTTCCTGGATCCTACTCTCAAAAGATGTACCCGTTTGGCCAATGTATACATATGGACATGTACCACAATTTAACCTATATACTACTGATCTCTTGTTCTTATTGACGATATCTTTATTATATTTTATTAATTTACCTAGAGAATTACTAAAAAATAATAAAGATATCGTCAATAAGAACAAGAGATCAGTAGTATATAGGTTAAATTGTGGTACATGTCCATATGTATACATTGGCCAAACGGGTAAATCTTTTGAAAGTAGGATCCAGGAACACCAGAATTCATTCGTTAAGAATAAATCAAATTCCACTTATGCTAGGCATGTACAAGAATCCGGACATGGTTTTGACCATAACTTTGAAGTTCTCCATTTCGAGAACAAATGCAATAGATTGGACCTTTTAGAAGCAATGGAAATAAACCGGCATCATAAACTGAATATTTTGTTGAACGACCAAACAGATGTGAACCGTTCTCCGTTGTTGAACCTTTTTTTAATAAATTCCTTGTAAACTTCATTTTATCACGTATTTTTAGGGAAACTTGTATTTAAGGAGAAAGATTTTGTAAAGTAGTTAGTAACCATACTCACCTGAGGAAGTCAATATGTAATTGACGAAACAATTGTCGTTGAAAAATAAAAATAAGCTGAAATAAAGTGTTTTACTTCAAATCATTCATAGTGTAATGTATTAACATGTTAATGAATATTTCTGGATGCAACCGGTTTTATCGTTACTTGTTCTATATCCTTTTAGTTGCGACATAGAACAGAATATATATATATATATATATATATATATATATATATATATATATATATATCTATGATATTGAATTCATAGTAGAAAGAGTTCTTTTGCGGAATTTTCGTATCAGTGGCAGAACATACATTAGAATAATCCGATGGATCGATGAAATGTCCCCTATATCTTTTATTATTATAAGAATCTCGATGTACCCTTAAACAAAATCTAAAAAAATGTTCACACTAAATTTACCTTTTCAGTATGGTTAAAAAAAACAGACTCATTTTTTTGCCGTATATTTTTTACCTTCCCTTATTTCTCCAGTACATTTCAACTGCTGGACATCAACTGAATTGTTCATCTCACTCGTGTTCTTTCTTTCAGGTATGTGTGTCGTTTTTCTGCGAAGAGGAACGTCCATTATTGGGAACGACATTCTCTCTTGTGTTCACGTACTTGACATATGCTCTGATGCCAATTAGGTTGAAAGACGCTCTTCTGGCCGGAATTATCCTAGCTCTCTCTCAAATGATGTTAGTTTACTATGCTGGTTATTTGGTTGCGATCCCCGAGGTAAGTGAATTTTCCCTTTTATCTTCTAGAATTACCAGCGTATTTTTCAAATCCTCTTTGTTGCGGATATAACAGACAGTTCCGTTTATGTTTTGTTCTGTGCTTTGTATTAGACTGGCCTTACGATTTTAGTTTCATCTGATTCACAGTTGTATTCCATAACAAACAAGAGATTGAGATACAGCAGATGTCGACGAAGCAAATATGAACTAATTTTCATACTCTGCGGTATTCAGCTCGAAATGAAACAAGTGGAACTGAGGCTTATGTACAAGTTTCTCGAATCGGAATTATTTATTTAATCACAGTTTTATTTAGATCGACTCCTCAAGAGTGAACTGATTTGATGTTTCTCGATTTCGTAACGAGTATGTCTAACTTTACGTATGAATACTGTAAATCTTATAAAAAATACAAAATGCTCACGTATATACCTACAAATTACAAATTTTCCAATATAGTCCTCAAAAATGTATAAGTGAGTTTAAAATGATTACAGCCGTAGTCCTAAATCTTCTATATCTTATACTACTATATATACTTTCCTCGAGTATGAATTGCTAGGTATCAGCGTAAGGCTGTGAATATACAAACTGATGATATTAAATTCTAGACAATATTAACTATTGGTATGATGTAGTATGATATTCAAGTATAGAATTTATCAAAAATAAGGAGCATGTACTGAACAAGAGCAATAAACGGGATGTGATACGAGGTCTAATCAACGTGTCTACGTCGGCTGAACCTGAAGTACAGATACTGCCAAAAATAAAATATCAATATTTCTGTTTGAAAGTACTAATCTGTGAAAAATTCTGAAAAACTAACGTCTGGTTCAGAAGTTACAGACTTGGTATCATGTTAGACTTTACTTAATAGAAATACATTGTACACTGTAGTTAAATGCAAAAATTACAGCATTTTGTGAAATAATTTCTATATTTTTCGAAACAATATTGAAAAAAGTGAATTCGTATGCCAATGGAAAAAAACAGTTGAAACGTAAGCATGCCTTG
This sequence comes from Megalocaria dilatata, assembly GCA_034642435.1. NCBI lineage: Eukaryota > Metazoa > Arthropoda > Insecta > Coleoptera > Coccinellidae > Megalocaria > Megalocaria dilatata. The sequence continues at coordinate 76,977,027 of CM067855.1, read as the reverse complement.
ACCAGAATTATTCAGATTCTGCACCTGGAAATAGACGGTTTTCAACTAGTTTGCTGAATTTAAATGTGGTTCTACAAACTCAGATAAAGCGCCAGACTGTAATTGCCCAAAACAGGTGATTACATGTTTTCACAAAACTTGAAAATGAAGATGCAGGGGACAGCACATACTCTTAAGATATCAAGTAAACATGTAGACCTTATTTCAAATGAATACTTGTTTATGATAAACGTGGATTTGAGATGGGTACCGCGACTGCTAACAGTAAGCCAAAAACAATAATAAGTCGGTAAATCAGATTGCTGTTTGGAACTCTTTAAGCGAAATAAATAGAATTTTTGACGTCGATATGTGACAATAGATAAAACATGTATATATCGCTATACGTATGAATCAAAAAGATCATCAGCTGAGTGAATACTAGCCGATGAACCTCGCCCTAATCTGTTAAAAGCACGACCGAGTGATTGCAGTGTTATGGTATCCATATTTTGTTAGGCGTTCGGCATTTGTTTATCGATTACCTTGAAAGAGATCGAACACTCAATAGCTTCATGAATCAGTTGGATCGCCTTAATGGGAAAATTTCGAAAGAACGACGGGATATGCAAAGAGAAAAAATTGTCTTCAACCAAGACCTTGGCTTGCTCGCGGAAGAGAGATTGAAAATATGTATCAACATATTTTTATTGAAAAGCGATTCAGTCAATTTATCGCTAGTATATACTTCAAATATATTTTTCGAAGAACGATTTACGATTATTTAGACGATCAATTCCTCATTCTGATCTCTCTGTCCCGAGCATTTTTTATTATTTTATTATATCTAACTCGTCGAAGTGACCTTAGTAATTTGCTTTCCAATAGGAATGAGCATATCGTTACAGATTTCAACAATAATAATAATCAGAATAATATATTTCAATCAAAACAAATTGTAAAAATTACCATGTTTTACTACCAATAAAAATATATATTACACATTTTCTTGTGACTCGAGTTTCAGGAAATTAACTATCCCATCATCATACAACTGAAGACCTAACAGTGGTACAGAGATATTTAAACAAAAGTGATAAATATTTTGAATATTTCAATAGATTCTCGGTAACACCTAATAATGGTACGGAGGTTTACAAGCGGAACGTGATAAAACACCGGATTAAAAAAGAGGGGCCTTCTAACAGATATCGGAATTTCGGCAATCGACAAAGAAGGTTGTTAAACAGATGATACCCATTTAAATATCTCAAATAATTTTTGGGGTTACATAGCTCCGTACAGTCGTTTATTATTTTTACATTGTACAATGTAAAAATAATGAAAGACGGTACGGAGCTATGTAACCCCAAAAATATTTTAGTTATTTAAATGGGTACCATCTGTTTAACAACCTTCTTTGTCGATTGCCGAAATTCCGATATCTGTTAGAAGGCCCCTCTTTTTTAACCCGGCCTTTCCGATTCTAAACCTTTGTACCATTATTAGGTGTTACCGAAAATCCATTGAAATATTCAAAATATTTGTCACTTTTGTTTATATACCTCTGTACCACTGTTAGGTCTTCAGTTATCTGATGATGGAATAGTTAATTTCCGGAAACTCGAGTCACAAGAAAATGTGTAATATATATTTTTATTGGTAGTAAAACATAGTAATTTCTATAGTTTGTTTTAATTATGATCAACTACCAAATAGCAACGGCTGAAACAATTCAGTATCTAATATATTTTATTCAAGAATGAACAAAAATTGCTGAAACGTAATCAGTGTGCGATTTATGAATACAGTTAACATACACAATAATTATAGTTTAATGCCTGATGATGCTACTGTGATGGCAAAATGATTGTTGTAAACATGACAATTAAAATTAGTGAAAATCAGAATAACCTTATTTAAATATTATTTAATATGGATTTTCACCAAGTGAGGACTGATTGAATTCAATTTTTAAGACAAGCTGAAACCAGTTTTTTAGTCCTATGGTATTATAAGCTCCTAATAAGATGCAATATCAACTATAATTTAATATCACTTAAAGAATTTTTTCGGAATTAGCAAATTTTTAATTCTACAATTTATTGAAAACTTTTCTGCCTCCATGTAATATTTGAATTAACGTTTTAATATCTTTCAATTTTCACATTTTCGAAAGTTAACAGGAAGTAAAGTACAACTTTACAATCTGCTGTCCGGGCGGACTACCTAAGGTGAAAGTGTCAATTTGAGAACGATAAGACACTTACAGACTTGAAAATTGTCTTGAAGTCGAAATAAGTCAGTTATATTCAGAAGCTGAGTTATTCTCATTTAAAAACGACGTTATTTGGTTTTAGTCAATATTTCGTTTACGGAGCTGAAATGTTTCGGAGGTAAACTCGACTTCCATTCGGATCTTGGGGAAGAAGGTGCTATTCCGGAGAGCACAGCTTGCAAATTCTTCTGCCTTCAATTTTCAGGCCGTTCAAATCATTACTGCAACACCAAGAAGCAACCGGTTCCTTGTCGAATCATGTAAAATAAGAGGCCTGGGCTGTAACAGCGTAATTGTTGATTGTTTTCATCAACATCCGCAAAACAACAAACCCCATGTCCTTACGAAATACGAATAAAACCAACTACAGACAATACGTATTTATCCAGCTCGGGCTACGAACTACAATCTAGATTTCGATTCAGATTATCTGTATGAGATCTGGCTTATTATGGAGAGGAAGCTATGAAACCGAACAGTGGGGATATCATGACTGGGCCATAAGATTTCCGAATGACAAGAAAACATCAGGATTCTTCGAACGTCTCTCGTGCAAGGTAGACTGGATACGCATTAGCAATCCGAATGCCGAAGTAATCGTAGTGGGTGACATAAATGCTCATAAATCAGATTAGCTCAAACAAGATCGATGAGGCTGGCAGGCAAACAGAAGTCTCTGTCATACGTCGTAATATTACTCATATAGTCGAAGGACCTACAAGAATTCCTAGTCATCTAGAAGATACGGCAAATACATCGGACTATCTTCTGACAAGTGCAGCAGGGCGCTACAAGGTTGCTATTTTAGTTCCATTGGACAAATGCAAAACACACACAATACATACCTCCGCGAGATAGCTCAAGTAAAAAAATGTATTCTCGATATTTTCACGTTACTACTGCAGAAAAACCTCCACTACTTGTTCTAAGGAACTGCATGCGACCAGATCAATTTTGGACCACTTTTTCGAGTAAATCAGGCCTTATTTCATCAATAACACGAGTTATGTTGGCTTCCAGAGCGTCTATTGTTTCTGGTTTATCAGCATAAACCAATGACTTGACATAACCTTAAAGAAAATAATCCAGTGTAGTTATGTCGCATGATCTTGGAGGCCAATTAATTGGACCATACCTCGAAATAATGTTATCGCCAAATCTTTCTTTCAATAAGTCATTTGTTACGGTAGCAGCATGATGTGTAGCACCATCTAGTTGGAACCAAAACACTTCTGGGTCGATACCATTCAAATTTTGAAACAAATAATCATTGATCATCGATCTTTAACGAGCACCAGTCACTGTTACATTAGCTCCAGCATCGTTTTTGAACAAATATGGACCGATGATGCCTCCAGCGTGTAAAGCACACCATACAGTACATTTTCAGGATGCAATGAACTTCTTGAAGATTGTTTTCACTCCATATATGGCAATTCTGCTTGTTGACATAGCCGTTCAACCAGAAATGAGCTTCATCACTAAACCCAATTTTATGATAAAAGAGTGGAATAACTTCAAGCTGTTCTAGGGCCCAATCAGCAAACAAACGACGCTTGTTATGGTCAAGTGGCTTTAGTTCTTGAACAAGTTGGACTCTCCTGTGAACGTCGACGGATAGAAAAATCTGGAACATTATTAACACTAGTACTTACAGCAGCGATATTTTCTTCTGTACGTACAGTTCTTTGTCTTGTTGTTGTTGCATCGAGTAGAGAAAATTTTGTCCGAAATCTATCGATAGTTCGACGAATAAGCTGCTCTGATGGACGATTATGTAAACTGTAAATCCATAAAAATCTATAAATTTGGCGAATAGAACACTGATTTTGAAAATAAATCTCAACAATTTGTTAACGTTGTTTTGGCGTGAGTCTTTCACTGATAATTTGTCAATGCTTACTAAACAGCAAATGTCAAAACAACTTCTACTTTCTGTCAAATCACAGTTATTTCTGTCAAGTTCTATCACTCTAAGAAAAACACCCAATAAATTACGCTGACGAAACCAATGAGTTTGAAACGGTCACATGTCTACAATTTGCCTCTGTGATCAACAAAACCTTGTCGAGTTTGTTCGAGAACAGAATTGTTATACAGATGTATGTTATACTGTCTCGATTTCTAGAACCTTCTATTACTAGAATAGAATAGAATAGAATATATCTTTATTCACCAATAATAATTGTTTACATATAACAATGAAAATGGGAAACGTCACACATGAGATAGAGGACATCAAAATTCCATGTCACTCTCCAGAAATTCACTTATAGAGTATGGCTCTAATCGTAGCAATAGGCTGTAGACCTCTCTTCGAAAACATTTGAAGTTATCAACGCTTCGTATTTTTGATGGTAGTTTATTAAAGAGTTTTAAGCACATGTATGTACAGTTTCTTTCTGTCAGGGACAAAGAATGTAGCGGGTACACATAAAAGTGGTGTCGAGTCTCATATGCGCCACTTTTCCGAAATTTGTCGAAAAGGTGCTTATTTTGGAATAAAAACTGCAGACATTTATAGATGTAAATGCCTGAGAGTGTTAGGATATTATTCTTCCTGAATACGCCCCGACAGGATTCTCGGTACCTTAGTCCAAAAAGAACCCTAACGACCATCCTCTGGGTGTAAAAAACCATTTTCACCTGTCGACTATTCCCCCAGAAAATGATACCGTAGCTCATCACCGACTGAAAGTTGGAATAATAAATGGATTTTAAGAATTCTAGGCTGAGCTCTGATCTCAACACTCGCAACACAAACACTGTTTGACTTAACCTTCTGCGCAATTTTTCAATATGTTCTGCCCATTCAAGATGTTGATCAAGGTGAATGCCCAAAAACTTGGTTGTTGGTTGAGGAGAGATAATTTCTCCTGATAATGTGAGCTGTTGTTCTGCTTCAAAATTCCTTAGTTTGTGCGAAAACAAAACAAATTCCGTCTTATCAACATTGAGATGTAATTTATTTAGGGTGCACCATGATTTTACAGAATGATAAATATATTCAAGTAGACCCTGGAGATGTTCAGAGTTTTTTCCGCGTAAGAGAATATTCGAGTCGTCAGCAAAGTTGACGAATGCTATTGATGATGGAGATGAAGGTCCTGATATGTCATTTAATTCCGTGAACGTGGAGAGTACAGTGCGGATTATATTAGGAATGTCATTTATATAAATAACAAATAGCAGCGGACCAAGTACGCTACCCTGTACCACACCTTGCTCAATCAGTGTGTCCACGGATGTAAACTCAACTCCATCTATCCTAAGCGATACATGCTGATATCGTTCGCTGAGATAGCTCTGAAAGAATTTGAGTTGAGCATCTCGAATGCCATACGCCTCAAGTTTCGCGAGTAAAATGGAATGATCTACTGAATCGAATGCCCTCGAGAAATCCAAGAAAAATCCCAGCATTTGTTCGTTCATCTCTAAACCATCAGTTATCATTTCTACTAGTTCGTAAATCGCTGTCTCCGTGCTTTTTCCTTTCATGAAACCATGTTGTTGTGGGTTCAAAGTCTTAAATTTCCTGAAGAAGCTGAGAAGTCGATTTACCATAATTTTTTCGAAAATTTTCGAGAAATTACTCAGAAGACTTATTGGCCTGTAATTATTGAGATCATTTGGATCATTCTTCTTATGAATAGGTTTTATAACCGATTTTTTGAGCATATCCGGAAATACCCCGCACTGGAAGCTATTATTCAGGATATGACGCAGTGGTTGAGAAATCCGAGAGATACTTCTTTTTATTACTCTCGTTGGTATACCATCATAACCTACGCTAGTTTTATTCGCCAAGTTTTTGACTACCTTTTCGATTTCTGTATCAGTTACCTCAAACATGAAAAAAGAATTTTCCAATCGAGTAACAGTATTCAATGTCCCTGACACATCGGCTTGTTTATGTTGGTTTAACGAGTTTCGAAATATAGAACTAAAATCATCTGCAAGTTGCTGAGGGCTGTTTATATTGCTAAACTTTGGTTTTTCCTGCGACCTACCTGTTTTCTCATTTATAATCTTCCAAATTGTTTTCGATTTATTTGCCGAATTTTCATATTTTCGACGATAGTAATTCTGCTTACTCTCTCTCAGTGCAATATCGTATAAGTTTTTTAGTTTCTTGTATAAACCGAGAAAAGATGGATCAATACTTGCCATAGTAAAAACTGAATCAAGTTGTTTTTTGATGTTCTCTACTTCGGAATTATATGGGATATTAGTTTTACAGCTTTTTTTTATTACCTTTACCGGAAAACATTCTTCGAACTCTTTTTTGTAAACACGATTAAACAACATCCACTGTGAGTTAACATCCTCTAATGGCAGCTCGAATAACTCCCTCCAATCATGATTTGATAAATTGTTACAAAATTCTAAAATTTTTGTTTCATCGATGGACCTAGTTGTTATTGTTTCCGACTTAACCCACTTCTTAGAATGTCCGAACAGAACCACTTGAGCTGAATGGTCAGAAAGATGGGGATTTTCGCAATAACCAGAAGCGCAAACAATATTAGTAATCACGTTATCAATACATGCTCCTTTACGTGTTGGCTCATCTATAATTAATCGTGAATTGAATGATTCGATAATCGATGTTAGGGTTCTCTTATTCACATCTCTGGAAGTTTCCTCGAAATGAATATTAAAATCACCTGCTATCAAGAAAGGAATTTTTTTGTTTGTCAGGAATTGCATCAAAATAATGAGTTTCTCGATAAAGAGGTCTACATCACTGTTTGCTGACGACGATCTATAAATCGAAATGATGGCTATCGGCTTATTTTTCATATTAACCAATACAGCAGAACACTCGAATGAGATCGGTATGCTCATATTTACAAAGTCTGGCATTCCCCTAGAAAAACCTGCTAGACAGACACCGACATAAACAGCAGTACCTCCATGGTTGCCACTATCGCGACAAAAATATGACATTAATTGAAAGTTACTTATACAATATGCTGGTAGTTCAATATTTGATTTCCAATGTTCTGTGACAGCAAGGATGTCACAGTTTTGTTTATTTACAAAATATTCTAATTGATTCCAACAATTTCCGATAGACTGAAGGTTTATATGAATCAATTTGAGGGTGGTTTCTTGATTAGATGGAATAAAAAATTGTTTATTTTTGTTCCCTCGGGCCACAAGTCCGGATTTTTTACCTTGCCGAAGTCTGCAGACATCACGGACACTTTGAATGATGAATAATCTTCAGGACGGTTTGATCGAAGTTTGGTACACTTAACATCTTTGAAATTTCTATCAGTAAGATATTTTACGATCTTCTCAGGAACAACATTTGGATCAAGGTTGCTGACGTGTACATGTGAAAAAGGTGTCACCGCTTTGAATTCTTCGGTTTTCCCTGTGCCTACTATACTTTGTCTAGGTCTTTTCAACTTCCTTTTCGGTATGACAGGAATAAATTCGTCATTTTTAACTCTTGTTTCGTTAGTATCTTCAAGAGTTGCAGTTTCTGTAGTTAATAATATTTTTGTTGATTCAGAAATCGTTGAGCTTAAGGTAGGTAATTTCTCAGAATAATTTTTAATCGTAGTTTTTTTCTTTGACACGTTTTTACAGGGTTCAGTATTTTCGATTTTTTGATTTCTACCTCCAGGAATAATGGAATTTATCTCTCTATCTTTTTGGATTGACCCAACCAAATCTTTTAGATGGAGATTTTCTTCACGCAAGGCTGATACTTCCCTACGCAGTTCATCGATAACTTTCAACAAGTTTTCCTCAATTGAAGATTTAATAACTGCAGGTATGACTTTCATGCACTCCTTCATTACTTCTGGAATAATGAACTTGATAGCATCAGCCGAACCAGTTGAGGTTATGTTGAGTGTTGTACATAATTTGCACTTCCATGTTTTAAATTGACCGGATTTTTTCATTTTATCCAATTCGGAAGAATTGATTCCCACACAATTTACATGATTGAGATGTAGACTGTTACTTGAACAAGTCAAATATTCAGAATTTCGGCTAATCGGATTAAGACATACGCTACACACGGGTGCCATATTGAATCTACTATATAGCTAATACTCCTTAATAATGTTTTTTGGTACAGATCAGCCGAATTAATTCATTTGATTTTTATGCCTCATGTCTATGGAATCCAACATGATCTAACACAAGAAATATAAACGACATTGTTCAGTATCTTACAGATGCGATTCTTTTTTCAAATACAGCCAAACGAAACTCACACAGCAAACCATGGTTTGGAAGAACGTCACGAAAGATATAGTCTACCGACGGTGGCACCCATGTAACCAGAACATACATAAAGCCAAATAATGACGAACAAGCCCACAGACTGCCCAGCGGATCGCCCTAGATTTGGTCGCTGGCAAAAAAAAAATTGGCAAAAACATCTCTCATTCAATTTTTTCCCTCTGATAAAAGACGATGGTTCACTTACAACTCAACCAAAATTTGAACCCGATCTCTTCGCGCTAACTCAACTATCGAAACATTTCTTCGGGGACCTCCGACAATTCCATCTGGTTCATCCGGAATGAGGTATAAATTGAACTTACGGCACCCATCATTCGTCAAGTGCTTGGTGGACTTGATTCCAAGAAAGCAACTGGACCAAAAGGGATTTCTTGAAGTGTATTTAAAAAGTGTTCACCGGAGCTTACACTTTTTCTCTATAAGATGTTCACTAGGTCACCCAGGAAAGAAATTTTCCTTGATTCATGGAATATCATGGTTTGAGTGCACGAGTGTACTCTATGTCAAAGAAAGTCAGGAAGCTTTTTCCATCAAACTACCGCCAAATAGCGATTATATCCATTTTGTCGAAAGTCATGAAAGCATCAACCTTGAACTGCTGTCTGGAGAGTAAACGTCTCATCAGTGAGAGATGATATTGAATAATAATGAATAAGGTTATTCTGATTTTTACAAATTTCTTTTATTATTCTTATACAACAATTGTTTCGCTATCACATTAGCATCTTCAGGTAGGTGGTATCTTACATTTTGATTAACTCAATTTGTTCTAGAAATCCATAATTTCGATAGTTTTCTATAAAGTGGAACAAATCAAGTTCACAAGATACAATTAATAATAATGATAATAATAATAATCATTCGGAGGATCTCGGTAGCATAGTGAGGCAAAAAAAAAACATTTATTTGTCAGGAAAAGTAACTGCATAATAAATGCCAATACAGGTTATAAGACAATTTGAATAAGGTACTCTTCACCCCTGTGTTTACACAAACATAATACTATAAAATATCTGTATCCGCTAACGCCGTCACCAATGTGGTTATCTACCCATCAGTAAAACATTTTTTTACATTACTTCGAAAGTTTTAATGGGATAATAAAAGTAGTAAAAGGACTTTAATACTAAGCCACACGTTAACACAACCTGACAGTTTTAGTAATTGAACAAATCAGGCAAGGTACTCTACGTATATTTCAATTCCCACACCAACAAATTTGCAAAGAGTTCGTGAAAATTTTAAACGGAAGGTGACTGCTTGTATAGAAAACAATGATAGTCATATTGAATACCTGCAGAAATAATATTTCTATAGAATAATCTTGTGGTATTTCTATTCTGTCAAATAATTTGCGAAAATGTAAGAGGCGATCAAAGTAGAGATGTCGTTATATCAAGCAACCCTTTCAACTAGGCCACTGAAAATGTTGAAAATTTCAAGAAACATTGGAAGAAAATTTTATACAAGCAACGTGTCTGTTTTGAGTACCATAGTTGTTAATTTGACAATCCTTGCAACTATTGATAGCAATGATCTATTTTCGTTTTTCAATTGAATCGGTCCTTACTTGGTGGAAATTCATTTGAATTGAATGAAATATATATTATTTCCACAATTTATTATTTTAACGTCATCGTCAAGTTTACATTTTGGACTAACTCTTAAAATTCACTTCTTATATAGCTGAAAACTTGAAAACAGAAGCAGTAGAACTAACTCACTATTTAAGGAAATAAAGATAAAAAAAAACATTTTCGAAAAAGAATAAAAATAACCATCAATTCATAGAAAAACCGATAAAGAAATATACGAAAAAAGGGGACATAAATAAACAAAATATATTGTGTCAAATTATCGGAAATACCTTACTAAGTGAAAATATAATGCGATCTTGAGACATTCTGTCAAGAAAGTACCGGGAATTATCGATTTAAATCTGGCGGGGCAATGAAGCAGGTAAAAATTTTCTTTCCTAGGTTGATACCACTGTCCTTAATTACTATGCCAAGCTTGAGCGGGATCTGTCAACTAGTGGGTTTGCAACAGCTGATTAAGTCAGTCGATGTTAGAGTGCGTGCCGATTTTTACTATGGGTGATTACGTTGAGCAAAGAATTTGTTTAAAGTTTTGTGTTGCAAATGAATTTTCGTGTGCCGATGCATTGAAAATGTTGCAAAAGGCCTTTGGTGATAATGCTCTATCGAAAACTCGTGCATATCAGTGGTACAGAGCCTTCAAGGACGGTCGTGAAGTGGTCGAAGACTTGCCTCGTTCCGGACGCCCATCGACGGCTTCGATCGAAGATAACGTCGATAAAATTAAGGAAAGGGTGCTGGAAAACCGTCGTACCAGCTTGAGAGAGATAGCACATGATCTTAAGTTATCCCACGAGTCCGCACGTACGATTTTGATTGATATTTTGGACATGAGAAAGGTGGCCGCGCGACTCGTACCGAAAGACCTGAATTTTCTTCAAAAACGTCATCGCGAACAGGTTGCTTCAGACATGCTGGATCGCTGTAATTCCGATTCTACATTCATGGAACGCATTATAACTGGTGATGAGACCTGGGTCTACGAGTACGATATGCAAACAAGCCAGCAATCATCGGAATGGGTGGCAAAAAATGAGCCGAAACCGAAAAAACCACGCCAAAGCCGCTCGAAAATGAAGGTGATGCTCATTGTTTTCTTCGATATCCGTGGCGTGGGGCACTACGAATTCGTTCCAGAGGGTCAGACGGTAAACAAGGAGTATTACCTAGGCGTTATGAAACGTTTGCGTGAGGGTATCCGTAAGAAGCGGCCAAATTTGTGGGCGAACAACTCATGGATTTTGCATGACGATAACGCGCCTTCTCACCGAGCTACGATTGTGACTGACTTTCTCGCCAAAAACTCAACAAACGTGCTTCAGCAACCACCGTCATCGCCGGATTTGGCTTCCTGCGACTTTTTCCTCTTCCCAAAACTAAAATTGCCCCTTCGTGGCACCCGTTTTGAGTCGATTGAAGCCATAAAACAAAATTCGGCGCGAGAGCTAAAGTCCATCCCGGAAAGCGCCTATAAAAAATGTTTCGATAATTGGAAGTGCCGTTGGCATAGATGTATTGGAGCAAATGGAGCCTATTTTGAAGGCGACCCAATAAATTTTGACGATTAAATGTAAAAATGTTGTTTTAATTGAAAATTCCCGGTACTTTCTTGACATAGTAGTATATTTGGTCGTTGAGAAGAATTATGAGGTTCTGGTACCTACTAATTTCTACTGCTTACAAAAATGTAAGTCTAGTAATATTAATTTCATTATGGTTAATTTCATAGTTGTAAAAATTTTGTCCAAATTCTTACAAATAACCTGGCATATGTTGAATACGAGATATCTGATATCTGACGTGTAACTCCGCTGATGTTCGTGAATTTTTTTCTTAAAATTTCCTGTTTGACAATATATACCGTAGGTCTATCACTACAAGCCAATTTATAGACTCCAGATTTATTTTCTTTAGTTTTTTGATCTTCATTATTTCTTATACGGATTCCTGAATAGTTAGTCGTTCTGAACGCTACATTCGAGTCAAATTTCATTTTAAAATACTTTGAAAATATTATCTTTGAGTAAAATTTTTTTGCAACAGGGCTGGCTAAACTCAATGCTATTTTCATTCATTATTTGTTTAAAGTTTTGTCTATTGTAATTGGACTATAGCCGTTATTAAATACAATTTACCCTATCATATTCAATTCTATAAAAAAGTTATCGCGATTTATAGTTACCGTAACCAATCTATTGATCATACTACAATATGCAGCTATCTTCTGGTTAATAGGATGGTTCGATGTGTAAGTAATCTGTATACGTCGGGTTACGAAAAACACTTAAGTCATACAAAGCATCTTTTAAAATGGAAAAACCATGTAGACCAACTAAAAGAAATTGAACTCTTTCATTTATACACCCAATATTCTCAAAAATCAGGTTGATAATGATGTTTCAAAAACAGTATACTTTGCCAATTTTCAATCCTTGGCTTCTTATGGCATCATTTTCTGGGGTAGCTCCTCAGTCAATGCGGGTAATATTTGGTATGGAATATTGAGATATTTGTAGATCACCCTTCAAGAAAAAACAATATTCTGACTATACCAGGTCTTTATGTTCACCGGATAATGTTATATTTTCACAAGCATAACCACTATTATGCAAATCATAAAAATGACAATAATACAAGACGTATTTTTCCATGGTTTCTGCCTAGTCACTCTTTGACTTGTTTTGAAAAGCATCCACTATATAGGGCAATAAAAAATATTCAATATGTTACCAAAAAAATTACAGATTGTTCGGGAATATAAGAGATTCAAGAAAGAGATGCATACATTCATAGTAGATTGTGAACCCTATGCATTAATTGATTATTGAGTTAGTTTGACTTGTTTCATTTTTGAAGTCTATGTATCACTTCAATTATTGAAATAAATATTATTATGATTATTGTTTTTGCGGAGTCTTATCAGAAAATGAAATTTTGGAGTCTGAGGGTTCATTGGGGTCAGTTTATATGTTGAAATATTCTAAAACATGCTGACGAATTGATTTATTACTTTTTCCGTTTGTTTTTGAAACTATTCAGTAGAATTATTGGTAACTATCTAAAATTTATCCTAGTTTAAGAAATCAGTAGTTTTATCGATATATTGTTTTCTTGGAATTCCTATAATACTAATTTATCGATTTATTGTTGTCTTGAAATTCCAATGATAGTATTTTCTTTCTGCTTCTGCTTTATTGACTTGACTGAATTCTGCGGTTCGTTCAGAGAATCATCTTATAAAAAAGATTTCAAATTATGATAGTATTTAGCAGTTGTTTCAGAAATTGCATCGAAAATATTTCAAATTCGAATTCAAATGTAGACTTGATTGCTGATAAAAATATTATTTCTTATATGATTAAAAATAATAAATAAATATTATTCTTCACGTGAACTACAGAATTTAGTCAAATCGATAAAGAAAAAGAACAACATAAATGTTTTAGTTTTCACATGTGCCGATAAAGGAAATAGTATCATTACTATTTTAAGACAACAATAAATCAACTACTGACTTCTTAAATTCGGGTAAATTCAAAATAATTACAAGAGATCCTATTGAATACTTTCAAAAACAAACGAAATAAGTGATAAATCAATCCGTCAGCATTTTTCAGAATGTTCAGACATATAAGCTCACCTTTATGAACCCACAGACTCCAAAATTTTATTCTCTGATAAAACACCGGAAAAATAATATCACAATAAGAGCTGTAGTTCCTTATGTTACTTCACCTAGCATTCAATTGTACAAGGCTCTAATTTCAATTATCCAAATAGGGAAAAAATCTTGCAGATTATGCAACTAAAAATGGTTTTGAACTTATAGACAAAATTAAGAGTTTCAAAATACCAAAAAATTTTAAATCCATTTCATTTGATGAAAGATGATATGAAATTTAAGAAAAGATGATTTTCATGAATTTGGTATTTTCTTAAACCGACGTATACAGATCCCACAATTCATCAATCCCCGAACCATCCTATTAATCAGAGAATAGCTGCATATTACAGTATGCTCAATAGATTGGTTAACTTAGCTAGGAATCTCGATACCTTTATTATAGAATTGAATATGATAAGGCAAATTGCATTCAATATCATCTAATCAAAATAGACAAAAATTCAAGCAAAAAACAAAATAAAATAGCATTGAATTTAGTTTGCCCTGTCACAAAAGATTTAACTAAAAGATACATTTCCATTCTTTACGTGAATAGAATATCAGATAATATTTCCAAGTATTTTAAAATAAAATTTTACTCCAATATAGCATTGAGAACGGCTAATAATGCAGGATTTCAAATAAAAAATAACAAAGTTCAAACAAATAAAGATAACGAATCTTGAGTCTATGAATTGGCTTCTACTGATTCATTATATTGGTATTATATATAGGTCAAATAAGGAGATCCTTCAGAAAATGAATTCACGAAGACTAGCGGAGTTACACTTTAGGCATCTTGCATTCAACATAGCCCAGTGATTCGAAAGAATTGGGACAGAATTGAACAATAACAATGAAATTTGCCATAATGAAATTAAAAGTACCAGGCTCATACTTTTAGAAGCAGTAGAACTTGATAGGTGCAGTGAACTTAAAATTTATCTCTATATCGGTATTTCAGTAAATTGATGGTTTGTATCCCTTTTTGCATATGTTTCTCTTATCTTCATTTCCTAAAATTGTTAATAAGTTGCATTTTTTTCAAACATCGGCGTAACGTTTTGGGGGGCGAAGGATATTTTAAGTGACAACTCTATTACTTTTTCTCCTTTCTTGATTCTACAAGTTGTACATCAAATTCATAAACTCTGATAATTTTTCTTGACAAAAAGTGCTCTTGTGGGATATCGCCCAGTTGCACCTGTTTCCAGAAAAATTGATTTGAAAATTTCTCCCCGATCACTACTCAATGCTCGTTATTTAAAGAATCATAATAAAAAAAAAATTAAATGATTTCGTATTAATTGTTTTATAAGGTGAAGTTTTTATAGAATAATTGAAATCAAGTACAAGAAATTGATATTTCACTTACTTTATTATGATTCTTTAGATATCGAGCATTGAGTAGTGAATGGAGAGAAAATTTCAAATCAATTTGACTGAAAACTGGTGCAACTGGGCGATATCGCACAAGAGCACCTTAAAAAAAAGAGTTTATTAATTTGATGTATAACGCTTATGTTGTTATGTCAATGACGAATGCGTCTAAGCTCTAATTACAATCTCTTGAAATGTCCTTATCTGGATTGAGATATGATTCATGCGGAGAAATGCTGAATTGCAATAAAATACAGGTCTTATAGAGTATTGAAAAAGATCCATTTAATTGATAAGGGTTAAGAATATGTAATTCCTCCCCTTCTTGGAGAAAGGTATCACTTGAAGGTGTAGCTTTAGAGAAAACATTTTTCCTAAAATGTCTGAAAGCAAAAGCAATTATAATTATTACCAAAATGAGCATTACGATAAATAATACAGAAATTGTGGAAGATCGAACATTCCATTGTTTTGTCTTCTAACACTATATCAAGAACGTCTTCTTTCTTGATTTCTTCATCATTGGATTCACTTTGGATTACATAGTTCGGTTTGGGTAAAATGATATAATTTTCTTCATTTATAGTAATGATAGGAAAAATTTCCTTTTGTAAGTTACGTATAATACATTTGGGAAGTGCCATTGAGGGAGTAAAATAGTTCTTGATTTGTTGTGGGCATTTCTCTTGAACTTTCACATTTTCCATGGATAAAATACTTCCATCTAGTAATTTAATATCTGAATGGGTAACGGTTTTTATTCTGGGGCAATTTTCTGTGTGATTTTTCAACACATTATTCAAACATTCTGAAGGTTAGATTCATGTAAAAGATATAATCTTGCAAAGCTGATTTCTGTTTGGATTTCATTAATCGTATTTTTAATAGCTTTAAGTTCAAACGTCATGAGATGCATTAGTTGGACATCACGTAATTGTGGAACAATTTGTAATAATTTCAAATTTTCATTCAGTTTTTGAAAGTTAGTAATGTATTTATTTTTAAGGTCATTAACGACAGTAGCTATCTGCTTCTGATTCCTTATGAGTACTTTCTTATTTTTTTCTATACTATTAAAATAATTTCTATACAATTCCTCATCATCAGAATCTAAGGTTCCGAATAATATTTTTGAAATCTTACCACCGAGATTAACTAGTCCTCTTTCAGTTCTAATATTTTCATTAAGAATTTCTTCAAGGGCTTTAAAATTGATTTCATTAGAATGTTGTAAATATCTATGATTTTCTGTTTGAGCGAAACCTAATTGTTGCTTTTCAAGGTCTTCAATTTCTTTCTGATATTTGAAAATTATTTCTTCTACCTTATTCAGATCAATGTGATAGATCAATTGTAAATTTCTTTTTGTGATATAGGCTTTTCCTAATAGGACGGGTAGTATATTATTTCCTAATGGTATTATTTCCAGCGTGAATATTATGACAATTTAATTTCAACAAAGTTAGGAGCATTATGACAGGTGTCGTTTTGAATCTAAAACAAAATCGTGGACTGGTTTTTGCCATGTTTTAGTATTTTCTTGTGATGAATATGCTAATTTATATTATCTTGAATACGATGCGAATCAATTTCGCGAGCATCTATTCTTTTATACACAGGATCAACTTTACGCGTTCTAGGATTTTTAACGTAGGCGGAATTTTGATTCAACGGGGATTATCTTTGGCACCACTTTTTTCATTTGTTTTCTCTAGTCCATTATTTTCTGCCTAGTTTGTTCAGTTCGTTTCGATAATATTTAAATAAGGTTATTCTGATTTTCACAAATTTTTATTGTTATGTTTACAACAATCGTTTCGCTATCACAGTAGCATCATCCAGCAAGATTACATTTTGAATATGTTATTCAAAATGTAATCTTGCGAATCTAGCGGAACGATTGTTGTAAACATAACAATAATAATTTGTGAAAATCAGAATAACCTTATTTAAATATTATTTAATATGGATTTTCACCAAGTAAGGACTGATTCGATTCAATAAATTCGTTTGGAAATATCATTCAAATTTTCTAGGTAATTTGCAACGTAGTCGTTTGTTCAATAGGCAAGGAATAATTCAAATCGCCTTTCATATTTTGCATTGGAGTCATATCTAAACTCTAATGGTTAGAATTATTAAAGCTAAGTAAAGCTTGAGAAAGTTTATTCTGAAAAGTGGAAAATCGATTTTCGAGTGTTCTCAATTGCTCGATTAATGTTGAATGAAATCTTTCTACAAGTGCATTGGAATTAGGGTTATTATTTGTAATATTATGAATCTCGATTTTATGGATTTTACATAAATCTTTAACAACATTATTTTTAAATTCTATTCCATTGTCGCACCTTATTTTGTTTGGTACTGCGTAATGACTGAAGAATAATATTAATTTATCAACGATTTATATTCCGATTTTCTGGAGTAATGGGTAACATTGTCCTATTCTTGAAAATAAATCAGTTAAACTCAACAGTACCAAATCTTATGATATCACAATAAGTATGGGTAAACGGTTTGGAACCGATAGGGTTAGGTTTAAATAGCAATTGAATAGGAGTTCATTCATATTTGTTTTTCTGGCATATTTCACATGAATTTATATAATTTTGAACGTCTTTGTTCATATTTGGCCAATAATATTTCCGTTTTAAACTAGCTAGATTTTCTCAAAAACCACGATGTATCGTTTTGGTTTCGTGATATTGTTGGATTCTGAGTTGCCGTTCTTCTGCGTCTTCAACATCTTTTAAGCACGTTTGTCAAATTTTTAAATCAAAAGTTTCATAGTCAAATTTATTTTGTAAAGTTGCAATAACAGGTTTCTGTAATTCAGGAGATTTAAAATATAGTATAGGAACTTTTAGGACGAATGTATTCCTTAAAAAGTTTAAATAAATCTGTTTCAATTGAATTTAAAGAAACAATAAATCTGAGTTTTTCTCCAAATAATTTCAGTTACTTTGTAACTTGATGCTTTTTTAATGATTATTTGTAACGGTGCTGAGTTAAGACTTCTCAGTATATGGAAGTTCTAAAATAGGTTTTTTTATATTACTATGAACACTAAAACTTTCCGTTTCTAAATCAATTAAATTCTCAGATTCTGAGTCATTATTTTCGTTTTCATCATTGTTTTGATTTACGCTATTTAAAAGATTTAAACATTCATCAAGTTCATCTTCTGTGACTTGGTTTAATACTGAGATTAAATCGTCTTCAATTTCGTTTATTTCAGCATCTTGATCAGGAATAAAATATATCACGATTTCTATAGGAGAATTCATAAAAATGTATTTTATCATATCAAATACTTTTGACCAATTTAATCTATCTAAACCACAAGCAATCCGTGGTAACGCTACATATTTCTCCTCATTTTGGATACATGGTTTTTTAAGATTAACGAGTGATCAGAAAACTTCCTCGTATATCGGTTTTTCATAGTAAAAATCTTTTGTGATTAGATAGTAAATATTTTGATTTTTCGTTTTCAAAATAGCTACATCGCCTTTCAATTTATTTTGCGACATTGATTCATTTACGTGATTGAATTTTTGTTTCAAATCTAACGCAATGCCCTTATTCATATGAAAATCTTTAGACACGCAATGTGCTAACGCGTACTTTTTAGGGGCTTCAAATAAATCACCAATTTTTTCATTAATATATGGGGGAGTTTCAAGATTGTGAGGAACTTTTAAGAAATTTTCATATTAATATTCTCTAATTCAATGAAGAGTAATTGATTTTTAATATCTAGCATTTGATTCCAGTCCATGAATCTTCTAGGGCTAGCTGTTGAAAATTTTCAGTAATATTTTTTCTATCATTCGTGAAACGTTATCTTTCGTTCATTTCGGGTTTAATATTATTTTGAAAATTAATTCAATACGTTTTAATTCTTCTACTAAGAAGTAGGGCTTCGATTTCCTTTGGGGGTTGTTCTGATATTGGGTCGAATAATTTTGTCGTTTTTGAAGATAGTTATGTGTTCGCACTGACATTTTTTCTAGGGGGGTAGTAATCCTCTGATTAGGATTTGGTTCGAAGACATTTACATTGGGGTTTCTAGATGTACTCGAATATTGAGAGTTCATCTTACGATTAAGAAATTGAATTGGTCGCGGAGGAAATCTGGGTTTATTCTCGGGATAATTATTATTAGGATAATTATTATTATGGTAATTATTATAAGAATATCGATTGAACTTATTCTAATTTTACCGTAAATTATCAGTATGATTAGTACAATTATTTCTCGAATTATTTTTAATTGTTACATTTTCACGGCTTTTATCGAGTAATTCGTAATGGGATAAATTGCAAATATAATATTTTACAGCGTTTACAGTATTATCAAATTCAAAAGCATTATTAGTAATTAAATAAGTACGAAGTTCCATTGGTGAATTAGATATTAATACTGCTTTACACATTTTCAGGACGTTTGATTTATAAATGAGTTTTTCAGGATCAGGCATAAGATCAGCATCATGAAAATATGAATAAGAACAATATTCTAATTTCCGCTAATTAGAATATTGTTTTTATTCATATTTTCAAGATGAATTTCCATCAAGTAAAGATCGAAATAATCATAGATCAGCATCAATTCTATAATTAATACGGATTTTAAAAGCAATAATTCTATCACTAAAAACTAGCATATCATCATTGGGCTTTTTCGATAAAATCTGAAATTGACGTATCAAGACATCTGAGTTTAGTTGATCGCCAAATTTAGTATGAAGAAATCTTTTGAGAATATCCCAATTATTGGGGATATCAGAAGTAGATACTGCTGCGAGAGCTCTATCAATGAGCTTGGATTTCACAACTGCGAAGCAATAGTCTTTCACTATTTGCTGTTCATTTGCAAACATGAATAAAAATTGTTCTGCACGACGCACGAACGAACGCAGTTCATTCTCGATTCCAGAGAATTCATGTAAAAGCATGCCAAATTTTTCAGGCAAAGTTAAATCTATTCTTTCCTGTGCCATTTTTCTAATTTTATTTTTCTCTATGAACAGAAAAATGTTTCACTGAAGTAATGTGAAATAGGTTGTATTTAATAATATCGTGAAATAAATTTTAATCGGTTTTTTTTAATAAGAAACCTAGAAAAAACTTTAGTAGTCGTTTTTTTATAGAAACCTAGGAAAAACTGTTATACAAGTTTTACATGCAAAACTTGGGAAAAGGTTGACTAATTTTGGGCCAGATTAGGGAAACTGAGAAAAGAATGAAATAGAGTGGAAATTGCTCACCAATGTTGTATTCCAGAATGAAGTTGTCACGGGCCGCTACTCGGGTGATCAGGGCTTCTGGATGGTTTTCTTTGTTGTTGTCCTGGTTGTGCTGAACAGTTGAAACTGACGGCCTGGGAAGATTTGCTGCTGTGTTGACCAGTGGAACCTCTTTGGGGCAGGACACAATGATGCATTAATTTTTCTAACAAGACCGGCACAATTCCATCCTCGTCGTCAATTATGTATTTTGCACAGAATACCTTGTTTAAAAAAAAAATATTTGAATACAATGATAAATGCGTCTCAGTTCTAATTACAATCTCTTGAAGGATAAACAGTTACAATGGTATTCAGAAGTGTCTTTATCTAAATTAAGATATTATTAATGGGGAGAAATGCTGAATTACAATAAAATACATGCTAATATACAGGTCTTATAGAGTATTGGAAAAGATCCATTTAATTAATAAGGGTTAAGATTATGTACTTATATATATAATTTCTCAAGAGCTTGGAACTAAGTAGATTGAACGACAATTAAAAGAAGGATCCTATGTATGTCAAATATTTCTAAACTTTTGATTTGTTTCTTCTTCAGCGCACCAGAATATAAACATAATATACATCAATACCAGATCTTATC
Organism: Megalocaria dilatata; assembly: GCA_034642435.1. Taxonomy (NCBI): domain Eukaryota; kingdom Metazoa; phylum Arthropoda; class Insecta; order Coleoptera; family Coccinellidae; genus Megalocaria; species Megalocaria dilatata. Next base: position 76,955,960 of record CM067855.1, on the reverse strand, counting down.
AAAATTGTCAACATAGTATTTACACAAATGATCGGTAAGTGACTACCGATTACAAAATTTCTGCACTTAAGACAATATTTCATGAAAGCTGTTAATATAAGTTTCAGGCATAATAATATCTGGCATTGATATATATATATATATATATATATATATATATAATGTTTATATTCTAGTATCACTGAGGAAGAAACGAATAAAAAGTTTCGAAATATTTGACATACATAGGAGATCCTTCTTTTAATTGCCGTTCAATCTACTTAGTCCCAAGCTCTTAAGAAATTATATAATCTATTGCGATCTTCCCATTGTCCTCTTTGTAAGTTTCGAACGCTCACTGCCTTTCGCATTTCCTCCATCCAGTTATTTCTTGGTCTTCCTCTTCGTCTTCTTATATTTGGTATCCATTCAATCGTTTGTTTCGGCAGTCGTTTTTGTCACATTCATTGAACATGTCCATACCTGACCAGTTGTTTTCTCTCTATATCATCCTTGATAGTACCTTCTGCTCTCATTTGATGACGAATTGCCTGGTTTTTATTATTATGGTTTATTATTGTTAGCTTATTATTATTTCCAACTTCAACGTGTGTCTTGGATGTGAAGAGAGTTGGGACTCATATTTGAAATTTATTCTCATTTTCATTAGTACTATCTACTCTGTTGTTTATTTCACCTTCACTGGGTCACCTTCTGTATTAACAATGTATATACTCTCGATATAGTGATCTAATTAGTGCACGCTCAGTTTACTATTCTGATTGGTTCACTGAATTGAAGGTCGAATGAAACAAAAATGATTTCTAGAATGAATAACAGTTTATTTTACTTGATATGATACATAAGAGTTTTTAGCACTTAAAATTAACGTTTTAAAGTTTTTCCTCAAAAATGAGATGATTTTCGTTTGTTTCTGCAATTTCTCTACATCCACCTGATCCATCGTAAGTCTCAAATTATGTAAGACTAGTAGTATGGAGTAGTCAATACGATTTTCATTTTCCTCCGTCCACTGTGTCATCACCTCATTTAATGATTTCATTGCATTAGATGTCGTAATGGCTTGTAGATCATTCCCTGAACCTTTATCTGGTACCTCATTATCCTCATGACTTTCAATGAAAATTTCAGCTTCCTCCACATCTTGAACGTAATTTCTGTTCCACTGATCAATATCAGCCATTTCAACATCAGGATTAACATAACGCAGCCATTTTTTTTATTTCTGTCGTCATATGGTTCATTTCCATATTACACCATTCCAACTTAAATACAGATAAGGGAATTTCATCCTCATCGTTGGAGTCTGATGACGATAGTATTTTACTCCAACATTTTCTGATAACATCCGGTTTCAAAGAATTCCATGCCAAAATTAAATTAATAATTACTTATTTTAAAGAGAGATATTTTAATGCCATTCCAATACATTCTACGTTGTCAATTAGGATACGTGACAACAAACTCTTACAGTAGAATCGTCTTATCAGCCCTATCAGATTCTGGTCCATGGCCCAGAGCTGTTATATTAGGTCGCATGTACATAACAAAAATTAAACCATCACCATTTCTTAGTTCCTCCACTGGTAGATGACTTGGCGCATTATCCAGCAAAAGAATTGCTTTAACAGAAAATTTTTTGTCAGTCAAGAATTCTTGAACCTAGAACAATGAATCCAGCTTAATACCCTTAAATTTCAAACAAATGGTGGCAACTCACTTCTGGAATAAACATCCTAAAGAATCATTCCTTGAATGTGAATCTCGTCACCCAAGCTATTTTAGAATTCCTGTAATGTAAATCAGTAAATGATCCAGGATTTCTTGCCTTTCCAATAACTAGTGGCTTCAGCTTATGATTTCCGGCTGCATTTATACAGGCTAGGAAGGCAACCTTTTGCTTTTCTGTTTTTCTCTCTAGAGCTGTCTATCGAATTCCAAATCGATTCTTTTACCTTTGCAACCATCCGCTGCTCCCATAGAGAGATGAAGTCTCTTTGTATTCTTCATGCAATTTTTCTGTTTTTTCTGCAATAATGAAACCTGTGACTAGAATATATTTTTCTCTCTTCTTTAAAACCACCGGTATAAAGCTTTTTCCGTTCTAGGGCATTCAGATGATCTCAGAGTTTTAATTTTTACTAGTCCCACGTAAGTATTGCTGATCTTCAAAATATCCACTCTCCTATTTCCAATTGCACAAATGGTAGACTTAGCCACGCCATATTGTTTTGCTAAAGCCGTCACTCCAACACCTTATGTTCAATTATTTCATCTTTTTGACTCAGCTTTAAATGAATCCTGGCCATACTTAAGCTTAATCGAAAACAGGATAACAATTTGGTACCACTTCACAAAGGAATATGACCAAAAATAAACTAAATAAAACGTTTAACAATCGTTTTCTTGTCATTCTTCAGGTTCACTATTTAGAGGTTTCAGTTGTTCATTGTGAAGAGTACCAATGCGAATGTTTATTCGTTCCCTATTTGAAATAGTTCAATATAAGCATTCTTCACTATTTGAAGTAGTTCAATATAAGCATTGTTCACAATTTCAAGAGTCTACTGTAACTATTATATCTCTGATTGACGCAACTTCAGACTTTGCGAAATCACCCATGGTGAAAAAAAAATTATTTTGGAAGACCTTCTGAAATACCTACTTATCAACCTGCTCACGTTAAAAATAATTTTATTTCGCATAAACATTCTGATGAAAGATTTCCTTTTGAACTTGTTCTTCGAAAAATATTTTTCTTCAGCTTCAACTCTCAGAAAGAGCGAATCAATTCTATTTAGAATTTGTCTATGAATAAAATATTTTTAAGTTCCGTGGAATTTGGTCCACTAGTCTCAGAGAACCGGTGGAAGACGGAGTTTTCATACGATTATTGGAATCTACCTACCATAAAAAACTAAATGTTATTTCTGATTAGGATATTAAAGTATTTCTGATATTATTTTGAATGTACTAATAAAACAAAATATATCACGAAATTACCATCGTGAAGGTGAACTATTCACCTTTGAAGACAAAGGTTCCTGAAAACATTAGATATCTTAATTAAAGCCCTTGAAAGCACGTTTCGAAAACAGTGTTTCCCATTTTGCAGGCAGAAATATGGCTTGTGTTTACCCGTCTTCGTTATGCAATTCCAGGAGAGATAGCGAGTGGTTATTTCATTTTAACTTGAACAATGTACTCCATATAAATAGTTTACAATCACTCAACAGAGTGAAAATTAAAAATTTCTTATGTATTCCCTCAATTTTCTCTTTGACGAACATTCAATTCGAATCGAGCATCTCGAGGGTATATAAATCCAGAGCTGGATGTGTCTATTCTCGAGCATACCTCATTTAAAATAAAACTAACTTCTTATCAATACAATTATGAGTCAGTAAATTGTGTTTCTTTTTCAGAAAACATATATGCGTCATTTTGTAAGTGATTTCTATTATTATTTAAATATTTTAATATTCACAGATATATTCTATTAACCTTCTAGATATTTAATTTCAAAAAATTATACATATATATATATATGTATATAATAATGAATGTTTATTTTATATGTCGTTTTATATAAGTAGTACTTATATGACATTAATTTAATTCCTGAAGTTATAATTATAACATAAATAGAGGTTAATTCCTGATAGAAGGTATATAAAATTATTTAAATATTTTAATATTAGCCTTATACATATTTAATTCCAAAAAATTTTATTTAATGATTATAACTTCTGAAAATAAATTAAAATGATGTCATATAGGTACCACTCATATCAATTGACATATAAAATAAACATTCATTATAAGACATCCGAATGGTATAACAAAATCCAATAAATAATAATTATTAACCAAAATCCTATAAATTAAATATTTTGAATAGACAAAATTTTGTTTCTGCTGATCAATCTTATGAAAACCAATATCTTTCAAAAATATCTAACATAATCTTAAGAATTTCATCATAAAACTATCTTACTTAGACTATTCAATATTATTGGATGTCTAACTAAGGTACTCTATATAAAAACTCAAGATATGTAAAACATTACTGAAAAACAAGTTTTAAGAAGGACTTTGCTTCGTCAGTATTCAAATAATTATATATTATGAATAAAATAACATAAATAGATGTTAATTCTAGAAGGATAATATTAAAATATTTGAATAATTTTATATACCTTCTATCAAAAATTAACCTCTATTTATGTTATTTTATTCATAATATATAATTATTTGGTTTCCTTAACATTCTTTATACAGATAGTCCTTGTGCTAAAACCGAGGCCGTTAAATTGTCTTTCAATCTTTTAGATCAAGGGTAAACCACAGATATATTTTTATATCTAGTGAACCGTTCTCACTACATTTAAAGATTTTTCAGTTCGGTAGAAGTCTTTCTAAAAAATTGAGGGGTAAGTAAATCTTTGTTGTTGATTGATGTTATATTTATTGAATATGAATTATTTGAATACTGACGAAGCAAAGTCCTTCTTAAAACTTGTTTTTCAGTAATGTTTTACATATCTTGAGTTTTTATATAAAGTACCTTAGTTAGATATCCAATAATATTGAATAGTCTAACTAAGATAGTTTTATGATGAAATTCTTAAGATTATGTTAGATATCGTTGAAAGATATTAGTTTTCATAAGATTGATCAGCAGAAACAAAATTCTGTCTATTCAAAATATTCAATTTATAGGATTTTGGTTAATAATTTTTATTTATTGGATTTTGTTATACCATTCGGATGTCTTATAATGAATGTTTATTTTATATGTCAATTGATATAAGAGGTACTTATATGACATTATTTTAATTTATTTTCAGAAGTTTTAATCATTAAATATAATTTTTTGGAATTAAATATGTAGAAGGCTAATATTAAAATTATTAAATAGTTATAATTATAATATTAAATATAATTTTTTCAAATCAAATATGTAGAAGGCTAACAGAATATATCTGTGAATATTAAAATATTCAAATAATTTTTTATACCTTCTATCAAGTATAAACCTCCATTTATTCTATTTAATTTCCATTACTTTGAGTGGACTCACCACAAAATTGAACAATTCTTTCTCGCGCAAAATATCGACGAAACCTTCAAATACGTTGTATTTAAATCGAAAATAACCCAGTGCATTTCTTTCATCCTGAAATATGGATGAACTATATTCATCGAATATTTCAAAAGTCAATGATATCCATGGAAACTCATGTTTAACATTTGAATTGGTAATATGGCAGGAAATCAAAAGGAATGTTTGGAATTCGCTGGTCAGCCTTCTCGCTGAATGTAGTTTCAGTACCGAATTTTCCACAACTTCTATTCTTTTTTACCTTATGATGATAACCAATGTAGTTCGTGTAGAGAACACAAACACCTGTTTGCACATATTATTTACTACATATTTATTTATTGTTTGCGTACATCATCATGTTTCTATTACACCCACTGAACGGTGTTGAAAATGAAAACAGCGGGAATGCTTCAAATAAGGTGAATTAAATATTGTTCTGTTTTTATAAAATTAGCAATTATTGCTATACACAGTTGTTCCTTTCCACGATTAGTTTCCTCGAGGGCGCATAGCTTCATCTTTACTATTAATCCATGTTTTTTATAGTCAATGAAATAGATCACAATTCATTGCCTTTTGGTGTTGTATTTGAGCACTAAATCAAAGCGGACTATATATTCGTTGAATGTAAGTGGCTTTTACTTGATATAAATCCATATTAAATGAAATGAGAAACAATAATTGTTGATTTACACTTTTATTGAGTACCTGAGATTCTATATGATTTGAAGAAGTTACAATGTAAAACGAAACGAGTTATCAGTTACTCAATGAAAGTGTAAATCAACAATTATTGTTTTTCATTTCATTCAATTATATATTCACTGTTTATTTAAATACTTTGAAAACTATCGAAGAATCAATAGAACGTAAACCCACTTTCATGAAAACAACAATGAATATTTTCTAAAATAATAAACTTTATTCTGATTTCATAAAATTTTCATTGTTATTTAATACAACAATTGTTTCGCTATTATAGTAGCATCTTCAGGTAGGTGGTATCTTACATTTTAAAGAACTAAATTTGTTTTCGAAATCGGTTTATATTTATATCAGAGTAGGTACCTCTTCTCCTTCATTGTGCCGTCTCCTATTCGGAGGTTGGCGACTAGTAGGTACAAAATTTTTTATTGAGCACTAAAACCAAAAAAAGTCTCTGTAAATTCCAACTTTTCTGAATATGTTTCACAGGTGTGAGGAATTATGTCAAATTGTTAGTTAGGTATTTTTCCAATTTTGTTGTATTTATTTATCTCTAGGGATTCAGGTTCAAGGCATAATTTTTACCTTCTATATGTAAAATTTTAAAATTATGGTTGAAAATAAGTCCTGTTTCTAACAAGTAGTTCGAATATGTGGAATTACCTTTGTTATGCACAAAACTTTTCAACTCTTCACAAATTATATGTCGGAAAGTTCTTCCGGTCTTTCCTATGTAAACTTTTGGGCAAACACCCGAATTTAAATTATAAATCCCCGAATTATCATTTTTATATGTAATGTCTTTATTATTTTTAATGAATTGACTTACGTTTGAATAAGTTTTGAATGAAGTTCTCAAATCATATTGATTTTTGAGGTAAGTGGCATTTTTTTCAGAAATATCTTAGTATATTATAAGGAAACGAATTTGAAATTTCTTCGGTACTGGCATATACCTTATTTAAATCTATTTCATTAGTTTTATTCAGCAACAATTTATCTATCAACGTAGGATCAAATCATTATTAATAACAGGTTATCCATTTCGTGGTCCGGAGTTCACAGCCCTATTTCAATGTCATATGTCGAACAAAACTGTGATCCAAAGCTTTGCATGTTTAGTCAAAAGTTAGCCATTTAATAACGTGGATCATTTATTCAGTGCAGAACGTGTGAAAATTGTGAAAACCTACTAAAAAACAATGATTCTGTAATGAGTACGTTCGAGTATTACGGGCAGATTATGGTCGACATAATAATCCATCAAAGCGTACAATTGGTAACATAGTGAAAAAATTCGGAGACGCTGAATCTGTTGCTGATATCTTAAGGCCCATACATCATCAAAATGCACGCTCGACCGAAAATATTTCTACTGTGAGTGAAAGTGTTGAAGAACATCCATCAATTTATCAATTCGTCGGCGCGCACAACATTTGTGCCTCTCTTACGGCAAGCTATGGCATTTTTTGCATCTCCATTCTTATGAGATTCAGTTTACCTAAGAACTAAAGCCAACTGAGCATAGAATGCATAAATCGTATGCCGATTGGGTGCATGAACAACAACGTTTGGTTGACGATTTTTTGCATCGAATTTTTTCAGCGATGAAGCATAATTTTCATTATTTAAATATTTTAATATTAGTCTACTACATATTTAATTTCAAAAAATTATATTTAATAATAATAACTTCAAGAATTAAATCAAATTAATGTCATGTTAGTACCACTTATATCCAACGACATATAAAATAAATATTCATTATAAAACATCCAAATGATATAACAAAATCCAATTAATAAAAATTGTTAACCAAAATCTTATAAATTGAATATTTTGAGTAGACAAAATTTTGTTTCTGCTGATCACTCTTATGAAAATAAATGTCTTTTAAAAATGTTTAGCATAATCTTAAGATTTTCATCATAAGACTATCTTACTTAGAATATCAATATTATTATAAATGTATATCAAACCAGTTACTTTCTATAAAATCTCAAGATATGTAAAAACATTACTGAAAAACAAGTTTTAAGAGAGACTTTGCTTCGTCAGTACTCAACTAATTCATATTCAATAAAATATAACATCAATCCACAACAACTATTTACTCACCCTTCAACAAATATTTGTTGTTGATTGATGTTGTATTTTATTGAATATGACTTATTTGAGTACTGACGAAGCAAAGACTCTCTTTAAACTTGTTTTGCAATAATGTTCTTACATATATTGAGATTTTATGGAAATTAACTTAGTTAGATATCCAATAATATTGAATATTCTAAGTAAGACAGTTTTATGATGAAAATCTTGAGATTATGTTAAACATTTTTGAAAGATATTTCTTTTCATAAGATTGATCAGCAGAAACAAAATTTTGTCTACTCAAAATATTTGATTTATAGAATTTTGGTTAACAATTTTTATTTATTGGATTTTGTTATATCATTTGGATGTCTTATAATGAATGTTTATTTTATAGTGGTACTTATATGACATTAATTTATTGTAATTCCTGAAGTTATAATTATTAAACATAATTTTTTGAAATTAAATATGTGGAAGGCTAATATTGAAATATTTAAATAATTTTATATACCTTCTATCAAGGATTAACCTTTATTTATGTTATTATGCATAATATTCACTCGGTAAATATGTAAACAAGCAAAATTGTCGCATCTGGGGCAGTGAAAAGCTGCATGTAACTGCTGAGAGACGATTACATCCCTAAATAGTCACAGTTTGGTGTGCAATTAGGTCTTGTTGTGTGATTGGCCCGTACTTTTTTGAAAATTAAGAAGGTGTCACACAAACCACCAATTCTCATCGCTAAAGCTAAATTATTACTTATTCATTTTGGCCTGAAATTAATGATATGGAGTTGTAAGATATGTGATTCCAGCAAGATGGTCAACCAGCCCCACAACACGACCCGTTTTGGCTTTATCCCAAGAAAAATTTCAAGGGCGCGTAATTTCTCGTTTCAGCGATGTGAATTGGGCACTAGGATCTTATGATTTATCGCCTCTGGATCTTTTTTTGAGAGATCTATTCCGATAATCCTCATACTATTGATGATCTTAAAACCAACATCCGTCAAGTTATTGGGGAGATATTGCCCGAAATCTTCCGGCGAGTCATCGAAAATTAGATAGAGTTCTGTAAAATAGATTATTAATTAGATAGAGTTCTGTAAAAGGTCACGCGGAGGACATTTCAATGATGTTGTATTCCACACATAATGGCAAGGTTCAAGCATTATATTGAAATAGAAATTTAATCGATATACTAAATGAAAGAGTGTTTTATCACGGTTACTTTCGGAAGCACAAACTGGGTAATCCTGTAGCTATTTGCCTGATGATGAATCCAGAAATACAATTTTCTGTATTCATGGGGGTATTGACGAATTTGCGGATTATAAAATTAAATGCTTATAATTTTTGGTTTATAGGATGATTTGATTTATTGTGTATGATAGTATCCGTATTTACTGGTATGTGAAATATTGAAAATTCATGTGAATTATTTATTCTAGTAACTGTTGAATCAAGAAAATTAATAGAGTTCTTATCTTTGTTTTCCATGGTGAATAAAGTTTACATAGGACAGACTGGTAGAATTTTCCGAAATAGAATTTCTGAAATTTGGACAGTTTTTCCAATAACAAACGTAATTTCACATATTCGAATCATTTATTAGAAACAGAACATACTTTCAACCATAGTTTTGAAATTTTACGTATAGAAGGTAAAATGTATGCCTTAAACCTGTAAGAGTCCCTAAAGATAAATAAATGAAAAAAAATTGGAATAGTACGAACTATTAAACTAAAATACCTGTCAAACATATCTAGATAAGCTGCACTTCAGAGACCCTTTTTTGGGTTTTAGTGCTCGAAAAAATTTTTTTATCTACTCCAATATAAATAGCAAACCGATATCGAAAACAAATTTAATTATTCAAAAATAAAATAGAAAAGCTTTTTACTTGATAGAAGAAATATAACAAAATTTGAATATCAAAACAAATTGAAATATGTTTATCTTCTACAATTTTAATTTCCAAAAGAATTTTTTTATTCAAAAAACTTTTAGAATTAAATTAATGTCTGAAACAAGCACCGCTCACATTTAATAGACGTATTTAATCAAAACTCAATATACAATATCAATTGAAATAAATAACCCAACAGATATACGAAAGTAATTAAAATTAATAAATAAATATTCAAAGGAGACAAAATTTTGTTTCTGGTTTTATCTTAAGAAATACTACTTGCCTTATAAAAACATGAACACACTTGAAGGACTTCCCAAAGAATATAATTTATTTGAAATATTTAATATATTTAAATATTCGAACAAATTATTTCAAAAATCTCTAAAAAATGTGCACTATATCTTCAAAAAACAAATATAATTCTAGATAATCCCTTCATCAGCCCTTTTTCAATATTCCAAATATCAAAATCAAAAACATAACCTACATCACTCACGTGTTAAAAGACTTAAGCTTCGAACTACAGATCAACTATATATTCAAGATTGATCTATGTTCTAACAAAATCAAAGAACAAAGTGAGTTATTTTAAGGTTTACTTAAATTCATTGACATTCTATAATGAGATTTATTGAAGCCAAAATATAATTATATATTATATATAAAATAAAATAGAAAGGCTTTTTACTTGATAGAAGAAATATAACAAAATTTGAATATCAAAACAAATTGAAATATGTTTATCTTCTACAATTTTAATTTCCAAAAGAATTTTTTTATTCAAAAAACTTTTAGAATTAAATTAATGTCTAAAACAAGCACCGCTCACATTTAATAGACGTATATAATCAAAACTCAATATACAATGTCAAATGAAATAAATAACCCAACAGATATACGAAAGTAATTAAAATTAATAAATAAATATTCAAAGGAGACAAAATTTTGTTTCTGGTTTTATCTTAAGAAATACTACTTGCCTTATAAAAACATGAACACACTTGAAGGACTTCCCAAAGAATATAATTTATTTGAAATATTTAATATATTTAAATATTCGAACAAATTATTTCAAAAATCTCTAAAAAATGTGCACTATATCTTCAAAAAACAAATATAATTCTAGATAATCCCTTCATCAGCCCTTTTTCAATATTCCAAATATCAAAATCAAAAACATAACCTACATCACTCACGTGTTAAAAGACTTAAGCTTCGAACTACAGATCAACTATATATTCAAGATTGATCTATGTTCTAACAAAATCAAAGAACAAAGTGAGTTATTTTAAGGTTTACTTAAATTCATTGACATTCTATAATGAGATTTATTGAAGCCAAAATATAATTATATATTATATATAAAATAAAATAGAAAGGCTTCTTACTTGATAGAAGAAATATAACAAAATTTGAATATCAAAACAAATTGAAATATGTTTATCTTCTACAATTTTAATTTCCAAAAGAATTTTTTTATTCAAAAAACTTTTAGAATTAAATTAATGTCTGAAACAAGCACCGCTCACATTTAATAGACGTATTTAATCAAAACTCAATATACAATATCAATTGAAATAAATAACCCAACAGATATACGAAAGTAATTAAAATTAATAAATAAATATTCAAAGGAGACAAAATTTTGTTTCTGGTTTTATCTTAAGAAAGACTACTTGCCTTATAAAAACATGAACACACTTGAAGGACTTCCCAAAGAATATAATTTATTTGAAATATTTAATATATTTAAATATTCCAACAAATTATTTCAAAAATCTCTAAAAAATGTGCACTATATCTTCAAAAAACAAATATAATTCTAGATAATCCCTTCATCAGCCCTTTTTCAATATTCCAAATATCAAAATCAAAAACATAACCTACATCACTCACGTGTTAAAAGACTTAAGCTTCGAACTACAGATCAACTATATATTCAAGAATGATCTATGTTCTAACAAAATCAAAGAACAAAGTGAGTTATTTTAAGGTTTACTTAAATTCATTGACATTCTATAATGAGATTTATTGAAGCCAAAATATAATTATATATTATATATAAAATAAAATAGAAAGGCTTTTTACTTGATAGAAGAAATATAACAAAATTTGAATATCAAAACAAATTGAAATATGTTTATCTTCTACAATTTTAATTTCCAAAAGAATTTTTTTATTCAAAAAACTTTTAGAATTAAATTAATGTCTAAAACAAGCACCGCTCACATTTAATAGACGTATATAATCAAAACTCAATATACAATGTCAAATGAAATAAATAACTCAACAGATATACGAAAGTAATTAAAATTAATAAATAAATATTCAAAGGAGACAAAATTTTGTTTCTGGTTTTATCTTAAGAAAGACTACTTGCCTTATAAAAACATGAACACACTTGAAGGACTTCCCAAAGAATATAATTTATTTGAAATATTTAATATATTTAAATATTCCAACAAATTATTTCAAAAATCTCTAAAAAATGTGCACTATATCTTCAAAAAACAAATATAATTCTAGATAATCCCTTCATCAGCCCTTTTTCAATATTCCAAATATCAAAATCAAAAACATAACCTACATCACTCACGTGTTAAAAGACTTAAGCTTCGAACTACAGATCAACTATATATTCAAGATTGATCTATGTTCTAACAAAATCAAAGAACAAAGTGAGTTATTTTAAGGTTTACTTAAATTCATTGACATTCTATAATGAGATTTATTGAAGCCAAAATATAATTATATATTATATATAAAATAAAATAGAAAGGCTTTTTACTTGATAGAAAAAATATAACAAAATTTGAATATCAAAATAAATTGAAATATATTTATCTTCTACAATTTTAATTTCCAAAAGAATTTTTTTATTCAAAAAACTTTTAGAATTAAATTAATGTCTAAAACAAGCACCGCTCACATTTAATAGACGTATATAATCAAAACTCAATATACAATGTCAAATGAAATAAATAACCCAACAGATATACGAAAGTAATTAAAATTAATAAATAAATATTCAAAGGAGACAAAATTTTGTTTCTGGTTTTATCTTAAGAAATACAACTTGCCTCATAAAAACATGAACACACTTGAAGGACTTCCCAAAGAATATAATTTATTTGAAATATTCAATATATTTAAATATTCGAACAAATTATTTCAAAAATCTCTAAAAAATGTGCACTATATCTTCACAAAACAAATATAATTCGAGATAATCCCTTCATCAGCCCTTTTTCAATATTCCAAATATCAAAATCAAAAACATAACCTACAACACTCACGTGTTAAAAGACTTAAGCTTCGAACTACAGATCAACTATATATTCAAGATTGATCTATGTTCTAACAAAATCAAAGAACAAAGTGAGTTATTTTAAGGTTTACTTAAATTCATTGACATTCTATAATGAGATTTATTGAAGCCAAAATATAATTATATATTATATATAAAATAAAATAGAAAGGCTTTTTACTTGATAGAAGAAATATAACAAAATTTGAATATCAAAACAAATTGAAATATGTTTATCTTCTACAATTTTAATTTCCAAAAGAATTTTTTTATTCAAAAAACTTTTAGAATTAAATTAATGTCTAAAACAAGCACCGCTCACATTTAATAGACGTATATAATCAAAACTCAATATACAATGTCAAATGAAATAAATAACCCAACATATTCAAAGGAGACAAAATTTTGTTTCTGAATTTATCTTAAGAAATACTACTTGCCTTATAAAAACATGAACACACTTGAAGGACTTCCCAAAGAATATTATTTATTTGAAATATTTAATATATTTAAATATTCGAACAAATTATTTCAAAAATCTCTAAAAAATGTGCACTATATCTTCAAAAAACAAATATAATTATAGATAATCCCTTCATCAGCCCTTTTTCAATATTCCAATAGATAAAACAGATAAAACCAGAAACAAAATTTTGTCTCCTTTGAATATTTATTTATTAATTTTAATTACTTTCGTATATCTGTTGGGTTATTTATTTCATTTGACATTGTATATTGAGTTTTGATTATATACGTCTATTAAATGTGAGCGGTGCTTGTTTTAGACATTAATTTAATTCTAAAAGTTTTTTGAATAAAAAAATTCTTTTGGAAATTAAAATTGTAGAAGATAAACATATTTCAATTTGTTTTGATATTCAAATTTTGTTATATTTCTTCTATCAAGTAAAAAGCCTTTCTATTTTATTTTATATATAATATATAATTATATTTTGGCTTCAATAAATCTCATTATAGAATGTCAATGAATTTAAGTAAACCTTAAAATAACTCACTTTGTTCTTTGATTTTGTTAGAACATAGATCAATCTTGAATATATAGTTGATCTGTAGTTCGAAGCTTAAGTCTTTTAACACGTGAGTGATGTAGGTTATGTTTTTGATTTTGATATTTGGAATATTGAAAAAGGGCTGATGAAGGGATTATCTAGAATTATATTTGTTTTTTGAAGATATAGTGCACATTTTTTAGAGATTTTTGAAATAATTTGTTCGAATATTTAAATATATTAAATATTTCAAATAAATTATATTCTTTGGGAAGTCCTTCAAGTGTGTTCATGTTTTTATAAGGCAAGTAGTATTTCTTAAGATAAAACCAGAAACAAAATTTTGTCTCCTTTGAATATTTATTTATTAATTTTAATTACTTTCGTATATCTGTTGGGTTATTTATTTCATTTGACATTGTATATTGAGTTTTGATTATATACGTCTATTAAATGTGAGCGGTGCTTGTTTTAGACATTAATTTAATTCTAAAAGTTTTTTGAATAAAAAAATTCTTTTGGAAATTAAAATTGTAGAAGATAAACATATTTCAATTTGTTTTGATATTCAAATTTTGTTATATTTCTTCTATCAAGTAAGAAGCCTTTCTATTTTATTTTATATATAATATATAATTATATTTTGGCTTCAATAAATCTCATTATAGAATGTCAATGAATTTAAGTAAACCTTAAAATAACTCACTTTGTTCTTTGATTTTGTTAGAACATAGATCAATCTTGAATATATAGTTGATCTGTAGTTCGAAGCTTAAGTCTTTTAACACGTGAGTGATGTAGGTTATGTTTTTGATTTTGATATTTGGAATATTGAAAAAGGACTGATGAAGGGATTATCTAGAATTATATTTGTTTTTTGAAGATATAGTGCACATTTTTTAGAGATTTTTGAAATAATTTGTTCGAATATTTAAATATATTAAATATTTCAAATAAATTATATTCTTTGGGAAGTCCTTCAAGTGTGTTCATGTTTTTATAAGGCAAGTAGTATTTCTTAAGATAAAACCAGAAACAAAATTTTGTCTCCTTTGAATATTTATTTATTAATTTTAATTACTTTCGTATATCTGTTGGGTTATTTATTTCATTTGACATTGTATATTGAGTTTTGAATATATACGTCTATTAAATGTGAGCGGTGCTTGTTTTAGACATTAATTTAATTCTAAAAGTTTTTTGAATAAAAAAATTCTTTTGGAAATTAAAATTGTAGAAGATAAACATATTTCAATTTGTTTTGATATTCAAATTTTGTTATATTTCTTCTATCAAGTAAAAAGCCTTTCTATTTTATTTTATATATAATATATAATTATATTTTGGCTTCAATAAATCTCATTATAGAATGTCAATGAATTTAAGTAAACCTTAAAATAACTCACTTTGTTCTTTGATTTTGTTAGAACATAGATCAATCTTGAATATATAGTTGATCTGTAGTTCGAAGCTTAAGTCTTTTAACACGTGAGTGATGTAGGTTATGTTTTTGATTTTGATATTTGGAATATTGAAAAAGGGCTGATGAAGGGATTATCTAGAATTATATTTGTTTTTTGAAGATATAGTGCACATTTTTTAGAGATTTTTGAAATAATTTGTTCGAATATTTAAATATATTAAATATTTCAAATAAATTATATTCTTTGGGAAGTCCTTCAAGTGTGTTCATGTTTTTATGAGGCAAGTAGTATTTCTTAAGATAAAACCAGAAACAAAATTTTGTCTCCTTTGAATATTTGTTTATTAATTTTAATTACTTTCGTATATCTGTTGGGTTATTTATTTCATTTGACATTGTATATTGAGTTTTGATTATATACGTCTATTAAATGTGAGCGGTGCTTGTTTTAGACATTAATTCAATTCTAAAAGTTTTTTGAATAAAAAAATTCTTTTGGAAATTAAAATTGTAGAAGATAAACATATTTCAATTTGTTTTGATATTCAAATTTTGTTATATTTCTTCTATCAAGTAAAAAGCCTTTCTATTTTATTTTATATATAATATATAATTATATTTTGGCTTCAATAAATCTCATTATAGAATGTCAATGAATTTAAGTAAACCTTAAAATAACTCACTTTGTTCTTTGATTTTGTTAGAACATAGATCAATCTTGAATATATAGTTGATCTGTAGTTCGAAGCTTAAGTCTTTTAACACGTGAGTGATGTAGGTTATGTTTTTGATTTTGATATTTGGAATATTGAAAAAGGGCTGATGAAGGGATTATCTAGAATTATATTTGTTTTTTGAAGATATAGTGCACATTTTTTAGAGATTTTTGAAATAATTTGTTCGAATATTTAAATATATTAAATATTTCAAATAAATTATATTCTTTGGGAAGTCCTTCAAGTGTGTTCATGTTTTTATAAGGCAAGTAGTTTTTCTTAAGATAAAACCAGAAACAAAATTTTGTCTCCTTTGAATATTTATTTATTAATTTTAATTACTTTCGTATATCTGTTGGGTTATTTATTTCATTTGACATTGTATATTGAGTTTTGATTATATACGTCTATTAAATGTGAGCGGTGCTTGTTTTAGACATCAATTTAATTCTAAAAGTTTTTTGAATAAAAAAATTCTTTTGGAAATTAAAATTGTAGAAGATAAACATATTTCAATTTATTTTGATATTCAAATTTTGTTATATTTTTTCTATCAAGTAAAAAGCCTTTCTATTTCATTTTATATATAATATATAATTATATTTTGGCTTCAATAAATCTCATTATAGAATGTCAATGAATTTAAGTAAACCTTAAAATAACTCACTTCGTTCTTTGATTTTGTTAGAACATAGATCAATCTTGAATATATAGTTGATCTGTAGTTCGAAGCTTAAGTCTTTTAACACGTGAGTGATGTAGGTTATGTTTCTGATTTTGATATTTGGAATATTGAAAAAGGGCAGATGAAGGGATTATCTAGAATTATATTTGTTTTTTGAAGATATAGTGCACATTTTTTAGAGATTTTTGAAATAATTTGTTCGAATATTTAAATATATTAAATATTTCAAATAAATTATATTCTTTGGGAAGTCCTTCAAGTGTGTTCATGTTTTTATAAGGCAAGTAGTATTTCTTAAGATAAAACCAGAAACAAAATTTTGTCTCCTTTGAATATTTATTTATTAATTTTAATTACTTTCGTATATCTGTTGGGTTATTTATTTCATTTGACATTTTATATTGAGTTTTGATTATATACGTCTATTAAATGTGAGCGGTGCTTGTTTTAGACATTAATTTAATTCTAAAAGTTTTTTGAATAAAAAAATTCTTTTGGAAATTAAAATTGTAGAAGATAAACATATTTCAATTTGTTTTGATATTCAAATTATTCAAAAATGTAAGATACTATCAACCTGAAGATGCCACTGTGATAACGAAACATTTGTTCTAATAAATATCAATAAATTTTGTGAAAATTAGAATAACCTCATTTAATATTTTCAGCAAGTGCAGACTGATTCAATCAAACATATATTTTCTTGTTTCTCAACCTGAGATTGCAAGCATAAAATTAATTGTTCACAAACTAAATGAAACAATTCAATAACAGCTTTAAAGGTACACAAAGCTAAATGCAAAACGCAATTAGTTGAAACGAATATTTAACCAGTAATTGATGCTGATGAGTAGTCAACCGAAAGTTTGAACAATTAGCCAATTGTATGTTGGAGTCAAAGATCGAATATTTGAACTATTAGCTAACAGAATATTGGAATGTTTTGAACTATAAGCGATCGAAGTTTTGTAACAAATGTAACTACAAGCAAGGATACAACAGTATGCAATGCTATTTAAGTACACTGAACTTGAACCTCCTTTCTTCTGAAAGCGGGAGATCCTCAAGTTTATTCGGTTGGCGATTTCGAGATATTATGACGTGGACGTTGAATAGGCTTTCTTAGGACTATATTTAAGACTAAGGTAAGAGCAAACTTCAGTTAGTAAAAAGTAAAACACACATATATATATAGATTTCTATTTATTATTCTAATTTGTTCACATGACGCGTCTCGTTAACATAGTTAACTTCTTCAGATGCTTACAAACAACTAGTCTGAAATTATCGTAACGTAGGTTTCTTTTGTTTATCGAGGTGCGAATTACAAAAATTGATTTTTTCTTCTATGTTGCTGTTGAGTCTTTTCAGGTGGTTTTTTAACAGTGGATAGTTTATGTCCTTGTGTATTTGTGCATTTGTGTGATACGAAGGTGCTCTCATGGCTTGTCTGATGGCGAAATTTTGAATTCATTGTAGTCTCTTGTAGTTAAGTTCGGATGAAATGAAATAAGAAATTACTTTGTTTTCTATCACTTTTAATTATAACTGATATACAGTGACTCGAGTTTCGTAGTGTTTACTACATTTTCAAACTGAATGAAGAAAGTAGATCTCAACTATTATATGTGCTGATTGTAGGCTTCGGCAGAGCTTCGAAAAGAGGGGTTTTCCAAATTTCCGTCTGTTCGTTAAGTAGGTTTATTATTGGTACGTGCCTCTTATATTTTTCAACTTCTATAGATTCCAGGATATCAAGTTTTTTCCCTTTCGCTTCCACGTGCAAGATAACAAGGTTGTTCAATTCTGGGAACGTGTGATCTGTATTGAAGAAATGTTTCGCAAAATTGGAATTATTCTTTCGGTTCCTAAAAGCAGATTGATGCTCTTTGTACCTTTTATGGAAAGGTCGGCCCGTTTGTCCTATATACACACTATTACACTCTTGACAACTTAATTTATAGACTCCAGAATTATTCAGTCGGTTTTCTTTGTCTTTCGGATTAAAAAAGAGATTAGAAATTTTATGGGAGGGTGTGAAAGCTGTTACTATGTCATTTTTTGACAAAATTTGAGCTATTTTTTGTGGAATTGGTCCAAAATATGTTAGTTTTATGAATTTATTGTTATTATGATCTGATTTGGAGATGGGCTAAATTTGTTTACGAATTAGTTGCTTTTGTTTTTTGTTTATGATGGAATTTATAGTTTTGGTTTCGAACTGATTCCTTTAGATAAAATTACGTTAAAGAGGGAATTGAATACAATCAGACAAATAGTCACAAAAAATCAGTTCGAAACCAAAACTATAAATTTACCCCATCTCCAAATCATAAAACTAACATATTTTGGACCAATTTCACAAAAAATAGTTCAAATTTTGTCAAAAATTGACATAGTAACAGCTTTCACACCCTCCCATCAAATTTCTAATCTCTTTTTATCCAAAAGACACAAAGAGAACCGACTGAATAATTCTGGAGTCTATAAATTAAGTTGTCAAGAGTGTAATAGTGTGTATATAGGACAAACGGGCCGACCTTTCCATAAAAGGTACAAAGAGCATCAATCTGCTTCTAGGAACCGGAAGAATAATTCCAATTTTGCGAACCATTTCTTCAATACAGATCACACGTTCCCAGAATTGAACAACCTTGTTATCTGGCACGTGGAAGCGAAAGGGAAAAAACTTCACATCCTGGAATCCATAGAAATTGAAAAATATTAAGAGGCACGTACCAATAATAAACCTACTTAACGAACAGACGGAACTTTGGAAAACCCCTCTTTTCGAAGCTCTACCGAAGCCTACAATCAGCACATATAATAGTTGAGATCTAATTTGTTCATTCAGGTTGAAAATGTAGTAAACACTACGAAACTCGAGTCACTGTATATCAGTTATAATTAAAAGTGATAGAAAACAAAGTAATTTCTTATTTCATTCCATTAAAATGAACTTTCACAAAGTAACGGACTACTCCATCCAATATTTAAATTCAGATGTTGATTTCCAGCATGCAGTGCCGTAAGTCATGATCGGTCGTATTATTGTATTATAAATTTTGATTTTGTTCCGGTTGTTTAGTTTGCTTTTCCTGTTCAATAGAGAGATGTAATTCCGGATTTTTCTGGCTCCTTTGTCGATGTATTTGATGTGTTCATTGAAGTTGAGCTTTTCGTCTAAAATGACTCCTAAATATTTCGTGTGTTTTTTGCACGGGATTGCTGTGTTGTTCATTTTTATGTGGGTATTTGGCTAGTCTCTAGTTTTTTTTGTGGTAAAAAATTATTGTGTTGCTCTTTTCCGGGTTTGCTTTCATTCGCCATTTCCTCATCAAGTAATCTAGTTTGTAGCAATGGGCTTGAAGGTTTTTTGGATTTTTGATGTAATTCTTGAAGCAATCAGTACTGCGGTGTCGCCTGCAAATGTGGGTAGAATTGTATCCGATGTTTTCGGAATGTCGCTGGTGTAAATTAGGTACTGAATCGGTCCCAGAATTGAACCTTGAGGAACACCTGCTTCGATGATCTCTCCTCTGGATTCGCTGTTGTTGATGTCAACTATGAATTTTCTGTTTTCTAGGTACGATCTGATTATTCTCGTCATCTTGTTCGAAATTTTTGATTCTATCATTTTGTGGATAAGGCCTATATGCCATACCTTATCGAATGCTTTCGATATGTCTAAGAATATTTCTCCAGTTTTTCTGCCGTTTTTTTTCCTGGTTAATGTGATTTACCACTCTCATGAGTTGCTGTGTTGTTAACTTTTTTTGTGTTAAACCAAACTGTTCGCCCAGGATGATATGTTTTCTCCTCGTTTCTACTTTTAATCGGCTATATATCGCCCGTTCAGCAGTTTTGCTGATGGATGATAGCAAGCTTATTGGCCGGTAGTTTTGATGTCCCTTTTTGATTTGCCTGATTTAGGTACCATTATTATTTTAGATTTTGTCCATTTTGTGGGAAAGTGTTCATCTATTATATTTTTGGGTTTTCCAATTCCGATTTCTCGTATGATTTTGAGGGCTCTGTTTGTTATTTGGTCCCTTTCCAGTGCTCTCTTCGGCTTCAGTGTTTTTATTATTGATGATAATTCATTCGTCGTGGTTGTATTCCATTGTATTTCCGTCGTCTTGTTCCAATTTTTCGTCTATGTTGTTTTTAATTTTTTGTTCAAATTCATGATCTTCGGTAGGGTTCGATTTGAATTGTTCTTTGAGTTCGTTTGCGAATAAATATGCCTTTTCTAAATCGGTGACGGCTGTTCCGTCTTCTATGGGAAGTGGTGGGATTTTTGTGTTCGTGCTTCTAAATGCTTTGGCTATTTTCCAGGGGTGTCCAGTTCCTTCATTGATTCTCTCCATGAAGTTGTAAAATTTATCGTTATGAGCATATGTCAGTTTTTGCTGAATTTCATTCGTTAGCCTATTTAGTTCTGTTTTGTCTGTTGGTGCTAGGATTCTATTGTATCTCTTCTTGGCTTTTCTTTTTCTTTTGAGTAGGTCCTGAAGTTTAGGTGTTAGTTGGATCGAATCGTAGTTCTTGACTTCTTCGATTGTTGTTGAGGCTTCTTGGATTTCTTTTTCGAGGATGTTGACTTCTCCCTCAAATTAATTTTTTGTTGTGATGATGTTGATTTTCATCTTCTTCTTAAGAATTTCTCAAAATTTTGTCCAGTTCGTTCTTTTCGTCGGTTTTAGTTCAAATGGTTTTTTTCCAAGTACCAGGTGAACAATGGTGTGATCCGATGAAATATCGTGTTTATTGTAGCACTGGATTTTTCTAGTAAAATTTTTGAGGATGGCAATTTCCAGCAGATCCGGTGTAACATTCTGCATGTAGTGGGCAGGTTCCATTAGTCCGCTGACGGTAAGTTTGCGATTTTCAATGTATTCTTCTGAGCTTCTTCCTTTTTGGTTTGGAATATTGCTGAACCTTAGGGTACTTTTTGAGTTCAAGTCTCCTGCTATGAAAACACTTTCGAAGGTTTTCATCATTTGGTCGAATTCCCTTTCATCGAATTGGTTATTCGGCGGAAGGTATGCTGCGTACACGCTGGTATTTTTTTCATTGATTGTAAGCTGGAAGTCGGTAATTTTCACTTCCCACTAGTTCTGCTAGCTCATCGTGTTTGATGTTTTTCTTAATCAATATTGCTGCTCCTCCTCTTTGTTTCGTCATTCGATCCTTTCTGTATATGTTATAGTTGCAGATATTGAGTTTATTTGACGGTTTCAGATGTGTTTCGTTGATTTGGGCTATATCAATTTTATTCCTGTTAAGGTAGTTTGTCAGTTATAATTCCTTTTCTTTGCGTTTTAGTCCGTTGGCGTTTCAAAATATGATGTGTAGTTTTTTTTTCATCACTTAGTTCAGTTGTAAGAAGATTCTGTTTACTCTGTTGTTGAATTGCTCTGATTCTTTCTTAGATGGTTTCATTTGGATAAAGTTCACCATCATCGTTGCTATGTCTTGTATTATTTCTTCGGTTTTTTTCTTCTTTCTTCTCGTTGTATTTCTCTAATGCTTTTTTGCTCTGTTGCGTCTCGACGCTTTGGTTTCCATCTTTATTTTTGGCCTTTTCGAGCAGTTTTTATTAATTGATGTGTGTTCACTTGCACAGTTGGCACATTTTGCAGGCATCGTCCTCTTTTTGGTGCACTCAAATGTCGGATGGTTTTCCGCACATTTTATGCATTTGAAGTTAGCATTACTGTTTCGTTGGATGTAACCGTAAAGCTGACATCTATGACACTGGATGGTGCTTCATGGCTTCAGTCATTCTATGATGATGTTCAATCCGAAGAGTTTCTTCCCATTATACAGTGGTTTGAATTGTCTTTCTATTTCAATCAGGATTCTTTGGATTGGGCTTCCTCTTCTTCCATTAATCCTTTTCTCGCTTAATGCGGGGTAACCTGCTTTTATCAGTTCTTCGGTAACTTTTCCTTCCGCTATCTCTATGGAGATGTCTTTTATAACTATTTTTATGTTTTTTTTGAATTTGTGATAATGGATGTGAAATTCATCGTTTTATTCCTTCATGACTTTATATATGAGTCTGGTTCCGTCTGTGGCTGAATTCTTATTCCTTTCATGATCGATGTGGCTTTGGTGTAATTTACTTTCTTGAAGTTAAATATCTTGGAAAGTTCCGTCCACTTAGTTTTATCGTGGATGATGATCGGCGTTGTGTTGTTTACTTCTTTGTTGACAATTTGGTCCCTCCTTCCGATTGAAGTACGGTCTTGAGCCTTCTCGCATAACACGGTCATTCCTTGCTCGTAGTCGTTGATCCTGTCTTCTTCTTCATCATTTTCGTAATTATCGTCTACTTCGTTGGAGCTTAGGCATTCATAAGGGTTCATGACACTGACCTGCGCATATTCTCCTGTCTTCTCGTCTTCGCTAGTTTCTTAGGAGTAATATAGTGGTCCTCCTCAATTTTTTCTCTGCTCTCTTCTCATTTTTATTCTAGTCTTCTTTATTCACTCTTGAATAGAAGGTACCTTTCCCTCATTTGAAAGTACTCGGCTAACCTGGTGATCTCTTCTATTGAGTCCATGTCAAATGTGAGGGTTTATTTTAACATCTTGATTTCGATTGGAATGCGTCCGCTCTAGTACACTTTCACTTTTTCCATTTAAAATTAAATAGGCTACGACAAATTAGAAAGTTAAAGTAAAGGCTTAAACTTGTGAGAGTCCGTGAATATAAATAAAACCAAAAAAATTGGAATAGTACGAACAATTAGACTGGAATAACTCACCCCTCTTAAACATATCTAGGTAAGCTGGACTTTAGAGATCCTTTTTTGACTTTTAGTGCTCAAAAAAATGTTTATACCTACTCTGATATAAATAGCAAACTGATTTCGAAAACGAATTCAGTTATTTAAATATTTGAATATTTACAGATGTATTCTGTTGGCCTTCTACATATTTAATTTCAAAAAATTATATTTTTTTTTTTTTTTGAAATGGTTTATTTAATGAAAGATATATACATAATAGACTTACATTAGTGATCCTCTAAACAGTACCCCAAACTGGTATCGAGGATAAAAACATAAACACCATAAAATCTAATTCGGACTAACAGTGCTCGAGTTTATCGATTTATTCCTATTTATATTCTCGAAATCCAGTAATACCGAATCTCAACACCAAAAACAAAATTACAAGAAAACCCCCACAAACTGAATTTCAATTACATCCTATCAACTAATTACATCACATTTTTTAGTACTACCCTAATTCCAAGTATGTATTCATATGATTGGAAAAATCTCTAATAGAATTCACACATTTTATGGAGGCAGGCAATTTATTGAACATTTTGGACGCTTGCGCAATAGGATTATTCAACCCTTTCTGACTTTTCACTTTGGCTAGGTATAAGTGCTGATGTGTTCTTGTTTCATAAGTGTGAACATCATTTCCAAATTTATACTGTGTATTACATTTTTGTAATTTATTTGTGATTTTAAACATAAGTTTACATTGTTCTAATTGTAAAAGTTTCCACAAATCCAATATGTTCAAACTTGAATAAAGCTCTGCAGTATTTGTTAATCTATCATAATTAAATAACACCTTTATGAATTTATTTTGCAACCTTTGCATTTTTTTAAAATCAGTTTTTCCACAGGTTCCCCAAATGGGCAGCAAGTATCTTATATGTGACATGAAAAATGCATTATACACTTGAAATTTGCTCTTCATTGATAAATGAGATCGAATTCTATAAACAGCTGAGACCATAGGTATTATCTTTTTGATCATTGAATCAATGTGACTACTCCAGCTCAAATTTACGTCCAACACTAAATTTAATAATTATAACTTCAGGAATTAAATTAATGTCATATAAGTACCACTTATATTAAACGACATACAAAATCTTCATTATAAGACATCCAAATGATATAACAAAATCCAATAAATATAAATATTTAACAAAAAACCCATAAATTAAATATTTTGAGTAGACAAAACTTTGTCTCTGCTCATCCCTCCTATGTAAACAGATATCTTTCAAAAATGTTCAACATAATTTTAAGAATTTCATCATAAAACTATCTTACTTAGAATATTCAATATTATTGGATATCTAACTAAGTTACTTTCAAGAAAATCTCAAGATATGTAAAAATATCACTAAAAATTAGTTTTAAGAGAGACTTTGCTTCCTCAGTACTCAATCAAATTCAATTATTCAAAATGTAAGATACTACCAACCTGAAGATGCCACTGTGATAACGAAACAATTGTTTTATTAAATAACAATAAAAATTTGTGAAATTCAGAATAACCTCATTCAATATTATTTAATATGGAAGACTGATGCAATAGAACATATATTTTCTTGTTTCTGAACCTGAGATGACAAACATGAAATTAATTAAAACAAATTACTATGTTTTACTACAAAAAAAAATATATATTACACATTTTCTTGTGACTCGAGTTTCGGGAAATGAACTATCGCATCAGCAGACAACTGAAGACCTAACAGTGGTACAGTGGTATTTAAACAAAAGTGATAAATATTTTGAATATTTCAACAGATTCTAAGTAACATCTAATAGTGGTACAGAGGTTTACAATCGGAACGTGATGAGAAACCGGGTTAAAAAAGAAGGGGCCTTCTAACAGATATCGGAATGTCGGCAATCGACAAATAAGATTGTTAAAGAGATGGTACCCATTTAAATATCTCAAATAATTTTTGGGGTTACATAGCACGTACAGTCATTCATTATTTTTACATTATTTTGTTGTATATCTCAAATATTTGGATTTACAAAGCTCCATACAGTCATTCATTATTTTTTACATTATTTTTATTGAGAACGAATTTGAAAATTTCAATAAGCATGTGTAATATATATGTTTTTGGTAGTAAAACATAGTAATTTCCACAATTTGTTTTAATAATGATCAACTACCAAATAGTAACGGCTGAAACAATTCAGTATATGAAATTAATTGTTCACAAACTCAGTGAAACAATTCAGTAACAGCTTTAAAGGTACACAAAGTTAAATGCAAAAAGCAATTAGTTGAAACGAATATTTAACCAGTTATTGATCGAACGTTTGCGAGTAGTCTACCTAAAGTTTGAACAATTAGCCAATCGTATGTTGGAGTTGAAGATCGAATGTTTGAACTAGATATTAGCCAACTGAATGTTGGAATGTTTTGATGTATAAGCGATCGAAGTTTCATACCAAATGTAACGATACAACAGTACGCAATGCACCTCCTTTTTTCTGAAAGCGGGAGATCCTCAAATTTGGTCAGTTGGCGATTTCGAGATATCATGACGTGAACTTTGAATAGGCTTCTTAGAAAAGTGAAAAGGTGAAAAAATTTCAGTGTGATGAAAAAATCTGAAAACATCACTAAGAGAGTTCTGAAAGCTATCAACTATAAACTATATAGCTTTTCTTAGGACTATATTTAGGAGTAAGGTAGAGACAGAGAGAGAGAGAGAGAGAAATAGAGTTTATGCAATAATTTGTACATATTACAGACATTAAAAACTAGTATTTTTTATCCATCATACCTTCCAGATGGATATTATACTTTGATCCATACAAAATTGGATAGAGAGTAAAATTTGCACAATAAACGCATGATGAAAACGAAGGCGAAGTCGAAGTGAGGGAAGCACGGAAAAAAAGAATAGAGAGAAACAAATCAACATAAAAGAATAATTATGATAGGATAAAAATAAATATGGAAAAAAAATGTATATATATATATATGATTTTTTTTAGAGAATGTAGAGATTTAGTTTCCTCTGAGAAATAAATTCTTTGATAGCGATTTTCTAACGCATCAGATTCTTTAGGGTTTTTATTTGTAGAGGAAGTGTGTTGTACAACTCAGGGCTAAAATAACAAATGAATCTTTGTGTATATTAAAAAAATGTATATGAGACAGTAATTTATTTCCACAAAAATGTTTGTACTACTACAACAATTGTTTCACCACGATGTGGCTTCTTTAGGTATTACATTGTACTGTCTGATGGTATTCAGTGTAACCGAGATAAAATACATTTTTAGGTACGTGACCAAATAATAGAAGCACTAGTTATAAAAACTCTAAGTATTTATTGGAGTTTGCTGCTACAAATGCCATTAAGGAAAAATATTCAGTAATGGAGGCCAATCAACATCTGTTTGTTCGTTCAAAAGGATTTTACGGGCTTTATACCTGTTGATTTCAAGAAATTCTAAAAGTGTTAATCTAGAACTTTTGCTTTCAACGTGGATAATTTCATAATTATTGTTGAAATTATGCCTGAATTCTTTAAGATGATTATCATATGTCGAATGTACAGAATTGGATATATTACCCCTTTGGTGTTCTTGGACACGTTTCTTGAATGATCTACCAGTCTGGCCAATGTATACTAAAGGGCAATCTTTGCAAGTCAACTTGTAGATTCCGGATTTATTTTCTTTATTTGTTCGATATTTATTGTTTTTTATGTAGTTACTTAGGCTATTAATTGTCTTAAAAGCCGCGTTTTAATTGAAACAACTTTTGAAATATTTACCAATATTTTCAGATAATCCATTGACATAAGATACAGAAAAATATTTCTGTGTATTGTCCTCTTTTATGATTGGGTACACGAGATTTAATGCCATTTTTTTTGTTTATTGGATACCATTTTGTCTATAAGAAAGGGATTGTAACCGTTGTCTGACGCTATTTGTTTAATAATATTTAATTCTTTCAAAAAGTTTTCTGAACTCAAAGGTACATTCAATAATCTATGAATAAAACTATTATATGCTGACATGTTGGTGGGGTGGTTTGAAGTTTTATGTATTGTGTTGTGTGTATGTGTTGCTTTGTGAGAAATAATAAAATCATATAAGTTATTTAGTCTTGTTATAGTGAGGTCAAGAAAATTAATACTTTGATTCTTTTCTTCTTCGAAGAAGAAGAGAATCAAAGTATTCATTTTCTTCTTTTTCTTCTTTCTTTTTCTTTCTTTTCTTTTTCTTCGAAGAAAAGAATCAAAGTATTAATTTTCTTGACCTCACTATAACAAGACTCAAAGAATTAATTTTCTTCTTTTTCTTTCTTTTCTTCTTTGAAGAAGAAAAGAATCAAAGTATTAATTTCCTTGACCTCACCATAACAAGACTAAATAATTTATATGATTTTAGGATTTTTCACAAACCAACACATACAGACATCACAATACATAAAACTTCAAACCACCCCACCAACCAAAAGATGTCAGCATATAATAGTTTTATTCATAGATTATTGAATGTCCCTTTGAATTCAGAAAACTTTTTGAAAGGATTAAATAATATTAAACAAATAGCGTCAAACAACGGTTACAATCCCTTTCTTATAGACAAAATGGTATCCAATAAACAAAGGAAAATGGCATTAAATCTCGTGTACCCAATCATAAAAGGGGACAATACACAGAAATATTTGTCGTTATCTTATGTCAATGGATTATCTGAAAATATTGCTAAATATTTCAAAAGTTGTTTCAATTATAACGCGGATTTTAAGACAATTAATAACCTTAGTAACTACATAAAAAACAATAAATATCGAACAAATAAAAAAAATAAATCCGGAGTCTACAAGTTGACTTGCAAAGATTGCCCTCTAGTATACATTGGCCAGACTGGTAGATCATTCAAGAAACGTGTCCAAGAACACCATAGGGGTTATATATCCAATTCTGTACATTTGACATATGCTAATCATCTTAAGGAATTCAGGCATAATTTCAACAATAATTATCAAATTATCCCCGTTGAAAGCAAAAGTTCTAAATTAACACTTTCAGAATTTCTTGAAATCAACAGGTATAATGCCCGTAAAATCCCTTTGAACGAACAAACAGATGTTGATAAGTCTCCATTACTAAATATTTTTCCTTAATGGTATTTTTAGCAGCAAACTCCAATAAACACCTAGAGTTTTTATGTCTTGTGCTTCCATTATTTGGTCACGTACCTAAAAATGTATTTAAACTCGGTTACACTGAAAACCATCAGACAGTACAATGTAATACCTGAAGAAGCCACAGCGTGGTGAAACAATTGTTGTAGTAGTACAAACATTTTTGTGGAAATGAATTACTGTCTCATATACATTTTTTTTCATTTAAAATGAGTTTTCACCAAGTAAAGACCGAATCAATCAAATATCTTTGTGTATGTTTTTTTGAAGTAAGGTATTAAAACAGACTAATTTTTTGAGAATCTTGTATTTCGAATTGTATTTCTATGATTTTTAAAAAAGCCAATATTCTTAAATATTCATATAAGTGAACGATAGGAATAAAGCATCTGCAAATTCAGAATTTTTGTCTCGAGCTACAATTCTTCAGAAGAAAAAAGCCTAGGTTTTTTCAGCACCACCTTTAACAGAGTATTCTGTGCACAGTATAATAGGACGATAACATTATGAAAGCAGAAATGTAATACCGCATAACAGATTCTGCTATTGAGTTGTAAAAAATTAAAAGAATTTTTCTAGAGAGTACATTTCTGAGAAGGAAAAAATTATGAATCAGATGTCTAAGTTTCTTTCTAATATACAGTACAGGTTCATTCCAACGCAAGAGCTGAACTACAATAATTCCCAGATATTTTATGTATGATACCTTTTCAATAAACGAGCAGTAACATTCTCTGAAGGAGGCACTCAAACCTTTTATAATGTAAACCAGGAATAGGATTGGACTCAGTACGGTACCTTGTGGTATTCATTGATCCGAACCCACTGTAATTTACCAGACAAACAATCACAAAAAAGATCCAAGGGCCCCCCTCGAATTCCAAAGTCACACAATCTGGATAATAAGAAATCATATGAAGCGGTGTCAAAAGCTTTTGCTAAGTTTACGAAAACAGCTAAAAACTTGGAGTTAGCCTCCATACATCCAACCGTCTTCTTAACAAGGTCCAACACCGTGTCCTCCGTACTCAACCCATCCAAAAAGCCGAACTGTAACTTAGAAATAACATTCTTTGCGTTAAAAAACGAAATCAAGCGTTTTTTAAGTATCTTCTTGAACATTTTCGCAAAATTGGTTACTATGGAGTACAACAATCGGCTCCTTCCATTGATGAGGTATTCTATTTGTCGAAAAGCATAGATTGATTATGTGGACGAGCGGTTTAACTAGATAGATGTGCATATTTTATTAATTTGGATGTTTTTGATTTAACATTTGTTTTTCTTATATTAATTTGGATGTCTCCGTCGAGGCCTGAAATACTATTGTATTGTGACTAGAGATCATGACAATCAGCTCCTGGATTGTAACAGGGTCAAAAAACAACGATGAATCAACGGTTTTATTCATCTGAAATTGTGTAGGCATGGAAGGCCTATTTTATTAATTTGGATGTTTTTGATTTAACATTTGTTTTTCTTATAATAATTTGGATGTCTCCGTCGAGGCCTGAAATACTATTGTATTGTAACTAGAGATCATGACAATCAGCTCCTGGATTGTAACAGGCTCAAAAAACAACGATGAATCAACGGTTTTATTCATCTGAAATTCTGTAGGCATGGAAGGCCTTACAAGTAATGTACACATGTTAACACCGATGTTGGTAAAATACGAGTTAAACAGATTGGTTTTGTTTGTATCATTTGATATTTCAGTACTATCTCGATCGGTGATTCCAATATTACGGCGTTGTTTTTTATTTCGGTTTTATTCCATATCTCATTCACAATTTCCCAAACCTTTTTACAATTTCCATCCGCTTGTTCAATTTCATCACGATAATATTGATTTTTAGTACTATTAATCAGACTGTTACTGTTACTTCTCCGATTCATAGGCATTGTTTCTCAAGAGCTGTTCCTTCATTCGATCTCTATTGTGTAATGACCTCATAAGTCCTATCGTTATCCAAGGTTTAGGTTTGATTATACCTCTCTCAGAAAGTGAAGAAGAACTACTGGCAGAGGAAATCTGTTTTCCAAGTATATGAAATATATGGTTAAAAAAGGACTGGACCTCCCAAGAATCATATACCCCCTCCAATCCTCCACCTCGAGAAGTTAGATCATCATATCGTTATCAATTTTATTTATTACTGTCGGAACTGAAGGCTTACTAATGAAAAAAGAAGGGACCGAAAGCAATGACATAATCGGGAAATCCTACTTGAATGTCCACAAAGGGTTCAACTGAGAATTCATCTTTGAGAGCGGCCGTCTTCCTGATAAAAATGTGATCTATTGTACTAGCTGAGTTTTCTGAAATACGATTTGGTTAATTAATACAAGATTTGAAACCTATTTTGTCGAAAATATCCAAATAGTGGCAAGTATTCTGTAAAGATTCGTCTAATAAATTCATATTTATGTCACCGACAAATATTTCGACACTCATTTTTTTTTAAAACCGCAATATAATCCTTCAGTTTCTCCTGATATACTACTCTGTCAAGAAAGTACCGGGAATTTTCAATTGAAACAACATTTTTACATTTAATCGTAAAAATTTATTGGGTCGCCTTCAAAATAGGCTCCATTTGCTCCAATACATCTATGCCAACGGCACTTCCAATTATCGAAACATTTTTTATAGGCGCTTTCCGGGATGGACTTTAGCTCTCGCGCCGAATTTCGTTTTATGGCTTCAATCGACTCAAAACGGGTGCCACGAAGGGGCAATTTTAGTTTTGGGAAGAGGAAAAAGTCGCAGGGAGCCAAATCCGGCGAATACGGTGGTTGCTGAAGCACGTTCGTTAAGTTTTTGGCGAGAAAGTCAGTCACAATCGTAGCTCGGTGAGAAGGCGCGTTATCGTCATGCAAAATCCATGAGTTGTTCGCCCACAAATTTGGCCGCTTCTTACGGATACGCTCACGCAAACGTTTCATAACGCCTAGGTAATACTCCTTGTTTACCGTCTGACCCTCTAGAACGAATTCGTAGTGCACCACGCCACAGATATCGAAGAAAACAATGAGCATCAACTTCATTTTCGAGCGGCTTTGGCGTGGTTTTTTCGGTTTCGGCTCATTTTTTGCCACCCATTCCGATGATTGCTGGCTTGTTTGCATATCGTACTCGTAGACCCAGGTCTCATCACCAGTTATAATGCGTTCCATGAATGTAGAATCGGAATTACAGCGATCCAGCATGTCTGAAGCAACCTGTTCGCGATGACGTTTTTGAAGAAAATTCAGGTCTTTCGGTACGAGTCGTGCGGCCACCTTTCTCATGCCCAAAATATCAATCAAAATCGTACGTGCGGACTCGTGGGATATCTTAAGATCATGTGCTATCTCTCTCAAGCTGGTACGACGGTTTTCCAGCACCCTTTCCTTAATTTTATCGACGTTATCTTCGATCGAAGCCGTCGATGGGCGTCCGGAACGAGGCAAGTCTTCGACCACTTAACGACCGTCCTTGAAGGCTCTGTACCACTGATGTGCACGAGTTTTCGATAGAGCATTATCATCAAAGGCCTTTTGCAACATTTTCAATGCATCGGCACACGAAAATTCATTTGCAACACACGGCACGCACTCTGACATCGACTGACTTAATCAGCTGTTGCAAACACACTAGTTGACAGATCCCGCTCAAGCTTGGCATAGTAATTGAGGACAGTGGTACCAACCTAGGAAAAAAAATTTACCTGCCTCATTGCCCCGCCAGATTTAAATCGATAATTCCCGGTACTTTCTTGACAGAATGTATAACCTCACATCCGTAGTATGACGCTGATAGACGAAAACCAATATTAATCGTATTGAAAAATAGCCTGAGCAAATTTGTTTCCCTGAGTGGCACTATCTCAACATCGGCCGAGATAGAATATCTAACATATAAAATTAAACCATTTTGGATTCATTGTAAAAAATCTGATAATGTGGAATAGTAAAATCTTAAATGAAATGTATAGTCCAAGATTCCGACAAAACTATGATATCTAATTTTTTTTATCTGATTCTGAATAAACGAGCATTTTATCAAAATTTCTTTTCAAACTTCTGATATTGAAATGTATACTACCTAGCTTATTCGTACCTCTCCTTCCTTCGCCATTAAAGCACTCGTGAAGACTTTCACAAATTTTGGTTTTAGAGTCCTCAACCCCATCCAAAACATCTAAAAATTCAAACATCAGCCAACAAAAAATCCAAGAAGCTCAAAAATAAAAAAATGAACCCCTGTATCCTGCATGAACATATTTAAATATTCATATTTCAACAACAAAGTCACCCGAATACATACGGAAAACAATTCGATTATACCCATTATTCGATATAAAATGAAAAATAAATAAATTCAGCAGATTTTTCTCCGAGTACAAAAAACAAACTTTAGATATTATTAAAAGAAGTGAGAAGAAATAAGAATGAAAATAACTTTGTATTAAGTGGAGTGAACGTTGCGATCACCATCAGTAATTTGATCACTTCGGAAAGTACTATTGAAATCATTTTCTGATCTCGCAGACCTCACTTTTCCGTCATAAAAATTTTCCCATGAAGTGTCCAAACATTTCTCAAACCAGCCTTTTCAGTAAACTTATTCAGCAATTCCGTTCGCAAAGTTAACAGGTCCTCTCTTATAATGACTCCAGTATCTTTTAGAAGTTTTTTTTTCATATAAAATTTTTGTTTAAAATCCACATTCTTAAGTTTCAGAAAGATGCCCTGGTTTTTACGTTGATCCTGTTTGCCGATCCTATAACACATTACGATATCTTCATAAGCCAACTTGATGCCCAAATGGATATTCAAAAGGGTAATTACTTCCTGATGACTATTCTCATACGGTTTTTTGAAAAAATTCAAAATACACAGATTTTTCTTCTTTCTCTCAGTTTCAACTAGATCCAGTTTTCTTTCAACTGTTTGCCTTTCCACGAGTAACTTTCTGTTGTTGCCTTCAATATCATCTATTTAAGTCTCATACTTTTTTGGCCTTATAGCCATAACCTCGACAGCACGATTCACTTTCTCATTTATTACTTGAAATTTTTCATTTATTGTCTTTATCACCACTGCTGTCACTTTACTGACGATGTTTTTAATGAAAGTATCACTTTTCAAAATATTTTCTATTGCTTCGATTTCCTCCCTGTTTTCTCTAGTGAGAACCATATTAGGGCTGTTTATTATTTGTGGTTAATATCAGAAAAGCATTCGCAGAAACAGATAACTTTGTTTACAATCTGGAATATATGCAAGGAGAACAGGTTAATATGTTACTCGTATGTTGTTCACTTGACTTGTCTCGTTAACATAGTTAACTTCTTCAGAAGCTTACAAACATCTAGTATGAAATTTTGTAACATGCAGTATATAAATATTTCCTGTGTAGAGATGAGGGCACAATAAAATATTTTTATTACTTTTGGTCAAACCACCGGGTACCTAGTTTAATAGATCCTATGAAGGTGAATTAGATAACTCGGTTTCCAATAAATTACCTGAACTTCTAAATCGATTTATTTCCATAATTTCTAATAGTTCAAATTTTAGACCCTTATTTTCTTTATGTAAAATCCTCAAACGTTAGTCAAAATCATGTTTCTCTTTTATTAGTTGTTCGGCTTTCGTAGAATTCAACTTATTTTTGAGGATAGAACGTCTATATTCCATTATTCTATTGTCTGAACGTCTTCCAGTGTGGCCGATATAAATTTTCGAACAAGTACTGCCTTATAATTGATAAACGCCCGACAGATAATGAAGATGACAAGGTAACAATAATAATAATAATAATAACAATAATAATAATAATAATAATATGAGTGAATACGAGAAAAGTGTGGAGATCTTGTCTCTTATTGTGTCAGCCACGGGTTTAGTTCCTATAATTGAACTTGAAAGAGAATTTAGAAAGGAAGATATTCTAGAAAGGACGGACCAAGCAATGCAAAAATCAGTTATCTTGGATAAAACTTACATCGTCTGGTTCAACAGATTTAACCCAATAAATTCATCCTGCTGTTGAAAGGCGATGAATACCCGAAAACACTACCGATATAATCGAGATTAAAAGAATAATACGATTAATTAATAATATGTATTTTTTACAAAAGTGCAAAATATCACATTCATATATTGATAGCATTCTTCTTTCACATATTTATCGCGAAAAGAAGTCTAACGCAGTGAATTGATTTAAAACTATGCTCTTATCAACTGAAGAATTTCCTACATCATTTTCTATTCCAGATTCCTCTTTTAATCGGAACCGTTCATATATAATTAAAACGGAAAAAAGCAACATATTTCAGCACATTTGTTACCACACATTATGCCACAGAAGAAAGTTTTTCATCCTTATTGTGAATTTAGTAAAAATCTAGATTTTTGAAAGAGGAAGTATGTGACTCTAAACAAAATAAATATTGTGCAAAAAAATTTGTGTGAACAAGGAAGTAGAATGAAGCGGAGGCGAAAAAAATCCTTTTTTATAGCTAATGTTAAAAGGTTTTTAAAGCACCTCTTTTGAGTCGATATTTTATCACTTTAACTGCAACGGTAGATAAAATGTTTAAATTTTTTTTATTCAATTAAAATAACAAATGCATTCAGATTAATTCGAAGGATTAACAACAAGTGTAATTTTACCATTAACATTATTAGAAACATCGCTTTTTGGAACACTACAACTTGTACACGGGGCATTGTTTTCGTCGTTTTTCAGCTATCGTGTGAGATTCTCGATGCTTTTCCACTTTTTAAAAGACTCCTTCCCCATCATCCTAGATTTTTGGAGCAACAATAAGTTTTCTGCTTCCAACGCTGCATCTCCTACATCTGATGGCAGGTTTTCTTCTTCTTGTGTTAAATTTTTTCCGTACATTTCGTATTCGCTTCGTTTACAAAACGCAAAAATACCGAACAGTCCACAAAAATCAGAATATAAAATTTAGTTCACATTTGTTGACAGAGTAATTCATATCTCTATTAACGGAGCTGAATTTGAAGTCTTGCTATAGAAAAAAATGTTGTATTTTGCACGACGATAAAATCGTATTATCTATTAATAAAGTACAAATTTATTGTCTTGTTCAATAAATAACTATCAAACCTTAAATTCAATGTGTGAACATTAATTAAATTCTATTTGTCAAATGACACACGGAAACTACTCATAAATTGGTAAATGTTAAAATGAAAATATTCAAAATTCTGAACGGACCGTAAACAACTTTGAATGGACCAGAATGGAACAATGATAACACGCAACAACACTTCTTGGTGCATGAAAATCATTCAAGAAATTTTACAAAATTTCGTGGAAAGCATTTCTAGTATTAAAAATTATTAAATAGCTGGTGGATAAAATAAAATGAATCAAGTACATGATTCACTAGAGAACGTATTGACAATGAATATTCTAATGTAAGATTTTGAAGAGACGGGGTCAGTTGTTAATTCAATAATTTATGTTCATTCAAATGGACGGAAATGCAGTAAATAACACACAAGTACGCATACATAAGAAAACACTGAAGAATAGCGCAGAAAAAACCAGTGAGAGAGTTTGCGTTGATACCTGTCTCTTGACATATTTA
Source organism: Megalocaria dilatata (assembly GCA_034642435.1). NCBI lineage: Eukaryota > Metazoa > Arthropoda > Insecta > Coleoptera > Coccinellidae > Megalocaria > Megalocaria dilatata. The sequence goes on along the minus strand of CM067855.1, from coordinate 76,919,417 downwards.
CAGATACGTAATTGTTTCAAGTGTTTCTGAAGGTCACATTTTTTATAACAGGTGTATTTTATCGAAAATTGTTTATTTCAAACCTTAGAAGTGCATAATTTGAAAAAATTGTCGTTAAAATAGTTCCTAATACGACGTTATACGCGTATCCATGTAAAGTCAGGAGTGATTTTTATATAGTGGCCCATATAAATAAGTTAAGCTAGATATTGTCTTAAAAGGAGTTTTTCGGAAAACGCCGAGACAGGTCAATTTTTATTTAGAGGAGAACATATTTTGACTGTGAATTCGTGGGTGTACGATCGTCCTCCCAAGCTGGGACGCAACATCACCTCAAGAATCCTGTATGGCAATAGGGGTCGAGTAACCCATCACAATGAAAGCTCTGCAATTATATGTATGAGTATGATGTAAAATTTTTGTTTGCCGTTCCTTTCAGCCTAAAAAAGTAGTTGAAAGTGATGGGTGAAGGGCATTAAATGGTTCTGACCTAATTTCAATTTATATTTTGTTTCAGTTGCATACCGTTCAATTTTTAACAGTGATGGCGCATTTGTTCTACATTTTCTCTCATATTCTGTTACAATTTATATATTGATTCAATAAATGTTGACAATATTCTTTGACAACTATATTCGAAAAAAGGAGGTTCTGTCTTAAAGCGTTATATATCAAGATGCATAATAGTATACTACTCTGTCAAGAAAGTACCGGGAATTTTCAATTAAAACAACAATTTTATATTTAATCGTCAAAATTTATTGGGTCGCCTTCAAAATAGGCTCCATTTGCTCCAATACATCTATGCCAACGGCACTTCCAATTATCGAAACATTTTTTATAGGCGCTTTCCGGGATGGACTTTAGCTCTCGCGCCGAATTTTGTTTTATGACTTCAATCGACTCAAAACGGGTGCCACGAAGGAGCAATATTAGTTTTGGGAAGAGGAAAAAGTCGCAGGGAGCCAAATCCGGCGAATACGGTGGTTGCTGAAGCACGTTTGTTGAGTTTTTGGCGAGAAAGTTAGTCACAATCGTAGCTCGGTGAGAAGGCGCGTTATCGTCATGCAAAATCCATGAGTTGTTCGCCCACAAATTTGGCCGCTTCTTACGGATACGCTCACGCAAACGTTTCATAACGCCTAGGTAATACTCCTATTTTACCGTCTGACCCTCTGGTCAGACCTATACATCTCTGAATTCGTAGTGCACCACGCCACAGATATCGAAGAAAACAAAGAGCATCACCTTTATTTTCGAGCGGCTTTGGCGTGGTTTTTTCGGTTTCGGCTCATTTTTTGCCACCCATTCGGATGATTGCTGGCTTGTTTGCATATCGTACTCGTAGACCCAGGTCTCATCACCAGTTATAATGCGTTCCATGAATGTAGAATCGGAATTACAGCGATCCAGCATGTCTGAAGCAACCTGTTCGCGATGACGTTTTTGAAGAAAATTCAGGTCTTTCGGTACGAGTCGTGCGGCCACCTTTCTCATGCCCAAAATATCAATCAAAATCATATGTGCGGACTCGTGGGATATCTTAAGATCATGTGCTATCTCTCTCAAGCTGGTACGACGGTTTTCCAGCACCCTTTCCTTAATTTTATCGACGTTATCTTCGATCGAACCGACGATGGGCGTCCGGAACGATGCATCTTCGACCCCTTCACGACCGTCCTTGAAGGCTCTGTACCACTGATATGCACGAGTTTTCGATAGAGCATTATCACCAAAGGCCTTTTGCAATATTTTCAATGCATCGGCACACGAAAATTCATTTGCAACACAAAACTTTAAACAAATTCTTTTCTCAACGTAATCACCCATAGTAAAAATCGGCACGCACTCTGACATCGACTGACTTAATCAGCTGTTGCAACCACACTAGTTGACAGATCCCGCTCAAGCTTGGCATAGTAATTAAGGACAGTGTTACCAACCTAGAAAAAACAATTTTTAGCTGCCTCATTGCCCCGCCAGATTTAAATCGATAATTCCCGTTACTTTCTTGACAGAATGTATACTAAAGTGGTCCGAATCCTAGAATTCTGAGAGAGCAGCACACACGGTATCCAGAAAAGTTGGATTTCTGGAGTGGAATGTCAAGAAATAGCATCATCATTCCTGACAATTTTAAAGGTGAAAATTTTCTCAGCCTACTCCAAAATTTTATCTACTGACGTATTGTGCAAAAAAACAGAAAACGAAGATCGGGTAGAAAACATATTTTTCCAACAAGGTGTTCAACTACACTATTCAGTACGGTACTTTTTGAATTCCAATTTTCCCGAGAATTGAATTGATAGGAGCTCTATGTGGGCTCAAACAACTCCTGAGTTGACACCTCTAGACCTTTTTGTCTAGAGTGTCTTGTCTATATCGCTAGAAGATCTTTACCAGAGAATAGTGTTCGTTAGCTTGTAATGAAATAACACCCCAAATGTTACAAATTGTAAGAGAAAATGTTGAACAAAGAAACAATTACTGTTTAAAAATGAACAGTAGGCTATTTAAACATCTTATCAATTAAAATTCATTTAGGAAATCGAATTTGCAATAAAAAGATACCCCTTCGAACTGAAAATTGTTTCGTCATTTTCCTGAAAAACTCTTATTTACGGAAATATTCGGCTGGACTGTTCTATGTGTACCTCGCGATAAAGAATTGAATTTCTTCAAAAGATCTCGGAGTATTGAAAATATCAACTATTCGTAAACGATTTCATATCTTATACTCAAAAATTTGAATTAGCACAACTGTTAAAGTTATGTGGCAGATAAAACAATCGCAAAATATCACAATAGTGTGTTCATTAGAAACTTATGAACTTCGGAAATTAGTATGATGATTTTTCTGATATAAATGTATGCAATGTGTTATTTCCTAATGTCCTGTTTAAGTTCAACTTATTTTCAATAGAGGAAAACTGTATTGTGAAAGTTCAAGGTGATATAAATTTGATGGCGTCTCCGAATCACGTTCTTAATTCCAGAAAACCAATAACATCACTTCGAAATGAGATCTCTGAGCAGTGTCTGTCTTTTATTCATAATTAAGTGTCGTCTGATGCCTACTGAATAGACGGGTGACATCATTTCAGATAAGCTGCTGTCTGGCGATTCTTTTTTGTGGCAACGTGGCTGGAATATGCACTCATTACCCCCGTGAGGTGGCTCAAAGGAAGGCGTTCCTGGAAACTCGGCAATGCATAGAGGCCAGATTGAAGATTCAGAGGGAGAATCAACAACAGGTGAGTGGATTGTTGCTTGTGAATTAAGTTCATTTTCCGGATGAAGTGCGTTGATCCCTCGACGAATTCGCTCTTCGAAGAGGCATTAGATATCTTTTTTCAGCAACTGGGATAAATTTGACAAGTGTCCTAAGTTTTTCTATTATTTGCTTGACTATTGAAGACAAAATTATTTTATGGTTTTTGTAAATAAATCGATTTCATTAATCAATCTCACATACATTCTGTCAAGAAAGTACCGGGAATTATCGATTTAAATCTGGCGGGGCAATGAGGCAGGTAAAAATTTTTTCCTAGGTTGGTACCACTGTCCTTAATTACTATGCCAAGCTTGAGCGGGATCTGTCAACTAGTGTGTTTGCAACAGCTGATTAAGTCAGTCGATGTCAGAGTGCGTGCCGATTTTTACTATGGGTGATTACGTTGAGCAAAGAATTTGTTTAAAGTTTTCTGTTGCAAATGAATTTTCGTGTGCCGATTCATTGAAAATGTTGCAAAAGGCCTTTGGTGATAATGCTCTATCGAAAACTCGTGCATATCAGTGGTACAGAGCCTTCAAGGACGGTCGTGAAGTGGTCGCCCATCGACGGCTTCGATCGAAGATAACGTCGATAAAATTAAGGAAAGGGTGCTGGAAAACCGTCGTACCAGCTTGAGAGAGATAGCACATGATCTTAAGATATCCCACGAGTCCGCACGTACGATTTTGATTGATATTTTGGGCATGAGAAAGGAGGCCGCACGACTCGTACCGAAAGACCTGAATTTTCTTCAAAAACGTCATCGCGAACAGGTTACTTCAGACATGCTGGATCGCTGTAATTCCGATTCTACATTCATGGAACGCATTATAACTGGTGATGAGACCTGGGTCTACGAGTACGATATGCAAACAAGCCAGCAATCATCGGAATGGGTGGCAAAAAATGAGCCGAAACCGAAAAAACCACGCCAAAGCCGCTCGAAAATGCTCATTGTTTTCTTCGATGTCCGTGGCGTGGTGCACTACGAATTCGTTCCAGAGGGTCAGACGGTAAACAAGAAGTATTACCTAGGCGCTATGAATCGTTTGCGTGAGCGTATCCGTAAGAAGCGGCCAAATTTGTGGGCGAACAACTCATGGATTTTGCATGACGATAACGCGCCTTCTCACCGAGCTACTATTGTGACTGACTTCCTCGCCAAAAACTCAACAAACGTGCTTCAGCAACCACCGTATTCGCCGGATTTGGCTCCCTGCGACTTTTTCCTATTCCCAAAACTAAAATTGCCCCTTCGTGGCACCCGTTTTGAGTCGATTGAAGCCATAAAACAAAATTCGGCGCGAGAGCTAAAGTCCATCCCGGAAAGCGCCTATAAAAAATGTTTCGATAATTGGAAGTGCCGTTGGCATAGATGTATTGGAGCAAATGGAGCCTATTTTGAAGGCGACCCAATAAATTTTGACGATTAAATGTAAAAATGTTGTTTTAATTGAAAATTCCCGGTACTTTCTTGACAGAGTAGTATATTCAAGTAGTACAGATAATATTCAAAAGGCATTTTCATACGGGGACGGAAAATAAGCACAACTGAAATCTTCCGTAAACAAAATAGTCTTCCATCCGAAATATTTTATTAAGAATAATCGTTTATGAGTTTTAACATGAAAATAAAATATATCGGATAAGGGAATATTTCTATTAAGGAAGTATTCAGTTGTGCTTATTTTCCGTCCCTGTATTACACATTTTCTTGTGACTCGAGTTTCGGGAAATGAACTATCCCATCAACAGACAACTGAAGGCCTAACAGTGGTACGGTGTTACAAAAAGCAAAAGTGATAAATGACACCTGTGACACCTAATAGTGGTACAGAGGTTTACAATCGGAACGTGATAGAAAACCGGGTTAAAAAAAGAGGCCGTCTAACAGATATCGAAATATCGGCAATCGACAAAGAAGGTTGTTAAACAGATGGTACCCATTTAAATATCTCAAATAATTTGTGGGGTTACATAGCTCCGTCCAGTCATTCATTATTTTTACATTATTTTGTCGTATATCACAAATATTTGGATTTACAAAGCTCCATACAGTCATTCATTATTTTTTACCTTATTTTTATTGTGAACGAATTTGAAAATTTCTATCAAAAAAATGTATATGAGACAGTAATTCATTTCCACAAAAATGTTGGTACTACTACAACAATTGTTTCACCACAATGTGGTTTCTTCAGGTATTACATTGTACTGTCTATATATATATATATATATATATATATATATATATATATATATATATATATATATATATATATATATATATATATTGAAAATTTCAATAATCAAGTTTCTTTTCTTTTGAATCTACATGTCGAAAGGAATTACTGTTTTCTAAAGAATGAGTGGCAAGAGTTGAATTTTTGTTTACTTTTCATTAAATTCATTTTATGTTCGTTGAAAAAGGTTTTAAACAGATGTTACTTTTTGAATATCTCAAATATTTTCGATTCACATAGCTCCGTACAGTCATTCATTATTTTTACATTATTGTTATTGTGAACTAATTTGAAAATTTCAACAGATTCTAGATAATCGAGTTTCTCCCCATTTTGATTCTACATGTAAAATTTTAAGATTATCTATTGTGGGAAAGGAATGACCGTTTTCTAGAAAAAGAGTGGCAAAAGTAGAATTTTGTTTATTTTTCCTGAAACTCATTTTATGTTCGTTGAACCTCGTCTTGAAGGTACGTCCTGTTTGTCCTTTATATTTATTACTGCACGTAGAACAAGATAACTCATAAACTCCTGATTTGTGTATGTTTGTAGTAGGGTTCTTTGCCATAAATAATACCGATGATAATTTGTTTTGCGTTTTGAAGGCAATATTGACATCTGATTTTGAAAAACTATTGGCCACTTTTTGACTTATGCTACCAAAGTACGACAGAGAAATGAATTTTTCATTTTCTTCGGTTTTTATGATGGGATAAATTTGGCTCATAGCTATTTTAGATAGTTTCTGTCGAATTAGATTATCTTTTATATTGGGGTTGAAACCGTTGTTCGCGGCTATTGATTTTATAGTTTGGACTTCAGTTTCGCGGTCATTTTCTGATAAGGGTAATGCGAAGGCTCTATGGATCATCGATTGATACGCTGACATTTTTTGTGGATATGGGTGATTGGAATCAATAGGAATACATATATCAGTGGATGTGGGTTTTCTGAACACTTTGAAATCTATTTTTCTATTTGAGTGTGATATCGAGAGGTCTAAAAATGTAATACTGTTCTTCGATTCTTTTTCTAATTTGAATTTGATTTTTGGGTGAATATTATTCAAGAAATTCAAAAATTAACTCAGTTGTCTGGATGTTCCGGAGATACACGTAAGAATATCCACTACGTATATGTACCAGAAATGAGCATTTACAGGTAGTTTCGAATTGAAGATTTTATTTTCTATTTCTTACATGAATATGTCTGCAAGGAGTGGACTCAGTGGTGAGCCCATAGCTAGGCCGTTTAATTGTTCGTATATTTTTTTATTAAATTGAAAATAGTTTTTGTGCAGGCAGAATGTTAGCTATATTTTCCGATAGGTTTCGTACATACGGAATGGAGATGTATTTTTCATCATGAATTTCTTTTCTGTTTCTTGTTCTGTTGTAAAACCTGTGCGTTCTTTGTTTGATAATATTGTTCACTAAAGCAATAGGGTAGTTGTTGTTAATTAAAATTCTCCTAACTCTGTTCAGTGTGTCTATTCTCAAAGATGGGCTGGTTAGGGCAATTGCACGGTCTGTTATGCCAATTATGACACCTTGTTTTTGGCTAAAAGGATGTTCGGATGAAAAGTTCAAATATCTTCCTGACCAGGTTGTTTTCCTATACCATTTTGTGAGTATGATATTATTTTTTCTGATAAGGGTTAAATCTAGGAAGTTTATTCTGATATTTTCTTTTTTTTTCCATTGTGAATTGAATTTTATCATGAAAATCATTAAACGCACTTAAGATTTCATCCGTCTTGCTTTGGGGTACAGCCATGATGCAATCGTCTACATATCTCTTGTAGAAGAGTAATCCGATGTTCAATTTCTCAATTATAAGTTCCTCTACCATTTCCATCACTAGTTGTGCAACAGGGCTTGAAATTGGCAAGCCCATTGCCATAAATCTATTTGTTGGTAAAAATCACTTTCATATTTAAAATAATTTGTTGATAACGTTAGTTCAACCGCACTGACGAATTCTTCATAGGTTAAAGAGGTGTGTTCGCTTAGTTCAGCTCATTTCTTGTTTAACGCTTGCCCCACAAGTTGGTTGGGGATGCTGGTATATAGGGATACTACATCTGAGAAAATTAACACATAATTATGAGGTATAGTGAGTGTGTTTATAAATTCTTTGAATGAAAAGCTGTTTTTAATGTAATGTTCGTTTTTTCCTATTATTTTAGATATACTGTTGGCAAGATGCTTAGATAGATTGTAGAATGAAGATTGAACTCAAGAAACAATTGGTCTCAGTGGGGTATTCATTCTCCGTATGGAGCTTAGGTAAACCATAAATTTTAGGAGATGTAGCATTATTTATTTTCAACAGTTTTTCCGCCTCAGTCGATATTAAATTTTTTTCACGCCATTTTTTTTATTATAATAGTTTATTGTTTTGTATCTGGTATTTATTGCTTGGATCTTGCCTGAGTTTTTTTTAGACATTGTCAGCCCGCAAGAGATGCAACATTTTTTCCTCGTTATCAACCTTATTCATGATAACAGTTTTATTACTTTTATCTGGCTTTATAATGACATGTTGAGGATTAGCTTTAAGAAATGTTTTAGTTTTGTTAATGTTTTTCATTATTACTTTTTGGGCATTGTTAATATGATGTTTATTGTTCTTTAGTTTTTTTTTATGGCTATTTACCGCTTTCCCTACTTTCGTTCTTAATTAATTCCTGTCATCCTCAGATGAATTTTTCAAATTAACTTCTATGTTAGCAATGATATCAATAACTGAAATGTTTCCGACCTTTGTGACAGGTAGGGCAAAATTTTCACCATAGGCTAACACATTCTTTATGTCATTTGGAATTTCCGTTTGGGACAGGTTGGAAATCCAGTCTGACATATCTACAGGTTTTTCATTTTTTTGTTTTTTCCTTATAAGATTATTGATTTTATTTATATGGTGGCTTTTCTGTTTTAACAATAGTTTTTCATTTTTCTTTGTTTCAAGATTGAAAAACTCTTGCACTACATGGTGGGATACAAAATTCATAAGATCAATAATTCTATTATTCACTCCCTGATTCGATTTCTGAATTATTTGGCTTGAATCTTTCAGTAGGATATTTAAGATTTGTGTTTTATATTTTTTGGTGTAAGCATCGAATTTTCTGCAGAGGTACGTACTTGTGGGTCTAACACTAAAAAGATCAAAGTTAACGCAAACAGGTAGAACGTCCATATCCTTGCATCTGAAGAGAAATATTCTCCGGTTCTTTTGTTTGGTAATTTTCAGTTTCAATCTTGATATTTTCTTGAAACAACAAACAGTTGGAATTCCATATTGTTGAATGATTTGGTCGTAAAAAGATGTCATGTTGTCAGCTTTTTTCACCCTAGCTGAAATATTCAACTTAGAATTTCTTGAATCCTGTTATTTAAAGTGAAATTGGTCTTTCTTAGGATTTTGGATTCCACAAACAAAATAAAAAAGTACTATGAATATCAAAAAGACGTTTCGTGCTCGGTTGAGGACATTCTCAATTTTATTAGTACACCAATTAAAATTCTCTCAGTCATGTGACCATTCTGACAAAAGATATTACAATCATAAAAATATATAAAATAGGACTAAGAGGTGACGTACCCAAGCAAAAAATTAGTATTATTTAGTATAAGAAAAACAAATGTTAACTTCCGCTATTTTACTGATTTACACGACAATTGTTTCCTCATACCATGACTTCATCAGGTGAGTATTTATAAATGAGTATTGAACATGAATTTCCGTCAAGTAAAGACCGAGACAATCAAAAATATTATTTAGTAGCTAAACATTCAGAAACAATCCACCCTCCACTGGTATGCAACATCGTCTACGTATTGGTTCACTATAATTCTCGAATGACGCGGTCTGCCGTGAAATATCAGGTGTTTTTAATATTTTCGTTGCATATCTCCGTATGTATTTCAAAGGAAAACATCAGTTGTTATAGGAGATGGTCGCGAACATAACGATTGGTGATGGAATATTTGAAATGTCTTGTATTTACATTTGGCATTTTGCTCTATAGGATGGTGTGATATATCTGGCTAAGGTTTCTTTTATCTGTTTTGTCATTCATGGCGTTTTTGTTTCTTCTTTATTTAAATCATTTCCTTTATGCTTCCTTCATCGTTATTAGTTTCAAAAGCAAGGATCTTTGTATTTTGGAAGTCTGGGTTGTGGTTATCTGTTAAAATATGTTTGTCAAGTGCTGTGCTTGAGTTTTTCAAGTATTTGTGCCCATTCAGTCTATTGTTCAACAATTGTGATGTCATGCCTATATATACTTTTTAACAATCTTTGCAGGGAATACTATATATCAAATTTAACCTTTTCATTGGTGAAATTTCACTTTTTAGCGGATTAAACAGTTTTTTCAAATTATAATGCGTTTTATGGCATACCTTCAAATTATGTACTTGCAGAATGTTAGCTATATTTTTCGATAGGATTCGTACATACGGAATGGAGATATATTTTTCAGAATGGTCACATGACAGAGAGAATTTTAATTTGTGTACTAATAAAATAGAGAATGTCCTCAACCGAGGACGAAGCGTCTTTTTAATATTCCTAGTACTTTTTTATTTTGTTTGTGGAATCCTAAGAAAGACCAATATATATATATATATATATATATATATATATACTATGCACATATGGAAGCATGCGAGGAGAGAACATATTTTGGCGCGCGAACAAAATGGCTGGTGTAGGGACGCCAATGGCTGTAAGGAAATCCTAATAATCGATCAGATAATTACCGGGCAGGCGAAGGGTAGTCAGCGAAATATAACTATAGCCTGGATCGATTACAAAAAGGCGTTCGATTCAAAGCCACACTCCCTGGTGCTGAATGTACTACACTTGTACGAAGTATCGGAAAAAGTTATCAAGCTATTGGAACACCTCATGGCCATTTGGCGTATAACGTTATTGATAGAAGGCAAAACGAAACTAGTAAAACAGAAAAGATAGCTATCAAATGCGGAATATCTCAAAGAGACACTCTCAGTCCGCTCTGGTTCTGCCTGGCCTTAAATATCTTAAGCAAACTCCTCAATAACAGCAAATATGGAAACATCATGAACAAGATCAGAAACATAAAAATCAATCATCAACTCTTACATAGATGATTTAAAGCTTTTTGCAGCCAGTGAAGACCAGATGGAAAGATTATTAGAGATAGTAGCCTCTTATAGCCAAACAATCGGTATGGAGATGGGATAAAACTATGGGAAGAATCATTAATATTATATCTGAAGTCACAAGAATCGTACAGATACCTTGGCATACAGCAGGTTCTAAACATCAATACGGCAGAAGTGAAAGAGAACTTCAGAATTAAATACTTTAACAGGCTAAGATGTTTATTAAAAGCGAAACTTAACTCTAAGGCACTCTTTACGGCGATTAAAAGTTGGGCCTTGCCTTGCATTGCTTACTCCTTCGGAGTGGTGCACTGGACAACGGTAGAGCTTAATGCGATAGACATTCAAACGAGAAAACTCCTCACTAGGTATGGAATCCATCACCCCCATTCCTCAGTGAACAGGCTGTACTTAAGTGGACATGATGGTGGCAGAGGACTCTAAAATGCCCTAATAACTCACACCAAATAATATCACAAATGAGAAAATATTTCCGTTCAAGAAAACTACCACTTTTTAAACCCTTATGCCAGGCAGATGAGTATTGAACTTTGCAGCTAGTGAAACCTTCGATAAGTCTGAGAGAACAGTAACTCGAACAACTATCGGAACAGTGGCACAGTAAAGCGCTCCACGCAGATACCCTGGAAATTTGAAATCAAACCATATAATTAGAACTGAATCGTTGGCTTACCTGTAGACAAGGTATCTGTTACCAGAGACCGAGGAAAGAATTGTAGCTATCCTGGATCAGGTAGTTCCAACTCGCGCCTATATAAAAAAGGTAACGGGCCGCAACATAACCTCCGATTTATGCAGAAGATGTTCCAAGGCCCTAGGAACAATACAACACATTACATCCTTGAGCCCAATTCTGGCTCCTAGAGACTGCATGAAACGCCATAACGTCATGGCAAAGGTTTACCATAGGGAACTTGCTGCAAAAACAGGCCTGCTGTAAAGACAAAAGAGTTTATATACTTACCAGCCGCCACACAACATCCTGGAAAACGAGGTCTCTAAACCGTATTGGGATCAAATATACGATCATACAGATAGGTCAATAACTCATAAGCTCATAACAGAAATGATATAGTGGTTTTCAATAAAATTGAAAATAGACCTAACAGATAATAGACCTAACAGTCCTGGCCAACGAGAACATTACTAAGGCTTACACGGAGAAGGTCACCAAATATCACGACCTCGCGTTCGAACTCAAAGAGATCTATGGCCTCAAGAAAACATCCATACTGCCGCTTATAATATCAGTATATAGCTTAGTAGAGGCGCACATGACAGACATCACCAAAAGGCTACAACTGAACACTAACTTGATCCCAGAGGGACAATCCCAGAGGGGGGTTATACTGGCCGCTACACGGATGGTCGGAAAATTCTTAACAAGCTCATGAGAGTAACCATGACTGAGCCAATCGGACCGCTTTTCTCACGTACTCGCCCGTTAAACGGTGATTGGAAAAAAAAAAAAATATATATATATATATATATATATATATATATATATATATATATATATATATATATATATATTTCAATCAAAGTTCTCCTTTCCACTTTACTAATTCTCCACTAAATTTCTGTAATTGTGTGGGCATCTCATCCTCTGTGATCATTAATGTTTGGCTATAATAATCATCATGTTCTACTTCATCGTTTAGCTGAATCTGAGTCCGCTTCAATTTTAATATTTATAATCCAGTTCGAATTATCTTATTATTTCTCTGAAATACACGCTCTCTGTATCAAAAACAGTTTAATAAATTTTAACTCCTGAATCTGCAGATTGTTCGACAAATCTTAAGCAGCGAGTACATTCACAACAATTCTGAACTTTCATTCTTAATTGGATCTATATATATTATTATAGATCTCTCTTGCTATCTACTTCAATATTGGCAATTTTATTTTCCTTTGTCTTCTTAATTGTTTTATCAGTCAAAATCTCACAATAACACAAAATCAACTGATTATTTGTGGCACCAAATCTTATCACAAAACTAGTAAGATAGCTTCGCAGGTTTCATATTATCTGAAGATTCAAACCTAAAGCAGAAGTAATTTACTTACTGTTCTATCCTCTTATTTCTTTAATTTATCCAAAAATGATTGATTATTTAATAGATAATCTAGATAGTCTGTTACAAAACCACAGTTTAAAACAAAACACGGGTTATATACTCTCTGAGGAGAGATTCAAATCTATTGCAGAAGGAAAGCCTTAGAACCCAAAAATCTCTTAAAAATGGAGGTTCAATGCTACATAAGGAAAGAAAATCAAGGCGACGAGGATCATAAAGAGCATCATTGTATTTTGAAAACATTATCCAGATAATCAGATCTGCATTCGGAGCAAACCCGGTAGAAACAGTGAACAAAAAAATTCTGTTCATCTATCACAAACAGCTCCCACATAATACAGTATGGGAATGATTTTTATTTTATCATACGAGAAATTGATTGCTAACTTACCCCCTCTGCTCGTCATGTTTATGCGCGCTAGTTTTAGAACTTAATCAAAATATTTGTATTTTTAATTTCAAGCCAGAAACAATTACACCGGATACACAGATGAAAATTTCGTTGTCAAATTTCTAGTGTCCTTACCGCATAAACAGTTAATTTTTCACCTGACTCAGAGATTTGAGGTTTCAAATCAGTTGAGAAATTCAAAGACGAGTGGTCTAAATTGTACATATTAAATTATTCAAAACACAAAAAACAAAGACATTACGTCGTTTGATAAGTTTTCGGTCCGACACACGGATATTACCAAACCTACAAAATCAACAATATTGAATTGTATCAGTCCTTACTTGGTGAAAATCCATATTAAATAATTTGAAATAAGGTTATTCTGATTTTCACTAATTTTTATTGTTAAACTCACAACAATTGTTTCGCTATCACAGTAGCATCATCAGGTAAGATCACATTTTGAATAACTAAGCTTGTTTCCGAAATCCGTGGCTATTTATATTACAGTAACTACAATAAATTTTTATTAGGCACTAAAACCCAAAAAAGGGTCCCTGCAAATTCCAGCTTATCTGAATATATTTAACAGAGGTGAGCTATTTAAATCTATTTGTTCGTTAAGTAATATTCCAATTTTATTATGTTTATTTATCTCTAGGGATTCTAACAGATTTAAGGCATAACTTTTGCTTTCTATATGTAGAATTTCAAAGTTATGGTTGAAATTATGTCCTGTTTCTAACAAATGGTTGGAATATGTGGAATTGCTTTTATTGTTGAGGAAACTCTTCAAATGTTCACACATCCTATGACGGAACGTTCTTCCAGTTTGACCTATGTAAATTTTAGGGCAATCACCGCAGGTTAACTTATAAACCCCAGATTTATCATCCTTATGTGTGTAGTCTTTATTATTTTTGATAAATTTACTCAAGTTTAAATTAGTTTTGAATGAAGTTCTCAAATTATATTTATTTTTGAGGTATGTAGCAATTTTCTCAGAAATACCTTTAGTGTAATTTAAGGAAATGTATTTAAAATTTTCTTTTATATTAGGAAACACCATATTTAAAGCTATTTTATTATTTTTCTTCATCAATAATTTGTCTATCAACTTTGGATCATATTCATTATTGAAAGCTATTTGTTTAATTATGTTAAGTTCTGAAATATAATTTTCTCGATTCATGGGAATATTAACTAATCTATGGATCATACAATTAAATGCTGATAATTTTTGATTTAGAGGATGATTTGATTTATTGTGTATAATAGAATCCGTATAGGTTGGTTTGTGGAATATTGAAAAATCATGTGAACTATTCATTCGAGTAACAGTTAAATCAAGAAAATTAATAGAGTTATTAAGTTCGGTTTCCATAGTGAATTTAATTGAAGGATGTATTTCATTGATGAATAAAAAGAATTTTTTCAAAAGTCTGTCTGTACCTGTGAAGCAACAGAAAATATCGTCTACATATCTATACCAATATAAAAAATATTTCTTAAGGGGATTTTGGTGAATTTTAGTTTCAATATTGTCCATGAATATTTCTGCTAATAAAGGACTTAAGGGATTTCCCATAATCAAACCGTTTTCGGATTTATAAATTTTATTTTTAAATTGAAAATAATTTTGTCTAGTGCAAATATCTAGACATTCTAAAATATCTTCTTTGGTAATTGTATTGCATCTATTGTTGATTAATAGATTATCTACTAGTTTAATTGTTTCGTTTGGTGGTATACTTGGAAATAAATTTTGTACGTCAAATGAAATGAATTTAGCATTATGAGGTAAGTGGATATTCTTTATTTTGTTTATTAGCTGTAGTGAATTTTTTATCGAGTATTTAGCTTGGAATTTAGTTTCTTTTAAAATAATCTGAATAAGTTCTTTCGAAAGTTTAAATGAAGGTGCACTAACGAACGAAACAACCGGTCTAATAGGATAATCTTCCTTGTGTAATTTAATCAAAGAATACATTTTTGGAGGTTGTGGATTCATTAAAATTAATTTATTTTTTGGGATATTCCGAAAAAGACTGGATTCCGGGGTTATTAGGGATTTAATTTGTTTTTGGAAAATTGTCGTTGGATTGTGTTTGATTAATTGAAAATTATTTAATTCTAGGAAAGTAACTGATTTGCTAATATAGTCACTTTCTGTTAAAGCAATAATAGTGTTAACTTTATCGGCTCGGGTGAAAATTAAATTATTTTCCGTGATTTTCTGATTTATAGTTTTAATAGTTTTATATTCTTCTTTCATTCTGGAATTTCTATTGGGTAATTTATGATGGTTTGTAATCATATTGGTAATAATATGTTTGTCGATATTTGTGTTCTTGTAATTTTTAAGTGCTAGTTCTGAACCTATTGCTACATATTCTAAGTCGTTTTTGTTATTTGAATTAATATTATATTTGAATCCTTTATTCAAAAGATTAATTTCTGTTTCATTAAATTCTGTTCCTGAAAGATTTTTGAATCTAGGGTAAAATATGTGTTTTGAAAATTTTTTTGATTTTGTTGAAATTTTTTGTTTTTATGAATTTTATCTGATACTAATTTGGTTATTTTCTTCTTCTGAGTCAAGAATTTTTTATATATAATATTAGCGACTTTTTCTCTTGCGTTTTGATCTATAGAATCAAAGATGATATTATGGAGTCTATAAGTTAATTCTGAGTGTATTACCCTAAGATATACGTTGTGGGCATCTCGTTTGGCATATTCTCTCTTCATGTCTCCTTTTAACCAGATCTTCATTCCATATATTCGTCCCTTGTCAGCGGTACTACTTTTATTCTTCGTTCTTAATGTTATGTATTTCGGGAACACACTTAGTTTCAAACATTTGGTATAGAACCAAATGTTTTGTGTATTAATATTGCACCTTATTAGGAGCTTATAATACCATAGGACTAAAAAACTGGTTTCAGCTTGTCTTAAATATTGAATTGTATCAGTCCTTACTTGGTGAAAATCCATATTAAATAATTTGAAATAAGGTTATTCTGATTTTCACAAATTTTTATTGTTAAACTCACAACAATTGTTTCGCTATCACAGTAGCATCATCAGGTAAGATCACATTTTGAATAACTAAGCTTGTTTCCGAAATCCGTGGCTATTTATATTACAGTAACTACAATAAATTTTTATTAGGCACTAAAACCCAAAAAAGGGTCCCTGCAAATTCCAGCTTATCTGAATATATTTAACAGAGGTGAGCTATTTAAATCTATTTGTTCGTTAAGTAATATTCCAATTTTATTATGTTTATTTATCTCTAGGGATTCTAACAGATTTAAGGCATAACTTTTGCTTTCTATATGTAGAATTTCAAAGTTATGGTTGAAATTATGTCCTGTTTCTAACAAATGGTTGGAATATGTGGAATTGCTTTTATTGTTGAGGAAACTCTTCAAATGTTCACACATCCTATGACGGAACGTTCTTCCAGTTTGACCTATGTAAATTTTAGGGCAATCACCGCAGGTTAACTTACAGATTTATCATCCTTATGTGTGTAGTCTTTATTATTTTTGATAAATTTACTCAAGTTTAAATTAGTTTTGAATGAAGTTCTCAAATTATATTTATTTTTGAGGTATGTAGCAATTTTCTCAGAAATACCTTTAGTGTAATTTAAGGAAATGTATTTAAAATTTTCTTTTATATTAGGAAACACCATATTTAAAGCTATTTTATTATTTTTCTTCATCAATAATTTGTCTATCAACTTCGGATCATATTCATTATTAAAAGCAATTTGTTTAATTATGTTAAGTTCTGAAATATAATTTTCTCGATTCATGGGAATATTAACTAATCTATGGATCATACAATTAAATGCTGATAATTTTTGATTTAGAGGATGATTTGATTTATTGTGTATAATAGAATCCGTATAGGTTGGTTTGTGGAATATTGAAAAATCATGTGAACTATTTATTCGAGTAACAGTTAAATCAAGAAAATTAATAGAGTTATTAAGTTCGGTTTCCATAGTGAATTTAATTAAAGGATGTATTTCATTGATGAATAAAAAGAATTTTTTCAAAAGTCTGTCTGTACCTGTGAAGCAACAGAAAATATCGTCTACATATCTATACCAATATAAAAAATATTTCTTAAGGGGATTTTGGTGAATTTTAGTTTCAATATTGTCCATGAATATTTCTGCTAATAAAGGACTTAAGGGATTTCCCATAATCAAACCGTTTTCGGATTTATAAATTTTATTTTTAAATTGAAAATAATTTTGTCTAGTGCAAATATCTAGACATTCTAAAATATCTTCTTTGATAATTGTATTGCATCTATTGTTGATTAATAGATTATCTACTAGTTTAATTGTTTCGTTTGGTGGTAAACTTGGAAATAAATTTTGTACGTCAAAAGAAATGAATTTAGCATTATGAGGTATGTGGATATTCTTTATTTTGTTTATTAGCTGTAGTGAATTTTTTATCGAGTATTTAGCTTGGAATTTAGTTTCTTTTAAAATAATCTGAATAAGTTCTTTCGAAAGTTTAAATGAAGGTGCACTAACGAATGAAACAACCGGTCTAATAGGATAATCTTCCTTGTGTAATTTAATCAAAGAATACATTTTTGGAGGTTGTGGATTCATTAAAATTAATTTATTTTTTGGGGTATTCCGAAAAAGACTGGATTCCGGGGTTATTAGGGATTTAATTTGTTTTTGGAAAATTGTCGTTGGATTGTGTTTGATTAATTGAAAATTATTTAATTCTAGGAAAGTAACTGATTTGCTAATATAGTCACTTTCTGTTAAAGCAATAATAGTGTTAACTTTATCGGCTCGGGTGAAAATTAAATTATTTTCCGTGATTTTCTGATTTATAGTTTTAATAGTTTTATATCTTCTTTCATTCTGGAATTTCTATTGGGTAATTTATGATGGTTTGTCATCATATTGGTAATAATATGTTTGTCGATATTTGTGTTCTTGTAATTTTTAAGTGCTAGTTCTGAACCTATTGCTACATATTCTAAGTCTTTTTTGTTATTTGAATTAATATTATATTTGAATCCTTTATTCAAAAGATTAATTTCTGTTTCATTAAATTCTGTTCCTTAAAGATTTTTGAATCTAGGGTAAAATATGTGTTTTGAAAATTTTTTTGATTTTGTTGAAATTTTTTTGTTTTTATGAATTTTATCTGATACTAATTTGGTTATTTTCTTCTTCTGAGTCAAGAATTTTTTATATATAATATTAGCGACTTTTTCTCTTGCGTTTTGATCTATAGAATCAAAGATGATATTATGGAGTCTATAAGTTAATTCTGAGTGTATTACCCTAAGATATACGTTGTGGGCATCTCGTTTGGCATATTCTCTCTTCATGTCTCCTTTTAACCAGATCTTCATTCCATATATTCGTCCCTTGTCAGCGGTAGTACTTTTATTCTTCGTTCTTAATGTTATGTATTTCGGGAACACACTTAGTTTCAAACATTTGGTATAGAACCAAATGTTTTGTGTATTAATATTGCACCTTATTAGGAGCTTATAATACCATAGGACTAAAAAACTGGTTTCAGCTTGTCTTAAATATTGAATTGTATCAGTCCTTACTTGGTGAAAATCCATATTAAATAATTTGAAATAAGGTTATTCTGATTTTCACAAATTTTTATTGTTAAACTCACAACAATTGTTTCGCTATCACAGTAGCATCATCAGGTAAGATCACATTTTGAATAACTAAGCTTGTTTCCGAAATCCGTGGCTATTTATATTACAGTAACTACAATAAATTTTTATTAGGCACTAAAACCCAAAAAAGGGTCCCTGCAAATTCCAGCTTATCTGAATATATTTAACAGAGGTGAGCTATTTAAATCTATTTGTTCGTTAAGTAATATTCCAATTTTATTATGTTTATTTATCTCTAGGGATTCTAACAGATTTAAGGCATAACTTTTGCTTTCTATATGTAGAATTTCAAAGTTATGGTTGAAATTATGTCCTGTTTCTAACAAATGGTTGGAATATGTGGAATTGCTTTTATTGTTGAGGAAACTCTTCAAATGTTCACACATCCTATGACGGAACGTTCTTCCAGTTTGACCTATGTAAATTTTAGGGCAATCACCGCAGGTTAACTTACAGATTTATCATCCTTATGTGTGTAGTCTTTATTATTTTTGATAAATTTACTCAAGTTTAAATTAGTTTTGAATGAAGTTCTCAAATTATATTTATTTTTGAGGTATGTAGCAATTTTCTCAGAAATACCTTTAGTGTAATTTAAGGAAATGTATTTAAAATTTTCTTTTATATTAGGAAACACCATATTTAAAGCTATTTTATTATTTTTCTTCATCAATAATTTGTCTATCAACTTCGGATCATATTCATTATTAAAAGCAATTTGTTTAATTATGTTAAGTTCTGAAATATAATTTTCTCGATTCATGGGAATATTAACTAATCTATGGATCATACAATTAAATGCTGATAATTTTTGATTTAGAGGATGATTTGATTTATTGTGTATAATAGAATCCGTATAGGTTGGTTTGTGGAATATTGAAAAATCATGTGAACTATTTATTCGAGTAACAGTTAAATCAAGAAAATTAATAGAGTTATTAAGTTCGGTTTCCATAGTGAATTTAATTAAAGGATGTATTTCATTGATGAATAAAAAGAATTTTTTCAAAAGTCTGTCTGTACCTGTGAAGCAACAGAAAATATCGTCTACATATCTATACCAATATAAAAAATATTTCTTAAGGGGATTTTGGTGAATTTTAGTTTCAATATTGTCCATGAATATTTCTGCTAATAAAGGACTTAAGGGATTTCCCATAATCAAACCGTTTTCGGATTTATAAATTTTATTTTTAAATTGAAAATAATTTTGTCTAGTGCAAATATCTAGACATTCTAAAATATCTTCTTTGATAATTGTATTGCATCTATTGTTGATTAATAGATTATCTACTAGTTTAATTGTTTCGTTTGGTGGTAAAGTTGGAAATAAATTTTGTACGTCAAAAGAAATGAATTTAGCATTATGAGGTATGTGGATATTCTTTATTTTGTTTATTAGCTGTAGTGAATTTTTTATCGAGTATTTAGCTTGGAATTTAGTTTCTTTTAAAATAATCTGAATAAGTTCTTTCGAAAGTTTAAATGAAGGTGCACTAACGAATGAAACAACCGGTCTAATAGGATAATCTTCCTTGTGTAATTTAATCAAAGAATACATTTTTGGAGGTTGTGGATTCATTAAAATTAATTTATTTTTTGGGGTATTCCGAAAAAGACTGGATTCCGGGGTTATTAGGGATTTAATTTGTTTTTGGAAAATTGTCGTTGGATTGTGTTTGATTAATTGAAAATTATTTAATTCTAGGAAAGTAACTGATTTGCTAATATAGTCACTTTCTGTTAAAGCAATAATAGTGTTAACTTTATCGGCTCGGGTGAAAATTAAATTATTTTCCGTGATTTTCTGATTTATAGTTTTAATAGTTTTATATCTTCTTTCATTCTGGAATTTCTATTGGGTAATTTATGATGGTTTGTCATCATATTGGTAATAATATGTTTGTCGATATTTGTGTTCTTGTAATTTTTAAGTGCTAGTTCTGAACCTATTGCTACATATTCTAAGTCTTTTTTGTTATTTGAATTAATATTATATTTGAATCCTTTATTCAAAAGATTAATTTCTGTTTCATTAAATTCTGTTCCTTAAAGATTTTTGAATCTAGGGTAAAATATGTGTTTTGAAAATTTTTTTGATTTTGTTGAAATTTTTTTGTTTTTATGAATTTTATCTGATACTAATTTGGTTATTTTCTTCTTCTGAGTCAAGAATTTTTTATATATAATATTAGCGACTTTTTCTCTTGCGTTTTGATCTATAGAATCAAAGATGATATTATGGAGTCTATAAGTTAATTCTGAGTGTATTACCCTAAGATATACGTTGTGGGCATCTCGTTTGGCATATTCTCTCTTCATGTCTCCTTTTAACCAGATCTTCATTCCATATATTCGTCCCTTGTCAGCGGTAGTACTTTTATTCTTCGTTCTTAATGTTATGTATTTCGGGAACACACTTAGTTTCAAACATTTGGTATAGAACCAAATGTTTTGTGTATTAATATTGCACCTTATTAGGAGCTTATAATACCATAGGACTAAAAAACTGGTTTCAGCTTGTCTTAAATATTGAATTGTATCAGTCCTTACTTGGTGAAAATCCATATTAAATAATTTGAAATAAGGTTATTCTGATTTTCACAAATTTTTATTGTTAAACTCACAACAATTGTTTCGCTATCACAGTAGCATCATCAGGTAAGATCACATTTTGAATAACTAAGCTTGTTTCCGAAATCCGTGGCTATTTATATTACAGTAACTACAATAAATTTTTATTAGGCACTAAAACCCAAAAAAGGGTCCCTGCAAATTCCAGCTTATCTGAATATATTTAACAGAGGTGAGCTATTTAAATCTATTTGTTCGTTAAGTAATATTCCAATTTTATTATGTTTATTTATCTCTAGGGATTCTAACAGATTTAAGGCATAACTTTTGCTTTCTATATGTAGAATTTCAAAGTTATGGTTGAAATTATGTCCTGTTTCTAACAAATGGTTGGAATATGTGGAATTGCTTTTATTGTTGAGGAAACTCTTCGAATGTTCACACATCCTATGACGGAACGTTCTTCCAGTTTGACCTATGTAAATTTTAGGGCAATCACCGCAGGTTAACTTATAAACCCCAGATTTATCATCCTTATGTGTGTAGTCTTTATTATTTTTGATAAATTTACTCAAGTTTAAATTAGTTTTGAATGAAGTTCTCAAATTATATTTATTTTTGAGGTATGTAGCAATTTTCTCAGAAATACCTTTAGTGTAATTTAAGGAAATGTATTTAAAATTTTCTTTTATATTAGGAAACACCATATTTAAAGCTATTTTATTATTTTTCTTCATCGATAATTTGTCTATCAACTTTGGATCATATTCATTATTAAAAGCTATTTGTTTAATTATGTTAAGTTCTGAAATATAATTTTCTCGATTCATGGGAATATTAACTAATCTATGGATCATACAATTAAATGCTGATAATTTTTGATTTAGAGGATGATTTGATTTATTGTGTATAATAGAATCCGTATAGGTCCTAGAATTAAATAATTTTAGTTCCTAGAATTAAATAATTTTAGTTCCTAGAATTAAATAATTTTCAATTAATCAAACACAATCCAACGACAATTTTCCAAAAACAAATTAAATCCCTAATAACCCCGGAATCCAGTCTTTTTCGGAATACCCCAATAAATAAATTAATTTTAATGAATCCACAACCTCCAAAAATGTATTCTTTGATTAAATTACACAAGGAAGATTATCCTATTAGACCGGTTGTTTCGTTCGTTAGTGCACCTTCATTTAAACTTTCGAAAGAACTTATTCAGATTATTTTAAAAGAAACTAAATTCCAAGCTAAATACTCGATAAAAAATTCACTACAGCTAATAAACAAAATAAAGAATATCCACTTACCTCATAATGCTAAATTCATTTCATTTGACGTACAAAATTTATTTCCAAGTATACCACCAAACGAAACAATTAAACTAGTAGATAATCTATTAATCAACAATAGATGCAATACAATTATCAAAGAAGATATTTTAGAATGTCTAGATATTTGCACTAGACAAAATTATTTTCAATTTAAAAATAAAATTTATAAATCCGAAAACGGTTTGATTATGGGAAATCCCTTAAGTCCTTTATTAGCAGAAATATTCATGGACAATATTGAAACTAAAATTCACCAAAATCCCCTTAAGAAATATCTTTTATATTGGTATAGATATGTAGACGATATTTTCTGTTGCTTCACAGGTACAGACAGACTTTTGAAAAAATTCTTTTTATTCATCAATGAAATACATCCTTCAATTAAATTCACTATGGAAACCGAACTTAATAACTCTATTAATTTTCTTGATTTAACTGTTACTCGAATAAATAGTTCACATGATTTTTCAATATTCCACAAACCAACCTATACGGATTCTATTATACACAATAAATCAAATCATCCTCTAAATCAAAAATTATCAGCATTTAATTGTATGATCCATAGATTAGTTAATATTCCCATGAATCGAGAAAATTATATTTCAGAACTTAACATAATTAAACAAATATCTTTTAATAATGAATATGATCCAAAGTTGATAGACAAATTATTGATGAAGAAAAATAATAAAATAGCTTTAAATATGGTGTTTCCTAATATAAAAGAAAATTTTAAATACATTTCCTTAAATTACACTAAAGGTATTTCTGAGAAAATTGCTACATACCTCAAAAATAAATATAATTTGAGAACTTCATTCAAAACTAATTTAAACTTGAGTAAATTTATCAAAAATAATAAAGACTACACACATAAGGATGATAAATCTGGGGTTTATAAGTTAACCTGCGGTGATTGCCCTAAAATTTACATAGGTCAAACTGGAAGAACGTTCCGTCATAGGATGTGTGAACATTCGAAGAGTTTCCTCATCAATAAAAGCAATTCCACATATTCCAACCATTTGTTAGAAACAGGACATAATTTCAACCATAACTTTGAAATTCTACATATAGAAAGCAAAAGTTATGCCTTAAATCTGTTAGAATCCCTAGAGATAAATAAACATAATAAAATTGGAATATGAATAAAAAAAAAAAAAAAAAAAAAAACAATATTCTCATTTCCGCTAATATTTTATTGACACTACGATCGTTACGTCATACCATGACTTCTTCAGGTGAGTATTACAAGATACTGAGTGTACCGTGAACAAGAACTTCATTTTATAGTACATGGATATAACAAAAATAGAAGAGGGGGTGAAGAGAGTTTTACAATACTTTTGGGAAACTGAAAAATGGTTCAAAAAAGATTCAACAAAGGGGAGTTACTTAATTCAGTTTGGTCATTCAATAATATTTTTCTTTTGTGATATCTATTAATTTCTAAAGTTTCTAATAAGTTTAATCTAAAACTTTTGTTTTCTAAGTGTAAAATTTCAAAGTTACTATTAAAACTATGTCCTGTGTCTAGAAGGTGCTCTGCGTAGGTTGAATTTCTCTTTTTGTTACAATAGCATTTTTCATGTTCCCTGAGTCTCGTCTGGAACGATCTTCCTGTCTGACCAACATATACGAAATGGCAAGTACCGCAAGTTAACTTATAAACACCTGATTTCTTGTTCTTAGATGATTTATCTTTATTATTTTTTATTAATTTTTCTAGGGAGTTATTCGTTTTATAAGAAATTCTAAAATTATGATTCTTCATTAAATATCTAGCTACCTTTTCTGTTTTTGGTCCCAAGTATGTCAACGAAATGTATTTACTTTCAATTGGATCATTATTAATGGGATATACTAATTTCAAGGCCAGCTTTAATTGTATTTTTAAGAAAAGATTCTCAATAATCGGAACGTTGAAACCGTTGTTCAACGCAATCTGTTTGATGATGTTATATTCTTTGTCAAAATTCTCACGTGACATGGGTATGTTGGCTAATCTATATAACATGCTATTGTATGCTGCTAATTTTTGTGAGTATGGGTGATTTCAACCCTTTGTTGAATCTTTTTTGAACCATTTTTCAGTTTCCCAAAAGTATTGTAAAACTCTCTTCACCCCCTCTTCTATTTTTGTTATATCCATGTACTATAAAATGAAGTTCTTGTTCACGGTACACTCAGTATCTTGTAATACTCACCTGAAGAAGTCATGGTATGACGTAACGATCGTAGTGTCAATAAAATATTAGCGGAAATGAGAATATTGTTTTTATTCATATTTTCAAGATGAATTTCCGTCAAGTAAAGACCGAAACAATCATAAAATTGGAATATTACTTAACGAACAAATAGATTTAAATAGCTCACCTCTGTTAAATATATTCAGATAAGCTGGAATTTGCAGAGACCCTTTTTTGGGTTTTAGTGCCTAATAAAAATTTATTGTAGTTACTGTAATATAAATAGCCACGGATTTCGGAAACAAGCTTAGTTATTCAAAATGTGATCTTACCTGATGATGCTACTGTGATAGCGAAACAATTGTTGTGAGTTTAACAATAAAAATTTGTGAAAATCAGAATAACCTTATTTCAAATTATTTAATATGGATTTTCACCAAGTAAGGACTGATACAATTCAATATTTAAGACAAGCTGAAACCAGTTTTTTAGTCCTATGGTATTATAAGCTCCTAATAAGGTGCAATATTAATACACAAAACATTTGGTTCTATACCAAATGTTTGAAACTAAGTGTGTTCCCGAAATACATAACATTAAGAACGAAGAATAAAAGTACTACCGCTGACAAGGGACGAATATATGGAATGAAGATCTGGTTAAAAGGAGACATGAAGAGAGAATATGCCAAACGAGATGCCCACAACGTATATCTTAGGGTAATACACTCAGAATTAACTTATAGACTCCATAATATCATCTTTGATTCTATAGATCAAAACGCAAGAGAAAAAGTCGCTAATATTATATATAAAAAATTCTTGACTCAGAAGAAGAAAATAACCAAATTAGTATCAGATAAAATTCATAAAAACAAAAAAATTTCAACAAAATCAAAAAAATTTTCAAAACACATATTTAACCCTAGATTCAAAAATCTTTCAGGAACAGAATTTAATGAAACAGAAATTAATCTTTTGAATAAAGGATTCAAATATAATATTAATTCAAATAACAAAAAAGACTTAGAATATGTAGCAATAGGTTCAGAACTAGCACTTAAAAATTACAAGAACACAAATATCGACAAACATATTATTACCAATATGATTACAAACCATCATAAATTACCCAATAGAAATTCCAGAATGAAAGACGAATATAAAACTATTAAAACTATAAATCAGAAAATCACGGAAAATAATTTAATTTTCACCCGAGCCGATAAAGTTAACACTATTATTGCTTTAACAGAAAGTGACTATATTAGCAAATCAGTTACTTTCCTAGAATTAAATCATTTTCAATTAATCAAACACAATCCAACGACAATTTTCCAAAAACAAATTAAATCCCTAATAACCCCGGAATCCAGTCTTTTTCGGAATACCCCAAAAAATAAATTAATTTTAATGAATCCACAACCTCCAAAAATGTATTCTTTGATTAAATTACCCAAGGAAGATTATCCTATTAGACCGGTTGTTTCATTCGTTAGTGCACCTTCATTTAAACTTTCGAAAGAACTTATTCAGATTATTTTAAAAGAAACTAAATTCCAAGCTAAATACTCGATAAAAAATTCACTACAGCTAATAAACAAAATAAAGAATATCCACTTACCTCATAATGCTAAATTCATTTCTTTTGACGTACAAAATTTATTTCCAAGTTTACCACCAAACGAAACAATTAAACTAGTAGATAATCTATTAATCAACAATAGATGCAATACAATTATCAAAGAAGATATTTTAGAATGTCTAGATATTTGCACTAGACAAAATTATTTTCAATTTAAAAATAAAATTTATAAATCCGAAAACGGTTTGATTATGGGAAATCCCTTAAGTCCTTTATTAGCAGAAATATTCATGGACAATATTGAAACTAAAATTCACCAAAATCCCCTTAAGAAATATTTTTTATATTGGTATAGATATGT
Source organism: Megalocaria dilatata (assembly GCA_034642435.1). NCBI lineage: Eukaryota > Metazoa > Arthropoda > Insecta > Coleoptera > Coccinellidae > Megalocaria > Megalocaria dilatata. The sequence goes on along the minus strand of CM067855.1, from coordinate 76,892,503 downwards.
AGACGATATTTTCTGTTGCTTCACAGGTACAGACAGACTTTTGAAAAAATTCTTTTTATTCATCAATGAAATACATCCTTCAATTAAATTCACTATGGAAACCGAATTTAATAACTCTATTAATTTTCTTGATTTAACTGTTACTCGAATAAATAGTTCACATGATTTTTCAATATTCCACAAACCAACCTATACGGATTCTATTATACACAATAAATCAAATCATCCTCTAAATCAAAAATTATCAGCATTTAATTGTATGATCCATAGATTAGTTAATATTCCCATGAATCGAGAAAATTATATTTCAGAACTTAACATAATTAAACAAATAGCTTTTAATAATGAATATGATCCGAAGTTGATAGACAAATTATTGATGAAGAAAAATAATAAAATAGCTTTAAATATGGTGTTTCCTAATATAAAAGAAAATTTTAAATACATTTCCTTAAATTACACTAAAGGTATTTCTGAGAAAATTGCTACATACCTCAAAAATAAATATAATTTGAGAACTTCATTCAAAACTAATTTAAACTTGAGTAAATTTATCAAAAATAATAAAGACTACACACATAAGGATGATAAATCTGGGGTTTATAAGTTAACCTGCGGTGATTGCCCTAAAATTTACATAGGTCAAACTGGAAGAACGTTCCGTCATAGGATGTGTGAACATTTGAAGAGTTTCCTCAACAATAAAAGCAATTCCACATATTCCAACCATTTGTTAGAAACAGGACATAATTTCAACCATAACTTTGAAATTCTACATATAGAAAGGAAAAATTATGCCTTAAATCTGTTAGAATCCCTAGAGATAAATAAACATAATAAAATTGGAATATTACTTAACGAACAAATAGATTTAAATAGCTCACCTCTGTTAAATATATTCAGATAAGCTGGAATTTGCAGGGACCCTTTTTTGGGTTTTAGTGCCTAATAAAAATTTATTGTAGTTACTGTAATATAAATAGCCACGGATTTCGGAAACAAGCTTAGTTATTCAAAATGTGATCTTACCTGATGATGCTACTGTGATAGCGAAACAATTGTTGTGAGTTTAACAATAAAAATTTGTGAAAATCAGAATAACCTTATTTCAAATTATTTAAAAACTACAAAATCAACATTTTTATTTTGAGGAACTTAAAATAAAAATAAAATAGAAAGGCTTTTTACTTGATAGAAGAAATATTTCAATTTGTTTTGATATTCAAATTTTGAGGAACTTATTTTCCAAAAGAAGATGTGGAAATTTCTTTTCGCGATAATATGGAAACCCGCACCGAAAATAGGTTTGAATCGAAAGTTTGGCTTAATAAGTGTTATCTGGATACCTGGAGAAAAGATCAAATCACCCTGGGTTGCTGAATTTGAACGTAGTCGTACGGACATCGATAATGCACCGCACTTTGGTTGCTCAAAAGAGGTGCTGTCGCCTGAAATCATAAAAAATTCCACGAATTCTTTTAGTGAACTCCAAAGTAAAGATGAAGGAGATATATAACTTTCTGAATATATTGATGAAACATGCGAGCTTTATTTTGCATGAATTATTTTCTATGGTTTCGAAGTGCATGCTGCGTTTTCTGAAATTGGGCCAAAAACAACAACCAGTCGATGAATCGGAGCAATGTTTGGACCTGTTTAAGCAGAATGAACTGGACTTCTTTCATCGATATGTGATCTTGGATCCATTACTATACGTCTGAATAAAAAAATCGTCCGCTGAGTAAACAACAGCCGGTGCATCTTGCCCAAAGCGACCTAAAGCACAATAGAGTATGGCGTCCGTATTTCGAGATGTGTATGGCATTTTGTTTATCATGTATGCGGTAGTTTGTTTTCATAGACTCCCTCTAAAAGAGCAAGACAGTCAATAACGATCACTATAAGGCTCAACTGGATTGAATGAACGAGAAAATTTCCAAGAAACTGCCCTATATGCAAAGTAAAAAGTAAACTTTCATCAAGATATTGTACCATGTCAGAAGTTTTTGGCTAGAATAGCAAAATTGCACAAGCAACAGTGCAATTGCGGTTTGTGTTTAAAGTGACCTTACTACTCTACGGCCTAGAGCTCAGTTCTTTCAAACTTAGGCATGACTGGTAGCATCAAGAACTTAGCCGACCTCAATTGCCACTGCAGTATCAGTGCACGAGTTGTGTAGATCCAATTGCGCGTTTAAGGTCCTAAAACCCCCTTGAAGACTACCAGTCGATCTAGATTCAAGCCCAACGGACTAGTCGTATGTTCAAGGTGCTCAAACCTTCGAGAGATGTTCATATCAATTTGATCCTAAGAACCAAGAACCCTTCTAGCCTAGCTCCCAAGAGTCTAATCTCAGTTGGGCGAATAAGAGTACGGATACCTCTATGGTGGCAACTTTGTTCCCAAACTGAACTTTTAAAGTCTAACGGTCGCCAAGAACATTTAAACTCCATGCTTGAATCACGATCTCGAGGAATCCAACACGTCATCATCTTCCTCATCTTAATCTACCATACACATCTAGTTCTAACATATTCACCCGTTGAACAAATTACCTGCAATTGGGTGCAACCACACTAGTATTACTAGTGAACGCCCTGTGTTGCAAGGCACACCAAGTGCACAAACTTCTATTCGAATGGCTTCTTCGCGCCCATCTTATTTTTCAGATTTGGTCTCCAGTGACTTCTACTTTTCCGCAGGAAAAAACATCTGTTCGCGCGAAAGAGATCTGGTACGAATGAGGAAGTAGTTGCCGAAAAAAACGCCTATTTTGAGATCAAAAATAAATAGTTTTGGGATATAAAAGCGCCAGAATAATTGCATAGTTCTAAAAAGAGACTATATTGATGAATAAAGTCCTACTGGATTAAAAAAGTTGTCTTTTTTCATGCAACCGGCTAATTATCAGCCAATGTGTTGCAGACAGATCAAAGAATATAAAAAGTTGGATATAAAGATTTCACATTAGTTCTTTGGAGATTGTAATGTAATTTTTAGAGTGCCTTGTAAAATATTACTTTTTGATTAGGACAGGAGAACTTTAGCGTAAAAATTTTGAATTGCGTTCTTCGTTTTCATTCAAGATTTTTTTGGTTAATGAGAAAATTTTAGGGAATCTCAATTTTTTGGTATAAACATTAGATAATAATTAGCACGAACGTTAAAAGTTCTCAGGCCAAGAAAGTGCTTCACTGGATTTTTTTATATCTTCTATAAGATCATACTAACTCACAAGGCAGTTTGATGAATCGTTGACTTTAAATGCAGTTATATTAAGGAGCTTCTGTTAAATTTTGAGCAAGTTACATAATTTATTTTGTGTCTACAATGAGAGCAGACAACCTACTGATTTTCGAGGAAAACGAAAATAATATTCTGGGCGCCTATTAAGCATTAGTCTCCGCTTAAGAAAGCTGTCATCGAAACCTGGGCTTGATAAACATTTGAGAGATTACGCATCATCAATTTCAACAGGTAGTAAGTCATTTGCTGTGGTCGTAGTAGCAGAAATGATGCCAAATATTCAGGTCAAACAAAAGAGTTCGTTACACCAGAAATCATTGATAAAATCCGTGGAATAATATCGTACCATCGTAAAATGGAAGTGGTTGATGTGGCTTCTCTACTGACTTGCCCATTCTAAATGAATATTTGGTCATAAAAGAGCAATCTGCGGGTTGGATGCCGTGATTGCTCACACTCGACCAGAAGTGCAGCGTGTGACTACTTCAAAGTTGTTTCGCGAAGTTCAACACCTTAAAGAGTTTTTGCGTAGAATGAATAAATCACGAATAAAAGATAGCACCATCACAATAATATACCGGAGAAAGAAACAGTCAAAGTAACAGCCTTCTCCGGGAGAACGTGTATCAAAGAAGGCCAATGTGGATCTGTTATCTAATAAGGTCATGACCAGTCACGCAGCGTCATTTACAATGATTACCTGAATAATAATTCCCGCTGAATATGTTTATGAGTTATTAGATAAATTCGATACAGATTCTAAGCAAGAAAGACAGTTTGTATGAAATTGCTGAGGCAAAAGTCCATAATTTAGGTTACAAACAACTACACCATCCAGTATATTCCTCCTATATTCCTATTTTTGATTATTGCCTGCTTACAAATCGAAATAAATAGCTCGGTGACAAAAGATTAAGATCAAATGAAGAGATCGTCATTGGGCCAACGCCTATTCTGACATTCAGAAAATCTGTTATTTGGCAGGGAAGCAATTAAATGATCACTGGACTATATGTATCGAGCTGAAAGAAGAATTTGTGAAAAATTAATTGCTGTTCTGTAAAAATATCTTTTTGATTCAAAATTTCCTCATAAAATATTAATGTGTACGGTTTCACATATAACTTGGATCAAAATTAAAGCTGAATTCTTCATCATAATCTTTACTTCTTGCTGTTTTCTCGTTTTGTTTTAGCTAATGTGAGAATTTGTTTTTAGGAACGATTGCTACTATCTGTTCTTCCCCGTCATGTTGCAATGGAGATGAAGGCCGATATTGCAGGTAAACCGAAGAAGGAACAGTTTCACAAGATATACATTCAAAGGCATGAGAACGTGAGGTGAGCATATTGGATTACTTTAAATGATTTTCTTCCAAAAAAAAAATTATTCAGTTAATGCAACTATAAAAGTTGAGTTACCTTATAAATGAAGGAATTCAATCCTCAAGACAAAAAAAAACATCCAACTTCAAACTGTTGTAGCTATCGATTTTCCACTTAAGCACATTTTAGATAAGGAAAAGGTGGGATCCGTTTGGATGACAAATTTCGTTGTACCATTTGCTCATTCAAAATGTGTTTTTGAAGAGTATTATCGTGCTGTGTGCAGGAATAATTATAATTATACCATTATGTCTGAAGATAAAATAATATTAATACTTGAGTAAAATTCAGGCTTTCAAAAAACTCCTGCTTTTGCCTTATCCCATCTTTATTCTTCATACATGCTAAAAAGTACTTCAAAAGATTTAGAAGAAAACGTAAAATCTTTCATGGAATTTTTTGAGTTGGGTGATATCCCTGCAGAATTACGTTTGTGGTATAATGTGTGGAAAAAGGAAGATTAAGCAGGGGGCAAATTAAAGGATATTGATGTGGCTGCACTTTTGGAGGAGGCTTATATGTTTTCCCTGCAGCAAGCCATGCACTCATCATTTTAAGTGCTTTACCATCCACTACGGCTACTGTTGAACGATCTTTCAGTATCCTCCTAAGGGTAAAGACCTGGCTGAGAAGTACAATGGGAGAGGACAGATTGACTGGGTTGAGTTTGATGAGCGTCCATCGTAAATTTTTCAAGGAAAATCAGGACTGGATTAAAACGAGAGTTTTGAACAAATTTTCTACAAATTCAAGAAAAATGATAATAGTATAAGGCATATAACTAGAAAATATTTTTTTGAGCAAATAATTGTAATAACTAGTTGATAAAGCACTGTTATAATTATACATATTCTTCTACAAATTTTGGTTTGATTCACTTTCGCAAAAAAAATTTCTGTGATAAAATGTTTCCGACCATGGTTTGCCTCCCCCTAGATTTGATCCTGGGTACAACCTTGAGGTATACAATGCGAAACATGACCTTAAATACACAGCTTTGATAAACAAAATAGAGGCTGGCAAGAGGTGGTTTACAACCAATGATAAATGTTTGATGTGTTTGAATCTATTTAATCATTCAATAAAATTTGTCTTTTATTATTCCTATTGGTTTCTAAAGTTTCTAACAGATTTAGTTTATGACTTTTGTTTTCGATATGTAGTATTTCATAGTTCGTATTAAAATTATGAACAATTTCTAACAACGTCTTTATTGATTTTTATTAATTTAATTAAATTTTTAAATTTATCATTTTGTTGACAAGAAATAATAAAGATGTCATTCCTAAATATAAAAACGACCTTATTTTTTTCATTAATTTAATTAAATTTTTAGATTTATTATTATCTTAATGAAAAATAATAGAGACGTTATTTCTAAAAACAAAAAATCGGGAGTTTACAACATAACAAGTAGTGACTGCCCATGTGTATAGATGGGCCGTTCATTCCAAACAAACATTTTTCATTGATTGTAAACCACCTCTGGCCACCACTCTATTTTTTGTACCAGATCTGTTCTATGACGAAACAATTGTCGTGTAAACCAATAAAATAGCGGAAGTGAATATTTGATTTTTTATATTGAAGATGAATTTCCGTCAAGTACAAACCGAGACAATCAAAAACTTAATACTCGTATTAAGATGTTAGAACATACCCTTTCGCATGCTATGATGTGTAAAGAATGGGCAATATTCTTATATATATATATATATATATATATATATATATATATATATATTCCCGCTCATAATCTCGGTGAATGGCTTGGTTGAGGCCCACATAAGTAAAAATACCAAACGCTTACAGCTAGACACTCGTTTGATCAGTCAGGCCCAGAAGGAGGTAATGGTGGCCTCTGCGCGTCTGGTTCGAAAATTCCTAACCAGCTCCTAAGAAGAATATAATAATAGAAATAAAAAAAGGATGAAATTTTGTCACATGCATTATATAAATATTTTCTGTTTAAAGATAAGGATACAATAAAATAATTTTATTACTTTTGTCCCTAGTTGAATAGATCCAGTAAAGGCGAATTATTTAACTCAGATTATTCGTTCAATGAATTCCCTGAATTTGTAAAACGGTGGTCTATTTCCGTACTTCCCGACAGGTTTAATTCTAATAGTATTATCTCACAGAAGGATACAAATAAATTTGTAACAATGAATCCTCAGATACTACAACTTCATTCCTTGATAACTCCACAAAATATATTACCCGGTTAGAACAAAAGTTCAATATTACACAGCAGCAGCTCACAAACATTCTGAATTCCTTATAAACATCATCATAACTTTTTCAAATTTCAATCACAGTTTTCCATTAAAAATTTATTATAGCTTTTTGACAAAACTGAAAACATCGAAATAACTCTCAATACAAAACAAGTCCAATTTGATGTTGTTAATAATTATTTTAATATTAGCCTTTTATATATTTAATATCAAAAAATTATATTTAATAATTATAACTTCAGGAATTAAATTAAATTAATGTCATATAAGTACCACTTATATCAAACGGCATATAAAATAAACATTCATTATAAGACATCCAAATGATATAACAAAATCAATAAATAAAAATTGTTAACCAAAATCCTATAAATTAAATATTTTGAGTAGACAAAATTTTGTTTCTGCTGATCAATCTTATGAAAACAAATATTTTTCAAAAATGTTTAACATAATCTTAAGAATTTCATCATAAAACTATCTTACTTATAATATTTAATATTATTAGATATCTAACTAAGTTACTTTCTATAGAATCTCAAGATATGTAAAAACATTACTGAAAAACAAGTTTTAAGAGAGACTGCTTCGTCAGTACTCAAATAATTCATATTCAATAAAATAAAACATCAATCAACAACAAATATTTACTGACCCTTCAACTAGAAAATTTCTGGTAAATGAATACTGAAAAATTTAAATGGAGTGTAATGTTAACTTCAATAAATAATTCTGTGGTTTACCCTTGATCTAAAAGATTGAAAGACAATTTAACGGCCTCTGTTATAACACAAGGACTATCTGTATACAGAATGTTAAGGAAACTAAATAATTATATATTATGAAAAAATAACATAAATAACATAAATTTGATAGAAGGTATATAAAATTATATAAATATTTTAATATTAGCCTTCTACATATTTAATTTCAAAAAGTTATATTCAATAATTATAACTTCAGGCATTAAATTGAATTAATGTCATATAAGTACCACTTATATCAAACGACATATGATATAAACATTCATTAAAAGACATCCAAATGATATAACAAAATCTGATAAATAAAAATTGTTAACCAAAATCCTGAAAAAATTTTTTCTGCTGATTGATCTTATAAAAACAAATATCTTTCTAAAATGTTTAACATAATCTTAAAAATTTCATTTTAACTATTTTCATCATAAAACTATCTTGCTTAGAATATTCAATATTATTGTATGTCTAACTAAGTTACTTTCTATAAAATCACAAGATGTGTAAAAACATTACTGAAAATCAAGTTTTAAGAGAGACTTTGCTTCGTCAGTATTCAAAACGAAATCCAATAAATAAAAATTGTCAACCAAAATCCTATAAATTAAATATTTTGAATAGACAAAATTTTGTTTCTGCTGATCGATCTTATGAAACCAAATATCTTTCAGAAATGTCTAACATAATCTTAAGAATTTCATCATAAAAATATCTTACTTAGAATATTCAATATTATTGGATATCTAACTGAGTTACTTTATATAAAAACTTAAGATATGTAAAAACATTACTGAAAAACAAGTTTTAAGAGAGACTTTGCTTCGTCAGTATTCAAATAATTCATATTCAATAAATATAACATCAATCAACAACACATATTTACTCACCTTTCAACCATTTTGAAAACTTCTGGTAAACTGAAAAATGTTTAAATGTAGTGTAGCGGTTAACTATATGTAAATATTTCTGTGGTTCACCCTTAATCTGTAAGATTGAAAGACAATTTAACGGCCTCTGTTATAGCACAAGGACTATCTGTATAAAGAATATTAAGGAAACCAAATGAAATGTTTATTTTATATATCATTTGATATAAGTGGTACTTATATGACATTATTTTAATTTATTTTCAGAAGTTACAATTATTAAATATAATTTTCTGAAATTAAATATGTAGAAGGCTAATATTAAAATATTCAAATAATTTCAGATACCTTCTATCAAGTATTAACCTCTATTCAAGTTATTTTATTCATAATATATAATTATTTGGTTTCCTTAATATTCTTTATACAAATAGTCCTTGTGATATAACGCAGGCCGTTAAATTGTCTTCCAATCTTTTAGATCAAGGGTAAACCACACAAATATTTACATATAGTTAACCGTTACACTTCGTTTGAAGATTTTTCAGCATACCAGAAGTTTTCCAAATGGTTGAAAGATGACTAAATATTTGTTGTTGATTGATGTTATATTTATTGAATATGAATTATTTGAGTACTGACGAAGCAAAGTCTCTCTTAAAATTTGTTTTTCAGTAATGGTTTTACATTTCTTGAGATTTTATAGAAAGTAACTTAGTTATATATCCAATAATACTGAATATTATAAGTAAGATAGTTTTATGATGAAATTCTTAAGATTATGTTAAATATTTTGTAAAGATATTTGTTTTCATAAGATTGATCAGCAGAAACAAAATTTGTCTACTCAAAATATATAATTTATAGTATTTTGGTTAACAATTTTTATTTATTGGATTTTGTTATATTCTTTGGATATCTTATAATGAATGTTTATTTTATATGTCGTTTGATATAAGTGGTATTTATTAATTCAATTCAATTCCTAAAGTTATAATTATTGAATATAATTTTTTGAAATCAAATATGTAGGCTAATATTAAAATATTTAAATAATTTTATATACCTTCTATCAAGTATTAACCTCTATTTATGTTATTGTTAATCTTTTTCCTATTATACCATCTGAAAACATAGTAACCCTCATCGTAGAAATGCTCTTCAGAAATAAAGTGATTTGGGTAATAATATCAGATATGATTCACTTACTGAAAAGTTGCTCAAATTAGAATTATTTCAGTTTTGATGGTCAAATTTACAGTTGATAGAAGGCTAAATTATGGGAAGCCCTTTGAGTCCACTTGAGTTGATAACTTCATGGATAGTTTGGAAAAACTATTCATGAAAATGAAAGTAGAATCGCTGACAAGACTGTTGGTACAGATATGTAGATGACATAATTGTAACTTTAAAGTAGACAACTTAAAGGTTTTCATTATCACTTGAATTCGTTACATAAAAATATTGAATTTACAATGGAAGTAAAAAACCGAAAACTTATTAAATTATTTAGATTCATAATAACTAGAGCCAATAATGAACATAATATTTCTATTTGTCATAAACCTTCTCATACGGATATAATAATTCCCAAAACTCATTCCATCCAATACAACATAAATTATCAGTATATCAGAACATGATACATAGATTATTAACAATTCCTTCATCTCTGAGCAATTTTAATCTAGAATGGAATCTAATTGAACAATTAGATTGTTTGATGATGTTTGATGATGAATAGCCATTAGGTAATGTGATGACCTAAAATGAATATCGAAATGCTATCAATGAAATATACTCTATGCTAAAAACTGGGGGGAAAACATATAATTCCCTCACTTGTTATGGAAAACCATCATCAAGAATAAAGAAATTCCTCAATAATATAGATATCTTCTAGAACAGACAGCTCGTTAGGAGCTGTTTTGAAAAACGCAAAACCTAAAAGTAACAAATTGCATCTGTCAGGCGTTTATCAATTATCATGTGGTACACCTGTTCCGGCCAAAGCGGAAGACGTTTCGACTGAATAATGGAACATAGACGTTCCTTCCTCAATAATAAGTTGGATTCTACCTACGCCTAACATCTAATAAAAAGAAAACATGATTTTGATGAAGGTTTTTAGGATTCTACATGAAGAAAGGAAGGGTTTAAAATTGAACCTGTTAGATTGTATTGAAATAAACCGACTGAGTAATCTAATTCACCTGTATTGGATCTAGTCAACTAGGGGCCCGGTGGTTAAATCAAAATTAATAAAAATATTTTATTGTACTCTTATCTCTAAACAGGAAATATTTATTTAGTGCATGATACAAAATTTCAGACAAATTGTTTGTGAACATCTGAAGAAGTTAACTATATTGACGAAACAAATCTTGTGAACAACTCAAGATAATAAATAGAAATCATCATTTATATGTGTGTTTCCTTGTGGAAAATAATAGAAGTGGCTGAAATAACATCACCCAGAACGATAACGAAGTTGAGAAACCCAAGAAACCGCCTACATAATCCGTCAAATAATCTCCTTTACGAGCTAAGAAAAGTAGAACGAATTAGACAACGTATCATGAAGTTGAATGGAAGATTCTCGAAGAGATTAAAGGATACAGAAGATGTTCTTGGACAATTCCATCATGAGCCAGTGGGACACCTATATAGAAAGTTTCCTACTTGCACTCTTCCAGAAAAACTAAGAAGCTAGCCAGTGTAGACGTTTGAACATTTACATACATAAATATAATATTTTTTTAACCAATTGTAATTGTTTTAAAATAAAGGGCTGAAGGACTTAGGTCAATGGCCTTAAATACAGTTATTTATTTATTCATGTGTGTTTCATTCAACTAAAGTTTGGTTTCCTTATATGAAATTTTCATTTTCTCGAAAATATGAAGATTTTTAACTTTGATTTCACTACAATTGGATACGTAATGATTGATTAACCCCTTGTTAACTTTGGGTAAATATTAGTTTGTTCGGCAACGTATTCAACAAATGAATCATCCCAAAATTTCTTAAAATAATGAACAGCTGTAAGATGATTATATGGAGCTTCAAATGATACGTCAATTCGAAAATGATTATGTTGGAAGTCTTGCTCTTCCATTCATTGTTACTTCTGATTTTTTTACGGTTTTCTTTATACTATTTTCTTAGTGGACAGTGGCAAGTAGTCGTTAGAACTCCAGTCATCTTCATAGTCTTTTTTATTAGCTCGATTTACTGGTAACTGGGGTAAAATATAAATAGACTGTGAGTAACGATCTAAATCATTAGGGTCAACCTCTTCATCATCAATCGAACCTCCAAAAAACAAAAGCCAGTCCTCGATCGGTAATAACGCCATGTGCTTTTCCAGCCATACAAATGCATCAGATACGGTGTCCGTGTCGTCGATATTACAGACACATTTGCTAATAAAATATTTCCATTTGCTAGTGAAATATCATGGCAGATATATTAGCTGATTGACAGTTACCTTCGGTTACGTCGAATCGTTGATGATATACGTAATTTACAATCACTATTGAAATAATTGCAAAAACCTCCATAGTAAAAGTAAAATATATGTCAAATCAAACACTCAATCAAAATAAACAATCACAACAATTGAGCAAATATCATTAACACTGATAGCTGTGATTCTGAGCGAATCATAGATTTTTATTTCTATCTAGAGATGGAAAATTCGATCTATGCGAATTTGAGCTGCTTCCGAATCTGCCCTGCTTTCCCCTACATTTGTTTTGTGATAGATATTGAAGATTTAAGGCATAATTTCTAGTTATGTTCCAAAGACATTTAAGGCGGCTCGTGACAATATATATATATATATATATATATATATATATAAATATGTTTTTGGACAAAGGTTTTTGGTGAGGTTCAATTTTTGCCCAATTTTTTTTCAATTATCGTTATCTCCAAATCAAGTGGAACATTATTATGAAGGGAAAGTACATCTAATAAAATGAGTATGTAGTTTTCTGAAATACTGACAGTTTTCAAAAAGGCTACGAGTTCGGAAGAATTCCTTGTGTAACTATCATCCTTATCAAAGGCAATGTAATAAAATCGAAACTAGTTGGCCTTTTTCTTAAAACTTTTCTTAAAACTTAAAAATTATTAAGATCCTGGACCAAGAACATGTTGAAGAATTATTGAATTGTTGTGTACATAGGTCTTATCTCAATGAATTTTAACAGGACATAATAATTTATAGATATCTGGCATACAAAATTTAAGCCTGTATCGTGAAAAAAATTTTACATTTCATAAGGTTCATTCACTTTGTAGTTGATTTATATGAAAAATATCATATTGCGTTGTCAAGTCATTCAAAAGCTTTGCCAAGTCTCTCAAAAGCTATGAACAATTCTTTTTCATAAATTGAGAAATTTTAATTATTCAACACGTCGAAGAAAATGTCTGATTGTTTCGGTCTTTACTTGACGGAAATTCATCTTCAATATGAGAAAAACAACTATTAACTTCCTCTATTTTATTGATTTACACGACAACTGTTTCGTCACAACATGATTTCATCAGATGAGTATTAAAACTGGGGTATAAAATGCAGAACATGACCTTGAATACATAGCTTTGTTATAAAAATTCTAAATTTCGAAATTGAAACGCTACAGAATTTATTTCATAAACGCACCTAGGCCAAAAAACTGAAAATATTGCTAGATATTTAAAGAAAAAAATTTGAACATCTCTTTTAGAACCATTAATTCATTAGGTTGTTTAATAAAAAATAATAAAGACGTCATTCCTAAAACCAAAAAATCAGGAGTTTACAAGTTAACATGTAGTGATTGTCCATGTGTATATATGTGTCAAACAGGCCGTTCATTCCAAACAAGGATACCAGAAGATGAGACATGTTACATTAATAATAAACCAAATTCAACGTATGCCAACCATTTGTTAGAGACAGGTCATAATTTTGATAGGAACTATGAAATATTACATATGTAACAAAAGTCATAAACTAAATCTGTTAGAAACTTCAGAGATCAATAGATATAATAGAAAACATATTTTATTGAATGATAAAATAGATTTAAACAGATCCCTCTACTTGATATTTTTCATTGATTGTAAACAACCTCTTGTCACCCCTTTATTTTTTGTACCAGAGCTGTGTATTTAAGCTCATGTTTTGCATGGTATACCTCAGTTTTAATACTCACCTTATGAAGTCATGCTATGACGAAACAATCGTCGTGTAAATCAATAATATAGCGAAAGTTAATATTTGTTTTTCTTATATAGATCGAAGAAATGTAGTTTTTCAATGTCGCAAAACCTAACCTCTATTTCAGTCGCTAAAATGTCTAGAATTTAAAGAAAAATTTGTCTCAATTTTTGTGTTTTATCTACCGTTTCAAGTCCTTTGCGACGCTTCAAGTGTAAATCTGCGATATCCAGTTGTTTATGAATTGTATCAAAATAAGTACTGTTACTCCTAAATTCACGTATTTTACTCAGTGTTGTCCGCAGTGAATTTTTCACCCTCAGAATATCCGAATTACTATTTTGTCGAATAGAAAAAACAGTTTGATTGAAAATTAATAGAAATTTTTTCAAAAATATATATTCCCAGCATCCTCTAAAAAAAATTTTAACCTACTGCTTTTCTTATTGATTTTTGATTAAAATCGCGACTATTATTATTGATAATAAAATGAACGGTTTCGAGTAATTTGTCTCTATTATTAAAAACTGTCTGAACGGCACGTGAAGTGAAATTCCAACGAGTTTGCTACATTTGCAGGTAAACGATTTTCTCAAATTTCCTCTAACCCTAGGGTACGCTTTGTCGATTTGGAAAAATATGATGAAAATCCTGAAAGGGTTGAGAAAAAAACTTTAACCTGTTGAATTGAACTGCACGAATGCTGTTGTTTAAGTTATCACCACTGTTAAGTGAAAGATATAAATTGTAATGCTGAGTAAATTCTCTTTAGTTTTGAAGATGGATTGAAACCCGAAACATATATGTCAATAACATAAATTAAACTTTTGTGAAACTTAAGCCAAGTGTACTCGCTAGGATAGGAGGCCACCATTTGACTTTTAAGGTGACAATTAACAGTACTATGCTCAAGATCGATTACCCTCACAGTACTTAAGCCAACGAAAACACAACTGATCTCCTAACCGCATAAGCTTCTCTGAAGTTTCTGAGGGATGTTCACTGAACATTTAGGGATATCAGGATAATATCTCTATCAATACCGAGAAGCGAATCTGGCAATTAAGGGTTTCAATTTTTATTTTGTATATGCATTTATCTTAATTCTGTGTCTAATTTCTTAAGAAAATTCCCGTCCTACCATTTGGGAGAAAAATCGACAGAATGTTTACATTGGCCATATATGTTACGAAATTAAACTACATGAGTTATGTCTACTGAAAAACTTGATATTTCGTTATGTACGTAACTAAGAATTCTACCTTTTGTATCAAATATACAAATTATTTTTGGTAGAATATTGCGCTAACTGAAGGAAAAAATTGAATTATACCACAAATTCGTCATCAGTACTTCTATTGTAATTTTAAAAGAGATTTTTCTTTATTAAACGAATAATCTGAAATAAGAGTGATCAGGATACATATTAGTGAAGTTTCAATGAGGGGATTTCAGTTGCCCTTCTTTGCTGTACTTTACATATATGGCATATACATTCTGTCAAGAAAGTACCGGGAATTATCGATTTAAATCTTGCGGGGCAATGAGGCAGGAATTAAAATTTCAATCTAGAAGACTGGTAAATCAAGAAATTGCGATATCTGTTCTTCAATGTGTCGTCGTGTGCTCGTTGATATGAAGATTTTTTCCTTTTCGGTTCACGATTGCAGAGTAGAGTTGTTCACAATCTGAATTCCTTAAAAATTTATTTTCTCGGAAATTAATTTTTCTTGAAAATTAAAGGAAGAAACCATCAAAGAAGAATATTTTTTGGATTATCTTCTCCTGGATTTTTCTTTTGGATTGTTTTTCCTGGATTTCTTTTCGATTATTTTTCCTGTTATTTGTTCCTGGAGTTTGGATGTTTTCTTAGTGAGGGATAGTTATACGTACACTAGTTGCCCGAAGACGTTGAAGCTATTGAGTGCAAAGAACCACATAACATTGGCCTGCTTGAAACGACCTACAAAACCACCACCTGTTTTGAATGGCAAAACATCAGTCTGCATTCTAAACCAACCAGGGAATTAACATTGGGAAACTCTAAATTTTGTATATATTTATATCACATTGAGAAACTCTAAATTTTGTATATATTAATAATAACATTGAGAAATTCTCATTTTCTGTATATTTTTCAACTTTGATCGGTAATAATATCATTCAAACTTATTCTAGTGTTAAATAGTAAATTGTATATTTCCTCTAAATCTACATTCTGTCAAGAAAGTACTGGGAATTATCGATTTAAATCTGGCGGGGCAATGAGGCAGGTAAAAATTTTCTTTCCTAGGTTGGTACCACTGTCCTTAATTACTATGCCAAGCTTGAACGGGATCTGTCAACTAGTGTGTTTGCAACAGCTGATTAAGTCAGTCGATGTCAGAGTGCGTGCCGATTTTTACTATGGGTGATTACGTTGAGCAAAGAATTTGTTTAAAGTTTTGTGTTGCAAATGAATTTTCGTGTGCCGATGCATTGAAAATGTTGCAAAAGGCCTTTGGTGATAATGCTCTATCGAAAACTCGTGCATATCAGTGGTACAGAGCCTTCAAGGACGGACGCCAAAGCCGCTCGAAAATGAAGGTGATGCTCATTGTTTTCTTCGATATCCGTGGCGTGGTGCACTACGAATTCGTTCCAGAGGGTCAGATGGTAAACGGGTATTACGTAGGCGTTATGAAACGTTTGCGTGAGCGTATCCGTAAGAAGCGGCCAAATTTGTGGGCGAACAACTCATGGATTTTGCATGACGATAACGCGCCTTCTCACCGAGCTACGATTGTGACTGACTTTCCCGCCAAAAACTCAACAAACGTGCTTCAGCAACCACCGTATTTGCCGGATTTGGCTCCCTGCGACTTTTTCCTCTTCCCAAAACTAAAATTGCCCCTTCGTGGCACCCGTTTTGAGTCGATTGAAGCCATAGAACAAAATTCGGCGCGAGAGCTAAAGTCCATCCCGGAAAGCGCCTATAAAAAATGTTTCGATAATTGGAAGTGCCGTTGGCATAGATGTATTGGAGCAAATGGAGCCTATTTTGAAGGCGACCCAATAAATTCCCGGTACTTTCTTGACAGAGTAGTACATCTACAAAACATAGATAGAAACCGATATGCTCCAGCGATTCCTGCGTTCTTCGAGATTTTCCAAAATTCTTGAATATGAGGCGGAATTCAATTGATTGAAAAATGGACTTCGGAATAGGTTTTCTTATTCATTAATTTGGAAAAAAATCTACTGAAATATACGACAATACTTCTACTTCTTGGGAGTTTTTAAATTGACATCACCTATCTGTTCTGATCATGTCTTAATTATATTATTGCATTTCGTTATCATGGGCAGATTTCTACGTACAGAAATGTGAGTTATAAAGGTTCTTTCAATATGAGTGTTAGTTTTTCAAATAGAAATTTCTTGGTTTCTAATATATTTTTTCTTATCAAGGGTTACTATATTCAGAATTATGTGCAGTTTTATGATAATAATATAAATAATAAAAATAATAATAATGATGTTTTCTTACTAAAGCAGTTTTCAATTTTTTCCAATTAATGATTTACAATTTTGAACATAACAAATGGCAAATAAACAAATATCCCAAGTTAACCGTTAGGTTGTCTAGTGTCTACAATTTATGTATACCTTTACTAATTGGAACAACAAGCATATAGGAACTGAGGCAAAATCTAGGAAATATAAATCAGAAATTAGAACCATCCTCACTTATACTGCGGAAACCAGGCCAGCAACCTCTTAAACGGCACAAATACTGGAAGCAACCGAAATGAAAGTACTGCGCAAGATAGCAGGGAAATCCCTCATGGATCGCGTGAGAAGCGAAAACATTAGAAGAACATACGGAGTAAATAACATTAATGTCTGGGTACTGAAGAGAAAGAAGGAATTGAATTAACATATAAACTGCATGGATGAGAATAGATTAGTAAAAATAACGAGAGACCGATATCCCGTTGGACGCAGGAGCATTGGAAGATCTCGTAAACGTTGGAATGATAATCTTCCAACTGAGTAATTACAGGCAGAGGAACGAAGAAAAACAAGCAATTTGCTTATATACAAGGAAGAAGAAGGAGAAGATTTACGAATTAAATCTGCACCAGTAGCTCATCAAGTCTTTTTATTGTATTTATGTATAATTTAGTCAATATTTTCATCATCTGTAATGAATTTATCCGCTTAAGATATGACCTATAAATATCTCGTAGGAAGTTCTACTTGATCGATTGGTTTAAAATAATAAAAAAAGTATTACCTCAGTGGTAGCTCGGTTGTGGGTACTCAACGGCACTCTGCGGAGGTTCTACGCCGCACTTTGATAAAGTTTGAACATGAATTAACTTAACAATACAATGAGCCATCAAAAAAACGACTGAAAGTGCGAAGTATGGGGAAGATTTCAGCTGCTGCGGCTAGTGTTGTCGATGAGCCAAATTTATCGATGTCACGATCATTGTAACAATTGCGCCTTTCCCAGATGTCAACGTGGACCGTATTGCGTGACCATTCTTATAAAGCCGTATTGACTCAAGAACTAAAGCCAAATGATCACAGATTGCGTCTAGAGTTTGCTGATTGAGCCCTTGAGCACTTGGAATGTGATATTGATATTGGCCATAAAATGATTTTATTAGTCGATGGTTATTTTTGGTTGAATGGCTCTGTTAATAACCAAAATTGTAGTTATTGTTGCAGGTTACGGCATGGCGGCGTCATTATTTCTTCCGAAAAGAGGATGGGACATCCGTGACTATGAACGGTGAACTCTATAGTAGAATGTTAATAGGATTTCTATGGTCAGAACTTGAGAATATAAATATTGAAGAGCGCCAAAAAGATGGCGCTACATGCCATAGCTAATGCTACGCTCGCTTTGCTGAGGGAAAAGTTTGACATTAGGATCATCTCATTTGTGAATTGGCCACCAAGGTCATGTGATTATTTTCTTTGCGGCTATATGACAGCAAAAGTCTACGTCAACAAGAATTCAAATCACTTGGAAGAGTTGTTAACGAAATACTGCCAGAATGATTACACCGAAGGATCAAAAATTGCAGCACTCGGATCAGTGTCAACTAAGCCGTGGTAGACATTTGAATGATGTCTTATTCCCAACATAATTGTGTCATTCAAGCTTCAAAATAAAATAAAAATTTGATGATGTGTTGTTATTTCATTTAAAAGTGAAATCCTGTCATTCCTAATCAAAGAGCCTTTGCCATCCATTTCAAGTTATTGGCAATTCGTTCAAGTTTTCCGGAAAAACTGAATTTGTTTTATATGTTTAAAAAAAACCTAATGCAATCGAGAATAGTTTCTCTGATAGGATATACACAAGAATAAGACGAAATAAACACGTGATCCATTCTGTACTAAAACAAACAAAGTGTTACGTATCAAATCTTTATCTCTAATAATATTTGAAATACTTTTTCTCGAGATTATTTCAACAAATCCCCCAACCTAATCCAGAATCAACTAAGTACTAAAATTTTCCAGCATCCTCTTTGCCGACATCTGCGGATTTACCACTCTCTCCGATCAATGCACAGCTGAAGAGCTCGTTAGGATTCTCAACGAATTGTTTGCCAGGTGAGTGAGTTTCCTCTTCAACTCTGTTAATAAATTCATTTACGGCATACTGTGAAAAGTTTTTCCAATATTCGGGATTGCTGGATGGATTTAAGTGTCAATTAAATCGCTTATGTTGTTCAGCCTAGCGTTTCATTTTATAGGGTTTCGATTCATTGTCTGCTGTTTTAAGCATTCTGTATGTTCTCACTTCACCGGTGGAAATAAAAGATAGAAAACAACGAAGTATATTACTTCAGAATCAACAACCGAGAAATGTTAACGAACCGAATAGCTGCGAGGTATAAGTATTCGTGTTTTAATGAGGAGATTTGGGAGGAAAAAGCAGAATGTAAAATCTGAATATTATTCTGATATGCAACGTTTGCAAATTTTCGCAATTATTTATATTTTTCTCAGATTTATTTCAAAAAGGATAGTGACTGAAACAAATACAAAATTTTATAATTATTAATAATATTTTTGAGTTTGATGGATTCTTGATATTAGAAACTATATCTGCATTTCTCCCTCTTAATTTTCACTCAGTTTCTGGAATCGTTCCACGGAACCACTATATTTACATATATATATATATATATATATATATATATATATATATAAATAAAAATATTGATATTGATACTGATCCTAGATCTTCTGTGAAGAGCAGCTTTTTCAGCTTGTGTAAGTTAGGAGTTTAGTTGTAGTTGTGTTCTGAATAATATTTAAATAAGGTTATTCTGATTTTCACACATTTCTGAACCTTATTCAAATATTATTTAATATGGATTTTCACCAAGTAAAGACTGATTCAATTCAATAGTTGTGTTCTGGTTAGGCTTTGTTACGCCACTTTAGGTCACAGAACTGTTAATGTTCGACCCAACGGTTGCCGAAATCAGTTCAACTGGAAATTTTTTTCCTACTTGATTGGACTTGAGCACAGGACCTTTCAGTTCCCAGTCCAAAGCTCTAACAACTAAGCTATCGACACAAATAATAAATAAATAATAAATAATAAACTTTATTGATGCTTTTGAACATTTCACGAATGTATAGAATAAGTCATACAATTAGCGGACATTGAAAGAAAATAATTTGAAACTTAACGAATGGTATCTATAAGAAACTCTTGAATACTATAGTAATAGCAATTTATTAATAGGGACTTTACTTCTCTCTTGAAAAACTTTCCATTCACTGATTGGGTTCTACTGGCCAAATGGTTATATAGTTTAATGCCCATGTAATTTGGTGAAGACTCATATTTAGTTGTTAAATGCCTAGGATACGCTATATATCTTTGTGTCGCGTTTCATACTCGTGAAAATCAGAACATTTCCCATATTTACTTAGGTTAAGATGGATATAATGTGTCTATATAAGAATATAGACACATGAAAAGAAAAGTAAATCAAACTGTCTGAAAGTCGGATTACAAGGACGTTTGATTCGTTTCTAAAAAATAAAAACTCGTTGAGATCACCCCGAAGAACCCCAAAGAACTACAGGATATCCTTAATGACAATAGATCAAACTGTAATAAATGTCCGCCAACTCCCCTACAGGGAGACAACTCCTGAGACATGATAAAGCATAGTAAGCTTTGTTTAGCTTTACACAAACTTGTTCAATGTGATGATGCCATCGCAGGTTACCATCAACATACAGCTCCAGAAATTTAACCTCTTTAGACTCCATTGATGTTCTGTGATAAGAGGTCCTACACTTGTCTTAGTCAGATTGAGAATAAGGGCGTTTCTATGGCACCAATTAATGAAACATTGTACGTTTGCTTCACAAGATGCAATTTCAGTTCTTTCAAACTTTTAGTTCTAATCACGATAGAAGTATCATTGACGAACACAATCAATATATAGGGCAACATATATGCAGGCAGATCATTAATAATGAGTAAAAATTGAAGTGGGACTAGGACTTGAGCTATATGCAAGTCGTGGCTGAAGTCGGTTTATGAGTTGCAGTCTATTCTTACATATATTCTGCGGTCTGGTAGGAAACTCTTAATCCAATCCAGGAACATGCCTCTGAATGCTATCTGGTACATCTTCTTCAGAATGAATCTGTGAATGTTTGAGAGTGTCAAACGCTCGCGACAGATCAAAAAATATACCTGCCACGTAGGCACCACTATCCAGGATTGGTCTAATAACTGTACATGCGATTAAATATAACATATATTGTCAAAACAACAGCGTTATTTTTTTGCAATAAATATATGAATATATGAAAATGCAGTCCTTATCTCAGAATATGAATATGACCTATAAAGAATTACTCTGATATTTATGAAGAATGCTCCGCAAAACCGATTTGGCGGCCAAAAATTCATACAATGAACTAAACCTTCTAACAGGTCTTGGCCTTGAAGAATAACTAATATTCTACCAACTACTTTCCTGAATATCTACAGAGTGTATACTCGACCTATCTTGAAATTTTGCGTACGAAAAGCAACCCTTGTTACATGTCCTCGTGACCCTCGAAATATTTTAATGTCTCCGTTTGCCCTAATGGGACACCTTCTCATGAAGTAACATAGATTAGTGGAGTTGAAAATGTGCACCTTGGAAAATCATAGATTCCCTTGAGGTCTCATTCGAATGGAACAAATTTTTTATGTTTTTGATTGTCTCGGTTTTTACTTGACGGAAATTCATCTTCAATATAAGGAAAACAAATGTTAACTTCCGCTATTTTATTGATTTACACGACAATTGTTTCGTCATACCATGACTTCATCAGGTGAGTATTTAAACTGAGGTATACAATGCAAAACATGACCTTAAATACACAGCTCTGGTACAAAAAATAGAGGGGTGGAAAGAGATGGTTTACAATTAATGAAAAATATTAAGTAGGGGGGATCTAGTTAAATCTATTTGATCATTCAATAAAATTTGTCTTTTATTATATCTATTGCTCTCTAAAGTTTCTAACAGATTTAGTTTCTGAGTTTTGTTTTTGATATGTAATATTTCATAGTTCATATTAAAATTATGGCCAGTCTCTAACAAATGGTTGGCATAAGTTGAATTCGGTTTATTATTAATGTAACATTATTCATGTTCACGTATCCTTGTTTGGAATGAACCACATATACACATGGGCAGTCACATATACACATGGGCAATCACTACATGTCAACTTGTAAACTCCTGATTTTTTGTTTTTAGGAATGACGTCTTTATTATTTTTTATCAAGCTGCCTGAAGAATTAATGGTTTTGAAGAGCTGTTATATTTTTTTTTCTTTCTTTAAATATCTAGCAATCTTTTCAGATTTTTGTCCTATGTAAGTTAATGAAATAAATTTGGTTTCGTTCGAATTTTGGATATACAAGTGATATTGCTTTCTTGTAATTTATTTTATCAAGTAAATTGTCTACAATTAACGGATTAAAATCATTATTGAAAGCTATGTGTTTAATGGTTTTATACTCTTTGTCAAAATTTTCTTTCGTCATGGGTATGTTAACCAATCTATAAAGCATACTATTATAAGCTGACAATTTTTGTGAAAATGGATGGTTTGAAGTATAATGAATCGTACCATCTGTATATGTAGGTTTTCTGTATATGGAAAAGTCATATCTATTATTAATTTTAGTGATTTTTAAATCTAGGAAATTGATGCTATTAGTTACTTCATCTTCCTGTGTGAATTCAATTGTTGGATATAATTTATTGATAGATTCCAAAAATGAACTAAGTTGTCCATCGTATGTGTAGGTTTTTTTATTTTTTTTATGGGCAGAACCTCCCCAGAATATATTCATACTGAGTGCAGACAAATGCTTAAGGGAAAATTTCGATATGCACAAGTAGGAAAATTTTAGAACTAGAGTCCATCGCCATTTTTTCCGGAGTGAAGGTTTAAAAAACGGAACAGTTTTGTTGCATTTGTCACTTCAATATTCATTCAAAAATATACAAGTTGTATATTAGTATTTACTTTCCTCAGGATTCAGGATCAGGAATAAAACCATAATTTATGCTCTGATTATTTAACAAAATACGGGATGATAAAAAAAGATCCTACAATAATGGTATAAAAATTGATTATTCACCTATTATGCTTTGTAGAACATGTATACTGAAAATTATCGAAATATTTTAAGTATTATTGAAATATCTTAACTATTATTGACTGTTCTTATTTTGGTAATGTTTACCTCTAGAATTCCAATAAGGTAGATTTTATGTATGCTACTTTGATTTCCTTGAGATGCAAAACTGCAATAGAATTCAGAAACTATGATTCAGGCTGTAAAGCTTGTTGAAAAGTAGGTTCAGATAGGCACCTTGAAAGAAGGTTTGAAAGTAAAAAGCATATAATGACGGACATATCAATAAGTAATTATTATTATTATTATTATTATAATTATAATATTGTCTTTTTCCGCCCGTCTAGAAAAGCAGTTGAAAAACCCCTTTTTCAAGTTTGCAAAACTATATTTTATTAAGACTTAAGATCAACCTACAAAATTAGCTTTCGTCTTTGTTGAAAACAAGAAGGTAAAACACAACTTTAAAGCTGAATTAAAAATAGCCGGTAAACACTAATATTATGGATTTTTCAAGAGAAAGCTACAAATAACTAGACTAATATACACATTCTTCATCATACGATAAATGGAAGTTTAAAAAGAATGCAATATTTAGCACAGACCACACAGAAATGGCCACGGTAGAGAAGAAGTGTAAAAGACTTGGGCAGAAAGAGCTTAGACAATTTGGGACGAAGTCATATGGTGAAAGAAAAGAACAACGAGTGAAATGTTTCTTTCAGCAGACTGAAACGTTAAATTTTGCACGGAAGCAGTTTTCCGAAATACTGGCGTAAGAATGGAACAAATTCCGTAGTATATAATCCAAAATCATGTTTTGTCATTTGAAAGCTGTTGTCACTGCTTGAGTTTTCATGTGACCTAAAAGCATATCAAATGAAATTTTCTATTTTCATCAATTCTCATGAACTTTGAACAGAAGAACAATTTTCTTTTATTTAAGCACAATAAAATCATGGCATGAAGTTAGTTAACTGTGTTAGACGAAAAAATCCAAAAAACCTACGATTTCTGAACTGAATACAAATTACGCGATGACTCCAATTTTATGCCTGCCAGTATATGAATGTCGATAGCTCAGTGGTAAGAACTTTGGGCTCGTAACCTCAAGGTCGCGGGTTAAAATCATATTCAGGTGAGACACAAATTTACAACTTGGATACGTTTCCGCCACGATTTCACTGTTGGGTCGAAAACTAACGGTGCTGTGACCTAAAGTGGCCCAAGATTGCAATTACAAAGCCTACCCAGAACACAACTGAACTCTGAACTCGCACAAGCTGAAAAAGCTTCTGAGAGATCTTCAAATAAGATCTGGGAGTATAGGATAATATTAATAAATAGCCAAATCCTTGAAGAATAATCTTGATGACTGATGTAGAAGTATAATCAGTCATAAATATCACAATTTTGACTCATGTGAGCACCAATACCACCACACTTCTCTCCTAGATCTGTTTATTTTTAATATTTTAATTGAATTTGTTATTGATGATAATTCTTAATTAATTCAATAATAAATTTGAAATTTGAATTCATAAATCTGAATCCACAAGAAAAAGTCTCATTAAAAGCGGGAGAAACAAAACTCCATATTGAAGACATATGAATTAGGATACCTAGAAATCAGAATTTTGACATCGAATCACATTTTAAATTTGGAAGATATCCAATATCATATTTGTACGTTCTATGATAAATACTTCTGATTTTAAATATTTCTATAGAAAAATTATTAATTAAAAATAATTAAAGTTCATTGATTTAGCTATGTCCGTTATTCAACAAACCTTCAACAGATTCTTCAGATGACGTTAGAAAAATTTTTCATATGAGTCTTAGATCTAATACCTACAGGATAATGATACGGAAATCTGTAAATATAAGGAGAAGTGATTACGATAACTGATTTTAAACCATATCTTTTAATATGAACACACTTCCTCTACAAATAAAAACGCTAAAGAATCTGAAGCGTTACAAAATCGCTATCAAAGAGTTGAATTCTTAGAGGAAATAAAATCTCTATATACTACTATGTCAAGAAAGTACCGGGAATTTTCAATTAAGACAACATTTTTACATTTAATCGTCAAAATTTATTGGGTCGCCTTCAAAATAGGCTCCATTTGCTCCAATACATCTATGCCAACGGCACTTCCAATTATCGAAACATTTTTTATAGGCGCTTTCCGGAATGGACTTTAGCTCTCGCGCCGAATTTTGTTTTATGGCTTCAAACAACTCAAAACGGGTGCCACGAAGGGGCAATTTTAGTTTTGGGAAGAGGAAAAAGTCGCAAGGAGCCAAATCCGGCGAATACGGTGGTTGCTGAAGCACGTTTGTTGAGTTTTTGGCGAGAAAGTCAGTCACAATCGTAGCTCGGTGAAAAGGCGCGTTATCGTCATGCAAAATCCATGAGTTGTTCACCCACAAATTTGGCCGCTTCTTACGGATACGCTCACGCAAACGTTTCATAACGCCTAGGTAATACTCCTTGTTTACCGTCTGACCCTCTGGAACGAATTCGTAGTGCACCACGCCACGGATATCGAAGAAAACAATGAGCATCACCTTCATTTTCGAGCGGCTTTGGCGTGTTTTTTTCGGTTTCGGCTCATTTTTTGCCACCCATTCCGATGATTGCTGGCTTGTTTGCATATCGTACTCGTAGACCCAGGTGTCATCACCAGTTATAATGCGTTCCATGAATGTAGAATCGGAATTACAGCGATCCAGCATGTCTGAAGCAACCTGTTCGCGATGACGTTTTTGAAGAAAATTCAGGTCTTTTGGTACGAGTCGTGCGGCCACCTTTCTCATGCCCAAAATATCAATCAAAATCGTACGTGCGGACTCGTGGGATATCTTTAGATCATGTGCTATCTCTCTCAAGCTGGTACGACAGTTTTCCAGCACCCTTTCCTTAATTTTATCGACGTTATCTTCGATCGAAGCCGTCGATGGGCGACCACTTCACGACCGTCCTTGAAGGCTCTATACCACTGATACGCACGAGTTTTCGATAGAGCATTATCACCAAAGGCGTTTTGCAACATTTTCAATGCATCGGCATACGAAAATTCATTTGCAACACAAAACTTTAAACAAATTCTTTGCTCAACGTAATCACCCATAGTAAAAATCGGCACGCACTCTGACATCGACTGACTTAATCAGCTGTTGCAAACACACTAGTTGACAGATCCCGCTCAAGCTTGGCATAGTAATTAAGGACAGTGGCACCAACCTAGGAAAAAAAAATTTTACCTGCCTCATTGCCCCGCCAGATTTAAATCGATAATTCCCGGTACTTTCTTGACTGAATGTATTCTAAAAAAATTTTTTTCATATATACATATATATATATATATATATATTTTTTTCAATATTTATTTTTATTTTTATCCTTTCATAATTATTCTTTTATTACTGTTATGTTGATTTGTTTCTTCCTATTTTTTCCCTTTACCTCTCTTCGCCTGCAACACGTTTTCATCATGTGTTTATTGTGCAGATTTCACCCTCTATCCAATTTTGTATGAATCAAAGTATAAGATCCATCTGAAATGTATGGATGACTCTACACAAGCACCATGCTTAGGTGTCATCCCTGCGTTTTTCTTGATGGATAAAAGAGACTAGTTTTTAATGTATAATGGTCAAATTATAAAATAAACTCTTTCTCTATGTCTAATATGTCATAGATTATTCATTTAGATATATTTTGGTCTATGGAAACAGTTTTCACCATCTCTTAACACAATTACCATACCAAAAGATTGATATATTCAATGGCGTTCGAACTATAACACACATATGAAATAATTATTTTAACTTGATTCTTTTGCAATATGATACGATAACATGTGGAGGAAACTTTGTTTGCTTATAACCCGAAGAAAAATCTTCAATAAATCTGGCAACTCCATAGATGAGATTATTTCTCTTCACTTCTACGCATCGACAAAATGATATTGTCGATGTCTGCTTATGGTAGCCCGTTCCAAGCAACTTGAACTTTATGGATTTACTGTATAAGAGTCTCAAGAGAAGTGACAAGGTGCATATTCTTCTCATCACCATATTTCATTAATGTTCGATGGGATTTGAATTTGGCAGACAATGTGGCCACGGTAACACCTTAACGCTCACGTCTTAGAGACAGTCCATATTTTGGCGAACAATATGACGAGATATGTACCGTCGTCTACATAAGTCAAGTTATTTGTAGGACATCATCAATATAACGACGCAGGTGACATGCTATTATAAATAAAGAGAAGTTTAAATATATTAATTCGGACGATCTGTACCACAAATTATTGATAAGGAGTATGAACTATGGTAATAAAAACTTCTAGAAATCGCAAATTCATTAATTGATATGAATATGGATATGCTGATTACGGCAAATTATGATCTGATTAGAGCATGAGGGAAGTTTATTCTGCGTTAGTAACGTGAAAATATCGAGAATACATTTTTTTACCTGAATTAACTCGCAAAAGTTTGACTTGTATGTATTTTGCATACTCTAGATGGCGTTATTGTATTATTAATACCTTAGAGCCTCTGTGTACAGCGAATACCGATTTGGAGTCACTAGCATACATTGCATTGACGAAAACCAATCAGTTTGAAACGTGTGAATTTCTGCAATTTGCCTCTGTGATCAACAAAACTTTGTCAAGTTTGTTTGAGTATAGAATTATTAAACAGATGTATGTTACACTGTATCGATTTCTAGAACTTTCTATTACCATAGCTCATACTATTTATTAATAAAGGGAAGTTGTAATCTGCTTTAAAAATCTTTAAAATCCTCACGAAATTTTGAGTTTGTTTTCTGACCGTTATTTTCGAGCTGAATGCTCAACTTAAATTCGATCGTGGGACAGTTGTTATGGTTTCAGTTGCGCCCAACGCTGCTCCAAAAATAATTTTCTTATGCTCACGAAATTCTGCACTAACAGTCCCATTATTTTTTTAATCCTACATACCAAATCATTGTGATCTTTCAGTTTAGAAAATATAAGAAAAGTATCAAAAAGTTTCACATGTGAATACCTGCAGAATCATGTCATGAATTTTGTCCAATAACTAATTTAACAGATATATTCTAACTAAAAAGCTATCCCAAAAGTTTGAAGCCTCTTGCTATTTAAGTTCCAAGTTACAGTGTTTACGGTTGGCCGGACAATGATTTTTGACCTAGAAATCATTGAGTCCAACCTAGAATTTTGGGACAATATTCAGCTCAAATCAAAAAATGATTTTCAAATGGACTACCCCGTATATTTTAATATATTCTCGATGGCCTTCAATATCTCTATCATGACCCAAAACGTTAAATTTACTTTATTTTTTCAATGGCACTGATTTTATTCAGAGAAAACTGAAAAAAGTTGAGGGAGCAGAAGTTCTCCACCGATTGCTGAAGGCAATCGTAATCTAAAATTGATCAGAAAATTTTTAACTGAACGATTTGCATAGTCGTCGGTACTAAATAATCAACCTGTCATATACATATCCGTTATTTATGGTCAAATATGAAGAACTTCACATTTTTATTTCTCGATTTTTCCAAATGTTAACATCTTATATTTTTTCACGACAATATAGAGAATTGAATGCCTCATATTTCCTCAGAAGTAGCCTCAAGGCTATTTTGACTGCATTCAACAGACACGCTTAATAACATCACAATTGAAAATTCTATTTGAATAATGAACATAATTACCAATATATCAGTGTTTTGTCGGCATTCCAAAAATCGATTATCAATCAAGTATTTGTTCTTTAGAGCTCAAAGTTACTTAGTTACAATAAATCAGAATGAATTCTGGAAAAAATGAAATGATTGATATGATTTTCATGTTGGGGAAGTGCCACAGAAACCATCATCAGAAGAGACGACATCCAGAAAAATCGAATTTTCGGAGGCTTTTGAACAGAGTTGTAGAGACAGGAGATGTCAAGTACATCTCCGAATCAGTCCCCGAAAATCAGTCACTAACGAAGACAAAAAGTTTGAGAACAAATTTTAAAATAGAATAGAACCGTGTACATACAAGCTTTTTTTTATAACTTTGATTTTGTCAATAGGCAAATCTCCATTATTTAATTAAACCCAACAATGATAAGAAAATTCGGCCATCAAGACATGTGGTCATTAAATATCTGAGGAGCAATTATCCGCAATCATGAGGTAGGTCCTCATTTTTCAAAGGAAATCACAACAGCACCGTTGTGATTTTCCATATTTGAATTTCCTGCAGAACATTATTTCTAGATTATTGCCAGTGTTACCTATGCAAAAAAAAATTCAATATGGTTTCGGCATGATGGAGCACCCGCTTTTTATTTTCGTCCTGTGAGAGACTTTCTGGATCACCAGTTTCCATACAGATAAATTGGAAGGGTGGACCGACAAGATGGCCTGCTAGATACGGGGATCTCAACAAACCAGATTTTTATTCTGGGATCACATAAAGGAAATTGTGTATAATGAAATATCAATAAGAGCTCTGAATATGCGGCAGATAATAGTGGATGCTTTTCGGAGCATTACTACAACCATGTTGACCAGGGTTAGTAGGTCATTCCATGATAGGATTGCTTTGTATTCTAGAAATGGCGAACGACACTTTGAACATCTCATGGATCATAAAAAAAAAGAAATATGTACGGAATATTACCCAAATTATTTCATATCTATTATTCAAATTTAGTTTTCAGTTGTGATGTCATTTTTCGGCTGAGAAAATGTGAGTCATTCAATTATCTACATTCTCTTGAAAAATATACGGGATGTTGCATTCGAAAAAATTGAGAAATAACAATTTGAAATTCTTCATATTTGGCCATTAATAAATAACATGTATATGACAGGTCGATAATTTTGGAGTAATGACTAAGCAAATCTTTCAGTTAAAAGAATTTCTGATCAAATTCGTATTACCGGCAGAGGGCTTTTAGGAAATTGGTGTTCCCTCAACTTTTCCTAGTTTTCTCTAATTTATACAAAATTTTTTCTTGATCATTTAAATGATTCTAGTTTACCCGAAGCTTTCTTTGAGGTCGTAACGTTGATGCTTGAAATTTTAGTTTGAAAGAAACGTATAGAGTACTTCTCTGAAGTGTGAGATAGTGACGCCACTTTTACTAAAGTGTGAGACGAGTTAGATCACAGTGTCGTTTTAAAGTAAACATGTGAGCAGGAATTCAAATGAAAAATCATTGGATCTTTTGAACTGCCAGAAGTCTTGATTGGCGAATCTTTTTAGGATTTTTTACAAAATCATTAACAAAGTTTTCTGAGAGACGTGCCACTAAGTATCTACAGAGATATGATTCCAATACTGGCGTACTATGACCGTGCTATTAGATAATATCGCGATCAAGAATAACCAAGGAGATGAATAGTGCTGTCTGGTAATACCTCGTAGATAGCCTATTCCCCAAACTTGAATCCGCTTAAATATATTATTAGGGAGTGGTGAAAAAGAGTCCACTTTAAGTCGATCGAAAATGTAGCTGAGCTACGGCAAAAAGTTATGAAATCAGTTGACTTTGCAAATAACGAAGGATTATTCCTTCTGCTACTCCGATACCTTTTAGGAAGATGTCGGATGTCTATTGCCATTAGAGGAAGGCGAATATTTGGCGGTTGAATATCAAATCTCAGAATGCAAAACTTGATGTTTGATTCAAAATTTTTCTTAAAGAGTAGGCAAAAAAATTTTTTTAAAACTTGAATTCTTCCACAAAAAAAAACGAGACACTTACTATATCACTAGTCAATTTCATCACATTTTGAAATTCTTTATACATGCGCTAGCTTTCATAGTTACTTATCCAGCAAGCGTAGTAAATTTTTAAGCGTAACGTATTTTTTTATTAATCAGCGTTACAATTCTGCTACGCCAGCTTTTCATCAGAAGGCATTTAGGTCGTAGGTTTGTGATTTTCGAAATTATATTAAAAGAATTAGGCGCCACTTGATTTATTTGAAATATTTTCAACTGTTTGAAAGTCAAGAAACATGCAGGTAAATAAAAGCTCTTATTCAGGTGACAGTGAATGAATGAAAATTTAATGTTCGGATACAAAGTGTAAGACTCAAAAGAGATAGTATTCCTACAATAAAAATGTTACTCAACAATGGGTTGATTCCAAACGGCACACAGTTTTGAGATGGTTACACCAAACTTTTATATTTTGTTCAGTAATACACTGTATAAAGTTTTGATTGATACTTTGATCCTAGTAGACTGGACAAAATGGCTGCGGTAGCTCGAAGGATTTTGTATATAATGCATATGATGTTATGACTGACGTGATCAGGTAAATATGATGAATTATCCTAACTTCAAAATAATAATCTAAATTCTACCACTCCAGGAAGGCAATTTTTTAACCTCCAGTTGTGAGAGTGTTTCTTCGTCAGCAAAATTCTGTTATCAATAACCTTCAATTATTGAGTTTCTTAAATGCGCCAGTTACAATAGGTTTTAAGAAGTTGCAATACCACTATTGACTCCTAACTATCGCCGGGGTCCCTTTCACGCAGTGGAGACAGAGTTCGATTATAATCTAGGGTATCAGCGATTACCAGGCTATGCTTTCTTCAATGTAGGCTGAAACGAGTTAATTCAAAACATACTGTGGATTTTTATATTTAATCGGCATAAACACAATATACAACAAATTATTCAATATCCAATATGAATTCAAATCAATTAGAAATCAAAAGCGGTTATTTTGGTTAGGCGAGGTGAGCAGACCTACGGAATAAAATAAAACGAATGATAAACGAAAACGAAGGAATAGAAGAAATAAATTAATGGTGGGTCACGGCAAAGCTTCGCTTTAAATTAAACTACAATGGTCCATTCGATTGTACTTCCAAATAAAACTGTGTCGACGTCGAGATGCAGGGTGGTAGCATTCACGCTGAGATACTAACACTTCTGAGTCAAGTCGCCTGTTCAAAATTTGAATATCAAAACGAATTAAAATATGTTTGTCTTCTACAATTTTAATTTCAAAAAAAAAAAATATTCAAAAAACTTTTAGAATTAAATTAATGTGCTTATTTTAGACAACAATTTAATTCTAAAAGTTTTTTGAATAAAAATTTTTTTGAAATTAAAATTGTAGAAGACAAACATATTTTAATTTGTTTTGATATTCAAATTTTGTAATATTTCTTCTATCAAGTAAAAAGCCTTTCTACTTTATTTTATATATAATATATAATTATATTTTGGCTTCGGTAAATCTCATTATGGAATGTCAATGAATTTAAATAAGCCTTAAAAATAACTCACACTGTTCTTTGATTTTCTTAGAACATAGATCAATCTTGAATTATAAAGTTGATCTGTGTTTCGAAGCATTAGTCCTTTACACGTGGTGAGTTTTTGATATAGGTTAGTTTTTTTATTTTGATATTTGGAATATTATCTAGGACCGAAGAAGGGATTATTCAGAATAATATTTGTTTTTTGAAGATATAGTGCATGTTTTGAAATATTTCTGAATTAACTTATTCGAATATTTAAATATATTAAATATTTCAAATAAATTATATTCTTTGAGAAATCCTTAAGGTGTGTTCATGTTTTTAAAAGGCAATTGGTGTTCTTAAAGGTAAGACCAGAAACAAAATTTTGTCTCCCTTGGATATTTATTTATTAATTTTAAGGACTTTCGTATATCTGTTCGTTTATTTATTCCATCTGACATTATATATTGAGTTTTGATTATAAACGTCTATTAAATGTAAGCGGTGCTTCTTTTAGACATTAATTTAATTCTAAAAATTTTTTGAATAAAAATTTTTTTGAAATTAAAATTGGAGAAGACAAACATATTTTAATTTGTTTTGATATTCAAATTTTGTTATATTTCTTCTATCAAGTAAAAAGCCTCTCTATTTTATCGCCTGTTCAAATTTACTTTGAACAAATTTTTAATTCACTTTGCAGGTACGTAACAATTACGTCCCCAGAGTTCAACAGTTTAGGCCTTTCAATTCCTAGATATTTCTCCCTTAAATTATTCCTAGAAACCCATTAGAACCGTTTCAGCCGTTTCAAGACTATTGTCGTATCGGAATTACCTGGGTTTTCTTTTCGGACCCAAATCCACTCTCTCCTTCGCCTGTTAGCGAAAAGACACAGTCGAACACATCCCCTGCACCAGACAGGTCACTACTCACTCTGTATAAAAAGTCAGTTAAGAAAGTTCAGTTGAAGACAAGTTCTGATCCCACGCACATTCCCTTGAAGTAAGCTCTCTTAACTTGTGAAACATTTTTATCTCTACGCTCGAATTTTTCACATTAAACTTCCAAGGAACTCTCTGTTACCCATAACGCACTAAAGGCCTGGAAGTGAATGTATTATCTACATTATTCATTTATAATTAGATATTAAGTTGTGAAAAGTGAATTCAAAAGTGAAACCAATAAAATTGGAGTCTGTGTCGTGAACAACAATAGAAAAAACTCAAGGAAGAACTGTTCCAGGATCAAGATAGTGGTATCCACCTCAATCTGGGTCAACAACTCAAAACTGTACACTTGTATTATATGTACTTCTGCTGACAATTCTCTACATGGTCCCTACGAGCTGGGTTACGTTCCACATCTGGTCACGAAACAACTCCCTCAATTTGGGTAAAATAATTAAACTCTCTGAACTTGTATTATATGTCTTTACGCTGTGAATAAAGCATTAAAGTCTTATATACATTCCTCTTTCACCCCCCTTTTGAAGTATGCTTAACCAAGAATTTGCATACTAATTGGTTGACGTTTAATCGATTACTTTCGAAGAATTCAAAAAGGTATCTCGGAGTCTTCTGCATGTGTTCAACCGATGAAGACGTGTTTATCGTTATCGCCGTGTCAAAGAGTGTTCTAAGACAGTAATCAGCCACCGATTCCGGAAATAAAAACCCGGATTGATCGAGCTATTGCTAAACAATCGCTAATCCAGGTATTTCTCGAAATTTATTAAATTTCCATTTCATCACAATAAATAGAAATCAGAAAACTGAAACGAAAACGTTATCTATATTCAATCCAGATGACACATGGAGGAGATAAACGATGATAGCATCGAAGAAAACATGAGTTAAAGTTGTTTCCGATTGAATAGTTCAAATTTATGCGGATTATTATAGAAAACAATTACAAAAACAATATCAGTGGGTGTAGAAAGTGTCCTTCAGTCGAGTAAGACTAGTTGTGAGTGATTTCATTTACCTTTTGATATACTAAATTCTTTCACCTAAAGAAATCAACAAACATAAACACTTACCTACCTTATCAGCTCGAGATAAACGAGCCGACAGGGTCGCTCACAGGAACACATGACGTGAATCATGGAAGAATCTATCGATACAGAGAACACTGTTTACAGTGGTTCTCAAAATGCATCATCCCAACAACAACTCTCTTACGCATCTGTCATCTCATCACCTAAGTTTCCAAGTAAGAAACAAGCTATAATTTTCAACTCTATTGACAACACCAAACTAGAAGAATACTTATTCGCTCTAGGAAAAATCATCCAACCAAAGCATATCATCTTCTCCTCAAGAATATCCAACAATCGTGTGTGCATTTACCTGTCAAGTGAGAAATTAGTCGAAGATTTCATAGTCAAACATAATGGACTGATAAACATCGGAAATTCATCCCTCCAAGCCAGAAAATTAATCAACCCTTACGAAAGACTAGTGATCTCAAATGTTTGCCCCTCTATTCCTCACTCCATCATCGAAGACGAAATACAAAAGCACTCCATCAATCTGATGGCCCCCATAACGTTTCTCAGAATAGGTACATCCAATCCAGAATTCAGACATATTCTAAGTTTCCGTAGACAATCATACATCTCATTGCAGCCGAACACCACCATTCCCGAGTCCATATTAGTAACCTTTGAAGAAACAACATATCGCATATTTTTATCACTCGATGACCATATCTGCTTCAAATGCAAACAAAATGGCCACATTTCATCTAAATGCCCCAACACAATAACACCTGCTCTAGACACCACAAACACAATCGCACAAACCCCAGCCAACCCTACATTTCTCCCAATTCCAACCGCTTCATCCAATCAACCTACAACAATGACATGCTCTAACATACCATCCGAAGATCCAAATGACTCGTCTAGCAAAACCCCTGGAAAAAGAACAGCTTCTGAAATCCTCACACCCCCCCCTACTACTAAAGAAAGCCAAATTTTCTTGACTCCCACTCCTATCTCCTCCACGAAAAAAACCAAAACGGACTCAACATCCATTCAGAAGTTGATGGAACCCGCAAAGATTGTATTCCTGGATAGTAAAAAAACACATGTACTATCATTCGACGAGATCTCAGACTTCTTTGAAAATGTTCAAGGCTCACCAGATCCACTCAGTATAGCAAAAACATACACAGAAAATATAGATGGATTACTCGAACTGTTACAGGAAATATACCCCTACTTTACTGAAAAAAAGATGAAAAACAGATGCACAAAGATTAAAAATAGACTGAAAAATCAAATAGAACTACAAAGTGGAATAGAAGACAGTGACTCATCACTGGATCAATCTCGTTAAGCATTAAATTCAAATCAATACTACAGTGGAATATAGGTGGGTTCTTCACCCACCTGAACATGCTACAAAAAATTTTATCGGAATACAACCCAACAATTATCGTCCTGCAAGAAACCCATTTCAAAAAGTCAAGTCACAAATTAAAAAATTACCAATGTTTTTCCAAAAATAGACAAAACGCTAACCATGCAAGCGGAGGCACGGCTATCTATGTACATAACGATTACGAGGCTACCAATATTACCCTACAAACGGACCTAGAAGCTGTTGCAATTACCATCAAAGGACCAAAGAAACTTCACATCTGCAGTATTTATATACCGCCCGACAACAACCCAGATACAACGATCATTAGAAATCTGCTACAACAAATTCCAACTCCTCATATTATTCTTGGCGACTTCAACGCTCACAACAGCATTTGGGGTTCACGGAAAAACACCCCCTTTGGACGCACCATCGAATCCATAATAAATACTTTCAACCTTGCCCTTCCCAACGATGGACAAGGTACTCGTTTCAATTCATGCACTGGAGAAACATCAGCCATAGATATTACACTTTGCGATTCCTTAACGGCTTCCTGCCTCCAATGGGAAGTTCTCCCGTACTTATATAATAGCGACCATTTCCAAATTTATGTCAGAAATACTTCCCACATAGAATCTCCTGCACCAATTTCCAAATGGCGCCTAAAAGATGCAAACTGGGATTTATTTTCTGAAATAATCAACGAAAATGTGAGACACTTCAATATTCACCACCACATAGATGCCAATGACTTTCTGCAAGAGTTCTCCGATATAATACTTCAAGCGGCTGAACAGTCCATTGGAAAATCAAGTTATAACAAAAAACACCCTGCCGTTCCCTGGTGGAACGAGGGCTGCGAAAGAACACATAGAGAATCCAAAGCAGCTCTGAACAGATATAGAAAGCAGAAAACCCAAGAAAACCATATTGAATTCAAACGACTCCGAGCAAAGTCCCGCTTCATTTTCAAAAAAAGTCAAAAAGACTCCTGGATAAAATTCACCTCTGAACTAAATAACTCCACCCCTACTTCCAAGTCATGGCGTCGAGCGGTCGAGGAATTTGTTGCTCGCAGTGTACTGTGAAAATTAATAGATATGATGATTCAATTTTATGTAAAACTTGTGATAATAGTTATCATATCAAGTGTGTTCAAATGTGTATTGAAGAATTCGCCAAAATCCGAGAGGAGGGAAGTTTGAATGATTGGTCGTGTGATAGGTGCAACTGCATCCAGAATCCACCGAACACTATTAACGTCGTTTCCCATTCTATTGAACAGTGTATGACCATGGAAAACCTACAGTCCTTGAGAATGGAAATTGTTAAAGAAATTACATCGATCTTCACGAAGGAAATCGATTATCTCAAAAGGTTAGTCACAAAACAGAGTAAACAAATAAACCATCTGACAGACGAGATAAGAAATCTTCAACATGGTGATAAACTTACCTCCATATCACCTGATGTTGGTCACGGAATCCCCAGAATTCCACCGTCTGTTGGGGATTCCAATCCACCTGTTTCTTTGGTACCTTGCAATTTCGAGAATAATGGAGAAATAATTACTGTGGACGATGAAACTTCCAATACGATAAAACCTCATGAAGGTGGTACACACGATGATTTTTCTCAGTTTACTGTTGTTACGTCGAGGAAAAATCGAAGGAGGGGAAGATTGAATCAAAAAGTGTCAGGGAAGCCTGACAATGAGAATTTCATTGCTCCTAAAAATGCCGCTATGTCGAAACGAAATGCTAAACCTATTGTTGGCACTTCGAATTCAGTTACGCTGCAAGTTGTCCCTAAGAAGCAACTGTCTTACTTGCATGTATCCCGGCTGTGTCCTTCAACGACCGTACAGGAACTAAAGGAATTTTTCGGTCCAAGTTGTTCCGAAGTACTGTGCGAGAAATTGACGTCCAAACGACCCGAAGTTTACTCTTCCTTCAAGGTTTCACTGCCTACCGCACTTATATCAGAAGTGATGGATCCAGCGTTTTGGCCAGAGGGAGTTGCAGTGAATCGGTTTTTTATGAGACGTCGACAATCAACAGGAAACGTATGAAGATGCTTCCACTTCAGAGTCATCAATGCCAGAAGCTGGGGCTGTTTCATCTAAACATTAGGGGATTTACAGGGAAGGAAGGCCCTTTGGAGGCTCTGTTATGTCAATATAAAGATGTAGCAATTGTGAGTTTGACAGAGCACTGGCTCAAAGAAGAAGAAGTCTTTCCAGTCCTGATAGATGATTGGATAGTGGCCCACACTTACAGTAGGATACATAAGGGCAGAGGTGGAGTCATGACAATGTGTCGTTCTAACATAAGGTTTGTAAGCCTAGTAGAAGTGAATAATCTGTCCTGTGAATCTCATTGCGAAATCTCCTGTATTAAATTAACTGATAATGATTTGACTATTATTTCTATTTATCGTTCACCTAATGGTGATTTTAAAATATTTGTTGATACTTTTGAAAAAATTTTTAGTAAGATTAACTGTTTTGGTGCCAATGTTGCTATTTTAGGTGACTTCAATTTACCTTTTAATTGTCCGGATAGAAATTGTAAATTTTTCTGTGATTTACTGAATTGTTATGGTTTTATGAGAACTATCTGGCAGCCTACTAGGGTTATGAATTGTGTTGACAATGTTTTTATCAATTTTTCTCTTGAAAGGTATGATTCTGAAACTATTGATTTCGATTTCTCTGATCATCGGGCACAGCTGGTGTGGGTGAATATCCCGATCAGTCTTCGGTCTCACTCTGGTGTTGTGAGAAGGTTTAGGCCATTGACACAAAAAGGGATGAATATTTTTCATGCTAAGCTTAGCTCAACTTCTTGGGATTTTATGGGTAGTTATGATGCTGACGTAAATCTAACCTTCAGTGTGTTTAATGACTATATAACTCAGACTTTTCTAGACTGTTTTCCCTATGGTGTAATAAAGTCAAAACATAAGGATAATGGAGTGGCTTGGTTTACTAGTGAATTGGGTAAAATGCGGGACCACTTGAAGCTTCTTGGAGATATGTATCTGTACTATCAAAGTGATCAGCTTAAAGAAGCTTATGATAATTATAGGAGATACTACAGGTACAAGATCAATGAGGCTCGAATAACAGCTAATGACAGAATTATAAGGGATTCTAATAATAAGCCGAAAACCATGTGGAATTTAATTAAGAATAAGGATACAATTCACTCTGATGACCGTAGAAAGATTTTTTCACCTCATGCTTTCAATGAATTTTTTACATCTATTGCTCATAAAACAGTTGAATCTCTTGGTGGGGGAAGCTTTAATCCACTAACTATTATTCAAAATGTAAACAGTTCCTTTTCTTTTGCAACTGTTACCTATATCCAGGTGAGAGATGCTATAGGTTCACTTAAGTTGAGTAAATCCTCTGACTATTATGGTATTTCATCTTACCTTATAAAAAAGAATGTCAATAATCTTGTTATCCCTCTCACAAGGCTTTTTAATTTATCAATTACAAATAACGTTTATCCTGATTGCCTGAAAATTGCTAAGGTAATTCCATTATTCAAGAAAGGTGATGTTGATGATATTAAGAATTACAGACCCATCTCTTTGGTACCGGTCATATCAAAAATTTTTGAAAAGATCTTGTGTTGTCAATTATTGGAGTATTTTGAAACAAATAACTTATTTTCTGCACAGCAATTTGGTTTCAGAAAGAATAAAAGCACCAAAGATGCAGTTTTGCATTTTGTTGATTATACGCTGGAATGCTTTGAGAGGGGTGAATATCTGTTTGCTTTGTTTTTAGATATTGCGAAGGCTTTTGACTGCGTCTCGCGTCTCATCTTGGTTGGCAAATTGGCTGCGTATGGGTGCTCTGGGGGCGTTTGTGCTCTCATCGAGTCATACTTAACTAATAGATCTCAAGCAGTTTTCAATGATAACGGATGGTCATCTCTTCTAAAAGTTGAACTTGGCGTTCCTCAGGGATCGGTTCTAGGACCGATTCTATTTCTGATTTTTATTAATGATATGCCTTCTTACATGAGTGAATACAGATCTATTCTGTTTGCTGATGACACAACTGTATCCGTAGCTTCTGGTGATCTGGCTGTCATTGATGGTGAGGCTGCTGTTGCGCAGTCGAGAGCTTTTGATTGGTTTGCCTCCAACAAACTTGTCGTGAATAGGCAGAAAACAGTAAAGCTTGTTTTCTCCTTGAGAGAAGTGAATGATGAGGACCTTGTTGGCCACCATTCGTTTCTTGGTATATCGCTAGATACGACATTGCGGTGGGATGTCCATGCTGACCGGCTTGCCTCGAGGTTGTGTAGGAACATTTATCTGCTCAGAAATATGTCAACTAGGTTGTCTTCGGGTATTCTAAGAGTGGCTTATTTTGCCCTAGTCGAATCTCACTTGAGATACGGTATTCTTGCATGGGGAAATAGTGCTTCACACGACAGAATTTTTGCATTGCAAAGAAGAGCGATTAGATTCTTGTCTGGCCTCAAATACCGCGATGATTGTAGGGGTGCATTTAAATCTGAGAACATATTAACTTTTCCATGTCTTTACATCTTTGAGGCATTGCTTATGGTGCGGAGAAATGTCAACGATCATAGTGTTAATGGTGACTTTCATGATTACAACACGAGAGGCAGGATGTTGATTAGAAATGATTTTTGTCGGTTGACAAAGTCTCAAAAGGGGCCTTTTTATTTGTCAGTTAAGCTGTTTAATAGACTACCATATTGTATATCGTCCTTACCCCCAAACAATTTTAAAATATTTATCAGGAAGTTTTTAATAAGTAGTGCATTTTATAGTGTCAATGAATTTTTGAGTTTTGATTTCACAGTGGTGCTGCCAGAATCCATTTCTTAGTATATCTTTTTTAGATTGTTGATTAAGCTTTTATTCTGTGATTGTATCTTTAGTGTATTGTAATTTTTTGCAATTTTATCTTGACAAGTGTAAAACTGAAACAGTTATAGACATGAAATAAATATTACTATTACTATTACTATTACTATTACTATTACCATGATTAGAAGGATCAAAGGCAAGAGAACAACAAGAACTATACCATTTCTAGAATGGAAAAATACAAACATCTCGCATTCACAGGATATAGTTGAAGCATTAGCCGACCATTACGAAAAGTCCTCTAGTGATTCTATTTATACTAACCAGTTTCTGAACGAAATTAAAACAGCTGAATCGAAAAATATACCCCTTACAGACTCCATATCACCATTGAATATCTCAATAACTATGGAGGAACTACTAGATGCCTTGAATAACACAAAAAACACGTCACCTGGGCCTGATGATATCCCAATTTTTTTTCTTCAACATCTTCCAGCCAATGCTAAGAATATCCTCCTCGAACTACTCAACTTCATCTGGCAGAATAACTCCTTTCCAGTCCAATGGGCTAAGTCGATCATCATCCCAATACATAAACAGGGCAAACCTAAATATATTCCAGAATCATACAGACCGATTTCGCTCACGTGCTGCATGTGTAAAGTTATGGAAAAAATCGTGAACAGAAGATTAACTTGGTACCTAGAAAAAGAAAACCTAATCACTAATGAGCAATGTGGTTTCCGAAAAGATCGCTCAACCCT
This sequence comes from Megalocaria dilatata, assembly GCA_034642435.1. Taxonomy (NCBI): domain Eukaryota; kingdom Metazoa; phylum Arthropoda; class Insecta; order Coleoptera; family Coccinellidae; genus Megalocaria; species Megalocaria dilatata. The sequence goes on along the minus strand of CM067855.1, from coordinate 76,850,808 downwards.
AGACAACCTCGTTTCACTAGAATCCGAAATTCATGAAGCATTTGCCTGTAAACAAGACTGCATTGCAATCTTCTTCGATATAAATAAAGCTTTTGACTCAGTATGGCGCTTTGATATCCTCAGAACACTAAAAAGATGGTTGATAAATGGCAATATCCTGAAATTCATCAGCAATTTCCTCAAATGTCGTTACTTCCAAGTTAGGGTTGATGGTCACTTTTCTGAACCAAGACGTCAACAAAACGGAATTCCACAAGGTTCTAACTTAAGTGCGACACTTTTTCTTGTAGCGATAAATACTCTAATACAGTCATGTCAATCTCCGGTCAAAGCAAAATTGTATGCAGACGACTTAGTAATTTATGCCAGGGGAAAAAACTCATCTTCGATCCAGAACTACTTGCAGAGAGTATTGAATAACCTTGGGGATTGGTCAAACACAACAGGATTACAATTTTCCGCCAATAAAACAAAAATTGTACACTTTTCCAAAAAAAGAACAACACAGCACCCAGTACTGAAACTGAACGATGAACCTCTTGAGTATATAGATAGCAAACGCTTCCTCGGAATGGTATTCGACTGTAAACTTTCATGGAAATCTCACATCCACTCTCTCCGCCAATCATGCCAAGCTGGTCTGAATATCATGAAATCCGTATCCCATACGTTGTGGGGAGCAGACTTTTTCACATTAATGATGATATACAAATCCCTTATTCGCTCTAAGCTCGACTACGGCTCCATAGTATACAATTCAGCACAAAAAAACACTGAAAGAACTCGATGTAATTCACAACACAGCAATGCGTTTAGCATTGGGAGCATACTACACCAGTCCCATTGAGAGCCTTAATTGTGAAGCTGGAGAACCATCCCTAACGGAACGTAGACGTTATCTCACACTGCTGTATGCCGCAAGGATATCAGCGCATCCATCCAATCCAGCGCATCGGAATGTCTTTGCAACCAGATTTCAAGAAACTTTCAATCATAGAAAAAGAATTGATCTTCCATTCTATGAAAGGCTGAATCGTACCCAGGCCAACCTGAATTTCAAAATACCCACAACGATTCATAAGTCCGAAATCGATTCCCCACCCCCATGGACAATTCCTCTTCCACCAATCATTACAAATCTGTGCAGCAAGAAAAAATCCGAAATCCATCCATTCATATTAAGAAAACTTTTCTTAGAGAACATAGAACCTTTTCAAAATTATCAGCTTATCTATACCGACGCGTCTCGTTCCATTAGTGGCGTTGGTGCAGCATTCACAACAGGTCAAAAAAATGCCAAATTCAAACTCCCTCTCCTTACTTCAGTCTACACCGCCGAACTGACGGCAATCCATGAAGCCCTAAAATATGTCGACCAACAAAACATTCCACGGTGTCTCATTATAACCGATTCCTTGAGTGCCATAACTGCATTGTCCCAACTCTACCCCAGTCATCCAATTCTCATAAGAATTAAAACCACACTCAACACCATCCATGAAAAGAACATAAAAATTCAGCTGATGTGGGCACCATCACACGTAGGCATAGAAGGAAATGAGAAAGCCGATAGTTTAGCCAAAGAAGCTGTATCGTGTACACAGGCAAGAAGACTAACAGGAATTGTCCACACAGATCTGAAGGAAATCCTAAGAAACAAAATTACATCCAAATGGCAAGCACAATGGGACAACTCTACATCAAAGCTGAGGGAGGTGAAACCATACGTTCTTCCATGGAAATCATTCCCATCGAAACGGAAAATTCAAACGGTTCTTTCACGATTAAGACTTGGACATACACGGTTAACCCACAGTTACATAATGTCTCAAGAAGATGTACCAAAGTGTAGTGTATGTGATGAAAACCTAAGCGTAAAACATTTCTTGATTGAGTGTCCGCTATACGATAACGAGAGGGGTAAATATCATCTTGGAAACGACCTCAAGCAAATACTTGGTGAAACATCAAACCATGAAAACCTACTCAGTTTCCTCAACGACATAGACATTCTTTGTGAAATATAAAGTGCAATATACCAATCATTCTGTATGTGTCAATTAACGTAAGATATTATGTAAATCATGCCACGATCGTCTTCAGCTAATAACCCTTAGTGGTTGATGCTTAATTTAATAAAAAAAAAAAAAAAAAGGTATCTCTACATACCAAGCAATTCTTTACATCGTCCCTAAAAGAACGTCGAGAAAGCCAGAAACCACTAAACTATGGGTGAAACCGACAAAGAAGGAACAACGTCCACGTGAAGACGTTGTGATCTAGCCTTAGCGAGGGTTCACTCCAAAGTTTATACAAGGTAGGGGTATAGCAGCAGTTCCGCAATGATTAGCCGAAACATCGAACAAGTCGACCCGAAAGTGCGTCTAGACCGGCAAGGGACATCGACGTGTCTCCGAATTATGAGCAGACCAACGAGGAAGGAGCTTCCACGTAAAGACGTTTTGACCTAGCCTTGGCGAAAGTCTACTCAAAAGTCGTTTCGAAACGTGAGGAATAGGCGTAACAGCAAGATAATGCCGGGTAATTTTAAAACAGTGAAAGATGCAACTTGACAACGTTTTGAACGAAAATAAAAATCGGTAGCAAAAACAGTAACGGGAACCTAATATTTTATACGTGGATGTATAAAAGAAGACGCATAAACGAAAATAACAACGCTGATTAACACGATTTTAATTTAACATATGCAAGAAAATAAACGCGTCGACATGCATTGGAAATACCCGCCACTCGATCGGAATTAACGATCTTTCCGGGGAAAGAGATCTTACGCATATCGGGTGCGCTCGACAAATAACGAACTTCTTTACACGGTAGGAACCCTAAAAGATTCATTATTGGAAATAATAAACTGTAAGTAATTATTTGAAAGTATCTTCAGAAAGGTTATTCTGATAATAAAGGGTTTTTATCAATTTAAACGGATCTCAGTAATAACGAACAAAATACTTTTTGTCTCAAACCCCTTTCTAAGTCAACCAAATTGGATAATATGAAATCAATATTGTAGACCACGCCGATGCGACAACAATGAAAAGATGCATGGACACCGATTGCCATCTGTGTTCCATCCGCATTGTTATTAATATTTATATAACATATTTTTACTAAATTTGAATATCAAAACAGATTAAATCTGTTAGTCTTCTACAATTTTAATTTCAAAAAAAATTTTATTCAAAAAACTTTTAGGATTAAATTAATGTCTACAATGAGCACCGCTTATATTTAATAGACGTATATAATCAAAACTCAATATACACTGTCAAATGGAATAAATAAACGAAGCAATATAAAAAAGGCAATTAAAATTAATAAATAAATATCTGAAGAAAATTTTGTTTCTGATCTTACCATAATGAAACCAATTTCTTTTCAAAAATAAGACACAACTTAAGGATTTCTCAAAAAATATAATTTATATGAAATATTTAAATATTGAAATAAGTAAATTCAAAAATCTCTCAAAACATGCACTATATCTTCAAAAATAATTAAAATTCGGATAACCTCTTCATCAGCCCTAGATAATATTTAAAATATCGAAATCAACTAACAATCAGTATATCAATTCTAAAAGTTTTTTGAATGAAAATTTTTTTGAAATTGAAATTGTAGAAGACTAACAGATTAAATCTGTTTCCATATTCAAATTTTGTTATATTTCTTCTATCAAGTAAAAAGCCTTTTTCTATTTCATTTTATATTTTTACTGTTTTACTCAAACTTGATTCTAACCAATTCCGGAAGATGGATTGAGGATGAAGGGAGGAAAATTGTCCCCTTTAAATAAAAATAGTTTTCGAAGATACTTATTCAAACAATATGTTCTCAAACTGTTACAAGATAATTAAAATTGTTCGGTTACAAACAACAGTTGTTTACAAGCATTTTAAGAAGTTACTTTGTAATGAAACACGTCATGCGTGCAACTCATAAGAATAAATAGAGACCAACATATATGGGAATTATTGAATTAAATTATTTCTAATACCTCTTGATACGTGTGGAGCTTCAATACTATCTCCTTCTGTTTGATTGATTCGGTCTTTACTTGGTGAAGACTCATTTTAATTAAAGAGACATTATTTTAATTTCCCCAAAACTTTGTTCAATACAACAATTGTTTCACCACGATATTATATAAGTATATACTGTCCAGACAAGTAGATCATTCAGGAACAAAATCCAAGAACACCAAAGAAGTTAAATATCAGATTCCGTACATTCGACATATGCTTATCATCTTAAGGAAGTTAGGCATAATTTCAACAATAACTATGAAAATATCCACGTCAAATGCAAAAGTTCTAGATTAACATTTATAGAATTTCTTGAAATCAACAGATACAATGCCTGTAAAATCCTTTGGAATGAACGAACAAACAGATTTTGACAAATTCATATTATTGAATATCTTTCTCTAAGGACATTTTTTTGCGGCAAACACCAATAAACATCCTAAATTTTCATGACTTGTTTTTTTCATTATTTTATCACGTACTGTATTTAAACTCTGTTACTATCGGCCAGTAGAATGTAGATGCCTGAAGAAGCCACATCCTGATGAAACAATTGTTGTATTGTAGAAATTTTTGTGGAAATTAAAATACTGTCTCTTATTTATTTTTTACTATGTCCTTCTTCTAACTGAAAAAATTTGAATGATGCTCTTCATAACTGAGCTTCAAATACTCCTCCCTACTTTCTTGCATCGATAATTTAAGTTTTATAAATTATGCCTTGATCGCAGTTTTTTGACAAGCTAAAATTATCTCTTTAGTGCAATACTATCTGAAGAAAAGATTAGATAACTAGATCGTCCGGAAAATTTCGTTAAATACTTGTTTAAAATGCTGTTTTACATTAAAACAAATTATAGAAATGACTATGTTTTACTACCAATAAAAATATATATTACACATTTTCTTGTGACTCAAGTTTCGGGAAATGAACTATCCCATCATCAGACAAATAGTTGTCTAACTACACATTGAAATATCCTGGACTATGTAGTAATAAAAATTTACCTACCTGAAGAAGCTATTTTCATATCCACATTTTGCACTGCTTCATGTTCTATAACGATGTTGATTACCTCTGGAAAATCACCTGAAAGAAAAATTAACGCATTACATCATTTACATGTTGATAAATGGAAATTCGAGCAAAAACGGATTGTGTAATTTTATTACAAATCTCTCTTTGCTTTTTCCTCATAGCATTTTGCAATTCTGATTACGTTGATCAGGTATGACGTCCAAATCGAAAGTAGCATCTTGGAAAAAAATTAAAATGTTCTGAAACTTCATTTCCAATTGCTAAGCGCTTTTCAATTTTGAATAATTAAGCAAATCTGTTATTAAATATCACCATAACTCCAATTTTCACTTCACGAAAGCACTTTGAACTCATATAAAAGTTAACTTCAGCAAATGAAAATAATATTATTATTAGGCAAGTTTCCAATTCATATTAATATAGTTAATTTGTATTATGTATTTAAGACCAACCTCGCAAATTTCAATTTTCTAAGTTTGTTTTTTCGAAAATTATCATGTTGACAATCTTGCTATTTTGGCTAGATCGTTAGATGAAATCTTGCTTTTCATAGCTAGGTCCAGTACATTCACTTGCGACCAATTCAATTCAAAATCAGTATGGTTTATTAGGAAGTTGTATGCACTGTGTAATGGGAGCCCGAAAAAATCAGATTGAGAAAGTTACAACATTTTAAGGTCGAACCAGATATTGAGTCTGGATTCGAAATAAAACTCGTAAACTCTTCGGATGAAATATTTGATTTTAGGTGGGCCTTAGCCCTAAAAATCAAATATAGGATGGATCGAACGCATTTTGTAACAAATTGAATCTGTTTTTAAAATTTTTATGAAAGGCGTAATTTAAGAATTTTACAACACTATTGAAACGATACAGCTGTCCACAATTTTAAATCTTAATTAAATTATTTACAACATTGATTCGAAATACGAATGAAGATTGTACTGTATGGTTAATTTAAGCTTCCAATGTATAAATTCAAATATTCTAATTTTACCGAAATACATTCTTCCATTCTTCTGGTACTATTCCCAATAACTTTCGCATGAATGATTAAATAGTTATTCTTCAAATAAAGCTTATATATAGATTTCAAGTGCTCTGGATAGTGAACACCATTTACTGGGCATCTTCTCGGACATCATTCCAATTCTTCAGTTGAATCTGCGAATTTAAGTTTAAATGCCACTGAGATTTTAAAGTTTCAATACTGTTTTTTTGAAGGTAGTCCTGCTTAAGAACGATCGGCAGTGGGAATAGAATTTATTTTGGACACAAATTATTTATCTATAGGTCGCATTTAATGATTCAAAACACACGTTTCGAAAATAACAGATATCCAGACCAATAAAACTCTGTGATAACTATTTCTAGCATTACTTACAAACTGAACAAATATCAAATCTTTCCTACTCATAATTGACTTTCTGGGCGTAATGTTTTTGGCATGAAGAAGGAAATCGGCAAATTCACTTTATGTTCTCTGAATGTCACTGAGAGCGTGCCCTGCGACTGAAGTGAAAGCAGGATAAGATCTCTTTGTTCCAGCTTTCCGTGTACTCAGCGTGAATCTGGGACTTGAAGAAATGCGATAACCCGATATCTGTTTGATTATATCAGAGACGAACATACAGGTGGTTAGTTTTATCTGCACCAAAGCCACCTCAATTACTTGTCGATTCCTACGTTAAATCCTTTCATCCTCCTTTTGAGCCGCAATATTATCCCGCTTCCAGTAACTCAATATGAAATCAATCTGTAGGCGAATAAGGCAAGTAGGCGAGTGAACTTGCGGGAGCTCTAAATGGCGTGCCGGGTAAACACGTGCTAAGAGATTCTAACCAGCGTAACTGCGAATTCAATGATGGTTTTTTTAACTCTGTACAATTTTCTCGCTGAGTTATCTGGAAAAACATTTACAAGAAATAATTATTTTAATTGTTCGAAGTTGGCTGCACCAGAGAGGTGGGTACTGATAAAAACTATTCATTCATATTTATACTTAATGAAATTATAGAACAGTGTCAAAAACTCACTGAAACTTGCCCAATGAAATACGCGAAATGTTTTGTTCATTCGAATTTATCATATCGCTTTCAAAGTATACACTCACGCCAATGAAAAGTCCTATCATAAAATTGAATAAAATAGTGAAAAACACTTCAACAATTTTTTAACTGACCTCAATTGTTTCAGTGTGGTCTCTTCAGATTTAAATTGTGAACTAATGCAGTTCAAATGTACTCAAAGAAGTTTAAAATACCAATGGACCAAAAGCTGATTTCAGCTTTTAACAAGAACATAATTGAATCTGTCCTTATTTGATGGAAATTAATTTCAATTAAATAGAAAGTTATATAGAAGTTCATATTTGACTTCGTGATAATAATAATTTTCTGTTTGGTTATATCACCTCTTTATTCTATTTTATATGTTTATTATTGTTATATCTTTTTACAGACTTGTCAAATGACTGGAAGGTTTTAAATTGTTTGCTAATAAAACTGAGAATATTCTCAACCGCGGACAAAACGTCTTTTTAATATATTACTCTGTCAAGAAAGAACCGGGAATTTTCAATTAAAACAACATTTTTACATTTAATCGTCAAAATTTATTGGGTCGCCTTCAAAATAGGCTCCATTTGCTCCAATACATCTATGCCAACGGCACTTCCAATTATCGAAACATTTTTTATAGGCGCTTTCCGGGATGGACTTTAGCTCTCGCGCCGAATTTTCTTTTATGGCTTCAATCGACTCAAAACGGGTGCCACGAAGGGGCAATTTTAGTTTTGGGAAGAGGAAAAGTCGCAGGGAGCCAAATCCGGCGAATACGGTGGTTGCTGAAGCACGTTTGTTGAGTTTTTCGCGAGAAAGTCAGTCACAATCGTAGCTCGGTGAGAAGGCGCGTTATCGTCATGCAAAATCCATGAGTTGTTCGCCCACAAATTTGGCCGCTTTTTACGGATACGCTCACGCAGACGTTTCATAACGCCTAGGTAATACTCCTTGTTTACTGTCTGACCCTCTGGAACGAATTCGTAGTGCACCACGCCACGGATATCGAAGAAAACAATGAGCATCACCTTCATTTTCGAGCGGCTTTGCGTGGTTTTTTCGGTTTCGGCTCATTTTTTCCACCCATTCCGATGATTGCTGGCTTGTTTGCATATCGTACTCGTAGACCCAGGTCTCATCACCATGAATGTAGAATCGGAATTACAGCGATCCAGCATGTCTGAAGCAACCTGTTCGCGATGACGTTTTTGAAGAAAATTCAGGTCTTTCGGTACGAGTCATGCGGCCACCTTTCTCATGCCCAAAATATCAATCAAAATCGTACGTGCGGACTCGTGGGATATCTTAAGATCATGTGCTATCTCTCTCAAGCTGGTACGACGGTTTTCCAGCATTCTATCGACGTTATATTTGATCGAAGCCGTCGATGGGCGTCCGGAACGAGGCAAGTCTTCGACCACTTCACGACCGTCCTTGAAGGCTCTGTACCACTGATATGCACGAGTTTTCGATAGAGCATTATCACCAAAGGCCTTTTGCAACATTTTCAATGCATCGGCACACGAAAATTCATTTGTAACACAAAAATTTAAACAAATTCTTTGCTCAACGTAATCACCCATAGTAAAAATCGGCACGCACTCTGACATCGACTGACTTAATCAGCTGTTGCAAACACACTAGTTGACAGATCCCGCTCAAGCTTGGCATAGTAATGAAGGACAGTGGTACCAACCTAGGAAAAAAAAATTTTACCTGCCTCATTGCCCCGCCAGATTTAAATCGATAATTCCCGGTACTTTCTTGACAGAATGTAAATAGTACCTTTCTGTTTTGTTTGTGGAATCCAATATCCTAAGAAACTCAACAAGACAAGAGTTCTATTGTATGTATAAGGTGGATGATTCTAGAATTTCACGTAGGTTGTGTAATTTACGTGAAAATTTAGTAATGTAGAAAGTATATCTGAACAGTAACAGTGTATCTAGTGGAATTCTCAAAGGGTAGGTGTTGTTTCTCCCCTTTGTCCGGAGATCGGGTTCTCTCCGTCATATCACCCTGTACTGTGAAGATGAGGGCGTCAGCCAACTGATCACTATATCATGGGAAAACTGGTCAACAGACGTAACATTGCACCCGCCTTGAAACACTGCAGGGTTTCAATATAGGGTTGGTTAGGGAGTACATAAATTTTTACAACTGGTTTCAATTCGCTGGTGGCTGTTTTGATGGTCACTGTCCGTATAACGTTATATGTCCCCTTGTGGATTTGTAGAATTCTTCTCAGTTTTCATTTCATAGGTGGAAGACCGTCTTCTTCAATAAGTAACAGGAGACAAATTCCTTGATGTCCATGAAGTTGGGCTCTTAGATTTTCGTTAAACTTTCTCCTATCTGGGAATATGCTAGAGTAAGAGGAGTGTCATGGGACCATTTGACATGGGGTAAAGTGATCGGGAGTTCAAGCACATAAAATGGTAGTGAATTCCTCGAAAGTTAAAGAAGCATTACCCTTAATGCTTTTAACGTCCACCTAGCACACGTCTGAATAATGTGATGGATGATACTGAAAAGATTGTAAACCATGTTTTTCTATGTTTTGATGTTATAAAGTTGCATAATCCACTTTTAGATACATTTGGTGACTATGGTTTTGAACAGATTATTGATGAGCCTACCCATACTACTGAAACGTCATGCACGTTAATGACCCTATCTTGGTCAACAATAGAGAACTCGTTGGAAATTGTGGTATAATACCTTGCAATGGAATAAGTGACCATAATCTTGTCTTTATTGACATCCCCATTAAAAATAAGAAACCATCACCTCGTTTCTTCAAATACAAAAATTTCGAAAGTATAGATTTAAATAACCTTGAAACCGATCTGCAAAGCTCTGAGTGGTATAAAATTTTTTGGGAGAAAAATTTGGATAAGAAAATGGAAATTTTCAAAAAATAGTTTACTGATCTTATCAACAAACATGCTTCTCTGCGTGAAGAAAAAGCAGCTAAGCCAAAAGCACCATATACTGAATAGTTTCAGCCGTTACTATTTTGTAGTTGATTATAATTAAAACAAATTGTAGAAATTACTGTTTTACTACCAAAAAATATATATTACACATTTTCTTGTGACTCGAGTTTCGGGAAATGAACTATCCCATCATCAGACAACAAAATGTGTAATATATATTTTTTGGTAGTAAAACAGTAATTTCTACAATTTGTTTTAATCAAAAGCGCCATGATTAACTGAGGAGATTCGACGTTTACAAAAGCTGAGAGATAAGTGATGGCAGAAATATAAAAAACTAGAACTGTGGCGGACTTCAACAAATATAAATTTCTAAGAAAACATGTTTTCTCTTGTTCAAGAACACAATAAAAATTATTGTTCAATTAAATAATCCTTCTAAACTTTAGAGAACTTTGCGGGATCTAAATGTTACATCGCAAAAAAGCAGTTATCTACCCTCTGATCTCTCAAACCCAGATGACATTAACAGATATTTCGGGTCTTTAAGAGTTAATGCAATTCAAATGATATTTGGTAGACTTAACGCCTGCCTCCCAGATACCATCAAAATGTGGTATTTTGGAAGTAACGAAATGCCATTGTTTATTAGCTGATCAGTAACATTATTCTGAGGAATTGAGAAATTGTTCAATTTCGTCATTGGCATCCACAAATATAGTGCTTCACTGGTTGACAAGATTTTTGGAACACAAAGCAGATCTTTATTTTTTTTTATGGAAATACCCTTCTAATAATAGGAAAAATAATTCTGGAGCTCAATAAGAACATTTAACATTTACAAGTAGCCAATTTTATTAGGAGACGGTTTGAATGGATGCATTTTATAACAGGGAAAGTTCCTAAACTGTGTTGTTCACAATATTATACGTAAAAGTCAGTTTTCTGTTGAGTTTCGAAGTGAGTGGTTCTCTGTTTGTAGATAAGATAGTGTTTCAAGGACGGAAATGTCGAGACAGTTGCAGTTGCAAAATCTCTCCTGTCAAATTTTGTTATATTTATGGTGCAATCAGAAGCCAGGACATTTTCTGAAAATGTCTGCCTATTCTGCCTATTTGCAATATTTTGTTGTTGGAGATCAAGACAAGCAGTTGGCTCTCCATGTGTGCTGTGTTAGTTGTAGTGTATCATTGGTGCAGTGGATGAATAGGAAGAGAAAAACCATGCCTTTCACAGTCCCTATGGTTTGGCGAAAACCCACTAATCATTTAAACGTTTGTTTTTTTTCCTGATAAAAACTGAAGGTTATTCCAAGAAGGGAAAGCACAGATTAACTATCCATATTTGTAGTGTGCAATACGACATGTTCCTCATAATGCAGATATACCAGTCCCGCTCGTACCTTTAGATCTGCAAAATGTTGTTTTGGAAGATATTGGAGACAATGCATCATCAGACAGCTCTGAAAAACAGTGCACCGACCCTACTTTTCTACCTCCAGGCCCCAGTTCCGGCGAGCCACATTTATCCAAAGTGAGTTTAATGATTTAGTACGTGATTTGGGGTTACCAAAGTCCCGTCTCAAAGAATGGAACTTATTACCAAAAGAAACAAAATTTGGGAATTGCAGAAAAAAATGCTCCGTTTTCTGCATACTACAGTATGGACAATTCGTTGTGTGCGTGTACTGATATAAATGGTTTAATGCAGGAACTTGATATTGAGCATTCCTCATCTGAGTGGCGTTTATATAACTTTGTGAAGGCTTTGAGTAAAGATGATGATGGATTCAAATACATAAAACAAGTCTTTTCCAAGTTAAGTGATGCCAAATTAAAGGAAGGAATTTTTATTGGATCACAAATCAGAGAATTGCTGGATGAGGAATTCAGAGAATTGAACTCATTTGTTAGTATAGTAAGAGGATTTTTGGTCAACAATATGGATGCAAACTACCAAGTTAGTTACTGAACTATTATATGCCTCCAAATGGCTTGGTGCCCGAATGTGATTAAAAATTCATTTCCTTCATTCACATCTGTCAATTTTTCCTGAAAATTTGGAAGCTCTGTCAGTGACGAGCAGGGTGAAAGATTCTACCAAGATATTAGGACAATGGAAATTTGCTATCAAGAACGATGGAATCCAGACATTATGATTGAGAACTGCTGGTTTTTGAAGAGAGAAGATATGACCCCTTTTAAATCTTTGTATTTTTCTCAAATGGAAGGTACGTCTAGTAGGTATAAAACTTAATAAAGTCGATATATACGGTTAAAATCTCTGAAATCGTTTTTTCCAAAACACATCAGATATTGTAACATTAAATGTGGTTCTACAAATGAAATGAGAATAAGACGAATGAATAAGACCTTTACGTGTTTTTCTCATTTTCGTATTTGAATACATCCATTCTACTATAATATGCTATTCAGCTTTACGTTACAACCAAAATAATTTTTTTATCGACCAGAGTTCTCAGTTTCTTCGAGAATATTCATTTATTCACTAAGTTTTACTCTGCTTGATATTTGGAAGAAAAGGCAACACTCAAATTTTGTTGCTAAAAAAAGACATAATAAATAAATAGTATCATAAAGGTCTTAAGTATCATGCTATTTTGTTGAAGAAATAGGTTGAACATTTTTTCGAATTCATCCACAAGTTTCAGATTGTTGTCTGTATTTATAGTTAATGTTGACTTATTGTCTGAAATTATGTCTATTTATCGTTACATTCAACACAGAAGTGCGTTCTTCACGCATAGTGTTATGAGTTTTTTTCTGATGGAATCTTTGGTAAAATATTCATAAAATACTAATGCCGGCCAAAGTCGTCTTACCTTTTTTTTGTATTTATAGAATATTAAATGAATGGAAATGGTACCTGTTAATAATTCGGCTGATACTACTCCAATGTTGTGTACCACTACAACGGACAAAATTTTTAAATGATTAGCTGTGGTGTAGACCTCCTGAAATTCCTAATCTACTTCGTAGTTTCGGACTGGAAATTGACCATTATTTGAGAGGAAGTTCTAGAATTACATCCATTTTGATAGATTTTCAAAACTCAAATTGTCTTTCCCAATTTAAACAAAATGACATTCCAAATAATGTTCACATTTCAATCCAATGTTTTTTCCCATATCAGAAGATATAATAATTATAATCAATATGATAGTACACTTATTATTATTTTATTATTTTATTTATTAGTTACCCTCAAAATTTTACAGGGATTGTCAAAGAAATATATGATAATGTACATCATAAATAAAAAAATTGTAAATATGTCATACTAAAATATTTAAACTTTAAAACCTATGACAATCAATAAAAAACAAACTATTACACCAAGATACGAACTGAAACACAGCAAGTAGATGACTAGAACCGGTACTTCATAAACTCATCCATTGAATAAAATGCACATTCAGTTAGAATCGCTTTAACTTTTCGCTTGAATGTTGTAGAATGCAGTGTTGTTAGGGATTGTGGAAGTCGGTTATAGATTTTCATTCCATTAAATATGTGGTTGTTCTGTGTCCTCTGTAGTCTATGTCTTGGGGCAACAAAGTTGTTCCTATACCGGGTGTCATGACTGTGAATCGTCGAGTGTGTCTGGGAAATTATCCCGATTTTTGTGCACATACATAAGACACTCTAGGATATAACAGCATGTTAAAGTAAGTATTCCGTATTTCTCAAAAAGTGGTCTACAGCTAGTGACCTGATTTACTCCCGCTACTAATCTTAAAGCTTTTTTCTGTTTCAGGAACACTCTTTCTGCCTCTGAAGATGAACCCCATAAAATGATGCCGTAGCTCATCCTGCTGTGGAAATGTGCGTGATATGTAAGTAACGCTTCTTTTTCTGTGAGCAAGTTCTTTATTCTTCTTATTGAAAATAATGCTGTTGAGAGTCTATGGCACAATTCATTTATGTGCTTCAGCCAAGTTAAATTTCCGCTGATTGAAACCCCAAGCAGAGAAATACTTTTTGGTTCTTGATGTTTTGTGCTCACAATCAACTCCTGAGTTTTCTCTTCATTCACTCTCATGTCATTTGAACTAAACCATTCTATCGCATCTTTGACTGTTTCATGAAATTTATTTAGGAGTAGATTTCTGCCCTTGGCTCTATTCAAAAATGTTGTATCGTCAGCGAAGAGGGTTTCATCATCAGCACCAACGTTATATATCAGGTCATCGATATATAGGAGGAACAGAATAGGCCCGAGCACAGATCCCTAGGGAACTCCCGCAGTAATTTTCATCTTGGAGGACCTTTTACCTTCCAAATCTACAATTTGGTACCTATCCTTAAGGAACGACTCCAACAGATTCAAAACTGGCCCTCTTATGCCAATGTATTCCAACTTATGCAGAAGCTTTTCATGGTTGACACAATCAAACGCTCGACTTAGATCCAAGCAAGTTAGCATCACATCATTTGCATCATCCAATGCCTTCGTGATGTACTCAACAATGTGGACCAAAGCTGTGGTAGTAGATTTTCCCTCTCTGAAACCATGCTGGAAACTGCCAAGCAACGAATTTTTTTCCAGAAATGCGACAACTCTAGTTTTGAGGAGATTCTCATAGATTTTTGAGACAACTGGCAGGATAGATATTGGCCTATAGTTCTCGTATAGCTCTTGATTACCTTTTTTGTGGACCGGTATCACCCTCGCAATCTTCAGTTCTTCCGGAAAGTAGCCCTGCTGGAAGCAATCGTTAATGAGGTAAGAGATAGGATCAGCAAGACAATAGATGACCTCTTTCAACATTTTCACGGAGAAGCCATATACATTTTGGGAAGTTTTATTTCTCATTTCTGATACAACTCTCAAAATTTCCTCTGGTGTTGTGGGGGTCAAAAAAAATGAGCGTGAAGTTTTACCTTGATTTTTATTTTTCAACATTTTTACACTCGATTCTGGATTGGTGTTAGCTTTAGTTAACTTTTCCGCAACCGTTGAAAAATACCGGTTGAATGTTTCTTCTGATAGTGATGAGGGGTATACTTTTCCTGTCTCTGATTTTAACCTTGAATTTATTACCTGCCATATCGCACGACTCTTATTTTCTGCTTCATTGACGAATTTTGAACTTTTATCTTTGACGGTATCATTTAACAGCTGTTTATATTAATTTTTCAATCTCATGTATAATTTCCTTGAACCATCATCTCTTTTTACCTCATATATTGTGTATGTTGCATCTAATTTGTTTTTAATGTCAATAATTTCTGGTGTTTTTAAGCATTTTTTCTCACAAGAATCAAAAACTTTTTTTTTTCTTTCAGGAAAGCACTGATTGAAATGGTGCGTTATTGTTTGGTGAAAGATCCTGAAAGAATATTGGGCTGAGCTCATACAAATACATCCCCAATGTACGTTCCGCAGCTGTTCACGAAAGCGACTTTTATTATCCTCATTTATAATGCGCACCATCTTATATTTTTGTTTTTAGGGATGTTTGCCTGCAGTATGTCCAGTCTCTGCGCCAGATGATCCGACAAATGATAATTAATTGTTCCGGCTTTGTAGAAGGAACGATTCAAATTAGTGAAAATGTTGTCAATGCAATTACTTGACGTCTGTGTAACACGTGATGCCTGATTAAAAATGACATGTACACCGTATGAGACGAGTGTTTCTTTTACCTTTAGCTTCTCACTGTTTGTTCCATTGAAATTTATATTAAAATCGCCTGCTATCAGTATATTATGATTCGGCTTATCGGCCATGATATTCAGGGCTTCATCTAGCCGATCAACAAACAATTCGATATTTCCCTGAGGGGACCTGTAAACACATAAATAATATGTTTTTGTGGTCTTCTCAAATATCGCACACATTTCAATTTCTTTTTCAATTGATAAATCATTTATCGATTCCACAGATTCAAACTGAATGTTCTCTCTTAGAAGAATTACTCAACCGCCGTGTTTGAATTTATTACGATTAAAGGCATTTGCCACTTTATAATTACGAATATTTACGCCTTTCATTTGATCTTGGTTCATCCAATGTTCAGTTATACATGCCACTTTGTAGTTGTCAGTGTTCAATACATTCTCCACTACGTCAAGTTTATTGCCTAAGCACTGTATATTGATATTCAATATTGTGTCATATCTTAATTTAGTTATTTTTGTAGCTATTTTCACATCATTCACCTTCCTAATTGGTTGTTCTTCGGAAGAATTGAAATCGCTTAACTACCACGCCCATAGGCCAATTTTGGGGCTTATAAAGTTCTTCCACGAGTGATAAATTCGCACCAATTTTGAAAGACACACTATGCGCCGAGTCACGCTTTGAAAGTTTTTCGATAGAAAACTCTTCCCCTGGGTATTTTCCTTTCAGGTGATTCTCGATTTGGGACTCATGGACATTTTTATTTACACGCCCTACATACATCCAAGCACGTCTGGGTGCACCAACAAAATCCGACGAACCAGCACCAGCCCCCGTCACCTTTATGACCTTTTTCTTTATAACATGACTGTCCACATTGAATTTATCTTTTTGCGAATTCATATCTTTTCTAATTGGAACAAGCCTGTTAATAGAGATTTCTGCTTTATCTATAGTACTCCTATCTGCCGCTTTATTCTTTTCATCATTGGAGGTTGAAACTACAGATTTCTTCGTGATGATAGGAGTAAGGTCATCAGCCACAAAAGCTTGTTCTGCAGATTGTTCCTTCGGGATTATTTTCATAGATGGTTCTGTCAAATTGCTTCTTTCTATTTTCTCAAGGAGAGGTATGTGTTTCTTCAAAATATTAATTTTGTCGTGCAATTCCGTTATTAGGTTTGATTTTTCATTCAATATCACATTCAAATAATTTACCTCTGATTGTGTGTTTACTCCAATCAAAGGAATATCATGCTCTAAATTTCTATTTTCCATTGATGTTAACTGTTGACCTATTGACTGTTCGAAACACACTTCATTCGGCTCGGAAAGACGACATTTTAGTTTCTGAATTTCCAAATCCTTCAACTCGCACTGCGTCTTCAGACTCTGTATTTCCTGATCTCTTTCATCGCAATTGCACTTTTTTGAGGTTATGTTCTCGCAACAAACCATCTCTCCGTCATCGTTCACATATATTCCACAAACTTTTAGTACACAGCTAGGATGAAATGTCTTACTACATTTAAAGCAGAAGATAAAATTTTTTACTTCTTTGAGGTATTTACTGCACATAAACTCAACAGCGTTGCTGATTCGCGGCGCCATCTTGGATGGTTGGACTCACCAATGAATATTAGGTGTTTTATCACAAGCTAGGCTGCTTTTTTGTGAAATAACTTTAACACCCGATAGAATGTTCAATTTCAGAGCAAAATATCCTATAAATATAGGTCTGCGAATGCTTCATGATACTCCGCTAAAATATTTCCAAATATAAATTGTTTTCGATTTTTTTTCTTAATAACTTATAAAACTTGAAGGATGAGATACTTTTTGGGATACGAATGGTTTTGGCGTATAAATGAAATGGTGATCAGAGAAACTACAGTTTACCTCTTTTCAAAGTTATTCATCGTTTTTGACGCCGCAACTTTCTTATAGTACGGGATTGACAGTTTTCATCTGAAAACTGTTTTTTTTTCTGAGTTTTTTTCGTACCCGCAATCATTCACGAGAAAAATCTTAGCTCTAAAATTGCGACGGAAAAATTGAAGAAAATCTTCTTAATGTGAATCATTCGTGACAGCAAACACACAATCTTCTGATAAACTTTTAGAAACCTGAACACCCTGTAGCTGCGTTATGGAACATTTATGGACCATGAGGGAAAATTTTGTCTTGAAATTGAACATTCTATCGACTGTTGAAGTTATTCAATAAAATATTGAACTTCCCTGTATATATCGTCAACGAAAATTAAGGTTCAGGTTTTGTTTTTCTTGAAGCTCTACTTTAACGTTATCTACATACCATCGAGAAAACACCAAGGATTGATCATTTAAAGAGCCAACTCACAATGATTGTCAAAATTTTTTTCGCCGCACTCTCCTCTATGCCGACGTGAAGTTTTAGGGTCAATTTTTCATTTGTTTACAGTGCTCCATGTTGTCAGTTCATTTGAAGTATGCTTTGCAATTTTTTTACCGGAAAAAGATATCTCACAAAGGGTTATACATTATATGAAAGGTTGTGTCTTAAATTTTGCATTGTAAATGGAATGTCGTGTGCGGCAGCCTGTAAATATCACTTGGAGTTTAAGGTGAATCGTCCTAACTTCCCTGAAGTAAAATAAATGGCGACTGGAAAACCTTCATTTAAGTCTGCGAGAGGTAGCCACTGATGTTTATGTACTATTATGTCAAGAAAGTACCGGGAATTTTCAATTAAAACAACATTTTTACATTTAATCGTCAAAATTTATTGGGTCGCCTTCAAAATAGGTTCCATTTGCTCCAATACATCTATGCCAACGGCACTTCCAATTATCGAAACATTTTTTATAGGCGCTTTCCGGGATGGACTTTAGCTCTCGCGCCGAATTTTGTTTTATGGCTTCAATCGACTCAAAACGGGTGCCACAAAGGGGCAATTTTAGTTGTGGGAAGAGGAAAAAGTCGCAGGGAGCCAAATGCGGCGAATACGGTGGTTGCTGAAGCACGTTTGTTGAGTTTTTGGCGAGAAAGTCAGTCACAATCGTAGCTCGGTGAGAAGGCGCGTTATCGTCATGCAAAATCCATGAGTTGTTCGCCCACAAATTTGGCCGCTTCTTACGGATACGCTCACGCAAACGTTTCATAACGCCTAGGTAATACTCCTTGTTTACCGTCTGACCCTCTGGAACGAATTCGTAGTGCACCACGCCACGGATATCGAAGAAAACAATGAGCGGCTTTGGCGTGGTTTTTTCGGTTTCGGCTCATTTTTTGCCACCCATTCCGATGATTGTTGGCTTGTTTGCATATCGTACTCGTAGACCCAGGTCTCATCACCAGTTATAATGCGTTTCATGAATGTAGAATCGGAGTTACAGCGATCCAGCATGTCTGAAGCAACCTGTTCGCGATGACATTTTTGAAGAAAATTCAGGTCTTTCGGTACGAGTCGTGCGGCCACCTTTCTCATGCCCAAAATATCAATCAAAATCGTACGTGCGGACTCGTGGGATATTTTAAGATCATGTGCTATCTCTCTCAAGCTGGTACGACGGTTTTCCAGCACCCTTTCCTTAATTTTATCGACGTTATCTTCGATCGAAGATAACTTCGATTGAAGGCTCTGTACCACTGATATGCAAGAGTTTTCGATAGAGCATTATCACCAAAGGCCTTTTGCAACATTTTCAATGCATTGGCACACGAAAATTCATTTGCAACACAAAACTTTAAACAAATTCTTTGCTCAACGTAATCACCCATAGTAAAAATCGGCACACACTCTGACATCGACTGACTTAATCAGCTGTTGCAAACACACTAGTTGACAGATCCCGCTCAAGCTTGGCATAGTAATTAGGGACAGTGGTACCAACCTAGGAAAAAAAATTTTACCTGCCTCATTGCCCCGCCAGATTTAAATCGATAATTTTCCGGTACTTTCTTGACAGAATGTATGTGAAGAATCAATTCGTACTATTTTAAACGACTGTTTGAGCATAAAATGCCGCTTCTTTACTAATGCCGGAAGACTTGAATTATATGTAATCGTTGTTAGAGAATTTCTGACGGATAACTACAGTATTCTCCTTTTATGGTTCCCGTTGATTTTTTCCAAAACTCAAATTAACACTTCGAGCATCAGTCAACAAAAGATATAAATGTGAATTCGAGGTTAATACTGTGGTCGATTTCTGCATTCAGGAATATTATTATTCAATGACTCAAGTATATTATTTCTGAAGAGGACTACTTTGAAGAAGATACAATAAAATTGGACGATTGATACATATTTCGTGTTTCACTAACGTAGGACGTAGGACGGTTTTCAAAAATACTAAGAATAGCACTGAAGAAGAGAAAAGTTTTCCATTCACGCAACGAAAACGCTCTTTTTGTATAGCTGAAAAATTATCGAAAGAATATAAATTTGAAAGGAAGAAAAAGAGAAGAATCCAAAAATAATTCTCTTTCTTATTTGTACTATTTTTTATATTCACAATAATTATTCCTCCATACCAATAATTTTGCAGATGTGTATTGTATAGTGCAAAAAGATAATCCTCAATATCTGACATTGTCTACAAAAAGTTGACAGATAAAACATATTTTTATGATTATTTGTAAATTCCTTGGCAGGCTAGAATTGTTCTGCTCAAGTCGGGTTATTCAACAACATTCGCTTTTCGTTTTATCCATTAATTTTTAATTTTTTCATTGTATTTGAAATCGTGTCTCCTGTAAAATGAATGGTTTGCATATATTGAATTTTGTTTGTTGATGATATTCATTTTTGTGTTCGATACTCTTATCCGAAATAACCTTATTTAGCCAATAAGTACGGACAAGAAAATTAATTATGTCTTTAATTTTTCTTCTCAACTTATATATACAGTACAATGAAATATCATTATGTAATACTTTAATTTATTTCTCTTTAAAAATCTAGGATTATTCTGAATATTTTCAATATGCTGGTCAACTAATTAGGTTTTGTCTCATAAAGCTTCGTCATTCAAGAATAAACCAAATTACTAGCTGTGTGAATTCGATATTGTTCACAAGATTATTTATAAATGAATAATTTAAGGTGTAATTTGATACCATTTGTTCAATAATATTGCATTTCTTATCAAAAACTATAATATCATGGGTATGCTGAAATTTTTATATAGCTTACTATTATAAGCGGGAAATTCTTTCAAATATGAATAATTTGACGTAAATCTATATTACTATGAATATATTATATATTAATTTGAAAGTCAATTGAAAAATTATATTATCAATTTCCTGGATATTAAAATACAAAAATTGATGCTCAAATTATTTCTTATTCAAATTTTTTATTTATCTGAGCATAGAGTGAGTAACAAAACGAATTGGAATTTGGTCAATATTTTGTTCTGAAAACAGCTCCCAAACTGGATGAAAATTATTTGTAAACTTCTAGAAAGAATGAATATCTTTTAACCTGACAAATACTTCTATTAACTGTGCCGCTATTTCAACTAATCCTTCAGTTAGTACTAATCATATTCGAGATGAACTCTAGTTTCAAAGTTTCGGTTGAATACTTGTATGTTCCCTCAAATTCCCATCACAAACTCTAACTGTTGCCTAAAAATAAAAGGAATTAGCCAAGAATCGTTCAAGTTACCCAAATGAGCGAAGTCTGATTACAGCTATGTAACGTTATCATCCCCTGGTGTAGGATTTATCGATTTCATGAAGTTGAATCCTACGAGCAGCATGAGGGCTTTAATCCCATCGGATCAATGGTAATATGTGGATGACAGATCTCTTCGATTCCAGTGAAGAGACACCGGAATCGGATGAACATTCTGCATCAGAGTCCTAGATAATGAGATTGATTGTCCATGGGATTGTGCAAATAGTTGCTAGTTTTCTTGAAATAACTCCTACTAGAACATTAAACCAAATGATAAATATATCTGCAGTCTAAATAATCAAAGAACAATAATTAGGCAATCAAATATACCCTGTGAGGCTGAATGATAATAAAGGGAAGGAAATATTGTCATTATAAAATAAAACACTTGTTTACATTTTCTACTTTATTGATAAAGTAGAAAATGTAAACAAGTGTTTTATTTTATAATGACAATTACAACTGATTTCTACCAAGCAACGGCCCAATCTATCATAAAATTAAAGGAAGGAAATATTGTATACTGACAGATGTGATTTAGTTTTTTTAGTGCATTTATTTCTTGCTTATAGTTTGGGTTATCCAAATTGTTGGAATATAGAAGTGAAGTCAACAAGTTCTTCATTTTCTTCTAATAAAACACCATATTATAACCCTAAATTGTATGAAACGAAGCATGCCTGAATAAAATTGACCCTTAATTTCATATGGCAGAACTGAGGCCTGTTTTGTTTTAACACCTCAATCTTCATTATGTTACTAGAATATTGCATATTCTAAATGATTTGTATTCAAGTTAGCAGTTCTCTATCTGAAAATGGTGCTGAAGATATTTTGAAAGTGGATAGTCACTGCCACTATGTGACAGTGAAAATACATACACATGGTGAAGATACATGAGTGTACTGTAAGGAAGACTCGATTTTTCATAGGGCCTTAATATTTGTAATATTTGCTTACCGCGAATTTCTGAGAAATATCATTTGCTATTGAAAGAGCTTGTCCATAAATTCAATTCTATTGATCTGGAGTACATCCAAATAATTCTAATTTCTTTGTTTAATCCATTCGGAAATTGATCGTCTAAATGTAATGTATTGGTGCTCATCTATGAAAATTCTATTATTTCAAATTTCCTATATTCCGTTAAAAATTTCGAATCATGATAAATAAATTGAAGGTAGCATATTATTGTGCTATAATCACGATCAAAATGGTCCATAAATTCCATTCGATTAAACTGGAGTATACTCGTAGTTTTATCTGAAAAATGCTGATTTAGGGTTTAATCCATTCTGAAATTAAATCTTATCCTCGAATCAAAAAATTCTGATATTTCAAATCGTTAGAGAAATTCGCAATCACCCATTTCCTTATATTTCGATGAAAATTCTAAAAGATGATCAAGAAATTGGAAGTAGTGAAGAGTTATCCAATAAGAGATTTCATTTCGATGTTAAAAAAAACGAGTATTTTTTTAAAGAAAACCATGGATGTTTATTTTGCTGTAGGGAGGTATGCCATTTTTAGTAGTGGCATTGTTTTTACTTATCAAAGTTCATAAGAACAATTTCAAAAGGGGCAACTGCCGAATAGCATGCTATACAAACTTAAATCTCTTAATTAAAACAAATTGTAGAAATTTATATGTTTTACTACCAATAAAAATACATTTTACACATTTTCTTGTGACTCGAGTTTCGGGAAATGAACTATCCTATCATCAGACAACTGAAGCCCTAACAGTGGTACAGAGGTATTTAAACAAAAGTGATAAATATTTTGAATATTTCAATAGATTCTAACACCTAATAGTGGTACAGAGGTTAACAAGCGGAACGTGATAAGAATCCGGTTAAAAAAGAGGGGCCTTCTAACAGATATCGGAATGTCGGCAATCGACAAAGAAGGTTGTTAAACAGATGGTACCCATTTAAATATGTCAAATAATTTTTGGGGTTACATAGATCCGTACAGTCATTCATTATTTTTACGTTATTTTGTTATACATCTCAAATATTTGGATTTACATAGCTCCATACAGTCTTTCATTATTTTTTAAATTATTTTTATCGTGAACGAATTTGAAAATTTCAATAATCAAGTTTCTTTTCATTTGAATCTACATGTAAGATTTTCTTTTGTCGAAAGGAATTACTGTTTTCTAAAGTATGAGTGGCAGAAAATGAATTTTTGTTTACTTTTCATTAAATTCATTTTATGTTCGTTGAAAAAGGTTTTAAACAGTGTTACTTTTTGAATATCTCGAATATTTTCGATTTACATCGCTCCGTACAGTCATTCTTTATTTTTACATTATTGCTATTGTGAACTAATTTGAAAATTTCAACAGATTCTAGATAATCGAGTTTTTTCCCTTTTGATTCTACATGTAAAATTTTGAGATTATCTATTGTGGGAAAGGAATGACCGTTTTCTAGACAGTGAGTGGCAAAAGTAGAATTTTGTTTATTTTTTATGAAACTCATTTTATGTTCGTTGAACCTCGTCTTGAAGGAACGTCCTGTTTGTCCTATATATTTATTACTGCACGTAGAACAAGATAACTCATAAACTCCTGATTTGTGTATGTTTGGATTAGGGTCCATTGCGTTGAATAATACCGATGATAACTTGTTTTGCGCAATATTGACATCTGATTTTGAGAAAATTTTTGGTCACTTTTTGACTTATGCTACCAAAGTACGATAAAGAAATGAATTTTTTATTTTCTTCAGTTTTTATGATGGGATAAATTTGGCTCATAGCTATTTTAGAAGAAAATGTGTAAAATATATTTTTATTGGTAGTAAAACATAGTAATTTCTACAATTTGTTTTAATTATGATCAACTACCAAATAGTAACGGCTGAAACAATTCAGTATTTGAATCTCTTATTCGAAAACCCTTTATTATTAAGCTTTAACCATACATCGGGTTATAACCAACGTTAGATTAATTTCGATTTAATTTTTTGGTTCTAAATAGACTACTGCTCCTACCGATTCGTAATACCCATGCTCCGGACTATTTCGTTGAAAAATATTCGAGGACATGTAGACTATCAGATAATAATAACAAAACTGATCGGAAACCTATCTGCGAACGCGCATAGCTTATTAATCTGAAATCTGTTTCTTACAGCTGTTTGAAAGAACCTTTAGGTAATTTATGTTGGTAAATATTTTAGATACTTGATAGAAATAAATGAAACGAATAAGTTGAATTTCAATTAATATTTCAATGTGAAAAGTTAATTGGTTTAAAAAGAAGATAATTATCTTCTCAATATTTTCATAATATCTATCAATTTACGTCAAGCGTTAAAATCTTATAAAAAATAATACTTGAGTCATACGAATCAAACTGCAGGATATGACGACGTCTATTATCCAATATTTGATGGGAGAAATGGTTCCTTGAGATTGGGCGGGTCCTTTTTATCGTTTGTTCGAGCGCCAGGTGCAAATTTTATACAAGGTTGCAACTCCTTGTTCGGGTCGTTCATTCCTTTCCTGGGTAACCTTTAAACAAGAAGGATTCTGTTTAATATAAGATGGTAGGGTTTAATTCGTATACATTTTTTTTCACTCAAGAAAAAGTATTAATTTTTCGTTTAAGAAATAAAATTCGAACAGGGTCTATGTACAATTATATTACAATTCTAAAATTATATAATAATTACTGTACACGTATTCTATTTATACAAGGTTATACACAACCAATGCCAATGAAAAGAAGTTTGAATTGTTCTGGTAAATCTATGTCAAAAAACTAATATATCTAAGGCGTCTTGCCGCAAGAGACTCATCTAAACTGACATTTAAACTACTTAGAGGAAATGCTATAAAAAATAATAATATTGTCAATATAAAATCTAAATATGACTTCTTCCGTACGAATTAAAACTTTTACAGCTGAGATCAAAACTTTTACTTTGAATGAAAGTTTACCACCGGAAACTCATCAAAACAGACATTTACACTACAAAAATTCATAAATAAACAATAATAATTGAAATAAATTAATTCAACTGATCTGTACCAAAAATCATTAATAAGGAGTATGAGCTATGGTTATAGAAAGTTCATTGCCAGCAAATGGATGGAGAACATTTCCAGCATTTATTTTGATGAACTTGATTTAAGTGAATCATTTATTTCTCTCATTTATTTTGTGTGAATTAATACTTATTAGTGTTGAATTTGTATAAATTAATTCGGCTGATAAGGAGTATGAGCTATGGTAATAGAAAGTTCTAGAAATAGAGACAGTGTAATATACAACATCTGTATAACAATTCTGTACTCGAACAAACTTGACAAGGTTTTGTTGATCACAGAGGCAAATTGCAGACATGCGCACGTTTCAAACTGATTGGTTCTCGTCAGTGCAATGTATGCTAGTGACTGATTCGAGCATGAGCAAAGTTTTTTCTGCGTGGGTAATCTGAAAGTATCGAGAATGCACATTTCTTTACTAGAATTAAAGAAGCAAAGAAAGCAAAGATATGTCTTGTAGGTATGTTGCACTCTAGATGGCTTTAAAGTATTTTTAATACCTAAGAGTCTCTGTGTATAGCAAATATAGATACTGGACAGATTTAGAGTCACTAGCATACATTGCACTGATGAGAACCAATCAATTTGAAACATGCGCATGTCTGCAATTTGCCTCTGTGACCAACAAAACCTTGTCGAGTTTGTTTGATTGTTATGCAGATGTATGTTACACTGTCTCGATTTCTATAACTTTCTATTATCTTGACTCATACTACTTATTCATGATCTTTGGTACAGATCAGCCGAATTCATTTATAAATATAATAATATCACGAAAACGGGTAAAAAATTAATGTGACTTGATTCTTATTTGCCGATGTCATTTTAAATGAACAATTCAACCTAGCAGAACTCTTCTTGCACTCTACTTATGATCTAACGGAAATACTTTTCTCGAAAGAGTATCAACTAACGATCGAATTTTGAATGATTTTGCCTGATAACAAACTCAGCCGATATATTCAGGCCCCAACTCAACTTCAAAAGTTTCAAGTCTGTGTTCTTTTCCGTGAATCCGTGAATTTTTTTAAATTCATTTTAAATTTCTTTCCGGCAAATGCATTGAAAATAAAGTGAATTGAAATATGAATTTGAACCCTCCCTATGATAATAAAACGAGTTGAATAGCAAAAATTTTCAATTTACAATTACAGTATTCAAACTACCGGCATTTTTAATTTATGAATTTCGGATAACTTATTCGAAATGTTTTCGACACACGACTATTTCAAATTCGAATCTGAATTTTTTTCCAGGAATTCGGCCTATTAATAGTTTCACTTGTAGGTTCCTTCATATCCGATATTTTAATGGATCATTTATAACATGTAATTACGATAATTACTGACAAAAACTTACAAATTTTTGATATAGACAGGTTGAATATATAGTTAGTTTGAATGGAACATACCAACAAATCAAAAT
The DNA here is from genome assembly GCA_034642435.1 of Megalocaria dilatata. Classification (NCBI taxonomy): domain Eukaryota; kingdom Metazoa; phylum Arthropoda; class Insecta; order Coleoptera; family Coccinellidae; genus Megalocaria; species Megalocaria dilatata. The sequence goes on along the minus strand of CM067855.1, from coordinate 76,823,924 downwards.
TCCTAGAATTTCTTAATTCTATCTATACCAAAATATAATTAAATATAATATTACAGTTGGAATAGAATGAAATAATAAATTGAATTTCTTACATCTAATAACAATATCTAAGAAAAAAATCCAATTAAATTAGAACATCTATAGAAAAAGTTCTTGCACAGATGCATTAGCTCCCTAAAATTTTCTTAGTCCTATTAACCATAAAGTTGCTCTTCTCAGTTGCGATTCTTAGGAAATTCACAGTACGTATGTCTCAGGATAACTTTTCTACCTGAATCTCTACAATAGGTCATGTTGCCCGAAATAATAAATTTCCTATACCTTTGGTGGATAGAATAATCTCGAACAAATGAGGTAAAAGAATAAATACCCCTTTTTATCCAATTTGGAAAGAATCCCAGTCATAAATAAATAAATTCTTGTTCATGTGGACAGTTATCTACTAAAATTACAAATAAATTCAATGAATTCAATCTTAAAACAGCATTCTCAAGTTGCTCTAATCTAGGAAATATTCAACGCAGAAAGACTTGAATTAAGGGTCGGGTACTACAGAATTAATCGTAAAGACTGTAATGCAACTTATGAAGGTCAAACTGATATGACCTTTGAAACGAGATTGACTACAGACAGAAGGTCTCTAATTATAATACAATAATTGAAATCTTCTCTTTGTTATTATTATATTTACCATAAATGTTTCGATTGCTTTTTTAAATTATGAAATAAATTTCGTTTCAATTGAGACTTTTAAATGCCTTGAACAACTGACGGATAGACAGATCCGCTCAAAATATTCATTGCAGAGCTACGATTCAGGTAGCCCTCAAAGAGAAACCTAGCAAAATCTTAATCGAACAAGGCGTGAGACAGCGATGTCAGCAAAATTATTTACATTGGCTTTGGAAGACGTGCTGGGAAGATGAAAATATAATTATAGATGCTGAATACCTTCAACATTTAGTTTTACCGATGATATAGTGCTTTATTTTTGGGAAATGTCAATAGAGTTAACTAGAAAATTCAGATAAGTCGAAGTGGAAATAAATATCTCAAGACAAAGTATACGACTAACAGTGGCAGAAATATATATCTTGAAAAATAGTCCGCTACATCATTTGAAGACCATCATATACATATATATATATATATATATATATATATATATATATATATATATATATATATATATACATATATATATATATATATATATATATATATGTATATATATATATATATATATATATATATATATATATACATATATATATATATATATATATTTATATAGACATATATGTATATATATATATATATATATATATATATATATATATATACAATTTTCAGCAGGATGCCAAATTGACCGTTTTTGGACCTATCTAGACTGCCGTGGATACTTTAGGTTCACCGAGTTTTATCATGGTGGCGCTCGGGTCGATTTCGTGTATACTTTGTATATCATGGGGCTATCGAAACAACGGTTCAGTTGGCATCCAGTACATTTGACAACGTGGATTTGTTTACTTTGCAATTATCTTGCATTCGTTCTTGGAATTCATAAAAGTAGATGGTAAAGATGGTTTTTTTCCGTTCGATCGATACGTAAGCAGACTTTGAACAGCTGTGGCTTCCTGAAAGGGCGCAGTGACTGTATGATGCATGAGACTGACGATATTGTAAAGCGCTGAATTGTTATTTAGCGCTACGTTGGACATTAATTCGTATTGATGTTAAGGATTATTATTTTATTATGGATTTTTTTGCGTGCATGTTCTAGGTAATATCTTGCTATCTTTGAATTTTCAAGGTAGGTTCGTAGTAGAAATATTTTTACTGGATTCATTAATAAGCAATTCAGTTCTCTTGATTTCGAAGTTATTGATATTCGAAATTTTTTCTTATTTTTTACAATATTTTCGAAACTGCAGATCTTTTCGAAATGGAATGTGGTACAAAATAGTAAAATTATAACGCATACGTTTGTGAAAAATTTCGTCGGGTTCACATAATCTGAAAATTCAGAAAATATATTCAATCAAGGTTTTCCCCTAATATTTCATATCAGTTCATATCGATTTTGTGTAACTAATTATACATTTTCGTTGATTTCGTTGAAAGGCTTATGCGTTTTTGCAGCTCAGTAATTGAAACTTTAGGAATAATCCACTCGGCTGATACGTAAACTTTTGGGATTGGAGCGGTATTCGAATCAGAAATATATAGGATTGCATTAAATTTATGAAGCTTTTTTTCTCATTCATCGTTTGAATAAACACGCGTTTTGTATCGGTTTTATAGAATACATCAATTTTTTCTGTAAAAAAGCGGTTTAACGTGATTCGGATGACTTTAAGTCAAGTGGAATATAATTATCGCTGTTATCGAAAGTTTTATTCGTTCATGCAGCTCGGCGATTGAATTTGATTGAATAAACAGATTCTATCAATGCTATATTACGGCTCACCTTCAAAGTTAAGGAGTATTTTTCACCAAAGTTACTTTATTTGTTTAACAATTCAATATTAAGACTTTTCTCCATTCCGCAAACTCCTAATATCTTCTTCTGAAAAACAAAGGTTCTCTCGCATAGTACCAACTTGGTAATGACTATTATCCGCCACGACTATAGAATTTTGATTCGAAAATTTGAAAGCTATATTTCAAGTTTGAACAAACATTCATTTCTACAAAGAAATCCTCTTTTCGTTCCAATTTTCATGCGTCACCATGAATCTAATAGCCAATCCTAGCACATAGTTTTTTTGTGTATCCCAATTCTATGGGCCTTCTGTTTGAGTAAATTTGAGTAAATGAATTCATATATATTGAAAATTATAAAAAATCAGCGGTTCGACATGATATTCAGGATCTAAATGAGATGCCAAATTATCATTCATCAGCAAATCAGACGATGTAGAAAAAGGTTAGGAAAAATTCAAAAATTTTCTCGTTAGTCAACTAACGAAGGATCGCCCAAGGTAATCGAATGCAACCCTTAGGATTGGAAAGAGAGTTCGAGCTTTCTCTCCGTTAGTTTTGATATAAAAATATGCAGATTGAGTACTAGTAAATCAACATTTGATTATGTCAAACAAATCATGAAAATCTCAAAAATAAATTAAGTATATTATGGCAACATGAGGGCCAGGAAAGAAATTTTCTGGTTTCGGGGGACCGTCTGACCATTCGCTATTGGGTAAACAATTAAGGGCGCAGTTCCTAAAGTGGTATAAAAAAACAGTAACGAACATAGAACACACGCTATCTCCTAACTCGCACAATTAAATGGAAAAATAAAAATACAAAATAAAATATTTCCTCGAATAACAAATAATATTGGTAGATTAGTCAAAAAAAAAAGTGAATAAGTAAAAATGAATTCAATGGAATGAACAAGAGTAGTAAGTTTCCACTGTAATATTTCCCTCCTGTTATCTGATTTAATTTATTTTGTTTCCATACAATGTGATAATGATGAAAAGTAATAGTTAACCAGAGGAGATAAATGATCATATCATTTTTTCTGTCTACTCATAATATAATCTGTCACTACATCAAAAAAGTATTTTCAACTCGCTCCATATCTGCTATTAACTGTTTGAAATATTTTCCAAAAATATTTGCAGATTTTGCATTGCTCATTTAGACTTGAAATCTACGTGAAAATTTGAAATCTCTGAGCTAATTCCTAATAATAATAATATTTATTCACTTAGTTATCTATTATATATACATTCTGTCAAGAAAGTACCGGGAATTATCGATTTAAATCTGGCGGGGCAATAAGGCAGGTGAACATTTTTTTTCCTAGGTTGGTACCACTGTCCTTAATTACTATGCCAAGCTTGAGCGGGATCTGTGAACTAGTGTGTTTGCAACAGCTGATTAAGTCAGTCGATGTCAGAGTGCGTGCCGATTTTTACTATGGGTGATTACGTTGAGCAAAGAATTTGTTTAAAATTTTGTGTTGCAAATGAATTTTCCTGTGCCGATGCATTGAAAATGTTGCAAAAGGCCTTTGGTGATAATGCTCTATCGAAAACTCGTGCAAATCCGTGGTACAGAGCCTTCAAGGACGGTCGTTAAGTGGTCGAAGACTTGCCTCGTTCCGGACGCCCATCGACGGCTTCGATCGAAGATAACGTCGATAAAATTAAGGAAAGGGTGCTGGAAAACCGTCGTACCAGCTTGAGAGAGATAGCACATGATCTTAAGATATCCCACGAGTCCGCACGTACGATTTTGATTGATATTTTGGGCATGAGAAAGGTGGCCGCACGACTCGTACCGAAAGACCTGAATTTTCTTCAAAAACGTCATCGCGAACAGGTTGCTTCAGACATGCTGGATCGCTGTAATTTCGATTCTACATCCATGGAACGCATTATAACTGGTGATGAGACCTGGGTCTACGAGTACGATATGCAAACAAGCCAGCAATCATCGGAATGGGTGGCAAAATATGAGCCGAAACCGAAAACACCACGCCAAAGCCGCTCGAAAATGAAGGTGATGCTCATTGTTTTCTCCGATATCCGTGGCGTGGTGCACTACGAATTCGTTCCAGAGGGTCAGACGGTAAACAAGGAGTATTATCTAGGCGTTATGAAATGTTTGCGTGAGCGTATCCGTAAGAAGCGGCCAAATTTGTGGGCGAACAACTCATGGATTTTGCATGACGATAACGCGCCTTCTCACCGAGCTACGATTGTGACTGACTTTCTCGCCAAAAACCCAACAAACGTGCTTCAGCAACCACCGTATTCGCCGGATTTGGCTCCCTGCGAATTTTTCCTCTTCCCGAAACTAAAATTGCCCCTTCGTGGCACCAGTTTTGAGTCGATTGAAGCCATTAAACAAAATTCGGCGCGAGAGCTAAAGTCCATCCCGGAAAGCGCCTATAAAAATGTTTCGATAATTGGAGGTGCCGTTGGCATAGATGTATTGGAGCAAATGGAACCTATTTTGAAGGCGACCCAATAAATTTTGACGATTAAATGTAAAAATGTTGTTTTAATTGAAAATTCCCGGTACTTTCTTGACAGAGTAGTACATTCGATAAAAATGCCTTCAAGCACTGCCATTTTCCAACGACTGTTTCATTGAATTAACACGAAGAAAAATATTGTCAATCATAAAAAAAATAAAAAGCATATGGATGCTTCGATTTGAATTTTTTAATTCCTGGAAAAATTCAGTGGTTATCAGAAAAATCCTCATTTTGTCATTATTACATATTTCAATTAGATTATCTCCTAATACAATCTGAACGAATCATCGAACCTTTGTGCAATAAATAATGTTTTCACATATGACATCGAATGTCCTTTCTGATTCGGCGTCAAAATAAATAGTGCTGAACATAATTTCTTTTTAAAAAGCACTGACGTGAGATCACTAGCTTCCACGCGCCTGTTCATCCATGAAGAAATTCGTAAACGGTGGGTAAACGGCTGTTGTAATTTTTCCAATATCTCAAAAAACAGAGATCCAATCAAGTTGAAGTTTGACAAGAAGTTAAAGAATGACGGCTTTTTCAAAAATTTTTTCATGTGAAATGAATTTCGTGAGAATCGTATAATTATGAAATAAAAAAATAAATATTATGTTAGAGCAACGTTAGTAGAGAAAATCGAACGCTAACAAAACCTTGATGGGTGAAGGCACGACAGCGCCTTCGAATTGAAATTTCGTATCTGGATATAAATTACATAAAAAGAAGTTATTAGAAATTACTGTTTTACTACCAATAAATTGATATTTTACACATTTTTTGTAACTCAAGTTTCGCGGAATAAATATTCCTTCTTCAGACAACTGAAAACTTAACAGGCATGACAGAGTATTTATGCTTGTACAGGTGAAGAGGTGATGAGAAGAGGTAAAAAAGAAGACAAACCCTTAACAACTATTGTAATGTCAACACGAAAAGAAGATTTGTCAACAGATGTGACTTACTTGAGAATTCACCTTTTTTGGAGAATATTCTTTCGTCAGAATTCGAAATTTAACAACGTTTGAACGAAAAACTAACACGTTCTGTGACGTTGAAAACCGCGAAAAAATTAAATTTCTAATTGTAATTACTTAACAGCGGTTTCGAAAATCTTCCAGAAATAATATTCTTCTGGCGATATCGACATCGCGTAGTCTGCGATTCGAAGTGCATCGAAACCACGCACCGGACATCTCATACAGAGTAGACTCCTTTCGACAATAACGGCCAATGATACATATATACTACTCTGTCAAGAAAGCACCGGGAATTTTCAATTAAAACAACATTTTTACATTTAATCGTCAAAATTTATTGGGTCGCCTTCAAAATAGGCTCCATTTGCTCCAATACATCTATGCCAACGGCACTTCCAATTATCGAAACATTTTTTATAGGCGCTTTTCGTGATGGACTTTAGCTCTCGCGCCGAATTTTGTTTTATGGCTTCAATCGACTCAAAACGGGTGCCACGAAGGGGCAATTTTAGTTTTGGGAAGAGGAAAATGTCGCAGGGAGCCAAATCCGGCGAAAACGGTGGTTGCAGAAGCACGTTTGTTGAGTTTTTGGCGAGAATGTCAGTCACAATCGTAGCTCGGTGAGAAGGCGCGTTATCGTCATGCAAAATCCATGAGTTGTTCGCCCACAAATTTGGCCGCTTCTTACGGATACGCTCACGCAAACGTTTCATAACGCCTAGGTAATACTCCTTGTTTACCGTCTGACCCTCTGGAATGAATTCGTAGTGCACCACGCCACGGATATCGAAGAAAACAATGAGCATCACCTTCATTTTCGAGCGGCTTTGGCGTGGTTTTTTCGGTTTCGGCTCATTTTTTGCCACCCATTCCGATGATTGCTGGCCTGTTTGCATATCGTACTCGTAAACCCAGGTCTCATCACCAGTTATAATGCGTTCCATGAATGTAGAATCGGAATTACAGCGATCCAGCATGTCTGAAGCAACCTGTTCGCGATGACGTTTTTGAAGAAAATTCAGGTCTTTCGGTACGAGTCGTGCGGCCACCTTTCTCATGCCCAAAATATCAATCAAAATCGTACGTGCGGACTCGTGGGATATCTTAAGATCATGTGCTATCTCTCTCAAGCTGGTACGACGGTTTTCCAGCACCCTTTCCTTAATTTTATCGACGTTATCTTCGATCGAAGCCGTCGATGGGCGACCACTTCACGACCGTCCTTGAAGGCTCTGTACCACTGATATGCACGAGTTTTCGATAGAGCATTATCACCAAAGGCCTTTTGCAATATTTTCAATGCATCGGCACACGAAAATTCATTTGCAACACAAAAGTTTAAACAAATTCCTTGCTCAACGTAATCACCCATAGTAAAAATCGGCACGCACTCTGACATCGACTGACTTAATCAGCTGTTGCAAACACACTAGTTGACAGATCCCGCTCAAGCTTGGCATAGTAATTAAGGACAGTGGTACCAACCTAGGAAAAAAATTTTTTACCTGCCTCATTGCCCCGCCAGATTTAAATCGATAATTCCCGGTACTTTCTTGACAGAATGTATATTCAGATAAGCTGGAATTTGCAGAGACCCTTTTTTGGGGTTTAGTGCTCAATAAAAATTTATTGTACTTGATATAAATAGCAACGGATTTCGGAAACAAGCTTAGTTATTCAAAATGTAAACCTGCCTGATGAAGCTACTGTGATAGCGAAAAAAATTTTGTGAACATAGCAATATAAATTTGTGAAAATCAGAATAACCTTATTTGAATATTATTTAATATTCGAATTGACTGTCAAATGTCAACAAATGTTTATCAGCTTACTTAACATGCAGTAAAGTACGTCTCACCTGCATCATCTATCCCTTTCACCCTATATAGATGGGGATATTTCCAGAAACTTAGAACTGGATCGATACAAACTCTGCTGAGATTATCCTGAATACTCACCTAAGTTAATTAATTGTTTCAGGTTCGATCGATTGGCGGCGGAACATCATTGTCTAAGGATAAAGTTGTTGGGTGACTGCTACTATTGCGTTTCCGGTTTGCCAGAAGCCAGGCCAGATCATGCTCAATGCACTGTTGAAATGGGACTTGACATGATTGATGCTATAGCGTAAGTTTTTGTTAATGATATAGGTTCAGAAATGTTGAACTATTAACCTAATTAACCCAAGGGATTTACCGAGAAGTCACAAGAAAAGCAATTTTTATAATTATTCATCTTCAATTAGGATTTTTCTTGTTTCTACGGGTCATCAATAATTTTCTCATTGGGATAGTTGACAAATTTGTTACATGACCTAGTTGTTTTTGTAAAATTAATATTCCTTCAACAAATACAATGTTGTAATGATGAAGTAACTTATGAAAAACTTGCATGTGTCTTGCTAACTCAAAGGATTTTAGGTCAATGAGGAAAAAATATATTCCATAGCATTTACGAAATTTATTCGACGTTGCTCAGAATTTTCTATCAAATTAATAACAATGTAAAACTTATCATTTCAAAAACACAGAATATATTATACTTATCTCAGTTTTATGTTTTCATGCAAAATATTGTTTGGCTGGAGACGTTATCATTAATTACATTGTACTTGAAAGTGTTAAATTTCTAGGTGGTCTAATCTCTCATATTCTATTTCAGGAGGAAAAATTAAGACATAAATTATATTTGTACTCATGTTGTAATTATGCATTGATACGAATCAATTAAACATATCGCAAATTATTATATTTCTGGTTATATCACAATGTTGTGAACCTTCAATCTCACTCTTGACGACGTGGTATAATCGTTATGGTGTTTCGCCTTCTGCAATAGTGTGATCATTTCCATAGTAACGTTCCTGGACGTTCGCCAAATAAAATAAAGGTCGAGTTCTAAGAAATGTCATTGAATTATTAAAAATGCAGTGCTTTTGTTACAGTTCTAGTGTTGAAATATTATTCATCATATAATAGTAACGAATACCAACTCGAGCATAGACAAAATATTTCGATTATACGAAGCTCTTCACTCGACGTGTTTCGCGAAATGCCACTCGAGCTGTGCTCTCGTGATGTTTCGCCAACTACGTCTCGTGACTCGGTGTATAATCAAATATTGTCTATGCAAAATTTTAATATCAAAACAGATTTAATCTCTTAGTCTTCTACAATTTTAATTTCAAAGAAAATTTTTTATTCAAAAAACTTTTATTTTTTTTATTTATTCTATTTGGCATAATATATCGAATTTTGATTAAATACGTCCATTAAATATAAGCGGTGCTTATTGAAGACATTAATTTATTTCTGAAAGTTCTTTGAATAAATTTTTTTTTCAAATTAAAATTGTAGAAGACTAACAGATTGAATCTGTTTTGATATTCAAATCAATTAAAAAGCCTTTTTCTATTTTATTTTATGCATAATATATAAATAACTATATTTAGGCTTGAATAAATCTCATTATGGAATGTCAATGGTTCAAAGATAACCTTATAATACCTCACACTTTTCTGTGATTTTGTTGTTAGTCTGTGTAAAGCAATTTATCCTGTTACCACGTGGAGGTAAGATAGTGATAGTTATTTGATTTTGATATTTGGAATATTATTTAGGGCCGACGAAGAGATTATCAGAATTCTAATTGTTTTTTGAAGATATAGAGCATGTTTTGAGAGATTTTTGAATTAACTTATTTGAATATTTAAATATGTTAAATATTTCAAACAAATTATATTTTTTGAGAAGTCCTCAAGTTGTGTTCATGTTTCTGAAAAGCAATTGGTGTTCTAATGGTAAGATCAGAGACAAAATTTTGTCTCCTTTAAATATTTATTTATTAATTTTAATGACTTTTCTATATCTTTTGGTTTCTTTATTCCATTTGACATTATATATTGAGTTTTGATAATATACGTCGATTAAATATAAGCGGTGCTTATTGCAGACATAAATTTAATTCTAAAATTTTTTTGAATAAAAAAATTTTTTTTTAATTAAAATTGTAGAAGACTAACAGATTGAATCTGTTTTGATATTCAAATTTTGTTATATTTCGTCTATCAAGTAAAAAGCCTTTTTCTATTTTATTGTCTATGCTCTTGTGATATTATAACTGGTAATTTACTACTACTAATTACTCTGCATACCGAACTAGCTGCTAGATATTATAGTGCTCAGATAGCTAGTGCAACCACGTAGCGTAGATATACAATAGACCTAGCTGCTACATCCACATAACCGACGGATCCACCTACTTATTTAGTAGAATCCATAGAATTCAGATTCATCTAGCTGTAATTTTCCTATTTTAATATTAAAAAAAGTTTGCAAACAATTAGGAATAAATGCGACAAATGAAATAGTCTTAGATAACATTGACCTAAAATATTTATATATTTTTTTATTTGGTGTCGACATATTTTCAACAGTAGCTTTCTCCAATTTGCCGATTGTTTTCAATATCAAATCTCATTGAACTTTCATGTTAAAATTGTAGTTGACTGAGTAATAAGAGTTATTTAAAATATAAAGCCCTACCTGCGAAATGTATCACAACCTTTTGGAATGAATAGAGGTTGTTGTTTGTGGAATACCGTTTTTGGACGCGAGTTCCAAGGAACAGCATGGCATCGTTTCGCCCAAATGTCTGTAATTTTCATATTTTGAGCGGAAAATTATCTAAAGCGACTAGGTTGGACTGATTCATGGAAAATCCGAGGTAAAAAAATTTTATCTGTCCAACCTGCTAACTTTCGCACTGAAAAACGGAAAAAGCCTTGGTACTTTCAGGTAAGATTTAGGGTTTGAATGCCGCAGATGAGTTCTTTTATGGGCAAAACCGGTGCAGTCGTTTCGTAGTTATTCACATTTGAAAATTTTTCATATTTTTTCCAATAGTTTCTCAACTACAGATTCTATCGATCTAAAATCAGCATTTAGAAGTGAAGTAATAACGCACATATACGTACAGAATTGAATGTTCACAGAAACAAAATATAATAATTTGATGAGTATCGTGTCTGATGTAAACTAGAGCCCAAAAGCTCATGACTGCGCGTCAGTGCTTTTCACCATTTTCTCACTAGCTTCTAGGAAACAGCAAATTATGGTTTTCCTAAATATCTGTTTTTTAGAATTTTCAGCCAAAATCTCAAGTCACTTGGTTGAGTTAACTGCTGAAAAATCTGTGGTCAAAAGGAATTCTGTCCGGTCGGTCTAACCAGTCTGGTCAACCCGGTTCGTCCGTAAACACTCTAACTTTTGAGCGGAAAGAGCTAGAGATTTTAAATATTTAAATGAGATTTGGGGCTAATTATCTCGGCTAAAGTTATTGAAGGAGAAAATCGATCTAATGGTTCTGTATTTACTCAAATTTAAATATTTTTCTCATTTTCCATTGACTCCGAAACTACTGATCTAATGGAGTGAAATTTGGTGATTGATATAAAGATCTACGCCACATTTCCTATGCCGTCCAGGCAGACGACTGCAGGTGAAAATGCTTATTTAGGTAGGTTTGCAGTCTGAATATATGGATTATTTTCGAAACTGGAAAAAATCGGCTCAACAGTTCCTGAATTATTTTCATTTGAAATATTATATTTCAAATATTTTGGAAAGCATCTACGAATCAGATTGAAATCAAATTTATTATTGAGTAAGTAAATAAACATTTATTTCATCTATTGTTGATTATTGATTGTTGTCTATTAAACAAAGATGAAACAAGTCAAAATTTGTATATTAGTATCAACCACAAAATTTCACATATTCCTTAATGTCATAAGGTTCACAATCTATCATGAACTTGTGAACTTCTTTTTTGAAACTATTATATTCTATTATATCTTAAACTCTTTAGGTGAAATATCGAACATCTTAATTGCCACATAGAGTGGATTATTTCGTAACTTATGAGTGATTGACCAGGAAAGAATAATGGCAACATACTTCTAGTATTTTCAACAAATTTTATAATTCACAATGTAGTTAATGAGTTTGTGGAAGAATAACATTAAGCGATGTATGCAAACCCATTTAGTAGTCAGTAGTTTGATTTTCCTGATTAAAGTTCGACAGGTTTCTCTTTATTTTGGGCCAAAAATTGTTCTAATTACCCATTTTTGGGTTTTGAAAATTCTATTAATAAATGGGGAGCAACCCCAGACAATTATACTATAAGAGAATAAATATTGAAGATTTGCAAGCTGAAGGGTCTTCAATATATCTACATCAACTGGTTTTTAGCAACTATGGAGAAAGATAGTTTTTTCTTATTTATTCTACATAATTCTTCCACATCAAATTTTGATAAATTGAAACTCTTAGAAAGGCTACATTATTTTTCACTATAATTTCACGATCTTCACTGGTAATACTTTGGGAGAAAATTTGTTTTGATCTATCTGTAGAGAAACAAGTACAGACAGTTTTTAGTCGATTAAGTACAGTTTGTTGCCTATGTCTTTCCACACTCATTTGACGCACTCTACTGATGAAGGGATCACACTCAATCAAAGCATCTACATCATCATCAAAATAAATGATGTTCAATTTGCTGGAAAAATTGAGTTAAGGTCTTAATAACCACAAGGAAACGTACCAACCTTGTCAAATACCCATAGTTATATCCCTTTTTCTGATTTAAACTCCTCTCCACCTATAGATATCCCTACTCTCTGTTTTCTATTCCGGAGGTAACTCCTCAGAAAATTCAGTTGTTAATCTCTAATTCCATGCATAATAAATCCCAGTGCTACATTTCCTCCCTCTAAGCATCCATTTTAGCTGAAGTTAATTCATATATTGTTGTTTCAGAATTATTTTCTTTCATGTATCCATTCTTATAACTTGAAATGACATTTTGAAAGAATTGAGTAGACGGTAACAAACATTTTCTAGAAAATTTTTGTGAAGGAACTCAACAAACTAAGCTGTCTATAATTTCTTAAATCATCTTCCTCTACTTCTTTATAAATTGGCTTATTCACAGCTAACTACAATACAAAAGGAAAAGTACCTCCATTAAGAGCATTATGATTCATTCAAGTTATGGGTTATTGGTGTTACTATATTATTCATGCACTTCTCCAATAAACTCATAAGAATTTCGTCACAACTCATTATTAAGTTTTTTTTTCACCACTGACATTACCTCAGCTTCCGTTACGTTAAATGCTAAGAAGCAATTTTTATTTGTCTTTGCTGCTTTATATTATATATTATATACAGGGATCCTTAACCAAATTCACTCCAAAGATTGTAAAAGACTCATTAAAATATTCAGCCAACCGTTTAGGTACTTTGTTCTTTATAGGTAACTTACTGTTTTTTGGCTCTTTTCCAGTTATAGTCAAACAGCCTCATATAGCTACATTTTTAGTCATGTATTATAATTATATTTCTCGGCTAAATCTTTAACGGTCAAAACCGGTTATTCATATTTCGAACATTTCTTGTTCTAAGAGTTACAAAAATACTGATCCGAACGAAATGAAATTTGTTATTTGCCTGTTTGACGGGGACACGCAGAATTATTTCAAATTTCGTGAGGATCGGCTCTCCGGGTCAATGGCTCTTTCTGGTTGATATGTAATGCTGCAGATATAAGTGGAAAGAGCCTCTTAACTTTTTTCAAATTTTCATGATATTTGGTACTTATTGCATTCATTTCACATTCGGATTACAGAAAAGAGAATCTGTGCTTTCGCGCGCTCTAGAACGCTGTTTCAAGGGAACCGACTTCTACCGGCTTGCCAAAATATCTGTTAGTTTCGAATCTTGTGTCGAAAAAAGTTGGACTTAATGATGAAGAATGCGTTATCAAAAGTTTTTCTGTCCGGTCGAACCGTAAACACTAACTTTCGAAAGGAAAGAGGTAGGGACTCGGTACGGTTTACATCTTCAATATATCGGTCCAGTCTGTTTATGAGTAAAATCAGTGAAATAGTTACGCAGTTATTTCTATTTGAATCTTTCTCCTATTTTTACAATAGTTCTGAATCTACTGAATCAATCAATCGAATTTGGTATTCAAGTGTTAAATAAGATTTATGCCAAATTTCATGAGAATCCGGCAACTAATCTTCGAACGAAAGGGCCTAGACTCTTGAATTTTAGGGTGATTTTGGAGTCAGTCATCTTCAAAAATGGACAGTATAGACTTAATGGTTTTTGAATTATTCTCATTTAAAATTTCACGTCTCGAATATTTCCGAATGCCCAAATCACATCGGCTGCAAGTTCAGTATTTAGATGTGAAATAATAACGCGAAGGCTCATGCATAATTTATCGAAGATAAATGTAGGGTGTACAGGGTGTTATGCGAAAAATTCGTTCTTCGTATAATTTTTTTCCAAGCCCTTACTTCGAACTTACTACCCTTTGAAATTGAAGGAAAAATTTAGTTTTTATTAGGTATTGATGTTCTTAATTCTGAAATTTCATCTGAAGTAGATGGAAGAATCAATCCCTGCAATAATACGCATCATAACTTTTGGATGCCTCAATAGTTTTGAAGAAGTGATTTAAGAAGATTATTTAAATAGACAGCCTTTTTGTGTCTTCACTAGTTTTTTCCTAAATTTGCAAGTTTCATTACAAAACGTTATGAAATATTCAGACTCTTTCCTTATAAATTTGTTATAATTTATTCGTAGAATTGAGTAGGCAGCTGTCAAATATAGTTATAATATTTTAATAAAATCACGGTGAAAATAATGGGAAATAATAATGATTACATAAATGGAGTATGCAGTTGGTTCTAGGTGAAACATTAGGACAATTTTATTCAAAATAATTATAATGATACTGAAATGGGCAGATATATTTTTCATATATGGCCGCACTAATGAAAATTTTTTAACATTAATAATAAGTTTATTTTACAAATGAATCAAACTGAAGTTCTGTATATTGCTCCTAAAGCAACTAAAAAGAAAAAGCAGCAAATCCAAGATAACTTTTAGGTTGTGTTTAACAAGGCTGCATAAAAACATTTGAAATTATTTAGAGGTGCATTACAAAATTCAACATAGAAAAACACAGCCTGAACCATTACCCCAATCTTCTTTCATCACTTCTTTTCATCAGAAACCATCACCCACTCAGACCACCAGCTGATGAATATATTGTCCTTTAAACTTATCAACATAAGATTTTATTATTATAACTTTTTCAACATCGGCATCGAATAAATCCTCAATTAATATGTCCTTTGTACGTATGGGAGTAAATTGTATATTTTGTTGGACCTATAACTGAGTGAACCTTGTTCAATAACACTTCCCCATTCTTCGTATGCTCGCGCTCTCGTTCACCAGCGTTCTCTTTTCATAGCAGTGACCAAACCTATCAAGCATTCTCTTATTCTTACTTAGATGTAACAAATATTGTACACGTATAATTGCCTTAGATCAAAGGGCTGTGCTTCTCTGTATAAAGTGTCCGGTGGATACATATTTTCTCTCGAGTAAATTATCTTCAACATCATTCTATGTACTATTTCCAATTTCTTCATATGTATTGGTAATGATGTTTCCCAGCTCAAAATTCCATACTGTATCCTGGACTCAAATATTGCGCAATATAAGACTTCTTGACATCAAGTATTTTCTTGATGAACTATATATCTATTAGATATCTATTCCTACACAGCGGTAATTAGCAGAAGTTTCAAATCCTGTAAGAGTTTTCTGATCGCTGCAGATTTCTAGTTTGGAATACGTCAGTAGGCCGAACTTGCGGCAAGCAGAGGGAACAAAAATAGTTTTTTCTGATCAGGAGTCGATGCCTGAACCAATCGAATATCTGCACCAGGTCATTTTCAACTTTTGATTTAAAATTTTTCAAGGAAACCCAAGGAATCAGAATGATAAACTATTGCTGTTTCATCAGCAAAGCTCACCTACACTGCCAGTCTTCAACAAATTGTTGAGATATGTGGTGAACAACAACGGCCCCAAAACTGTACCTTGAGGTACTCTATATTTTAGTTTCCACTTACAACTTAGAGTATCTCCTACTTCGACAACCTGGCTTCTATCCTTTCAATAACCTTTGAATAAAGATGGGGCTATGTCTCTTATCCCGACTTCCTCCAAAGATTCAATCAGTTGACTATGATTCACAGTATCAAAGGCTTTTATCAAGTCTAAAAAACACAAAGAGTAGTTTACCTTCCTCAACTGACGCATATTCGTTTCCAAGCATATTGTCGAGCGCGTTATTTGTTGACAATCCTCGGTGGAATCCAAATTGTTTGTCAGATATTATATCAAACTTTTCGAAGAAGTCAGCTAATCTGTCCTCAAGTATTATCTCAATAATTTTAGTTATGCAGATTATAATGGAGATTGGCCGGCAGGGTTTCGCTCTTTATTCCATCCAATCCTGATGTTTTCCTCATCATCAGTGTATTGTTTTGATAATTTCATCTTTGTTGCTATCAGATAAGAAATATAAGTTTCTGAGTGGATTTCTCCTTTCAGGTAAAGTCTCAAATGGGAACAATTACTTGATATTCAAAATTCTGAAATAACAACTGTTGTATCTCGTTTACATCTATCGAGTCCTAGCGCTCTTACCTAAGAATTTTCCACCTCGATTATGATTTCTAGAAAAATATTTAGAATTGAACTAAATAAAATGGCTTAGAAACAATGTGTCAGTTTATAGACATATAGAATTATCAACACATATATGCGGCAGTTAAACAAGAAAAAATCGAAAGAAAAGTATTGACCGCAATCAACCATAACCATTATCCAAAATACGATTGTTTCGTTTGGATATTCAAGAATAACAAATTCCCTCACCGAAAAATTCCGAATTTTCACACATGAGTGACAGTTTTCAGATATTGAGTCTTTTATCATATCTTCTTTTTGACATTTTACTGTTGAATCGCCTAGTTTTTTAAATGGCGCTCAACTAGTTGACCACATTAATTGAAGTTCGCTTTCAAACAGAATATTTGGTGAATAAAGGTATGCAGATATATTTTATTGATTGCTCTTATTTAGCATCCAAATAACTTCCAACTAAGACGAATTTATTTGAGAATGTCGTATTCCTTATCTGAAGATTGTACTATCTAATTTTTAAAGGGGGAAACAAGAAAGACCTTTTTGAATTCTATGTGGGCAAGGTAGTTGATGTTTTCTTCTGATTCTCTATTGGTTGAATTCCGCGCATATGTGTTGATAATTCTTTATGTCCAAAGGGCAACAGTGTTTCTGATGGATTTTATACAATTCAATGTTTTAAGGAGTGCTTTACATTTGTAGAGGTTTCGGATAATTAGTCCATCTATTATCTGTAATAATTTCTATGCATTTGCCATTCAAAAATTTCTTCCCTATACTTTTTCTTGAATGATGGGATTTATCGGTTCATTTTGATATTGAACAATAGAGAAAATGAAGTACCCAGTTAAGGAATTTCAAGAATAAGTTGAGCTGAAATAGCAAAGATCTCGTATAATCGAATTCAAAAGTTTCAAAAATCCTCAATATTTTTTCAAAATTTCTCTCAGGCGACCCGAAAAACATCTATTCGAAAAGCAAATTATACGTATCATAATATTGTAACTTCATTATCCTTAAATCATTGTCACTGAAACGTACCCAAGTATTATAAAAGTTTTTTTCTGGCAGAAAATAACATAAATACTTCGCTTCTACGTAACTGTTTGAAGACCTTCACGAAAACTTAATGAGATAGATATATCTGAGGTTGCTAGTTGTATATATTAAATTACTTTCTGATCCAATATCTTTTTCGAATTAAAAGTTACGGAGTCATCACACATCCCCATTACATCAATTGATTCAGATGACAAGCTCATTATTTAGACCTTAGGTGTAGCACCCTTCGATAGAGTTTTAGACTTTCTGTCCATAAAGCTATTTTGAAGTAAAACATATCACCATCTCCAGTAACACAAGGCCCGTTCTTTTTAATTTACCCTCGTAAAATTTCATTGCAGGATAGATGCCCTATTAAAACTTCATCCTTGTGCAGATATTATAAAAGTTATACCCTTTGTTACAGTTTTCCTCTGGATTTTATATTCCGCAAGGAAGTTTTCGAGATGAAGTTGATATTGGTGAGATTTTTTCATCCACTTCGGTGATTTTCATTACTAATGAGGTTTCGGTACAGCTCCACTATTTAAGGAAAGTATAATCGGAATGGATGTCTACAGTGTCTTCAAATTTTTGATTACATCTTCAACAATATAAACTGAAAAGCCGAACAGACAGAAAACTTCGTTTAATTTATGAGATATAGACTTGTTCACATATGGAGAATATTCTAATGGGTCATAATAAAAGAAATAATTACAACACGTGGATCTGGGAAGATTAGGTAATAAAATTTTTTCTTCAGAAACTATAACGAGATGAAACGATAAAGAGAATAATATCAAATAAAATAAGCAATGCGGTGACATTTATTCCGAATATGAGGAGAACTTGGTATTTACTATATTCCTTAGTAGTTGTGGGAAAATATCAGTGAATATATCATTAAAATCAGAATTTAATTAATTTCATATTTTCTTTATCAAAACTGAAAAACCCCAAAGAAAAAAACAGAAATTTGAATTAAATTAAATGCAGTTAAAATTTTTTTCAAGTACTGAAAATCTTTTATGAAAACTCAACCCAGAATTCCAAAATGAAGATCAGAAATTGGTAGAGAAGTTCATTGCTTTGATTAATTCTGTTTGGTGAAGACGTAACAACTTCGTATCTTCTTCACTTTGGTGGCTCTTCTCTGAATTTTGTGCTTGAATTTTAGTCTTTGTGATTGGCTTTGTTTACTGAAAACTGCATTATTCTCTAGTCTTGTATTATTTTGTGGTCTCAGTCCGTAACGATTAGCTTTCGATCTTTCTCAAATCTCTTCAGTTTGGAGAAAAAGAGCTATTTTGATTTTCCAACTCTCAACATACATGTATATTTTTGTTATCATTCTTTGAATATCCTATATTTTAAATATGTTTTATTAGTGATGGAATTTTCAAAATCGACACTACAATTCATGAACTGATAGTAAATAGAATAGCGGAATCCTAAGCACATTCATATTGACTTACTGCTACTCGTAAAAACGTAAAACACTGTATCGATAAATATCATTCACAAAAGAAAAAACCATTGGACATTTTCAGTTTGCAACAATTTTCAAAATTACACGTAAATTGAGTAGCTCCGTATAGCAAAACCTTAACGAACGTTTTTTAATCGCATAAAATATGACAAAATTTCATTATAGTTTTCCCCAAAAAAGTTGATACCTTTGAAAATTCATTTTAACCTATCATAGTTTTGTCAGATTTGTCGATGAATAATCTTGAATTCTGATAATTATATTGACACATATTTAAGGACATTAATTCGAATATGAATTTTCCATGTCAGTGCTTCTCTCCAATTTTCATCAATAAACTATTGCAACCAATTGTTAAATCCTAAGTTTAGTATTAGACGCTAATTGCCGAATAGAACAAAAGTGAAGAAAATAAATTAATTTTGCGATTAATGTGATATTACATGTTAGTTATTTTGAAATCAATCATATCAGTTTCATAAAAGATTAAGCCAAAGGTAAGTAAATGTTGATAGATATTGCTTTTATTCCAAGAACAAAGGAGTAAGCCAATATCAGAAAATGGTGGACTCTATGTAATATAGGGTCAATTTTCAGGATTAAAAAAATGTTTATGAGACAGTAATTTATTTCCAGAAAAATGTTTGTACTACTACAACAATTGTTTCGCCACGATGTGGCTTCTTCAGTTATTATTATATTAGTAGTACAAATAAGTTACCGCCGTTTTATTGTAGATGACGCGGCACGGAGTTTCGGTTAGCTTTCGCAGATGATAACCGGCTTAAAAAATACTTTGGACATTCAAGAACAACACAACCTATTAATATCATCGATTTCATATTGGTAAAATATAATTTTTATATTATAAGTTGAAAATGTCGAAATTTGAGCCAAGTAAGCGTCATTTGCGGGAAATATTAGTTTACTTCTTTAATTTAAAGAAATCTGCTGCTGAGGCGCATCAATTGCTCGTAGAAGCATATGGTGAGGGTGCTTTGAGTGAGAGAACGTGTCGAAAGTGGTTTCAAAAGTTTAAAAACGGTGATTTCGACGTAGAAGACAAAGATCGCAGTGGAAGGCCAAAAATTCACGAGGATGCAGAATTGGAGGAATTATTGGAGGAAGATTCATCTCAAACACAGAAAGAACTAGCTCTAATATTGGAAGTCACTCAGCAAGCTTTCTTCTATAATAAATATTTAATTTGTGTTAAAAAACGGCGAAAACTTATTTGTACTCCTAATACATTGTACTGTCTGATGGTATTCAGTGTAACCGAGTTTAAATACATTGTGAGGTACGTGACCAAATAATGGAAGCACAAGTCATAAAAACTTTAGGTGTTTATTGGAGTTTGCCGCTAAAAATGCCATTAAGGAAAGATATTCAGTAATGGAGACTTATCAACATCTGTTTGTTCGTTCAAAAGGATTTTACGGGTATTATACCTGTTGATTTCAAGAAACTCTAAAAGTGGTAATCTAGAACTCTTGCTTTCAACGTGGATAATTTCATAATTATTGTTGAAATTATGCCTGAATTCCTTAAGATGATTAGCATATGTCTAATGTATAGAATTGGATATATAACCCCTTTGGTGTGCCACTGTATACTAAAGGGCAATCTTTGCAAGTTAACTTGTAGACTCCGGATTTATTTTCTTTATTTGTTCGATCTTTATTGTTTTTATGTAGTTACTAAGGTTATTAATTGTCTTAAAAGCCGCGTTATAATTGAAACAACTTTTGAAATATTTAGCAATATTTCAAAAGTTGTTTCAATTATAACGCGGCTTTTAAGACAATTAATAACCTTAGTACCTCATATGAAGTGAAATACTCATGAACAATACTGAAATGCTGAAAACTTTATTGTTGACACAACTTGGTTTAATTATTATGTTTCGAATGTGACGTCATATGCAGGGCAAACAAAAATAAACCTATATCATTACGATGCTGCGAGCCGTAACTACGTACGTGGTGCATTAGTACCTAAGTCATTTTATCCTAAGGAGAAGAAACAACCCTCTATTGAAATCTTATTTTTTGTGATGCAAATATCAGATTGTTCCGATAAAGACAAAATATACCCGAACTAACGAGTGCGACAAAAATGAATAAATCTCATAGTTTTGCCGCTATCCATGCATAGATATATTTTGTGACTCATCGTAATTGGTGAAGTGCTGGCCCGCCAGGCCATGTTGCATCGATAGGAAGATATAGTTATCAAAAGGAGTAATGTCTGTCATATACTGTGAAACAGAGACAATAATCATGGATTGAATCTGAATTCACAAATTTCTTCATAAACACAATATATTCTGAGGTGAAGTGATATTAAAAAGAAAGAAAACTTCACGAAATGAATACTTGTTTCTTAAAAATCAAGTTAAATTAAATTTAAAAATATATATACACTTAAAAATCTCGTCAAAAAATAAAGTTCATAAATTATGTCGTGTATCACACGACGTTTCGGTCAGTAAATTAGTTCTGACCGTTATCAAGTGTCAACTGAAAGTGGTCGTGGCTACGCGTCTTTATATATCCCCAGTTTGATGATAATGGAGGGGTGGGGGTATTCTTATGTTCTGCATTCGACCGAGCAGGGAGAACCATATGTGAGCGACTTCTACGCTTGGGTGGCTGTAGACATTTCGATTTTATTTGAAGACTGCATCTTTGAACTTTCGCTTTCTCCAGTGTAGTTCCCGGTGGATAATCTTCGCTTGATTCGATTGGATATTATGATGCTCGTTCCAGGTATGCTCAGCTATTCCTGATTTGGTCGTTTCTCCTCTGATTGTTTGATTTCTTTGTTCTTTGACCCTGACCTCCAAGGGTCGTTTCGTTCCTCCTATATAGGTCGCTCCGCATTCACAAGGTATCGAGTAGATGCAGTTCTTGTTGTCTATTGATTTTTCCAGCTTAGTTTTTGTGAGAAAACTTCTTGAGGTATTATCTGATTTGAACGCCGTCTGGATGTTGTAGTCCAGTGTAGATTGTTGTCTCTGTTTCACAGTATATGTCAGTCATTTGTTTCAATTATTTTTGTATTAATTTTCAGGAAGTTTTCTGTTTTTCAGGTAAGAATTTATTGTGTATGTAAAGAATTCGGGCAATGGATGTCCGAAATCAAAATTAACACAGCATGATCTTCTTTTCTGAATATTCGGCTGAACAGTTGATGATGAGGCAACCATATGTTGTCCTACGTTTTGAATTATTGTAATGTACCCATTTTCCACTTTATTGACAATTCGATACAGAAATTTCTTTCTTTTTTTTACCGTTGGAGCAGTTGTTCGAAAGTCAAAAAACGGCGTTCGATATCTCTTGGCTTACGTTCATACGGTAACCAATTTCCTACCTTTGGGATCATTTCCTTTGCTTTTAAACGATGAAAATGGCTGGTTGAGTGACTCCAAGAGTTTTTGCGAGTTCCTCTTGCGTATTTGGTGGATCTTCATCGAGGCTTGCCTTTAATTCTTCATCCTTAAACTTTGGTAGTGCCCTGGATCTTTCTGCGTCTTCCAAACCAACATTACCACTTTTAAATCGGGTAAACCACTTCTGACACGTTTGTTCAGCTGGAGCGTCGTACAAAGCTGACATTTTCAGAGCACACAGAAATTATTTTGTTTACACTTTAGCGAAATGAGATACTGAAAATAAAAGTCAATGATGATACTTCAAAATGAAGGTATTGCCAGATGAAACAATAGAATAATAAATTAGTAGTGACATCTGTTATCAACACCGCATGAGCTTATTTCTACTCCTAATAACTTGTTATCATACATACATAATTCATACTCCGATATCATTCCAAAATACATAACTAACAAAAGTATTCATTCAATCAGGAAGAACGTCAATCAACTTTCCGTATAGACCCCCTCTTTTGCTCTAATAATGTTATAAAAAGCTCAGCTTAAACGTAGACAAAACCCGATATATGGGTATCAAATAAAAAACTAGCAATTCCATGACAGATATGATCACTGTTGAGAATACTTCACTACATCATGTCACATAATTCAATTACCTGGTGATATACATTCTGTCAAGAAAGTACCGGGAATTATCGATTTAAATCTGGCGGGGCAATGAGGCAGGTAAACATTTTTTTCCTAGGTTGGTACCACTGTCCTTAATTACTATGTCAAGCTTGAGCGGGATCTGTCAACTAGTGTGTTTGCAACAGCTGATTAAGTCAGTCGATGTCAGAGTGCGTGCCGATTTTTACTATGAGTGATTACGTTGAGCAAAGAATTTGTTTAAAGTTTTGTGTTGCAAATGAATTTTCGTGTGCCGATGCATTGAAAATATTGCAAAAGGCCTTTGATGATAATGCTCTATCGAAAACTCGTGCATGTCAGTGGTACAGAGCCTTCAAGGACGGTCGAAGATAACGTCGATAAAATTAAGGAAAGGGTGCTGGAAAACCGTCGTACCAGCTTGAGAGATAGCACATGATCTTAAGATATCCCACGAGTCCGCACGTACGATTTTGATTGATATTTTGGGCATGAGAAAGGTGGCCGCACGACTCGTACCGAAAGACCTGAATTTTCTTCAAAAACGTCATCGCGAACAGGTTGCTTCAGACATGCTGGATCGCTGTAATTCCGATTCTACATTCATGGAACGCATTATAACTGGTGATGAGACCTGGGTCTACGAGTACGATATGCAAACAAGCCAGCAATCATCGGAATGGGTGGCAAAAAATGAGCCGAAACCGAAAAAACCACGCCAAAGCCGCTCGAAAATGAAGGTGATGCTCATTGTTTTCTTCGATATCCGTGGCGTGGTGCACTACGAATTCGTTCCAGAGGGTCAGACGGTAAAAAAGGAGTATTACCTAGGCGTTATGAAACGTTTGCGTGAGCGTATCCGTAAGGAGCGGCCAAATTTGTGGGCGAACAACTCATGGATTTTGCATGACGATAACGCGCCTTCTCACCGAGCTACGATTGTGACTGACTTTCTCGCCAAAAACTCAACAAACGTGCTTCAGCAACCATCGTATTCGCCGGATTTGGCTCCCTGCGACTTTTTCCTCTTCCCAAAACTAAAATTGCCCCTTCGTGTCACCCGTTTTGAGTCGATTGAAGCCATAAAACAAAATTCGGCGCGAGAGCTAAAGTCCATCCCAGAAAGCGCCTATAAAAAATGTTTCGATAATTGGAAGTGCCGTTGGCATAGATGTATTGGAGCAAATGGAGCCTATTTTGAAGGCGACCCAATAAATTTTGACGATTAAATGTAAAAATGTTGTTTTAATTGAAAATTCCCGGTACTTTCTTGACAGAGTAGTATATTGAGGAAAAACTGAACCGGTACTAATCCATATTGGCATGAGAGATCCTTCAATAGGTTCAATAAGAAGATAGTATTTCAGTCGGCCTACAAGAACAGTTCAGCCAGAAATTTCCTGGAAATACAGGTCAATTTTCATTTGGAAGGGGATATCTTGTTATTGCAAATTTGTGGGAGTACGATGAACCCTTTAAGCAATTTTATCATCTCATTAATTAAACTTCGTTCAGAAACTTGACCACTCAAAGCATTTTACCCACAATTTCCAATAAGTTTTTTCACAACAAATCGAACGGCAGATAAGTTTCTTAGTATAAGGTTGTTCGGAAAGTTATTTCGTTTTTTTCCGACAGGGGATTCAATTGTATTTTTTGTAACTACTCACTTAAGCTGCATAATCATTATATGTTTTGAGAGCTGATATAGTGAGACTTGTGTGTGAAACAGGTCAATTAATTCTATGCAGTAGTTTGTGATTGGTTCCCTTTTAGATATGGAGAGCGATAAGTAGCATTTTCGTCGTAATTTACTTTTTTACTATAGAAACAGTGAAAATGCTGTTGAAGCAAGAAATTAACCGATGTGTATGAAGAACATGTTTTGACAGTATGCCAGTGCCAAAACTGGTTCGCAAAATTTCGATTTGGCAATTTTGATGTCGAAGATGCAACACGTTCCGGAAAGCCGGTTGAAGGTAATAAAAACATGATGAAGCATTAGTTGATGCACATCGGCAAATAACAACATGTGAGATCAGTGAGAGGTGATAATTCATCGAATTCAACTGTTTATGACCACCTGAAAGGCCTGGGTATAACCTCGAAGCTCGATATATGGGTTCCCCATGTTTTCACGGAGAGAAATTTGTGTCGTCACGTTGACGTCTGTGATTTAGTTCTCAAACTTTAAAAAATTATCCATTTTTGAAGCGCTTTAAATGGGTTGTATATAACAATGTCAAACGCAAGAGATCATGGAGCAAAACGATGAACCGGTTCAAAGCATTTCGAAAGTCAATATCCATCAAAAGAAGGTGATGCTGCCTGTTTGGTAGAATTTTAAAGGAATCGTTTTCTTTTAGCTTTTACCGGATAACAAAACAATTAATTCGGAAGTCTAACGTCATCAGCTGGACAAACTGAATGATGCACTTCAACAGAAAATACCAGAGTTAATCAACAAAAAAGACTTAGTGTTCCACCAAGATAATACGAGATCTCATACAAGTTTAGTCACTCGCCAAAAGCTTTACAGCTTAAATGGGATACACTGCCACACCCACCACCATATTCTCCAGATCTGGGGCCTTCGGATTATTATTTGTTTCGGTCATTGCAAAATTTTTGGACGGTAAAACCTGTACTTTAAATGAAGAGCTCAAAAATTACCTGGATCAATTTTATGAGCGTGGAATCATGCTACTACCAGAAAGATGGCAAAAAGTGTTGGACCAGGATGGCCAATATATATATATAATTTAATAAAATATTTATTCATTATAAGAAAATTGTTTTCCATGTTACCAAAAACTGAACGAAAATACTTGCCGAACAACCCAATAAATAATCTTCAGACTTTCGTCGCGTAAATTCAGGAGGAGATTATTATTTCTACAAAAGAATCGTATGGGTTAATATCAAATAAAGTGGTAATGAGTGTAATTTACTTCTAATTTCATAATTATATTCATCATATTTTGTGATTTGAAGAACTTAACAAAATAAGGTAAATAATTAAATTTGAGTAAGTTGAGTTCTAATAACTATTTTAATTCTATTTGATAGATTCGGTCTTTACTTGGTGGACACTCATTTTAATTAAAAAAAATGTATATGAGACAGTAATTTATTTCCACAAAAATGTTTGTACTTCTACAACAATTGTTTCACCACGATGTGGCTTTTTCAGGTATTACATTGTACTGTCTGATGGTATTCAGTGTAATCGTGTTTAAATACATTTTTAGGTACGTAACCAAATAATGGAAGCACAGGTCATAAAAACTCTAGGTGTTTATTGGAGTTTGCCGCTAAAAATGCCATTAAGGAAAAATATTCAGTAATAGAGAATGATCAACATCTGTTTGTTCGTTCAAGAGGATTTTACGGGCATTATACCTGTTGATTTTAAGAAATTCTTAAAGTGTTAATCTAGAACTTTTGCTTTCAACGTGGATAATTTCATAATTATTGTTGAAATTATGCCCGAATTCCTTAAGATGATTAGCATATGTCGAATGTACAGAATTGGATATATAACCCCTTTGGTGTTCTTGGACACGTTTCTTGATGATCTATCAGTATATATATATACTAATATATACTAAAGGGCAATCCTTGCAAGTCAACTTGTAGACTCCGGATTTATTTTCTTTATTTGTACGATCTTTATTGTTTTTTATGTAGGTACTAAGGCTATTAATTGTCTTAAAAGCCGCGTTATAATTGAAACAACTTTTGAAATATTTAGCAATATTTTCAGATAATCCATTGACATAAGATAACGAAAAATATTAATAATATGTTTATGAAACTTTATGAAAGAATTAAATATTATTAAACAAATAGCGTAAAACAACGGTTACAATCCTTTTCTTATAGACAAAATGGTATCCAATAAACAAAAGAAAATGGCATTAAATCTCGTGTACCCAATCATAAAAGAGGACAATACACAGAAATATTTTTCGTTATCTTATATCAATGGATTATCTGAAAATATTGCTAAATATTTCAAAAGTTGTTTCAATTATAACGTGGCTTTTAAGACAATTAATAACCTTAGTACCTACATAAAAAACAATAAAGATCGTACAGATAAAGAAAATAAATCCGGAGTCTACAAGTTGACTTGCAAAGATTTCCCTTTAGTATACATTGGCCAGACTGGTAGATCATTCAAGAATGTGTCCAAGAACACCAAAGGGGTTATATATCCAATCCTGTACATTCGACATATGCTAATCATCTTAAGGAATTCAGGCATAATTTCAACAATAATTATGAAATTATCCACATTGAAAGCAAAAGTTCTAGATTAACATTTTTAGAATTTCTTGAAATCAACAGGTATAATGCCCTTAAAATCCTTTTGAACGAACAAACAGATGTCGATCATTCTCCATTACCGAATATTTTTCCTTAATGGCATTTTTAGCGGCAAACTCCAATAAACACCTAGAGTTTTTATGACTTGTGCTACTATTATTTGGTCACGTACCTAAAAATGTATTTAAACTCGGTTACACTGAATACCATCAGACAGTACTATGTGATACCTGAAGAAGCCACATCGTGGTCAAACAATTGTTTTAGTAGTACAAACATTTTTGTGGAAATAAATTACTGTCACATACACATTTTTTTAATTATTTAAATTCTTTTTCAAACTTTCTTCAAATTTTAAAAAGATAATAGAGTAATGAATTTATTATCATGAATTCATTCGACACCAACCTACCTAATTATTCCTTAAAAATTTATTTGGATATATTCTGAAGATTATTTGATTTCATTTTGATCAGAGGAAAGAATTTTTGAGGATAATGTGACACATAAAAAAGTTGCAGATGGCATTCGCTTATTTGGTATTTCCTTATGTGGCGATTATAATGGGATCAATTCTGCGTCAAAGAGTTATAAACGTATTATGAAAAAATATGCTAAGTCCGTGTAGTTATTACAGATGCCTAAACATTTTTTCAATATACAAACTTTCTATGAATCATAAAACATTATCATTTTAGTAGTAGAGGTAAAAAATCACCTGATTCGATGTTTTGCCAGCAAAAATCAAAAATTTTATGAGCGTAAAATCATGCTACTACAAGAAAAATGGCAAAAGGTGTTGGACCAGAATGGCCTATATATAAGTTAATTTAATATCCATTCATTATACGAAAATTGTCTGTCATTTTCCAAAGAAAAACGAAATTACTTCCGAATAACCCAATAACTTACCTGCTAGATTCTTATTTACAAGAAAATACGATAAAACTATTGACTGAAAAATATCATTTGCAACCACGTCCATTTGTTTTCATCTAGTACGTTTCCGTATAAATCAGCGGTATAGCCTGCCTGCACTCCTTTTGGAAGAGACAATATTTATGCAAGCTATTTAATATGTGGTTATAAGCTAGGTACATTTGGCGTCTAAGTATAAATTATATGATTTGTGTCCCTACAGCGCGACCACTAACTAGTACATAAAGGGTTGGACTCCAAAGCCAACCTGAAAATTTTAAGTTTACGTCTTATCGTCCGGAAATTGTCAGGTCCTAAACGTACCCCGAAAGTTTCAAGTCTATTTATTTCCCTTTTCAAGTTAGAGAGTTAAAGGTAGCGCTCAACTCCGCTCCCTTTATAATTTGTGTTGAACTGAATCATATAATCTTCACAAATTTTGCATGACCATGCATTATCAGTATACTTCTAAATGACAAATTTCAGATCGAACGGGTTCGTGGTTCAGAAAATAATAATAATAATAAGTTTATTTTGTCTATAAGTTTTACATATCGAAATGATACAATATCTCAAATTCAAATAATAAATATAACATACACGACCATAAACTAGAATTTCACAAAGCAAAAGACTATTCGCAGATGCGAACCGAGCAACCACGGCAAACCCCCGAACAAAAAGCTAAAGCTGTCTGTAAGGGCGGCCACCGTAACCACTCATGCCAACATCATTACAACCATTGAATCTTCAACAGCAAAGTAGTTTAAAAGAAACAATCAAACAAAAATAGAATGATCGAAATGGATCAAATTAATGAAAGTATATATACATATTTATATACTTGTATGTAAAAATAAAACTGTTATTTTTAGGGAAAACAACTTTGCAACTTCTATGTTCTATGTTCTATGATCTATGTTCTATGTGTAAAATTTTAATCTAAAACTGTCAGATGTCATATTTAGATAGCTGTTAGAAATGTGAATTGGGAAACCCGAAGAAATAGCATTGTTTTTGATTTCTTCCTGGTCAGTGAGCTATTTTTTAATTTTTTTTTAATTTCTTTCCGTTATTATTTTTTTTTTGTATGTTATTCTGGTATATTTCAGAAAATTAATTCTTCCAGAATCATGACATCAAATCGTCTATTTCTTCAATTATAGAAATAAGAATTGATTACATTCTTATAAATCGAAAACGTAAGCTATACTAACGAAATCCGTGAAGATTTGCATCGCTTTGGAAGCATCCAGGACTGATAAGAAGAAAAATACATACATATTCAAATATATCCAAACTACGGGAACGGAAAATACATATTATGAAATACTAGAGGACAAACAGGATATATCTGACCATCATGAACTTTTGGCTCTACCGAAGGTGAAGAATATCTTGAAATCGATTAAAGTAAGAGGTTCATTTCGTACGTGTGTCATTTTATTAACTCCGGAATTGAAAGAAATATATTTTGATGCCGAAGAAGAATTTATGTTCAAGAATGAATATTTACAGCTGATTTATTCACCCGCATACGTGAGAACAGTATTTGGACAAGAATCACCACAACCACAGGATACGGTAGAACTTTCAAGAAAAAGCAAGGAGAATAAAAAGGATTTCAAGAGGATAAAGGAGGATTTTGTGCTGAATAATTGTGATGGTAAGAGTGTTTCAGTGAATTTATGGTGGTTTGATTCTAAATTAATTACATTAGATTTAGACAAAAGTTTTCAAATATGGAAAGATAACTGCTTAGAGAGTTTTTGTGAAACGAGTTGGCATAAATATAGAGAGGCCTATTCATTTAGGTACATAGGAGAAAGTTTAGTGGACTACGCTTTTGGGAAAGAAAATTTGTTGTTAAATCTCCGAAATAATTTTCCAACTGACATATTAATGGATTTAATTGTGACAAGTTTGCCAAATATTTCGCAAGATAGAATTGATCGATCAAATGTAACAACTTTCGAGAAATTATTGGGTGAGTTGCGAAAGCTAGAAGGTTCAAAAAAATATGAGAACGATCGAAATAAAGAAAATTATAGAATGAATAACTCTGCCGAACAAATTCCTTCCTATTCACAAACAAACAGAAAACCAGTTAAGAAAGAACCATGCTCAATTTGTGAGAAGAATGGTTTTTCAGGTAGATTTCATCCGGAGACTCTATGTCGGCTAAGGAATCAATTCAATAATTTTGAACAAAAGAACGTACCCGGTAACATAAAGACTGTAAACAATATTGGGGTACAGGATGAATTCAATCAGGCCATTTCAAACAAAAAAAAACTAAGACTGCTGCCATTGATAAAATTGAAGGTGTTTATAAATAATAATGAATTAGGTGAAATTTATGGTTCGGGCTCAAATGTTAGTCTTCTGAATTCCAAAGTAGCAGAAAAGTTATGTCTAAGCATTCAATATAATAGAAACACATTCAAAACAGTCAGTGACAGGGCAAATGCTTACCATAAATTGGACAAAAATCTGCACAGATAGCTAGATATTTAAAGAAAAAACGAAATGTCAATATCTCATATAAAACAATAAATTCTTTAGGTAAATTAATGAAAACTAATGAAGAGATCGTTAAAAAGAAGAAGAGATCAGGAGTATATAGGTTAAATTGTGGTACATGTCCATATGAATACAATGGCCAAACGGGTAGATCTTTTGAGAGTAGGACCCAGGAACACCAGAATTCATTCGTTAAGAATAAATCAAACTCCACTTATGCCAGGCATCTACAAGAATCCGGACATGATTTTGACCATAATTTTGAAGTTCTCCATTTCGTGAATAAATGCAATAGATTGGACCTTTTAGAAGCAATGGAAATAAACCGGCATCATGAAATGAATATTTTGTTGAATGACTAAACAGATGTGAACCGTTCTCCGTTGTTGAACCTTTTTTAATAAATTTCTTGAAAACTTCATTTTATCACGTATTTTTAGTGAAACTTGTATTTAAGGAGAAAGATTTTGTAAAAGTAGTTAGTTACCATACTCACCTGACGAAGTCAATATGTAATTGACGAAACAATTGTCGTTCACGATGGATTTCCGTCAAGTAGAGACCGAAACAATCAAGAAAATTTTTCAAATTAAAAATATGATTTAAGAACACAAACTTCAAAGGAAATTTTCTTGTATCATGATTACAATTTTTTCATATAAATTCCACATATGTTATAATTTGTTTCTATTTATTATTTATTTATTTATTGGTCAAATAGGATATCAACAGGCATAAGCCCAAGATGACATCAACCCAAAATACAATATGTGCAACATCAGATCAACCTCAAATCTAGACATCCCACCAATTTAGTAAAATCAAACTCATAATACGTAATAAACTTAACAAAATATGAAATCTTAATTTAACAGCTTAATTTTCCTCTTGAAAGAACCAATTGACAAGAAAAATATATCATTTTCCTTATACTTAGAATTATATACTTTCATGGTTCTGTTGACCAGAGAGTGTTTTTCAAATTTGTTTTATGAGACGTAACCTCAGAAACAGCACAACCTCTCAGCGGTCTAGATGGAACATGAATGCTTACGTAGGACAGCAAAGCTAGAGAGTCAACGTAACCATTCAATAATTTATACAAAAACATAACATCGCAATGTTCTCGACAATTTTCCAATGAGACGAAGCCATAATTTTTTCTAAGGCTAGTCATACTCGTCATGAAATTGTAATTACCTGTAATCTTATAATCTTAATATCTCAGAAATGTATTCTGCACCATCTCCAATCTATGCTTGTAGACCTCATATTGTGGCGACCAAACAACCGATGCATAAGATAACTTAATGTAAATGAAGGCAAAATATAGCACCTTCAAGGCCTTAGTAGAAGTGAAATTTCTACCAGATCTCATCACAAATTCCAGCACCTGGTTATTTTTGGTCACCACATAATCGATGTGTGAATCAAACAACATTCTTGTATCAAATATAATATAACACTCTGATCCCTCACCTTCTGCCGACGCTGTGAACGACTTTCACCCAAATAGTAGTCAAAATGATTGATCTTTAGTTAACGACTGAATTTTATGCAGTTACTCTTAGTCAAGTTGAGAAATAGTTTATTTTCGATGCACAAGTTATTGAATGCATTCAAACCTTGTTGGAAGTTAAAGCAGACCAAAGCTTCAGCTATACGGGAAAAGATCTTCACATCGTCCGCAAATATCAACAATTTACAGGATTCAAAACATCCGCTTATATCATTAATATAAATTATAAATAAAAGAGGCCTAAGGAGAGACTCCTGAGGCATCCCGATGTCACACATAAAGATGAAAAATATCCTTTAACGGCAACAATTTGAGATATATATATATATATATATATATATATATATATATATATATATAATACTCTGTCAAGAAAGTACCGGGAATTTTCAATTAATACAACATTTTTACATTTAATCGTCAAAATTTATTGGGTCGCCTTCAAAATAGGCTCCATTTGCTCCAATACATCTATGCCAACGGCACTTCCAATTATCGAAACATTTTTTATAGGCGCTTTCCGGGATGGACTTCAGCTCTCGCGCCGAATTTTGTTTTATGGCTTCAATCGACTCAAAACGGGTGCCACGAAGGGGCAATTTTAGTTTTGGGAAGAGGAAAAAGTCGCAGGGAGCCAAATCCGGCGAATACGGTGGTTGCTGAAGCACGTTTGTTGAGTTTTTGGCGAGAAACTCAGTCACAATCGTAGCTCGGTGAGAAGGCGCGTTATCGTCATGCAAAATCCATGAGTTGTTCACCCACAAATTTGGCCGCTTCTTACGGATACGCTCACGCAAACGTTTCATAACGCCTAGGTAATACTCCTTGTTTACCGTCTGACCCTCTGGAATGAATTCGTAGTGCACCACGCCACGGATATCGAAGAAAACAATGAGCATCACCTTCATTTTCGAGCGGCTTTGGCGTGGTTTTTTCGGTTTCGGCTCATTTTTTGCCACCCATTTCGATGATTGCTGGCTTGTTTGCATATCGTACTCGTAGACCCAGGTCTCATCACCAGTTATAATGCGTTCCATGAATGTAGAATTGGAATTACAGCGATCCAGCATGTCTGAAGCAACCTGTTCGCGATGACGTTTTTGAAGAAAATTCAGGTCTTTCGGTACGAGTCGTGCGGCCACCTTTCTCATGCCCAAAATATCAATCAAAATCGTACGTGCGGACTCGTGGGATATCTTAAGATCATGTGCTATCTCTCTCAAGCTGGTACGACGGTTTTCCAGCACCCTTTCCTTAATTTTATCGACGTTATCTTCGATCACTTCACGACCGTCCTTGAAGGCTCTGTACCACTGATATGCACGAGTTTTCGATAGAGGATTATCACCAAAGGCCTTTTGCAACATTTTCAATGCATCGGCACACGAAAATTCATTTGCAACACAAAACTTTAAACAAATTCTTTGCTCAACGTAATCACCCATAGTAAAAATCGGCACGCACTCTGACATCGACTGACTTAATCAGCTGTTGCAAACACACTAGTTGACAGACCCCGCTCAAGCTTGGCATAGTAATTAAGGACAGTGGTACCAACCTAGGAAAAAAAAATTTTACCTGCCTCATTGCCCCGCCAGATTTAAATCGATAATTCCCGGTACTTTCTTGACAGAATGTATATATATATATATATATATATATATATATACATTCTGTCAAGAAAGTACCGGGAATTATCGATTTAAATCTGGCGGGGCAATGAGGCAGGTAAAAGTTATATTATATATATATATATATATATATATATATATATATATATATATATATATATATATATATATATATATATATATATATATATATAATATATATATATATATATATATATATATATATATACAACGAAAATAAAAAAAGTCCCGGAAGTAACCGTTAGATATATATATATATATATATATATATATATATATATATATATATATATATATATATATATATATATATATATATATATATATATCTAACGGTTACTTCCGGGACTTTTTTTATTTTCGTTGTATATAGGTTCATTCGGTCATACATAAGGTACTGATTTCAATGGTAGTTGAATTTTTAAAAATAGGCCGGTTGTTTAGATTTTATTTCGATTTTTTGAATAACCATCAGTTCCAAGACATTTCAGAGTATATATTTAGTTCATTTGTTGATTGTGTTTAATTTTGATTCGATGGGTCATATATCGAAATCTTGTGTCACTGTTTGAATCGACCTATTTTCGTTCAATATCGATCATTTCTTATGCAATATTGGGTCACTTCATGTTGCTGATCATTGGCATTTTCCCCGCTTTGATCGAATAATACTCAAAACTTGTGTGTAAATTCAACTCTGTACATCCGACCTGATGGTTTAGGAGTTATTAACAATACAAATTAATCTAAAAAATTCAGTACATTAAAACAATTGTATGTTTTACTATCAAATAAATTGAAATTTTACACATTTTATTGTGACTCGAGTTTCGGGAATTACTATCTCATCTTCAAAGTAGTATATCCTCATATCTTTCTGTATGAGCTATGGAATGGAATCATTACTTCTGCATCAAATTGATAGTTTCTGTAAAACCTGAATTTTTCAGATACTGTAATGTTTCAGCCGTTACTATTTGGTAGTTGATCATAATTAAAACAAGTTGTAGAAATTACTATGTTTTATTACAAATAAATTGATATTTTACACATTTTAATGTGATTCGAGTTTCGGGAATGAATTATCCCATCTTCAGACAACTGAAAACTTAACAAGCGGTACAGGGTATTTATGTATAGAAGATGTGATAAAAAACAGGTTAAAAAAGAGAGGGCTCCTAACAACTGTTGGAATGTCGGCACGGCAAATAAGATTGGTAAGATGTTACTTATTTAAGTATTAAGATTGGTAAACAGATGTTACTTATTTAAATATCTCAAATATGTTGGATTTACATAGATCCGTACAAAACATCAAAGAAACTAAAAATATTCTCGCCCCGCACCTGAGATAGGTATCCGGTACGCACTGATTATTTAGCAGAGGCTGTAATTTCCACACTGCATGCGCGTATAACAATATGGAAAAAAAATTGTTCCATAAATTCAATGGCGCCAAACGGCAATTTTCAGAGATTTGAAAAAACTTATACGTGATCCTCCGTATAATCATTTGACATCTATGAGTAACTATTAAATTTCGATTCGATCGCATTATTGGTTTGCCAATTATGAAAAAAATTAAATTTCAAACTTCAAATTATTCCGGAACCACTGGACCGATTTTGCCAATGACAAACTGAGTCTCAAATGCACACTGAAAATTGCAAATCTCTAAGGTTTCTTCTTTCGAGAGTTATTGTGTTTACAACTTACCGGCTGGCCGTGCAGATTTCGTTTCGATCATGGACTCTTCATCTGCGAGTTCAACCCAGACATTTGAGACCATTTTGAGCTCAAAAAGCTATGCTATAGGTCTAAATATATTGATTTTGAAGGTTTTTTCCGAGAGTAAAACAATTTAGGGACCACTAAAATTACACAAAGTCTCATCCCCAAATGAATTTCCCATGTCGTGTCCTTCCCTTGTTAGTTACGAATTGCATAGAATAGATAAAATATCTGGGTGTAACTGAGCGTCTCTGTTTACGTTGGTTGAGCTTCGCTCATTACAAAAAAGTGAAATGTTTATAGTTTCGTTTCAAAATTCGATTTGATTTTATAAGAACTCTTTATCAAGTCTAAATAAATAATAAAAATAATAATAACATTTAGTTAGTCTTGAAGGTGAGTCTCTGTATGGAATCTTCCCCTTGTACGGTCCTTATTGTAAGTAATGTGGAACAGTGGTAGAATATCTGTTGTTTATCTGTTTAGTGGATATCATATTCTTGTGATTATTCGTTGAGCTGATCTTTCTACTACTTATATGTTTTTAAGCGTTGATGTTTGACAGTTTGCGTAAATTGTATGTGCATACCCTATCAAAGGTCTACTTATTGTTTTATACAGAGTGGAAAGCACTTATGGAATAAAATTCTTTGTGTCCTTATGTTAGAAAATTAAACACTGGGACACGTCAACTTTCAAATTCAAGGGTGCGCTTTTTATGCATAAATTTAAATACACGCCATACAAAGTCCAGCACAGTCCGCCCTCGTTACAATTGATACACCCTTTGTATTTTTGTTCTATTATCTATAATACCGGGTGAAATAATGAAAGTAGTAATTTGTCACGTGTTAAATAATGATATTTTTTTAATAACCTGAATACCGATTTATGAAATTTCTGAACTAACTATAAATTAAGTTGGGAAATAAGTTGAGAAATGTTCAAAAATCAATTCTCTATAAGCTCATGGATTCTGGTTTTGTCAATATTTTTTGTTATGAATACCTAAAAAAGTATCTGCATATGCTGATGTTATATGATAAATAAAGAAAATCTGCAAATAATGCCAAATAATCCAAAATCTGCCTGATTGTTATCAGGCAGATGTTTGGGTATTGAAATTTACATTGAAATAGTGGATTATTGATTGAAAACGTATTTCTTGTAGAAGTAATAATGAGATATTTAACTGAGAATCCATGAATTGAGATTCTAATGATGATCGGTTATGGGGATAATTGTAGAAGTCAAGTTGAAGTGTCAAACTTATATAATCAGAGGTATCAGTTGCCTTATATTTCACAAGCTGTTGTGTCTAAAATGCATGCACAATTCACAGAACTTGGACATGTCAAACCATTAAAAAGAAAACCGCAATGACCAGAAATAAAATAGCTCTTGAAACAATCCTTTTTTCTGATGAATCAATATTTATATTGAACGGGGAAGTAAACCGACAAAATTGTAGATATTAGTCAGTGGAGAATCCTCATTGTGTGAGACACCTACGCAGTATCCTCAAAAGGTGAACTCTTGGAAAGGTATCATAGGTGACCATATTATTGATCCTATAAATATAGATAGGAATTTGACAACGGAAAAATATATGAGTTTGGTTAGAGACGAAGTTGTTCTTGTGCTAGTCAACCTATTTCCTCGTGCCAACAGAATGAAAATGTCTGGTTCTAGCAGGATGGAGCCCAAGCTTATTATGATTCAATGGTCAGAACTTAATCAACCGCAATCTTCCCCAATAAATGGATTGGACGAAGAGTTAGTATTGAGTGACCAGCTAGATCGTCAGACCTCACGCCGTTGGACTTTTTTCTGTGGGCTTATCTCAAGAACAAAGTTATGCAACACATCCGACGAGCATCGCAGACCTCAAAGTAAGGATAACTACAGAAATGTGGAATATTTTAACTCAAACTTTAAACAATGTTAAGAACGAGTTTCATAGGAAACTGTGTAGCAGGTGGAGAACATTATAAGCATTTATTTTAATGTCTTAAAATCAATTACATCTTGTAACTTAAGTATGCAGTTTCTTGAAACCAATTATAAATACTTTCGAAATTTCATCCAGTATTACATAATAGACCATACAAGTTCGATGAAATCGGGTTATTAAGTAGCATTAAAAAATATGAAAATATACAGGATGCTCAATTTAAAATAAAAAGGACGGACTAAGCTGGACGTGCGCGAATCACCCTGTCTATTTAAATTTATGTTTAAAATGTGCACTATTGAATTTAAAAGTTGACGTGTCTCAGTGTTTTTTATACTTAAAACATAAGAAAACCAATAATATTATTCCATAAGTGGTTCCTACACTCTATATTGTGTTCCCATATAATAGATATCTGACATTTTTTGCTCTTATTGCAGCTTTCTTTATTGACTGTTTGGGGGCTTGACATTTATTTTATTTTCAAATAAGATTCCCAGGTATTTCATAGAGATTGTTGGTGTTTTACTCATTCCGTTTATTGTTACTGTCGGTGAATTTTGTATGATCTCATGGATGTGAATAACGTATTGGCACTCATTTAGATTTGGTTCTAGGTGCCACTTTGAAAACCATGCGTTTGTTTTGTCCATGAGTCGTAATTCGTTAACTCTCGAAGGAAAACACCTAGAAACTTGAAAATTTCGGATATATTTAAGGCCTAAATATCTGGGCTATGTTCATTAATGGGCGAAACCGAGCTGGAAGTTTAGAATTTATTGACGTTGGAGATTTCATTTTCCCCGTAATTTCTAAAATAATTATCCGATCGAATTGAAATTTAATATTTATTTGTGAAAGGACAGTGCGAAGGCTAATGCATAATTATTTGTCACTTATGTTATACTTTTTCAAATTTGAAAATTACCGATTTACCGATTGATACCTATAAATATATCAAGCGGTCTTTCCATTACCCCAGTAAATCCCGTCTGGCTGAGTTGGTAGGGGGATTAAAATTTTTGCAGGTAGGGAGGAAGGTTGTTTTTCGTTCTCTTCTCGCGGAATAATTGAGCTACATATCAAGTTGTAACCAAAGATAATTGAGGTTAGTTATTTTCATAATTTTCTGTGCCGTGTTACAATTTGTTGTGCGAGTAGACTGACGAACATGCGCGCAACAGCTCCATACACAACTTTAGTGCTCTTCCCTAATTTTTTGACATGAATCCAATTATTCGCGATGGCTAGGATATCTGAATATTAAAAATAATCTCCACTTTTGTTATATTGAATTGAGTGGATCAATTATATTACTACCACATTCGGTATACCAATGCTACATATGATAGGAATTATTATTTTCTAGAGTTGTCTATTCATCCGTGGAAGGTGTGATTGTCCTGGAAGTATTGGTGAAACGAATATATTAATGACTCGGCTGTTTTTTTCGGTGAATCGCGGTAATCCGTTACTGGTCTATTTATAAAAAGAGGATAATTGAATATTTCTCGAAATAAAATGCGAGTCTTCAATAATTTCAGATTATACTTCATTCGTATGGTTGTAAAAATTTTGCTTTATCATATAATTACAAATGAATATTTGATGGATACGGTCTTTATTTGATGGTAATTCATTTGCAACTAGTAATAAATGAAATTCAATTTCCACAAACCTTTTATTTTTGAATGATAATGGTTTCGCTACACTATGGCTTAATCATATTCTATATTTGAACTGATTCTGCATGAAAACTTACATAGGTTCTTATATATGTATTGACAGGAATTACAGCAAATGGGACTAAAAGTAGAATGGCAATTAATTTGGTATTCCCAGTTAGGCGGACAGATAACGTCAATGGCAATGAAAGTTATTGGGGTTGTCTTTGGTTTTTCCAAATTACATGAAGATATTCCATAGAGGTGCCGTTTCGTATCCATTTGTTCGTTTAGGAGAATCTTCTCAGAATTATATCGGTTTATTTCAAGCAGTTCTAAGAATGTTAATTTAGACCCTTCACTTTCGATATGTTTAATTTCATATTCGTTATTGAATTTATGTTCAAATTCTATTAGATGGTGAGCATATGTGGAATGTGCTGAATTTCAGGTATAGCTCTTTTGATGTTCGTGGATTCTTTTCTTGAACGATCTCCCGTTCCAGAAATGATAGATC
This sequence comes from Megalocaria dilatata, assembly GCA_034642435.1. Taxonomy (NCBI): domain Eukaryota; kingdom Metazoa; phylum Arthropoda; class Insecta; order Coleoptera; family Coccinellidae; genus Megalocaria; species Megalocaria dilatata. The sequence continues at coordinate 76,783,962 of CM067855.1, read as the reverse complement.
TTGTATGAAGGCTGAACGTAGAATAGACTGACATCTTGTCCTTTCACATTCATGAAAGAGCATATTTCGTTTTTCAATTTATAAAATCTATCACATGAAAGCCATCGCACCTCTGCGTAATAAGGTAAATCAGTGTACTCACTTTCTATATCACGTAAAAACGCCGAAAATTGCCGCTGATTCAATCCTTGTGACCTCATGACGTTAATAACTTCTTGGTGAATTATACAATGAACATGAAGAATGTCTGGTTTTTCACAGCCCGTTTCTTTGATCATTGCATTAATTTACTTCAGTCATGGAAGGAGCTCTCTTGCGATGGAAAACAGTTTCGACAAATCTAAATTGTATTTTTGTAGAAGTTCATAGACGGCATTGACAATATCCTCTCTGGTTGTTGTATCATGCAAAGCTTACTAATTCCAATAATTCTTCATGAACTTTGATATTTTTGTCAACAGCACGGAGAAAAACAGCGAGTTGAGCACATACATCCGTACTTTCGTCACAGGCAACAGAAAATGCATAGAAAGAATACAATTTTCTTTTAATCTGAATACTTATATTGGCAGACATTTGAGTTACTCTCTTAGGTGCAGTATTCCGAAACAAGAATATATTTTGAAAAAGCTTCACGCTCCCGGGACTTACAATTTCAGCGGCCACTATAAGACATTACCTCGCTAGAACAGCAAATGCATTTTCTTGCTTTGGAGGAATAAATATTAGCTGTTGATTTTTTAACTGCACTTTTAACTGACTTAACTTTTCGTTTCGGCTCATGCCTCTAAAGTGGTCTTACTTCTGTGGTAATCATAGTGACATTTAATATTATATAATTTTGGGAAACTAGTTGTACTGTTGCTAATCAAGCAAATAATTTAATCTTCTACTTCACAACATAAAAACTCCAATTCCCACTTTTCTTGAAAGATACGATGTTTATCTGCCAGTTTTCTCTTACTTCCACTTACTTGTTGAAAAAGACATGTTGAAAACAACTACGTCCCCTGTATTCGTGAGAGCGATTTTCATGAAGATCTTGGATATATGCTTACGTTAAGCCTACTTTAGAATAAAAGAAGGAGAAAAAAATACTGCGTTCATCCGATAAATAACCTCAGGGAGGCTCGAAGTGAGTTTCGTTTACTGATGAAGGAACTAGAGAGTGATGAACAGAAATTCCATCAATATTTCAGGATGTTTGGTTGATTCGGCCACTAGTGGAAACTCATTTTAATTAAAAAATATATAAGAGACAGTATTTCAATTTCCACAAAAATGTTTATGATACAACAATTGTTTCACCACGGCGTCGCTTCTTCAGGTATCTACATTCTACTGGCTGATGGTGTCCAGTGTAACCGAGTGTAAATACAGTGTTAAGTATATGACAAAATGATGGAAAAACAAATCATAAAAAATCAAGGTGTTTTTTGGATTTTGCCACTACAAAAAGCCATTAGGAAAAGATATTCAGTAATGGAGACTTGTGGACAGCTGTTTGTTCATATTAAGGATTTTACGGGCATTGTACCTGTTGATTTCAAGAAATTCTAAAAGAGTTAATCTAGAACTTTTGCTTTCGACGTGGATAATTTCCTAGCTATTGTTGAAATTATGCCTGAATTCCTTAAGATGATTAGCAGTAGATACCTGAAGAAGCCACATTGTGGTGAAACAATTGTTGTATTATGAACATTTTTGTGGAAATTAAAATATTGTCTCGTATATATTTTTTAATATTTCAGGATGACGAAAATGCTGTTCGAGGAAATCCATTCTATGATCGAAAATGGCATAAAAAATGCATTTTAAATTTCGTCGACCTATCGGATGTATCTTGGATAACTTCGTTCTGCGTTTAATCGCACACAAATCGCACACACGCGAGTGTCACATGGGAGCACCTCGGATCCTCGAGTGTCTATCCGCGCCCCGTCATGACACGGGGTGTGTGAGTAGTATAATCGCCCGCATTAGAAATGTACGTATTCCATAGGCTACTGACGCGAGTCGTCACGGCACGAACTACAAATATAATTCCGCCTTTAGTCATAATTATGATACTAAAAGAGTAGAACACAAGATTTATTTCATCCGTGTTCATAGGATAGCATTGAGTGAAAAAGGTCCTCATTTATTAAAATATTAAACTACCTCATATTATTAAATGCCGTGATCCTAGTAAATAGTAAGAAAGTTAAGAAAATGTTAATTCATTTGGAACCTTACAACTCTTGGGATTATTTTGGTTCTGAAATACTGTCAATTCATTCTGACGTAATTTCATTTTCATACAGCAAATGTCTATTGCTTGAAATAAAGAAATTTATCTATCTATCTCTGACCCAAGATGAAAGTCTTTTCAAAGAACGCCGGCGCGTGGCTACCCATGTTCAGTTTCAGTAGTGGAGCCTCACAAGCGATAAAGTATAGCGTTTTTATTCATTTTATCAAGTTCCTTGGGAAAATTATGTTTTTGTCTTTGTTTATGTCTTTGATGATTTACTGCTGGCGTAGAAGGAATTGGCCGTGATGTGTCTGGGAACAACAGTGAATTAAAAATTCATGCAAACTACCGTATCACTTGAAGATGATTTTTTTTCCTAAAAACTTCAATCATTTAAGAACTATCCATCAAAAAGAGCTGAAATTTTGTTTGTATAACAAAGAACAACATTATTGATTTACCCAGAAATTTGCTCTAGCATTATCAACTGAATGAAAAAAGGGAAATATTGAATCCTGGATTGCCTACTTTTGTTGTAATTTTCTAGTGGAATTTCTCAAAGTTAGAGTTTGCGGCGTAGATAGGCGAAGAACGAGAGTGCCATTTTTCTCTTCAATTTTTTCTCTCGATCTTTCATGTATTCACGAACAGACTGACGGACAGAATGGAATTTTTGGCGTAAATTTCGCAAATAACAGGTAGTGAGGCGAGTCTGTTTCCTAGAAAAAGCGCTCAGAGCTAATAAAGCTAGTCTAAAAAAATTAAGAAAAGCACTGACATGGTGTCAGGAGCTTTTGCGCGTTTCTTCATCCATCTCCTAACTCGTTAAAACTACCTCACTAGATAATTCAAACAATGAAGTTTAATTTTGTACTCCTAAGCCGGTAGCTCCGGTGTTTGAAACCTCCTTATACCATCCTCACGAATTTTCGCAAGAACATGCGCGTCATTGTTTTAATTCTAATTACCGAATTTAAAATCGATACGATTAGAAATCGATATGATATTAGCACGAAATGGATAACCCGTTATTACCATTTCTTGGTTTTTTTCTACATATAACAGGTTTTCCAATGGGAATGAAACAATTTGAAATGATTATGAAAGTATATTATTTTTAACATTTTCCATGTCATTTGTGTTCACTAGGCTATGCCATTCAATCATGGAATTATACACGCTTTAACAACGTTTGGAAATTGTTAAATTATTTCATCAAAATCATTGCTCATTTGTGAAAATTGTGGGAAATTTAAGAAGAATTCCTGGGCGACATGGTACAGTTAGGCACCTCACTATTCATCGTATTGAAATTGAATTTTTTTACATGATACAAAAGTACCAGTAGGACAAAGAAATGCGCACGCACATGGGAATATTGAATTAGTTGCAGCAAGTGTAAGAGAAAATCCAAATTAATCGGTTCCACGTTGTTCTCAACAATCAAATCTTTCTCAAACAACAACTTGAAGAACTTAAAGAAAGGATTTGGGTTTACATTCTTACAAAATTTAACTGTTTCAAGAACTGCCATATGACCACCATAATTGTCGCTTATTTTCTTGTTGTTCTTTTGAACAATTTGAAAATTATGAATAATTTTAGTGAAAAATTTTATTCAGTGATGAAGCTCATTTTTGATTGAATGAGTATATAAACAAAAAATGGTCAAAAAATATCAGTTAATAGATAACGAACAATGTTAGATGAATTTTTTTCTTGCTGCTGTTGAGAATAATCTGGAGGATATGTGGATTCAACAAAATGATGTTACCTGCCACACAGCCACCTCAACAATCGATTTATTGAAAACAAAATTCGATGATAAAATTATCTCAAGAAATGGTCAAGTTACTTATGCTCCCGGCTCGTGTGATATAACATCTTGGGGATATGCTAAGTCATATGCTGATAATCCAACAACTAAATAATTGAAAATAAACATCGAACGTACCATTGATTATATACAGCCAAATTTATATGAGTGAGTGCTGAAAAATTCGGTTGACAAATTGCGGTAGGTACGGAGAAATTGTGGTGGTAATTAAGTACAATTATTTTCCATACATAATGGTATGCTATGTGTTATTCCAATTTTTAAACTGCATCATCGCTATTGGAAAACCTTTTATCAAGGGATTCAAACGTCACATTTAAAGATTTGCAATTTGAAAAATTATAGCATATATTCGCACGAAGTTATGCGTGAGTGTTCTCGCTCATTCTTCTCCCAAATACAACATTTGTTGTCGATTGGATTTGCTGATACAAAAATATTTGAAGAATAAAATTTCAAATTGACACAACTCACGAACCATTCGGCCGATTTTGATCATTTCAAGACACAACGGATATATTCAGACTTCCAACATAATATGAAAATTACAAGTCTTTAGGTCCTTCAGTTCGGAAGTATGCAGCTTAACTTAGTCTTCGGACCGGCTAGCCGATCCTTATGAAATTTGACACAATCCTCCGCATCGTTCTTATTCACTTAAGAACCAGATTTTATTCTGATCTGATAAGTAGTTTCGGAACTATTGATAAAATAAAAAAAGAGATTCAATTGCGCTCCGGAATCCTTAAATAGATTGTGCCCGCCTAATAAACTTAGGCGAGATATTCAGGTCCCAAATCTAACCCAAAAATTTCAAATCTCTATCACTTTTAGTTCAAGACTCAATTCAGTTTTAATATGCGGGCTCCACAGTATTCGACAAGTACGAATAAAATATTTTTTTAAGTATCTTCTTATTATACGACCTTGTGGAAATTTGGCAAAACATGCATGTCACTATTCGATTCCTTAATACCAAATTTGATGTTGATCGGATTCGTAGTTTCAAAAGTGTTTGGAGAAAAGAAGACAATATTTCAAATCTTAATGAAACTAACCTGAAAATTTAAATATTTCCATTTGATATTTCAATTCAATTTCAGATTTTCGTACTGCACCGTATCCAAAATGTACGAAAAAAAAATTTTAAAAAGCTTTCTTATCCTACGATCCTCATTATTACAGTATTACATTGTACTGTTAGACAGTACAATATAATACCTGAAGAAGCCACATCGTGGTGAAACAATTGTTGTAGTAGTACAAACATTTTTGTGGAAATAAATTACTGTCTCATATACATTTTTTTAATTAAAATGAGTTTCCACCAAGTAAAGACCGAATCTATCAAATATTGATTAAAAAATTATTATTTAAATAGCAAGACCAGTCAGTAAATACTTCTGTTCGAATTCATTTTACCCAGGCGATGATATTGTTATATGCATTCAGTTTCGTTAAGTTGAGTTCTGTTTATTTCTTTGTTCTGTTAATCTCTGTTCAGTTCTATTCGGTTCTGTTCAGGCCGGCTCTACTGATTTTATTCAGTTCCGTACAATGCTGTTTCGTTCTCTCTAGTTTCTTTTAATTCTGTTCAGTTAATGTTCTGATACAAATATTAGTAGCTTATGATCCGTTATTCAGTTTTTCTCAGATCTAATCAGTTTCTTTCAGTCTCCGTTCAGTAGTGTTCAGTTGTTCAATCATGTTCCGTTCAGTTCAATTTCTTTCAGTTCTGTTTACTTTCTTTAACGTTCTGTTACAAATATTTGTACATTGCGGTCATTTCTGTTCAGTTCCGTGCCGTTCATTTCAATTAGGTTTCTTTCAGTTCTTTTCAATTCTATCCAGTATTTATCTGCTCCGTTCTGTTATATATAAATATTCATACGTTATGTTCCATCCTGTTTGATTTCTTCCAGTTCTAATCAGTTTCTTTCAGTTTCTGTTGAGTTTTATATTGTTCTGTTGAACTTTGTTCAATTCTGAACATTTCAGTTGTGTTCAGTTCTGTTATGTACCTACCTATTGAAAAAATAATAATAATACTAATAATGGAAAAAATTCACAATACAAATTGACTTACACTATTGGGGCGAGATTTAGCTCGCATAAATTAGCTAGAGTATATTATTGTGTACTTGTTATTAATATGAATATTCCATGAAAAATTGGAATGAAGCAGAAAAATTTCACCTAACTGCTGAAATGATCTGAACATTTTTGTACTTCGAGCTTCATACTTTGAGATGAAGGTCTGCTAAAAATTCTTATATTACCTCAAAATGCCCTTTTTCTTATATCACGAAAGGATGGCAGTATAGATGATAAGGCGGAATGGTATTTGACTACGATTTAATATTTGAAATCATTAAATTGTTTGAAAATACTTTTAGCTGAAAATTCGATATTTTCATGTTGGCAGAACACGGTAGCGTTCAATCTCCTGATACTAGCTGACATAAAGATTTCAAATGTCCGAGAAGTAATCGAATCACTGTTGAGCAGAATTGTGACAGTTCCAAGACATGATACTTCCAAGACTGTCTTGGAAGTAACCATTAGATATAAAAAACTTCCAAGACTGTCTTGGAACTCAACAATTGTCTCGGAAGTATACAATAGATAACTAAAAATGTCTTGGAAGCATATATATATATATATATATATATATATATATATATATATATATATATATATATGTGTATATAAATTATTGAGATATGAAGATAACTAACATAGAAAGTCGCCTTGTACATCTATCTAAGAAACTTTTTTCATTAAGATGTTATGATCAACTTTATCAAAGGCCTTCGAAAAATCGATGTACACAGTATCAACTTGCATCTGACTGTCCATTGCTTTAAGAATATACTCTGAATAAAGGACCAGATTGGACAACAAATCCATGTTGTTCAGTAACAATAAGAGATCTTACTGAATTCATGATTCCATCATGAACGAAAAACTCGAGGGTTCTGCTCAAAATACCTAATTTGCTTATGCGCCTATAATTTTCAATATTATGTTTATCACCCATTTTCGGAATTGGAACCACGTGAGCTGTTTTCCATTTTCCGATCCCCGTTTTTGAACTATTATCGAAAACTGAAGCTTCGATGATTTCGGGAACTTCACATTACTTATTTGATTTTGAAGCTGTTCTTTAATATGGTCAGGCACTTTCATTACAATTGAAACGTGTTCTCAGATGCATACTTGTTCACTGGAACAGCTTGTTATGGTTTTGCCCGAATGTTCGTGATTTATGAATATCAAGCTGGAAATATTCTCAAACGACTAGGTTATTTTCACTGATGAAGAATCCGAGTTAAAGAGTATTTCAATCCGAGCGGCCGGTCCGGTCCGGTCTTTTTAACCATGTATGAGATTTTTCAAAGGGAAAGTCCTAATTATGTAAAAATTACTTTTAGTTGGCTTTCGGATACTGCAACACAGAAATATTTGTTTTTATTCGACATATGTGGCTTCTTTGAAAATGAATTCACATTTTTTAAATTTTCAGGACAAAACAATTGTTGAAGAAGTGCGTATAGGCTTTTATTTTTGGGTTAGTGTATTTTTATATTTCAGTTGTTGTAAATTGTGAAATGAAGTTCTCTTGTTTGAGATCCAAGTTATTAGTAAGCGTACGAACTTTAAATTCGAAAAAATTGCAGATTTTAAAAATACATATTTATGCTGTTTGTTTTTGAATGTGAATAGAAGAAAATGAAAAGTTTCATTATGCAAACATAGTGGAATACTTTTGAAAAGTCTGCTTTTATCTTATTGAAAATATTGGAATCAGCATAAAAACTCTCAATAATTATCAAATTGAAGAAGTTATCGGAATCATTGCTTTTATCTTAATGATTCTACTTAATCTGTACAGTATCATTAATAACTATATGAGAATCATGAAAATTATATTCCGAAAGGAGAACGGGAATGGAGAAAATTGTCACGAATAATATGAATTTTCTCTGGCTATTATTGTTGTATTCATTCAAGTCATCGGTTAATTATTTAGGTAGAAAAATATCAATGAGTTCATCCAATATTATATGGAAATTATATGATCATCGCAATGCGACTCAATCATTGAAAAATAAAATTGTTTGGGCAAATAATGAATAGGAATAAATTGTTTATGTTTTCTAGTTATATAGAGAAACAAAACGCAAATACGACATCTGTGTTTTTTTCAATTCAGGAATAATAAATTCGTCAATGATTCACATCTAAACAAATTGAAATTTAATTGAATATTCGAAATTCAAAAGAGAAAATCATTTTTCAGATCAACACTGAAGAATGTTCACCTTTCGGAACTCTAGCATGCAAGCAAAATAGCTAAAAAGTTTTGGAGATTAATTATGTCAATTTTACTTAGAAACAGAGAATTGCAGTAATGTACGCTTTTCACCTTTCTCACTTTCTCGAAAAAAGAAATCCCAGAGCTTTCCAGGTAATATCAAATTTAAGACATCTGTTTTGTTGTTCAATAACAGTTTTATATGGAGAATCAAAATTATAATGCAAAATAGTACACTCAAATAATTTCTGGATTATGAGCGATATAATAATATCTTATTTTATTAAATGAATCAAAATGGTTGGTAGGAACATATCAAATGGATAAACACATAGGATGCGATATAGAAAAGTTTCAACTCAAGATAGAAGTTGTTGATATTAATAGTTCTCATTTATCCTTCTCGAAAGAAATTAATGAAAAAATTCCTTTGAGATATGCCGCCTAAGAGCATTCAATTGAAGAGCGCTTGAAAACCAACGTTGCCATTTTCGGAGGACACAAGCAGCAGGGAGTCTCCTTCAGTAATTCCTTCGTATACTTGTCGGCACACTAGCGCCCGTAATGAACTCTCGAACTAAATGATTGTACTGTATACTACTCTGTCAAGAAAGTACCGGGAATTTTCAATTAAAACAACATTTTTACATTTAGTCGTCAAAATTTATTGGGTCGCCTTCAAAATAGGCTCCATTTGCTCCAATACATCTATGCCAACGGCACTTCCAATTATCGAAACATTTTTTATAGGCGCTTTCCGGGATGGACTTTAGCTCTCGCGCCGAATTTTATTTTATGGCTTCAATCGACTCAAAACGGGTGCCACGAAGGGGCAATTTTAGTTTTGGGAAGAGGAAAAAGTCGCAGGGAGCCAAATCCAGCAAATACGGTGGTTGCTGAAGCACGTTTGTTGAGTTTTTGGCGAGAAAGTCAGTCACAATCGTAGCTCGGTGAGAAGGCGCGTTATCGTACGTGCGGACTCGTGGGATATCTTAAGATCATGTGCTATCTCTCTCAAGCTAGTACGACGGTTTTCCAGCACCCTTTCCTTAATTTTATCGACGTTATCTTCGATCGAAGCCGTCGATGGGCGACCACTTCACGACCGTCCTTGAAGGCTCTGTACCACTGATATGCACGAGTTTTCGATAGAGCATTATCACCAAAGGCCTTTTGCAACATTTTCAATGCATCGGCACACGAAAATTCATTTGCAACACAAAAATTTAAACAAATTCTTTGCTCAACGTAATCACCCATAGTAAAGATCGGCACGCACTCTGACATCGACTGACTTAATCAGCTGTTGCAAACACACTAGTTGACAGATCCCGCTCAAGCTTGGCATAGTAATTAAGGACAGTGGTACCAACCTAGGAAAAAAAATTTTTACCTGCCTCATTGCCCCGCCAGATTTAAATCGATAATTCCCGGTACTTTCTTGACAGAATGTATGTATATGGGGTGCATTGGCCTCGAAACGATTTTTTGATATGTTGATCCCTGAAGTATCGACAGACTGTATCGACAGAATAAACTTCAAATATTTCAATGTGAGAGGTCCTTTTGAATGCTGTGTAAGTCAAACACTGATAGGCTCAGATAAATATTTAATAATATGTTTCTATCGTCCTAAGACTTCTGCTGATATCGATGTCTTCTTTGAAATATGCATACTTTTACTTGACAAATGTATATCTGATAACGCATACTTTATTATTGCTGGTGACTCTAACATTGATCTATTGACTGTATCAAAAGATTCTATAATGTTTTGTTCAATTTTAGAAACTTGTAATTTGAGCGTTACCACTTAAGAACCAAATAGAATAACTCCGAGCTGCGCAACTTGTCTCGACAACATCATTACTAACGTTAAAGGATTCACTACAGTGATTGAGGAACATCTATCGGACCATTCAGTCCAAAAATTCATTTTCCAACCTAGGAAATGTTTCTTTAAGGCAACTGATAGAAAAAGATTCAGGATATTTAAGGAAGAGAACCATCAAAATTTTGATAACCTCCTATCAAGTATTGACTGGAATGAAATATATAAAATTTCTGCAAATGACATAAATGGAATTTGGCCCTTCTTCTCTTGTCGATTTTCTGAAATTTTTCATGCTGCATTGCCAACTAAAACAAGTTACTCATCTAAAAAAAGAAAGACTGAAATTACACCAGAAATTCATTTTATGAAAGAAAATTTAGATAAGTTATTCTTACTTTCCAGACATAAACCAGAGTTTATTGAAACTTTTAAATGCCGTTATGATATTGCATTGAGTACAAACAATAAGAAATTCTACTGTATTAAAAATAATGCTGATAATAAGTCTAAGGCTGTTTGGAATGTGATAAAAAAAGTAAGCAATACGAACAATATATCAGAGAATAAGCTCCCTTCAGGATACAATGAGAATTCTATCAAAAATCTCTCCACTAGCTGATGAATTTTATAACTTCTTCATAAATATATCTAATCACAATGTTTCGATTAATAGAGACAACGTCAATTATCGTTCTGAGCCTGTTTATGCCCGAGTTTCTAACTCATTTTGTCTTTTTGAGGTCTTGGAATCTGAACTGCTGCCAGTCGTGAAAGTAATGAAGGCTAAGAGCTCATTTGGACATGATGAAATTCCCATTTTGAATTGCGTGTTCGAATCAGGTATTTTTCCGAATGCTTTAAAAAGCTCTATAATTAAACCTTGTCATAAAACCGGTGATTCAGATAATTATTACAATTACAGACCAATCAGCATAATCACATCCTTTGCTAAAATTTAAAAAAAAATACTTTCCAATCACCTGCTTAACTTTTCAAAAAAACTCAATTTATTATCTAAATATCAGCATGGATTCATGCAATCTAGGGGTACTGAAACTGCAATTTTTGAGTTCCTAAACATTATCACTGCAGCTTTCGAAAATAGTATTATTCTGGCGGGGCTTTTTGTGGAAAGCCCCGGCGGGATTTTCAAAAGCCTTTGATACTGTAGACCGTAAAATTTTGTTAAGAAACTTGAAAGATATGGAATTAGAGGAATTCCCTTTAAACTATTTGAAAGCTACATTACAGAAAGGAAACAAATGGTGGTTTTACAGTACGATGGGATCAGTCATTTTTCAGCTGAGAAAACTATGTTAAGTGGCGTCTACAGGGTAGTATATTGGGACCTATCTTGTTTGTCATTTATATAGATGATTTACCGGAAGTAATCAAGAGACAATATGAAATTGCTACTAATGCACCTGAAGAAGAAACCGTGCTAGCGTACTTGTACGCTGATGACACTAATATTTTAGAGTAGTAATTTTGAGGCGGTTTTGAATAGTTAAAGAATCTCTATGTTCAGAATTCAGAGATGGTGTTCATTTCATGTTCTGAATCTCAATGAGAATAAAACTAAGATCAGCGTATTTTCTAATTTACGATCGAATTTGTTGGTCCTTGGCAGTACCTCTATGGGTGAAAAAACAGTTCGATTGAGTTATGGAACAAAATTGTCAGGTTTATATATTGACAAGTTTCTTGGGATGTACACTGTGAATCACTGATAAAACGACTAAATTCCCATAATATATACGTTAAAGGTAATAAAGAATCATGTTGATATAAGCACCTTGAAAATTGTATATTATGCAAATCTACAGTCTCTGCTGTCATACGGGATTATTTTCTGGGGTGGGAGATCTCATGCTGAACGTGTGTTTGTTATTCAGAAACCGGCTCTCAGAACAATAGGTGACATGAAATATAGACAATCATGTAGACGCATTTTTAATAGATATGATATTCTGACTCTTCCAGGACTGTATATATATATATATATATATATATATATATATAGAGTTTTATTATTTTTCTTTAAAAACAAATTTTATTTGCAAGAATATAGAAATTCAAACACAAGAAGACTTAATGAATACTTTTTTCCTTCTCACAAACTTTCAATTACTGAGCGGGGAGCACTTTATATGAGCATAACATTATTTATTTATCTACCAAAAAGGATTAGAGATATCAAAAATCCAAAATTAACCAAGAAAAAAATATTTGCTCTTATGATTGATAGTGAGCCATACTCAGTGCTCGAATTTAAAGATTCATTCAAGTAATTTCGGGATATATTGCGGTATGTGCACACATATATAGATAGATGTATATAAGTTTTTTTCTTTTTTTCTCTGGTTGTTTTTGTTCATAGGGATTTTGTGACTTGTTTCCATTTGGAAATAAAGTATTACTCTTTACCCCCTGCCAAGCTTTTCACCTATATGCTTCTTCAGGGCTTCTATAAAAAAGTACAAATCAATTTCACATTAAAAGTTAACAATATTTTGATATTCACTTACTGATTGTGAGGTTATTTGATAAAACTTGCATCATGCTTGAACACTCGTCAATACAAAATGAAATAATATGTCATTATACATTATCAACTCTGATACTAAATAATATTACCATATATAACACAATTATTTCGTTAATACTCCTGCTTTAAATACATAATGAAATTTTCATTGATATTTTCTTGTTGTTTTTTAATATTTATTTTTCATAATGTTAGGTTATAGCATCCACCAATTTTGTTGATTTTTATTTGTACGTTATTTTGTTTCCTATTCATCTACCGGGCTATTGTAAAAATGTTTAACGTTTGATTTTTCCAATAGGTAACTATATATACTACTCAATTTATTTGTGTCTGTTTTATTATTTATGACGTTCGGATTTATGTGGATCATTTCGTATATGAATCTCCTGTGGTAATTTTGTTCTGTTTTTAAAACCTTCACATCAACAAAGTTCACTTGATGATCCAGGTTTAAGGCCTGAGTAACTGAAGCACATCTTTACTTATATTTCGTGATATATGAGAGTGGACAGCTTAGCGGAAGAGCATCGGGCTCGTGACCGGGAGGTCCGGGTTCGAATCCTGTTCAGGTGGAAAATAAATTTTCTAGTTGGACGGGCGTCTGCCATCATTTCATTGTTGAATCAAAAATTAACAGTGCTGTGGACCTTAAGTGGCGCAAGATCGCAGTAACAAAGCCTACTCAGAACACAACTGAACTCTTAACTCCCACAAGCTGAAAAAGCTTCTGAGGGATCTTCACAAAAGATCTAGGAGTATTTGGATAATAACAATAATCTGTGCAGCGCCATCTTACTTTTTTCCCATTGTGAAGTATGTCCAATATACTCACAGCTTCTTCTTTCCACCTGATACACCACATTATATGGCCCCATGCGCCATATACAACTCATAGATTAACAAAAAAATGGGCTCCATGGCTCACTGATACCCTTAGACAGATGCAAAGAGATAGAGATATCGCCTTAGGTAGGTTTAGAAGGCATCCCAACCAGATAAATAGGGACAATTATAAATGTCTCAGAAACTTGGTAACTGTCGCTATGAGAAAAGAGAAAAAAGCGTTTTTCACCCAGAAATATAGAGAAAACAACCCTAAAGAACTCTGGGCTAGCTTGGGGCTTCTAAATTTGGGTGGGGATAAAAGTCGGCCTGCCGACATACCGGATGTGATTGGCACTGCTTCGGACATAAATGCTTCCTTTATAGATGCGGTACCGGATCTTCCACCCGACCCGCAGGTGATACATTATTATCAAGATAGTAGATTCAATGCAAATATCACGTTTAACTTCAAGTGTGTCGATGAGATAGAAGTGCTAAATATTTTGAAAACTATCAAAAGCACAGCGGCGGGTATAGATGGTATAGGTATAAAGACCATATTACTGTGTGTTCCATTCCTGTTGCCATACATAACGCATATTTTTAATTTTAGCATTAGGAACTCTGTGTTCCCGACTATGTGGAAGAAGGCGAAAGTTGTCCCGGTGGCAAAAACATCTAACCCGACCAACTTAAGAGACATTAGACCTATCAGTATTCTGACAACATTCTCCAAAATATTAGAAAAAATTCTGGATAGACAAATGCAACATTATTTTGATACCAACGACATAATACCCGAAAATCAGTCAGGATACAAAAAAGGTCATAGCTGTAATACTGCACTCTTGAATATCACGGATGATATAATTAGATCAACGGATAGGGGTTTGACAACGGTACTTCTCTGTTTTGATTATTCGAAGGCGTTTGATACGCTAAATCATCGGTTATTGTGTTCAATTTTACTTTATCTCGGTTTTTCGGTGACAGCTGTGGATTTAGTAGCAGATTATCTTCGCGATAGGCAGCAGGCGGTGTTTGTCGGTGGAGTTCTGTCGGAGTTTCGCAAGGTCACCAGGGGAGTACCGCAGGGATCTGTGGTGGGTCCTAAATTGTTTTCAGCATACATTCTGCGCCTACGGACTTTCCTTTTGTCATTTTTCGAGCATAACTTTGCTGATGACACGCAGTGCTATATTTCTTTCTTGCTTGAAGAAAGCGAGCAAGTTGTAGCAGCTATCAACTATGACCTACAGCGCTTAAAGGAATTTTCTGAACAGCACTGCTTGAAACTTAATGACGGGAAGACTGTTGGAATGATATTTGGTAAAAGGACGAACAGGGAAATATTTCAGAACAACTATGCAGCTCAGATACAGTGCAGCGGGAGTCCGGTTAGGTTCGAATCAGAGTTTAAAAATCTGGGATTGATTATTGACTGCGACTTGAGATTTTCTTCTCATGTAAGTTTATGTATTCGTAAGGCATGTGTCGGCTTGAGAAAGATCTTTCAGTGCAGGAAAGTTTTGACGAGACCGCTGAAGACCACCCTGTGTGACTCTCTCGTGCTGTCGCACTTCAACTTTTGCGATAGTGTCTACGATCCCTGTATAACTGCCGCTGATAGTTGCCGAATACAGAGAGTACAAAACTCTTGTTTGCGATTGATTCATGGTGTTCGGAAGTATGAGCCAATCACGTATAAACTCGGGGAGACTGAATGGATAAACATGAAAGATAGGCGATGCCTACACTCTGTGGCGCTTTTCCACCGGATCGTTCGAGAACGGATGCCACCATACTTGTACAACAGGATCACTTTCAGAACTGACGTGCATAATATTAACATAAGGCACAAAAACACCATCACTATACCACGTCATTACACCAAATTTTTTCAGAGATCTTTCTCATACAATATTGCTAGCCTTTTGAACAGGTTTGGGGGAGTTTTGAGTTTGACACATAGAAAATGTAGGCAATATATGTTAGATTACTTTAAATCTTAAATTATTGGGGTACTATATTTATTTTTATGTTCTGTGTTCATTTTTTGTGTTCTAGTATCTCTGCAATATTCTCTAAATTATTTTCTCTATTTTTCTGTTCGAATTTTATTTGTTGGTAGTTGGTGGGTATAAGGGCTGTCATACATTTAATTAATATGTACTTGATTCCTGGGTTAGCTGAACAGACAGCTGTGCTTGTTGAGGTTACTCTGCAGCATGGCTGAACTGAATCTCGCCCAGAGCATTATGCTGTAATTACTATGGTGATGTTGTATCAGTTCAATAAAAGTCCTTTATTATTATTATTATTATTATTATTACTTTTTAATGGTGTTGGGATTGGGTCTTTTATCTTGCTGTATAATGTTCCCACCAATGCCTTAATGAGGACATTAATATTAAGGAACGGGAGGAAACGAAAGCAATTTTGATTCCTTCTTCAAAATCAATCATCACGTTAAAGATTTTTGTCGAAAAGATCCTTGTTCAAATAATTGAAAGATCTTCCAAACAAGTATCATATGACCTATAGTGCAACTTAACGAATTTATAGAAAGATGTCTCTCTACAAGGTAGAAATTGTAGAGTTGAAAATGAGGTTATTTTTTCCCTTTCCAAGCTCTAGAAACGAGTTTCTATTTGTTTTTTTATCGATTATCGTTTAAACTATCGTTGGCAATTTTCAATTGGCCATATTTTATATATCAAAATATAAAATATATATAACTTTAGATGTTACATTTGAGTTCAAGAAATCCTTGACACTATTAATAATATTAATGAATCGCCGAAAATAATAATTGCGGATATGCGTCTGCAGAAAAGAATCAAATGCAGCTGAAAATTTGACATGAGGCCAATGTCTCATTCTTTCAAGGAGAGTTATGAAAAAATGGCAAAAAAGCCTAAGGAACGAAAAAGACAAAAGATTGGCCTTTAATATTGTTCTGGTGGGCACACCTCCGCTTTCTAGACATCAAAAGAGCATTCTGTTAGCAATTTTTGCTGAAATGATAACGAGAATTACAAAGAATGGTATACGACTACGCCGTGACTTGGAAACCTCAGACAAAGATTCAGGAAATAATTCCATGCTGAGAATTTAAACGTTTCAAATATGATATGAATTTTGGTAATGTAGTTAATATTTTTCTCTAAAAAGTATGAAAATTATTATAATGATATTTAACAGGTTTATTTCTTAAACGAATATACTCTCAAGGCCAATGACCTATTTAATATTAAAAAATAGATCCTATTACGGAATAAATTGAATTTATGGTCAGGGCAGATTTTTTGATAATATCTATTTTATGCTATCCAAAAAAATTCTGTCTTTCAATTGAATATTGAAATGTGAATGACGGGTTAGGCCTTAATTACAAGCTCAGTTTCGGAAATGTGGTAAATTCTTTCACGGATTCGCAAATAAGTATCTTCGAGATTTTATTTTTTCAGTATATCAAGATATGTATATCCAGCATGTGGATAACGACAACTTAGATGCAGATTAAAAAAATAATATATTATATTTTTTTGATTTTTCCAATAGGTAGTATATATAGTGCTCAATTTATTTATGTCTGTCTCCTTATTTATGACATCATCGTTCCGATTTAAGTGGACCATTTCGTATATGAGAGTCTTGTGGTAAATTTGTTCTGTTTTTAAAACCTTCACATCTTCAAAGTTCACTTGATGATCCATGTTAAAGGTATGAGCTGCTAAAGCACATCTTTCCTTATATTTCGGGATATCTGTTTTGTGCAGCTCCATCCTACTTTTTACCCATTGTGAAGTATGTCCAATATAACTACGTTCACAGCTTCTACATTCCACCTGATACACCACATTACTTTTTAATGGTATTGGGATTGGGTCTTTTATCTTGCTGTATAATGTTCCAACGTTTTTTTGGATATATACTGCAATTATTACTTTTATTCTTGAAAATTTTTTTTGCAGTCATTGTTATTTATTTATTATTTAACAATTAGTTAGGTTGTTAATATATTTGACAATTTATTGGATTCATGTCCAATGAGACTAATATATCAAGTACCATTCACAAAAAAGTTAGTGAATGATATTATAATGGCAATACCACAAACAGAGTCCCAGGCTACACTTGAATGTTCTGACTCTTTTTGTCCAAGCCTACATTTCACTTTGGAAACAGAAGATCACGAACAAGGAGTACCATTTTTGGATACCAAAGCATATCGACAAAACAACAGAGAAAAAATTAAAATAGTATAGAAAAATCACACATTCAAACAAAATCATACACTTTCATTCCAACCACAGCATTGATATAAAGGCCGACATAATCAAACATGAAAAAAAGGATCAATGAAATAAGCCACGAGTCATTCAAAAAAGAAGGAATAAAGAACTTAATTGAAATTCTCAAACAAAATGCCTAACCTAATGGTATGTGGAATAAACTAATGTATACAGATAATGATACAATAACATCATGGAAAGAAAGGGACCCAAATACAACAGACAATATACATTGTGCATCTTATCCAAATATTAACAACCTAACAATGATTTTAAAAAATATATTCAGGAATGAAAGTGTAAAAATTGCAGTATATAACCAAAAAAAATTATACAGCAAGATAAAAGACCAAACCTCACTAGTATTAAAAGTAATGTGTTATATCAGGTGGAATGTAGAAGCTGTGAACGTAAGAATATTGGACATACTTCACAATGGGTAGAAAGTAGGACGGCGCAACACAAAACAGATATCACGAAATATAAGGAAAGATGTGCTTTAGCTACTCACGCCTTAACCTGGATCATCAAGTGAACTTTGAAGATGTGAAGGTTTAAAAACAGAAAAACAGAAAAAAATTTCCACAGCAGACTCACATACGAAATGATCCACATAAATCGGAACGATAATGTCATAAATAAGAAAACAGACACAAATAATTTGAGCAGTATATAAAGTTGCCTATTGGAAAAATCAAACGTTGAACATTTTTACGATGGCCCGGTATATGCATAGGAAACAAAATCACATATAAATAAAAGTCAACAAAATTGGTGGATGCTATAACCTAACATTATGAAAAATAAATATTGAAAAAGAACAGAAACATGTTAATGAAATTTTCATTATGTATTCACAGCAAGAGTATTGAAGAAATATTTGTGTTATATATTAGTATCAGAGTTGATAGTGTGTAATGTCTTATTATTTTATTTGTATTGACGAGTGTTCAAGCATGATGCAAGTTTTATCAAATAACCTCACATTCAGTAAGTGAATATCAAAGTATTGTTAACTTTAAATGTGAAATTAATTTGTACTTTTTTATAGAAGCCCTTAAGAAGCATTAAATATATGCTAAGGCTTGGCAATGGGTAAAGAGTAATACTTCCGTTCCAATAATAAAGTCGATATACCCTATATATTAACTGAATTGGATCAACATGTTTAAAAGGTGTGTATGTCGCGATGAACAAAACATAACCTTGCTTGAGTTTAGAATTATTATACAAATGTATGTTACATTGTCTCATGTAGTAGAGCATTCTATAACCATATTTCACACTCCTTATTAGTGATATTTTTTACAGATTATCCGAATTAATTTATGCTTTTTCGTTTTACCTAAATACTGATCTAGCCAGTCCGTTTCGTCCGCATTATAAAGTCTAACATTACAATGAGTTGATTTGCAGCCTAGGTGCCCCATTTAAGTTCGTTAATGGTCAAAATTAATCCAATGATCTGTTTCTTTTTTAATTTGGCCAATAATTCCGAAACTACTCATCGACTGATCTAACCGAAATCAAATTTGGCATTTTGGGTGCATAATAACGACAAGAGGATTGCCAAATTTCGTGACAATTGGCTGTCGGGGGAGACGATTGCAAATTGAAACGCTAATTTCCGAAAAAAATTATGACTTTAAATTTTCACGGTAGAAACAGAAACAGCTCAATCGTTCAAATTTAGTATTTAGATATAAAATATCAACACAAAATCTCAGTTATAATTTTTTGACGTGACAACGTCTTATAAATTGGTTTGCCGGGTGACACTTCAAGAAACTGCGTTACGCTCCGCTCACGTTATGCGCTCACAATGAGAGCGAGTGAGAGGCACGCGTCCCTTCCACTCGGGCATGGTTAGCCCGCCTAAGAGCGAGAGAGACAGACATAAAAAGTGAAAGGCACGCGTCCCTTCCACTCGAGCACAGTTAGCCCGCCTAAGAGCAAGAGAGACAGAGCGAGAGAGAGAGAGAGTGAGAGAGATAGGCATACACACCGGTTCATGTCTTGCGCTTCTATTTCGCTTAGGCGCCTGCATACAAGTTTACACGTTGCCAGTTAATTGTAAAACGATTGTGTAGTGATAATGTGAAGGTAGTTTCGTCCATCGCAACAATTCAAACAGCAAAGGTAAATAATTTCAGACTTATAATATAACATGATGAAATAAATGACTAAGACATAAGTGAATAGGTTATGTTGTAGTAATCACAATGTTGTGGTAGTTTTCAATCAAAAAAGTAGTAGAAATCGTTTCTCAACCAATAATAATTTGTTTAACTTGAAAAAATGAGCGCGACTTGCTATGTAAAAAATTGAAATAACAATGTTCAACCTCCAACCTGTCAAATCGAAACTTTCAAACATTCAAACCGAGACGACTAATCACTGCGCAAGGTCGTAAGCGCGCGATTTACAAATTCAAAGATCAAATGTGAATTAGTTTTCTCCTTTTAGAAAATACACTTTGAATTAAAATCGATTGATATTAACAATTAATGTGATTTAAATAAATGTTCTAACTTTTAAATTTAGTTTTTATATTTATAACAATGTAAAACAAGTTAAATTTATTAATAACTTATAACAACTGATTGATAAATAAAATTTTGTTAATATGAAATTCAGTGCGAGATTCTTTGTATAAATTAATGTTTTAAATATAATTCTTTGTATAAATAAATGTTTTAAATTGTTACTATTATTTCATCCTTCTTCCTACTGTACGAATGAATATTCACATTAAAATTATTTTACCACTCAAAGTCGTTGTCACGTAAAACTTTCGCCCGTATACCGACTTTACAGGCAACAAATTTTTTTTAAGAGAATTTTTGCAATATCAAATCTTTACAATCGTCGTTTAAAACCTGCAAATATATCTACAGAAAAACCGACAAATTCTAAATGCTCAGATAGCCAGGTAGTACTTGTAAATTTCGAACTAAAGTTGAAATCCACACGAAGCGTGTAAATATTAATTTCATAATATATAGTTTCTTCAAGAAATAATCCGCAAATTAATTTAATGTGAAATGAACTGTTAAACAAGCACGTTCAAGCTTTTGACCACACGTTCATTATGTTTTCATTTTTCGTATAAAATTTATATTCTTATCTAATCATGGAAATTAGGCATCGGACAACGACGAAAGACGTTTTAAAACCGATATATATATATATATATATATATATATATATATATATATATATATATATATATATATATATATATCAATCTTTCAACTTTGATTGTTTCGGTTTTTTACAAGCTGTATATTTTCGATTCAATATTATTTCGTTTCTTATTATGGTGAAAGTGACAAATAGTGTCAGCTGAATATTATCTGTGGTTGATTAATTATAATTCTTTCTCTTCACATGGTTCGTGACTTTTTATTATATAACCAAGCAACATAATTTTTTTCAAATATTAATAGTATTTTAAATGCCCCTTTCAACACACTAGATATATTTCCCATAATTTCCATATGTATACAAAGCACTTTTAATCACTTCTTCCTAAAACTTTGCGTAATAATTCTGTCCAAATGAACACATTCCAAAATTCGCTTCTTCCATACACTTTCAGTTTTGCTGCTGTTAATAAAGCATTGTGATATTGATTAATAATTCCGGTAAATTTCCTTGATGAAAGAGAATAGAAATATCGTAGCTGCTGTGCTTCTACAAGGCAAGTTGATTATTGAATGAGGAATTGGAAATTTATGGCTGCGCTTGAACATGAATGTTAATTGAATTTCATTCGAACGAAATTGATTATAATTACGTTTATCCTAATTGAATATTCTCAAGTAGATCACAACTAATCCTCCAGAGCGACTAATTCATTTTAATGAACATGAACTAGTTTTCTACTTTACGTTTCAAAATTTTTATCCAAAATTAGACATGAAACTATACTCATTATACCTAGAGATCATTAAAGATTTTAACGGTGAGTAGAAAGTGATTTCTATAACGTTTTAAAATTGAGAAATTCATCTAAAATACATCCAGGCACTTTATTATTTCCTTTTTCTCTCAATAAATCTTATAGTTCGATATAATTTGGTATATGAAAATTCAGAGGGGTCATCAATTATCAGTCATCCTTGTGGTACTAAATATAGTATAACCTATATACTTGATATCATCACATGACTCTTTACAGGGTGACTGGAAAGCCAATATGACTCATCAAAGTCGTTAGTCATACTAACAAATTTAATCCAAGTTTTGGGGTTAAAAATTGATAGTTGATGGTATGATGGTTTTTCGCCTTGTTATAAATTTTCTGCATTATTACCAAAAACAATTGATCACGAAAAAACAACTACACTGTAGTAGTTCAATTGATACTTCCTTGAAAGCTGAAAAATGTTTGCTTAAAACTCATAGAATATCATAAATAAGTCAAATTGATAGAAAGTTCCTTTTCTCATTAGCTTTCGAAAAATGTACGAATATTATCAATTTCTCTACGAATCTACATTAGAAAAAAAAATCAACTTAACTATAAATTGGATTTTCATTACGAAAATATATGCACAGACAAATTCAGAGGTCCTGCTCAAATTGCCTGCCGCGATTTCTTATACAGTACGCAGTCTATGGCGTATGTCAATGATGATTATCCGCGTTGAAATCGTATTTTTCATGGGTTGGAAGGCCGTCAAGATTCTCTCCAGTAATTTATCAGCTGCCGTCAGTTAAGTACGGCAAACTGACCGTTTTATGTGACTCTAAATGTAGAAGTCACATGTGGTTCTATCCGCACATCTGGCCGGCCAGAGAATTGGTCCGCCACGACCTATCCGACGCCATGTCAACGTCCAGTCACTGGCGCACGAGGGTCAAATAATGGGCCGTACAGCCAGGGTCTTAAAAAATAATTTATGATCTTGTAGCTAGCGATACGTCTTCCAGTAGAATGAAGAACTCACCACACAAAAAGGTTTTGTACCATTTACTTTGGTTTTCAAGGATTTTGAACTTTAGCAGCCTATTGTTAAGATTAGTTGCTCCATGTCGCTCAAATTCAGATTCATCCGTCCAAAATATATGTTATGAGATCTTCAATGTCACAGTTAATGAGAAATTGGCAAAAGTCAATGCTTCGGACCTGATCTCCTCCTTCAGTGGCGTACATTAGTGTGTACTGAATAAGATATTGTCGTATTGTATGCAGAGTAATCTAAAATTTCCACTGTTGTAAATTAATACGCCTTGCGATACTGTAGTAGAATAAGTAAAAAAGCTGCTTCAAACTGGGCCAACATTTTTTCTTCATCAGTAGGATCGTAGATCTTGATCTACCAGCATCGCTTTGACGTCGCTGAACCCGTCCCGATTCTTGAAGATGACAGTATGTCTTAAATATCAAGCAGGCAAATACTGTCACACCAGTTTTAATTTTAAGAAAGTTCTTGAAGATTTTTATGGATTAAATCAAGTAAATCGCTGTTTTTTCTGAGAAATGAAGAATTAACAAACATCGCACAGAGATAAAAAAATCTAAAGAAAATATAGAATATTGACCGAAATTACCTAGCAGATACAGCTGTTTGGTACGACATTACGAAGAACAAATTCTTTTCTGAAATAACCCAACATAAACTTAAAAAGTTCTTCGAAAAAGTCTCTTCAAAACTCCCTTTCAAAGAACCCTCAAAAATTGCAGCACATATTAAGAACAGCGTTCGAAACTACTCTCGATAATTCTTGATTTTTTCGGTCTCTACTTGACGAAAATATGTAATTGACAAAATAATTGTTGAGAACAATAGATATAGGCGGAAATAAAGTGTTTTACTTCAAATCATATACTCTAGTTAATCTTCAGTCGACTTCTTCGGAAGTTAAATGAAAACAATGAATAAAAATACAGGATTATCCAGTTTGTGTTTCGGAAAGTAAACGTAAATAAAATACTCTTTCATTTAGATGCCATTATGTGTGGGATAGAACATCATTTAAATGTCATCCGCGTGATCTCTTACAGTAATCGATCCTTCGGAGGTAATTTTCGATGAATCGCCGGCACATTTCTGGCAATATCTCACCAATAACTTGACCGATTTTGGTTTTCAGATCGTTAATAGTCTGAGGATTACTCAGAGTCGTACAAGTCGGCATATGAGCAGAGCTTTCCACCGACGTTGAAGTACCATTGTCATCATTGCTGTCCCGGGCTTCTGCTCAAGTTTTGACACTTCAGCAGACCCCCGATAAGCTGAACGAGAAAGGAAGGAATTTTGAAGGAAGATAATAGAGAACTTGCGCCAATACAACTATAGAGGGACCTCCACGGGTCACCCCCCCCCCTCCAAAAGGGATCGCCGTGTCGACTCCAGCACTCAGCCGCATGTGCAGAGTGTCTTTATTTGGTGGTTGAAAAAGACCGAAGCATCGAAACAACACGAATAACAGCTTCACAGCATGGATCCCCCACCCCGAAAGACCGATGTTGCTTTTCGACTGCTAAAAGCGAGGCTTCGAAGCATCGTGGAGGATTGGCTTAAGGATCTAAAAATGCGGCCGAAGTTAGGGGCGAACAGAGCGATTCTTCAAAGATCCCACCCTGGTGGAAACGTCGTAGTCTCCCTTTTTCATCCAGCAGACCATTTCCGACCCCGCAGCGGATAAGTAGCTTAAGGATCCACGAATGCGGCCGAAATTGGGGGCGAGCAGAGCGAGTTTTCCAAGATCCCACCATGGTCGAAACGTCGTAGTCTCCCTTTATCCTCCAGTGAACCAATCAGGACCCCGCAACGGGAGCTTAAGAATCTCAAGATGGGGTCAAAATTGGGGGCGAGCAGAGCGAGTCCTCCAAGATCTCCCCCAGTCGATACGTCGTAGTTTCCCTTTTTTTGCTAGCGGACCATTTCAGATCCCTCACCGGATAAGTGACGAAGGTTGGAAAGGCGTTCCAACATCTCTTTAGCGACTCCAGAGATTTGACGATAGCCACTTGGACTATCAACGAGGAGATGAGGATTGTGTTGACAGGGTTGGATGCCAGGTGGGCGGTATGTATCGTATTCGCTACATTCGAACAAGACATAGGATGATGTCTCATCCGCCGTATCGCATAGGCAGGAGGATGAGAGGGATAGGTTTAGTTTTCTAAGGGTGGCCCTGAAGGGGCCGTGTCCTGTTATGAAACAGGTTAGGGAGCAGGAGGGATTAAAATAGGGGATTTCGCTGGAGAATCGGACGTTGGGTAGCCAGAGATGGGTGTTTCTGCCAGAGGGGCAGAGATCCCAGCTCTCCTGCCATGAGTTTTGGAGCAGAGTCCATAACTCGTTTGAGGAATTAGTGCTCATACTTTTGAAGTTTGTGTCAGAAACATTGAGTCGAATATTCTGTCACGGAATTTGTATGTGAGACCACGTCTGAAATGGTATTTAGCAGAATTGAATTCAGCCATAAGATTAAGGAGGCTATTGCCTGTGTGAACCTCAAGTGACGTCGTGGCTATGGTTCTACAGGCAGACGTAATAAGGAGGAGGATTGATCGGTGACCAGCGGATAAGTTTCGATGAAATTGGGTGTTATTTGAACGGTGGGTCCAAACTGAGCAGCAGTATAGAACCACGGGAAGGAAGGCACATAGCATTTTTACTGTCGTCGCCAATTACTCTAGAGAGTCGCCTGAACTTCATGTTCAGGCTTGATATCTTCGACCGGGCATAAGCTCGGAAATTTGGAAAGTTTGGCTTGTGTTGTACAAGGACAACAGAACGGCGGGGTTTGTTTCCTAAACTTTCTTAATAATGAAACCTGGTATTTAATCAGGGCTGTTACGTGTGGCCCGGATGGCTTTTTCAAGCTCCTCCATCGTAAAGAGCTTGGTGGGGAAGAGAGGGGGGCCTGTAAGGCACGCCTGGTTAAAAGTACGGAGTTTGGATTGGGCCGAAGAGTCTCCTTCAACGTCGTGTCTATATACCAACCAATTTTTTCAACTACTTCAATGAAATTATATAAAAAAATTAGGATCATTCCTTTCTGAGAGTATGAGAGTTGGGAGCACACATTTTATTTTCGAAATAGGCCATTTTTTTTCAAAAAAAGTATCAGTTGAATGTTTACAGTGTAGCAGTTTTTACATAATCAATTATTTTGGGTAACAAGGCAGAAATTTCATTGAAAGTCGATAAACCATTATAGCTGAATAACCATCCATTTTGGACACCTGATTAACAGGACTTAAATTTCTGCAAATGAACTCCAGAATGAACCATCTGAACGATCACGTCAAATTTCTTATCACTCTGTACAATTGAAGATATTAATAAACAAAAAACTCACCTCAAATTCATCTCAAGAACACTGTAGGATTTACACATATTGGATTTGAAACTGACTGTCCAATGTTTAATCCCTATTTTTCATTTTTGGAAAAGTGAAAAGTTCTTGAAAAATAAAATATTTTTCCACTTACTGAAGCCCGTAGCAATTTTGTTGGCCTATCACATTTCAACAATTAAAATTTTGCGATGTACAGTTTTTCATTAATATATTGTTTAAAGTAAAACGAGTAGAGTCGATTGATCTATATTTTTCGATCGATCCGGTTTGAAAAAATCAATTTTTTTTAATAATTTTCTATAATTTTAGGTGGGATCTACTTTTCGTTCAAATTCCGTCTTTGGTCACCCCCGTTTGGTCATCCCTACGCGGCATACGCGTAGGGCGGTGACCGTTTGGCGAGCGCGGGAAAAGTCCGGAAATTTTCATCCGCTCGTTTCGTCGCGACGGAAAGTCATCCGCGAAATATATGGGCTTTCACGGGTAGCGGGTCTATCGGACCTTTGGTCCGAACGGGTATATTCGCGACGGGCTTCGCCCGTCGCGAGATATATCCGTTTTTTCGGACGGTCTCCGTACTTAACTTCGCGGATCGCCCCTATACGTACACCACAGAAACGGTTCGAGGTCGCGGTGTGCGGGGCCCGTTTGTTAAC
This sequence comes from Megalocaria dilatata, assembly GCA_034642435.1. NCBI lineage: Eukaryota > Metazoa > Arthropoda > Insecta > Coleoptera > Coccinellidae > Megalocaria > Megalocaria dilatata. The sequence continues at coordinate 76,757,088 of CM067855.1, read as the reverse complement.
AAATGGAGTGCGCGGGAAAAGGCTCGAAATGTTCGAACTTTATCCGCTCGTATCTCGGGAACGGAGGGACATCCGGGAACGGGAACGATACTACTGTCTGGAGGGAAGTGCGGACCTTTGGTCCGCACTAATATCTAGGCGACGGGCTTCGCCCGTCGGGATCCTATGCGTCTGGAGGTTAGCACTACGTGATGGCGATATCGATGGTTGGTTGCCATGGAAATTAATAATTTAATATATAGTGTAACATAAAATAGAAAGGCTTTTTACTTGATAGAAGAAATATAACAAAATTTGAATATCAAAACAAATTGAAATATGTTTATCTTCTACAATTTAAATTTCCAAAAGAATTTTTTTATTCAAAAAACTTTTAGAATTAAATTAATCTCTAAAACAAGCACCGCTCACATTTAATAGACGTTTATAACCAAAACTCGATATACAATGTCAAATGAAATGAATAACCCAATAGATATACGAAAGTAATTAAAATTAATAAATAAATATTCAAAGGAGACAAAATTTTGCTTCTGGTTTTATCTTTAAAAAATACTACTTGCCTTATAAAAACATGAACACACTTAAAGGACTTCCCAAAGAATATAATTTATTTGAAATATTTGATATATTTAAATATTCGAACAAATTATTTCAAAAATCTCTAAAAAATGTGCACTATATCTTCAAAAAACAAATATAATTCTAGATAATCCCTTCTTCAGCCCTTATTCAATATTACAAATATCAAAATCAAAAACATAACCTACATCACTCACGTGTTAAAAGACTTAAGCTTCGAACTACAGATCAACTATATATTCAAGATTTATCTATGTTCTAACAAAATCAAAGAACAAAGTGAGTTACTTTAAGGTTTACTTAAATTCATTGACATTCTATAATGAGATTTATTGAAGCCAAAATATAATTATATATTATATATAAAATAAAATAGAAAGGCTTTTTACTTGATAGAAGAAATATAACAAAATTTGAATATCAAAACAAATTGAAATATGTTTATCTTCTACAATTTTAATTTCCAAAAGAATTTTTTTATTCGAAAAACTTTTAGAATTAAATAAATGTCTAAAACAAGCACCGCTCACATTTAATAGACGTTTATAACCAAAACTCAATATACAATGTCAAATGAAATGAATAACCCAATAGATATACGAAAGTAATTAAAATTAATAAATAAATATTCAAAGGAGACAAAATTTTGTTTCTGGTTTTATCTTTAAAAAATACTACTTGCCTTATAAAAACATGAACACACTTAAAGGACTTCCCAAAGAATATAATTTATTTGAAATATTTAATATATTTAAATATTCGAACAAATTATTTCAAAAATCTCTAAAAAATGTGCACTATATCTTCAAAAAACAAATATAATTCTAGATAACCCCTTCTTCAGCCCTTATTCAATATTACAAATATCAAAATCAAAAACATAACCTACATCACTCACGTGTTAAAAGACTTAAGCTACGAACTACAGATCAACTATATATTCAAGATTGATCTATGTTCTAACAAAATCAAAGAACAAAGTGAGTTATTTTAAGGTTTACTTAAATTCATTGACATTCTATAATGAGATTTATTGAAGCCAAAATATAATTATATATTATATATAAAATAAAATAGAAAGGCTTTTTACTTGATAGAAGAAATATAACAAAATTTGAATATCAAAACAAATTGAAATATGTTTATCTTCTACAATTTTAATTTCCAAAAGAATTTTTTTTTCAAAAAACTTTAAGAATTAAATTAATGTCTAAAACAAGCACCGCTCACATTTAATAGACGTTTATAATCAAAACTCAATATACAATGTCAAATGAAATAAATAACAAAGTGAGTTACTTTAAGGTTTACTTAAATTCATTGACATTCTATAATGAGATTTATTGAAGCCAAAATATAATTATATATTATATATAAAATAAAATAGAAAGGCTTTTTACTTGATAGAAGAAATATAACAAAATTTGAATATCAAAACAAATTGAAATATGTTTATCTTCTACAATTTTAATTTCCAAAAGAATTTTTTTATTCGAAAAACTTTTAGAATTAAATTAATGTCTAAAACAAGCACCGCTCACATTTAATAGACGTTTATAACCAAAACTCAATATACAATGTCAAATGAAATGAATAACCCAATAGATATACGAAAGTAATTAAAATTAATAAATAAATATTCAAAGGAGACAAAATTTTGTTTCTGGTTTTATCTTTAAAAAATACTACTTGCCTTATAAAAACATGAACACACTTAAAGGACTTCCCAAAGAATATAATTTATTTGAAATATTTAATATATTTAAATATTCGAACAAATTATTTCAAAAATCTCTAAAAAATGTGCACTATATCTTCAAAAAACAAATATAATTCTAGATAACCCCTTCTTCAGCCCTTATTCAATATTACAAATATCAAAATCAAAAACATAACCTACATCACTCACGTGTTAAAAGACTTAAGCTACGAACTACAGATCAACTATATATTCAAGATTGATCTATGTTCTAACAAAATCAAAGAACAAAGTGAGTTATTTTAAGGTTTACTTAAATTCATTGACATTCTATAATGAGATTTATTGAAGCCAAAATATAATTATATATTATATATAAAATAAAATAGAAAGGCTTTTTACTTGATAGAAGAAATATAACAAAATTTGAATATCAAAACAAATTGAAATATGTTTATCTTCTACAATTTTAATTTCCAAAAGAATTTTTTTTTCAAAAAACTTTAAGAATTAAATTAATGTCTAAAACAAGCACCGCTCACATTTAATAGACGTTTATAATCAAAACTCAATATACAATGTCAAATGAAATAAATAACCCAATAGATATACGAAAGTAATTAAAATTAATAAATAAATATTCAAAGGAGACAAAATTTTGTTTCTGGTTTTATCTTTAAAAAATACTACTTGCCTTATAAAAACATGAACACACTTAAAGGACTTCCCACAGAATATAATTTATTTGAAATATTTAATATATTTAAATATTCGAACAAATTATTTCAAAAATCTCTAAAAAATGTGCACTATATCTTCAAAAAACAAATATAATTCTTATTTGATAGATTCGGTCTTCACTTGGTGGAAACTCATTTTAATTAAAAAAATGTATATATGACAGTAATTTATTTCCACAAAAATGTTTGTACTAATACAACAATTGTTGCACCACGATGTGGCTTCTTCAGGTATTACATTGGTTAGACAGTACAATGTAATACCTGAAGAAGCCACATCGTGGTGAAACAATTTTTGTATTAGTACAAACATTTTTGTGAAAATAAATTACTGTCATATATACATTTTTTTAATTTTAAATATAATTCTAGATAATCCCTTCTTCAGCCCTTATTCAATATTCCAAATATCAAAATCAAAAACATAACCTACATCACTCACGTGTTAAAAGACTTAAGCTCCGAACTACAGATCAACTATATATTCAAGATTGATCTATGTTCTAACAAAATCAAAGAACAAAGTGAGTTATTTTAAGGTTTACTTAAATTCATTGACATTCTATAATGAGATTTATTGAAGCCAAAATATAATTATATATTATATATAAAATAAAATAGAAAGGCTTTTTACTTGATAGAAGAAATATAACAAAATTTGAATATCAAAACAAATTGAAATATGTTTATCTTCTACAATTTTAATTTCCAAAAGAATTTTTTTATTCAAAAAACTTTTAGAATTAAATTAATGTCTAAAACAAGCACCGCTCACATTTAATAGACGTTTATAATCAAAACTCAATAAACAATGTCAAATGAAATAAATAACCCAATAGATATTCGAAAGTAATTAAAATTAATAAATAAATATTCAAAGGAGACAAAATTTTGTTTCTGGTTTTATTTATGATAGATTGGGCCGTTGCTTGGTAGAAATCAGTTGTAATTGTCATTATAAAATAAAACACTTGTTTACATTTTCTACTTTATTTTTGGTATTGACGTACGTTTCGTCTTTGCTAGAAAGACTTCATCAGAATACGAAGTAACAGTTGTTGTACAATGAATTTATAAGATTTTTTACAGAAGGTGTACATGTGTTTTTAATTGTTCGTCGGGTTGGTTTTCTCAAAGAATATTCCCTTCAGAATCGTGTTCACTCGATCCCTTGTAAATATTGAATAGAGGGGTGTAATAAAAATCTATTTGTTCATTTACTTGGTTATTGCTGTTTTTATGTCTATTTATTTCGTAAATTTCCCATAAGTTCAATTTTAGAAATTCTACATGTTGAAAATAGAGGTCTAGAATTGAACTTATGGGAAATTTACGAAATAAATAGACATAAAAACAGCAATAACCTAGTAAATGAACAAATAGATTTTTATTACACCCCTCTATTCAATATTTACAAGGGATCGAGTGAACACGATTCTGAAGGGAATATTCTTTGAGAAAACCAACCCGACGAACAATTAAAAACACATGTACACCTTCTGTAAAAAATCTTATAAATTCATTGTACAACAACTGTTACTTCGTATTCTGATGAAGTCTTTCTAGCAAAGACGAAACGTACGTCAATACCAAAAATAAAGTAGAAAATGTAAACAAGTGTTTTATTTTATAATTACAATTCTGGTTTTATCTTTAAAAAATACTACTTGCCTTATAAAAACATGAACACACTTAAAGGACTTCCCAAAGAATGAAATTTATTTGAAATATTTAATAAATTTAAATATTCGAACAAATTATTTCAAAAATCTCTAAAAAATGTGCACTATATCTTCAAAAAACAAATATAATTCTACATAATCCCTTCTTCAGCCCTTATTCAATATTACAAATATCAAAATCAAAAACATAACCTACATCACTCACGTGTTAAAAGACTTAAGCTTCGAACTACAGATCAACTATATATTCAAGATTGATCTATGTTCTAACAAAATCAAAGAACAAAGTGAGTTATTTTAAGGTTTACTTAAATTCATTGACATTCTATAATGAGATTTATTGAAGCCAAAATATAATTATATATTATATATAAAATAAAATAGAAAGGCTTTTTACTTGATAGAAGAAATATAACAAAATTTGAATATCAAAACAAATTGAAATATGTTTATCTTCTACAATTTTAATTTCCAAACGAATTTTTTTATTCAAAAAACTTTTAGAATTAAATTAATGTCTAAAACAAGAACCGCTCACATTTAATAGACGTTTATAATCATTTTAATAATATATAATAATAATATATATATAATAATAATAATATATAATAATAATATATAATAATAATAATTCTTTTGGAAATTAAAATTGTAGAAGATAAACATATTTCAATTTGTTTTGATATTCAAATTTTGATATAGTGTAACACTTTGTTTCTGCTAATTTTATTGTTTACACAATTGTTTTGTCACTTTAACAAAAATGTTCTCCTTAAATACAAGTGTGAGCAAAAAAAAGTGATAAAATAAATGTTTGTTTTTGGAAATTTCAGAATTTATTTCAGAGGGTTCAATAACGGGGATAGGTTTGAATCTGTCTGATCGTCAACGACCTTTTTGAATAAATTCTGAAAATTCCCAAAACAAACCTTCATTTTATAACGTGTCTTTTTGCTCAGAATTATATTTGTGGAGACCGATTTTGTGAAAATAGTTAGTAACCATAGTAATAATAATAATGAAGGTCTTTATTAGGAAAAATTCACAATACAAATTGAATAATACTATTGGGGTGAGATTTAGCTCGAAGAAATTAGGTAGAGTATATTATTGTATACTGTAGAATCAACCTTAAACCTTAACCATGCGTCTATTCTTCCATCTAACCCCCTTTAACCTGTCTACAAATCGAAATTCTTTACCATGAGCATAATAACAAAAAATCTCATCCAAGCCCTGCCGCAAAATTGAAATAAAATTTGAAATACCCCATCTCAGACAGCATATAGATTTAATAAATTAATAAATAAAAAAAGGAAAACGCAAAAAGAACAGTTATCAGCATGTCAGGAAAGTTACTCGGTCATCAGCCTAGGTATAGAGCGGGTTATTCCGAAATTTGTTCAATAAATGCAATTTGAACTCATCAAGCGTTACGTTTCTGTACTCAAATTCTAGGCAATTCATGCAATCGGGTACTTTTATTGATAGGAGTACTACCTCGTGAACACGTCCGTTCGGTACTTCGGTATTGAAATGGTGCTTTTAGAACGAATATGGACGGAGTGCACACCAGAGCGGAGGGTGATCTTATTGTAGAGGTTTACTGGTAGTCTTTCAGTGATGATTCTAAAAAAGAGAACACATGAATGGAATCGTCTTCTGTGCTCCATACTGGGCCAATCGGTGTTTTTTGGGGTGTAAGTTATAGGATCATATTTACGTAAATCTTAGGCAAGAATTCTGCAGTATTTGAATCCTATTTTAATCGAAAGCAGTCAAGCAGGGACCGTAGACGACATCACAATAGTTCATATATGGCAGTACCGTAGACTCACACAGCAAAATTTTACTGGATTTATTCAGAATACCTTTGAATTGATATAAATTCCTCAAACTTGCATAAGCTTTGCATAAGGAGTTGGATATATGCCTACTGAAACGCAAAACGGTATCTACCGTTAGACCCAAATTTCTTGTGAACTCTAGAAAACTGATTTTGCTTGCATCCACGGTGACATCCCGCCCATACATCTCCAAGAACCGTACTCTAAAGTTTTTACGACCAAAAAGTTGACATACTGATTTATTCGTGTTCAAACGAAGACAATGCTTTCTTGAAATTTCACAGATATTATCAAGATCATAATTTAGGGCTACTATGGCCTGTAATGACTCGCAAGGCTTAAAAGATAATTTAAGTTGGCTATCGTCTGCATAAAAAAGATGTTACCGAAATACATACAGAGCTGAAACGCGAAATATAAATAATAAACAGAAGTGGACCTAATATAGATCCTTGAGAACTCCACAACTCAAACTGGAAAAGGAAAACAACTTGTCATCAATTCTAACGGCCTGAGATCTCGATCCAATGTAATCAGCCAATAAATTAATTGCTTGCTGAGAAAGACCAACATAATGTGAAATAGCGCCTAAAAGCTGATGATTCATTGAATCGAAAGCCCTACTATAGTCTAGCTGGGTCAAAATAGTCAAATCCCCTTGATCAATAGAGCTAAAAATTTCATCAGTGATGTTGACCAGGGCTGTAGGCAACTATGGCCCGGTCTAAATCCATACTGTGTGGAGGGAATGATCTTATGTATTTCTACATATTCTTGTAATTGTTTCTGTATGACTTTTTCAATAATTTTGGACAGGATCGAGAATATGCTAATAGGTCGCAAATCATCAAATGTATTCGGATCCGAGTATTTTGGAAGTGGGATCACCAACGCCTTCTTCCACGAGGAAGGAAAAACTGAATGCTTCAAGCAGTAATTCACGACATGTGTTATATAGGGCAAAATAAATGGAACACAGAGTTGTATTGTTTTTAAATTGATACCGTCATGACCCACAGCCCGAGTTTGGATTTTTTGAAATATTCTAGTTATTTCCCCCTCCTCAACCACGCGAAACGAGAATTGCGAACCATTTGGATTCATAATATTGTTAGAATAAAATGCAAACAGTTCATTATCCATTGCAACCTTTGGGATAGACTAAATTAAATGTGTATTTATCTTCTCAGCATCCTTCAACTTTTCCGGGATATTACTGGATATTTGATTTCTTATATTGAGAGACTTTACAGTCGACCAAAATTTCTTAACATCTTTATTATTTAGAATAGTATTATACTAGGTTCTTTTTTCTCTTTTCACAGCCAAGAAAACTAGATTACAAAGTTGTTTATGAAGAGTCCAATCATTTTCTTTCTTGTATTTTTTATAGCGACTAAGTGTACTATCTCTCAAGTCCATCACCTCCCTCAAGGTTGCCGTGAGTCAAGGTGCATATTTTTTTTTCTCATAATTCGCAAGGGCGCGTGTAAATTCATTGGAATAATTATATTATCATTAATAAAACTGATATTTCGATCAACATCGTCAACATCAAAGATATTTTTCCAAGGAATTGATTTCAAGTGAGACTGGAATTGATCATTATCAAAGTTACTAAAATCCCTTGTTGTTTTGAATATAGGAGACCTCTGATTCATTCCAATATTCAACTTTAAAAGTACCAGCTCATGATCACTATTAATATCAGTTGGTACAACCTTGACATCAGAAACCATTTCCACATCAGAAATCAGAACGAAATCAATCAACGTTGACGATTGATCTGTAATCCTTGTTGGCAGATCCACCATTTGATACAACCCGAGATTATCGATTTTTTTCACCACATGTTTACACTCGCTGTTGAATGACAATAAATGAGTGTTAAAATCCCCCACACAAACTACCCTGCTTTCGTGTTATAATACTCGCATACTCTTTGCTGAATAAAAAATATTCTATAATTTACATCAGGAAGTCTATAAATGACGCTACCACCAATTCACCTCCAAAATCATCAAGCTTTAACCAGATTTGTTCAATAGGTCCTCCATTCTTGAGAATACTGTAACCCATCCCCGACCTAATGTACACCCAAACACCACCGCGTCTATTACGATCGTAGCGAATGAACCTGTACCCTAGAACGCCAATTGCATTATTTGTAATAGTGTTATCTAATCGCGTTTCATTTAGAGCAACCAAATTCAACGAACCCGACAAGATCATATCTCGGAAATCTGTGAAATTCCCAACTAGCATTCTTATGTTTAAGTGAGCCAACTTTAGTTTCTCCATTCAAATCGCGCAAGATCCTCGTATATGGGCTATCTGAAATGAGTTACCTCCCCATTAATTATCATCACAAATAAAATCATATATAAAATGAAACAATTATACAATCAATAGTTCAGATAATAGCAGTACACAAAAGAAAGAAAATTTCGGCCTGAGTGTTACTAAGCTCGGCAACCAACGTTACATCCCCGCATCTCTCCAAAATAAACAACAATTTTTTAGTCACAAGTTGCCTAGAAGAAACCAATACAAAGTATCTCACATGAGCATAATCTTAAAATTTGACATCAATATATGAAAGATAACTTTAATTAATTTAAACAATTTTAAGCTGATTGAATTGATCATAACTGTCAAACTGAAAGATTTTATGCTACCTTTGACAGTCCAGCAACTATTCTTGTACTTTTCTTTCACTTTTTTGAAAAGTTTCAACTTATTTTTCACCAACATTTCCACCAACACAATTTCCTTGCCCTTAAATTTTGATTTATTGAAATATACCAGCATCTCGCATCCATTGACATACAAACGTTTACTTGTTTCCGAATCCTTGTCCCCGAGTTTCTTGCCCAGCCGATAACAATTATTCCGCTGGTTTTTATTTACTTCAATGTTGAGCTGATTCTTGAATAAATTAACGACAGTCTTAAAAAGATCTTCATCCGGATTCATTGATGCCATAAATAAGGACATTTTTGGAAAGATTTTTCTGCGATATTTCATCCATAATTTTTTCTAATTTTTATATTATTTCCGATTTGAATACCTTAAATTCCAGTTTTAACGGCTCAATCATATCGTTCCCGGAAGGAGGGACTGAGGCTGGCTCCTGAACATTTTTCAGTTTTTCTTCGAAATTCTTCATTTGACTTTGAAAATATTTCTCAAGGTCAGCTAGTGTTTTGTTTCTGGTAGTCATATTGATGGCTGTTTAACGAATAAATGTGCAGATTTACGAGTATATTAAAGATTTGAATATCAAAACAGATTTAATCTGTTAGTCTTCTACAATTTTAATTTAAAAAAATTTATTTAAGAAACTTTGAGAATTGAATTAATGTCTCTATAAGAACTGCTCATATTTAATAGACGTACAAAATTGAAATTCATCATACAATATCAAATGGAATTAAGAAAAACCAACGAATATAAATTGTCAATTAAAATTAATAAATAAATTAACAAATATTTTTTGTTCCGTTTCAGGCATGCGTACTGAACAACTCAGACAAACGTACGAAGCCCTGTTTGTTAGAAAATGTATTTTTTTCTGATCCTTTATTTATAAAAAATAACTCTTTCTCAAAAATATAAAACATAATTTTAAGAACTTCCCAAAAACTAATTCATTTGAAATATTTAATATATTTAAATAAATTACTTCAAAAAATCTCAAAACATGTAGCACATCCCCAGAAAATTATTTAAATTCAGATAAAACACGTTCAACTTTACATACAAAAAATAGTAGAATCAATTAACAATAAATAGACTTACCGAATGCAATCTTCAGAAATATATGATTTTCAGGAACATTCACATAGGTACATCTAATATCCAAGGTACTATTATATATGTTTTATGCTCACAAAAAAAAATCACACAAAGTTTATAAGGCCCTTTAATGGTCTTAGTTAAAAACATTCAACACTGTATAATAAATTTCTTTATTTAAAAACCTGATATAATCATATATTATATATAAAATAAAATTATAAGGAACGGTTTTTTACTTGATAGAAGGATTATTACAAAATTTGAATATCAAAACAGATTTAATCTGTTAGTCTTCTACAATTTAAATTTCAGAAAATTTTTTATTTAAGGAACTTAAAAATTAAATTAATGTCTTTATAAGCACTGCTTATATTAAATAGATGTAAAAAATCGAAATTCATTATACAATATCAAATGGAATTAAGAAAAACCAATGAATATAAATTGTCAATTAAAATTAATAAATAAATTAACAGATTAAATCTATTTTGATATTCAAATTTAGTAATAATCCTTCTATCAAGTAAAAAACCGTTCCTTATTATTTTATATTAATAATTTTCTCAAATCTTAACACTTCACTGATAAGCTGAAATAGTTTACGACAACTTTGAGTTCAATAATATTAAAAACTACATAAGTTTTTGAAGAGTACGGAAACACACGTCTAGCACAAAGGTATGTTCAATGTTCAATCCACCTCACCTGATGAAGTGAAAATGTAATTGACGAAACAATTTTTAAAATAAAATAGAAAGGCCTTTTACTTGATAGAAGAAATATAACAAAAATTGAATATTAAAACAAATTGAAATATGTTTATCTTCTACAATTTTAATTTTAAAAAAAATTTTTTTCATTCAAAAAACTTTTAGAAATAAATTTATGTCTACACAAGCACCGCTTACATTTAATAGACGTATATAATCAAAACTCAATTTATAATGTCAAATGGAATAAATAACCCAACAGATATACGAAAGTAATTAAAATTAATAAATAAATATTTAAAGGAGACAAAATTTTGTTTTTGGTCTTACCTTCAAGAACACTAATTGCCTTTTAAAAACATGAACACACTTAAAGGACTTCTCAAAGAATATAATTTATTTGAAATATTTAATATATTCAAATATTCGAATAAATTATTTCAAGAATCTCTAAAAAATGTGCACTATATCTTCAAAAAACAAATATAATTCTAGACAATCCCGTCTTCAGTCCTCATTTAATATTCCAAATATCAAAATCAAAAACCTAACCTATATCTCTCACGTGTTAAAAGACTTAAGCTTCGAAATACAGATCAACTATATAATTCAAGATTGATCTATGTTCTAACAAAATCAATGAACAGTGTGAGTTATTTTAAGGTTTATTTAAATTCATTGACATTCTATAATGAGATTTATTGAAGCCAAAATATAATTATATATTATATATAAAATAAAATAGAAAGGCCTTTTACTTGATAGAAGAAATATAACAAAATTTGAATATTAAAACAAATTGAAATATGTTTAGCTTCTACAATTTTAATTTCAAAAAAAAAATTTGTATTCAAAAAACTTTTAGAAATAAATTTATGTCTAACAAGCACCGCTTACATTTAATAGACGTATATAATCAAAACTCAATATATAATGTCAAATGGAATAAATAACCCAACAGATATACGAAAGTTTTCAAAATTAATAAATAAATATTTGAAGGAGACAAAATTTTGTTTCTGGTCTTACCATTAAGAACACCAATTGCCTTTTAAAAACATGAACACACTTAACATATTTTATTTTATATATAATATATAATTATATTTTGGCTTCAATAAATCTCATTATAGAATGTCAATGAATTTAAATAAACCTTAAGATAACTCACACTGTTCTTTGATTTTGTTAGAACATAGATCAATCTTGAATTATATAGTTGATCTGTATTTCGAAGCTTAAGTCTTTTAACACGTGAGTGATGTAGGTTATGTTTTTGATTTTGATATTTGGAATGTTGAAAAAGGGCTGAAGACGGGATTATCTAGAATTATATTTGTTTTTTGAAGATATAGTGCACATTTTTTAGAGATTTTTGAAATAATTTATTCGAATATTTAAATATATTAAATATTTCAAATAAATTATATTCTTTGAAAAGTCCTTTAAGTGTGTTCATGTTTTTAAAAGGCAATTGGTGTTCTTTAAGGTAAGACCAGAAACAAAATTTTGTCTCCCTTAAATATTTATTTATTAATTTTAATTACTTTTATTATACTCTAGATCACAAAAATTTCAAATATATTTTCTCCAATGAGCCATGAAAGTTTTCAATTTAATCAGAAATTTCCATAAATATTCAAACTTAGTGTCAATGTAAGTAAGGGCAGTACTCTTGTTGATTTTTTTCGTTTATATAATTTACAATATTTTCAATTTCTTCGTTCCTTAAAAGTGCAAATTATGTTATATTTCCAATCGTTAGACAAATATTCAAAACTTCATACTGAGAATTGATCACGAATTTGAAAATATGTAAAATTTGTTTACAGGTTAGTGCGAGAAGTAATGGCGGTGAATGTTAATATGAGAGTGGGAATTCACACAGGTAGAGTTCACTGTGGAGTATTGGGACTCAGAAAATGGCAATTCGACGTTTGGTCAAACGACGTTACTCTTGCTAATCATATGGAAAGTGGTGGAATACCTGGGTAAGTGGAATACCCTTTCTTATCGAGAGTAGGCCAATACACACTGATAATCCTTGCTTTTTCTTATAGAAGAGTGCATATCACCAAAGAGACACTGAAATGTTTAGGCAACGATTACGTAGTGGAACCTGGAAATGGAGGGGATAGAAACTCGTACCTGAAAGATCACAATATCGATACTTACCTGATAATAGCGCCATCTTATAGAGGAGTGAGTATTCTTTTTACAGAAAATTTCTTTTCAATTGAAAATCTAGAATATATCACTCTGTAAGTTGTATCTAAGTGAATGGAAAATTTCCAGAAAATATTTTCAGAATGAATAAAAAAATATTCAGAGATTGTATGACCCAGTGGAAATTATTCCTTTTCAAATTTATTGAATGTTTTACTCCCAATAAATATTTGCACTAGCTGGTTGAGGAAATAATAGTATCCAAATAATTCCGATGAATAAATAAATTTTGTTGGGTCTCTTGTTGCCATATTCTTTCTTTACATGTGAGATAGTTTATTCGTATATCTCAGAATTCGTCATTTGCGAAATTTGCCATTCTGAAACACAATTTCGATAAAGATCCTTAGATAAATGAAAAAACAGTTTTTATCACAGCAGAATGATATATTCTATGAGCAATTCAATTTGGAAATATGCAATCATAACTGAAATGTTTTATACTATGTATTTTAGTTGACAGAGCTATTTCTTCTGGTCGACATATATGCGTTCTGTTGCATTCACAATGGTGTTTCTCCAAGCTTAATTCAATATTTATCCCAGGCTGAAGTCTGAAAATATTCGAAGAATATATTCCTATCAGTCTTATAACCCACATACTCAACGCTTTGCAGAAAGTACAAAATGTGTGACACTATAAAAACAAATAACAGTGAAAATCGTTTCAGAAGGAATGTTTATCAAGAAATAATTTTTTCTATGTAAGTTTTATGACAACAATATTGGGCCCGCTTCCGAACTGAAAGTACTTTACTGTTTAATTGATTTTTAAGAGCTTTGAACATTATCAATTATAACGAAGCAAATTGAAAATATAAATTGAGATAATAAGTATATACGTTGGGAGGGCTTTTTCTTCCGATTATTACTTCTTACTACTCCTTCAACAATTTGCTGGGGTGCCAAATTTTATACAAGGTTCTCCTTAGCCTTTAAACAGTTGCAGAAGCGTTTCGTTTAATACAACATGGAAACGATTGATTAGTGTAAATATATTTCACTGATTATATAACTTATGTTTCAAAGAATCAATAAAATCTAGGAATTACCCATAGTTACGGCGTATTGATAATTGAATATACCCTTGACGACGGGGTATAATCGTTTTGGTGTTTTACCTCCTTCCTTTTACCTCATTTCCAAAGTAACGTTCGCCAAATAAAATGAAAGTCGAGCTCAAAGAAATGTCATTGAATTTTTCAAAATACAGCGCTTTGGTTATAGTTCTAGTGTTGAAATAGACCAAGAAATTGAAAATTTGACACCAGAAAATACCACAAAAACACATCATTATGTTTTTTCGTTATAGAATCGTAACAAATACCAACTCGAGCATAGACAATATATTTCGATTATACAAACCTCTTCACTGGACGTATTTCGTGAATAACGTGTTTCGCGAATTACGTCTAGTGACTCAGTTTATAATCGAATATTGTCTATGCTCTTAATATATTATAACTGAATATTACAGGTATTAAGGAAATCAAATTTAAGCACAAATATACTCGTATCATAATTTCAATTTTATAATCCTAATTTTATAAATACTGGAGAAAGATTCTTTGCAAACAAATAAATTAATTCGGCTGATCTGTACCAAATACCATTAATAAAGAGTATGAGCTATGGTAATAGACAGTTATACAAATTGTTATACACATTTGTTTAACAATTCTAAACTCAAACTCCGATTAGGTTTTGTTGATAGCTGGGGCATAAGTAGCAGACATGAGCACGTTTCGAAACTTGTTGGTAGCTTCGCCCTGCACAGACACACCAATGTATTTATCATACACTAGTGCCATCTACTGCACGCAAATATACATACACGACGTAGCGAGCTAATTCAGATAAAGAATTGTATTCCCGATTTCATCCAACATCAAAACACAGAAAACTTCCCTCATGCTTAACTCAAATTCTTTTACGCCGTGATGTTCATAATTAGCATACCTATCTTTAAATAAATTAATTCGGCTGAACTGTAGTAAATATCATTAATAAGCAGTATGAGCTATGGTAATACAAAATTGTTCAAATCGAGGCAGGGTCTCATACATCAATTTTCAACTCAAACAAGCCCGATTAGGTTTTTTTGATCGCTGGGACATAAGCAGACATGCGCACGTTTGAGTTTGAGTTTAAAATTATTATATAAAAAAGGTTACGCTGTCTCGACTTCTAGAACTTATTACCATACCTCATACTCCTTATTTATGATTTTTAAACAAAATAACAATGCCGATAAAACAAATCTGAATTGAAATAAAGTAGAAAAAGGTTTTTTACTTGATAAAAAGAAGAACTATAACAAAATTTGAATATCAAAACAGATTTAATCTGTTAGTCTTCTACAATTTTAATTTCAAAAAAATTTTTATTCAAAAAACTTTTAGAATCAAATTAATGTCTACAATAAGCACCGTTTATATTTAATAGACGTGTATAATCAAAACTCAATATACAATGTCGAATGGAATAAATAAACCAACCAATATAAAAAATGCAATTGAAATTAATGAATAAATATTTGAAGGACACAAAATTTTGTGTCTGATCTTACCATAAGGAAACCAATTCCTTTTCAAAAACATAAAACACAACTTAAGGATTTCTCAAAAAATATAATTTATTTGAAATATTTAATATATTTGAATATTCAAATAAGTTAATTCAAAAATCTCTCAAAACATGCTATATATCTTCAAGAAACAATCAGAATACGGATAATCTCTTTATCGACCCTAGATGACATTTAAAATATCAAAATCAACTAACAATCAGTATATCATACCTCAGAGTGTAACACCGAACTTGTTTGAAATAGACTTACTTTAAAAATCCAGGTAGTCGGTTCGTCACAAAATCACAGAAAACTGTAAGGTATTCTATGGTTTTCTTCAAACCATTGACATTCCAGGATAAGAATTATTTAAGCCTAAATATAATTATATATTATGTATAAAATAAAATAGAAAAAGGCTTTTTACTTGATAGAAGAAATATAACAAAAAACGGTTTTTCTCTACCTTTGAAAATGTAAATACTTCTTCAGAATTATGCCACTAGCCATACAACTATCCAAACGGGAATAAAATCCTCTTTCATATCAGTAACGAAGTAATTAGTTTTCGAAGAATGCTACTTGTTGATCGTTGCGAATTAATAATCTGTGTTTCCTCATCCCTATAGAAAAGTACATTTTTGCCCACGATTAATAGAACTTCTACAAACCTGTCTGTTCGGTTAGAAAGGTTTATCCTATTCAAGAATTTCCCATATTTTAACATTTATTGGAAGTTTTTAACCTCAGTTCCATATTTGAGTTATAATTAATCCCGAAATCGGCAACCAAACAAATTTCAGGATTTTAAATATCATACAGATTTATTTTGTTAACCTCCTATAAAATTTAATAAAAAAAAATTTTTAGAATTAAATTAATTGAATTTAGTAGACTTATAGGAATTAATACTTATCACACAGTACCTAGGGGAATGAAAGAAATTCGAAGAACTATGAATTGTCTACTAAAAATTATTGAAAAAATATTGAAATACTGATTAATGAAAACTAAATTCCTTTCCAGAAATGCAAAACATAACCACAAGAACTTCTTCAAGAACAACTTGCTCAAAATAAGTTCCTTTAAAAAAATTCCTAAATATGTAGAACATCTTTAAAGAGCAATTTAGAATTATTACAACGGTAACTCATCAGCTCAACAGCATATTTAAAAAATAAAAATAATTAACAAAAAATATCTTAACAATCCAACTAAATACTGTTTACTGGACAAACATTAGAATGAAATGAACTTATAAACATCCTACGTATTCTATGTTCGTCACGGAAATTATATAAAGTTTGCAAGGTTTTTTATGGACTCCTCTAAAATCAAATGATAATATGTAATAATCGTAAACTTAAATATATAACTATTATAAATACGATAATGAAGAAAAGAAGTTTTTTCTTGAGAGAAGGATTATTATAAATATTTAAATATCATGCAGATTTATTTTGTTAACCTCCAACAAATTTTTTTGGAATTAAAATTTCAATCTAGAAGACTGGTAAATTAAGAAATTGCGATATCTGTTCGTCAATGTGTCGTCATGTGCTCGTTGATATGAAGATTTTTTCCTTTTCGGTTCACGATTGCAGAGTAGAGTTGTTCACAATCTGAATTCCTTAAAAATTTATTTTCTCGGAAATTAATTTTTCTTGAAAATTAAAGGAAGAAACCATCAAAGAAGGATTTTTTTTGGATTATCTTCTCCTGGATTTTTCTTTTGGATTGTTTTTCCTGGATTTCTTTTCGATTATTTTTCCTGTTATTTGTTCCTGGAGTTTGGATGTTTTCTTAGTGAGGGATAATTATACGTACACTAGTTGCCCGAAGACGTTGAAGCTATTGAGTGTAAAGAACCACATAACATTGGCCTGCTTGAAACGACCTACAAAACCACCACCTGTTTTTATTGGCAAAACATCAGTCTGCATTCTAAACCAACCAGGGAATTAACATTGGGAAACTCTAAATTTTGTATATATTCATATCACATTGAGAAACTCTAAATTTTGTATATATTAATAATAACATTGAGAAATTCTCATTTTCTGTATATTTTTCAACTTTGATCGGTAATAATATTATTCAAACTTATTCTAGTGTTAAATAGTAAATTGTATATTTCCTCTAAATCTACATTCTGTCAAGAAAGTACCGGGAATTATCGATTTAAATCTGGCGGGGCAATGAGGCAGGTAAAAATTTTTTTTCCTAGGTTGGTACCACTGTCCTTAATTACTATGCCAAGCTTGAGCGGAATCTGTCAACTAGTGTGTTTGCAACAGCTGATTAAGTCAGTCGATGTCAGAGTGCGTGCCGATTTTTACTATGGGTGATTACGTTGAGCAAAGAATTTGTTTAAAGTTTTGTGTTGTAAATGAATTTTCGTGTGCCGATGCATTGAAAATGTTGCAAAAGGCCTTTGGTGATAATGCTCTATCGAAAACTCGTGCATATCAGTGGTACAGAGCCTTCAAGGACGGTCGTGAAGTGGTCGCCCATCGACGGCTTCGATCGAAGATAACGTCGATAAAATTAAGGAAAGGGTGCTGGAAAACCGTCGTACCAGTCGATAGCACATGATCTTAAGATATCCCACGAGTCCGCACGTACGATTTTGATTGATATTTTGGGCATGAGAAAGGTGGCCGCACGACTCGTACCGAAAGACCTGAATTTTCTTCAAAAACGTCATCGCGAACAGGTTGCTTCAGACATGCTGGATCGCTGTAATTCCGATTCTACATTCATAGAACGCATTATAACTGGTGAGGAGACCTGGGTCTACAAGTACGATATGAAAACAAGCCAGCAATCATCGGAATGGGTGACAAAAAATGAGCCGAAACCGAAAAAACCACGCCAAAGCCGCTCGAAAATGAAGGTGATGCTCATTGTTTTCTTCGATATCCGTGGCGTGGTGCACTACGAATTCGTTCCAGAGGGTCAGACGGTAAACAAGGAGTATTACCTAGGCGTTATGAAACGTTTGCGTGAGCGTATCCGTAAGAAGCGGCCAAATTTGTGGGCGAACTCATGGATTTTACATGACGATAACGCGCCTTCTCACCGAGCTACGATTGTGACTGACTTTCTCGCCAAAAACTCAACAAACGTGCTTCAGCAACCACCGTATTCGCCGGATTTGGCTCCCTGCGACTTTTTCCTCTTCCCAAAACTAAAATTGCCCCCTTGTGGCACCCGTTTTGAGTCGATTGAAGCCATAAAACAAAATTAGGCGCGAGAGCTAAAGTCCATCCCGGAAAGCGCCTATAAAAAATGTTTCGATAATTGGAAGTGCCGTTGGCATAGATGTATTGGAGCAAATGGAGCCTATTTTGAAGGCGACCCAATAAATTTTGACGATTAAATGTAAAAATGTTGTTTTAATTGAAAATTCCCGGTACTTTCTTGACAGAGTAGTATATATGTAATTTGTAAGACAAATTTCTTGTGGCGAATAAAACGAGTAACTCGTTTGTCGGGGAAATGTGTCTTTTCATTGTGTGCACTTGTGAGGTCAGGCTCACGACCCAGTTAAACCGACTGGGTTCGGGCATTTTAAATTATAATTGTAGCCTAATTGTTACAAGTTAACGAGTAGATGCAAAATGATATGATTAACTACCAAATTGTAACATTCAAAAATTTGAATCAAATCAAAAAAAAAAATCAAAAATCAAAAATTTGAAAAGTAGCAAAAGAGACTCACGGAGCACATATCTGGACACTCTGTATTTTACATACTTGGTAGATAACTTGATTTTCTTCGTTTCTCTGTTTATACACAACACACACGCCTCATCGTTATTGCAGATGAAAAACCACGGCGTATTTAAATCCCATCAAACATGTATGGGAAATGATGATGATGGTGTTTATGTTTATGGTTTATGTGTTTATGGTGTATGTCTAAGGTAAATGATTTGAGAATTTCAGGTAGGTTTTCTTTATTTAACGTATAACTCGTGGAATGAATGCAGCGTAGGCGTCTCTCCCCTTCGTCCGGAGATCGGGTGCCTTCGATTCTATGCGTCATATCACCCTGTACTGTAAAGATGAGGGCATCGGCCAACTGATCAGTATGTATATCATGGGACAATTGGACAACAGGCGTAACATAGCGCCTGCCTTGAAAGGCTGCAGGATTTCATTATAGAATATTATTGGTTAGGCAGTACACAAATTTTTACAACTATAGGTTTCAACATGCCAGTGGCTGTTTTGATGGTCACTGTCCGTAAACCATCATTTGAGCCCTTTTGGATTTGTAGAATGTCTTCCCAGTTTCTATTTCTGAGGTGGAAGGCCGTGTTCTTTAATAAGTACCAGGACACCAATTCTCAGTATATTAGGTTGGTGTATTTTCCTCTTTGTTCGAGTTTAAAAGCTGGACACATACTCCTTGCTCCATCGAGACCACGAGAGTGTTGGGTTATTTGCCGTATTTTTTGGAACTTTGAAAGACAATTTTCTTTGATGTCCATGAAGTTGGGCTCTGGTAGTTTCGTTAAACTTTCTCCTATCAGGAAATTTGCCGCTGTAAGAGGACTGATGTCATTTGGATCGGTTGACATGGGGTAAAGAGCATCGGGCTCGTGATCGCAAGATCCGGGTTCGAATCCTGTTCAGATGGAAAAGAAATTTTCTAGTTGGAAGGGTGTCGTTCATCATTTCACTGTTGGATCAAAAATTAACAGTGCTGTGGCCTAAAGTGGCGCAAGATCGGAGTAACAAAGCCGTCCTAGATAACAACTGAATTCCCAACTCGCACAAGCTGAAAAAGCTTCTGAGGGATCTTCACAGAAGATCTAGGAGTATCAGGATAATAATAATAATAATTTGATCAATTCCTCTTATTTTCAAATCAATCTTCAAGCAATTTCATAGTTATTATCACATACCTTATGATTTTATTTTATCTGCTGCGCTACCTTGTAAATATGGACCAAGATAATGAAATTTTTGAACTTTTGACACTGCAGAGTTGGATAAAAGACCTGAATTGTCTCTGAAAAATAACCACTGATGTAGGTTCCTATCAAAGGTAGGTAGGATAATTTGTGGTAAGTGGAGGTAGAATAAATTTGCGTCAATTGGACTGTTGTGAATTGCTGGACGAATGATTTTGTTCTTTCGTTAGTATGTATTTTTCGACAGCAGAGATAATAGTATTCCCTCCGTGCTGTAGAATTCAGGATAGTTATGTTTGCTCCGTGTTTTAAAATGAGTTTTCATCCGTTTAGAAGGACCAATGTTGTATGTATGAGGCAAATGATTTGAGAATTTGTTTTGTTTAACGTAAAAATACAATGTGAAAAGCATATCTGTATAGTAGCAGTGTAACTAGTGTAACGAATGCAGCGTAGGCGGCATCTCTCCCCTTCGTCCGGAGATCGGTTCTCTCCGTCATATTACCCTGTACTGTGAAGATGAGGACGTCGGGCAACTGATTACTATGTATATCATGGGACAATTGGACAGCAGGCGTAACAATGGGAAATATAGTTACACCATCTTCCACATACATATGAGTGCGAACAGCTCAGTGATAGAGCATTGGGCTCGTGACCGAAAGGTCCGGGTTGAAATCCTTTTCAGGTGAAAAATAATTTTTTTTGTTGGATGGGTACCGCCCACCCTTTTACTATTGGGTCAACAATTAACAGTGCTGTGACCTAAAGTGATGCAAGATCGCAGTAACAAAGCCTAACCGAAACACAACTGAACTCCTAACTCGCACAAGCTGAAAAAGCTTCTGAGAGATCTTCACAGAAGATCCAGGACTGACAGGATAATATAAAAATGAAAATAATAAATCTTCCACATACACTTATACAGTTAATTCACGAAGTTCAAGTTTAGAATACTGGTGTTTCTTACCCAATGTAAATCTATATCATCATAATAATATCTATGTCGACTTATACTTATTTATTGAGTATTGTGACGCGTTTCGTCTAAATTTTGTAGCTTCATCTGATAAAATTATACTGACCACGGTTTTTCTTCTAACAGACACAAATCTTATTTGTGAATGATTGACCGAAAATGATCCAAACCGATCACACTTATATTTCATCATGGAATTAAATTCTGTTTCGAATAACCGCTTCTAAGCATGATAACTTTCGGGAAAATTATTAATATTAAAATTATTATAATTAATATTAAATTAATTGACCATATAGATTGAAAGTTCATTATCAATAACTTGTAAACAACAAATAAAAGTTTTCTTCCTAATAACCAACAATGTAAATAGATTCTGAAAATCAGTTGGTAGAAATAATTTAAGTTTATTTGCATAAGGAAATGTTACTTTTGTAGTCGGACTGGTTCGCTCTCCGAGTTGCAGCGTACGATTAGAGGTTGAAATTGAAGTTTTTTATTTCCAAGATATAACAACCAGTTGTTTCCAAATTATGATGACCTTTTATTCTCAGTGGGTACCTTTTCGATATTTTTTATATTTCGGCCTTTTACTTGATCTGGACTCATTCTTTGAAATTCAATAGAGAAATGAAAATTCCCCTTATTATTATTATTATTCCATTACACCTAAAATACTATGAAGTCACACCTACCTTACAAGAATAAAAGGATAAATATATTCCTTAAGAACAGGAAATCCACGGCTTTACGCTATATATTGATAATCTGGTTGAAACAGTTAATGGTAGCGTGAACTCGTAAATATTGATACACTGTAATAACTCCAAAGTTTGTAGTTTTCAGGAATTATGTGCTTTATCTTTACGATCTGCAGTTGGCAGAATAATGGAGTTTCTGTCACCTACATCATTTGAAACATAAACACATAACTTGTGCTATAACAATTGAAAATAAACATTGAAGTACGGCGTATATTTCAGAACTCAAGTCAACCTTTATATCATTAACTGACTGCTTATGAAGAGTGCCGGCATTAACCGGTAAAGAACGAGTATATGTCAACAGTTTTCTGGCATTGAGGTATTCATAAGAACCCAGTTAGATCTGAGATATGATTACAAACTGTTTGATGGGGTCCAAATATTGTACAAGACTTGAACAAGTGATAACCGAAGAGTGAAGAAATAGCATCTGTACTATAAAAAAGGGAAAATATACTGGTAACATCTAACAAAATTCCAGAAAGCACAATAAACAAAATTCAGAAGTAGTAGAAGATTAAGAGATTACGATAAATTTGCAGTGTGATTGTTAAATGAACTGAACGATAACAAGAGCCAAGGACTAATGTTTCAAAATAAGAGAAGAGATAACCCAACAGAAAAAGTTTAATGACAAGCGGAATAATAATATAAATAAAAGAATAGAAAAAGGCTTTTTACTTGATAGAAGAAATATAACAAAATTTGAATATCAAAACATATTTAATCTGTTAGTCTTCTACAATTTTAATTTCAAGAACAGTTTCATTCAAAAAACTTTCAGAATTAAATTAATGTCTTCAATAAGCACCGCTTATATTTAACAGACGTATATAATCAAAACTCAATATATAATGTCAAATGGAAAAAAATAATAAAGGAATATTTAAAGGAGACAAAATTTTGTTCCTGATCTTACCTTTAAGAACACCAATTGCCTTTTGAAAACATGAACACAACTTAAGGACTTCTCAAAAAATATAATTTATTTGAAATATTTAATATATTTAAATATTCGAATAATTTAATTCAGAAATCTCTCAAAACATGCAGTATATCTTCAAAAATCAAATATAATATTATATAAATAATATATTTATATAAATATAAATCTTGAATTTTGAAGTTAGTCTGTTTGAAGCAATCCCTGTAAACATGTGTTGAGGTGAGATATAGTGATAGTTATTTGATTTTGATATTTGGAATATTATTTTGGACCGACGGAGAGATTACCTAGAATTATATTTGTTTTTTGAAGATATACTGCATGTTTTGAGAGATTTCTTAATTAACTTATTCGAATATTTAAATATATTGAATATTTCAAATGAATTATATTTTTTGAGAACTCCATAAGTTGTGTTCATGTTTTTAAAAGGCAATTGATGTTCTTAAAGGTAAGATCAGAAACAAAATTTTGTCTCCTTCAAATATTTATTTATTAATTTGTAATGACTTTTTTATATCTGTTGGTTTGTTTATTCCATTTGACATTATATATTAAGTTTTGATTATATACGTCCATTAAATATAAGCGGTGCTTATTGTAGACATTAATTTAATTCTAAATATTTTTTAAATAAAAATTTTCTTAAAATTTTAATTGTAGAAGACTAGCAGATTAAATCTGTTTTGATATTAAAAATTTTTTTTTATAATATAAATAAATAGTAACAATAAAGATACGAATTAAATGAAATCACTTCAACATGAAAAGCGTCAAGATTTGTATTAAAACTCAAAGTATTCATGCAATCTATATTTTTTCCATGATCAGTAACGAGTATTCCACCTTTCTTTCAAAAGGAATAAATTTTCCAATTTTTTTTATCGATTAAGGTGACTTATTTAATATCCTGATACACATGTAAACTGAACTCTTCTCAGTGAGTAAGTCTATGTATTGTATCATTTGTGTTCAATGTCCTAGTATTATAAATTATGTTCACCTTATCATCTAAAAATTATTCTCTTTTCTTATACAGACATATCAAACATTTCTACAAATATGTGCCATAAATCTTAAGTTTATTATTTTTCTTAAACACACCTTTATTAGGCTCTCTGAACCTATTCTAAATATAAGACCGTTCACGCGCTTTTGTGCAGAAAACACTTTTGCCTAATTTTGATTTGTTGCACAGAATATAACACCATATCACATAATAGACTCGAAGATTACAAAAAATATTTATTTACATTGATATATTCAGAAGTTATTCTGATCGCGAAGGTAATCTTGCTTCATTAGTTCAACAAAATGTCTCAATGTTTTTTCCAGTTCTGAAAATCATCAGTATACATACCAAGAAATTTAATACACTTTTCTTGTTAGATATGAGCCTGTTCTAATGAAAACATGTCTGCCCCTCCTATCACTATATTGGCATCATCTGCAGAGTTTACAATCTGTATGAATATGGCTGCCGAAAGTCATCATATTTTAGTAGCTGTTGACGGTGACCATGCTCTATCTGAACGAACGTGTCAGAAGTGGTTTGCCCGATTTAAAAGTTGCAATTTCGATTTTCAAAGTTTAAGTATGAAGAATAGCAAGGCTCAATGATGATCCACCACAAATGCAAGAGGAGTTCGCAAAAATACACATTTGCCATCGTTTAAAAGTAATGAGAATCATATAAGAGGTGAGAAATAAGATACCGCATGAACTGTAGCCAAGAGACGTCGAACGTCGGTTTTTAGCGTGTGGAAAACTAGTCCAATGACAAAAAAGTGATTTTTGCATCGAATTGTGACTGGCATTAAGAAGTGTGTCCATTAGGGTTATCCGAAACATCGGACAACGTATGGATGCATCATCATCAACTGTCGAGCAGAATATTAATAGCCAAAAAATCATGTTGTGTATTTGGTGGGACCATTTGTGCGTGGTATATTATAATCTGCTACGATCTAACGAAAGGATAACAGGGGAAGCCTAGCGACGACCATTGAAGCGTTTGAGCAGAGCATTGCGATAAAGACAGTCTACCTCACCTGCTGTACAGTGCAAGAGTTGCTCCTTCCGATTCTCATCTTTTCCGATCAATGCAACATGGTCTGGCTGACTAGCACTTCTCCAACGGATCGATGCATGGATATCGGCCATAGAGCCGGCCTTTCATCGCGATGGTATCTGTTAATTGCCAGAAAGATAGGAAAATGTAGTCGCTAGCGACCTACAACACTTTGAGCTTTAAATGTATAATCAATTTTTTACACTGAAACTTCAAATGTAATAAAAACGCACGATTTTATTTATACTCCTAATAACAATTATAAAAATGTGTTTTTGGATATAAAACACTGAAAACTCCTCTTTTCAGTACCATTTGTAGTAAAAATAAAATCTGCGTATCCATTGTTGGACTTAAAAATAGCTGAATACATCAAAATTTCAATGAACGCTTTCTGTTCAATCACATCTACATTTTGTAATTCTGATCGATCGTGGTTTGTATATTCCGATCTTTATTATATTCTAATAAATAGGAGTTAGGTCCAGTCATAATCTCTAATAATATATCATCTATATATTGTTTCCATATATTGTACGGATCCTGCCTATCATTTTCAGTCAAATTGGAAGTGAGAAGTCGCAAAATAATAATATAATAATATAATATAAATATTTTAAAAAATTTTAAACAATTTTAAAAAATTAGCCTTCTACATATTTAACTCCAAAAGATTATATTCAATGATTATAACTTCTGAAAATAAATTAAAATAATGTCGTATAAGTACCACTTATATCATGACATAGTTTATATACCTTCTATCAAGAATGACCTCTATTTACGTTATTAAATAATAATATGTTGTGGTATTCTGATTGATGATCGGTTAGCAAGAGTTTCTAACCATTTATACTTATTTTTACCTCTATAATAACTGAGCCTAGAATATGGTGTATGTAGTCTTCTGAGGAAAAACCATAAATAGTTTCCGCCTGTTTGGGGTTGAAGCTTCAGCATCAGATATATCAGTATCACTACCTGCAGAGTGATCGCTGATTTCTGGTATGAAATCGTCTCCGATGTCGTCATTTACCTCCGATCTGCTGGAGACTTCTGCAATCAAGCTCTCAAACAAAACCTCCTGGTTTTGACCCAAAAGATTTATAGAACGCCGTGGTTTTTTGGGAAGGCGTGGTTTATTCGTAGGTAAACGGTGTTTACCTCTCGATGTCCCATTTTCTTCAAATTAGTCATTAGATTTCTGTAAAAAAGCACTCTATATTGTTATTATTATCCGGATATGCTTAGATATTCTGTGAAGATCCCTGAGAAACTTTTTCAGCTGTACGAGTTAGGAGTTCAGTTGTGTTCTGGGTAGGCTTTGTTACTGTGATCTTGCACCACTTTAGGTCACAGCACTGTTAATTTTTGATCCTTGGTGGCAGACACCCGTCCAACTAGAAAATTTCTCTTCCATCTGAACAGGATTCGAACCCGGACCTCCCGGTCACGAGCCTCTCCCACTGAGCTGTCCACGCAAACAAAAAGTCACACACCCACGTTGGACCTAAAAGGCAGTGTTAGATTTCCATATCAACATAACTTACTAAAATCATATTGGCTGGCAATACTACTAGCTACTATAGAGTGCAGAGCTTTCCTGAGCGGGTAAATCTAACAAATTTTCCACCCGCCGCGGCCTCACAGTCTCCACGTCGTTAGTTGAAGGTTAAGCCTTGAAGAAGAAAATGCGAACCGCAATATTTACAATTCAATGAATATTTTTCGAACCTCAAAAGTACGAAAAATTCACACATAGTAAAGAATTAAAGATTAAGAAAATACTAGATCTACTGTGGTACCAAGCAGCCATAATCAGGATCTAAATGGTCTTTCCAAATATAAAAACAAAACACCTAAAAACCAGAGAGCTGCACAATGTGAGGACCGAATAAACAAATCGGTTAATGAAAGTCAGAAGTTGAGACTTATTTGCAAGGAAATTCAGGGTAAATCTGGACGTTATAAGAATTGTAAGTATGTGGCAAAATAGGAGAAGTTGCTGAATTTAATGTTCATTGGATTGACGTATTTGTGGTCATTTTGTGAAAAATAGAAGTTTAAGTGAGCCTTATATATAAACGAAATTACATTCAACTTTCATTTTAAAACACTTAGTCTTTACAGCTCAGGAGTCTACAAAAGCCAAAAACACGAAAGACTTAAGGACGTTAAGATCACAGGTAGACGTAATGACAGAGGTCTCGCTCGATTACTCTCTCGATACATAGAAAATCATACCAATTCCTATGATTCAAGAAGGCAAGCGTGGGGGGTCATGAACCCCCCCCCCCCTCGGGCTGGGTCAGGGTTGACTAGTGATAATGTGATAATTTTTCTATTTTTATTGATTAAACATAAATGTGGCGAACACACGCGCTGCATCACAGAATAGAGAATAATAAATAATAAATTATCATAGTTAATGTCGTTATTGAGTTAGGCTACCATGTATAAACCTGTTTAAACTGATATGATTCAGAGTAAAACACTTTATATCCACTAATATTTTATGTTTACACAACAATTGTTCCGTCGATTACACTAATATTATAAACCAAATTAGTAGTAAAAAATTACAAAAAATAATGAAAACAGGGATCGCTTGCGACCCATTGTTAGAACGATAATTTTTGTGGTCATCAAAATATATCACTACGTGGCCATCGTGACGTTTGTTGGCCAAAGAATCAGATAATGGCAGTATGGTAGCTGATGAAGGAAATTTCAGAGCCCTTTTGAAGTTCCGTTTAGAATCTGGTGACACAAAATTGCAGCATCGTTTAGAGACTTCTCAATCTAACATGCATCACCCAAACTGTGCAAAATGAGTTGATTGATGTTTGCAAGAAAATCATTAAGGAAACAATATCACAAAAAGTGAAGGAAGCTAAATACTTTTCAGTTTTATTGGATGAAACAACAGATATATCACATATCTCACAGGTGAGCCTATCATTTAGATCTCTTCACAATGCTATCATAAAGAAGGATTTGTGACTTTCAGTGATACATACGATACTCTTAGATGTGATGAAGTGGATAATAATAAAGATGTTATAACACTGGCGAAATTGTTGAAAAACTCTGTCTCAAATTTAATATAGATTTAACATGTTGTGTGGGTATTCGGATTGACAGCTGCTCGGTTGTGACCTCAGATACAAGGGGTGCTGTACAGGAGTTGTCAAAAAAGCTGTATATGTCAAATATCATCCAAAGTTATTTCTTGCCGCAACACCTCGGACACTATGAGAAAAGTTGCGGCATTTGTCAATGCATCTGCTAAGAGACTTTTTAAAAAGAACTTGGAGTTACAATGCAAAATGAGACGCGTTGGGTCGTGAGGCATGATATGCATCTACAATTTGAAGGAGACTTAGTGAACATTTGTAGCGTTCTGGAAAAGATTTCTAGTTGGCAAGACCACAAAACTGCCAATGACGCGTATTGCTTACTGCAAACGTTGCGCAGTTCGAACTTCATGATATAATCTATCTGCTTGAGCAATTTTTTAGGTACCTCAATATTTTGTTTTTTATTCTTAGATACTAACTAATGCATGAAATTAAGATCTGAATAATTTATTTGCTTAGCAACATTTGAGCATGTCAGCAAGGGCAGTTCAAATTACCGTTTATATCACGTAAAGAACCAAGCTATAGTTTAAATATATAATAATTTAATATTTTTCATGTTTAACAGCAATTGATTTAAAAGTGGTTACGGACGCCACAAATGATACAATGGCTGTCCTAAGAAATAAAAGGAAAAAGGCTGACACAAAATTAAATGCCCTAGAGTAGTACAACGGAAAGACAATAACCATCTTGCTCAATCTACTGAAGAGTATTTCCGCAGAGTTTACTCTTATAGATTCTGTAATGAATGACTCAGAGGACCATCTGCCTCCAGAATTACTAAAATTATTCCAACTATGCGTTTTTATTCCAAAAATCGCTTATACTAATGAAGATGAAGATAATGAAAGTGTTAAACAGCTTCCAATAGACTATAAATGGCTAATAGACAATACTCCAGTTTCAGTAATTATAAACGAATATCGGCTATGGAAGGTGAAATGGCAGCGGAATCAGAATATTCCTCAACCGATTTCTCATCTTATAGAAAATTGTGATACTGAAATGTATCCTAGTGTAAGAAAATTATTATGTATTCTTGCTACACTACCAGGTAGTGTGGCCACAGCAGAAAAGTCCTTTTCTACTTTTAGGAGGCCCAAAACTTGGCTCTAACCTAACTGGATTGTCACTTCTCCACGTTCACAAATGCATAACCTTTCAAGTGGAGAAAGTCATAACTTGTTGCTCGAGACGACTAAAAAAATTGATTTTGTTATTTGATTGAAATTATTTTGACGCATAAATATAAAATACTATTTCTATTACTGCAATATATATATATATATATATATATATATATATGTTACTCTGTCAGGAAAGTACCAGGAATTTTCAATTAAATCAACATTTTTACATTTAATCGTCAAAATTTATTGGGTTGCCTTCAAAATAGGCTCCATTTGCTCCAAATCATCTATGCCAACGGCACTTCCAATTGTCGAAACATTTTTTATAGGCGCTTTCCGGGATGGACTTTAGCTCTCGCGCCGACTTTTGTTTTATGGCTTCAATCGACTCAAAACGGGTGCCACGAAGGGGCAATTTTAGTTTTGGGAAGAGGAAAAAGTCGCAGGGAGCCAAATCCGGCGAATACGGTGGTTGCTGAAGCACGTTTGTTGAGTTTTTGGCGAGAAAGTCAGTCACAATCGTAGCTCGGTGAGAAGGCGCGTTATCGTCATGCAAAATCCATGAGTTGTTCGCCCACAAATTTGGCCGCTTCTTACGGATACGCTCACGCAAACGTTTCATAACGCCTAGGTAATACTCCTTGTTTACCGTCTGACCCTCTGGAACGAATTCGTAGTGCACCACGCCACGGATATCGAAGAAAACAATGAGCATCACTTTCATTTTCGAGCGGCTTTGGCGTGGTTTTTTCGGTTTCGGCTCATTTTTTGTCACCCATTCCGATGATTGCTGGCTTGTTTGCATATCGTCCTCGTAGACCCAGGTCTCCTCACCAGTTATAATGCGTTCTATGAATGTAGAATCGGAATTACAGCGATCCAGCATGTCTGAAGCAACCTGTTCGCGATGACATTTTTGAAGAAAATTCAGGTCTTTCGGTACGAGTCGTGCGGCTACCTTTCTCATGCCCAAAATATCAATCAAAATCGTACGTGCGGACTCGTGGGATATCTTAAGATCATGTGCTATCTCTCTCAAGCTGGTACGACGGTTTTCCAGCACCCTTTCCTTAATTTTATCGACGTTATCTTCGATCGAAGCCGTCGATGGGCGACCACTTCACGACCGTCCTTGAAGGCTCTGTACCACTGATATGCACGAGTTTTCGATAAAGCATTATCACCAAAGGCCTTTTGCAACATTTTCAATGCATCGGTACACGAAAATTCATTTGCAACACAAAACTTTAAACAAATTCTTTGCTCAACGTAATCACCCATAGTAAAAATCGGCACGCACTCTGACATCGACTGACTTAATCCGCTGTTGCAAACACACTAGTTGACAGATCCCGCTCAAGCTTGGCATAGTAATTAAGGACAGTGGTACCAACCTAGGAAAAAAAAATTTTACCTGCTTCATTGCCCCGCCAGATTTAAATCGATAATTCCCGGTACTTTCTTGACAGAATGTATATATCTATACATATACTCCCACCAAATTGAACTTGAACGCTGGATCCGCCCTTGTTAAGGCGATAAGCCCTTCCTGAATGATGGCCCCAACACAATATTTTACCATTAACCAACTAAAAGGGAAATGCGTATTAACGCTAATAACGGCGTTATCATTCGATTCAATAAGGTTGTTGTAAATGATTTAGTCAAAATACCTAACACTCTGACTTACTTTAGTTTCATAAACACAAATGACAAATCTTTCGACTTAAAACCAACTAACCTAAAATAAATAAAATACTAATGAGAAATGTAAAAAATAAAATGATAAGTGGAGACAATGAAGTAACAACACAAATGCGATATCTTGTTATACATTATCAATCAATCTTCCAAGTATGGATTGTTGCTAAATGCATTGAAGATTGTCATGATCAAACCTCTATTTAACGGTAAAAAACCTGATGTGCTTGATAACTAAAAATCAATTTGTCTGCTGCCGAGATTTTCAAAGATATTTGAACTACTTGTGTTTACCAGAATCTTGAATGTCTTTCGATATATGATATTTTCGCAAAGTAGCAATATGCTTATCTGAAGAAACGATCAACGCAGACAGCAATATTTCAGTTCAGACCAGAAATTCTAAAATTACTGAATAGTAACAGAAAATCACTCTGGATCTTTTTAGATTTAACTAGATCATTCAATTAGTGGAATTGGAAGTAACTATTCAAGACTTTAGAATTAATTGAAATTACAGGAAATGGCCTGAAATTGTTTTAAACCATACCTAAATAATAGGAAGCACTGAGTTATGAGAGAGAAGACATTACTTGTGGGTCATCTGTACTGCACAACATCTTGAGTGTTGATGAGGGCCTGTTCAATTGTTAATATATATGAAGGATCTACCGAGAATTACTCAGAATAAAGAGGAGCAGATTGTAAACTTCACTGATGATACCAATATAGTGATAGGCGGAGCAGACACTGCAGAAATAAAAACGGTAGGATGTCACATTTTTCAGAGAGCGAACCCATTATTTTACGTATACTAATCGACGAAGAACTAAACTAGAGATATTTGATAAGGGATATTCCGATACGTTTTGAGATGACAGGTATTGTAGTTTTCGATAAAATTATAGAAGGCTAACAGATTGAATCTATTTTGATATTCAAATTTTATTATTATTATTGTTACTACTATTATTATTACTCTCAATTGAATCCGTTGTTGGCAACTACTCATTCGCAGATTTTTATTTCAATTTCGCGATTAAGTTTTGTTGATGAGCTGTGAAACTAGGATCAATATGCTGGAATGTTTTGTGGATGTGGATAATTTGATTCTACATATATTAGTTGAAGTGGGTTTTGGCATGCATTCATTTCATTACTCAAATATTGAGATTGAGAAGTCTGAAATTATATATATATATATTAGCAATAGTTAGAGAGAGAAAATGTTGCCTACGAAGCATCGAAAAATTCTCTTTCTTGAGTTTGAAAGAGTGACCACGCAAACGTTCGTCCCGGTTGATCACGAACAGGTGACGCATGTCAACACCGAACATTCCACGAAGGGCCCGGAATGTAACAATAGGATTCCCGCGCACTCTACGGTCAGCAAACGACGTTAGGTCCATTATCGCGAGCCTCGCGTCGTAATCGGGTCGACGTATACCGTAGGGCAACCGCGTAACCTGCCTCTGCAATCTCTCAAGTACCGCAGCGTCGCGACACAACACTGGACTCCAAACTGGTCCGGCCAAGATAGGACGAATATAAGTCTTATAAGGAGCACTACACGTAGTTGGATCGCACCCACCAAATGCCTTCTGTATTAAAAAGAGAGACCTTCTGGTCTTGCCGACAATAAACACAATGTGTTCCGACCAGGACAAATCGTCTGTTATAACAACACCGAGATCACAATGGCTACTTGTAGAGGAAATTCCTTGGCCACAGAGATTGTACCGGAGACGAGGGTTATTGGCACCCATGTGTAAAACTACACACTTCTCGATATTGAGAGGAAGCAGCCAGTCCTCGCACCAGAGTGCTATAGAGTCCAAGTCACGCTGCAATGTTTGATCCCCAGGAACACCGTACAACTTCGTGTCATCAGCAAACTGAGAGCAGCATGAATCAATACAGGTAGGTAAGTGGGAGATGTACAGGAGAAAAAGTAGGGGCCCCAAAACGGAGCCCTGTGGTACGCCACTGGTCACCGGTTTGGGAGACGAGAGAAAGCTGCCAACTCTTACCTGAAATGAACGATTACGAAGAAATGCTCCAATCCACGCAAGAAGGTCACCTCGAAAGCCTAGATGATCAAGCACGTGCAAAAGTCGTCTGTGGGGCACACGATCAAAAGCACGGGAAAAGTCCAAGTATATGACGTCCACAGGATCTTTCTTATCGAGTGCTTTCGACCAATAATTGACGCGCTCCAGAAGATTTGTTATCACTGAACGACCAGGAAGAAAACCATGTTGGTAATCGGGAATGATCTTGTTCTCTGAAGCAAATTTGAGGACGCAATCTAGGATCATCCTCTCACAAATTTTGGCTGCAATAGGAACTAAGCTGATGGGACGATAGTTTGACGCATCAAGCTTGTCACCTTTTTTAAATATTGGAGTTACAAGAGCATTCCGCCAGGATGTAGGTAGCGATGATGTTTCGAAAGATCTTGTGAAAATTCTAGATAGAGGAGAGGCTAGGGACTGAGCACACTCCTTAAGTACTTTCGATGGAAGACCGTCACCTCCAGGGGCAGAACGTGCGTCGAGAGCTGAAATATGCTTTTCCACAATGGCAGGGGAAAAAGTTATACTTCTTAAGTCAGAGTTGACGCGATTTATGCGCATTTGGGGAGGTAAACCAGTCTCGACGGTGAAATCTGCAGCGAAAGTGTCTGCCAAAACATTAGCAGACGCTTCAGGGTTTCCGCAAGGTTGGTTGTTAGAGTCAGAAACCAGTGGCGTATCGACTTTAGAATTAAGCGACGATCTTACGTACTTGAAAAAACGTTTGCGATCTTTGGACTGAAGCAATCTCAACTCAAACTCCCTCTTGGCAGCAGAAATAGTATTGGCGAGAATATTTGAGTATGTGCGATGGGCGCCGTAGTCTCGTTGTTGTCTTCGCCGAATATAGCGCTGCCATATCGACTTTTTGTGTCTGATCATCTTGAGGATGCCATGGTCGATCCAAGGTTTCGAAGCCACCGTGATGATATTTCTTAATGACGAGTATTCATTAATTAGGTTCCTCAGCACCTCCACGAAACGATCCCACATAGTCTCAACATCAACGGTGGACTCGAACTAGCATCCCAATCAACACCACCGACCCTGAGCTTCAACTGTTCATAATTAATAACTTTTATGGATTTTTTAGACTTTATATTCGGGCTGTAGAACTGGAGCTGTAGTTTTGAGAGGAGAAGGACATGGTCTGATTTTCCCAGATGAGGATGATGTTCAACTTTGGAAACTAAGTCAGCATCGTTCACTAATATAAGATCCAACAAAGATGGTTTTTGAAGGTTTCGAAAACGTGTAGGCCCCTCCACTAACTGAAGGAGGTTAGAATCACGAATTGCGTCAACGTAAGGACCGGAAGGCAAGTTGTAGACCCTAGGAGTAAGTGGCTAATCAACATCTGAGAGGTTGAAATCACCCGCAACAAACAGGTTCCGTTTCGTCGTCGACAAATTACCCAGAAAAGTTGTCATCTCGATGTCGGACTGAGAAGGTCGAGGTCTATAGACACATCCAATAGTGAAGCTGGAAGACGGCCCGCTGAAGAGGTCAATGAATACACTGTCGATACCAGATAAACCTGGGGTAAAGGGTCGAACAGAAAAAGAAACTAGAAATCTCACTCACTACATAGATACATGCCCCCCCGTGACCAATCGTTGTCACACTATCGCACCTGTAAATGGAGTAACCAGGTATCGAAACTAAATTATCCGGGACTCCAGAGTGTAACCAGGACTCAGCAACAAGGATGAAAGTAGGCTGATAAGTTTCAGTGAAAGCAAGTAGTTCTGAGTGCTTTGAGAAAAGAGACTGCAAGTTGGTGTACGCAACCGACCACTCGCGAAGATTATTCAGTTTTTCTTGTTCTCAGGGACAGAAATTTTTGTTATCGAAGGAATACCAGAAATATACAAATATAGTACTTTATATCAATATTGGACTCCCCCGCTCTTTGTCTACGTTTGAGTTCTTCACGTAGGTGATTCAATTCCTCAATTTGCAAAGGTGTTTTGTCATTATAAATGCTATATTTCTTCCAAGCTGATACATTATTGATGACTCTCCTGCTCCGCAGCAACTAAGTGACCACCATCGGGTTAGTAAACGTAACCTTCAGCATCGTGGGATGGTTGCCACTGACACGGCCAAGTCTTTCGACAGAGATGCGATGGGCACTCACCTCCGGAGCCACGTATTCAATCAGCTGTGAAATGAGTGCCGTGTCATTCACTAAATCCGACTCAGCAGCAACTTAGTGACCACCATCGGGTTAGTAAACGTAACCTTCAGCATCGTGGGACGGTTGCCACTGACACGGCCAAGTCTTTCGACAGAGATGCGATGGGCACTCACCTCCGGAGCCACGTATTCAATCAGCTGTGAAATGAGTGCCGTGTCATTCACCAAATCCGACTCAGCAACACCACGAATTAAAATGTTGTGCGACCTCCGCAAGCGGTCAAGTATCTCAGCAGGCTTAAATGAAGAGCTTGCGTTGCCAAGTCATGAACAACTGAACTAGAGGCTTCCTCCACCTTGGACAATCGTAAACTGGCAGCATCCAGGTTCGTTTTGAGAATATTATGGTCAGAAGCAAGTTCACGAAGTTGGTCATTGCAAGACAGAATGTCACCGTCGTGTTTACCTAGGGTCACCGAATGATCCTTAAGAATTCTACTATGGCTTTCAATCTTCGACGAATGATTTTGTAAAATCGTCCTGCAGTCAGACAATTCAGACTGCAATTTCAATTGGGTGGCTTTGATGAAGGAAATATCGAATGATATTTCGTTAAGTTTGGACATAAGTATAGCGAATTGATCAATACTCATTGGGTCAAGCGGACAAGGTTGAGTGCCACCACCCAAAACATGTAAATTCTCCGAAGGGGAAGGCGAAGAGACTGATTGACTGCGAAGTACTCGAGTGTCTCTCCTGCAATATCCACAAGACCATCCCTCGTCCACTCTTTCCAATTCATCCGATTGCAATTTGAAGCAGTCCAAATGAAAAACATTCTTACACTTCGTGCAGTTGATGCAGCGTTGATTAGCTGTTTGCTTTGAACATAAATGGCACTTCGGCATCCTGGCAAACGACAATAGTGTTTGAATAAAAAATATAGGAAGAGGAGTAGGGGAGGACGTACTTCACTCTCTTGGACCTGTAAGAGAGACTTAACACAGAGAAGGCGGAAGGCCACGGAGGGGGCAGGGAATTATATTATATATTATATTATGAATTAAATAGACTTTTTACTTTTCTACATATTTGTTCTTGAAAATTATTTAATGTTATGCACATATATGAAAATATTATGGAATTATTAATTTTCCGCCAAACAACCTCGAACTTTCAACTGTGTGTCCACTATTTTGGGCATGCTATTTAAGCAGCTTAATACAATTTCATTCAATTTATCATTATCGTTTTAATGAAATATTATTTTTTCTATTAACTGCACCCCTCCGTAATGTTTTTTTTTTGCGAATTTCTGCTTTAGGAGCTCCAAGACATTCTCGATTGGTTCATGTCAGGTGATTTACCAGCCCACGGTGAGAGAGATCCTTCTAAAGACTTGTTTTACGCATTGAGCAGTATGACAGGACGTGTTTTATTTAAATTTCGCGCTTATTTTCGAACCATTTGTTGATCTGTAATAGCAATTTGGTCTGCAGAACCATTTTGTAATATTCCTACCGCCTTTTGATCTTGGCTGGTGACAATGTTGGTTCTTTAGTTGGTTATCTAATACCACACAAATTTCTCCGTATCGTAGCCGCAGATACAGAACAGTCAACTTTGTTTTTAACTTCACAGCGGCTTGCCCTTTTTGTATTTTTAGGCGAGATTCTTCAAATCTCGTTGTCCTTTAGCAATTGGAGGTTTACTACCACAACTACCCTTCCGAGTTACTTCATGGGTTTGCTTGCAAGTTTTTGGTCAAGCGTCAAAATTTCGATTGGAATACCTCACACAGATTTGCAATAAGTCTTCGACTGCATGTTGTATTACCCAATAGTGCAATAATAGACGATATTTCTTCTAAAGAAACATATTTACTACTCCCAATATTAAAAAAAATTATCGGTAGACTGAAGGAATGAGTTTTCTTTTGATACAATTGTGAATAGCAAACTATTAGTGACATGAATATTATTCTGGGCTCATTGATAAATTTGCGCACCAAATCTATTTCCAAAGTTTCAAATCTCTAGCTCTTCCCGTTCGACAGTTAGAGTGTTTACGGACTACAAGACAGCAAGTTGGACAACACGATGTTTCCTAGAACAAACTCGCAAAAATAACCGCAGAATAAAAATCAAAATTATACAAACAATAAATGCGAATAACTGTTTTAATCATAATGTATTAGTGTATTAGATAATTGGGTTAAGCAGAAACAATTCGAATTGAATATATCCCATAATACAAATTGAAATTTCGGGAAATGCATTGACGTGAAGTCACGCTTTTGGGAGGTTGTTCAATAATCAATTTACCCTGAAACTTTCAAATTCGTGAATTATGTCTTACGGAAGATGCATGTGATAAAAAACACAGGCTTATGCGTCCTGCCATCCCAAGTCAAATTAACTTGATTTATCGCAATTTCTGAATTGTTCTCTTGAAGAAACGGAAAATCTCCTGAAAATGATAAATACATGGCTGCAAGGCTCCATCCTTCTACCTTCTACCTGCATCATTACATAATGGCAAGAAAAAGTTTCCATACCTCTTGCCAAATTAGATGAAAAAGAAGTTCCGAAAATTTTTGTGATTTATCTTCACGAAATTATGTACGGGTATATTCTAAATTCTTAATTTAAACTTCATCGTAGGATTTTTGCTGTGGTCACGGTAGCGTTAACGCTGTCTGCTAACAAAATATATACATTTTTTTAATCTTGTAATCATACCTGAATGTTTCAAGTATCTACCTCTTTTCGTTCGAAAGTTGGAATACTACCCAACGTTACTGCGCTCACAACATATAATTTTTTTTAACTTTCTAATCACGTGATCCTCATGAAATTTTGTAGTAGCTTTCGTTTCATTACTTTGCATCTAAATGCTTAATGTCAACTCGATCGTATTACTGTTATTATAGTTTTGATATATCTAAACAATGCTCCGTTAACAAAATATTTATTTTGTTCTGAATTTTGCCATCCTTAAAAAATTTCACAAGAATCTATGTGTTAGTGTTCTTCTTGGGTACCGAATTTAAATCGATCGCATTTGAAGTTTCTAAAATAATTTAGACAACAAATCTTTCAAGGCTCTGGTACTTTCCAGACCATCCAGACCGAATTACTTTTAACCTCGTATCACTCATCAGTCAGTCCAACTAAGTCATTCAAGATCCTATTCGGCTTAAAATTCAGAAATTACAAACATTTGGACGAAACGTTAGTATGCTGTTACCTGGAGAATTCGTGCAAAAATAAGAAAAAATTTTAATTCTGAATAACTACAAAACCACTAATTTTGCTCGATAACGAAATCGAGCGAGATATTCAGGCTACAGACTTCTCCGAAAGTTTCAGGTTTCTATCTCTTTATTTTCGAAAGTTACAGGGTTTATAGTAGTTAAATGCTGAATATGAACTCGATCGTGGAACTGTTGTTGCTATGGTTTTTTCAGCGCTCAACGCTGCACCGTTAATAAAATTTTTGTCTTAAATATTCTGATCATGCAATACTCATGTAATTTTTCAGAAACATGTTTGTTATTATCCTCTTTCGTGAACTCAAATTTCAGATCAATGGGATCCCTAGTTTGGAACTATCAGGCTGAGTAATAAACATTACCAAGACATTCAGGCTTCAATTCTACCTAGAAAGTTTCAAGTGCCAAACTCAGATTGATCAAGTATGTACTTTCGGAAATATTGGGAAAAATTTGAAACATTTGCTAAGGTGAATAACGACGACACCGATTTAGCTATAACTCTTCTTCTTCCTCTTAATTTAGGCTGTAGTCCTATAAGTTCCAATTCAGCTCTCTTGTGAGATCGACGTCCAGGCATTTTCTATATGTGTTAAATAGGAAAGGGTATAGGGGCAACCTAAAATGATAATAATAATAATAATAATAATAAAGTTTATTTGGCTAAATAAACTGAATACATCGCTGAGGTATATAATGAAATTATAACCTGTACGCAATATTAAATTAATAATAATTCTAAAAATCCCCTATGAGAGAAACAATCAACAAAGAAAAAAAAACAAAGAGAGAAACATCCAAGCGGTCAGATCCATCTACAGCGGGTCTCGGTGCTAAATCTTCAAAACAGGCAAGCGAATGTCCAATTTGTTATCAGCACTTTTAATTCAAATTACTTAACATCGGTTAATAAACGTCTCTTAGTTGAAATTTATTACATTCTTGATAAGAAGCCTTGTATTACTATTCATCCATACTTTTAGTTTTCTTTTGAATGTTTGAATATTTTTTATATTTTTTAAATCATTTGGAATTATGTTCAGAATTTTTGGCGCAAGATAGATATAGCATCGTTGGCCAATAGTCTTCATGCATCTAGGTGTTCGGTAAGTAATATCTCTGTTTCTGGTTTCGTAATCATGTTGCAGGAGGTTTACTGATATTTTTTTAGTCATTACGTGGGATAGGATTTTGATGGCATACAATTGTCCTACATCATGAACTTCGGCTAGCTTAAATAACTCGTGGCTTGAAAAGGAACGTGGTTTTCTGTGAATTAGTTTCAAGACCCATTTTTGAATAACTTCCAATGGTCTCAAGTGGTTTCGGTAAGCTCCACCCCACGCCATAATACCATAGCTAATTTGTGTTTGAACCAATGCTTTGTAGAAAATTTTCAAATATTTACTGTTATCCAAATGAGCTCTTAAGTACTTGAATTTGAACAACAAGCCTCTTATTCTATTTGTGAGATTCTTAATGTGCTCATCCCACTTTAATTGTTGATCAATCGTCACTCCCAAATACTTCATATTTTTAGTTTCAACTATAGAAGTGTCGCCGTCAATCACAAGATTTCCCATACTAGGCAGATCATTAGAATAAGAGCTGAAGATCATATATTTTGTTTTTTCGATATTTAATGTGAGTTTATTACTTTTGAGCCATTTATTTATCTCCTGAAATTTTCTTTGCGCTTCTTCCTTCAACTCTTCCCAAGAAGATCCCCTGAGATGAACAACCAAATCGTCTGCGAAACAAATCGCATCCTCAGCTGCTTTTATCTTTAGCAAACTGTTGACGTATATAAGAAACATTATGGGTCCTAGGACTGTACCTTGCGGCACTCCATACGTTACTTTCTCCTCCGAACTCCTCGAACCAGCGATTTCCACAACTTGCCTTCTGTTCGATAAATAGTTCTTGAGTAACTCGTATATGGGGCCTCTGAATCCAAATTTTTGTAACCTTTCCAGCAATCTTTCATGACAAACAGTGTCGAATGCTTTACATAAGTCAACAAATATGCACAATGATGGAATTTTCTTATCTAGACATTCGTACAATTTACCTGTTAACTCCCTTATGGCATCCTCCGTTGAGCTACCTTCGACGAATCCATATTGCCTTTTATCTATGATATTATATTTTTTCAGGTAATTCATCATGCGATTTTTTAAGCATTTTTCAAAAATTTTTGCTAAGTTTGATACCAATGTTATAGGTCGATAGTTAACAATCTCAGAACGGTCTCCGCTCTTAAAAAGCGGTTTGATAACACCCATTTTCAATGTGTCAGGAAAGCATCCTGCGTCGAAACATTTGTTCACTAAATAGGCTAAAGGTGTTGATATTTCATGCTTTATCTCCTTCAATGTTTCAGACCTGAGTGTATCCAGAACTTCGGCTTTTCCTGTCTTCAATCTTCCTATGATGTCTTCTATCTCTAATGGGTCAACAGGAACCAAATAAAAAGTGTTACATTGACTGTTACTCGGTTCGATATAATCTGGTGGACAAATGATTTTATCTGCATACATTTTTCCGATATGACTATAATGTTTATTGAACAAATTTACTATTTCCTCTCCATCCTGAATTAGTTTTCCCCCATAATTTATGCTTGTTATTTTAGTTTTAGAGTTTTTTACGCTACCACATAGATTCTTCATGCATTCCCATACTGCTTTTGACTCACACTTACTGGCATTGACTATTTTCTTTAAATATTCTTTCTTGGAATTTTTTATTAAAATTTGAACTCTATTTCGATATTTAGTATATTGTGATCTTAAGATTTCGTCATTAGGATTATTTTTTGACTGCAAGTAGAGTTCATTCTTCCTTGTAATTGCTTTCAATATCGTCGGAGTAATCCATTTTTTACGGGGTATTTCTTCTTTTTTTAGTTTAACAGAGTTAGTGTTGTTCACTATATGATTTTTTAGTGTATCAATGTATGAATCTACCATATTATTAACATCTTTTTTTGAATACATTTCCGACCAGGACTCTCTACATAAATCTTTTCTCAAATTATTAAAATCTATAAATTTCTTTATCCTTGATTCCCTAATTTTATGTGTCTTCACCCTACTACGAGAACTCATGGTCAATATGATAGGAAAATGATCAGTTATCAGATAGTCCAAAACATATCCACTGATACCCTCCAATTGATCTTCTAAGTGATCTATCTTAATGAATATATGGTCTATACAACTTTTTCCCGCAGGTCTTGTGCAACTATTTATTATCGATATGAATCCGAAGCTATATAGGATATTTTTATATTCATCAACGAAGTCATCATTGTCCAGCAAGTTGATATTAATATCTCCTATTAACACGTGTGTTTTAACATGGTGCATATTTTCCAGATACGAATAAAGATCCGAATTGAAGGCATTCACACATGTTCTGGGCGATCTATAAATTGCCGTCAATGTAAGGTCATCATCTCCGCTAGTACTTATTTCTAAGG
The DNA here is from genome assembly GCA_034642435.1 of Megalocaria dilatata. Lineage (NCBI taxonomy): Eukaryota > Metazoa > Arthropoda > Insecta > Coleoptera > Coccinellidae > Megalocaria > Megalocaria dilatata. Next base: position 76,714,601 of record CM067855.1, on the reverse strand, counting down.
ATCTACTTTCTCCCAGTTTGATTATTTTATAAGTATAGTTGGGTATTCTGAGATATACCAAAACGCCATCATTTTTATTGAACAAACCTTCACTGTATATAGTTTCGTAACCATCAATGTTGAAAATTTCTATACTACTCATCTGGAAAGTTTCCGTTAAGACTATGATATCAAATTTCAATGTAAGCTTTTCCAGTAGAACTAACAGTTCGTCAAAGTTCTTTGCGGTGCTTCTTACATTCATGTGAAAAATTTTTAGCTCACCCCTGCTACCATTGTGTTTGAAGGTGTTGATATTTTCAATTATTTTCGTCTCGTATTTTCCCTCCTTATACTCTCGAATAAACGAATTCATAGTTTCATAAATAAACCAACAAAAACAAAATACATTCATCAAATAACAATAATGAAAATAAGAAAAAAAAATTTATCGGTACATACAATTATGTTCTAGTTGACCCAGTCCTGAGTTTCATGGCCAATCTTGAATCCTTCTTATTCGATGATTTCTTCTTAGGTGGTTTCTCCGTGTTTTGGATTTTAGGTGTTTTACCAATATTCGTGGCTTTTCCAGATGAGTTGTCCCCCTCCACAAACACTCCCGTAGTTTCCCAATCTGTTTCAATATCCTCACTATCTTCGGCCTTTTCGCTCTTTCCTGGTTTACCGGAAACTGAAGGGGTAGGTGGTGCACTATGGGGTTTCTGTTCTTGACTGCTATTGAGCAGGTCTTCGATAGTATATTCCCTGTTGCCCACCAATAGACGATTTCCTCTTATAAAAGATTTGACAGATGTGTCCTTTCTTGCTCGAAGAAGATTTGCCTTCAACACCCGGTACTCGCTTCGCTGAGTCTCAGTCAAATCGTTGGCAATACTAATATTAGTTCCCCTCAACTGTTTCACCTTGGAAAAAATATCTTTTTTATTCAGATATGAAACCAACTCTACTTTTATGGGGGAAGTTTCTGTCCTCCCTAGCCTATAACAGTCATTTATATCTCTCTTATATAAATCAATTCCTAATAACCTACGCAGTTCGCCACAGATCCAATCCGGTGTAGTTGTAGTTAACGGTTCGTCCAATCCAAATATTACTATATTATTTCTTCTACTTCTTCTATCTATGTCTTCAATGCTTTTCTTCAGGATGTTATTTTCTCTTTCCAAATTATCAAGTCTTTTCTTTAAAGAGTGAATTTCCAGAACGAGTCTTGTCTCTGCTGCTGCGATAGAGCTCTTCACGTCCTCTCTACTTCTGATTATTTCCTCGTACAAGCGTTTAGGACTGAAATCGTGCGTGGCATCATCTTTAGTTCTTTCCAGCGACATCACAATTGAATTTGATAGTGTGTACTCTCCTTTATAAAATAACCACCGTAGATGATGTATAGAGGTTATGTTTACTCAATGAAGTCGCCGGAAAAATCACAACAAATTTGTGCTTTGATGCCTGATGTGTTAATTGTGTTAAATGATCGCGAAGATATTTACATAATCCAACCGCTACGAAACGGTTTTGATTTCAGTATCTCGATTTCGTCAACCTTAACGAAATCGAGCCTTGATTTAACCGATTGAAAAATATTGTCATTTCAAAACATAACCCCAAGAAATTCCACGAAAAAACTGACTTTGAATAATTTCTTCAAAAAAAATTCCTAAAATATGCAGTTTATCTCCAAAAAGTAGTTTAGAGTTCTCATAATAGATAAACTCCTCAGTCCCACTCCATTAAAAAAAAATATTTAACAAAAAATATCTCATCATACCAGCCAAGTACCTTCCTCTAACAAACACCAAAATATAGTGAACTGTTAAAAATCAAAATGAATTTAATGAAAAACTAGCAAGAAGTCTTCTGCATGTGTTCAACCGATGAAGACGTGTTTATCGTTATCGCCGTGTCAAAGAGTGTTCTAAGACAGTAATCAGCCAGCGACTCCGGGAATAGAAACCCGGATTGATCGAGCTATTGCTAAACAATCGCTAATCCCGCTAATCCAGGTATTTCTCGAAATTTATTAAATTTCCATTTCATCACAATAAATAGAAACGAAAACGTTATCTATATTCAATCCAGATGACACATGGAGGAGATAAACGATGATAGCATCGAAGAAAACATGAGTTAAAGTTGTTTCCGATTGAATAGTTCAAATTTATGCGGATTATTATAGAAAACAATTACAAAAACAATATCAGTGTGTGTAGAAAGTGTCCTTCAGTCGAGTAAGACTAGTTGTGAGTGATTTCATTTACCTTTTGATATACTAAATTCTTTCACCTAAAGAAATCAACAAACATAAACACTTACCTACCTTATCAGCTCGAGATAAACGAGCCGACAGGGTCGCTCACAGGAACACATGACGTGAATCATGGAAGAATCTATCGATACAGAGAACACTGTTTACAGTGGTTCTCAAAATGCATCATCCCAACAACAACTCTCTTACGCATCTGTCATCTCATCACCTAAGTTTCCAAGTAAGAAACAAGCTATAATTTTCAACTCTATTGACAACACCAAACTAGAAGAATACTTATTCGCTCTAGGAAAAATCATCCAACCAAAGCATATCATCTTCTCCTCAAGAATATCCAAAAATCGTGTGTGCATTTACCTGTCAAGTGAGAAATTAGTCGAAGATTTCATAGTCAAACATAATGGACTGATAAACATCGGAAATTCATCCCTCCAAGCCAGAAAATTAATCAACCCTTACGAAAGACTAGTGATCTCAAATGTTTGCCCCTCTATTCCTCACTCCATCATCGAAGACGAAATACAAAAGCACTCCATCAATCTGATGGCCCCCATAACGTTTCTCAGAATAGGTACATCCAATCCAGAATTCAGACATATTCTAAGTTTCCGTAGACAATCATACATCTCATTGCAGCCGAACACCACCATTCCCGAGTCCATATTAGTAACCTTTGAAGAAACAACATATCGCATATTTTTATCACTCGATGACCATATCTGCTTCAAATGCAAACAAAATGGCCACATTTCATCTAAATGCCCCAACACAATAACACCTGCTCTAGACACCACAAACATAATCGCACAAACCCCAGCCAACCCTACATTTCTCCCAATTCCAACCGCTTCATCCAATCAACCTACAACAATGACATGCTCTAACATACCATCCGAAGATCCAAATGACTCGTCTAGCAAAACCCCTGGAAAAAGAACAGCTTCTGAAATCCTCACACCCCCCCCTACTACTAAAGAAAGCCAAATTTTCTTGACTCCCACTCCTATCTCCTCCACGAAAAAAACCAAAACGGACTCAACATCCATTCAGAAGTTGATGGAACCCGCAAAGATTGTATTCCTGGATAGTAAAAAAACACATGTACTATCATTCGACGAGATCTCAGACTTCTTTGAAAATGTTCAAGGCTCACCAGATCCACTCAGTATAGCAAAAACATACACAGAAAATATAGATGGATTACTCGAACTGTTACAGGAAATATACCCCTACTTTACTGAAAAAAAGATGAAAAACAGATGCACAAAGATTAAAAATAGACTGAAAAATCAAATAGAACTACAAAGTGGAATAGAAGACAGTGACTCATCACTGGATCAATCTCGTTAAGCATTAAATTCAAATCAATACTACAGTGGAATATAGGTGGGTTCTTCAACCACCTGAACATGCTACAAAAAATTTTATCGGAATACAACCCAACAATTATCGCCCTACAAGAAACCCATTTCAAAAAGTCAAGTCACAAATTAAAAAATTATCAATGTTTTTCCAAAAATAGACAAAACGCTAACCATGCAAGCGGAGGCACGGCTATCTATGTACATAACGATTACGAGGCTACCAATATTACCCTACAAACGGACCTAGAAGCTGTTGCAATTACCATCAAAGGACCAAAGAAACTTCACATCTGCAGTATTTATATACCGCCCGACAACAACCCAGATACAACGATCATTAGAAATCTGCTACAACAAATTCCAACTCCTCATATTATTCTTGGCGACTTCAACGCTCACAACAGCATTTGGGGTTCACGGAAAAACACCCCCTTTGGACGCACCATCGAATCCATAATAAATACTTTCAACCTTGCCCTTCTCAACGATGGACAAGGTACTCGTTTCAATTCATGCACTGGAGAAACATCAGCCATAGATATTACACTTTGCGATTCCTTAACGGCTTCCTGCCTCCAATGGGAAGTTCTCCCGTACTTATATATTAGCGACCATTTCCCAATTTATGTCAGAAATACTTCCCACATAGAATCTCCTGCACCAATTTCCAAATGGCGCCTAAAAGATGCAAACTGGGATTTATTTTCTGAAATAATCAACGAAAATGTGAGACACTTCAATATTCACCACCACATAGATGCCAATGACTTTCTGCAAGAGTTCTCCGATATAATACTTCAAGCGGCTGAACAGTCCATTGGAAAATCAAGTTATAACAAAAAACACCCTGCCGTTCCCTGGTGGAACGAGGGCTGCGAAAGAACACATAGAGAATCCAAAGCAGCTCTGAACAGATATAGAAAGCAGAAAACCCAAGAAAACCATATTGAATTCAAACGACTCCGAGCAAAGTCCCGCTTCATTTTCAAAAAAAGTCAAAAAGACTCCTGGATAAAATTCACCTCTGAACTAAATAACTCCACCCCTACTTCCACAGTCTGGAACATGATTAGAAGGATCAAAGGCAAGAGAACAACAAGAACTATACCATTTCTAGAATGGAAAAATACAAACATCTCGCATTCACAGGATATAGTTGAAGCATTAGCCGACCATTACGAAAAGTCCTCTAGTGATTCTATTTATACTAACCAGTTTCTGAACGAAATTAAAACAGCTGAATCGAAAAATATACCCCTTACAGACTCCATATCACCATTGAATATCTCAATAACTATGGAGGAACTACTAGATGCCTTGAATAACACAAAAAACACGTCACCTGGGCCTGACGATATCCCAATTTCTTTTCTTCAACATCTTCCAGCCAATGCTAAGAATATCCTCCTCGAACTACTCAACTTCATCTGGCAGAATAACTCCTTTCCAGTCCAATGGGCTAAGTCGATCATCATCCCAATACATAAACAGGGCAAACCTAAATATATTCCAGAATCATACAGACCGATTTCGCTCACGTGCTGCATGTGTAAAATTATGGAAAAAATCGTGAACAGAAGATTAACTTGGTACCTAGAAAAAGAAAACCTAATCACTAATGAGCAATGTGGTTTCCGAAAAGATCGCTCAACCCTAGACAACCTCGTTTCACTAGAATCCGAAATTCATGAAGCATTTGCCTGTAAACAAGACTGCATTGCAATCTTCTTCGATATAAATAAAGCTTTTGACTCAGTATGGCGCTTTGATATCCTCAGAACACTAAAAAGATGGTCGATAAATGGCAATATCCTGAAATTCATCAGCAATTTCCTCAAATGTCGTTACTTCCAAGTTAGGGTTGATGGTCACTTATCTGAACCAAGACGTCAACAAAACGGAATTCCACAAGGTTCTAACTTAAGTGCGACACTTTTTCTTGTAGCGATAAATACTCTAATACAGTCATGTCAATCTCCGGTCAAAGCAAAATTGTATGCAGACGACTTAGTAATTTATGCCAGGGGAAAAAACTCATCTTCGATCCAGAACTACTTGCAGAGAGTATTGAATAACCTTGGGGATTGGTCAAACACAACAGGATTACAATTTTCCGCCAATAAAACAAAAATTGTACACTTTTCCAAAAAAAAGAACAACACAGCACCCAGTACTGAAACTGAACGATGAACCTCTTGAGTATATAGATAGCAAACGCTTCCTCGGAATGGTATTCGACTGTAAACTTTCATGGAAATCTCACATCCACTCTCTCCGCCAATCATGCCAAGCTGGTCTGAATATCATGAAATCCGTATCCCATACGTTGTGGGGAGCAGACTTTTTCACATTAATGATGATATACAAATCCCTTATTCGCTCTAAGCTCGACTACGGCTCCATAGTATACAATTCAGCACAAAAAAACACACTGAAAGAACTCGATGTAATTCACAACACAGCAATGCGTTAAGCATTGGGAGCATACTACACCAGTCTCATTGAGAGCCTTAATTGTGAAGCTGGAGAACCATCCCTAACGGAACGTAGACGTTATCTCACACTGCTGTATGCCACAAGGATATCAGCGCATCCATCCAATCCAGCGCATCGGAATATCTTTGCAACCAGATTTCAAGAAACTTTCAATCATAGAAAAAGAATTGATCTTCCATTCTATGAAAGGCTGAATCGTACCCAGGCCAACCTGAATTTCAAAATACCCACAACGATTCATAAGTCCGAAATCGATTCCCCACCCCCATGGACAATTCCTCTTCCACCAATCATTACAAATCTGTGCAGCAAGAAAAAATCCGAAATCCATCCATTCATATTAAGAAAACTTTTCTTAGAGAACATAGAACCTTTTCAAAATTATCAGCTTATCTATACCGACGCGTCTCGTTTCATTAGTGGCGTTGGTGCAGCATTCACAACAGGTCAAAAAAATGCCAAATTCAAACTCCCTCTCCTTACTTCAGTCTACACCGCCGAACTGACGGCAATCCATGAAGCCCTAAAATATGTCGACCAACAAAACATTCCACGGTGTCTCATTATAACCGATTCCTTGAGTGCCATAACTGCATTGTCCCAACTCTACCCCAGTCATCCAATTCTCATAAGAATTAAAACCACACTCAACACCATCCATGAAAAGAACATAAAAATTCAGCTGATGTGGGCACCATCACACGTAGGCATAGAAGGAAATGAGAAAGCCGATAGTTTAGCCAAAGAAGCTGTATCGTGTACACAGGCAAGAAGACTAACAGGAATTGTCCACACAGATCTGAAGGAAATCCTAAGAAACAAAATTACATCCAAATGGCAAGCACAATGGGACAACTCTACATCAAAGCTGAGGGAGGTGAAACCATACGTTCTTCCATGGAAATCATTTCCATCGAAACGGAAAATTCAAACGGTTCTTTCACGATTAAGACTTGGACATACACGGTTAACCCACAGTTACATAATGCCTCAAGAAGATGTACCAAAGTGTAGTGTATGTGATGAAAACCTAAGCGTAAAACATTTCTTGATTGAGTGTCCGCTATACGATAACGAGAGGGGTAAATATCATCTTGGAAACGACCTCAAGCAAATACTTGGTGAAACATCAAACCATGAAAACCTACTCAGTTTCCTCAACGACATAGACATTCTTTGTGAAATATAAAGTGCAATATACCAATCATTCTGTATGTGTCAATTAACGTAAGATATTATGTAAATCATGCCACGATCGTCTTCAGCTAATAACCCTTAGTGGTTGATGCTTAACTTAATAAAAAAAAAAAAAAAAAAAACTAGCAAATTCCCACATTCGCAACCTTTGCCCAGAAAATGATCACCCTTCTTTTACAATGGACAACTTAAAAATATTGCAAGTAGAATCAGAAGGCAGAAAATTTTAGTGTATTAAGTCAGTTGAAATTCTCAAATGAGTGCACTTTTAAAATTATTGTGAATGAAATTAGTGTAATTAGTGTTATCATTTTTTTTTACATATTACCTCAAACCTGCCTGCTTCAAATACTGTTATTTATGTCACGTTTTAATTAGTTTTCAGATGAGTTTATATTTCAAAAGTACACTCTGAAAAAATCTGTAAATTTTGATTGCTTTTTGGTAGTTAAACATAGAATATACTGATTTTTTTTTTGCAATCTCTTGTATTAAAATAGAAGTCGATAATTTTTTATTTTTTATTTGAATGTAAAAACACATATTAGAGATTGAAAGTAGCTCTGAAATGATTTGCCAATAGATCTTAAAAACTTTAAGAGGGACCTTAGTGTTCGAGTTCTACATCGAACAAGGAATATTTAATTTAATATGCAGATAGATATAACAGTTACGTCCTCAGAGTTCAATAATTTACGCCTTTCAAATATGTCTCATTTTTTCTAGAAACGTAAACGAGCCTAAACACCACCTAAGAAAGAAAAATATTTTTCCCTCAAATTTTTCGTAGAAACCAATTAGTACCGTTTCAGCCGTTTCAAGACGACAACAGTCGAATGTCGTCTCGGAATTTACCTGAACACATTTCGAGTTCTAAGAGAGTCTCTAATTCTGTCAGTTAGCCAAAAGTTTCATAGTTGAAGACGTCCCTCGACTCGCTCGTTGGCCCTCTCTTCGTGCTTCGACCAAACGGCTACGCAATATTCTCGACTGAACATTAAGTTCTGATCCCACACGCATTCTCTAGAAGTGAGTTCTTATCACATTTCTCTTTGTCTCTCGAGTAATAACACACATCTCTCTCTACTCTTGAATTATTTTATATTCGCATTTCACTGTGACCTTCCAAGGAACTCTCTGTCTTAATAACCCATAACGCACCAAAAGGTCTGGAAGTGAATGTATTATCTACATTATTTATTTATGAATAAGTTTTATTTTGTGAAAAGTGAACCCAACAGTGGAACCAATAAAAGTGAATTCGATGAAAGTGAACTCAGAAGAAACTCAAAGAATTGCTAATTCACGAACGAAATAGTGTTTTCACCGACATTAGAGTTTGATACTACACCGAAACACCTCCCTCAATTTGAGCAAACAAATCATACTTGTAATATATGTATTTAGGCTATAAATAATCCAATAAAGTCTAATATACATCCCTATTTCACCGCCATTTGAAGTATGCTTAACCAAGAATTTCCATATTAATTGGTTAACGTTTAATCAATTACAAGGAAGAATTCAAAGAGGTATCTCCACATACCAAGCATTTCTTTACACTCAGTGAATTGAAATTGACGGATTTGAATAGTTTAGAACAAATCAATCGCTACAGTTTCAGTTGATAACGTGTCTGATACATTTATTCCTTGACGTTCTTCAGAATTCCTCATAGTTCTGATAAGAATACATGAATGCATGCTGCTTTCGGTTCGGCATACATTTTGATAAAAGTTTTTTTACAACTCTAAATTACCACTACTCTAAATACTCAGAAATACTCGGTTTATTACGTTCTTCGAACATAGTTAATTAATTTTTATAACCGAAATACTTCCACAAAGAATGTTTCAAATAAATTAATTCAGCTGATCTGTACCAAAAATCCTTGATGAGGAGTATGAGCTATGGTAATAGAAGGTTTTAGAAATCGAGGCAGTGTAACATACATCTAACGCAGAAAAAACTTTCCTCATGCTCAAATCAGACCATAATTTGCCGTAGTGCTGATAATTAGTATATTCATATTCAAATAAATTAATTCGCCTGATCTGTACCAAAAATCATCAATAAGCAGTATAAGCTATGGTAATAGAAAGTTTTGTAAATCGAATCAGTGTAACATACGCCTGTATAACAATTCTATTCTCAAACAAACTCCACAAGGTTTTGTCGATCAAAGAGGCGAATGGAAGACTTGCGCAGGTTTCAAACTATTACCATAGCTTATACTCCTTATTAATGATTTTTTGTACAGATCAGCCGAATTAATTTATTTGAATATGAATATGATATTTATTAGCACTACGGCAAATCATGGTCTGATTTGAGCATGAGTAAAGTTTTTTTTGCGTTAGTAACGTGAAAATATCCAAAATCCATTTCTTTACTAGAGTAGACTCGCAAAGGTATGTCCTGTGTGTGTTTTGCATACTATAGATGGTGCTGGTGTATTATTGATACCTTAGAGTCTCTGCGTATGGCGAATATGGATACTTGACAGATTTGTAGTCATTAGCATACATTGCACTGAAGAAAACCAATCAGTTTTAAACGCGCGTATGTCTACAATTTGCCTCTGTGATCAACAAAACCTTGTCGAGTTTGTTTGAATATAGAATTGTTATACCGATGTATGTTACACTATCTCAATTTCCAAAACTCTCCATTACCATAGCTCATACTCCATATTGATGAAGGTTATTTTATTCGGACACAATTTCCTACAAATGAGTTCTGGTGCCAGAATCATCGAGTTGCAAGTGTAACATCACACAGGAATTATACGGGAATATTTCAATATAACTGATATAAATAACTATTCTTAATTTTCAGTGAATTCAATATCTTGTTTTGATTATTGTAGTTCTAGAACTTTGTTGAACTATTTTTCATACTTATTTATGGTAAGAGATATACATATTTCCATTTCAATATTAATACTAGATTTCTTATTATTTTTTTATGAGATCTGAAACCATAATATGTCATGTGGCTCTCACACTATCAGACCAAATTTCTAATCTATTTTCAAATGCTGGATAAAAAAATTTTTAGTGAATTATTAGTTCAGAAGTTGTTATGAAAGCTGTGAAGTATGAACAGTGTCCAGCAATAGTGAGTTTCGCTTCCATAGGTGCCCAAAAAGGAAATCTTAGGAATTTCGGTCGAAAGCAGGCTCCTTGTATCGGCTGTTTTTTTAGAGTGATAGAACTTTCGATAGGGATAACTGTGATTTGACAGAAGGTAGAAGCCATGTTGTTTTCACATTTCTGTTCAGTAAGAATTGACAAATTATCATGGAAAGACTCACGCCGCAACAACTCTTACAAATTGTTGAAATTCATTTTCAAAATCAGTGTTCTATTCGCCAAACTTATAGAGCACTTCGTGACATTTATGATTTACACAGTCGCCCATCATAGCAGCTTATTCGTTGAAATATCGATAGATGTCAAATAACATTTTATCTCCTTGATGGAACAACAAGACAAAGAATTGTACGTACAGAATAAAATATCGGTGCTGTAAGTCATAGTGTTAATGATGATCCAGACTTGTCTATGCGTTGACGTTCACTACAAGTTGGACTCTGTGCATCCACCACATGAAAAATTTTGCGTGAAGATCTTGGTCTACACCCAAACAAGATCCAACTGGTTCAATAACTAAAGCTACTTGACCATAATCATAAAATTGTGTTTAGTGATTAAGCTCATTTCTGGTTGAACGGCTATGTAAACAAGAAAAATTGCCGTATATGGAGTGAAAACAATCCTCAAGAAGTTCTGCAGGTTCCATTGTATCCTGAAAAAGGCACTGTATGGTGTACTTTACATGCTGGAGGCATTATCGGTCCATATTTGTTTAAAAACGATGCTGGAGCTAATGTCACTGTGAATGGTGCTCGTTACAGTTCGATGATCAATGATTATTTGTTTCAAAATTCTGGGTATCGACCCAGAAGTGTTAAGGTTCCAACAAGTTGGTGCTACACCTCATGCTGCTACCGTTGAAACTGATTTATTGAAAGAAACGGTTCAATTAATTTGCCTCCAAGATAATGCCACATAACTCCACTGGATTATTTTCTTTGGAGTTATGTCAAGTCATTGGTTGATGCGGATAAACCAGAAACAATAGACGCTTTGGAAGCGTTTGGAAGTCAACGTGTTATTGATGAAATAAGGCCTGAATTACTCGTAAAAGTGGTCCAAAATTGGTCTGGTCGAATGCGGTTCTTCAGAGCTAGTCGTGGTGGACATATGCCGTAAAATATTTTTGAAACATAAATGTCATAAAATAATCTTTCAAATAGATCAATCTTAATTTAAATGTGTTTTATTTCAATTTAAAGTTCTATCACTCTCGAAAAAAACCCAATACCTTCACTTTTGCATCTCAGGAAAAAATTTCCTAATATACGGGGTATTTCCCAAAAAACTTATTCAAAAAACGGATGATTCCTTAAAAGATCACCCCATACATATACTAATAGATATTAAAAAAAGTTGTAAAACATGTGGTAGAAATTATTCAAGTATTATCTGGTATATATTTCTTTATTCTAAAGATCCACGAGATGTTCAAATTGTCCTTCTCCTCCTCTCTTACATAAAGTAATCTTATCGTGGAATGACCGACTAACCTTGGTCAAAAGGGCTGGAGTAATGCTGCAAAAAGCATTCACTATTATCTCCAGCATATTGAGAGCTGTCATTGGTACTTCACCATACTTACATAATAACTTTTATGTGACCCCGCAAAAAAAATTAGGTAGGTGAGATCCGGTAGTAGGCTATCTTGTCGGTACGCCTCTAGAAATTCATTTATGTGGAAACTGGTGATCCAGAAATTCTCTTACAGTGCTCCACTATGCCGAAACCCCATTTCGTTTTTTATTTGGGTAGATAACACTGCTAATTATCCAGGAAGAATGTTCTGAACGAAATTCAGATATGCAGTACCGTCGAGATTTCCTTCGAAAACATGAAGACCTGTTACATGATTGCCAACCTCTGTACCCCAGACATTTAATGACCACTTGTGTTGATGGTTCACTTCCCTCTTATATTTCTTTGATTTCCGAAAGAGTAATAATGGTAATTGTGCCTATTGACAAAACCAGAATTGTGAAAGGTCGCTTCATCAATAAATAAAACAAAATCGAAAAAAATAAGGTTCTGTTCAATTAGAAAACTTGTAACTAAAATTCAGACGGTCTTTAAAATAGATCTGAATGTGGTAGGCGAAAGCTTGTGCTTTTTGAGGATTCTTTGAACTGAATGCTCAATTATACCGCAGGCTATACTAAGCTTTTTTTTGCTTATGTGGATCTTCTGTTACAGTTGGTAAAACCTCAAGCTCCTTGTCTTCGTTAGTAACCGTTAGTAATCCTCTCGGGATATTCTGCAGCATAAGTTATTGTAGATTCGATAATAAACAGTTTCTGTTTCACTAGTCCAACATATAAATCATATAATCATTGCATTTTTATCCAAAATTCTTCTTGATTTATTGTATTCAACAGTAACACTGAGCTCTAAATAACAATAACTTGATTAATAATCGATTTTTGGAATGCCGATGAAACACTGATGTAGTTGTTGAATATACATGTGATGAATGATGCTTGTTCGGAAAACCTTATCATTTTTATGTTGACGCTCAGGGATTATGATTTCGAAAATGTTTCTAAGTTATGTAACTATCAGTGAAAATAATAAAATGATTTTCTGTAGATTTTTAAAGATATTTAGCAGAATTTCCCATAATAAGTGGCAGAAATTCCAAAACATTCATTGATCGAGTAATTCTGTTCCAAATATTAGCTGCCTAATTTCTACAGCAGGTTTCATTGTTTCAACTATTTTTAATATCCATTAGTTACTATGTTCAATTTTCAGTTGTGATGTCATCTTTTGTGTCGGCTGAACTCTAAAGTGAAAATAGCCTTAAGGTTACTGCTGAGAAAATGTGAGTCATTCAAATCGTTAAAGAACTTTCAACGAACTTGATGATTAAAAGTAAAACAACTTAATTTCCGCTAATTTATTAAATTTCACAACAATTATTTCGTCATGACAACATAACTTCGTCAGGTGAGTATGGTACTAACTACATATTTGAGATTAAGTTCTTCAAATATTCAAAATATACAGAAAAGAAGGTAGTGGAAATTTATAGTAATTTGTTTTTTTGGAGTTTCCGAAAAGATTAAGTGAGGGGGATTTATTGTGGTCCGTCTGGTCGTTTAGGAGAATATGTTTTTTATTATTTCTTTTAATTTCGAGGAGTTCTAGATAGTTCAACCTGGGGTTCTTGTTTTCTTGTTGTGGTAGTTATTGTTAAAATCATGTCCTGTCTCCAAAAGATGGTCAGCATATGTTGAATATCCGTTTTTACCAACAATTCTGGTGTGCACGTATCCTAGTGCCGAAAGATCTACCCGTCTGACCAACGTATACACATGGGCAAGTACCGATCTTTAACCTATAGATTTCAGACTTTCTGTTTTTATGGATCAAATCTTTATTATTTTTTTTTATGAACTACTGTTTTCTCAACTTTCTGCAGTTTTCTCCGAAAAAAATCTGTATCTTTGGAAAAATATCTCCAATATTTTGCGTCATGAAAGAGATATTGCAGACCATTGAAAATTTATGAAAATATACGGGGTGATCTAAATAAAAAAACACCCATTCGTTGAATAATTTTTTTTGAAACACCTCGTATAATGAAAAAAAAATCGTCTAAAATGCAGAAATGAAAGTATGAGGAGCATACTTTCGAACGAAATTCCTAAGGTTTCTGGTTCGGCAGCTATGGAAGCGCAACGCATTTTGACAGGATCCTTTTTATAGACACCAAATGGAAAGAATATTTAGAAAAATGTTTAGGAAACACCATCTTTTACTCATACATCGGAAAGATAACTTTTATGCTGAAAATATTTCCCATGTGAAACATACACACTTTGGGATTAATAGAGTTTAATAGAAATATCTAGAGATTTATAGAAATATCAGTAATCAGGCAAATTTATTGGATGAATGAATGGACATGTGGATTTTCCTCTTTTGGAATTTTGGGCAAAAAGAAACCAAATTAAAACAAGTTGTAGAAATTGCTATTTTTTTACTACCAATAAACTGATATTTTACACATTTAATTGTGTTTCGGGAATTAACTATCCCATCTTCAGACTTGTCTGAAGATGGGATAGTTAATTCTCGAAACTCAAGTCTTCATTAAATGTGTAAAATATCAATTTATTGGTAGTAAAACATGGGAATTTCTACAACCTGTTCTGATTATGATAAACTGCCAAATAATAACGGCTGAAACAGTTTAGTATCTAAAAAGAAACCACTAAATGAAACCATTGTGTGGACAGCTCAGTGCGAGAGCATTGGGCTCGTGACCGGGAGGTGCAGGTTTGAATCCTGTTTAGTTGGAAAAGAAATTTTCTAGTTGGATCGGTCAAAAATTAACAGTGCTGTGACCTAAAGTGACGCAAGATCGTAGTAACAAAGCCTATCCAGAACACAACTGAACTCCTAACTCGCACAAGCTGAGGAAGCTTCTGAGGGATCTTCACAGAAGATCTAGGAGTATTAGGATAATAATGTATATCAGACTAATAATGTATCAAGCATCTTTTCTAATTCATAAGTATGAAAATATAGTAACACTTCGAAGCTCGGTTTGTATGCATTTTGATAGCAAAAAAATAGGTAACCAAATAATTTTTTCCTATTCAATTCAAAATGAACTATCACAGTGTAATGGACTATCTAAACAATAACTGATAGAATAGTCTAGTTTTGATAAGCAAAATGTAGACATTTGGACTGATTGATAGCGTCCTGTAAAATGCAGGTTGAAATAATTCTTTCTTTATTATCGAGAAATATATAAATACTAACTTACTTTATCTACGAATAATATTTATCTTTCCACTCTCCAACTTCTAAGGTGTGACTTTGATGATTTATGGATGTACTTCTTTACTTGTCCATAAAGTAGTAAAATAACCGCTATTTCCTTCACTAGTAATCCTTATCGATCCTTCTCTTCACATGTTTTTGAAAAAACTAATTTAATTACAGGGATCATCAACATCTCACTCTCATTCGATGAATGGCAGTATTTCGAAAGAAATGAGGATGATGGGTCATGGTTCTCAACACGGAAAGCATAACAAGTGAGTAATTTCACAGAATATCAAAAAGAAATAGTAAGGAACTATATTACTTTAGCTACATGTATCTGGGTCTATATTTATTGGGTGTTGCATTGATAACTAACTGTAAGTGCTTTCAGTAAAAATGCAGGACAGTTTGGATAGTCTGAATTCGATACATGCCCTAAGTCTACATCTATCATTTATGAGATACAGAGCATTTTGAGCATTTTATAGAAAACTTTCAACAGTTATGATTCTTATACGCTTTCCCATATTTTCATTGAATAAGTCTAGTACAATGACAAATATGCAGTACTACTTGATAAATCGCAGGGCAGACCAGGTTTGAGAAAATTATATTTTTGATGCTATATCTAATAAAACACACTGTACATAAATTTTTTCAGAAACAAATTTACGCTTGTAAGCAACATTGAATAATCTATCTAACAAACTTGTTGAAAGTATCAACATTTGGTGTTGATACAAATTATCGATTAATATCGAGTATTCGAGTTCGAAGTTGTTAGTAAGGACCTGTTAATCCTTGGCTAATGCGTTAATCCATTTTGCACAACAATTATATTACAGAAACAGATCTCGATTGAAGAATAGAATTGAAAAGAACCCGATTACGGAGGAAGAAAGCATTAAGGACACCTGGAAAATCTGAGATATAAAGTTACGAAGGCTGCAAGAGAAGGTTTTTGAATTCGCGTCATCACAGTTAATAACATACCAGAGTCCACAACAGCTTGGTTTCATCAGGAAGTAACAGAAAAATACAAAGAAAAGCGAAAAGCCTACTTACAATGCATTAACATAAAGTCTAGAAGATTCCATGAATACTATTAGAAAATTCCTAATGAAAAATAAAACACGAATTGAAAGTTTAGAAACTGAATACCGAAAAAGTTCACTAGAAAACTTCAAGATGACCTCTACGGTGTACAAAAGCAAATACCACTAGAGATATGAGAGAAATACATGTATAAGTTTATCAGGAGGTGAAAGAAAACAATGTAATACGCCCACTATCAGAAAAAACATTCAGATTACAACAGAATAGGTGAACAAGGCTATTCAGTCCATGAAATACAGGAAGTCCCCAAGTCAGAACGGAATATTGATTAAACTGTTAAAAAACGGTAGCAAAACACTAACGATGGAACTGAAAAAACTGATTCAGAAGATATTACATGAATGCAAAACACCACAAGAATGGAAAACGAGTAAAACCATACCGATGTATAAGAAGTAGGCCAACTAAACTGAATAATTACAGGGGTATAAACTTGCTGAATATCACCATTAAACTCCAAACAAAGATTATAGACAACAGGATTAGTTCAAATGTCATATGAGCAATAGGGATTCAGATCTGGAAGGTGTGTTATCACTGTATTTGTATTGCGATAAATGGTGGAAAATATATAGAATAAAACAAACCAGCGTATATGTGTTTCTTCGATTTAAAATAAAGCCTTTGACCGCATCGAACTTCAAGATATGGTACACTTTTTATTCGAAAGAACTATACATTCAAATATAATCCAAAAAATAGCAGACGTATATCGAAACAGTACAGCGAAACCACGAATTAACGAACACCTTAGAACAGACATCCCAATGTACAGTGATATCAGACAAGGAGACTCATTGAGTCCATTGTTAATCAACATCATAATGAATTAAATTGAAAAAAAATGTACCAAAGAAGAGGCTACAGAATGGGTGACAAAGAACTTCATAAACTGTGCTTCCAGGTGATGTGATGGTGACCGAGAGTAAAGATGATCCCCAGCGACTCCCGCATGTTTTCAGTGCCACTGTGAAAAAGTACAATATGTTGATTACAATCGAGAAAACATACTATGTCAAGAGAACTTCTAAGATGCAAGCTAGAGGTTGATGGTCATTTTATCAGATGCGGATTCTGAGACGAATTTCAGGCGAAACATTAAGAGGTAGAGAACGGAGTGAGAACATCAGTGTAGAAATATTAATAGATGGGTGGAACTCAGACAAATGAATTTGGAACCAGCATAAAGGACGAACGACGAAGCACAGAAAGGTGAGGATTGCAAGGGACAAGTCACCAAATGGACGGCGAAGCTCTGGCCGTCCCAGAAAGAAATTGAGCGACAGCATCGACCTGGGATAGAAGGAAGTAAAGGTTGTTTTATGTGACCTACCTGCCCTCAGGCCAGCGGTCACAGCTTCCATGGACGCAAGATTAAGATACGCCGAATCAGCGCGCCACTATAAGATCGTAACTTTCAGTTTGGCTTCAGTTTCCAAGACTTAGGCTCCCACTGGCATAGGGCGAATCACTATCCAAATCTCTTCTAACTATGCAGGTTAGCTCCCGAGTTGTAAAACGCAACTCACACGTCCAGAAAACAGAACCCCTCTAGCCCAGCATGCAGGCTTTCAACCACTGCCTCCACGAAACCTATCCTCTAGTAGATCGGCCAGAATTAGTTCTGTGATAGCAAACATCGCGTTATTGATAGGACTTGCTTCAGAAACGCATTCCCTTGCAAATTTAAGGCCTTGAAAAGCCAAGTCTTGCTGACTACGGTAATGCGGGATTGCCACACTTATCAGTACTGTAGAATCGAGGACACGCCAGGAAACCAGGATAGCGCTCCGATAACACCACAACCAGAACTCCGGACATCGACCTTTCAACCTACAGTGACCGCCTTGCATGTGACCACCACCACCCATCAACACCAACTCTCCACACTCTGACACTTATTCAAAGCCTTTCTTACATACCCATACTTCATGGATTCATACCATATATTTACTCCATACGTGGCGCATGCTTTAAACATGTCACCATGTATTACATTCAATGCCATTCTCTGCAATCCCCAGTCACGCTCCAATACTCTTCCCTGGCAGCCCACCAGTCTCACCAGCTTCTCTCGTACATCGGAGAAGTGACCAGAAAATCTGTATTCCTCCTCCACTATCACTCCCAGGTACTTAAAGCTTGTATCGTATTGAATAGCAGAGCCATTCAAACGCACATTTAGAGCCCTACTCGAGGCCAACATGCGAACCGTCTTGCTTTCTGACATACTTAAACCTACCTAAGCAGCCCAATTGCTCAACAGATTCAAATAGTACGTCCCCTTCTCCTCGAGAGTGAGACGACTGTCGCTTTCATCAGGAGGAGCACATCATCAGCATATGCTACCACCTGACATCCTTCCGTTTCAAGTTCTTCCAACAGACCGTTGATGCACAGATTACACGCTTTAGGACCTACTGTCGAGCCCTCGTCGTCTTTCCTACAAAAAATTCATGCTGTCCTATCAATATCTTCTCTTTGAATAAAGTACCTCCACCAAAGTGCCATTTCCTTGCAACCTATATTATTCAAACACTTCAAGGCGTACCCCAACTTAAGATTATTGAGGGCACCGTTGAAGTCCACAAACAAGCCCAGCACATATTTCTCTTCGCTCTCTCTCACAACTCTCTCAAACATGAGCCAAGCATCAACACTAGAGCTCCCTTTAACGAATCTATACTGCCTGCTAAACATGCCTCCAGTCTTTCTCTCCAGCCTATTTACCATTAATCTCTCCATAATCCTCCCAAAGACCGGTAAAAGACATATCGGCCTGTATGACCCCACCTTTACCTTCGGTTTATCCGTTGACTTCAGCAAGATCACAACCGAGGCAATCTTGCAGATCCTCTCTCGCAATCGTGTTGTACATACACACGCAAGTATATTTGCGTCACATACTTATGTCACACATGCTTGACCATTTTAGGTCATATCCCATCCACATATAGCGCTTTATAGTCGCATCCATTTCTTGCATATTAAACTCCTCAATTTCATTCGTTCCACATACTTTCCCATCCATAATACTATCGTCACTGAGAAAAAATGCATCCATCAATGCTCTTGCAGTTTTACTCTCTGACCTCGTTACACTTTACCTCACATAAGTCTGCCTTTCGCCTATTTCCCATACATATTTTGAACGCTTCACCCCAAGGGTTAGCGTTACCTTTTACACTGACAAATTATTTCCAATCTTTCTTCTTACATCTCATTATTTCATTCTTCGCAAGCCAAGATACTCCATTTTTTCTCTTTCATGCGTTCTCATAATTTAATCTCGCCTTTCTCACTTGTTTCTTATACTTTTGAAGACCAGGAGAAAACCATGATACCTCATCAAGCTGTGGCCCTTGTTTCCTCAACATTCGTTCATTCATATCTACTATCCACTTATTCAGCATTTCAATCTTTTCCTATGTCTAGAGTCCGACATATTGGTTACAACCAATGCTCTCAGACTCCATAGCTATGAATCTTTCATACTTTTCCTAGTCCACACCTTTCACCCTCCATGTAGTTTTGCCCGTTCTCTCTTGTTCGTTCCTTATTTCACGCCTTTCTAAAGTAATCAGTATAACATTATGGTCACTGATACTCTATTCTGGCATCACACACCAGCTTGTCACGCATTTTAGATCCACGCTACTATTTATCAAGGTGACGTCAATATCTGACTCACCCTGAGGACCACTGAAGGTATAAAATTCGAAACTCTCATTCAATACGAGGAGTTCCCTTTCAAAAATTAACTCTTTCATCCTAATTCCTCTTTCAACGCCATTTCCATACACACCCATTCTCTTGTTAGCGAATACTGCATTGGCATCTAACCCAACTAAAATCGGGCTACTCCCCAATAGGGAAAACAAACGTTTCATATACCCCAAGTATTGCCCCAGCTCATCACCATATCTGCAATAGACCGAAGCCAAATACTCCTTCATATATTCATTCCTCATCCAAACACATACGCCACAAAGGAAATTTCTCAAAATGAATTATGAATTCCGTTTTAATTTGTTGATTAATTCTTGTGATCATTTCATGTTTTATAGATGAAATTTTATTTTTCATTTTGAATGAGTTTACTTTATTTCAGAGTTTTTTTCACGTGTTTGGTCTCATGTTCTTTTGCATAAACTCTCTGAACTTCCTACCATTTAATCATTTCAAAAATCAAATGTTTAAAAACAAAATTTTTGAGGAATGAAATATTTCTATCAATTAGCAATAGTTACATAAACCTTGCTTACAAATCTAGGACTATTTATCTTCAAAAACTCTTTTCGCTTCTCTGACTAAATTAGCTCTCCCTTTTGTGGTTCATATTTGACATGACTTTTTCAATTCGATATTATGCTGCACAAAAATAATTTTCACCTGCAAAAGCGTCAACTTGAGATCCCAAAGTTTGAGAAAAAAAGATATGCAGCGCATTCTTTAAGACTTGTTACTGTGAGATTAAATTGTTTTGGATTGACACCTAGGAGATCAACAGGTTTGTGTGACGTTTTCACAACGATTTGAAGTTTATTTGACATTCATCAAAAATTTTTATCAATATTTCATTATAGGAACTATGGCAGTATTGTCAATAGGCTTGATCGATAGAGAATGCAATGTAGTTTATGAGCGTAAAGTTCTTGAAAAAATGTATGTACAAAGTGATTCAAGTAGATGTAACATAAAAATTCTGATTATCTGCGCTATTGAATATTAACTTGAACTAAATAATGGTCATTTTCCCAAATTTATTCCATGGAATTTTCATGAAAATATATGAAAGCGTTCAAGAGTTTGAATGTTTTAGACAAAATGCATAAAACTTCCAGTATCTCACAAATGAATATAAACTTGACGTTCAAACTATCCTACTGCAATTGAACTGGAAGCATGTACAGTTATTCATGATACACACTATATGTGTAGAGAAAATTGCAAGTTTCACAAAAATGTTCATACAACCTTCAAATAAATTGGACCAATATTACTTTCAGTTTACCTAGTAGCTAGCTGAATAGCTCATGAATAAATATGAAATATACCTTTCGATACAGTGAATTTCCAAACTGCATTTGATTGTCATTTCCAAATTTCAATCCAAACATGTACAGGGTGCTTCTCTTAAAATAATCTATATCGAACAAACCTAATATTTTCTGAAAAAACATTAATGAAGGTTGATTTTGGTTTGTATGCGGAAACCTCTCAAACAATGGCAACCCTCAGCGAGGAGTGGTTGTTCCTTATGTGAAATCATATAAGAGGGTGGATCAAATATAAAGCGGAATTTTTTTAACTGGTCGCTTAGTGAAGTGACGCGCGAGGTGCTATGATATGTGTATATTTTCTGAAAAAACATTAATGAAGGTTAATTTTGGTTTGTATGCGGAAACCTCCCAAACAATGGCAACCCTTTGCGAGGAGTGGTTGTTCCTTATGTGAAAGCATATAAGAGGGTGGATCAAATATAAAGCGGAATTTTTTAACTGGTCACTTAGTGAAGTGACGCGCGATGTGCTATGCTATGTGTTGGAGGAAGATTTAGAGAAATTTCTTTGGGATGTACTCGAACATTCGCCATACAGCCCAGACTTGTACCCGTGTAACTATCACATGTAGGGCTCATCAAAATAATAATTGTGAAGACGCCGTTTTCACGATGACCAAGGAGTGGAATTATTGGTGAACGATTGGCTGAAGATACGACTTCTACTTTCTTCGATAATGACTTCAAAAACCTTTCTACTTGTTTGGAAAAATTCATTCAAAGAAGCGTAGACTGTATAAAAAAATAAAATATATCAATTTTTTTTATAATAATACGTATGTATTTTTCTTACCCAAGTCCGGCTTATATTTGATTTAGCCCAGTATCTTCAATATAAGAAACCAATAAGTAATTTTCAAGAAGTAAGGTCAGGAGGAGAAATATCTGACAATATTTCAGCCAATGC
Source organism: Megalocaria dilatata (assembly GCA_034642435.1). Taxonomy (NCBI): domain Eukaryota; kingdom Metazoa; phylum Arthropoda; class Insecta; order Coleoptera; family Coccinellidae; genus Megalocaria; species Megalocaria dilatata. The sequence continues at coordinate 76,692,253 of CM067855.1, read as the reverse complement.
GCTTGCCTCTTCTACCAATCCATTGATTTGACGATCTTTGGTTCGAATACTCACATTCATTCTGTAAAGATGCCTCCCATTTTAATGTGGATGTAACTCGATGAAGCTCTTCTCCATTATCGACGAAATGTTCGGGTAAGGCGTGGTGGAAAATTTTTGGCCTGCACGCTAACCGGATCGAAATCCCAGTGATTTCTTTCTTTGGGGTGATTTGGAAACCTTGGTTTATCATGAAGAAGAAGTGAATACTGTAAAAGAAGAATTGAGACATCGAATTAAAAGTGTTCTTGAAGTTATTCGTTGACAAATTATTAATTATATTGCTGCATGTAGTTACTCATTATTAACCAAGGCAAGAATATATGCACATCTAACCAATGGTGACTCTTTTGAACAACTTCTGTGAATAATTTGGATCATTTTCAATAGCGAGTTTTAAATATTAATATTATCATGATACTTTTAGATCTGTAAAGATCCCATAGAAGCTTTAGTGTACCTTGTGCGAGTTAATCTATTAAGTTTTAACGTCACTTCAGACATAGTTAATTTTTGCCTAACAGTGAGATGATGGCTGACCATTCCAAACAAAATGTCTGTTCTCGCCAAGATGCAAATACGTACAGAAGAGAAGTTCATTATATTCAATTTTTGATACGAATATTTTCAAAGATTTATCTTTTTCTATCAGGGGGTGAAATTCACTAGAATAAAACATTTTCGAAGAAATCGCCCAGTACAAGTTTCAAGATGAAAAATATACGTATTCAAATTTGTCAGTAGTTTTGATTCTTTCTTAGCGATTGAACGGCAATATTTAATAGTATATCATATGATGGATTCATTCAGAACAAGATGAAGTGAAATATGGAACTACCGATTTTACATTGATACAGCTATAGGGTCGCATTTTGAATTATTTTATCGAAGATATTTTTAACTTCGTTAGGTTTATAAGTTTTCTCTTTGAATCGTTTGGAAAATTATCCTGTACATTTTCTTATTTTTCATTCAATTCTGGTAGTATGCAGACCCTTCCTCTGAATCGGATTGAAATAAGGTGAACCCCGTAATCGATAACCTTACCAATGAATTACGTGTGTATCGATCCGGTTTCATGTATCAGGAAGAATTCGAATTCCTGATAGCTCCCCTTTCCGCTTGTTTTGAGTTCTTTTATACTTATTCACACCTAATTGAACTCGAATCCGTTGGGGTTTCAGATTTCGCGGAAACTTTTCCAACAAATCGAACATTTACCAGTCTATATTGCCCACATTGTGTATGTTTTGGTAAACGTTCCTAGGACACGAACACGATAAGTCGACTTTCTTTCTGAAAACTCAGTCTTGAGTCTCCAGAATAAACTTCGTTTTTATACAGGACTACAGAATTAAATTCATTGGTATACAAAAATCGACTGTTTCCTTCGCTTAGAAATAATCATGTAAGAGCGCTCAAATTATGTCTGTAGTCTAATAGTTCAGAACTCAAATAGACTCGAAGAGGTATCATCTAGGAACCTGGCAGCGGACATGTAAGTTTTGAAGCTTGTGGGCTTAACCATCGGTGCCAGCTTTAATGTCCGATGAATACAACGCGGCCATGCACCTATATTTAACAGTATAGAAACACTAAAGCTCTACCAAACACTTGTGCCGTCGTATGTACGCGAATATTCATTGCATTACACCACCAAGCTAATTTAAGCCGTGAACTGTATTCCCAATGACCTCCACAGTTATAATGTAAAAAACTCTCCTCATGTTATATTTTATTACGCCGTGGTGCTAATAATGAGCATTCATATCTAAATCGGTATATTTAAGAGCAGATATCTCATTCCCAAATAAGGAATATAAGCTGTGAAATAATAAATATCTTCGAATCGGAACAGTGCAACTTATTTATCTGTGTAAAAGTTCAGAGCTCAATTCGGCCGGAATAGATATAATCGATTATTGGGACATAACCAGAAGACCTACACGTTTCGAACTTTGCTTAGTTCATCATCAGTGTTAGCTCTTATACCCGACGAATTTAGCTAACCTATAATCAAAAAGAGAAATTGTGAATTAAATAAAATTATGTCGATATTTTTCCAAATTTATTTTATTTCCATCAAAATAACATAATTCTAAAACGACACACCTATGCCAATGATTCATCCAAGCATCCATGCACTTCTAATATGCCTTCGAAAACATGGGTGTATTTTCCTTAATGGAACTTTATTTGATAGCTTCCGACGACACAAATTTCCGTCCTCGAAGGAGCAACTTAATCTGGCAGAACAAAAAAGTTTCATGGTGCTTGATTGGTGGAATACGCTGCTTCTTCGAGAATATGGATGACGTGTCATCTAGCACCATTCGTATTTTGTGTCATGTCGCATTATCCTCTACTTCTTGTCTGTTCACATCCGGTCGTTTCCTACACACAGGACCTCCCTACTGCTTTATATTGCCTAGGTTAACAGCGGTTCATTTATATTACAATTTTCTGGTACTTTTTGAGCATAGCATGCATATTCATAAATATCTGCTGCATATGGCATGACTATCGACGATACTTATTCGAGTCAATTTGAGATCTGAACTGTCATACAGATGTTTAGATTCGAACACCTTCGGTTCGTACATCTCGTTTTATTTGGCAATAAAATATCTAGCAACAAATTGCTTCATATACATACTCACTATTTGCATTACTGCCTATTAGGATATGACTTCAATATGAGGAAAGTTTTCTACAGTCAGTAACTGTAAAGGTAATTGGAAATACAGTTCATTGCTTGAATTAGCTTGATGGGGTGAACTTTATATGTGTATATAATTATGTATTTTGCACCGGAAACCTTGTTTTTGAAAAAACAATTTATTTGAATACAAGGATGAGTGCGTCTAAGCTCTAATTATAATCTCCCTTTGAAGGATAAACAATTACATTGGTCAATTTTAATGTAAGTCAATACTTGATAGAAGTAAACTCGATACATTTCTGATGAGGCCATAAAGGCCGAAATAGCTATCAAATGTTCGAGTTCTCGTTAAATTATTTTTATTTGATCCTTTATTTTGATAATTTTAGATAATTTTGGATTAGTGGATTTTCTTGTATTTGTATGTTAATATACATACTGACATAGTTTTTGTTAATGCATTTGTATTAATACATTTCAAGTCGTGATATAAAAAGGTTTTTTCCGAGACATTGAAAAATATTTTATATTGATTATATATAAGGATATCAATTTGATAGTTTTTGTATATAGTTTCAATATATAATGTAGAAGTTAGAATATATAATTCTGAATTTAAAGTCAATTAAAATGGTATTTATAAGTGTCCCTATTTGAATTAAGATATGATCCATGGGGAAAAATGCTGAATTGCAATAAAAATACATGCTAATACACAGGTCTTATGGAGTATTGGAAAAGATCCATTTAATTAACAAGAGTTAAGCCTTCTTGGAGAAAGGTATCACCTGAAGGTGTAGCTTTAGAGAATACATTTTTTCTAAAACGCCTAACACGTCAATTATAATTATTACAAAAATGGGCATTACCATAAATAATACAGAAATTTTGAAAGATCGAATATTCCATTGTTCAAAGTCTTCTAACACTATATCAGGAACGTCTTCTTTCTTGATTTCTTCATCATTGGATTGACTTTGGATTACATGGTTCGGTTTGGGTAAAATGATTTTTTTTTTCATTTTTAGTGGTGATAGGAAAAATTTCCTTTTGTTAGTTACTTATAACACATTTGGAGTGGAGAAGTGCCATTGAGAAAGTAAAATAGTTCTTAATTTATTGTGGGCATTTCTCTTGAACTTTCACATTTTCCGTGGATAAAATACTTCCATCTTCTAGTAGTTTAATATTTGAATGCGTAACGGCTTTTATTCTGGGGCAATTTTCTGTGTGATTCTTCAACACATTTTTCAAACATTCTGAAGGTTTATTCAGAGATTCTTGATCACATAAGAAATCTGCTTCAAATGGATGGCATTGGTTTGTTAACCATTATAGTAATTCTTCTTGCGAGAGCATATAGGAATTGGTATGGGAAATGGTCAAATTATTTTGGGGTAGTTATATCCTTTTTCATTAATAGTGGGAATTGATATCAAAAATAATAATATTTTATTTTGGAAGATAATCTTCGTATGACATAATTGATAATAGTTTTTCAAATGATGAACAGACGTCACAATAAATTTAGCATAGGGTAAAATAGATTCATGTAAAAGATGTAATCTTGTAAAGCTGATTGCTGTTTGGATTTCATCAATTGTATTTTTAATATCTTTAAGTTCAAACGTCATGAGATGCATCTGTTGGACATCACGTAATTGTGAAACAATTTTTAATAATTTCAAATTTTCATTCAGTTTTTGAAATTTAGTAATGTATTTATTTTTAAGGTCATTCACGACAGCAGCTATCTGCTTCTGATTCCTCATGAGTTCTTTCTCATTTTTCTCTATACTATTGAAATAATTTCTGTACAATTCCTCATCATCAGAATCCAAGATTCCGAATAATATTTTCGAAATCTTGAAACCGAGATTAACTAGTCCTCTTTTAGTTCTAATTTTTTCATTAAAAATCTCTTCAAGGGCTTTAAAATTTATTTCATTAGAATGTTGTAAATATCTATGATTTGCTGTTTGAGCGCAACCTAATTGTTGAATGATAAGATGAAAACCATTTATTTGAAATTCAGAAAATAACTGTAAAGAGACTTTTTCATTCGAGGCTTGTTGTCTCATACGCGCTGTTAATGTAGTAATTTCACGATTAATATTTTCACGGAAATTATTATACGCAAATTTTGGATCAATTAGGCAAACTGAACATCCGCTATCAATTAATAATTTGAATTTAGGATTCTCGAATTCAATAAAGAGTAATTGATTTTTAATATCTAGCGTTTGATTCAAGTCAATGAATCTTCTAGGGCTAGCTGTTGAAAATTTTCAGTAATATTTTTTCTATCATTCGTGAAACGTTTTCTTTCGTTCATTTCGGGTTTAATATTATTTTGAGAATTTGATCCAATATGTGTTAATTCTTCTACTAAGAAGTCAGAAGTCAGGGCTTCGATTATTATTAAAGAATTTTCTTTGGAGGTTGTTCTGATATTGCGTCGAATAATTTTGTCGTTTTTGAGGAAAGTTACGTGAAATTTTTTCTGGGGAGTAGTAATCCTCTGATTAGGATTTGGTTCAAAGACATTTATATTGGGGTTTCTAGATGTACTCGGATATTGAGTGTTCATCTGACGATTAAAAAATTGAATTGGTCGCGGAGGAAATCTGGGTTGATTCTCGCGATAATTATTATTAGGGTAATTATTCTTATGGTAATTATTATAAGAATATCGATTGAATTTATTCGAATTGTACCGTAAGTTATCGGTATGATTAGTATAATTATTTCTCGAATTATTTTTAATTGTTACATTTTTACGGCTTTTATTGAATAATTCGTATTGGGCTAAATTGCAAATGTAATCTTTTAAAGCGTTCACGGTATTATCAAAATCAAAAGCATTATTAGTAATTAAATAAGTACGAAGTTCCATCGGTAAAAAAATCAAATGCAGTAGAAGTGCTGATAATATAATATTGGGACTAAAACAGCTTTGACACAAAGTTTGCCAATTCAACATCTAAACTTCAATCTTGACAATTCACAAGTTAGATAATTTTTAATGTAATAACGACAAGCATCATTGAAATGAAGTTTAAGTTACGAGATTAATGAGTGACCAAGAGCTGTAAGAACAGTAAGTGAATTGTGTGACAAATAAATATCGAGTCATTTCTTTCGAAAAAATAACGTTTATGAATTGGTTGTATGGAAATTGTTACAATAGAGCAACAGCGAAACCCCGCCAGAAATATTTATCGAAAGGAATTGAGATTTCAAGCAAAACGCAAATCTCCCTTTTAATTCTCCTTAAAAGTTTGGATAGGCGATCTGCGGAGCATATTATCAGAAAATTCTCCAATTTTATTTTTGGCCTTGTAAATGCAACAGAGAAATCTGAAAACCATTTGAGCATTAGATTATGAAAACAGACTAGATGTTTGATTGGATCGATCCTTATATGATAGAAATTCATTTCAATTAAATAAAATAATATAGGTTATTTCCACAATTTTTTAAGTAAACGATAATTGTTTCGCCAACACAATGGCTTTGTCAAGTTCACATTCAAATGTGGGCATTTGGTATAGATCCAAATATTCTGTGTATTTCTCCTACTTCTCGAAAGAAGTTTGTTTGAGTTAGTTCAAGATGAAACGTTGACAAAGCCACTTCGTAGGAGAAATAATGGTCGTTATCTGAATAAATTGTAGAAATAAACTTTATTATTTTATTTAGACTAGCTGTTTTCCAATTATCACTGTTACTTTATAGAAATGATTTTTGAAATTGAAACTTTCTCGGCTATATTAAACGCTCGCATATTTAATTAGAAGCCCGTCTGTATTAGGAATGTTGTAGCTTTTCCAGAAAATCATTTTTAGGTAAAATTTGTTCCAGGAACAAAATAAGTCTGCAACTCTTCCTCTTGACACTTCAGGTGTATTTGACACACAGATGTATTTTCAGCTTTCCCGATAGACTTCGATGTATAAAAGACTGAATCCATTTATATTACGTTGCACAAATGTAAATAAAAGATAATCTGTACAGTACAATAGTATTTATATGACCAGTCGCTAGTATGAATAATTACATGTGAATAGAGCACTTTTTGTATTGACTACTCTGGGAAGGAACTTGTGTGGATTTTTCCATTTCATTGGAAAAAATCTATCAAATTTTATGATTTATCGTGAATTTTCTCATTGTGCAAGCCGTTTTTATCGTATGCGTGCACATTATTTGTGCTTAGATTTAATTTCGAAGGGACTGTCGATTAAAAGACTTTAATACGGTGAAAGTGAGTTGAAAACCAACATATTTCTTTCATCATGAGAAAGCTGAAATCCATGAAAATATCAATAAAAGTCTAAATGTTACCCTACTGGCGGGCGAAAAAATATAGGATTGCTAAGTCAACGGTTTGTGCTTTAGAAAACAGAAGAAGGTAAATCCTGCAGGAAGTAAGTAATATATTCAGATCGACTAAAAAATGTAGTTTGAAGGATATAAAATATGAAAAAACTGCTATATGGACTTTGTGTAAAATTACGAGACAACTGTTTTTTCTGATGCCAAGATATTATTCAAGGATCGAAAATAAGAAACAGACCAGTGTAGTAATATTAATGGAATATTTTTGCGTCATTCGATGCGGACTCACAGGATCATAAATTGGATTAATTTTTAACACACTCTGTTGCCATCTCTATGACAATCAACAAATAAACCATCATTTTTTTCTTTCATGAATCGTAAAGTGTACCTGAAGATAACCTTTTAATCAAAAAAACTAAAACACTTGTCGGGTACCATTTGTTGTTATTATAATATATTTTTGGGGATACTTTGTGTTTTATATGAGAATAGTGTGAGAAAACATAAAATAAATTATCTATTATTATCTTACATCGTCAAAGAAACAAAAAAAAAATGAAATCATGAAAAAAGCAGGCACTTGTGTACTGACTGAAATAATTTAATTTCAAAAAGCTCGGAATATTAAGCTTTATTTCGATAAAGATTGACTTGGTTTCAGACAGAATTATGTAAGCTTGGTTAAAAAACTAAACCGAACTCGTGAGCCCCTAGTTTTTTGATAGGATTTTTGGGCTATATGTTACAATAAATGCTTAAGGTTTCCCCATGATGCTCATAAGAACGACTGATTCATTTAACTGGTGAGATTCTGACGTGATGATAATAATACTTGCATGTTCATCTTCTTATTTTCTGAATAATGAAGATTTTATGGGATCAAAATATCTTGTTGCCCTTTTCGCCAGAATACAGATTCTCCGCGATTCTTCACTTATATCAAGGTGTAAACAATGTGCCTATAAATGTGAGAAGTTAAATCTATTTTCTGAAACGAGAGTCTACTAACATTACTCGCCAGAATAACAACCTTTCAATAATAGGCGATCTACAAACCATAAAATTTTTATTAGGACGTAAATTGAACCGGGCCGTGAAGTTCCACATCACTAGCGCGTGCAAATAAAATCAAGGGTGTAAATAGGACAGACAGTGGACCCTTCGAAGATCTATCTTCGGTCTGAACATAGAACCAATAAAGCGAGAGGTCAATGATATTGTTACAGCCTCATTTTGCGACCGAATGACTGGATGAAATGATTGAAACAAGGAGTATCGAAAGGGGAAATTTGGAGGACGAAGGTAAATATAGATGTGAGAATATCGAGTTTTTGGAGCAGAAAATTATACGAAAGATAGATATTGAATTCAATGCAAAAGAATTAATTATCTATCGTTTGTAACCACACCGTATTTGCATCCCACATAATCACAGATGAGGTTGCTCTTCACATGTCAATTATTCACATAGCTTTAGTCAGGAACGTAACGTTTACTTCCTGGTTTCATTATTTTCTCCATCGAAAAAAGTTGCGCATTAGAACTGGATCGAAAGACTTTCGAAAAATTTTCAAATTTGTTCAGAATATTTTTACAATCCATTAGTTGGATCGAACAATGATTTCACCAACACTGTGGTTTCGTCAGGTTTACATTTTGAAGTTACTCAAAAATTACACCTCTGCAACTTGTATAGCTAAGGTTCAGGCCAAATTTGAAAACGGGGAATAAAGATGAGAGCCAATTTTCAGAAATATAAATAAGTTAACTTATGCAAAAAAAGGATAAAAATAACCATAAAATATATCGGAGTAAATTATTGAAAATTCATAAGTAAGCGAAAATATCTAACGAATGAAATCTTTTCATATCTGTTGATTTGTTCTTTGAGAAGCATTTTAATGTCCTTGTAGTTTTTAATTTAGACTGCTTTCAATAGTGTCAGTCGAAAACTTTTAATTTCAGAATAGTTAATTGCGTCATTGTTGTTGAAAATGAAGCTCTTCAGGGTGCGGTGTTTCAAAGGACCTTCTAACATACTTTCGGAAGGTAAGGCGTTTCGTTCCAACTTGCACCCCTGAACTCTTCAGATTGGCGATGGGGTGCAAGTCTGCCATTGACGCCTGTAATCTTTTTCCACGTTGGAACATCGGTCGTCAAATGGTCGCACCATGTTCTACTTGAAGCCGGCAAGGACGATGAAATGAGTATTATCGAAAAACGGTCACGTTTCCCATATGAAAAGCTGTAGCAGAGCAGAGCGAAATTCTGGGCAAGAATGTGACACGTCGCCACACACTCCTTTTCCAGCGAGCGTCAGTAGGGTCACGGTAAAGGGCGCTGAGACTTGGAATGAAACAGTCCGCCATTAAGCTGGACGTGGGGCCATCTCAAGCGAGAGATACTGTGGGATGAAAAGGATAGTTACCTCGGAAAAATTGGATGGGATGGTTGGGGTCACCATTGAATGGGATCGTTGCATGTTCAGGTCGCATCGGTGTCACCAATGAAGCTCTTTATGGATACGGTGTTATCAGGGAGCTGCTACCCTCTTACTTTCGGGATGCAAGACATTTCGTGAGACAACTTGCACCCCTGAACTCTTCAAATTGGCGATGGGGTGCGAGTCTGGCCTGTGGCCTTGGGCCACGTTAGAACGTCGGCTTTCAGAACGCTCGCACACTTCTCTAATTGTTGTCGGCGAGGACGGTGAAGTAAGTATCATCGAAAAGCGGTCGCGTCTTCTATATGATACGCCGGGAGACTGAAGCAGAGCAGAGCAGAATTCTGGGTAAGTTCGGGGCAAGTCGCCACAAAAAGTTGTTCAAATCCTTTCAAATGATTGGCATATGATGAGTCGATATGTCCGAAGTATAACTACTCTGGTGTTGAATTAATTTTGTCTTCTCTTTAGAGTAAAAGTACCAGAATCACACTTTTGGAAGCAGGTTCTAATTAATAGGTAGAAGAATCTTAAAATTCTTTTCAATGGGAGATTTGAACAGACACACTTGTTGAATATTTTTGCTTAGTTAGCTATTTCCGATAACTGGCCCCAATATATCTAACGATTATTTATATTTCTCGTTTTTGAAAATTTTGGTCTATCTATATTTACCAAAATTGACTGATATTTATGCCCCCCCTTCTTCAAGTTAATCAAAATTATAGATGTGAAGTTGTAATTTTTAGAGTTAGTTCAAAATGTAAACCTGACGAAGCCACAGTATTGGCGAAACAATTGTTGTTAATTAACAAATTGTAGCATTATCTTTCATTATGTTAGTTGATCAGGATACATCAATTTCACTTAATGCATAATATTTAAGCAGTTTGAGCTAGAGTAATAAAGGATTCTTCGTTCACCATTCACAATTCAAATCTAGTCGACTAGGTATCGTCAATTGACGGGACATTCTATCACGTACCTAGCTGCCTGCCCACAATTAATAAAAAATTATCTATACACCGACTAGCTCTGAAGTGTTCTATGGGCGCCTCGCTTTCTGAAATAAAAAGTAGAGGGGGCAATATATTTCTCATGGACTGTTATCTGAGGTAAAAGTGAACAAATTTCGAATTTTGAAGTACAGGTACGGCAAGTTCGGCGGATTCTAAAAAAGAAAAGTGAAAGAAATAACTACAAAGAGAATATACTTCTTAGACAATCGTACTCAAAATAACATTGGAAATTGAACATATTAACTGTGGACGCAGATATACACACAAATTAGTACTAACTGCAAGCAAATCTGAAACCAATTGTACAGAGATCATATAGTAAAAATGTGAACCTTCAATTAATTTTTTACATGAAATATCAAAAAGTAAATTGATTATATATAGTTAATCACATCTATCATCTGATTACTCACGATGGCCTCTCCAATGCAACTCTTCTGTTCTACGAAATCTACCACTGCATGGCCTCCACAATTGCAGTCCTTTTACGTCGGAGATTTTACCATGTAATTCTAAAAACAGACAACAGAATTTTCACTAATATTACTCTAACCTCTTCGCATTCCCACATTCTTCAATTCTCAAAATCTGAAAACAGTTTGCCTACAAGATATTGAGAATTCGAATGATAAACATAATAGTGACTACGCATATTTCTCCTTTTTTCCGGTATTCTTTTAATATTTTAGGAACTATCAAGCCAAACGGAACAATTCAAACACAAAGTTCTTCAGAATTTTCATTTCCTGTATAACCCGAAGTTATTAGATTTCAAATATATTTTGACTGAATAGAGAATATCGAGCAATTTCATAATCCCAATTTTCAGATTTCAAATAAGCCTAGTTTTCTAGAAAATCCTACTAGGCCGCGGAACTTATATATATTATATATATATATATATATATATATATACATATATATATATATGAATATATATATGAATATATATATATATATAAATATATATATATATATATATATATATATGAATATATATATATATATATATATATATATAAATATGGAATCTACAGTTAAAAAAAATAATTATACAACTATATTGAGGAAAAGACTCACCGTTGTAAATAAGTTGAATCGTTAGAGTTTAATCAGACCAAAATTAATTAAATAATATCCAAAATTGAAAATCAAAACAGATTTAATCTGTTGTCTTCTACAATTTTAATTTCAAAAAATTATTTGAAGAAACTTTAAGAATTAAATTAATGTCTTTATAAGCACTGCTCATATTTAATAGACGTATAAAGTCAAAATTCATCATACAATGTCAAATGGAATCAAGAAAAACCAACGAATATAAACTGTCAATTGAAATTAAAATATAAATAAGCAAACATTTTTTGTTTCGTTCCAGGCATGCGTAATGAACTCTTCAGACAAACTTACGAAGCCCTGTTTGTTACAAAATGTATCGTTTTCCGATCCCATATCAATGAAAAATAACCCCTTCTCAAAAATATACACATAGAGTACCTTGGATATAAAGGTATTCACTTAGATGTTTGTGGAGAATCGTATTTCAAAAAATGGCACTGGTGAGTCTATACATTGTTTAATTGATTTTATTATATTTTTTATAGGTAAAGTTGAACTGATCTTATCGTAACTTTAATTATTTCTTGAGGATGTGCTACATGTTTTGAGATTTTTTGAAGTAATTTATTTAAATATATTGAATATTTCAAGTAAATTAGTTTTTGAGAAGTTCTTGAAATTATGTTTTATATTTTTGAGAAGGGGTTATTTTTCATTGATATGGGATCGGAAAACGATACATTTTGTAACAAACAGGGCTTCGTAAGTTTGTCTGAAGAGTTCATTACGCATGCCTGGAACGAAACAAAAAATGTTTGCTTATTTATATTTTAATTTCAATTGACAGTTTATATTCGTTGGTTTTTCTTGATTCCATTTGACATTGTATGATGAATTTTGACTTTATACGTCTATTAAATATGAGCAGTGCTTATAAAGACATTAATTTAATTCTTAAAGTTTCTTCAAAGAATTTTTTGAAATTAAAATTGTAGAAGACAACAGATTAAATCTGTTTTGATTTTCAATTTTGTAATAATCCTTCTACCAAGTAAAAACCGTTCCTTCTTATTTTAAATAATATCCATTCATAAAAATATTCACCAGCCAAAATTATGAAGAAAACGGATATTCAGAGTACATGACCACTAGTCGAGAGAAAATTCTTTGAACGGTGATTAAAAATCAGTAATTTTGTTGAATGTTTTTTAATAGAATTCACTGGGAGATTTCAATTCCCAATTATTCAATGTAAAGATTGCCAATGTTGTAATGAATAGAAGTTATTTGAATTTAGATATCTGATTTGAAATTACTGAAGAAATTGTTGAAAAGATTCATTACTATCATGAATCAAATATTAACTTCAGTGAAATTATTGACAAAGAACAAGCTTAATTAAATATAACTCACCGAAATAGTGAAAATACAGAAAAATTAATCAAAAATCAATTAATTCAATGAAAGATAGTGTCTACGTGAGAAATTTTGAAAAGAAGTATGTAAGTAATATCCTTGAAGATGTTTATGCATTAACAGAGTTATAATAGTACATAATCTAAAGTAATGTAATCAATTTCATAGGTAATTTTAAGTAATTTATAAGTTATAAGCATAAGAAGTTAAACTTTGGTAAAATTTGACATTTGAAATACTTCACGGATGAAAAACAATAATTTCACTCTTCTGTTTAACTTGAAATTAATATCAATATCTAGATAAAAATTCAGGATAATTTTCAACAGTAATTTCAAACCAAGAAATATTGTAAATTTTGTGAAATCAATGAAAGCAACATTTTTTCAATAATTTTGACAAAAGCTAGTAGTCAGCTTTGGAATTCAATTTTTCGAAAAAACTATAGAAGGACGAAACAGAGGAAATGTCAATTAGTATTGAAATACTCGGGAGAGCATACACGTCTTTCTGATTAAATATTTTCTCTCTTCAAGAATCCAGTTGAAAAATCTGAAAAGCGTTTAACATTTTCATTAATATGAATGGAAATGTGATGAAAAAATACGTTACCTGGGTGTTGTGAATGAAAACATCGCACATATCAATCAAGAATTCAACAGTTTAAATTCAAAAAAAGCAATCAAGGAAGTGGGCTGGAAAATCCGAACATTGCAGAAACAATCTCGAAGAACCAGAACAAAATCCAGAAATCGAACAGAGCCAACATAAAAGGAACATTGTTAATGGATCACTAAACTTACCAAAGATAGAAATATGTTTATTTATGTAAAGTTTTCCAATTAAATTTCAAAAGTAAATCATTGCTTGTTTACGTTAGAATTACGTTACGATATTTAGAATTAAAGTTAGTAGGTTAAAATATAGAATTTAGACATTTAGATTATTAGTCATAGATTTTTATACTTGAAATCACTTTGATTCAATATATATTTTAAAAATTGACCTATTAAGATTCCAATTGAACCCTTCCTATTGAAACTAATCAAATTATTAATATTTAAATTTCAATTATTCAATTACAAAATTATAATTTTAAGAGATACAAGGGTGATTCAACAAGTATTTATAATCAAAACTTAATAAGAGTGAATTTCATAGAAAAATTGAACTTATCAAAAGTAAACTTATCTTGTTAATTATTCTAATTAATAATTAATCATAAATAATAAAAGTTCATTTATTTATTTCATAATAAATTGGCACCCAAAACGTTAGACTGAAAATGAATAATAATTATAATAATTTATTCATTAAATTTATTTCATAACAATATATATATATATATATATATATATATTAGGAGTACAAATAAGTTTCCGCCGTTTTTTAACACAAATTAAATATTTATTATAGAAGAATGATTTAAAACGATGTGAGACTGCTTGCTGAGTGACTTCTAATGTTAGAGCAAGTTCTTTTTGTGTTTGAGATGAATCTTTCTCCAATAATTCCTCCAATTCTGCATCCTCGTAAATTCTTGGCCTTCCACTACTATTTCTGTCTTCTACGTCCAAATCACCGTTTTTAAACTTTTGAAACCACTCTCGACACGTTCTGTCACTCAAAGCACCCTCACCATATGCTTCTACGAGCAATTGATGCGCCTCAGCAGCAGATTTCTTCAAATTAAAGAAGTAAACTAATATTTCTCGCAAATGACGCTTACTTGGCTCAAATTTTTACATTTTCAACTTATAGAAATCATATTTTGGCAATATAAAATCAATGACATTACTAGGTTATGTTGTTCTTGAATGTCCAAACTATTTTTTAAGCCGGTTATCATCTGCGAAAGCTAACTCAAACTTCGTGCCGCGCCATCTACAATACATTCTATCAAGAAAGTACCGGGAATTATCGATTTAAATCTGGCGGGGCAATGAGGCAGGCAAAATTTTTTTTTCCTAGGTTGGTACCACTGTCCTTAATTACTATGCCAAGCTTGAGCGGGATCTGTCAACTAGTGTGTCTGCAACAGCTGATTAAGTCAGTCGATGTCAAAGTGCGTGCCGATTTTTACTATGGGTGATAACGTTGAGCAAAAAATTTGTTTAAAGTTTTGTGTTGCAAATGAATTTTCGTGTGCCGATGCATTGAAAATGTTGCAAAAGGCCTTTGGTGATAATGCTCTATCGAAAACTCGTGCATATCAGTGGTACAGAGCCTTCAAGGACGGTCGTGAAGTGGTCGCCCATCGACGGCTTCGATCGAAGATAACGTCGATAAAATTAAGGATAGGGTGCTGGAAAACCGTCGTACCAGCTTGAGAGAAATAGCACATGATCTTAAGATATCCCACGAGTCCGCACGTACGATTTTGATTGATATTTTGGGCATGAGAAAGGTGGCCGCACGACTCGTACCGAAAGACCTGAATTTTCTTCAAAAACGTCATCGCGAACAGGTTGCTTCAGACATGCTGGATCGCTCTAATTCCGATTCTACATTCATGGAACGCATTATAACCGGTGATGAGACCTGGGTCTACGAGTACGATATGCAAACAAGCCAGCAATCATCGGAATGGGTGGCAAAAAATGAGCCGAAACCGAAAAAACCACGCCAAAGCCGCTCGAAAATGAAGGTGATGCTCATTGTTTTCTTCAATATCCGTGGCGTGGTGCACTACGAATGCGTTCCAGAGGGTCAGACGGTAAACAAGGAGTATTACCTAGGCGTTATGAAACGTTTGCGTGAGCGTATCCGTAAGAAGCGGCCAAATTTGTGGGCGAACAAATCATGGATTTTGCATGACGATAACGCGCCTTCTCACCGAGCTACGATTGTGACTGACTTTCTCGCCAAAAACTCAACAAACGTGCTTCAGCAACCACCGTATTCGCCGGATTTGGCTCCCTGCGACTTTTTCCTCTTCCCAAAACTAAAATTGCCCCTTCGTGACACCCGTTTTGAGTCGATTGAAGCCATAAAATAAAATTCGGTACGAGAGCTAAAGTCCATCCCGGAAAGCGCCTATAAAAAATGTTTCGATAATTGGAAGTGCCGTTGGCATAGATGTATTGGAGCAAATGGAGCCTATTTTGAAGGCGACCCAATAAATTTTGACGATTAAATGTAAAAATGTTGAAAATTCCTGGTACTTTCTTGATAGAGTAGTAAAACGGCGGAAACGTATTTGTACTCCTAATATATATATATATATATATGTATATATATATATATATATATATATATATATATATATATATATATATATATATGTATATATATATATATATATATATATATATATGTATATATATATATATATATATATGTATATATATATATATATATATTCGTGAATTTTTGCATATATTCATTTATATTTTCATACATATATTAAATATATGCAAAAATTCATGAATCCAGGAATGCAGTCATGGATTACAAGGGGCCATTGAAATTATTTGTCGGGTGCCCACTTCGTTATCATTCGCATGTGTAAGACACACGTGAGGTTCTCTCGTTCGAAGTTTGATTTCCCGAAAGTGTCGATTGATGATGGATAGAATTACTGGCGATCGTACACTCTGGAAGTGCGGTACGTACCTGGAGTTCAACGACACACGGGCGCCTAACGGCTAAAATTGATGGATTTGTGATGAATTACATGGATTGGAAGAATAGTGTTTGAAGAATATCTCTTTTGAATTATGTTTTGGAGAATGTAATGTCGAGGACAGTCGGTCGTTTCACTTACACCCTCTATTCATTTTGTTCTTGTGATATTTCTATAATGAAATGGATTTCATTTCCGTTATTCCCAGAAAATTTATTTTTTGAGCGCTGATTTTTCATTAATATGCAAATGCGTTTCGAAATATCTCAATTTCTGCATCTAAATATATACAAATTTCTATTATCGAAAGGCATGTCAGGAAGATGTTGTTCAACTGAAATCATCATGTCAGAGTTAATACTTCATGAAATTTACAACCAAAAATAAACTTCTAATGCTTGATTTCTGAATATTTTTATATCATTTAGTTATTTATGATTATGACTATTCACCATGATTACTACCTATAATGTGTTATATTCGTATCATAAATATATTTCACTGCAATCAATACAAATACCGGGCTAACGGCTTTTTTCTGCATATTCGCTCTCATATCGTAAAATGAATATCATTTATTATTCATACAAATTACTTACGGATAGTATTGATGGCTTTTTATTTTGTGAACCTCAATTCAAAACATTGGTAATTAGGACACGTTACATCTCAAAATCACCACATATACATAGACCAAAATGTTCCCCATGAATTCGAATATATTTGAATAGGTATATGCGTATATGAGCTTCCGTGGCTTTTTAGTGCAAACGCCTGTCTCGTAAAAATCATATTTTATGCGAGTCGCATCTTAGCGAGTAAAATATTTGTGTCACTTGTTCGCCCGGCCACCATTTCAATATCAGGTGGAAATGTACCAGTGCTATACCCAAAGTGACCGAAGAACACAGTAGCAAAGCCTAACCAGAACATAACTGATTCACTTACTCACACAATCTGCACTAAAGCTTCTGAGGGATTTTCTCCGAAGATCTAAGAGTGTCAGAATAATATCAGGATTAATTAGGGGAAAGAAGTTCCGTAATTTTGAGTTTTGCATTGAGGGGAGAAATTTGAACTTTTCAAATATGGGGATCTGGTGGACCGATCCACCTGTTTTCATAGTTTGCATTGAAATACTTACGAGAAGAAACTTTAAAATGAGTTGGGGTGCGATCGATCATGAACTTCATATCATTTCATATTCAAGATGGTGTCTGAAAATGAATGAAGGTGGCTCTGCCAAAAATGTTTAATGTTTCGAAATTAAATGTTCTTGCTGTAAGAGAAAAGTGGTGGATAAGGTTAAGTGTACTAGGTGCTATGAAAATTTTTATCCTAGGTGCATAGAGCAATCTTCAAGCATAAAGTCGTCCGTTTGTGAACATGAAAGATCAAATCCTGATGAGTGGCGGCGATATAGTGGAACTTCAAAATACGAACAAGATTTTAAACATTAAGATATCTCATCTCAAGGCATTGTTGAAGGAAGTACAAGAAAAGGATGAGATTTTGATTCTGAATAACAATTCATTGTTGTAAAAGATAGCGAAAACCCAAAGTGTTCCCCCACAGATAAAAAAAGGTATGAAAGTGCAATAAAATGTATCTCCAAGAGCAATTGTCAACAAATCAAAACAAATAACAGAAACGGAGTTTGTGTTAATCTTTCATGGTGAGCACTTGTGCATAAGTGGATAATATTATTTCAACGTTGTTTGAGATTTTTGAAATTTCATTTTTAATCAAATTCGATAAATCGGAGCCCCAAAGAAGCTGCTAACGTCACGCGAAGCACATTGGCCAAAACGAGGGTAAGCTGAAAAGACATCATTTACTAATTTAATTAACAAGTAGCACCTACGAAGAATCTTGCGGTTCAATCATATCACTACTGACAGTACATAATAGAGTGAGAAACCAACCATGAATAATTATCATCCTTCAAATTCCACGACTTCCAACAATGCACTGTAACAGAAAATCTTCAGCAATCTCAAATGTCTCAACTCACAACTTATTTCTTTGAAGTTAGTCAAATTCAGTTTCCAACTAGAGAACAAGCAAAAGTATTCAATGCTATTGAAGATATTCCAACTTTTGAGCATACATTAGCAGTCGGAAAATTAATTGGACCAAGCCATGTTAGGTATCTTCCTAAAATATCAAATAACAAAGTTTGCAACTATCCGTAAAGCATATAATTAGTTGGCACATTCATCTCATCTCACAGATCAATCAACATATCCAATCAAATAATTCCAGCAAGAAGACTATTACACCTTCAATGAGATTGGTACTTTCTAATATTTCTCTGACTATTCCACATCATATTCTGAAAAATATGTTGGAATCAATTGTATTAAATATCGTTTCACCAATGAATTTAATGAAAATGATTATTCCGGATCCGAAATATTTCCATGTTATTAGCTTTCGGAAATCTCTTTTCATAAATTTCCAGAAAGTAGAATGGTCGAATCCGAAGATACCCAATATCGTATATTCCTGTCGTTTGATGATGCATCGTGCTTCAAATGTAAAAAAAGGAAACTTAGCTTCAAAATTTCCACTCAATGCAATATCTACTAACATCCCAAATGAACCACTGCAAGAAGCAGAAGACGAGACTGAAGAAACACTACCACATATTGAAATATCTATCCCACCAAAAGAAGTTAACCAATCATGACAAAAACGCACAATCTGTGAAACCATAAATTCTAGCCCCGAAAACGAACTATTAGAAAAAACATTCGTAAGCCCAAAACCACCAGAGAAACAAAAGGCAGAAAAAGAAGAAATCAGCTGAAGATCTTGAACTTCATGATATTCTCAGTCCCGTGAAGACAGATAACGGATGCTATATTTTGACATAGGACCAGCTCTCAAAAAAGTTCTGACTTAATAAGTGTAGCAAAACAGTATACTGACCATAGGAGGGAACTCATCAAGATGCTTATTTATCCCTACCCATTTATTAAGGACAAATCAATGAAGTCGAGATGCACAAAAATACGGAATGAACTTACGAGACAAAACTTATCACACCTAACGGCAACCACTTGGGATACTAAAAGCGATACATCACTCACTCAATTATATAGCGACCATTTTACAGAAGAATATAAATGGTTTTTATAACCATTTAGAAATTCTTAATGTACTCTTAAATGAAACAGATCCAAAGATAATATGCTTTCAAAAAACCCTTTTCAAATCAGGAAAAACAGGAGAACTGAAAAAATATTCATGCTTTTGCAAAAATAAAATAAATACTAATAAGTCATCTGGAGGTGTAGCCATCTATGTTTCAGAAGCAATCAACGCCGAAGAACTAAAACTTAATGCTGATCTAGAAATTGTAGCAGTCTCTGTAAATATACCCAAAAAGTTATACATCACTAATATATACATACCATATAACCGAGATTTTTCAGAGGTAGAATTCCAGTCCGCAGTAAACCAGATTCCCTCTCCGAGGATTAGAGTGGGTGACTTCAACAGTCATAATATTTCTTGGGGAAGTTCAAATACTGATGGAAGAGGTCGAATACTTGAATCGGCGGTTATTAATAAATCAAACTTAATAACACATAATAACGGGGAATCAAAACACTTCAACTCTTCTGGAAATCATTTAGTCATAGACTTATGATTATCCGATCCTTGCTATGCTGGGGAAATTATTCTGCAAGTTTTTCCATTCACATATAACACCGACCACGCACCAATAATTATAACAACCAATGAAGATCAACCAAAAACAAGTACCAACCCCAATCCTACATGGAAACTTAAATCTGCAGACTGGGATAAGTTTAAGACCTTAATGGATGAACAGGCAAACGATGTAGATGATACTGTCAAAAATATTAACGAAATTTTCATAAATGCATCAATTCAAGCTATAGGAAAATCAACAATCTTTAGTAAGCATCGCCCTCTCCCTTGGTGGAACTAAAAATGTGGGAAAGTAGGCAAACTATATAAGCATGCTTACAACGTATATAAAGGGCACAAAACTGTTGAAAACTCAAAATATTGAGAGCTCAAGCACGATTCGTGATGAAGAAGAGCAGAAGAGACTCATGGAATGAAAATGTTTCATCAATTAATTCCAAAACACCTATGAATCAAGTTTGTCATAAAATTAACGCACTAAAAGTAAGGAAAGCATTTCACCAAATTCCTGATTTAGACTGGGGCGGTTTGGTTTTAAAAAACGGAAAAGACATTGCAGAAGCCATTGCCGTAACGTTTGAGGAAAACTCGAACAGTGGTAATTACTCTAAAAATTTCAAAGCACTCGATAAATAAAAAATTGAATATAATTCTACATCAAATGAGCTGACTGAAAGTTTAAACATAATGTTAACAATGAAGAAATTGGAGGAGGCTATTAAAACAACCAACCAAAATTCTAAAGCAGGACCAGATGATATTCCAGCAGTATTCTTTACACATTTACGGAATTCAACAAAATCGCTCTTAATTGATACATTCGATTTAATCATTTAATCTGGACCCAGAAAAAAAATCCTGAGAACTGGCTTCATGTACTTGTAATTCTGATAATTAAATCAGAAAAACCAATGTTGATAACCGGGCTCTTATCGCTCAATATCACTGACATGTGCTATGTGTAAGATTATGAAGAGAATCATTAACCAAAGACTTATATGGTTTCTTGAATTCAATAACATTCTAATTAACCAATCAGGATTTCGATCAGGGCGATCTATACTGAACAACCTAATATGTGTAGAGTCCTCAATTCACGAAGCAATCGTAACCGGAAGGAAATGCTTGTGTGTATTCTTTGACATAAATAAGGCCTATGAAATGACTTGGAGACCGAACATAATAAATGCGCTTCAAAAATATGAAAATATATGGAAATATGTTACATTTTATCAGGAATTTTCTGACAGAGAGATCGCTTCACGTGAAGATCAACGGACAGATATCAAATAAAAAAACCCAAAGCAATGGAACACCTTACATTATCAAGAGATTTACAAATCTCTTTCTGGTGGCCATAAATGACATCTTGAGCAACATTGACCCGGCTATAAAGGCAAATCTATATGCAGATGATTTCGTAATTTATATCGTGGGATATTACTTGCATACTCAACAATATCTCATTAGGAATGCCTTAAACCAATTAGAAACATGTTCATACACCTCTGGTTGCCTTTTCAATCTGAATAACACGAAAAGCATAATATTTTCAGAAAAGCACACAACTCTTCCTATTGCCTTGATATAATTAATAAAATTTTTAGGTATGATTTTGGATAGTAAACTCACCTGGGTTCAACATTTGTAAAACCTGATCCTAAAATGTCAACAGGGTATAAGACTTCTTCGGTGCCTATCTAATCGAAGATGGGGATCAGATCAACGATGCCTTGTTAGCACCTCTAAATCTTTACTTAGATCTAAAATAGACTATGGATCTCAAGTGTACGGATCAGATAGAACTCCTTTGCTACAATCTCTACAAGCAATCCAAAACACAGCTCTAAGAATTGCAACAGGAGCTTACTGAACAAGCTCGATTGAAAGTCTGCACGCTCTAACGGGTGAACTTCCTCTAGAGTATAGGCGACAATATCTCAGCCTCTCCTACGCAGTTTCTATTCTCACAAATAAGTCGCATCCTGCCTACAATTACACTCATACAAGGTGTTTCAAATGTGTGTACAGAGAATTCAACTTCCGCTTTTTATCAGCGAATTAGCAAATACCTAGAAAGCCTCAGCATAGGATTTCCCCATATGTTTGATAATTCCCATATAAAACTTGTTGAAATATGGCAAAACCCTGACCCCACAAAGAGAAATTCTGAACTTCTTCCAGGAAATTATTGATACAAACTCAGACTTCTAACCCATATACACTGACGTAACAAAAAGTGTGATAGTAGTAGCCACAACTGCTGTAACATCAAATGGATCGATCTGCAACAAGCTTAATCACAAAAACAGCATACTATCAACAGAGTTAATAGCCATCAAAAGTGCACTAGAGTACATCTAATCAACATGATATAAAATTTCTGATCATCATAGAATCTTTGAACAGTATCAGAGGACTTCAGCAGATGTACCCGCCGAATACCCTCCTCAAGATCATGAAAGCTTACTCAACACCATATACCAGAAAAACAAAACTATACATTTCATATGCGTCGCCTCTCACGCTGGTATACATGGGAATGAAAAAGCAGACCAAGAAGCCGCCTACCCTAATTCCTCTGAAAGATATTGACAACAATTTAATTTCAAAAGAAGATTGGAAGACTTATATTCTACAACATATAAAAACAGCAAATGAAAACAGATGGCATGTAATTTATACAGTTGTATCTAATAAACCAAGAGGTTAATCGGATATTAAGCTTGTGAAATAAAGAAATAACAAAAACAACAGAACAACCTTGAAATTACGTAAAATCGACATCGAGTATTAAGCCTGCCACCATCCGTCAAGTCAGTTTTTCCACAAATAGCGCGTTCCACTTGGCGACCACGACGCTCAAAACGCTCGTGTTGTTCTGTCACTTGCAGATCACGGTCGTTGTGGGCGTTCTTAAAATGTCATCAATGACATAATTTATTTCGCCCGCGACAAGCCAGCGGAGACCCATGTTTGGTTAGATATTTTCTATCATGGCGACACAATCAATTCTGGTTTGCTCAGAGAGGAACCTTTTGGTGGAAGTACAGAGTCTACAGAGGATGCAAGACACAAGAGGGCAAAAATGATTATTTTATATATTATTTTTTATTATTTTCCCGTTTCATCCATTGTTTTTAAAATAGATCGTTACCTACGAATTGTCATTCATCTGTCATCGCTATTCGCTCACAATACTCGTTCCACTTGCAATGCCAACAAAAACGTCAAAAACATTCGCGGGCTTGTCAAAAGCTAGTGGAATGGGAAAGACCGTGAACGCGTACGTGAGCGTTGTGGTCGTCTAGTGGGACGCACGGAAGCACATCTAGACTACTGACTGACAGTGACATCTCTGATTAGCAAAAGTCGCAGAATGTCAACCTCAATACTGGAACTGTGTCTAAACAGAATCATGACACAGAGTTTGAATATCAAAACAAATTAAAATATGTTTATCTTCTACAATTTTAATTTCAAAAAATTTTTATTCAAAAAAACTTTTAGAATTAAATTAATGTCTAAAACAAGCACCGCTTACATTTAATAGACGTATATAATCAAAACTCAATATATAATGTCAAATGGAATAAATAAACCAAAAGATATACGAAAGTCATTAAAATTAATAAATAAATATTTAAAGGAGACATTATATATTGAGTTTTGATTATATACGTCTATTAAATGTAAGCGGTGCTTGTTAGACATAAATTTATTTCTAAAAGTTTTTTTGAATGAAAATTTTTTGAAATTAAAATTGTAGAAGATAAACATATTTTAATTTGTTTTGATATTCAAATTTTGTTATATTTCTTCTATCAAGTAAAAGGCCTTTCTATTTTGTTTTAAATATAATATATAATTATATTTTGGCTTCAATAAATCTCATTATGGAATGTCAATGAATTTAAATAAGCCTTAAATATAACTCACACTGTTCTTTGATTCTGTAAGAGCATAGATATAACTTGAATTATAAAGATGATCTATGTCTCTAAACATTATTCATCTACACGTGGTACGTTGTTTGATATAGGTTAGTTTTTTGATTTTGTATTTTGAATATATTTCTGGACTGAAGACGGAATTGCTTAGAATTATATTTGTTTTTTGAAGATATAGTGCATGCTTTGAGAGATTTCTGAATTTACTTATTCGAATATTCAAATATATTAAATATTTCAAATAAATTATATTCTTTGAGAAGTCCTTTAAGTGTGTTCATGTTTTTAAAAGGCAATTGGCTTCTTGAAGGTAAGACCAGAAACAAATTTTTCTCCTTTAAATATTTATTTATTAATTTTAATGACTTTCGTATATCTTTTGGTTTATATTCCATTTGACATTATATATTGAGTTTTGATTATATACGTCTATTAAATGTAAGCGGTGCTTGTTTTAGATATTAATTTAATTCTAACAGTTTTTTTGAATAAAAATTTTTTGAAATTAAAATTGTAGAAGATAAACATATTTTAATTTGTTTTGATATTCAAATTTTGTTATATTTCTTCTATCAAGTAAAAGGCCTTTCTATTTTATTTTTATTTATTAATGACACAGAGGATTGGAAAAAAATAATTAGGAGATCGGGAAAATTGGATAGAGTCATATGTACTGGCACGAAGAAAGTACAGACATCAGTGATATCTGGGGAATCAAAGAAAAAATGAGTTTATCTAAGAAGAATTGCAGGTACCAATATTTCACAGGCGAAGATCGGAAACAACATGAAAGAATTTAGTGATGAATCTATTGAGGTCAAAAAGCTTAATTCTGAAGGAAAAAACTAATCATTCATTTCAGGAATTGTTTCAGAAAAGTTGCATAGCGAATTAAGTAAATCAGTGTTTTGGCCGGGAGAGACTTCTCATTTAAAAATCTTTTTTGGCAGATAATCAGCAGTCTTCTGAATATAAAATGAATGTTATTAATCAGAAGGCGAGAAGCCAAAATAATTATAGTAGCAGAACATTGGAGAGACTTGAGACTAGCATATCAAATGTAAAGTTAAAAACTTGTGTCAAGTTTCTGCAGAGAATTGAATCAACACGGCGGTAGTGCCATATACTGTTACCTGAATATTCCAGCTGAACCAAAAATTGATTCAAGTCGTTTATCGGTATCCAGAGTTTTTGAGTGTGCCGCTTGTGAATGTATCATAGGAAAAAATGAAGATAATCATTATAACTGTCTACAGATTGCCTTATCCAGATTTTGATACTTTTCTCTTTAAGTTTGAGATAGTTTTGTCAATTCTTTGTAGAGAAAATTCTGATTATATCATTACCAGAGATTTTAATGCAGCTGCCTTAGATGTGGAGAGCAATGTAATCCAGAAATTTGTGACTTTACTTGAGAATTTCGAGATTAAAATGTTGTTCAACAAGCCAATACGTAAAACTGCCCGTTCACGAACATTCCTTGATAATATTCTAACCAACATTGAGGGGGCTCAGTATCTGTAATACAATTACATGTTTCAGATCACTTAGCACAAAAGTTCATATTTCGATGTAATGATCTGCAGGGCTTGGAGTCACAAAAGATCAAGATTAGGACTATAAATCCTAGATCACACAAAATGTTCAGTTGGGAACTATCCAGGGTAAACGGGAATAATGTTCTGAATGCTGCCAAAGAAGGTATAAGATCAATATGGAACGCTTTTACATCCAGACATAGAGATATTTTTGAAGTAAATATTCCATATAAGAACGTTGCACTAAGGTATTCATCCATCTATAAACATAACCAAGAAATAAAAGAACTAAAAAATCAACTTGATAAATTATTTACTATTTCTAGTGTGAATTCAATATATTTGAACGAATATAAAACTTCGAAAAAAAAATATGATGCTGCTATTACAAATTATAAACAGCAGTAGTAAGTAAACAGGAATGTTATAGTGTCCAGATAAACAAGTCACAAGATTAGACAAAGTAATAACTGGTATTAACAGAAGTTCTAATCGACCCAACGTACCTTCTGGCGGTCCAGAAGAATTGGCTGATACGTTTAATGAGTTTTTCACAAATACCGTCCGAAAGTGTGGAAGTACTCAGAGTTGTCACTCAATTGCAAACATTGTTCAGAACAAAAACTCATTTTTTATATTTGGAGTAAGAGAGGACGAACTTATTCAAACAATTAAATCTATTGAGATTCAAAAATTCTTGTGGACATTGTTAAGGTATTAGTGGAACGCACCTGTTCTTCATT
This sequence comes from Megalocaria dilatata, assembly GCA_034642435.1. Taxonomy (NCBI): domain Eukaryota; kingdom Metazoa; phylum Arthropoda; class Insecta; order Coleoptera; family Coccinellidae; genus Megalocaria; species Megalocaria dilatata. Next base: position 76,665,731 of record CM067855.1, on the reverse strand, counting down.
TATTTATTTATTCATTTATTATTTATTACATAGATGAATCGAGTAGAGGATAAACCTATAAACTCGAAAGTAGATATTTAATGAATACAGGCATGTAATTGGCTATGATTGAAAAGGAAACATAAAAGGTAGAATGCGAATGAAGTGAAAAACAGCATTAAGACGTAACAGAAAGATATGACACGATACAAGCACTCCACCAGGGCGCGGACTTCCACCTATCGTAACCATTCTTGAATAAGTTGGCGGAAAGTGAGAGGAAAACGTTGTCAGGCAGTCGATTCCAGTTGTAAAATATTCGAGTGGGAAGAAAGTTTTGGCGCTGGGAGGATTTGAAATTTTCACAGCTTAGTTTAAAAATATGACCTCCCAGATTATTTCTGTTAAGATTGCACATACTGCGGGTCCTTTCCCCCCGAAATGACCCAGCATGGCTCGAATTGAAAGAATAAAGTCGCCTCAAACTCGTCTCTCCTCGAAAGATGTCATTCCCATGACACAGAGTCGTCGCTCGTATGAGGGACGAGCAAAGCCATAGTGAATGCGAGTTGCCCATCTTTGCGCGGTTTCCAGCACATCGCTGGCACCCCTCGTGGAACACCACCAGACTGGACCAGCATACTCTAATATAGGTCTGACATAAGTTATGAAAATGGTTCCGAAGTTTCGGTTATCACAACCTCTGAAGGATTTATTTTACCTTAGCGGAAATACGTTCGATATGGGCCAACCAACTGAGGTCCTCTGAAATGGTAACACCAAGGTGGTTCATTTGAAAGACGGGAAGCAAATGTTCACCACTGATGTGCAATCTAGTTATGTGGTGGATTCAAAGTGAAGTGGAAAGTCAGCAATGTAAAGAAGAAATAGCAGTGGCCCTAGAACGAAACCCTGCCGTACATCGGACAGTTCAGGCCGAGCCGATTAAGAAAGCGCCCCGCCAACACAAACACGATATGACCGGTTTGACAAGAAAGCTCTTATCCACTCGAGTAGCCTTCCCTGGACACCCATGTGCTCCAGTTTCGCCAGCAAACCGTTATGTGGGACTCTATCGAAAGCCTTGGAAAAATCGAGATAGATGACGTCCATAGGTTGGCCACTGTCCATCGTCCTCGTCCAGTCAGATATTCAGTTGAGAAGGTTGCTAGTAGTAGAGCGACCAGGGACAGAACCGTGCTGCTAGTAGGGAATTATATTATTAGAAAGAGAATATTCAAGAAGTTGTTCGCTAATTATTCTTTCCAGTATCTTTGAAACAGTAGGCAGCAAGCTTATAGGGCGATAATTGCCAGGTCTCCTTTCTTGAAAATGGGAGTCACACTTGCGAAAAGCCAGTCCGAGGGAAGTGAGCCGAATGACATAGACTTGCGAAACATGATGGTGAGGGGGACGGAAATGGGATGGTGAGATCCCATGGCAACCAGGTGCTGAAGAAATATTAAATTTGAAAAGATGGTGCTCCACAATTGACTCTCTGATTTCAACGTCCGCTATTCCTGAGCAGCTTCGAGTAAACTTCTGGATTGGATTCGGACCAGGTGGCTCCAGGGAGAATATCTGATAAAAAGATTTCGGCAGGATGTCGGCCGTCTCCTCAACACCGCAACTAAGGTTTCCAGACTAGGGAAATAGTTCCATTAGTATTCAAGGAAGATTTTACGTACTTGAAGATTCTCTTCTTGTTTTTCGAGGAGGCCTCCTTGTTCTCAAAGTTCTTTTTTGAATTCTGAAGAGAAGCAGAAACATGGTTGGCGAAGTTTCGATGTGTGCTGAAGTAGGTTATGGATCGAGTTCTCGGGTATCTTTGCCACAGCGATTTTTTCCTTCTGATCCATTGTAGTAAAAGATCATTGATCCTAGGTTCAGTGGAATCCTTCTTTTCAGTATCACCTGGGTGTTGGAGTTGACGGTTTCAGCTATCTTGCTTGTGAAGGTCTACCATTGTTCATCAATACTAGGGTGAGAAGGAAGGAGTAAATTCCAATCGAGTTTCAACAATTCTGCAGAGATATTATCATAGTCAACTTTCCTTATGGTTGATCCCTCATGACGATGGGCGTTTGAGGTAGGGAACTGTAGCTCTGTGTGGAGTATGACATGGTCGGACTTACCAAAAGGTGGAAGATACTTGAGCTGCGAGGTGAGTTGAGGGTTAAAGACGAACATTAAGTCCAGGAGGGGGGTGTTTTAGTCCCCTTGAAATCTGATAGGTTGCGTTACGAGCTGTTGCAAACGCGTATCGAGAACTAATTCGACATATGGAGATGACGGAGATGATGTTGGAGGCAACTGAACTATCGGCCACCTAAGGTCGGCGTAATTGAAGTCACCTTTTACGAAAATATTATCATGGGTTCTGAATGCCGAAGAAAGAAAACTGACGCCACTGAGGTCAGCAGAACATGCACGTGGTCTATATATACACCCGACAAAGACAGAAAATTGAGTGTTGGAAATTTTGAGAAAAATATTGTCGATGTCAGTCCCGTCATTTTGTATAGTTTCAATTTTAAACGAATCAGTAATGTGCCGGTTTACATACATGCAAACTCCCCGGTAGCCTAGTGTGTCCTGACTCTCTGCCCTGTAGATAGTATTTTAAACAACCGAATCAGGAATAAATGGTTGAAGCCAAGATTCGGTGATAAAGATTAAAATTGGTTTGTGTAACTGTGCATATGCAAGAAGTTCGGAGTATTTCGAATCCAAAGACTGAATGTTGATATATATGATTGATCACAAATTTATGTCACCTAGTTTTTTGAGTTTTCACTGCTGGAGTTAGATGGAATGCTGACGATTTTCGGGGTTTCTTTGACATACTTGATAGTGATATCCATCTCACCCGCCGCCTACTCGTCCCTCAGCTACAATCTCAATGATGTCAACTGAGACGGTTGCTGTTTGGTTTTGTCGTCTTGAATTCTGATGGAGGGGTACAAAGAGCTTCCTAAAGTGGATGACTTCCTTCTTAATATCGTCAGAACTATTTCAGGGTTTGCGAAGGAAACTCTCATCCATCGAGGCCGATTCAAGTCTCTGGATTGCAGTCTAACCACACTGGTGATGTACACTTATGAGCTCGCAAATCTTCGAAACAGTGGAACAGTCTATGACTTCATCGGACTCGGGAACGTTGGATATGATTATGTTGAACGATCGTTTAACACGATCGACAACCTCCAGAACAATGAACTCTTTCGTCTCATTGCTGAAAAAAGTTCTCGAGTTCAGGTCTGTGACCTAATCCGACAATGTTGAGACACTCGCACTGACGGCAATCTGGGTTTCCTTCATGACAGCTATTACGGATTTGCAAACATCAATATCTGATTGATGCAAAATAAGTGTTCTGGAATGACTTTCGATAGCAGCAGTGCAATTATCGAGGCGGGCCATGCGGTCATCCTGCCTTCTTTCGACGCGCTCTAAACTGACTGTCATCTTGCGCATTTTAATAGAATCAAAGATGTCGTTTTTGAAAAACCAGAAATCAACCGGTTTTACAGAACATGCATAGAAAATAATCATTTTTTAATGAGAAGGATGCCACATTACTATATAATGTTAAAAAGGGTAAATTGATGGACTATTTGGAAATTCAATCAAAAGAGCCATTAAGAAAAACGAGAATTTCACAAATTACCAAATACTCTTTGGGAACATTTCTATATTGGATGCTGATATTCCCATGCGCCATAAAAAAACACAGATACTTTTTGTATTACTTTAAAAATGGTCGAAAGACCGAAACACGTGTCAGGATTTTGAAAAAAAACGTAAAATTGTTTTTTGATAGAATTATTATTATTTCCTATTTGAAGAGCAACAAATGTCTTTAGGGGTCGCCAGGAATTCAACTCAGCAAACATAAAGTACCAATCAAATATTCGTCATTATTACCACAGACATTTAATGAAAAGTGCTCTCGGAAATGAGTTTTTACAAATTTTGTATCGTGTTTGCCTTAATTTAAAAAACATTGTACAGTTTTGTTAAATGAAACACATAGCATATGTTGATTTCTATTTATTATCTTGACTTGATCACATGATGCTGTTCGTTAACTTAGTTAACTTCTTCAGATGCTTACAAGCCTAGTCTGAGGTGACATACAGTATATTAATATTTTCTGTTCTGAAATAAGTTCCATAAAATATTTTTATTAATTTAAGTAAAACCACCGGGTCCCTAGTTGAATAGATCCAATAAAGGTGAATCATATTATTATTATCTTGATATCTTGATACTTCTAGATATTCTGTGAAGATCCCTCAGAAGATTTTTTTTCAGCTTGTGCAAGTGAGGAGTTCAGTTGTGTTCTAGGTATCGTTTGTTACTGCGATCTTGCGCCACTTTGGGTCACAGCACTGTTAATTTTTTGACCCAACAGTGAAATGGTCGCAGACACCCGTCCAACTGGAAAATTTCTTTTCCATTACTCTACCGCTGGCTATCCACATCCATATATGTTGTGTTGTATGTTCAGTCAATAAATTCCCCGAATTTTTGAATCGGGTTGGTTGCATACTTTCCAAAAGGTTCAGTTTTAGACCTTTATTTTCTTTATGTAAAATTATACAACGTTCATCAAAAACATGATTTTGATGAACGTTTTATATCTTAAACTGAAACTATTGGAAAGTGTGGAAGTACTCCGATTGAATATTCTAAGGATAATCTGTTGGTCGATAGTTTCCTTCGAAATTGTCTTCTTTCACTTCTGGCTAAGAAATCCTCCCTTGATGTGACACCTCGAGATTGTTGATTTCTACAGCAATGAAACTCTTCCTAAAGCTCTCTACTATCGTGACATCTCAACTGATAAAAACTTTCCTGCTGTTTTCCTTATAACGTCAGTAACGTCAGTTTGCTCAAACCTGCAAGAATGCATTTGACAACGTTTTCCTACCATTTCCTTCTTTTTACTCTGGAGATATGACTGATCGCAGTACCTCCGAATACCCTTATATGATTAATGTGTGGCCTTTTGTTGTGCCACATTTCATATACAAAATTACAAAAAGTGACAGAACAGTTGATTATATGGCAAGCAGTATGACATACTTCAGCACAAAAATGTTTACCTATGTCCTTCTCAACGATTTTCCTAATGAACCTCTCCGCTTTGCTATTATGTTTCGGAGTGTAGCTATTGGTCTTTCGCTGGATGATGCCATAGTTTTTTAGGTACCTTTGAAAATCCCTTCCAATGTACTCCTCTCCATTATCAGTTCTCGGGATTTTTAAGTTTACTCTTCTGGTTTTCCACTGAGCATTTGAAATCGTGAAATTTTTCTGGGACTTCATCCTTTAAAAAAAAGAGATAGATATTCTTATATATATATATATATTGATAGTCCTAGATCTTCTGTGAAGATTCGTGAGAAACTTTTTCAGCTTGTGCATGTTAGGTTGTGTTCTGGTTAGGCTTTATTCTTGCGTCCTTAATTAATTTTCGACCTAACAGTGAAATGGTGGCCGAAACCTGTCTAACTAGAAAATTTATTCCTACCTTAACACATTCTAGAATAATCGTCGTATATTAGAAAATACTTAGAGCTCCTCTATATCCAGAAACAACACTATGAACAATTTTCAACAGTACGTTATCCTTTTCTGGAGACGGTATGTATTTTTGTTGTCTCGCAACATACCTCACAATTAGATTTATGCATTCTCTGATCTATTTCAGAAGTGTCATAGCATCAGCTACTTCTGACATTCTATACAAGTAGTCTGAATTAATATATCCCAACCTTTGGTGCCATAATTCTGGAGTAACCGGCGAGTACTCATCAATGCTTTTGTATTCTTGTGGTTTGACGTTAGCTGGTAAACATTGTTGCTTTAGTCTGCTATATCGACGAGAACGTTACTTTTAGTAAATATTTCACATCCTATTCTATGGAGATTAGCTTTTCTGCCATTTTTGATCAACTGGGTAACAGATATCGTATTCTTTTGGTGATTAGACAGTTACTGCTTGATATTCACCACTGTCAATGTACCAATCTGTGTTGCGGAACAATTATCAAAAACGTCATTAAGTTGCCTTTTTATTTGGCCACTGCTCCATATTGTGTAATGCCTTTTCTGTTTATATTTTCAAAATCGAAATCTTCATATTCATAAATGAACGATGTTCATAATTGGATGTTGATCTTAAATGGTGGGAAACCTTGGATGATTTTAAGATGGAAAGTTTATATCATGATATGTCCTAAACCTCTGAACTTTTGAGCTACACAGTGTTAAAAAAAATCATTTTTTATTAGAACTTTGGTAACGTACTAGATATTTTTTTGGGATTTGGCACAAGCGCTCTAAGCATCAACAGCCATTTCTTGATATAGAAGGTTTTTTAATTTTTAACCAGTGGCGTCCGTACAGGATATGGAATATATATTTTTGGAAAGAAATATATTACGCCACTGCTTCTTCTCAAAATAAGAATTATTTTTTGAATCACCATTTATTTTGGTGCAAATTTGATTTCCTGATTTTTTCTTGACTGACGCGCGGTTTTCGGAAAAAAATAAAAAACGTCTTTATGCATAATAATTATCGATATGCACTTATGATTTTAGAAATGTGGGCGATGAACTTTGTTGTTGAGGAACCAATGACGCGGCTGTTAATTAAATTAAAATTTTAGAACGTAATATCTTTCTAAACATGAAAAACATGATAAATTTCACAAATTCTGAGTTTGATGATATGCATTACCTGTATGGGCTTGCTGACGGCAATGCATTTAAATATACGAAAGCGTTATCCAAAAGAATAGTTCCGCATACAAGAACGATTTCAGGAACACATATAAGGTTTAACTACCCAAAAGAGGCATATCTTACTACAAAAATACCGGAAACCGACGAAGCTGTTTTGAATTTAGTATTACAGAACCCTGATATAAGTACCAAAAAAATAGGAAATACTCTAAATGTTACTCATGTTCTAGTCTGGAGGATTCTTCATCAGTATTTATTATATCCTCATCATATCCAACGGGTCCAAGATCTGCTTCCTCGGGATTTTCCATTACGCACAAATTTCTGTCAATGGTTTCTTCAAATCGTTGCCGGAAATCCCAAATTTGACACCAAAATTTTATTCACAGACGAAGCTAATTTTTCCAGGTACGGAATAAGAAATTTTCACAACAATCATTTCTGGGCTGAAGAAAACCCGCATGCCATTACGGAGTCCCACCACCAAGAGCAATTTTCAGTAAATGTATGGGCTGGGATTATTGGAAATTATTGAATCGGGCCTCATTTTCTACCAGGCAGATTGGATGGATATACTTATCGTCATTTTCTTGAAAAAAGTTTGCCATATTTGCTAGACGATGTCTCCATTTTAACCCGACATCGAATGTGGTTTATGCACCTGCTCATTTCAGGCACAGGAATTTTTAAAACAAAATAAAGCAATCGCTGGATAGGTCGCGGAGGAAAACAGTCGTAGCCACCTAGATCCCCAGATCTAAACAGTCTGGATTTTTTCCTGTGGGGACATCTGAAGACGTTGGTTTACAACACCCCAGTACATACCGTTGAGGAGTTGAGAAACCGAACAATAGTCTGTTGTTGAAACTATCAGAAATACTCCAGGAATTTTTCACAGCGTACGATACTCAATGAGAAGAAGAGCTGAAGCGTGCAGGTGACGGTCACTTTCAACAGCTCATTTAGATTTTTTGCTTTTTTTAACGTTATTTAATGTTAGGTAGCTCTTTTAAATAAATGTTAATTGTTGTTAATTGGTCCCTATCACATATCAAAGAAATATCTAAAGCAACCTCAATCAAATTTGAGAAAAATAAAAATACAATAAAATTATTCACTAGTAATTTGACCTTGCATATTTTTATTGTTTTTTGCGAAAACCGCGCGTCGGTAGAAAAAGTCTAGAAATCATATTTGGCCCAGAATACTTGTTGATTCGAAAAATAATTTTCATTTCAAGAAAAAGCACTTAATTTTTTTCAAAAATATCTATTCCATATCCCGTACGGACGCCACGGGTTGCAAAATTGAAAACCTTCTATATCAAGAAATGGCTGTTGATGCTTAGAGCGCGTGTGCCAAATTTCAAAAAAATATCTAGAACGTTATCAAAGTCTCAATAAAAAAAAAGATTTTTTTAAACTAATGCCCTGTAGCTCAAAAAATAAAAGGTTCAGGACATATGTTGATATAAACTTTTCATCTTAAAATTACCCCAAGATTCACATCCTTAAGGGTCAGCATTCAATTATGAAACATATATATGTAATAATTTGAAATAAGGTTATTCTGATTTTCACAAATTTTTATTGTTAAACTCACAACAATTATTTCGCTATCACAGTAGCATCATCAGGCAAGATCACATTTTGAATAACTAAACTTGTTTCCGAAATCCGTGGCTATTTATATTACAGTAACTACAATAAATTTTTATTGAGCACTAAAACCCAAAAAAGGGTCCCTGCAAATTCCAGCTTATCTGAATATATTTAACAGAGGTGAGCTATTTAAATCTATTTGTTCGTTAAGTAATATTCCAATTTTATTATGTTTATTTATCTCTAGGGATTCTAACAGATTTAAGGCATAACTTTTGCTTTCTATATGTAGAATTTCAAAGTTATGGTATTATTTGTTAGAAACAGGACATATTTTCAACCATAAATTCTACATATAGAAAGCAAAAGTTATGCCTTAAATCTGTTAGAATCCCTAGAGATAAATAAACATAATAAAATTGGAATATTACTTAACGAACAAATAGATTTAAATAGCTCACCTCTGTTAAATATATTCAGATAAGCTGGAATTTGCAGGGACCCCTTTTTTGGGTTTTAGTGCTCAATAAAAATTTATTGTAGTTACTGTAATATAAATAGCCACGGATTTCGGAAACAAGTTTAGTTATTCAAAATGTGATCTTGCCTGATGATGCTACTGTGATAGCGAAACAATTGTTGTGAGTTTAACAATAAAAATTTGTGAAAATAAGAATAACCTTATTTCAAATTATTTAATATGGATTTTCACCAAGTAAGGACTGATACAATTCAATATATGTAAGGAAAAAATAAATTTGAATGTATCACCCCACCTGGAAAAAAATTCCTGCAATTTTTCTAGTTGCATGGTAACTCAAAATAAAGGCATCTTACAAGTTCTGAAGTAGAGGTGCGAAATTTGCACTAAGATTTTTCCATTCTTTTCAGACTCGGATTCAGCGAACCCACAGAAAGAGTGAAAAATACTGATGACGAAGTGAACGAATATCTGATGAGAGCTATAGATGCTAGAAGTATAGATAGGTTAAGATCCGAGCATTGCAGAAGTGTTCTTCTGAGCTTCAGAGACTCTTCAAAAGAAGCGAAGGTAATATCTCACATAAAGATCCTCTAGACCTTAATAAAATGAAATGTTCTTACTCTTTTATCTCTCTATTTCTGCACTAAATATATTTTTTATTTCAGTATGCATTGGAAACGGATAGAATGCTGAATTTATATTTTTTTTGTTCGACATTCTGTTTCGTGACGATATTCTTCGTACAATCCGTTATAATGAAATGGTAAGTCGAGCAAATTGTGATGATATAAATTGTTAAAGAATTTTTCTAGGAATAACGTTACGATGATGTGTTCAATTCCTATTATCGTTCTACTCGTGTCAATTCCTATAATAGTTTGCTTGAGGAACTTCAGATTCATTGTAAGCTTTTTATGGAATTTTTTATATTTTATAAATGAAGAACATTTTCGCAGGAAGTATGGGGCCATCTTAGGGCAGTCTCTATGTACATCCACAGAAATAGAAACATTGCTCAAGTATTCTCATTCATTATGGCTATTTCAGTTTACTCTTTGGCCATATTGAATATTGTAAGTATAATGATATGATGACTACAAGACTTGCTCTCTATGATTTCGCCCGTTGATTGTTCCAGGTCTCTCTTGAGTACCAAATGGATTGCTTGAATCGGACCACCTCAGATGAAATTGATTGTGACAATATAACCACTGTATATTCTATGACTGTTGTCAACAAAGACTGCAAATTTTATTTTTTAGTCGATGTAAGTATTTAAATTATAACAAGTTATAAGTAAGTGAATAGTATCAACAATAAAAATTTTAGAAATGTGTCTATGTTCTTGATTGTTTCGGCCTCTACTTGACGAAAATTCATCGTATAAATAAAACACTTTATTACATTTTGACTTTATCAGATGAGTATGGTAACTGTTACCATACTCACTTGATGAAGTCAAAATGTAATTGACTTCAAAAATGTAATTGTCGTGTGGACAATAAATATTAGCGAACAGAAACTGTTTTACATTGAATTATATATGTTCCTATGTTATAACCATATCAATGGCAAAGTTGAATAAATTCTAATTTACTGAAAAGGGACATATTTTTTCCATTATTTCTGGAGTGGTTTCTTTCGTATCAAGATTAAACACAATATTTTTGCTCATAACAATGATATTTAATGATTTTTTCAGTATATCCTCTTACTCGTCCTACTCTCAATGATAGCATGTGCTGTTTATCAAGTACTCATCTCGTTATGCAAAACCATTATCCTCATTGGAGGAATGCTTGGATTTATATGGATGTATCTCATTTACTCAAAGGATTACAATCATTTGGTATGTCTTACCCCAAGGTAAGAATATTTCTGCGATAATAAATAAGATTTCACACAAAGAATGCGAATTTGAAATGATACACATTTATGTATGTAGTATGTATATGTGTTTATAATTCAGTATTTCCCTGAATACTTTACTGATATTGCCGCAAATAATCACAAAGTATGTGAAATTTTATGAAAGTGATCTCCATGTAACTAAATTCTGTCGGTTTTCCTGTTCATCTAATGAACCATAAACTTTTTACGGAACTATTCCAGGGATCAGAATATCTAGGACTATCAGGATAATAATAATAAAAATCATATTACATTTGCACCGAATTTGTTAAGTAATTTTTTGTGATTCCACAATATCTATTACACCTCAAATTTCAGGTAAGGATTCTTGAATTTCTATTCGTTATATTTTGCCAACAACATTACATTCCATTTTATGAGTAATTTCATTCGAATTCTTATTTAGCAACTAAAAACTAGGCGGTTTTTGTTGGATGTTTCATATTAATGAATGGGCTCTAATTTCTGGTGAAATAATAGACACCTTGAAAAATACATGATACAGAATATTTATTCAATTTTCTGGAAAATGTGATTTTCCAGAAGGTGAGGTGGAGAAACTAAGTGAAAAAATAATATCTGTTCAAAGAAAAAATTCATAGTAATGAGAATTTTACGTAAATTGATTGTCTCAATTCCCTGTTAACACTTTATAAATATATCGATAATCGTATGGAGTTCTAATGAAGGTATATATATATATATATATTTTAGTAATGTTGCAGGACTAAGATGCTTTTGTTTGTTTCGATTTATTCTTATTGAACGGTGCCATGATATGTAATATGTTCTCCAATTCAATGATGAAACTAGCTAAAAATTTTGAGAAATACGAGTAAACCACGTGGAACTGAATATGATTCGATATGTCTGAAATAAAAGAAATTAAAAGAATTCAAACATTTTAACGTTATATTATAGGTACACTAGAATGAGCGCACACTATTTCACAGATTCTCTAACTCACAAGTAAAAGCTCATTCAATTTCTAACGGACACTGTGAGGTCATAACACCACGATATTTGAAGTAAGCCTTTCAGGAGCGCCTCCTATAGTTTTTCATCCATCTTTCATTTCATTAAAATAATTCTATCTATCAGAATATGATCCCAATATGTATATACAAATTTTATATGTATATACAGGAGAGAGTATTTTATTTCCACAAAAATGTTTGTACTACAACAATTGTTTCACCACGATGTCGCTTCTTTTATTTACTTTGTACTGGCTGATGGTATTCAGTGTAACCGTCTTACAATACATTGTTAAGTACGTGACCCAATAATTGAAAACAAGTCATAAAAACTCAAGGTGTTCATTGGAGTTTGCCGCTAAAAATGCCATTAATGAAAGATATTCAGTAATGGAGACTTGACAACATCTGTTTGTTCGTTCAAAAGGATTTTACGAGCATTGTACCTGTTGATTTCAAGAAATTTTAAAAGTGTTAATCTAGAACTTTTGCTTTCAACGTGGATAATTTCATAATTATTGTTGAAATTATACCTGAATTCCTTAAGATGATTAGCATATTTCGAATGTACAAAATCGGATATATAAATCCTTTGTTGTTCTTGGACTCGTTTCTTGAATGATCTATTTTCTGTCAGGCCAATGTATACTAAAGGGCAATCGTTGCAAGTCAACTTCTAGACTTCAGATTTATTTTCTTGATTTGTTCGATCTTTATTGTTTTTTATGTAGGTACTAAGGTTATTAATGGTTTAAAAGCCGTTATAATTGAAACAATTTTCGAAATATTTAGCAATATTTTCAGATAATCCATTAACATAAGATAACGAAAAATATTTCTGTGTATTGTCCTCTTTCATGATAGGGTACACAAGATTTGATGCCATTTTTTGTTTGTTTATTGGATACCATTTTGTCTACAAGAAAGATGTTGTAACCGTTGTTTGACGCTATTTGTTCAATAATATTTAATTTTTTCGAAAAATTATCTGAATTCAGTTATTCTGAAGGGACATTCAGGGTAATGTCATCACCACCAAGCATAAAATTAACTAAAGTTTTAAATTCTATCATTCTATCTTAAAAATAGCGTCCAACTTATAGACAATATTCAATCCGTCCAATTGCGCTAAAAATTGTAGATTAATTTCTTTTGATGTACAAAATTTATTTCCTAGTATATCTCCAATTGAAACAATACAAATTGTAAAAAAACTATTAATTAAATATAAAACCAATCCCATCAAAATGAATGATATTCTTAATTTCCTGGAAAAATGTCTTAAACAAAACTTCTTTCAATTCAACGGAACCATTGATATTTCTATAATAACAATAGTTTAATAATGGAAAATCCACTCAGTTCAATTTTAGATGAAATATTTATGGATAATCTAGAATCAAAAATACTCCTAACTCCGATAAGCAAATATTTCTTTTATTGTTATAGATATGTAGATGACATTTCTTGTTGTTTCAAAGGTACCGACCGACAAGTACATATCTTCATGAATTTCATTAATAAACTCCACCCAAAAATCAAATTTACAATCGAAGAAGAAAAGAACCAAAGTATTAATTTTCTTGACCGCACAATAACAAGACTAGATAATTCACATTATTTTAGTATTCTTCACAAGCTCACACATACAGACATCACAATACATAAAATTTCAAATCACCCCACCAACCAAAAGATGTCAGCATATAATAGATTTATTTATTGACTATTGAATGTCCCTTTGAATTCAGATAACTTTTTGAAAGAATTAATTATTAAACAAATAGCGTCAAACTACGGTTACAACCCCTTTCTTATAGACAAAATGGTATCCAATAAACAAAAGAAAATGGCATTAAATCTTGTGTACACAATCATAAAAGAGGACAATACAGAAAAATATTTTTCGTTATTTTATATTAATGGATTATCTGAAAATATTACTAAATATTTGAAAAATGGTTTCAATTATAAAGCGGCTTTCAAGACCATTAATAACCTTAGTTCCTACATAAAAAACAATAAAGATCGAACAAATAGAAAAAATGAATCTGGAGTCTACAAGTTGACTTGCGACGATTGCTCTTTACTATACATTGGCCAGAAAGGTAGATCATTCGAGAAACGGGTCCAAGAACACCAAAGCAGTTATTTATCCGATTCTGTACATTCGACATATGCTAATCATCTTAAGGAATTCAGGCATAATTTCAACAATAATTATGAAATAATCCACGTTGAAAGCAAAAGTTCTAGATTAACACTTTTAGAATTTCTTGAAATCAACAGGTATAATGCCCGTTAAATCCTTTTGAACGAACAAACAGATGTTGATAAGTCGCCATTACTGAATATCTTTCCTTAATGGCATTTTTAGCGGCAAACTCCAATAAACACCTTGAGCTTTATGACTTGTTCTTCCATTATTTGGTCGCGTACCTAACAATGTATTTAAAGTCGGTTACACTGAATATAATCAGCCAGTAAAATGTAAATACCTGAAGAAGCCACATCGTGCTGAAACAATTGTTGTAGTACAAACATTTTAGTGGAAATAAAATACTGTCTCCTTGATAAATTTCAAACGAATTCTCATTTCATTATTTTTTTATATGATATAAATAAACTTTTTTCTGCAGAGTTCAATCATTCCATATAACAACTACCTCTTTTTCTATATTAGGTATATTCCGCTTCTTATATTTCGTTATGAGAATTCATTTATTATATTTTTTCCATCGATCGTTCAAAACTCAGTTTTTAATTCAATTGAACAAATCTCATTGCATGACATTCAGTTCAGTGTTCATATTCTTCTAGAAAAGTTTGACGTGTTTCATTATTTTAGAGATTTGAAAAATTTTTAGTAATGATTAACTGATTCTCTGAAAAATTCATGATGTAGCATACTTTTCTTGACTGGCGTACACCCATCCAAGTTCCATTGAAAACACAACTCAAATCAATTATTTAACTTATTTGTATACCTGCATTTATATTTTTTGTGGAATTCAGTTCAGACTGTATTTTGTTCAAACTGTGAGAAATCGTTTTTCAGTTTATATTTCTATCTATTTGGACTTCCAATTTTCCTATCTGAATACCCCTGAGTTTCGGTAAGATTTCTATCTGCTAAGTTTGGACTGTGAATTTTATACGAAGTAAAATATCTCATTTTAAGTTTCAGTGAAATTCCGAACCGAAACAATACCTAGGGGGTTTCAAATTTGATCAAACAGGATACCATATCGCCTAATTACCCTGCGAGAGAACTGAACTTTCCGATGGGACAAAATTAAGGCAAAACAGAATTATGTGTATGTAGATCTAAATTAATTGGGCATTACGAGTCGCTAAATGTTCCATTACAAGTTCGTCCCTCGTCATTTACTAGTAGTAGAAGTCGTCCAATATGAAATTCAATGTTGATGTGGTTTGTATAAAAGTAACAGATGGAGTTATTTCTTGGAATCCACCATATCATAATACATATACTATTATGCATATTTATGAGATCAGAACTGAAACAACTTAGTTTTTTGAAGATTACTTACATGAGAGAAATTTTATACTTTGCATTAATATTCCAATCTTTTGAAGTAGAATGTAAATAATAGAGATTGAAGAAACGTAAAAAATATTATAAGCAGGCATACAGTGTGATTCACTTTTTTGTAGAGAAACTTTCGAAAGAAATGTAGGTGTATGTGTTATTATTACTTTTCAATTTTTCATTCGTAATTGATTAAACGTTAACTAGTTAGAATGCAAATTCTGGGATAAACATACCTCAAGGAGAATAAGAGATATATTAAAACACTATATTTCTTTTATTCAGAGCCTTTATATTATATAGTACAGTGTACAATTTTGAGTTGTTTCATCCAAAATTAAGGTAGTTGCGGTGGAGTTTTGATCTGCGGTTGAGATGAAAACACTGTTCTGCTCGTAGAGGAGTAAACCGATAGGCTTTTTCATCGTTTTAATTGCGGTATTGTATTATATTAATATCGTTATATTAATATTAATATTGACAAAAAAATCGATGTGCCTAGAAATTGTCTGGGAAATCTTTGAATACAAAGTTGTTTCGGTATTTACATATCTCAAGAAAGTTTGTTTATATGGAAAATCTCGATGAAAAACTGTTAGTGAATATTTGAAATGTGAAAGATTCTGTTGTATGCATAATTCTCACCGTCTTCTCATAGACCATTGTACGAATGCAATAATATTGTCATTTCTTTATTCTGCACATCCACTTTCAATACAACAAACAAGTTATTTGCTTGTTTCCGCATTAACCCTATTGATGTTATGGTAACTATCAAATAATCCCAAATGAAAATAACTAAAGGAATTAGATCGGAGGAATATACAGGCTAAGACACCTATCCATCTGTCTGAAAAATTATAGTTCAGCCACTTTCTAGCATTTCTACAAACATTTTCAAGACAACAATCAATCTGAAACCAAGCGTTTAATCTTGAGTTCATTGAAACTTCGTGCCACATATTTACATCTCTTTGAAGAAAAATTTGAAAAATAATTACCATTCAAGCGATCTGACAAGAAATAAGGCCTTTTTTTTCGGGCTTAGTTTGTGGTTGGGTTATCGTGTTGAGGTTTCGTAATGAGGTGTATTTATGGCAACAAATTTTGTTAATTTTAGGGTTTATGGCTTCGCCCCTCCCTTTATTTGTATAATAATTATCTAGCTGCTATCGCAGAAGATCCATTCACAAATCCATAACAGAAATATATATCGGTTTGTTCGGGATTCGTGAATCGGAAGGCATTTTGATCGTACGAAAATGAGAATATTAATATTTATTAATATTGAAATATTGAAAAACACAAAAATAATGTTCACAACAACAATGAGAAACAATACTACGATTCATATTTCACTAGTAAAATTTGATTTGCCAAATATGGAAAATACTTTATGTTTAAATCGACATCCAAAGCCCACTGCTAATTAAGGATCTATTCAATTGCAAATTAAGAATTGAAAAATTATTATCTGAACAAAGCTCTATTAAAAGACGGTGTACAGTAGAATATTTACTCAACATTTACTTGAGTGTTTTCAACTAGTAATAAATGAAATTCAATTTCTTCAAAACTTTTTTGTTGAATGATACTTGTTTCGCCACACTGTGGCTTAATTATAGGCTCTTATATGGGTGATTCCGTTCTAACTGTGATATTCAATGTCACGTATTGTTTGTTCTCATAGGTCATTAATTAATAATCAATTTATGAAATTTTTGTGCTAATTGGAAAATTATGAACATATTTCAACATTATTTTTATATAATATAACTTGCCACTTACAGAAAACTTACAATACATCACTTAAATGTCAGTACCGTGTCATGTCCATTTCTAGAATTTATTTATAAATTGTTAGGTTTTTTTGTCGTAATAAATGATTTAAACTAATAACCTCATAAATTCTAATGTTTATGATCAAACTGAACAAAATTGACACATTTTTTGTTTAATGTATTAAGTTAACATTGAATTCCAATTTCTACCGAATTTATTTTATGTCAGTACCATGGATAAATGAGTCAGTACCGTGGAACGTAAAATTTGAAATTTGTTTCTCGTTCTTGATGCTTTGAAGTTGTAGTAAAATCCTCTCAGATTTTTAATTGGACAGTAAAATAGATAAATAATTTGCATAAAAAAATTGAAAAAGTTTAATTCCAAAATCTTAAAATTTTTAATCAAAAAAATCACAGTTAGAATAGAATCACCCATATATGTATTGACAGGTATTACAGGAAGTGGGACTTAAAGTTGAATGATATTTATTAGGGTATTCAATTAGGTGGAGAGATAACCTCGATGGTAATAAAAGTTATTGGGGTAGTCCTTAGTTTTCCCAAATTACATGAAGATATTATATGAAGGTGACTTATTCGTATTCGTTTAGGTGAATTTCATGAGAATTATAACGCTTTATTTCAAGTGATTCTAAGAATGTTAATCTAGAACCCTTAACCTCGATATGCATAATTTCATATTCGTTTTTGAAATTATGGTCAAATTTTATAAGCTGGTTGGCATATGCGGAATGTGTTGAATTTGAACTACAGCTCTTTTGATGTTCGTGTATTCTTATCTCGATATCGACCTACCGATCTGACCAGTATGAACCATTGGGCAATCCTCACAAGTCAACTTATAGACTCCTTTATTATTATATTTGTTTGATTCATCTTTATTATTTTTAATATATTTATCAATGTTATTAATGATTCTGAAAACTGATATGTAATTAAATTTTTTTTTTTGAATAATTGGCAATGTCTTCGGATGTTCTATTTTTACATGAAATTTGTATGAATTTTTTCGGAATGGGGTCTTTTGTGGAAGGGTAAACATAATTTGATGCTATCTTTTTGTGTTTGTTATTTATCATTTCATCTATAAGAGTTATAAGAGTTGGATGGAAACCATTGTAAAAGATAAAATAATAAACAAGAAATAGAAAAAGAGCTATCTTTTTCTGTTTCTCATGTCTATCCTTTCACAAAACGCCCTCATTCCGAAAAAATTCATATAAATTTCGTATATAAATAGAACATCAAAAGATATTGGCAGTTACTTTCAGAAAAATTTTAATTAGACAACAGCTTTCAGAACAATTAATATTATTGGTGAATATATCAAAAATAATAAAGATAAATTGAACAAAGATAATAATTCAGGAGTTTATAAGTTGACTTTTTCCACCTAATTGAGAATATCTTAATGAATACTATTCTACTTTTAGTCCCACTTCTTTTAATACCTATCAATACATTTATAAGAACACAATGCCAGTTCAAATGTAGAATATGAATAAGCCACAGTGTGGTAGAACAATTTTCATGCGACAGTAAAAAGATTGTGGAAATTCAATTTTATTTATTACTAGTTGAAATAGAATTTCCATCAAGTAAAGACCGAATCCATTGAATATTTAGTGTTTTCGTTTAGTTAAGCCTTCTTGGAATATACAGAGGGTGTCTACTTATAAAAGGACCAAACTTCAAGGGGAGATCATACAAGTTATATGCAACAAAAAATGTCATATAACAAATGGTCGAAATGTTGGTGGTTTTTCTTCAATTTAACATTTCTTGATTTCACGAAATATTTCAAGTCTTTCCATATAATCAATTATACTTCAATTATCCTTGTAGCCTCAACAAATTTGACCGCTTATCTGGAAACGGCATCAAATTTGCTACAACATGAGAAGTTCTGTGTGTCAAACAGTTCTTATGGCAGGCGTGGTGAGGAGATCAATAGCATGATTCTGAATTATTTTAATATTAGCCTTCTACATATTTAATTAAAAAAATTCAATTTAATAATTATAACTTTAGGTATTAAATTAAATTAATGTCATATAAGTACCATTTATATCAAACGACATATTAAATAAACATTCATTATAAGACATCCAAATGATATAACAAAATCCAATAAATAAAAATTGTTAACCAAAATATGACATTATATTATATGACATTAATTTAATTCAATAATATGACATTAAATTAATTTAATTTCTCAAGTTATAATTATCAAATATAATTTTTTGAAATTAAATATGTGTTATATGACTTTTTCGTTGCAAATAAGTTGTATGATTTTCCCTTGAAGTTTGGCCTTTTTAAAAGTAGTTGAAAGTAGACGTAGTATATATGATAAAATAATTTTGTATTTGAAAATTTTCCAAGCACTTCCGACGTATTCCCAGATTTTTTTTCCAAATTTTTCTTGTGAATGATCACGAAAACGGAAAAAACAGAAGATGCAGAAAAGCTATTCAAGAAAAAAAAATTAACCATACTGAAAAAAATAAAGTACGATAAAGCAGTTATGGATTTGAAAAAGCAGAGTAACTTTGACCTAGGTATCACTCTATAAATTCTCACAATCACTATTCATTCTTCAATTCGAATATCTCAGAAACTACAAGAGTTATCATAAAACTTTCCTACTGCTATCGATTGTTCTAGTTATTCTACATATTTTCCAAACAATATACAAAAATTATTTTGAAAGTTTCAATTTAATTGTTCGGTTCCACTCTTTTGAATCATAAGCTATTTCGGACGTCCTATAATGATAAAATTCGTTTTCGTTCAGGATGAATTCGAATTGATCAATTTGGGGTTTTCATTTAAAACGGTTTTTGAATTCTTTCCAATTATACTACCGTTTCGGCACATTCTAGCGAAAAATTTGAAATTCGGAAGACGGATGCTACTGTAGAACTTGACGGAATCTACTGAAGTTAATTGAGGTTTATTTAAAGGGCTTTATTCTTTCAAAATTTCTATGTACTGTAGTTTTTCTTCGAAAAAATTCGAAATTCAAAAATTCTTTCAGAACAGTAATCCTCAAAAGGATTTATCCAAGCATTTACCCAAGAGTACAAGATGAAAGACTCTGGTGAAGATTTAATGGAAGTTTCAGATTCTGAAGTTCTTCAGAGTGCGAAACCTATTAGTTGCGGGAGGTAATGCGTTTCGTTCCAACTTGCAGCCCCCAAGCTTATCAGATTGGCAGCGGGGTACAAGTTTTTTCAATGACGCCCGTAAACTTGTTCCACGTTGAAAGGTCGGTTTTCAATCGCCTGGACTCTGCTCTGCAATGGGCGGGGACCGTGAACTAGGTATTATTGGAAAGCGATCGCGTCCTCTATATGATACGCCGCGAAGCTTCAGCACAGCAGAGCGGAATTCTGGGTAAGAAGCAGGCACGTCGCCCACCACACACTTCTAGTAAGCTTCGATAAGGTTACGATGTAGAGCCTTAGGATCTGACAAGGAGCAGTCCTCCGCTGAACTGGACGCGGTGCCATCTCAAGCGAGGGATACCGTGTGTTACGAAAAGAGTAGTTACCTCGGAAAAATTGGATGGGATAGTCGGGGTCATCAATGAATAGGATCGTTAAGTATTCATATCACGTCGGGGTCACCAAAGAAATAAATTCTTTATGGTGAGGTCTTGAGAGGAAGCTTCTAATCTCTTAGTTTCGGGAGGTCAGACGTTTCGTTCCAACTTGCAGCCTCTGAACTCTTCGGATTGGCGATGCAGTGTAAGTCTGCCAAGGACGCCTGTGACCTCGTTTTATGTTGGAACGTCGGTGGTCAAAACGCTCGCATACTACTCTTCTTGAAATCGGCGAGAACGGCGAGAAGTATTATCGAGAAGCGGTTGCGTCTTCTATATGAGCGCTTGAGCTCTGCTCTATTTGAAGCCGACGAAGACGGTGGACTAACAATCGGAAAGCGGTAGCGTCCTCCATGGGATACGCCGGGAAGCTGTAGTAGAACAAAGCAGAATTCTGGGCAAGGAGCAGGGACGCCACAGTTCTGAAACTTGCGTTAAAATCTGAACACATCACAAAACTTATTCAAAGTTTGTCATAGTGAAAACAGTGTTTCGGTGAATTTTTCAAGGTGAGAAGTAACATTCCACGATTTCTTATATGAATGAAATTTTCAAATATAACATTTTATGCAGAATTCATTAATGTCCGAACCCTTGAAACAGATCTGCAAGGTAACCAAATTAGTTTTAGCCGTCTCATTAAGATGATCGCGGTATAAAGTATCAGATGACTACCTCTTTATTTCTCATATTTTACTCTCATTTTAGTGAGCACATCTCTATTGATTTCAACATGTCTAGTTTTTTGCTTCGAAATCCTACAACAAAAGGCAAAAACCAAGCCGTCTTAAAAAAATGATTTCTAAACAGGGCAATAAATTGGTCATAATCCTCCTAAATAAACAAACGGACATATGGAGTTCCCACCTTCTTAGAATTTTCAAGAAAATAAGCATCTCTCTGTTATATTATGAAATCCTAAAGCACAACTTTTAATTCGCCAGTTTGGAAATTATGTAATGCTATGAAACCTGGTTGTTTACTCATTTTCAAGACTAACATGAATAAACGTGAAGAGATCATTCAATTTGAAATGAACTATCGGAAAGTAACGGACTATTCCTTCCCAATTTATTTGATGCTTTCTATGGAAAAAATAGAGAAAACTAATGCATGTAAGCAATATCTATGAAAAATCCAAGAATCAGTTAAACCGAATTAAAATATGTGAATAAAATTGACATAATTTTCATTTTCAGCGAATCGACATTGACACAACAATATTTGAACTTGGTCATTCTGGTCACATTAGTGGTTGCTCTGATCATCCACGGCCAACAAACTGAAGCAACCTACAGGCTGGATTTTGTTTGGAAATTACAAGCAACGGGTAAGAATAGTTTTTCTAAGGGCGATATAGAATTATACTCACGTTGCTTGTAGTAATTAGCTTCGCACTAATTCGAACGTCTGTTCAGTTATTTGACGTTCCAGGTATGACTCTGCTTTCCTTCCATTATAATGCCATCGACAAATTGCATCAATTAGTAAATGAGGTTCGACGTGGGATCTCGGGTTGAAAGTCTCGTTTTACGTTGAGAACGTGTCATTTGATTTTTCCCATTCCGATACGCAGCTCTGAAAAAGGAACCTGGAAATTATGGAGACCTTGGTCTGGTGACTTTACAGCGAAAACAGTGGACGACTGTTTTTTTATAAGGGCAAGAACAAAGGAAAACCGAAAAAATTTTGAAAACTCACCCTCACGTAGTAGACCCTCCGGAATTATACTTCGGGTCCATATCTAGCTGGCTTCCTTTCGTCAAAAGATACTTTGATGATATCACAACGTGTATACCAGAAGACGAATAAGCTACTATTCTAGACATTTTCAACAACCTTCACCCTAGATTTAAATTCACCATAGAAAAGGAAAACCACAGTTCTATCTGAGATATTTTCAAGATCTCCTACTGATAAGAACTGAGAGTAATTAAATAAAAACAAAATGGTACCAGAAGGCTTTTTCCGAGAGATGTGTCCATTTTCATTCCGAGCACTCACTCAAACAAAAACTCAATATCACCAATAACCTGAAGCATAGAGTAATTAAACTTGCGCACCTTTATTTTCACTTAAAAATTTTTAACAAGATAAAGACTTACTTAGTGGAAAACAACTACTTCCATGAACTTGTAAACAAACTTTTATTCTTTCCTTCCCCTAAAATATCAATTCCTGTCCAGAATGAAGAAACGAAATATTTTGAGATTCCATACATGAAATCTTTCTCGGAAAGAAAAGCCGCACAACTCAATAATGTCAATATGAAAGTAAGTAGCTTTTGAAAAATGAAAACAAAATTAAAAAACTGTTTACAAAGCAAAGAGAAAAGACACCACAAGACATCGAAAGCATTGTTATATGTTATATACAAAATACGATGCAATAAATGTAATAACATATACATAGGTCAAACCCGAAGATATTTTTCATCGAACAACGATATACTATTTCGGACAACATTTTCTCTACTCGATGCAACAACAACAACAAGACAAAGAACTGTACGTACAGAAGAAAATATTGCTGCTGTAAGTTATAGTGTTTATGATGATCCAGATTTGTCTATTAGTCGACGTTCACAACAAGTTGAACTCTGTGCATCCACCACATGAAAAATTTGCAAATCTAATGTGTTCTTTTGATTGTTTAATGGTAAACTGCCACTCATATGCGTTGATAATTCTATATGTCTATAAGGTGAAACAGTGTTTCTTAGATATCTTATTCAATTTGATTTTAAAAAGTTTTTGAGAGAATTTTTAGATTAAATTTGTGGGTTTCAGAGAATCCAGCTATTATTTCCACTATTTCAAGAAAATCCTTAGATGGGAATTTTCAATTCGAATTCTAGCCAAAATTCAAATTATAAAATGGAAGTAAGAAGTTTACTAGTAATTTAGGATTTTGTGAAAAAATTCTTATTTGACGTCAGCGATGTGTAAGAAACCGTCCTGAATTGTAATAATTTCGAAAAAATTATGTAGAAATAGTTTGTGCGAATCTGTAATTGTCAGGTATCAATTATAAGTTACAGATAATAGAAAAAACGGTTTTCAATTGAAATTTTTGGGTATCCTAAGAGTTATTTTATACGGTATACTGAATTATTGTGAATTGTATAATCAAATCAATTCAATTCAATCTAACTTTCTTATTCAATTTTAAATGAAAGTATTGGAATAGCAAGAAGCATTTGGGCGAGTTGAGTACTTTTGGGTGTGTTGTTAACTTCAGTCAGAGCTGCGTTTTCTTGCATTGCCAAATATCATTGGATGCAATAAATTGAAACAGGTGTAAGATGCTTCTTGCCTTGAATAATTCAGGATTTGATTGACAAAGTATTTAAACTTGGCGAGATCAATAAAAGTATGATGTTTACTTTTGTCTGAAAGGTCAAGGTTGCAAAACGGTTACTTCTTAGGCTGACATAATAAATATTTTTTTAAAGTTTAAAATTGCCCTCTTTTTATTTCAAACACAATTTTTCTTTCGTAGCTGACCGAAAGAATATATAATTAATTTAAAAATATTCAAGGATTTATTATACGGATAAAAATTGATTCACAATTCGTTAGGCTTCAGAAAACCAAAAATCGTTCTCACAAATGAAATTATTCGTATCAGGAAATCAAATTTTATTGGGTTGTTCGTCTAGTGGCTTTAGAATAAAAGCAGTGGATTGTATTTTTTTTAGGTTTTTCTTAAGAAGAACCAAGGAAGCAATAAAAGTTTTGAGAACTCACCCTGACGGGGTAGATTCTCCAGGATGATCCTTGGGTTTTTCCTTCACGGGTCGAAATTTAGCTGCACAGACGATACCTTGTGATCTGGAATATTTGAAAGCAGGTTGACGATATGGGAAGTTACAAACTACCTCTTGTCCACATCTTTCTTGTTAGCGAAGTTTATTATATTCCTGACACTGTTGCAAAGCTGTGTTTACTGTATATTGAAATGTTCACGGTATATTAAGTTTGAAAAAAATTAACGAAAACATTTTTGCAAAAAAATTGAATTATAAAATGGAATGAAAATTATACAAACATTCATAAGGCTATAATCATTAAAATTTGAATATCAAAACATATTTAATCGGTTAGTCTTCTACAATTTTATTTAAAAAAAAAATTCATTCAAAAAACTTTTAGAATTAAATTAATGTCTACAATAAGCACCGCTTATATTTAATAGACGTATATAATCAAAACTCAATATATATTGTCAAATTGAATAAATAAACCAACAGATATAGGAAAAGTCATTAAAATTAATAAATAAATATTCAAAGGAGACAAAATTTTGTTTCTCGTCTAACCATTAAGAACACCAATTGCCTTTCAAAAATATAAACACAGCTTAAGGACTTCTCAAAAAATATAATTTATTTGAAATATTTAAATATTCAAATAAGTTAATTCAGAAATCTCCCAAAACATGCACTATATCTTCAAAAAACAATTATAATTCTGGTAATCTCTTCATCGGCCCTAAATAATATTTCAAATATCAGAATCAAATAACTATCACTATATCTCACCTCACACGTGTTTAACAGGATGATTGCTTCAAACAGACTAACTTTAAAATTCAAGATAGTCTATGTTCTTAACAAAATCACAGAAAAGTGTAAGGTGATATAAGGTTATATTTAAATAATTGACATTACATAATGAGATTTATTAAAGCCAAAATATAATTATATATTATATATAAAATAAAATAGAAAAATGGTTTTTACTTGATAAAAGAAATATAATGTTTTTGAAAGGCAATTAATTGTTGTTCTTAATGGTAAGATCAGAAACAAAATTTTGTCTCCTTTAAATATTTATTCATTAATTTTAATGACTTTTTTATATCTGTTGGTTTATTTATTGCATTCGACATTAAATATTGAGTTTTGATTATATACGTCTATTAAATATAAACGGTGTTTATTGTAGACATTAATTTAATTCTGAAAGGTTTTTGAATAATTTTTTTTTTAATTAAAATTCTAAAAGTCTAACAGATTAAATCTGTTTTGATATTCAAATTTTGTTATATTTCTTCTATCAAGTAAAAACCCTTTTTCTATTTTATTTTATATATAATATATAATTATTTTTAGGCTTTAATAAATCTCATTATGGAATGTCAATGATTTAAATATAACCTTATAACACCTTACACTTTTCTGTGATTTTGTTAAGAACATAGACTATCTTGAATTTCAAAGTTAGTCTGTTTGAAGCAATCATCCTGTTAAACACGTGTGAGGTGAGATATAGTGATAGTTATTTGATTTTGATATTATTAATATGATTTAGGGCCGATGAAGAGATTACCAGAATTATAATTGTTTTTTGAAGATATAGTGCATGTTTTGAGAGATTTCTGAATCAACTTATTTGAATATTTAAACATATTGAATATTTCAAATAAATTATATCTTTTGAGAAGTCCTTAAAATGTGTTCATGTTTTTGAAATGCAATTGGTGTTCTTAATGGTAAGATCAGAAACAAAATTTTGTCTCCTTTAAATATTTATTTATTAATTTTAATGACTTTTTTATATCTGTTGGATTATTTATTCCATTGGACATTATATATTGAGTTTTGATTATATACGTCTATTAAATATAAGCGGTTATTGTAGAGATTAATTTAATTCTAAAAGTTTCTTGATTAAAAAAATTTTTTTTTGATTAAAATTGTAGAAGACTATCAGATTAAATCTGTTTTGATATTCAAATTTTTTTATATTTCTTCTATCAAATAGAAAGCTTTTTTCTATTTTATGCTATAATAATTTTCGTAGACATTAAATTATTCACTAGGAATCAATCTGTAATCTATCGGAAACAGTATCCTCGGAGATCAAAAATTCAAAACTGGTTCGTGTGGCTTCTTTTAACGCACATATGCTACGTTAGTAGATGGTTACATATTGAATATTTTTCAAAATGAGGCACCATGTACAATCTATCCGCCAATTTTATTGAAGTCGGTAAAATCAATTAAGTTTCCAATGAAGTCGAATTAGCGAAATTATTATTTCTATAGGAAACTATTGATCAGCGTAAATACAACTTATAAAGTTTTTTCGATGTCAGTCTATTCAATTTAGAATGTCCCTAGGCTCTTATTGCAGAAGGTCATTTATTCTATGCAATACTTGCATCACATTTTCGCACAATTGTCGCTTAGTTTCGTGAACGACAGTTCAGATGTTGTCTTTCAACGCAAGAATACTTGCTGCTGCAATGGTTATCTTCGACATGGCCCCAAAGAGAAAATCAAACCTGAGTTTCAATCCGCACTCTTAGGCACAGAAGCTATATTTCCAGCAAACCTAACCGGAAGAACACGGAGAGCATTCAAATTAATTGATTGATTTTGATTTAGCAGAGCGCGAATTCACTTGATGATGACCGAATGGGATACGAACCTTAAGAAACGTAGTCGTGAAATTCGTATTCGCATTTGTATGGTACTATTTTAATGTACAAGTGTAACAAAATATAGAGATATTATCATTACACATTCACAAGAATTGAGCTTGTCCAGTATTGAGAAAAGTGCTCAAGTCAATGTCAATCGTTTACGTCGTTATTTTAACGACGTAACGCACGGCCTTCTTAAACACAACGTTTTAACATCAAGGAAAAAACTTTTTTCATTGGAGGTTTGAGATTATACAGAATATAGAGTTCGTTAAAATTGAATTATCTTTTTCGTGTTCTGCTAATAATTTCACTGTTAATTTCGCAGTTTTTATTAAAATCAGCACAGAAGCATAACTTTGGAAGAGAAATGTTATTTTATGTATAACATCACTTATAGTAATCGGAAGCGCCAAATATTCCTGACAATGAATTTAAGTGATAGGTTTTTTGACGAAACTGGTATTGATCAGAAAATACGATGTCAAAATCATTTTTACGTAATATTCGTACTATTTTTCAAATACGATCATTTCACCCGTTTTCGAGAAAAACAGCAATTCAAGAGTTCATTATCACAGAAGAAGATTTAAAATATTATTTCATTCATGAAAAGTATGCTTTTGACTATCATAAAAATGTCATTGGTAAATGTCATTCCTTCTCAGTGAATTATATTTGCTAGGAAATTATAGTTTATTGTGGCATTTTTCAAAGGTTTTTGGATTGAAATGCCCGTCAAAATTATTTTATGAATGAAGAAATGAGGAATATGATTTGTGAAAGGAATGGATTTCAAATAACAGACAATTAAGAAATTTGTAACGCTAGACTTCAATGTCAATGGTAAAGAACAATTTGAAACAATTTTTATGACAGGCGAAATCATATTCTCTATAAATGAAATAATATTTGAAATTTCGTTCTGAGACAATGAACTCTCTTCAATTGCGTTTTCCTTGAGAACGGGTTGAATTATCGTATTTAAACAATACCAGTATGACGTAGAAATGATTTTCACATCCTTTTTTCTAATCGAGATCACTATCGAGTTTCGTCAAGGAAGGCTACCATTTAATTACATCATCAGGAATAATTCACATGGCGCCTCCTATAACAAAAAAGGACATAAAATAATATTCCTCGTCCTGGATTATGCCTATGTGCCGATTTTGATAACAATTGAGAAATAAACAGTGAAATTATTATCAAAAAATGAAAAATATATTCCCGCCCTGCATCTTTTTCCGCAGCAGAATTTTATTGAGTAAGGCATATTCCGTCCAAATAATCTGTTCTTAACCTTTGTCGCAATAAATGTGATTCACCCTGTATAATGATCCATCATTTACTTGTGTCATCAGAAAATGTCGAAATTTTTAAAACAAGTTGGAGAAAAATATACTTCAATTAATTGATGTTCTCGTTCATTATCAGACATTCAAATGTAACACTAGTATATGGTTTTGTATGAGCTACTTATGCTAAATAAAGTTTTATCCTATTCTAAGCTATGCAGAGGTGAAACCACTTCCACATACGCTAATTATTTTTAATTTATTCGATACAGACACCCTATGTTGGCGTTCCTATTGCTAATTGTTTCAGAATACACAAAATATTTGGAGAACAATTCTGGAGGAGAAAAAGATGAAATGATGTATGAATTTGTGCTTGTATCGTCTTTATTGGGACCTGTTATACGGCAAATAAGAATTAGCAAACATACATGAAACAAAATAATCCATGTTTTTTTCGACTTGAAACAAACCAACAGCGTAATATCGATCATCTCGCTTTTACTTCAGATAATGAAGCACCATCTGGGGCCATCGTGCTAGGATATCTTTCCGAATTAAATTGTGGTCGTACCTCGCTACAGGACGAATTTCATGAAGGTCATCTAAAATCGGTCACTGTACCAAAAAACATCGATGCTAAGCGTAACTGATACTGCAAGATCGTCGTGTGCTCAGATGAAGGCACACTTGAGCATTAGTTCCACTTTCATAAATTCAATTTTACATGAATATTTGGCCGTCATTATTCGCATTGTATAACGCAAAATTCGACAGAAAAGGAACATCGGAAATGTGAAAAAATCGCAAAAATATTTCAATATTTTCTACTTTTAAATCCATATGAATTGATTTCATACAAAAAAAAATGCCATCTGAATCTCAAAGTTCAAAATTAATTTATTGCAGGGGCTCATAACGAATCTCAAAAAATTATACTTCTCTAAACATAAGTCACAGAATATTTGGGTATGATCTTGAATAAAAACAAGCTACTTCATTCAACATAGTCTCTTATAATTTGCCCTGACAAATATGATTTTAATTAAGTTGGGTAAGCTATACTTCGTATAAAAATTTTCAACCGTAATGGAAATCTTTGAATAATCATGACAAGAATATACTTTATACATCATCATTCCTATTGATCCATCTGCTAGTTCCATTTGTAGTTCAGAAAATTATGGTAATTAATTTTTTGTATAGGCAAATTTTCCTCGACGTTGGAATTATCAATCAATATTCAACTGACTTGTATTAAGAATTAAAACAAATTGTAGAAATTACTATGTTTACTACCAATAAAAATATATATTACACATTTTCTTTTGACTCGAGTGTCGGGAAATGAACTACCCCATCATCAGACAACTGAAGACCTAACAGTCACAGAGGTATTTAAACAAAAGTGATAAATATTTTGAATATTTCGATAGATTCTAGGTAACACCTAATAGTGGTACAGGGGTTTACAAGCGGATAAAAAAACCGGGTTAAAAAAGAGGGGGTTTCTAACAGATATCGGAATGTTGGCAATCGACAAAGAAGGTTGTTTAACAGATGGTACCCATTTAAATGTCTCAAATAATTTTTGGGGTTACATAGCTCCGTACAGTCATTCATTATTTTCACATTATTTTGTTGTATATCTCAAATATTTGGATATACATAGCTCCGTACAGTCATTCATTATTTTTTTACATAATTTTTATTGTGAACAAATTTGAAAATTTCAATAATCAAGATCTCAAATATTTTCGATTCACATAGCTCCGTACATGCTCACAATAAAAATAATGTAAAAAAAAATAATGAGTGACTGTACGGAGCTATGTAAATCCAAATATTTGAGATATACAACAAAATAATGTGAAAATAATGAATGACTGTGCGGAGCTATGTAACCCCAAAAATTATTTGAGATATTTAAGTGGGTACCATCTGTTTAACAACCTTCTTTGTCGATTGCCGATATTCCGATATCTTTTTTAACCCGGTTTTTTATCACGTTCCGCTTGTTAACCTCTGTACCACTATTAGGTGTTACCTAGAATCTATCGAAATATACAAAATATTTATCACTTTTGTTTAAATACCTCTGTAAAACTGTTAGGTCTTCAGTTGTCTGATGATGGGATAGTTCATTTCCCGAAACTCGAGTCACAAGAAAATATGTAATATATATTTTTATTGGTAGTAAAACATAGTAATTTCTACAATTTGTTTTAATTATGATCAACTACCAAATAGTAACGGCTGAAACAATTCAGTATTTGTATTAAGAAAGTGGATAACTACACTAGGCTAAAGTTTCATACAAAAATTTATGTTGTTGACATATTTGTTTCGGGTTTCAACCCATTCTCATAACTATGAGGGATATACTTAACATTACGATCTATATTGTTCGGACAATAGAGTGAAGTGGCGGGGTTTTTATATTTGAGGTTGTTAACTGTAAGTTATAAATACGGATTACTCCATCCAGTAAGTTATACCTGTTGACGATATTTGCTTCTTTTTCAAAGGAAGTAGTTATTAACAGATGTCAGTACTGGGGATTGATGGAGTTCCAACTCATTGTTTGCTATCGCCAAATGATTTTTATGTGTCGAAGAGAACTCCAGATATTGGAGTAGTTCCATTTTCTTGCTTTTGTTACCTGAACGTAGAATTTCGGTTTTACCGAAGACTATGAAGTGGTATTATTTTATGCGATGGACAGAAAAACCAATTGTTATTTCATTTTAGAGTATAGATTTTTTATGTTTGTCTACTCTAATATTGATTGAGCTACCAGTTTGATATATATAAAAGGCAGGGCACTCACAACAATGCAATTTGAATATGCCACTTTTTTATTCACTTTTCAGACAATCTTTGTTTTTGCACAAAATTGATCCTAGATTTTTCTAATTTGTACATATGGTGTTGATGTTGGTTTTTTTTGAGTCTGTTGTAAATTTGGGTACTAATTGCAATAAACTCAAAAAAACAACCTCAACACCATATGTACAAATAAGATAATAATCAAGGGTCAATTTCGGTTAAAAATAAAGATTGTCTGAAAACTGGAGAAGAAAGCGGTATATTCAAATTGCATTGAAGTGAGTACCCTGCCTTTTACATAAGTCAAACTGGTCATTCAATCAACATTAGAGTAGACGAACATAAAAAATTCATACCCCATAATAAAACAACAACTGGGTTTTCTGCCCATTGAAGAAAAAAAACCACTTCATAGACTTCCGTAAAACCGAAATTCTATATTCAGGTTGAAAAAGCAAAAAGTTGGACCTATTCGAAAGTCTGCAGATCTCTTCGGCTCATAAAAAACATTTGGCGATAACAAACGATCACTTGGAATTTCATTTATCCCCATTTGACATTTTTAATAACTACTTTCATCGAAAAATAAGCAAATATCGTCAACATTATTGTATCACAACCTGGATTAATTAGGTGGCGAATATACTGCAACCTTATGAATAACGCTTGTAAAACCCACACTAAGCGGTTATTTTATATATATGCAATAATGACTAGTTCACATATTTTTA
Organism: Megalocaria dilatata; assembly: GCA_034642435.1. NCBI lineage: Eukaryota > Metazoa > Arthropoda > Insecta > Coleoptera > Coccinellidae > Megalocaria > Megalocaria dilatata. The sequence goes on along the minus strand of CM067855.1, from coordinate 76,633,763 downwards.
ATTTTTCTCTTTTTATCAGAGGAAAAGGAAGACATGGAGCACCTCGAAGCATACAATAGAAAACTGTTAGACAATATTCTACCTGTACACGTTGCCGAACATTTTCTCAACAGTGAAAAAAATAATGACGTAAGTATTTTCTTATACAATACAATATACTCATCATATCGATTGTAGCCATCGAAAAATATTATATTTTGATAGATTGAATACTAAAGTGTGAAAAAACTCACTTGAAAGGAATGAATGTTTCCATATTTCTAAAACTTCGATTCTCCTGAAATTCAGCATCATTATTCTTAAAATCATATTTTACTTCCCGAATTTCAATTCAATGCCAATGTTTTTAGAACTGAAAATTAAGTTTCTCGTTAGTATAAGTTTGTTTAGAAAGTAATTTCGTTTTTTCCCGATACAGGACTTAATTGTATTTTTTAGAACCCAACTTCTCACTTAAGCAGCATAATCATCATATGTTTTGAGAGATGATCTAGCAAGGCTTGTTTGTGTGTGAAAAAATTCAATTGATTCTACGCAGAAGTTTTTGGTTGGTGCTCTTTTTTTATATGGAGAGTTTTTGGTCATATTTCACTTTTTTTACTATAGAAAAGGTAAAACTGCTCAAGCCAAAAGGAAATTGACCGATTTGTATGGAAAAGACGTGTTGACAGTACGCCAATGCCAAAAAAATATATAATCAATTTATAAATGCCTTCACATCTTGAACTCACTTTGAATTCGAATTACTCATTCTCAATCTGTTCATATTGTTAACACCATCCCACAGCTACATTTCACAGAAAATCAATTGGAAAAATTAGCATACCATTAAATTATAATAAGTTATTAATGTTTTTCACTATTAATATGAGAATTCAATGAAAAATTTCCTCTCACTTCCTCTTGTTAGTGAAGTATGAAATTTACATATTCAGAGTAATAGGGCCTTATTTCCAACTAGTTTGCAAAATTTCTATCAGGCAATTTTGATGCCGAAAATGCATCATGTTCCGGAAGGCCGGTTGAAGCTCATAAAGACATTAGTTGATGCAAATCGGCGAATAACATCACGTGAAATCGGTGAGAGTTTCAATTTATCAAATTCAACAGTTTATGACCATTTGAAAGGCCTGGGTTTAAACTCTAAGCTCGATATATGGGTTCCCCATGTTCTCACGGAGAAAAATTTGTGTCATCGCGCCGACGTCAATGATTCGCTTCTCAATCACCATGAAAATTATCCATTTTTGAAGCGCATCATTACTGGGGCCAAAAAATGGGTTGTATATAACAATGTCAAACGTAAAAGGTCATGGAGTAATAAAGATGCACCGGCTCAAAGTATTTCGAAAGCCAATATCCATCAAAAAAAGGTGATGCTGTCTGTTTGATGGGATTTTAAAGGAATCGTTTTTTTTTTTACTTTTACCGGATTAACTCGGAAGTCTACTGTCATCAGTTCGAAAAACTGAATAGTGTACTTCAACAGAATAGAAGAAAAGGCCAGAATTAATCAACAAAAAACATGTAGTGTTCCACCAAGATAATGCGAGACCTCATACAAGTTTGGTCACTCGCCAAAAGCTTTTACAGCAGGAATGGGATCAACTGCTCCTTGAAGGATAATTGTTAGTTCATTTGTTTCAATTATTTAACAGATTTATTATTTCAAAATTGGGCAAGATTCAACAATACTCTTTTCAAACGTACTCACAGGTTATATTTACCAGCTTGGTTGAAGGTCAGGAACAAAGAGAAAGAGAGAGAGAGAGAAAGAGAGAGAGAGAGAAAGAGAGAGAGAGATCTTCCTCTCCGTTAATCACAAAAGCATACATTCTGTTTTCTGATCACCGAACTCTTATTCTCTATCATCTTTAAATATATACAGACTTGCCACTTTATTATCGAAATATTTATAATTTTATATTCAAATGATTTTAATGAAAATACTTGATATTACATTTGCCTCTACATTACTCCCCTCCTAGGAGCTGCAATAGTTCAAAACAAAACATATTTAAAAAAAGAATATTTGTGATCCTTCAGAGGTTGTACAACATCCTAAAAATTCAATCTTTCGGACGCCAAACTGTGACTTTGCAACATTAATTCTGAGACCGAATTTCAAAAGCCTGTCGAAAACTAATTTGAGATGATCGATATGCTCTTCTTCAGAGGAAGATGCTATAAGGAGATGGTCAATATATGAAAATACAAACTCTAAACCTCCCAAAACTTCATGATGAAACAGCTGAAAACTCGAAGGGGCATTTCGTAGTCCGAATGGCGTACCAGTTATGTGTCGATAATTTTTGGCTCTCGGTATATGGAAATATGCTTTATGAAGGACAATTCTTGGAAAATCTTGTTTTTTAACTAATATGTGATTGAAATCTTCGATCCGAGGGATGGGCTATCGGCCAGGAAGAGTTCTTTCATTCAATCGCCTATAGTCTCCACATGGATGCCAGAAGCAGTATTTCTTCTGATCCAAATGCAAGGGACTAGCCCATTGAAACTTGGATGGCTGAGTAATACCATTATCTAATATAAATTGAAATTCTTGTTTCGCTATAGCAAACTTTTTATTATCAGAACGGCTAGGTTTACAATATACTGGTTGTCCTGTTGTAACGATATGGTGTTTGACATTGTGATTAATGTTATTGAAAAAAAAAATTTGGTCGAGTTAGCTCAGAATAATTGTTCAAAAGTAAACTGAATTTATTAAGATTTTCACTAAATAAGGTACTCACTACGTCTTTTGATGAGATTGACATCAATTCACCTTCCTTTCATAATTTCGTGTCACCATCTATTACAAAATTTGAATATTAAAACTAATTGAAATAGGTTTATCTTCTAAAATTTTAATTTCAAAAAAATTTTTCATTCGAAAAACTTTTAGAATTAAATTAGATTAAATCAGATTAGATTAAATTAGATTAGATTAAATTAAATTAGATTCATTAAAGGCAATAGGTGTTCTTAAGGTAAGACCAGAAACAAAATTTTGTCTCCTTTAAATATTTATTTATTAATTTTAATGACTTTCGTATATCGGTTGGGTTTATTTATTCCATTTGACATTATATATTCAGTTTTGATTATATACGTCTATTAAATGTAAGCGGTGCTTGTTTTAGACATCAATTTAATTCTAAAAGTTTTTTGAATGAAAATTTTTTTGAAATTAAAATTGTAGAAGATAAACATATTTCAATTTGTTTTAATATTCAAATTTTGTTATATTTCTTCTATCAAGTAAAAAGCCTTTCTATTCTATTTTATATATAATATATAATTATATTTTGGCTTCAATAAATCTCATTATGGAATGTCAATGAATTTAAATAAGCCTTAAAACTAACTCACACTGTTCTGTGATTTTGTTAGAACATAGATCAATCTTGATTTATAAAGTTGATCTGGGTTTGGAAGCATTAGTCCTTTTACACGTGCTGAGAGTTTGTGATATAGGTTAGTTTTTTGATTTTGATGTTTGGAATATTATTAAGGACTGAAGACGGAATTCCTTAGAATTATTCTTGTTTTTTGAAGATATAGTGCATTTTTTAGAGATTTCTGAATTAACTTATTCGAATATTTAAATATATTAAATATTTCAAATAAATTATATTCTTTGAGAAGTCCTTTAAGTGTCTTCATGTTTTTTAAAAGGCAATTGGTGTTCTTGAAGGTAAGACCAGAAACAAAATTTTGTCTCCTTTAAATATTTATTTATTAATTTTAATGACTTTCGTATATCTGTTGGGTTTATTTATTCCATTTGACATTATATATTGAGTTTTGATTATATACGTCTATTAAATGTAAGCGGTGCTTGTTTTAGACATTAATTCAATTCTAAAAGTTTTTTGAATAAAAAATTTTTTTGAAATTAAAATTGTAGAAGATAAACATATTTCAATTTGTTTTAATATTCAAATTTTGTTATATTTCTTCTATCAAGTAAAAAGCCTTTCTATTTTATCACCATCTATTAACTGTTGTTTCTTCAGATCAATGAGTTAATTTTCTTAAGAAGTCAGCACCTCTTGAACTTTTGGCGATGCTTTTTGGAGGTTTCTGTTAATAAGCGTGTGAGCCTTTCTTTGGCAAGTTGATACTTGTCATCATCTGTATCTGTTGCTATATCCCAAATGTTATCAATTAGAGAAGATTCTAGCTGGGATATTAAGAAATAGAATTTTGTCAAATCCTTCGTGATGCCATTAATCCGAAATTTAGCCTCTATATGATAAAACCAACGCTCAGGTTTTTCTGGCCAAAATGGTGGGATTTTTACTGATATTTTATTCACTTCTGGAAGATCTCAACTACTTGTACTTTGCTGATTATGCATTTCTTCTTGAATAGTTGGAGATGCAGCTCGAGCCATATTAGTGCACTGGTTTTTGGGTTTATAATCACGATTAAGTTGAACACGTGTGGGGTGACCAATTGTTAGTTTATTTATTTCTTGGGTACTCGGATATACGGGTACACGAAATTATTTAACAGTTTTATTATTTCAGATTTTCGGATTTGGGTATTCAACAAACCATTTTTTAAACTTAGAGAGAGAGAGAGAGAGATAGATCTTCCTTTCCGTTAATGTAATAATGGCTCTGAATTACAGTTTGAAGATGCCGGAGCATTCAAATTAAGAATTTTGTTGAACATTTTTTTATTTATGAACATTTGAGTGTCAATTTATTTTATTCGCTTGTAGAAAAAATGTTATTTCTAACTCTTTGCGAAAAGTGCCCTTCCCACACTCAACTGCTTGCCCGGCAGTTTCGTGCGGGAAAGTATCACTTTCCGCACTTGTTAGGAAAGTTTACTTGTCGCACTCAAATCGACATTAAATTTACTCAAAACTCGTGTGGTAATTGTGAAGTGGGCAATTAGCGTCTTTTCGACTCCAAAAGCAAGCGCAAAGATAGTACTTTCTCCGCATGAGTAATACAAATAATTAATTTACTACGTAATTTATCGTCACGAAATTATGCATGAGCGTTTGTGTTTTCAAGTCACCTCTGAGTAATACTCGATCATATTTGTATTTGATGGAATCGATCTTTAGTTGATGGAAATTCATTTTCAACTGTAGTAAATACAATTCAAGTTCCACAAACTTTTTATTGCTGAACGACAATAGTTTCGCCACACTGTGGCTCAATCATGTTCTGCATTAGCTGATCAGTTCAAATATAGAACGATGTAGTTCAACAATGAAAGGTTTGTGAAATTGAATTTTATTTACTACTAGTTGAAAATTAATTTCCATCAAGTAAAGACTGAATCCATCAAATGCTTGTTAAAAGCTGAAACCAGCTTTTTGGTTTTATGGTATTTTGTACTTTTATCAAAGAGCAGAATGAGTATCCAAAATAATTGGTTTTCAATCAAATGCCGTACACTTGAACTTGTTCCCGCTATCAATTCAAATGTAGAACATGATTAAGCCACAGTATGGTTAAACAATTGTCGTTCAACAATAAAAAGTTTATGGAAATTGAATTTTATTTGCTACTAGTTCATTGGATTTGTACTATTGAAATAATTTAAGAAATTAAATTTCAAATGAGTGTAATTCAGAAACTATGATAATATAAAAATAATTAACCACGAATACGGTACAAAGATGTTATTTGATTAATTTCATTATTGATCATACTAATATTAATATGAATATTAATATAAATATTAATATGAAGTAAATATGATAAAATATTTATGACTCAAGCTGGCTATATTTTATCCTATAAATAATATAAATATCTATTATGTATAAAAGTTGTGCGAAAAATAGTTTTCTGATGAATCACACAAAAGTGGCTGGTTGTCAAATCTTAATGATATTTACTCTTATGAAGCTGACGAAACTACTCTTTTCAATAATACATTTCTCGAATTATCAAGTCCTCATTCGCCTAAAAACCAGTATAAATTCAGGAGTTTTTCACGATTCAGCAACTCTGAAAGTTTATATTTCAGAAATAATACCTACTTCTCACCCAGTTAGACTAGTAATTATTTGATATTTTGATAACTTGTGAGTACTTGAAGAGATCGCATATAAATATATAAGGTCGTTCGGAAAGTTATTTCGTTTTTTCCCAACAGAGGATTTAATTGTATTTTTTCGAACCCAACTTCACACTTAAGCCGCATAATGATGATAAGATTTGAGAGCTGATATAGCAAGGCTTGGGTATGAAAAAGTCCAATTAATTCTTCGCAGTAGTAAAGGGATCAATAAGCAGCATTTTCGTCATATTTCACTTTTTCACCATAGAAAAGGTAAAAATGCCAGAAACATAAAAAAAGATGAAAATGCCAGAATAAATTAAACGACATGTATGGAGAAGATGTGCTGACAGTACGCCGGTGCCAGAACTGGTTTGCAAAATTTCGACTAGGCAATTTTGATGTTGAATATACATTTTGTCAAGAAAGTACCGGGAATTATCGATTTAAATCTGGCGGGGCAATGAGGCAGGTAAATTTTTTTTTTCCTAGGTTGGTACCACTGTCCTTAATTACTATGCCAAGCTTGAGCGGGATCTGTCAACTAGTGTGTTTGCAACAGCTGATTAAGTCAGTCGATGTCAGAGTGCGTGCCGATTTTTACTATGGGTGATTACGTTGAGCAAAGAATTTGTTCAAAGTTTTGTGTTGCAAATGAATTTTCGTGTGCCGATGCATTAAAAATGTTGCAAAAGGCCTTTGGTGATATTGCTCTATCGAAAACTCGTGCATATCAGTGGTATAGAGCCTTCAAGGACGGACGCCCATCGACGGCTTCGATCGAAGATAACGTCGATAAAATTAAGGAAAGGGTGCTGGAAAACCGTCGTACCAGCTTGAGAGAGAAAGCACATGATCTTAAGATATCCCACGAGTCCGCACGTACGATTTTGATTGATATTTTGGGCATGAGAAAGGTGGCCGCACGACTCGTACCGAAAGACCTGAATTTTCTTCAAAAACGTCATCGCGAACAGGTTGCTTCAGACATGCTGGATCGCTGTAATTCCGATTCTACATTCATAGAACGCATTATAACTGGTGAGGAGACCTGGGTCTACGAGTACGATATGAAAACAAGCCAGCAATCATCGGAATGGGTGACAAAAAATGAGCCGAAACCGAAAAAACCACGCCAAAGCCGCTCGAAAATGAAGGTGATGCTCATTGTTTTCTTCGATATCCGTGGCGTGGTGCACTACGAATTCGTTCCAGAGGGTCAGACGGTAAACAAGGAGTATTACCTAGGCGTTATGAAACGTTTGCGTGAGCGTATCCGTAAGAAGCGGCCAAATTTGTGGGCGAACAACTCATGGATTTTGCATGACGATAACGCGCCTTCTCACCGAGCTACGATTGTGACTGACTTTCTCACCAAAAACTCAACAAACGTGCTTCAGCAACCACCGTATTCGCCGGATTTGGCTCCCTGCGACTTTTTCCTCTTCCCAAAACTAAAATTGCTCCTTCGTGGCACCCGTTTTGAGTCGATTGAAGCCATAAAACAAAATTCGGCGCGAGAGCTAAAGTCCATCCCGGAAAGCGCCTATAAAAAATGTTTGGATAATTGGAAGTGCAGTTGGCATAGATGTATTGGAGCAAATGGAGCCTATTTTGAAGGCGACCCAATAAATTTTGACGATTAAATGTAAAAATGTTGTTTTGATTGAAAATTCCCGGTACTTTCTTGACAGAGTAGTACATCACGTTCCGGAAGGCCGGTTGAAGCTGATGAAGACACGATAACGATATGAGTTGATGCTAATCGGCGAATAACAACACTTGAGATCTGTGATAAATTAAATTTACCGAATTCAACAGTTAATGACCATTTTAAAGGCTTGGGTTCAACCTCGAAGCTCGATAAATGGGTTCTCCAGGTTCTCACGGAGATAAATTTGTATCGTCGCGTTGACGTCTATGATTCGTTTCTCAAACGTCATAGAAATGATCCATTTTTAAAGCGCATCAATACTGGGGACGAAAAATGGGTTGTATATAACAATTTCAAACGCAAGAGATCATGGGACAAAAAAGATGAACCTGCTCAAAGCATTTCGAAAGCCAATATCCATCAAAAAAATACGATGCTGTCTGCTTGGTGGGATTTTAAAGGATTCTTTTTTTTTTAATTTTCACCGGATAACAATAAATTGGGTCAGCTGTAAAAACTGAATCATGCACTTCAACAGAAAAGAATAAAAAGCCAAAATTAATCAAAAGAAAAGGTGTCGTGTTCCACCAAGATAATGCGAGACCTCATACAAGTTTGGTCACTCGCCAAAAGCTTTTACAGCCTGAATTGGATACACTGCTCCACCCACCATTTTCTCCCGATCCTGAGCCTTCAGATTATTATTTGTTCCGGTCATTACAAAACTTTTTGGACGGTAAAACTGGTACTTTGAATGAAAGGGTCAAAAATCAGTTGGATCAGTTTTTTGCCAGCAAAATTTTGATGAGCGTGGAATCATGCTACTACCAGAAAGATGGCGAAAGGTTATGGACCAGAATGGTCAATACATAATTTAATAAAATAACTATTCATTATACGAAAATTGTCTCTCAATAGATAACCAAAATGATGAATTTTTTCTGGTTTATACAGTATGATCTCTAATTACGTTGTAATTTCTTCGTAATGAGGCAAATGAATTAAGTATAATTAGTTCAGCAAGCTACCTGAAAATGATCATTCAAAGTCCCGCTTAACAGGATTGTCAAAATTATTCTTGTTGTCTGGTTAGCATAACTGTCCTCTGTACACACGCCGAGTTTGAGCCGCATCTCTCATTCAGTTCATTCACAGTGCTCTATTCTGTCATATCATATCATGCTCAACTGAAGCTACTCGTATATAATTTTGAATTAATTACAAAAAGTCAACTATAAACCGTATTCTCGCGATATAGCTCCGATTTACATTTTTTCTTTATAGAACTCATACCAACAATTACTATTTCAAGGATTTTTCTGCCTAAATGAGACATGAAAGAGAACTGAGCAGTATTGGCTTTAGTGAAGTAAATTCCTGAAAATATTTTCAGAAGATACTTGAAAAATTGAATTATTCGCTGGCGTAAGTCAATCATTTCGGAAGGAGCCTAATTTGGAAGCGATATAATAAATTTTGATCAAAATGCATAGCTTGTGTCTTAGTGATCGATTACCGGTTATTATTTGGCACTGTAGCTTTCTAAAATGCCGATTTTGCGTAAAATTTAATTCACATTAGTAGGCTTTAACTGAAAAACAAAATTTTAAGATATTCAATCATTTAGCGTTGATTGACTTGTAACAGGAAAACAGTTGGGTAACCGAAAAATTTGGCATAACACTTCCTATAATTGAATTTTGGATGTCCACAGCGTTCTTTCTTCACCAACTGACTACTCAGCGGTCTCTACAGTCCACCATTAGAGAAAATGTGATAAGGATTACGCCATATCATCGCGCGAAGCGAGAACCCCTCCGAAGAGATGAACCCACCAGCTTCCAGTTTGGGCCTCGGCTAGAAAGCCAAAACCGTCTGACTGGTAACAGCGAAGTACTATTCAACCTCTACCGGCTCTGCAGGTCAGTACCCGAGTTGACCTGTGACGCAACTCATCCGCCGGAAGGAATTCTTATCCAAGCACCCGAACGTAGTCCTATGAACTGAGATAATACCAAGATTGATGAGTATAATTGATCTGGTACGATCACCGTCAACACGGCCTGTACGTCATGAGTCACGAACCCATGTGAGGTTTTTTGATTGATCATAGCGTCAAGCACTAACGGCTAAGCCATTTCGTCGAGATCCACAAACCCTAAAGAGTTACGCATTGATCCGGATTCAGGGCAAAGCCAGTCGAACCGTCAAGTCCCGCTAAACTCTGAGTCATTTTATGAGAATAGCCCGAACATCTGCGAACAGATAAATGAAATATCTCCCTAGTCCAGCATGCGGACTTTCAACCAACTCCCCCTCGAGTACAACACCAAAGGGGTGGCCAGGTGGTACAAGTAACAGCTGAGGGCAAACCCACCCCCCTAATGTTAACGCAGTATGCTACATAACGCACTTGGCCATTACACAGAATCCGGAGATTTATACTTCGATAGGACAGAGTACGCTAGTTTTAAGGGAGAATCCCTGTGCTGCGAGAGACTCCCTGTCACTGAGTTAATCAACCGGCTCAGCCTTCCATTTCATCAGAACGGAAAAACTAGGACCACATTCAGAGGTCTTCCACCACACAGCTCCAGTGACTGGCGCGAATGGCATCACGTTAGGCACCAAGACTTAACCCTCCATTTCGCCAGGACGAAACTAGGGTCCTAGTCATGACAAGCGCCCCCATCTCGTCAAGATCCAATGCTTTGGGGGCGCCCGTATGGTAACTATTCGGCCTAGACGCTGCTGACTGGAAAGAACATTATTCGAATTGAAACATATCACATACCTCGATGAAACGAAGTTTATTGCTCGCCTGGAAGATAATATGCAAAGTTGCTGAACCAATAAGAAATACAACTAGCGTGAACCAACATGAAAATATTTGGTGTGATGATAAGTTATCAAATTTTCTGTATGAAACTACTAATTGGCAAAAAAATTGAGATATTTAGCTTTAAAGTTAAAATTAGAATACTTTAGGCGTCCACCAACATGAAGCAAGTTTTTATAATCGTTGAAAACATTTAGTTTTCTTAGAGGTTTCGAAAATTTATTCCTTGATATTTTTTTGGTAAAGGCTACATAGGTATATTTTACGGGAGTTATTAGCGCCAAGTCAAGTTTTTGTGTACATGAAGGGCCACCTCTTTTTACTTTCGGGTGAAAAATATCAAATGTAAATCGTAAATCAGAAGCGTAAATACGTTATACTGTTGAAAAATTCGAATATTTACTCAATGATATTGACAAAAAATTTTCTTTCCCTGCAAATATTGCAGTTGTATACCAGCGCTTCATGGGTCTATCAAAGGGGATCCCAGGCTGCGCTTAGTTGCTATAAAATTCAAATTGGGGTATGCATATTTTATTTAGCGAAGCAGCTCTAATTTAAAAAATAATGAAATAACGGAAAACACTTCTTTCCGAACAAACTGTTTCGGTGCTGCGAATTTACCCTTTTCAAAGCTATCACAAAAGCCGTGTTACTCAGAATTAAAAATGGGAGGACAAAAAAGATGATGAAAAACATGAGAAGTAAATTGCTTCCGGGACCTAAAATCCTTTCAGATTCATAGAGTTTCATCTAGGAGTTCATCATCCAATGTGAAACCGATCATCTAAAGTCTTTAACTGAGGTGTCTTATTAAAAGTGTTATTGGCAAAAAAAAACCTAAAGGGGCATATTATATACGAATATGGCAGAAGCAGTCCCAATCTTCCTATATATTTGCTCGATATCAAAGCACAATACGTATGAATGAAGATAAAATTTCGATCGAAGTGACACTATGTCAGCTTGCAATTATAGCTTGTTTAAACACTACCGCTAACAGAGAAGTTTAACAGAGTTTGCGTTGACGCAAATTTGTGCAAATAATGGCAGGTTTCAAAACGCAATGATGCCACGCAGCCACACACCTATATTTAACCCGCATAGAAGCACTTGAATTTTACCAAACATTAGTTTCATCTAATGCACGTGATTACACTTTCACTGCATCATACTTCAATAAAATAATTCAAGCAATGAACTGCTATCCCGATTATTTCTAGGTTAGTAAGTGTAGGCACGTTCCAATGAGTAGTTAAGGTGCATTTGTTGGACATTTAGGCTGAAACTGATGATGTAGTCAATAAACTTCGGAACTTACGCATGTCTTCTGCTTATATCCGTACGATCAACGATACCTATTCGAGTCAATTTTAGTTTTTACTCAGATGTAAGATGCACAGTCACTATTCGAAGAACTTTCAAATAAAATGAAGTCATTTTATTTGAAAGTTAAAAATTATTCTCCGCCGATTCATTTGCTTTGGGGTTTCAGATTTTATTTTATCATCAACTATGAACCTTTTTTGAAACTTATATGTTTCACTGAAGAACTGTAATGGAGAATAAATGAGGCTCTGCGTCCTCTACCTATTACTTCATCATAGATTTCAAAATCAACATCGTGGAGTAGAGTTTTTTTAATATCTCTCAATATAAAAAATCACTATAAGAAAAACAAATGTTAATTTCCGCTATTTTATTGATTTACACGACAATTGTTTCGTCATACCATGACTTCATCAGGTGAGTATTTGAACTCAATTAATAAAAATCAATAAAATAGCGGAAGTTAACATTATATATGAGTTTTTCTTATATTGAAGATGAATTTCCGTGAAGTAAAGACCGAGACAATCAAAAATAAAAAACCACGTCTGAAGTGATATCACATTCATTTTGCAGTCCAATTTACCTATTGAAATATAGACTGCTATGGATGTATGAAAGTCGAAAAGAGTAAAACAATTTATATTATATATATTCGGAAAGATACATCATTTTTTATTCATTTGAAAAGCTAATCATCAAGCGTTCTATAATATTTATCTATAGATGATGAAAACGAAATCAATATCAATTATTAATTTAAAATTCAAATTTTGATATTTTGTATAATATTTGTTTCAGGAATTGTATCATGAACAATGTGATTTCGTTTGTGTACTGTTCGCATCAATTCCGAATTTTAGCGAATTCTACGTGGAATTAGAAGGAAATAACGAAGGAGTAGAGTGCCTGAGACTGTTAAACGAAATCATAGCAGATTTTGACGAACTACTATCTGAAGACCAGTTCATGTACATCGAGAAAATAAAGTCTACTGGAGCTACATATATGGCTGCTTCCGGTGAGTTTTGTTTACAATTTTGAACATAATACATTCTGTCAAGAAAGTACCGGAAATTATCGATTTAAATCTGGCGGGGCAATGAGGCAGGTAAAATTTTTTTTTCCTAGGTTGGTACTACTGTCCTTAATTACTATGCCAAGCTTGAGCGGGATCTGTCAACTAGTGTGTTTGCAACAGCTGATTAAGTCAGTCGATGTCAGAGTGCTTGCCGATTTTCACTATGGGTGATTACGTTGAGCAAAGAATTTGTTTAAAGTTTTGTGTTGCAAATGAATTTTCGTGTGTCCATGCATTGAAAATGTTGCAAAAGACCTTTGGTGATAATGCTCTATCGAAAACTCGTGCATATCAGAGGTACAGAGCCTTCAAGGACGGTCGTGAAGTGGTCGCCCATCGACGGCTTCGATCGAAGATAACGTCGATAAAGTTAAGGAAAGGGTGCTGGAAAACCGTCGTACCAGCTTGAGAGAGATAGCACATGATCTTAAGATATCCCACGAGTCCGCACGTACGATTTTGATTGATATTTTGGGCATGAGAAAGGTGGCCACACGACTCGTACCGAAAGACCTGAATTTTCTTCAAAAACGTCATCGCGAACAGGTTGCTTCAGACATGCTGGATCGCTGTAATTCCGATTCTACATTCATGGAACGCATTATAACTGGTGATGAGACCTGGGTCTACGAGAACGATATGCAAACAAGCCAGCAATCATCGGAATGGGTGGCAAAAAATGAGCCGAAACCGACAAAACCACGCCAAAGCCGCTCGAAAATGAAGGTGATGCTCATTGTTTTCTTCGATATCCGTGGCGTGGTGCACTAGGAATTCGTTCCAGAGGGTCAGACGGTAAACAAGGAGTATTACCTAGGCGTTATGAAACGTTTGCGTGAGCGTATCCGTAAGAAGGGGCCAAATTTGTGGGCGAACAACTCATGGATTTTGCATGACGATTACGCGCCTTCTCACCGAGCTACGATTGTGACTGACTTTCTCGCCAAAAACTCAACAAACGTGCTTCAGCAACCACCGTATTCGCCGGATTTGGCTCCCTGCGACTTTTTCCTCTTCCTAAAACTAAAATTGCCCCTTCGTGGCACCCGTTTTGAGTCGATTGAAGCCATAAAACAAAATTCGGCGCGAGAGCTAAAGTCCATCCCGGAAAGCGCCTATAAAAAATGTTTCGATAATTGGAAGTGCCGTTGGCATAGATGTATTAGAGCAAATGGAGCCTATTTTGAAGGCGACCCAATAAATTTTGACGATTAAATGTAAAAATGTTGTTTTAATTGAAAATTCCCGGTACTTTCTTGACAGAGTAGTATATTCACATAAATAGATCTGATATACTTATTCTTAAATTTTTCCTATCGTTTAAATGATAGGCTTATTTTGTCAGAAATAAGACCCAGGCGATAACTCATCCTACATTTACCATACTCCGCCATATGGCAAACAATAGCGAACGTGTGTTACTCATGGCACTATGTTCATTAACGCGTAAAAAGAAATGTTCCGAAAGAAATCTTAATAACAATAGTTATTAGATGAGGAAGAACTCAGTCACTATCAATATAGTGACTGAATCACTCGAATACTTTGAAGTGTGAACGAGTTAGATTACTTCCAATTTGTGAATCTTGTAGTCGCCAAATCACAGGAAAGTCGGCGGGGATTGTTTGTATCGGTTTTTGTGGTGATCATTATCATGCGAACAGCCAGTGCAGTGATATCTCAAAGGCCCAGTTATCACTTATCGAAAATGTTCCGGGGACTGGTTGGAGGTGTGCGTCATGACGTTTCTTATCAGTTGAATTCCTGCCGGGTCCGGGGTCTACCGTTCATACCGGTGCTCGTAGTGTAACTGCTGGCCATAGATCAAGAAGACTATATAGATGGGACACTGACTGTAAAAAGTCTGAATCAAGTTTGTCGCTTTTTTGTAGTGACTGGTGCATGAAGCAAATCCAACTAAAGAAAACTGTATTACCAACTCTCAAGGGAACTGCATTACCTCTGCTTTTAAAATACTGCAATATAGACGCTTGGTGCGAATATTTGAATTTTCTTTCAGTTTTTCCTTAAACAAGTGTTCAGAAATTACTATGTTTTACTACCAAAACATTGAAATGCTTATATTCACACGATTCTACAACAAATACATTTCAAGTTTTTGGTAGTAAAACATAGTACTTTCTGAACACTTGTTTTAATTTCAACCCTAGGAAAAACTGAAAGAAGATTCAAATATTCGTTTCAATCTTCAAACTCACTATTTGAATAACAGATACATGTTTGAACTATAATTGATTATTCATTATAAAGAATAGAAACTATTAAATAAAAAAAGAGATGCAATTAACATATGTATTTACAATATTTACATTTAATTTTTCTGTAGTACAACATAGTAATTTCCAAAAACTTATTTCAGTGTTCAAACTCACTATTTGAATAACAGAAATATGTTTTAGCAATAATTATCCATTGGTTATAGAAAATAAACACTGTTAAAAAAAAAAGAGATGAATTTAACATATTTGAAGTATTCCTAGATGTTAAGACAAAAATTGAACCTTGAGAACATTAATTTATGAGATCTTCTTTAAGATTCAAAATGTCTTTCAGCTTGGTCCTTAATCGGGTCAATAAATTCCTTTTCTAGATTACTGAATAAAAATTTTGAATAAGTTCTGGTTGCTATTTTATTCACTTGCTTTCACCACCAGAATAAAGAACACCTGAAGAGTCAAGCAAAATATTTGATAAAGATTATGTGATGCACACTTCATAAATTGAAAATTTAAATTCTTCAATATGATATTTTCAAAACATTTTGAGATTTTATTCTCTTACAAAGTCTTGGAATGAAATGAAAGAGATAATTAAAGCACTGATCAAATAAAAAGTAAGTATAGTGTCCCGGTTTCATCAAATTACCAAATCGATATTTCTTACACTCAATAAAATGTAAATCTCACTATGACCAAGTAAATTGATCCTACAGATAACACAGTTTCTAATAGATAAATCGTTTGATATAATTTTACAAATTGTACCACTCAACCTGAAGAAGTTCTTTTCCTATCAACATTTGGCACTGATCCAGAAACTGGCCCATACCATTTCAATATCTGTTACCTCAGGAAAATCACCTAAAGAAAAAATAATAGTATTAGATCACCCAGAGCAATTTAATAGTGTGTTACATAGCATTGATTTATATTTTAAACTAACCACCTAAACATAAAAACAGTCTAGACGACTGCATAGTAAATGAAAATTAACCAACCTGAAGAAATTATATTCCTCTCAATATTTGATCATCTGATAATTTTTGCCAATCAGTTGGCTGTATAGTTTCAATCCACCTCTTAATAACTTGGGATCTCTCTTGGGAAAACGATGTCTAGGGCTGGTTAGATCTTGACATCCATGTACACAACATTTCTTAGTATATCCCGTTTTCAAGTACTGTATTGAACTCGATATTTGAAAATACAGTAGTTTAGATGCACTTAACTGTTTTGAACTCAACTCTCATGAAATTTAATCAAAAATAACCCGAGGTTGGCCATAACAAAACGTAAACAAAACCACTTCTTTTCAAAATATATGACCATTATTACAACTATGGCTAACGGTTGATGGTAGCGGTACGTAGCGGCGAAATCAAAAAGCATAAGTTGATGGTTAGCGCTAACTATTGACTGGTGCATCAACTAAAAACTTAATTTTAGGTGGGGGTAGGGAAGTGTCCCATCTATATATTATTGTTAATCTATGGTGCTGGCGCGGTCGCACCGGAGGATGGTGGGGTTGGTGAGAAGCGCGCTGATGACGGATCTGTTGGATCCTCTTCGTTTATCCAGCTGACATCTGAGATACGGAATCTTCAGCTATAAGTCAATTTCTGATCGGATAAAATCACCGACTTCGAGGCAAAACGTTTTATCAAGGATGACCAAGCTAGAAGGTGAGAATGTGGCACTCAAGAAGGAATTATCGGCACTCGATGTGAAGTTTGGAGCAGTTCAGTCGCTCAAATAATTTAGATATCCAAAATGTTCCTGAAAAACCGAATGAAAATTTAATAGATATTGTTTCCAAAATAGGAGCCCACTTGAATGTGGGCGTTGATGTTTCTTCGCTGGATCACGACACCAGGGTTTCTACAAAGTTTCCGAATAAACCCAAAATTATCATCGTGAGGATCGTCTCCAAACTCTACCTTCTTACGGCATATAAGGCCACTCGACGTTCTAATCCCAATAGTAGGACTGGTATCGCGGTTGTAGGAGTGGCAGATGGATTGTACATTGGTGATCACCTAACGTTACAAAATAAATTGCTTTTCAGGGAAGCTCGAGCCGCTGCAAAAGCAAAAAAGTTCAAATTCGTGTGGACTCAAAACGGTAGTGTACTTCTACGTTAAAATGAAACTTCGAAAATTGTTGACATTGCTCGTTTCTCAGATCTTGAGAAATTGTAGATTGCGGCAGTTTGTTATGACCCTGCATACTCTTGACGGTAGTCTTCTTTCAACATGTCTTCAAGCGTTTATTATCAGAATGTTCGCGGTCTGAGGACGAAGCTCTCTGTTTTCAAATGCTGCAATTTAGCTACTAGCTACAATTTATTCTTCATTACTGAGACATGGCTAAACACAAGTGTGCGTGATTAAAAAATAGTGGACCAGCGTGAATGTATTATTTTCCGCAGATATTGGTCCTCAACGGCTAGTTTGAGGCGTGATGGTGATGGTGTCCTCGTTGGAATCCGAAGGGGTCTGGAGCCGTGCAGTGTTGCTGAGTTCCAAAGTGTGACGGGGCACTTGTGGGTTCGAATCACGGTTAATGTAGTTAAGGTTTATTTGTGTTGCGTCCACATCCTATCGGATGATACCGCGGCAATGTTGAATTTTGTTTTTGTTGAATGATGTTAAAAATGAGGTTGGTGATAGTATCGTTCTGATGATGGGTGACTTCAACTGTTCTAGGGTTTCCTGGTAGAGGGATGGCTCGTGCGGTTACTTGGAGCCCATTGGAGTAGATGCTGTGCACGCAGCCTTGATAGATTCATTTTCTTTTCTTGAGTTGATGCAATTCACTGACGTGCTCAATTATAATAAAAGAATTTTAGATCTAGTGCTCAGTAATACTCTCAAAGTCAATAGATTCATGAGATGTGTCGATCCAATGGTGACCGAGGATAGGAATCACCCATCACTTGAGTTTCTGTTTTTCCTGGGGCTCTTCAAGCCATTACGAAATAACATTTCCTATTTTAATTTCAAAAGAGAAAATTTCACTTCAATGAACGACTTTTTAATAAATATAACATGAAATGAAATACTTATTAGCCGTAAGGTGAATGATGATTTATGACATTTTGAATAGGTTGATTGATACTCACGTTCCTGTGGTAAGAAAATTTAAGGGTTATCCATCTTAGTTTTCCAATGAAAACATAAGGCTGATTCGACAAAAAAATAAACTTCATACAAAATGGAAGATCAATAAGAACGATAGTAACTATAAAATGTTCCAAATCTTACGATCTAAATCCAAGTCCTTTATAAAGTCTGATTACAGTAGCTATATATATATATATATATATATATATATATATATATATATAAAACTAACCCGAAAAAACTTTTCGATCTTGTTTGTGCCAATTCGAGGTATTATGGGATTCTTAGCAGTATGTCATACAGGGATTGTGAAGGTGGTTCACGTGAGGAAATTTGCAACTTATTCGCTGATTATTTTGAGAGTGTTTTCATTAGGTCAAGTACAGTCATCAATAAAGGTTCTAAGGTCGGCAGTCCCGATAACCGTTATTTGAACTCATTTAAGATTACCACTAGTCATGTTGAAGCAAGATTGAACCGGTTGGATCTAAATAAGCGCGCTGGTCCGGACTATGTTCCTTCAATTTTCGCTAAAAAATATAGCTCCTCTCTGATTCTTCCTCTCTCACTGATTTTCAACAAATCTCTCAGTAGTGGCATTTTTCCCTACTGTTGGAAGATCGCCTGTATAATTCCGATCTTTAAGGCCGAAAGTAAGAGTCTCATTGATAATTATCGCCCCATTAGTAAACTCTGCACTTTTGAGAAAATCCTTGAATCCCTGATCTATACACACCAAATCCATCTTGTGAAAGCTCAGATAGTAACAGAACAGCATGGCTTCATCAAGGGTAGATCAGTTGAGACAAACCTCATCAGTTTCATTGAATATGTGCAAAGCAACCTGGATCGTGGTATTCAGGTAGATACTGTCTACATGGATTTCAGTAAAGCTTTCGACAGAATCAACACAGATCTCCTTTTGCAGGAGTTTCATGATGTGAGTGTTGGGGGCCGCTGTTGAGGTAGTTCGAGTCTTATCTGCGCAATCGTTCTCAATACTTAAAGGTAGGAAACTTCAAATCAAGATTGTTTTTTTTCAACATCTGGGATGCCTCAAGGTTCCTACCTGGGCCCTCTTCTGTTTATTGTTTACATAAATAGAATAAATAGGTGTTTCAGAGTTTGCGGGTTTTTGCTATTTGCGGATGACTTGAAGTTTTTCTTGAGGATAAAGGATGTTCGTGATTGCTTGGACTTTCAACATGATCTGGACAGACTGGTCGAATTTTGTGAAGAGTGTTGCTTAGTTCTTAACTTATCCAAGTGTCAAGTAGTATCATTCACAAGGAATAGAACCATGATATATTTCAGATATTCTCGCTCTGGAACCGCCTTGAAGCGCGCTGTTAAAGTGAGGGATTTAGGAGTAATTCTTGATTCTAAGCTTCTATTTGACGAACAAACAAATAACTTAGTTGGTGCTTGTAACAGAATACTTGGATTAATTATTAGACAGTGTCGTCAGTTCCGCAATCGTGAAGCTCTCCTTTCCCTTTATTATGTCTATGTGTTCAGCAGGCTCAACTTTGCGTCCTCAGTTTGGTGTCCCCATTATCAGTTTTATATTGATAGGTTGGAAAAAATTCAACAAAGGTTTCTTCGGTTTCTTGGCTGGAGAACTAGATTTCGTTTGAGCTCTGGCGATCCTTATAATTACTGTTTGCGCTTGAATCACTTTGGAATATTAAGTATAAAGAACAGAAGAGTAATGCGTAATATCATTTTCATTTTCAAAATTTTGTCCCACCAAATAGACTGTCCCAATATCCTTGAGTCCATAAACTTTCATGTCCCGTCGGGGTCCCTCAGAGATCATACCACATGTTACTTGCCTACTTGTAGAACCAACAGTGTGAAATATTCACCATTGTTTAGGATGCTGAATCCATGTAATATTCATAATGACAAAGTTGATTTCTTTTCGGTTGGAAACATCAACTCTTTAAAGATGCTTTTCAGAAGGCTTTTCGTGTAGTTCTAAATTTTATTGATGTATATATTTATGAGTTGAGAATACTTTGTTTGTTCTCTCGAATTGAATTCCTAATTCAATAATAATAATTAATAATAATAAATAATAACACTGTCCTATTGTAATATTTGGCGAATGCTGTCTTTGGGTGTTTGTTCACCTGTTTGCATTCTTCTGTGTGAATAAATAAATAAAAGTATTCAAACGCTGAATGGAGATTAAAATTTCTATGTTAACAGTCAAAGAACGTGTAAGTTTGTGTTACTTTCGTTAGTGCTGCATATTTATTAAAATAGAGATAGTTAATATGATCCTTCACCTATATTCTCGTAAAATCAAGAGCAATAAATAATCCGCCATATGTTTTCGTTGAAAATATGTTCGATTGTTCGATTTTTGACTGAGCGTAAAAATTATTGGCAAATATGAATATTCAAAACTGTTTTATCTTGTAATATTATATGGGCAATTCATTATACAATGATTGTAGCCCTCATGAATTTTCCTGAAATGCTTCATTCTGATCAGTTGTACCCCCTGACACGAAAAATGGAACCTTCGAAAACATCCGTATAATAAAAGCATAATAAAGTTCTAACATTCGCCAATTTATGTTGTTTGAAGTGTTCATCTCTGCATTCACTTAAAATTAGTGGATTCGAGGATTCTTCAAGAGATATCATTTAGCTTCATTTTCCTTGAAGTATTAAAATATTTAATATTTGAAGAAAGATGTGGCGTCTTTCAACAAATTCACTAAAGTCAAAAGTTGTTATAAGCATAAGATTTTTCACACTTTTTCACAATTTATTTCATGGCAATCGCGTTAAGAGCAGATAGATAATAATAGTTTGAAGTCCTAAGTAAAAGATCCGGACTTAAAATTTTCTAAAACTTGAAGATTTCGGATTGAAATCAATAATTTTTTCAATTTTTTTTCCTCGATTATTTTATAAGAATGATTTTTTGTGAAATGAAGGATAAAAAAGTCTCAAGTTGAAAACATCCTGAATATAGCTCTCTTCTTCGGGAAGAAATAGGTTTTTGCAAAATTGGCAATAAGGGGCAGAGACGCATCATCATGAATTTCACGATTTTGGAAAATCGAGTGAAATTTTATCTGTTAGTACCTTAATGATGGACTAGGCTTTACATGTATGTGGAAAGCTAATCGGTCTAGCTTTTAAAAAAATTGTATCCAGTATTTTCACTAAAATCTCATTCCGGTTGAAATATTTTCTTTATTCTGAAAAATGGACTTCATTGAAACTTTTTCTCTAGAGTGGGCCATTTCTGGGTGCAAGACTAGACATTTCTAGTCATACATAGCTTTCAACTAAATTTCTGAGAAAAATAATAACGAACGATTTTTTACTTGATAGAAGGATTATTACAAAATTTGAATATCAAAACAGATTTAATCTATTAGTCTTCTACAATTTTGATTTCAAAAAATGTATTTAAGAAACATTAAGAATTAAATTAATGTCTTTATAAGCACTGCTCATATTTAATATACGTATAAAATCGAAATTCATCATACAATATCAAATGAAATTAAGAAAAACCAACGAATATAAATTGTCAATTAATTGACAATGCTACTGTGATACTGTGTACAAACAACTTTACTATCTATCATGCCAAAACGTTTCAATAAGTCATCAATGTAATTTTCTTGATCAATTGTTATACAATTACTATCATAATCCCGATTTATTCTTATCTCTAAACATTGCTTGGCTTCACCTAAATTTTTTATACATAACTTAGTTCTCAAGTTATTTTTTAAGAAAACATTACAATCATTACAATCAGAGGAGAAACAAAAAAAAGTCATCCACATAGACAGCTATTATAGTTAACCAATTGTTTTTGTTACGTTTAATATATAAACACGGTTCGTGTTTGGATTTTCTATATCCTATATCTAACAAAACTTCATCGACTCTCTCATTCCTTGCACGACTTGATTGCTTTAACCCATAAACAGCCCTCTTCAATTTGAACACTTTATTCATATTGTCTTTAGAGATAAAACCTATGTTGCATGAAAACAACATCTTTCAATATTCCATATAAAAATGCCGTTTTCACATCTAAATGCAATATCTTTAAATTTGATTTCACTGCTAGTCGTATGAGGAGACGTAAGGTTGAATGACTTATAATACTACACGAGCAAACGTTTCATTGTAATCTATGCCCTCGACTTGCGTATAACCTTTTGCAACTAACCTAGCTTTGTAAGTTTTGTTACCACCGTTAGCACTTTTCACTTTGAACAACCACTTGCACTGAACAACTGTACCCACTTCTGGTCGATTCACAAGCTCCCAAGTATCATTTTCATAAAATGAATTGGTTTTCTCCAGCATGGCCTGCTTAAAATCTTGTGCGTCCGGTCTCGATAGTAACTCTGTTACTGTCTTCGGGAGAATTCATCCATGTTGATCTTCAATAACTTCTGCATAATTTAAGTACGTTACATACTCATCGAAATTTTTATTCTTTGCTTCTCTGTTGGATCTTCTTGGAGCTTCTAATGTATATCCACTATCATGTTGTATATCTGGAATGTAATCGCTGGGCTTGGGGGAACCTGTTCACTTGATTCCCCTATTGAATCCGCAAACTTCTTTGTAACTGTATTATCTTTGACAATACTGGGCGTTGTAACAGATGTTTTTTCCATAATTGTTACATCACGGCTGGTTATTACCTTTCATGTTTTTGGGTTGAAACATATATAACCTTTCGTCGTTTCATTATATCCCACAAGAATGTAACGCTCTGACTTCTGGTCCCATTTCCTTCTGTTTAATTTGGGAATATGGACCATTACTACGCTTCCATATACTCTTAGGTGACTAACATCTGGCTTTTCACTTGTCCACAGCTCATAGGGAGTTTTCGAAATCTTTGAAGAAGCCGAAAGATTTTTCAACTAACAGGCTGCATTACATACTTCAGCCCATAACGATTTACTCAATCCCTCATCGTATATGAGACATTTCGCCTTCTCAACTAGAGTGCGATTGAATCTTTTGGTCATACCGTTTTGTTAAGGTGTATGACTATTTGAAGTTTGATGTATTATGCCGACACTCTTCAAATATCTGGTAAAATCATTGTTGCAGAACGCACCTCCATTATCACTTCTTAAAACTTTAATCTTAGTGTTCTGCTGATATTCAGCTAATGTTTTATATTCTTTGAATCTCTTGAAAACCTCATAATTTGTCTTGAGAAAGTAAACAAATCACATTCGGCTATAAATGTCAGAAAATATTTAGCTCCACCTAATGAGGTGGTCTCAATGGGGCCACAGATATCACTGTGAATCACTTCCAATATTTAGTCGCTCGACTTCCTTCTTTGGAGAACCGCAGACGGGACTGTTTGCCTTTACAACATACTTCGCAGTTCGTTGTATTTATCGAACCATCAAATATAAGTCCATCTAGCAGCTTCTCCGTCATCTGGAAGTAACTAACGACATAAACGTTGATGCCATATTTGCCTGTTTACAACCTGAAAACATAATGATTTCGCTTCACAAATGTTCAATTTATATACATTGTTATGCAATCTAGCAGTTGCCACTAACGCATGTTCTGGATTATAAATTTTGCATCTGCTCTCTTTAAATCAAACCTTATCTCCTTTTTTATTCAATTGACTCACAGATATAGAATTTGTGGTGAAACCTGGTACAAATTGCACCCATTTTAACAATATCTCTTGTTTTCTTTCTGTCACCGTTTTGAACTCTACATCACCAGCACATTCCACACTGATCTTCGATCTATTAGCTACCACAATTTCCGATAAATCTGGGCTCCTTTTACTCCGCAATAAATCCTTTTTGCAGTGAAATGAACATCGGCTCGACTGTCAATATACCAGTCAGTGTCATTGAAATCTTCAGTTGTGAATACCGAGCTGAAGCCTCCCTCAGATTTATTATTGGGGCATTTTGACACGAAATGTCCGTTTTTCTCACATTCGTAGCATATTATGTTACTCAAATCCTTTTTGAAATTGTTAGGTTGACAACCAATCTCTCGATTTGACGTTGACGCTTGACAATTTCCAGATTTAGTGAAAGAGAAAATTCGGTGTTAAAAATTGAAAATAGTGAAATATTCTAATGAAAAATACTGCAATAAGCACCACATCATAAGAACTGATTGTGAAAATTATCAAACGATTTTCATTGAATTTCAAGCATAAAAGGACGGCTTCATATATAATAATAACAATAGGTTACACTTCTTATTATATTAAGGAATAAATTTTCGCAGTATTAATTGATTCGTTTGATATGGCTCAGGTCATTCTATAAAATACAGATTACAGAGAGAATTATGCGTGTTGAATATATAAAGTACACGTGTGTATTAGCAGATTGTGAGCCGAATCTAAAAAAGTGACAATTGGAAAATTGTTTGGTCTGATGGGAAGAATCTGGAAAATACTATACATTTTAAAGACTCTCCTTACATACATTCTGTCAAGAAAGTACCAGGAATTATCGATTTAAATCTGGCGGGGCAATGAGGCAGGTAAAAATTTTTTTTTCTAGGTTGGTACCACTGTCCTTAATTACTATGCCAAGCTTGAGCGGGATCTGTCAACTAGTGTGTTCGCAACAGCTGATTAAGTCAGTCGATGTCAGAGTGCGTGCCGATTTTTACTATGGGTGATTACGTTGAGCAAAGAATTTGTTTAAAGTTTTGTGTTGCAAATGAATTTTCGTGTGCCGATGCATTGAAAATGTTGCAAAAGGCCTTTGGTGATAATGCTCTATCGAAAACTCGTGCATATCAGTGGTACAGAGCCTTCAAGGACGGTCGTGAAGTGGTCGCCCATCGACAGCTTCGATCGAAGATAACGTCGATAAAATTAAAGAAAGGGTGCTGGAAAACCGTCGTACCAGCTTGAGAGAGATAGCACATGATCTTAAGATATCCCACGAGTCCGCACGTACGATTTTGATTGATATTTTGGGCATGAGAAAGGTGGCCGCACGACTCGTACCGAAAGACCTGAATTTTCTTCAAAAACGTCATCGCGAACAGGTTGCTTCAGACATGCTGGATCGCTGTAATTCCGATTCTACATTCATGGAACGCATTATAACTGGTGATGAGACCTGGGTCTACGAGTACGATATGCAAACAAGCCAGCAATCATCGGAATGGGTGGCAAAAAATGAGCCGAAACCGAAAAAACCACGCCAAAGCCGCTCGAAAATGAAGTTGAAGCTCATTATTTTCTTCGATATCCGTGGCGTGGTGCACTACGAATTCGTTCCAGAGGGTCAGACGGTAAACAAGGAGTATTACCTAGGCGTTATGAAACGTTTGCGTGAGCGTATCCGTAAGAAGCGGCCAAATTTGTGGGCGAACAACTCATGGATTTTGCATGGCGATAACGCGCCTTCTCACCGAGCTACGATTGTGACTGACTTTCTCGCCAAAAACTCAACAAACGTGCTTCAGCAACCACCGTATTCGCCGGATTTGGCTTCCTGCGACTTTTTCCTCTTCCCAAAACTAAAATTCCCCCTTCGTGGCACCCGTTTTGAGTCGATTGAAGCCATAAAACAAAATTCGGCGCGAGAGCTAAAGTCCATCCCGGAAAGCGCCTATAAAAAATGTTTCGATAATTGGAAGTGCCGTTGGCATAGATGTATTTTAGTAAATGTAGCCTATTTTGAAGGCGACCCAATAAATTTTTACGATTAAATGTAAAAATGTTGTTTTAATTGAAAATTCCCGGTACTTTCTTGACAGGGTAGTATATGGGTATGTGAAACTGCCCAAAAAAATTCATACGAACCTATCGGTTATGATTGAATGGAATTCCATGCCCATTAAAATGATGCATCAATCACCGCCGACTAGATGATTCCGAAAGTAAACTATCATACTATACTATCTATCTATTGATGATCAAGAGTGTTGCAATTGTAAGTGTTGAAAAGGGTATCAGTGCTGTTGTTGTGGTACGTGTAGTGACTATATGAGATGGACGCAGTCATTACGAAACTGCGAGAAACTAGATGTGAGTCTCTTCTGTGTGCAACGAGTATATCAACTGGTCTGGTCTGCTCGCTACAAGAACTGATTCAGGAAGAGAAATAACTACAATAACTGGAGACGACCACTTTCTCGTTTACAATTCTTTGAGAAACCGAATGGTCACGATAGTTTCCCTTCAAAATCATCTGCAAGAAGTGAGAAATGTAAACGTTAACAGTTAGGAGACGACTTAATGCTGCTGGATTATGTCCTCGAACCAAAATTGCTTGACCACCGCTATCCCGTGAATAACGTATTGCATGATTGAATCCTGGCTTGGCAATAGAGGATTGGAGTCAGTATTGCTTTCTCGTGAATCGCGATTTTCTCTTATGAGCTTAGACACAGTGCGAGTGTAGCGACGACAAGGCCAGAAATATGCTCGAGCGTTTATTACCTAGAGACCTTCATTTGGTGGGTGCTCAAGTATTGCATGGGGAGGCACATGTTTTGAAGCTCACACGAAGTTAGTCTTTATACAAAATTAGACTTTGACCGCGAATAGTTACCTGATAGAAGTTCGAAAAGAACATGTTGTAAAATTAATGGTTATTCTTGTGGAAAACGCAACCTTTATCCATGATAATGCACGGTTCCACTCTGATCGGATAGTTACTCTTAATATTGACGAAGTTCAAATCACGAGATTCATTAGGCATACACGAAATTCAGATTTAAATCCGAAATATCATATTTATAATGAGATAAGAAGAACTCTTTGAAGACATGTGCCGGAATCTAGAAATTCTAGAGAGCTTCACGACCTACGAGTGCAGGAATGAGACACTATTCCGCTTATGTGACCCAAAGCTTGCGTCGTCCTTGACGAACTGTTATTACTTCTAGAGAAGGTAATACTCTCTACTTTTACTCGACCTCATTTTCAATAAACTATTTTCATTCGCTTGATGTAGTAAGCTATGTTATAACCGAAAAAATCTGGAAAAACAAAAGATTTCAAAATTGCATACAAATTGCGGGATGAATCTTTTTTTATTGAAAGTCTCATGATATTGGTCAAATGACACAGCACAAGCAGCAATGTCGAGGCGTATTTTGTTGCACCATGGAAGTTTTGAGTTGTTGTATCAGTAGGGTTATGAATTGGCTGTACAATTGTACTGTTTTCAAATAAATTTGCATCGAATTGAATCGAATACTCAGCAGTGTATGTTGATTTTGGTGAAGGATGTAATCATTTATCGCACATAACATGTTCTTACTATTTTTATTTTATTATTATTATCCTGATTCTCCTAAATCTTCTGCGAAGATCCCTCAGAAGCTTTTTCAGCTTGTGCGAGTTAGGAGTTCAGTTGTGTTCTGGGTATTCTCAATCATTCCTGGGTACTGCCATAGATTTTATATAATAAAACCTTTTACACTAGATTCAATGGCTCATTGAAAAAGTAATGCACCAAAAATCACTGAAATGTCAAGGAAATGTCTTAGCATTGTATATAACTTGACTCGTTGGAGAGTAATTGGATCAAGATCATATAAATAAGATCAATTTTGAACGAACCTTTTACAATTTGATACATGAAAATATCAGAAGCCAAAATTTTGAAGAAAGAGCCAGTTTAGAGTACACATCAACTAGTCGATTTGAAATAAAAGTTTAGGCAAAATCAGAAAATCTTTTCAGAAATTTGAATGGAACTGAGAGTGAGTATTTACATTACCGTTATTTCATGTTAAAAAGAGTCAAAGTTTAAAGAAATCAAAGTAATTTTCATTTTAATAACTGTTCTGAATCTATCAAAGAAAACGATTGAAAACTTCATTATTATTATGAAACGTACATTACTCTTAGTGAAAGTAATAACAACATCCAAGCCTAGTCACACAAAATTTATCAAAGCAATGTAATTTAGCCGAAAACAGCCAAAATTCAATTAATTTAAGGTAGAAAACTGTCTACAGTCACTAAAGCTGAAAACATTTTATGCAAGAAATTTTATCGGAGACGCTTTTCGCATGGATTAATTTGTAATAAGATACAAGCTGTAGAAATCTAATCATTTTCATAGGTGAATTTAGTAGTTATTAAGTTACAAGCCTTAGCAGTTAGGCGACATTGAGATGAATTTTTGAAGAATATTGTAATTCAAACTGACCCGATCGAAATCAAACTGGTTCCTAAATTTAGATAAAAGTTCAGTTTAATTTTCCAGAGTAAATTCAAATCAAGTAATACCTTATTTCTTATCTGAGTAGCATAAACATCATTTTAAGAGAATTTTTTACAAATTCAAGTAAGATTTGAAAAATTCGATTTCTTATTGAATCTATAAATAGAAGTAACGTAGCCCACATCAGGTAGTATCAAAATCACTAGATTCGAGGGATGTCGGTTCTTTTGAAATCCTAAAAGAATATTTTCTCATTACCTAAAAATCAGAAAATTGAAAAGAATGATGATGGCAAAATTTAACATTTAAATCAGTATAAACCAAGATAACAACAAGATACTTTGAAATGGTTGGCTAGATAGAATCCAAAACCATCTAGAAGGAAATAGTCGAGCTAGTGATGAGTTGGAGAATCCAGAATAAGCAATAATCTGCAACAGAATACAGAGACAATAAAAGAAGTGCATAATTTAAGTAAAATTGATACTCACCAAAGGTACAAACCATTTGAGTTTCTTCAAATTCTTCCAGTTATAATCGATCGTATTGGTACAATTTTTCTTGAATTAAACTAAGAAGAAGTAGAACATGAAAGTAGGTTAATTAAAAAAATGTATATGAGACAGTAATTTATTTCCACAAAAATATAATAATTGTGGAAATAAATTACTGTCTCATATACATTTTTTTAATTAAAATGAGTTTCCATCAAGTAAAGACCGAATCTATCAAATAGAAAGTAGGGTAGTTTCACAGTTTTTAATATTTCAAATTACTTTCTTCTCAATATATTTTTCAGGAAACAAATTAGATTTTCAAATTAGAACCCTTTCCATTATATCAAATAGAATTTATAATAATAAAATGTTTAAATTCAATTCACATTTAGAAAATTTTAAATTCAATTTACATTTAGAAAATTTAAAATTCAATTTACATTCAGAAACTTTAAAATTTACTTGAAGTTATCCGGTAACCCATAATAAAACCTATATAAACAAGGGTAAGTATAATAATATTTCAATAAGGCTATTCTGATTTTCACAAATTTTTATTCTTATGTTTACAATAATTGTTTCGCTATCACAGTAGCATCAACTTATTCAAAATGTAAACCTTTCTGTTGATGCTACTGTGATACCGAAACAATTGTTGTAAACATAACAATAATAATTTGTGAAAATCAGAAGAACCTTATTTAAACATTATTTGATATGGATTTTCACCAAGTAAAAACTGATTCAATTCAATTCAACAATGGTAAGCAGAAATATATTGAACCAAAATTTCACCCAAAGCCATGATGAATTAAAATCAAACAAAATTCGTCTCAATACGTAATTCCTAATAAATTAGCTTCCAAGGTAAAGCTATCAAATTTTATAAAAAAATATAAAATTTCTCAATATACTACTCTGTCAAGAAAGTACCAGGAATTTTCAATTAAAACAACAATTTTACATTTAATCGTCAAAATTTATTGGGTCGCCTTCAAAATAGGCTCCATTTGCTCCAATACATCTATGCCAACGGCACTTACAATTATCGAAACATTTTTTATAGGCGCTTTCCGGGATGGACTTTAGCTCTCGCGCCGAATTTTGTTTTATGGCTTCAATCGACTCAAAACGGGTGCCACGAAGGGGCAATTTTAGTTTTGGGAAGAGGAAAAAGTCGTAGGGAGCCAAATCCGGCGAATACGGTGGTTGCTGAAGCACGTTTGTTGAGTTTTTGGCGAGAAAGTCAGTCACAATCGTAGCTCGGTGAGAAGGCGCGTTATCGTCATGCAAAATCCATGAGTTGTTCGCCCACAAATTTGGCCGCTTCTTACGGATACGCTCACGCAAACGTTTCATAACGCCTAGGTAATACTCCTTGTTTACCGTCTGACCCTCTGGAACGAATTCGTAGTGCACCACGCCACGGATATCGAAGAAAACAATGAGCATCACCTTCATTTTCGAGCGGCTTTGGCGTGGTTTTTTCGGTTTCGGCTCATTTTTTGCCACCCATTCCGATGATTGCTGGCTTGTTTGCATATCGTACTCGTAGACCCAGGTCTCATCACCAGTTATAAAGCGTTCCATGAATGTAGAATCGGAATTACAGCGATCCAGCATGTCTGCAGCAACAACCTGTTCGCGATGACGCGAAGAAAATTCAGGTCTTTCGGTACGAGTCGCGCGGCCACCTTTCTCATGCTCAAAATATCAATCAAAAACGTACGTGGGGACTCGTTGGATATCTTAAGATCATGTGCTATCTCTCTCAAGCTGGTACGACGGTTTTCCAGCACCCTTTCCTTAATTTTATCGACGTGGTCTTCGACCAGTTTACGACCGTCCTTGAAGGCTCTGTACCACTGATATGCACGAGTTTTCGATAGAGCATTATCACCAAAGGCCTTTTGCAACATTTTCAATGCATCGGCACACGAAAATTCATTTGCAACACAAAACTTTAAACAAATTCTTTGCTCAACGTAATCACCCATAGTAAAAATCGGCACGCACTCTGACATCGACTGACTTAATCAGCTGTTGCAAACACACTAGTTGACAGATCCCGCTCAAGCTTGGCATAGTAATTAAGGACAGTGGTACCAACCTAGGAAAAAAATTTTTTATCTGCCTCATTGCCCCGCCAGATTTAAATCGATAATTCCCGGTACTTTCTTGACAGAATGTATATCCATAACAGTACATATCATTAACTCGCTGGTGAAGAAAAATCTCATTATTTACATTCCTCTTCATCAAAAATTCCTTGAAAATCAAGAGAACTTCAATTTTAAGAAGTTTTGTGGCATAAAAATGATTTTTCGGAATCCTTCCAGCATATGGAAAAGATTATTTTCAATGAAAAGTAGTATTTTTTTAGGAAAATTCTTGACTAATCTCTTCTGTTAATTTTCTTATTTTAGTTAGAAGTGTTTATCTTCACTGTCGAATTGAAGCATCTAACAAAATACTTTTTACTACTGAAACCACTGAAATTCAAACTTATGTGAAATATGCACAATTACTCATAATCTCATATTTTTTTATTTGAATTGAATATATTTTTGATTTTATAAGTCAAATTATGATATAATTTTGATTCAAAAAGGATTACCAAGTGAATGTGATCATTTGGTAGATCATTTGGCTTCTCCACTCTTTGATCGTAAAGAGCCAAGATCATTCTGAGACTTCATAACAAATTTGAATCACTTGCTTCGAACTCGAAGTTTAATTCCTCATGTGAATAAATCAATGTTCCAGTATTTTATATATCAATTAATAATGAATTTTTGGACCAGAGAATCCTCAATTTTTTTATGTTAAGTAAGGTATGTAAAAATACTGAAACTGGTAAAATCAATACAAACAAGTGAAAAGGGGGTTCTATTTCATATTTTGTTTCAGTAGTAAACTGTTCTAATATATAATTTTACTGTTTCTATTAAATATTGTATATGTTTACTGAATATCTTTCTGATTATTCGTTCGATGGTTGAAGAGACCTAAATTTTTCTATCCTTCGAAATCCGTGCTGAAAAATGGAAATTATTAGGTGTTTCTGCTGCCGCAATTTATTCAAGAGTTATCGGCAATTTTCAGCACCAAAATAAAAACTGCTAGCATAGTTCATTAATGTTTCCCAGCATACCCCTAACTTCAACGTGATGAATGACTCTGCTCTGATGCGATATTATCGAGTTACGTCCTGAATTTCAATTGATTCTATCAATACCGCGAAATGCTTTCCCGATTTATTACATCTAGCTTAATTTAACTCTAAATATACTTCAAATATGAGAACTTAAGTTTGCCTTTGATAATATAAATAAATCCTATATATATGTTATCTATTATTCTTCAAATTTTGTTGGAAAGATGAGGAAGTATTCGATTCAAAGATACGGATGATTAACTTTCAGATAAATAGTAGCAGCTGATATCATCAGAAGTACACAGATTATTCCTATATTGAATAAGAGGAACAAACGAAAAGGAATAATAACTAAGATGATATTAAGAACAAAAAAGTGTCTTTATACTCAAGATGTTACCATTTTTTCGAAGCATTTTCCTCATGGCATCTGCATTTCACAATGCATTCAGCCGAAATTTAGCAAAGATGAAATTTAAGGCTTACATATGACTTGTCAATTGCCTGTGAAAGCTTTCAGTTCGAAATTTTTCTGGGGCAGTATCCCCTTTCTACGTCAGAAGTTTTTCGTGGTACACCACCGTTATTTTAATAAATTAAATAGAGAATCCATGTTTGATTTGAAAACTTTTTGATTATTTGCAATTTTTCTGTATCTGATATAGTTTTCGGGAGAAAATTTAAAGATTTCTCTCTGAGTCGTCAGGAATATCGAAATTTTTCATACAATTCAGTAGGCTGTGGCATATTTCGATAAATTTATGGTTCCATTATAAGTGTTTTTCCGTGGTCATTTTCTCGATATGTGACAATGATTATTGAATATAAAAAACTTGTATAATATCTACCATGGTTGTAACATTTTTGCTGTGTTCATCTAAACAGATACCCTCTCGCGTTCAGAGCAACATATTTCCTTTATACATCAGCTCACATTCAAGGTATATAGTTGTGAATTTCAGGGTAAATAAATGTTGTTTTACAGGCATTATTCTATTTATTTCACGGCATCATAAAAAGTGCATATTGCAAGCAACAAAACTATATTGTTACAAAAATTGTTATACCTTACACAAGAAAAACTTGAAAAAAACGTAACAAACAGACTTAACTACAACGGAAAACGCATTTCCAAACTGAAACGAAAATTAATAATTGTTGTAAATGTCCTGCAACCGTAATACGAACTCCATCTGTTCTTTTAGTTAAATTGAGCTAGCAACAAAGGTAAAAGTAACAAGGTCAAATGATTCTCCTAAAAATGTTGGTAAGATTGGCTAGTAAGTCGACCGGACAAAAATAAAGAAACAGCCAAATTTCACCCATATTATCATCCCAGACATTGAGTGAAAACTGCTTTCAGAAATGAGTTCCTATTATTTCATGCGGATTATCTTCATCCCATTGTGTTCATCATAGAAATTTATGATTTAAGTTCTTAATAAAGGGGCTTCATCGGCGAAAATGGCTATGCAATCAAAGTGAAAAAAAAACCAGGCACGAATCTACTCGGATAGCGTTGCATGTAAAAACGCTCAGCTCCTTTCTATTGCTTGCATTTCCATTTACAAGGCCATAAATTAAATTTATATCAGCCATTTCAGAATTCGTGAAAATAGCTATATTTAGATTGTTATCAAAACAAGTTTTGAAAGCACCTTTACTATTAAAAAAAATGAAGTTAATTTCATCTGTACCAACTAACAACGAAATTCATCCAAATATGCAGAATTCTACTGAATTTTTTGTAGAATTTCGATGTTCTTGAAAAATGAAAAAACATTTTTGAACATTTAATTCTCGAAAATGGTAAAAGATACAAAAAAATTGCAAATGGAACAACGAACAACCAGTGGCGATCAGAATTATTTGTAAATAATAAAACGAGTATTGGTCGTAATTTAGCATACTGCATTGTGGTGTTTTAAGTGTGATATCATTATTGATCAAAATGATATGGAAAACCAACTTCTCAGGCAGAGTTTTAATTTTCAGCTCATAACAAACAACAACGCCAAGAACAATATTATCAGGAAGCTGAAAAATAGAGCAATAAATTTATCCCTTGCTGAGTTTCAGAACGAAAACTCAATATAACATATCTATTCTGAAAAATAACGATTACACCTCAAAAACTATTTACAAAACACAAAATGAAAAAAAAGTCATTTCTCACCTTCAGTTAGTTCTGAAACGGAATGTAGATGAGAATAAAAAAATACTATATGTTTACCTACGTGGAAGCCTCATCTGAACAAACAAAGAATCTTCTAACGTACTTCAGAAAATGACAAATACAACTCCAAAAAGAAACACACCTTAAGGACTTCTCAAAGAATATAATTTATTTGAAATATTTAATATATTTGAATATTCGAATAAGTTAATTCAGAAGGCAATTGGTGTTCTTAAAGGTAAGACCAGAAACAAAATTTTGTCTCCTTTAAATATTTATTTATTAATTTTAATGACTTTCGCATATCTGTTGGTTTATTTATTCCATTTGCCATTATATATTGAGTTTTGATTATATACGTCTATTAAATGTAAGCGGTGCTTATTTTAGACATTAATTCAATTCTAAAAGTCTTTTGAATAAAAACAAAAATTTTTTTTAAATTGAAATTGTAGAAGACAAACATATTTTAATTTGTTTTGATATTCAAATTTTGTTATATTTCTTCTATCAAGTAAAAAGCCTTTCTATTTTATTTTTCATATTCATCATGTACCTCTCTTCGTTTAGAATTGTGCTTTGATGAATTATTGTAGTGCCCTGATTAAGACTTTCAGACAAAATGAATTAATTCTGCTGATAATCTGAACCAAATATCCTGAATAAGGAGTATGAGCTATGGTAATAGAAAGTTCTTCAAATCAAGATAGTGCAATATACACATCTGTATAAAAATTCTAAGCTCAAACAAGCCCGATTAGATTTTGTTGATCACTGAGACATAATCGAAATTAGTCGGTGTCGTTTGGAGAAATAGTTATTTTCCATTAACCTGACCATATTCCTGTAAAGAACTTCAATCAAGTAATATTGCCAAAATTGTATATGGCTGTCTTTGTTGATTTCTCCTGCATGTTTAGAATTGGTAATTATATTCTTCGGAAAGTTAGACAGTATTATTATTTTGTATTATTATTCTGATACTTCTAGATCTTCTGTGAAGATACCTTAGAAGATTTTTCAGCTTGTACGAGTTAGGAGTTCAGTTGTGTTCTGGGAAGACTGTGTTACTGCGATATCGCGCTACCTTAGGTCACAGTTCTTGCAGTGTTCTTGAAGTTGCTGCCTCCATATCCTCAGAGTAAATGATCAACAAAATAATTGGTCTCTAGTTTTCTGCTGCAGCTTTGTCACTTTTTTTTAATGGGCTCTACAAATGCTAGTTTCAAACTATTTGAAGAAATACCTGATTTGATTGAATTATTGAGAATGAAAGTCAATTATGTGATGATCTCTTGTACGTAGGATTCAATAGCAATTATAGGAATACCATCAATAAGTTCATTCTGAACTAATATTATTATTTCAATACTTCATTGGTTCGACGGAAGAGAAGGATCGGACCCTATACTCAATATTTTGCTCTGGTAGGCTGAGTAGAGCGTTATAAACTGTGGCAAAGTGGCAAAGTGTTCATTAAATCCGTTTCAGATTCAACATGTTACCCTTTTATCTTTCTGAAAATGTCCCACATGCAGTCTTGTTCATTATCCGAATTTCTAATTTTTTTATGACATTTCTCTATTTTTGTTTGCCCCATTTCTCTTTCCCCAGAGTTCTCAAAGATTTTATTCACTGACACGCAGCTGTACAGAATATCTATACATTTTTTGCAATCTTTGATTATTTAATATCTGAATGCTTAATTTGAATTCAATCGAAGGACTGTTACTATGTAGCGCTGAACGCTGCTCTACGCACAATTTTATTTCTAATCTTTTAATTATACGATATTCCCTAAACCTGCACTAGCCTTTGTGTCGTTATGTTATATATGAATGCTAAATTTTACTCCACTCTAAGACTATTGCTATAGTCGGTAACGCTAAACGCTGCTCTGTTCACAAAATATATACTACTCTGTCAAGAAAGTACCGGGAATTTTCAATTAAAACAACATTTTTACATTTAATCGTCAAAATTTATTGGGTCGCCTTCAAAATAGGCTCCCTTTGCTCCAATACATCTATGCCAATGGCACTTCCAATTATCGAAACATTTTTTATAGGCGCTTTCCGGAATGGACTTTAATTCTCGCGCCGAATTTTGTTTTATGGCTTCAATCGACTCAAAACGGGTGCCACGAAGGGGCAATTTTAGTTTTGGGAAGAGGAAAAAGTCGCAGGGAGCCAAATCCGGCGAATACGGTGGTTGCTGAAACACGTTTGTTGAGTTTTTGGCGAGAAAGTCAGTCACAATCGTAGCTCGGTAAGAAGGCGCGTTATCGTCATGCAAAATCCATGAGTTGTTCGTCCACAAATTTGGCCGCTTCTTACGGATACGCTCACGCAAACGTTTCATAACGCCTAGGTAATACTCCTTGTTTAGCGCCTGACCCTCTGGAACGAATTCGTAGTGCACCACGCCACGGATATCGAAGAAAACAATGAGCATCACCTTCATTTTCGAGCGGCGTTGGCGTGGTTTGTTCGGTTTCGGCTCATTTTTTGCCACCCATTCCGATGATTGCTGGCTTGTTTGCATATCGTACTCGTAGATCCAGGTCTCATCACCAGTTATAATGCGTTCCGTGAATGTAGAATCGGAATTACAGCGATCCAGCATGTCTGAAGCAACCAGTTCGCGATGACGTTTTTGAAGAAAATTCAGGTCTTTCGGTACGAGTCGTGCGGCCACCTTTCTCATGCCCAAAATATCAATAAAAATCGTACGTGCGGACTCGTGGGATATCTTAAGATCATGTGCTATCTCTCTCAAGCTGGTACGACGGTTTTCCAGCAACCTTTCCTTAATTCCGAGAACGAGAACGAGGCAAGTCTTCGACCACTTCACGACCGTCCTTGAAGGCTCTGTACCACTGATATGCACGAGTTTTCGATAGAGCATTATCACCAAAGGCCTTTTGCAACATTTTCAATGCATCGGCACACGAAAATTCATTTGCAACACAAAACTTTAAACAAATTCTTTGCTCAACGTAATCACCCATAGTAAAAATCGGCACGCACTCTGACATCGACTGACTTAATCAGCTGTTGCAAACACACTAGTTGACAGATCCCGCTCAAGCTTGGCATAGTAATTAAGGACAGTGGTACCAACCTAGGAAAAAAAATTTTTACCTGCCTCATTGCCCCGCCAGATTTAAATCGATAATTCCCGGTACTTTCTTGACAGAATGTATTTGTTCAATCATCTAATCGAATGGTTCTCATAATATTTCACACGAAGCCAATCTGCCTTACAAGTTTCGAGTGTCTAGATCTTTCCAATGTAATATCATCGAGTTTATGGACGGACCGTCCGGCCAGACCGATCGAACAGAATAACGTTTGCCACCGGATTCTTTATCAGTGAGTCCAACCTAGTCATGTTTATGCAAAATGGTAACATACTGTTCTCTAGAGCACGCGCACCAAATGGGTGAAAAGCACTGACGTGAAGGAGCTTTTACACGCTTGTTAACATCACGAACACACAAACTTCTTGTGGTTATTTCACATTCAAAAATATTCAATCCCGATCGCAGGACGATCGGTTTTGAGCGTTAAATGAAACTATCCTCACGAAATTTTAAACAAATATGGGCGCCATTATTGCAGATATAAATGCCAAATTTCAGATCGATCGGATTTGTGGTTTCAAAAACATTAGAAAAAATAAATGTAGGTAATTGCGGAACTACTTAACAAATATTGCTCATTCACGAACTTGACCGCGATATTCGGGTTGCAAACCTAACCTGAAAGAGTCAAGTCTGTAGTTCTTTCTGTTCGAAAGTTAGAGTACTCACGGGTAGACTGGCCGGACAGAATTACTTTTGACCTTGAATTCTTCATTAGTGGGTTCCATCTAGTCGTTTGTGATGCTTTTACTTAAAATTCGAAAATTACAGACATTTGTACGAAACGATAGCTTGCTGTTCACTAGAAGAAGCGTGCAAAAAACATCGACAGTTTACTTATTTTTTCTATACAGTGATGAAAAATTGAATCAATGAAAATAAGTGTTATAACTGGGGACAAATTGTCGCTTGGAATGAAACAATTATAATAGATTGATAATTTTAAACAAGTTTACCACGAAATTCATACTTATGGGCAAGTATTTCTCAAAAAAATGGTTGTGGATACTTGAGCTCAATAAAAATTTAATAGAATTGAATTGGTCCTCATTTGATGAAAATTCATTTTAATTAAATGAAATAATATGATATATTTCCACAATTTTTTATCAAGGACAATTGTTTCGCTAACACTGTGGCTTTGACTAGTTAACATCCTCAACAAAATGTGGAATTACTTTTTTTTCTATTATTTTATGAAACAAAGTCATTTTGTTGTTCTATTTGAAATGAAATATCATTGAGTGAAGAACCACTTCATTCAATATTTGAATGCAAGAAAATGGTGATCTGAAACATTTTTATATGTAATATATATGGTATTATTCTGAGCTACACAATGTACAATCATTAGCATAAAATGAATAAAACACGAAATTATTTTCATCATTGTGTTGGATAAAATTTCTTTATTCTCCAAATGCTGTATTTTACCAATCTTCCTGAATTGAAGTAAACCAAAAGGTGTGATTACTTGGACAATATCAAGAATAAACGTCTCAGAAACATGGGTCGCAAACGTTTTCGTTACGCAGACTGTTGAACTTCTAATTTTTTTAAAGTCTTTTACCAATAACATCTACACTTATCAAGATGGTCAACTGAAAGATAGCAAAGATATTACACTTAAGGTTTACATCATACGACATGTATGAAATGTCCTCTTTTTCTTGTAATATGCCACTGGTAGTTCAAGAAATATGAACAAAAATCTCTGTGTCCTTCAAAAACTCCATGATATTTTGCAATTTTTTTTCGTTTATCTGCTACCGTTTTCGAGAAAAAAGAGAGAACAATGCTGCACGAGTAGTTATAGTAAACAAAATCTTCAGTCTCTGGTATATTTGAATAAATTCGTGTTTCCATCATCAGTTTTGACAGATCATATCAAACTTATAAGTTTTTGACAGTAAAAGTAATTTTAAAACTTGGTTTCATATCAGCCTAAACATGGCGATTTTAACGAACTCTGAAACAACTGAAATGAATTTCATTTATGGCCTTGCGAATAGAAATGCAAGAAAAGCTAAGCCTACATGGAACGTTATCCGAATAGGCTAGGTGCCAGCCTGATTATCGAATATTCTCTAATATTCACAGATGTCTTTCAGAAACTGGATATGTTCTGAGATTTTTTTTGAGAAAGATGTCACTTTACTATATAATGTTAAAAATGGCAAATTGATGAACTATTTGGAGATTCTTTCAATCAAGGAAGCCATTGAGGCAAAGAAGAATTTCAGAACAGATTCCCAAATACTATTTGGGAACACCCCAACATTAGATGCTGTTATTTCCATGCGCCATTGAAATACACAGATGTCCTGAGCGTAATGGAAGAACCTT
The DNA here is from genome assembly GCA_034642435.1 of Megalocaria dilatata. Classification (NCBI taxonomy): domain Eukaryota; kingdom Metazoa; phylum Arthropoda; class Insecta; order Coleoptera; family Coccinellidae; genus Megalocaria; species Megalocaria dilatata. Next base: position 76,593,942 of record CM067855.1, on the reverse strand, counting down.
TTCAATTTTGAGTTCACTTAGTTTTTGTACCCTTTTGAAGATGGTCGAATTACCGAAATACGTGTTAGGATTCTCAATAAACTGAAACATAAAAACTGTGTGAATTTTTTTTTTAAATAAAATTCTCATGTTTCACCTAGAGCCAACTGCATACTCTATTCATTCAATTCAAAGGTATACTTATCCCAGAACATTTTTATTTCCACTGCATTAAGGCATGATTTATAGATATTTTAAATAGAGTGTCGTAATAATAATAATAATAATAATAATTTATTCGCAAAAATAGACACACTTAAAATATATATATATATAAACAATAAAATAAATATAAAGAAGTCATTGCGAATACACAATCCTTAGTTACATACAGTGGTCTTGACAATTTGTTTCCTATTTTGATTCTAGAGGTCGAGCGATAATATAAATTCTTCAATGCTCTAATTAAAGTCTGGTTTATATGTGTGTTCTGAAGTGTTTTCCACAGCTTATACCACGATATTGAATCATAAGCCTTGCTTAGGTTTACGAATAATATATGTGTTTCTTCGTTTACCGAGCTTCTTCTGTTAATTATCTGTTTCTTACAAAACACTTTCTCCATGCAAGACCTTCCAGCTTTGAATCCACGTTGTTCCTCTTCTTCGCCATATTCTTTTTCAATTAAAGTTCTTAAAATTCTTCCGTCTGCTAAGTGTGCTAGTAACTGAAACACCTCTGTAATGCGCGCATCCGTCTCTTCTCCCTTTTTTATGTATTGAAGACATATGAGCTACTTTCCAAGTATCTGGGACATCTTCTCCATTGATATTGTTGAGTTGAATAATTTTTCAGTACCGTTCTTGATGGGCTCTGCATATATCCCTTCTGGACCGCAGGATCTACTCTGTTTTAAGACTTTTTTATTCTTCACCACCATTTCCGTATCAACTTCTATGTTCTCACCTTGGACGATAATTAGGGTTTCTATTTCTTCCTATTGAGGACGTCGTTCCTGCAATAATTCTATTGAATTGTATCAGTCCTTACTTGGTGAAAATCCATATTAAATAATTTGAAATAAGGTTATTCTGATTTTCACAAATTTTTATTGTTAAACTCACAACAATTGTTTCGCTATCACAGTAGCATCATCAGGTAAGATCACATTTTGAATAACTAAGCTTGTTTCCGAAATCCGTGGCTATTTATATTACAGTAACTACAATAAATTTTTATTAGGCACTAAAACCCAAAAAAGGGTCCCTGCAAATTCCAGCTTATCTGAATATATTTAACAGAGGTGAGCTATTTAAATCTATTTGTTCGTTAAGTAATATTCCAATTTTATTATGTTTATTTATCTCTAGGGATTCTAACAGATTTAAGGCATAACTTTTGCTTTCTATATGTAGAATTTCAAAGTTATGGTTGAAATTATGTCCTGTTTCTAACAAATGGTTGGAATATGTGGAATTGCTTTTATTGTTGAGGAAACTCTTCAAATGTGCACACATCCTATGACGGAACGTTCTTCCAGTTTGACCTATGTAAATTTTAGGGCAATCACCGCAGGTTAACTTATAAATAGGATTCTATTATACACAATAAATCAAATCATCCTCTAAATCAAAAATTATCAGCATTTAATTGTATGATCCATAGATTAGTTAATATTCCCATGAATCGAGAAAATTATATTTCAGAACTTAACATAATTAAACAAATAGCTTTTAATAATGAATATGATCCAAAGTTGATAGACAAATTATTGATGAAAAAAAATAATAAAATAGCTTTAAATATGGTGTTTCCTAATATAAAAGAAAATTTTAAATACATTTCCTTAAATTACACTAAAGGTATTTCTGAGAAAATTGCTACATACCTCAAAAATAAATATAATTTGAGAACTTCATTCAAAACTAATTTAAACTTGAGTAAATTTATCAAAAATAATAAAGACTACACACATAAGGATGATAAATCTGGGGTTTATAAGTTAACCTGCGGTGATTGCCCTAAAATTTACATAGGTCAAACTGGAAGAACGTTCCGTCATAGGATGTGTGAACATTTGAAGAGTTTCCTCAACAATAAAAGCAATTCCACATATTCCAACCATTTGTTAGAAACAGGACATAATTTCAACCATAACTTTGAAATTCTACATATAGAAAGCAAAAGTTATGCCTTAAATCTGTTAGAATCCCTAGAGATAAATAAACATAATAAAATTGGAATATTACTTAACGAACAAATAGATTTAAATAGCTCACCTCTGTTAAATAGATTCAGATAAGCTGGAATTTGCAGGGACCCTTTTTTGGGTTTTAGTGCCTAATAAAAATTTATTGTAGTTACTGTAATATAAATAGCCACGGATTTCGGAAACAAGCTTAGTTATTCAAAATGTGATCTTACCTGATGATGCTACTGTGATAGCGAAACAATTGTTGTGAGTTTAACAATAAAAATTTGTGAAAATCAGAATAACCTTATTTCAAATTATGCAATAATTCTGTATAATGTTGAATCCATTGTTGTTTCGGATTACACTTATATTGAATTTTTCTTCTTCTGTTGTTTTTACATTTCTTATAAACTTCCATATTTTTGTCAGTGATACTCCAGTAGAGTAGTAGTTGATCCTCATTTTGACTAAATAATCTTTTTCATCCAATGTCTGGGGTGGAAATATTAGCAATTATTTTCTTCCTCGTCTTTTTACCGAATCGACTTACTGGACACTCTTCATCATTTTTTGAGGAACGAACGATTTGCCGTTGAAAATATGAAGAAGAATATGAAAATATACTTTTTGTGCGACGACGTGAAAAGTGATTTATGCACGATGGTGCTCCAGCCCTTATTTCAGTTTTAGTTAAAGTGTTAAACGAAAACTATGAAAAGAGGTCAATCGAATGCGGTGGACCTCAGTCATGGCCCACCAGATATAAATAGTAGAGATTTATTTTTATGGAGGCCTATGAAATTTTTAGTTGTCATGGCACCAGTGAATACCGTGAGCGAACCGAGTTAAATAGGCGTTTCTGAATCAGTAGGTAATATTCCGGGAGTGTTGGATGAGGAGGATAACAGAAGCTTGTATTAGGGTGACAGGAGGACGTTTTCAACATTTGTTGAAATTCGGTTCCATTATTATGATTGTTGAATAGGTTTTCTGCTTTTGTTCAGTTTCTTTTCTTTAATATTTGTCGAGTTTCTCTTCTATTAAGTATAACATTTATGTGGTGATTATTATAAACGTTTTTCTAACCTTTAACAACCGCTTCCACAAATCAAGGAAAAAGGCGAGAAAACTAATGAAAGAACCACAGATTCATTCAAATATGTGATAGCCTACTCAATTGATTTGAAATTTTTGATTTTCCTGACAACTCAGAGAGAATTATTGAATATTTCTTCTTCGAAAACGGTGGCAGATACGAAAAAGTCACAGGAAATGAAAAAGTTGTTGAATGAAACAAAGATTTCTTTTCATACTGCTTCAACCACCAGTGGTTATAATCATATTAATTATGAATTTGAGTCTACTTGATGAAGACTCTTATTGTGGCTAACCACAAAAATGTTTTTGAGTATAAAATAAGACATTGCTTCAGAAAAAATATCACCCTGTAGATTTTTGCATACTATCAACATGCCATATGATGTTAACCTTAAATTGTAATACCTCGTCCAAATTTCATCTGAGAAATTCATATATAGGCTTTGAGGATAAAACTTCGAAAAAAATTGAATTTTAACACACGATACCTCGAAAATGACGCATTTTCGGACCCACATGGAATTTTTACTTTTGACGTCATCTGGGTGATCATCCCTCTCAGTTTTTCCCTTCAGTTTGGAAAGATTTTATGTTTCATTCACAACTGGTGCTATGAAGTCCGACTGAATTATTTATTTACAGGACTCACCCAGAGTACTTGCGATATGCAGGACTATAAACATGTGACGGCTATGGCGGACTATGCTCTTCGACTAAAGGAACAACTAGCTGAAGTCAACGAACATTCGTTCAACACCTTCAGGATCCGAATAGGAATAAACGTTGGTCCAGTAGTAGCTGGAGTAATAGGAGTAAGAAAACCCCAGTATGACATATGGGGTAATGCTGTGAACGTTGCCAGTAGAATGGACAGTACATGTGTACTAGATAAGATTCAAGTGAGTATATCAACCTTAAAACTGTCAACTTCTATATCTACTTACAGAGTGTAGTGCATTCATAGATATTGTAAATACTTTCAACGATAGATATGTCTGGTTGCTTATATAACATAAGTTGTGATTTATTTTTTCCAAGTAGTTTTATCTATTGCTTTCTATATTGTCAATGAGCAATAAATTTCAATAAACTCTCAAGATACTGCAAATCTTACTAGCAAAAAACTGAGAGACTTCCGATTAGAAATAAGATTACTAATTCAAAATGACAATGAGAAGACTTGAAAGAATATATCATCGTATACAATTACAACAACTATAACGATGAAGCCGAGAATAGTACAGCAATCCCTTTATGGCAGAAACTCAGTATATAATTTGATGAAATACAGTGAGAGCAATAAACAAAAGCATGAAACTATATCTGTCTTCATTGTTAATGAAGAAATTGTGAAAAAATGATGAAATACAATGTTTTATTTTACAATATAAATTATACCATCTCCATTCAGTCTATAAGAATGCCTTTCATTACTATACCATTTGCGTATTCAAAATGTTAGAAATATTGGTTTGAGTAAATCGTTCCATGTTGAGAACATATTTTTAACGATTTATTGATTTCAAACTTTCACACATATCTGGACGGCTGTCATCTTTTGACATTTGACAAGTAAAAACTGCGTCATTACTAAAAATGGGACGATCCACGCTTCAACAACATATTGAAATTGCTAAAATTCATTAAAAAAAAATGGTGAAAATTCTGCAGTCACAGCTCGCAAAACTAAAGCTATTTTGCGTCTCCGTAAAGCACCTTGTCGGCCGGCAATAGTGAAACAAGTGGAAAAATTTGAGCTGTTGGGACATGTTAGTGATGTGAAGAATCTGAACCGTGTCCGTCGCCCAAAAAAAACTGAGAATATTTCTATTGTAGCCAGTAGTGTTGACGAGCGCTCAATGTTTTTTTACGGCCGAAATGGGAAGATATTGATGTGGACGATGTTAATTTACAACAGGCATCACGTGCCACACAAGCAACGAAACAATCACAATTTCGCAAGAAAAGTTTCCTGGCCGTGTTTTTTGTCGAGTAGGTGATCACAATTGGCCACATCTTGCGATTTAACATTTTTAGACTTTTTTCATTGGGGCCACTTGAAATATCAGGTCTATGCCAATGTTGCACGATCGATTCAAGATGAAATTCGTGAAGTTATCGAGGACACACAGGTGCAAATGTGCGAATTGGTCATGAAAAATTTCTGCAAACGGATATGGTGCTGCAACTGTAGGGATGCAAGTGAACATACACAGACTAGCACATAGTACCTAAAGGTCAGAAAATTAGTGAAGGACAATAAAGACCTTGTAGAATTCAATAGTTAAAAATGCAAGATTGTAATGGAACTAAAAGTATATGAAGAAAAAATACAATCTATATTGGAGTCAAATACTTATATTCGCTATGCACAGGAACACTCAAGTATTATTTATTCACTAGCGTCATCTAATGCACGCAAATATACATACATGACATACCTCATCAAGCCAATTCAAGTGAAAAAATGTATTCCCGTTTCCATCACGTTACAAACGCAGCAAAACATTCATCTTAATATGCCGTACTGCTTATAATTATCATATTCATATGCAAATAAACTGATTCAGCTAACCTGTACCAAATATAGAGTGTGAGCTATGGTAATAGAAAGTTATTCAAATCGAGACAGTGAAACAAACATCTGTATAACAATTTAAACTCAAACAAGCCCCATCAGGTTTTGTCGATCACTGGGACATAGCAGACGTAAACACGATTTGGACTTGTTGGCCCTCTTCAGTGCACTGCAATGTCCAATGACTACAAACCTGTCAAGTGCCTATATTCGCTATGCACAGGAACACTTAAGTATTAATCATACACAGAAGCCATCTAGTGCACGCAAATTTACATACACGACATACCTCATCAAACCAATTCGAGTAAAAAGATGTATTCCCGATTCCATCACGTAACAAACGCAGAAAAACATTCATCATGCTCAAATAGGATCTCAATATAATACCATAATGCTGTTAATTCGCATATTCATAATCGAATAAATTAATTCGGCACACAATATGGAGCTATAGTAATAGAAAGTTCTACAAAATCGAGACAGTGTAACATTGATCTGTATAACAATTCTTAACTCAAACAAGCCCAGTCATTGTTGATCGCTGGGACATAAATTCCAGACATGCGCACGTTTCGGAGTTCGTGGCTCTAGATGGCGCTAGTAATTGATTAGTACTTTAGAGTCTTCGTGCATAGAGAATATAGGTAGTTTCTCCTCTTCTCTTACTATTAAAATATACATAATCCAGATTAATAAATTTTCCTATCAGTTCACCTTCACTTTTCCAATTCTTTGTAACACAGTGAATCTTGAAATGAGACTGACCCATTAGAAAGTGTTGAGAGGGGTTAACACTATATCCTAAAAATTATTTGGTTTGATGAATGAGCCCATATTTTCTTTTAATTATTTTTACAAGCGGGGCATTTTAATATATAGTCACATTGCATCGATTCAGATGAGAATTTTCAATAAATTTCTTACTTTAGATTGAGAGAACATAATATGAAGATTGTGAAAATCAATTTTTTATTCTATTTTTCTTACTCAAATTTTTCTTTTTTAGGTGACCAAAGAAGTTTATCAAATTCTTAATGCCAAAGGATACCCCATGTCCTGCAGAGGGACGATAGAAGTGAAAGGAAAAGGCTCTATGGAAACATATTTTTTAGAAGGGAAATGCCAAAAATCGGAAATCAACATCTTAGTCAACCCATTAGCCGCCACTCATGTTGAAAAAAAAAATACTTTTAATCATCATGGGAACGAGAAATGCGTTTTGGGCACTATCAGAGAAAAAAATTGAAATCTTCTGAATATAAGGCCAATCTTCCATTGAAAATCTTTTTCGGTATGGGAGCATATTTTCTGACAAATATTACTGAGTTATTGAGATGCACAATTTGAGAGCCGTTTCAAGAGAAGAATTTTCGAATGAGATTCTGTTATCCTTTGCTAATTTTATTCAGCTAATATAGGTTTAACTCACTGTTCAGAAAGAGAAAGAGATCAGTCAGCTCAATATAATTGATGATACTCGAAAATAATTCGCTAATCAAAGAAAGGATATACAGATATCGTTTCTTTAATCAGCAAATTGTGTTCAATGTCACTTGAATAATGTTTTCCCCTAAGTTCACTTACCTAACGTTCCCCACAATATTTCATTCATTTATTGGAATGAGGAATTTTTCATATGGAAAATATCTATATGTATAAAAAATACAGTAGAATTGAGATGTCTCTACATTAAATATATGTACCGAAAATCGATTGGAACAACTGAAAGAAAGCTAGCATAAAAAATGGTTCCTAAAATATTTGTCCATGTTAACAATAATCTTTGAAACTGCTCGACCGATTTTCATGCTATTTTTTCAAATATGCCATGAAAAAACCGAAGCAAAATTTAGTGAAGGAAAAAAGATTAAATTTAGAGAAAACTCTAAAACATTCAATATATTCAAATAATATTTATTAACCATTTTTCTCTACTTTATCGATGTTTTATATCACTTGTATTCTTGTTATCATTATTTGTACCTGAACCTCCGTAAATACCCTGTAACTTTGTTTGGGTTTCACTTATCCAAAGATGGAGTAGTACTTCGAAAGTATAGTCAGGAAAATGTGTAAACTTAAAATTTTTTGGAATTACAACATAATAATTCCTAAAACCGCATTTCCTTAGTTTAACTATGATCAACTACCAAACAGTAACGGCTGAAACAGTTCAATATCTAAGATGATGCATATACTGAGACATTATACGAAATGAAAGGATAGCTAATTAATGTGAAATTACATACGCAAGCTATTAAGGCTGTATAATTACGAAGAATTGGACACTGCATGGAAAACACTTAACTTTATTTTTCACCCATGCTTAGTGAAAATGGAAAACGAATATTTTTCGAAACATTGAAACTGATTCTCTTGAAATACCATGATAGGCTCCACTCGGTATGTGGTGGATATTTATTGTTATTTTTCATGTGAACTATTCCACATTCAAATAACAGTATTGTTGGATATTCGAAGAGAAATTAAATTTCTCTGAAGAAATTTTACTTCTCTTGAAGTCTGAAACCAAGCAATGCAACATAATCTCACACAAATGGTCAAAGATCAAGTGCAATGAATAATTATAAAATACATTGTGTTTTACGATCCGTCAAAGGAAAATAAATATATCGTTAGGCATTAAATAAATCAATTATCTGAAACCACTACCAGGTGGTGTCTGAAATATTCGTAAAAAGCTTATAATTTGTTTTTTCGCACATGCGCGTAGCAGTTTTCAGATATTGAGTCTATGATCGCATCTTCTTTTTAAAATTTTCTGTGTTTATAAGCTCACTGAGTTAAACAAGTTTCATTCAGTTCGCTTCTAAATATGATATTTGTTGAATTATAGTATGAAGAATGTATTTTTATTGATTGTTTTCATTTAGCATCCAAAGAACTTTCGACTGATAATAATATGCGTAAGAATTTGAAATGTCTTCTCTGGGAAATATGCTATATACATTTCAAGAATGAAAATAAAAAACACCTTTTAAAATGGGACGTGGACCAATTTTTGGGATAGCAATTTGTTATTTATGAATATCAATTCGGAACAGGCTGTCTGGGATGATGTTTGCTGTGTGATCGTGGTGAATATTACTATTTTCTTTTTTTTATTATCTAACTACCGCACATATGTATTGATAATTCTATATGCCTACAAAAAAACAGTGTACTTGAGACATTTTGTCTAATTTGATTTCAAAAAGTTTTTGAGAGATTTTCTGGATTTAAATTTCTAATGATTTCGGATAATTGATCTAGTTAGTGTCTGAAATAATTGAAAAACTCTTCCAAGTAAATTTCAATTCATATTTGTTCATAAATAAATCATCCTATTTTGCTACTATTAGTTTAGGGAATTACTTATGTTCCAAAGAGCACAAAGAATATTAACTGGTTGAAAAGTTTTCGTATTTAATTATAATTAACAGATGGCATTGACTTAAATAATTGTTTTGAAAGATCAATATCCATTTGGGTAATTGCAGACTAATTCCTTCATCATCGTGACATAATTTAACCCTAAATGACTTTCGAGATAACTGATTGACGTATAAATTACTGAGGTACTTTTACATAATCAATAATAAGGGATATGGTGAACAAGGGGTTTCGGTCAGGAGGAAGAACACATAAAAATTATTCATAAATAAATCGAATATATCAAATTTTTAAAATATTATACATATGGCCCATTTTCGTTGAAATACTATTATTTTCTTAATAAATACTTACAGACCGATTGGAATTCATATTGACTCTTTACACAATTAAAAATATAAAAGTTCTTCTCGATTAGGTCACAGCCTTTCTAATCAAAAACCGTGTCAGAGAAAGACAATACGGCATATGCTAATTATGGGAATCATATATTTCTTCGACACAGAATTCCTATGTTAACGTTCACATTACAAGTGATCATTTCATATATAATACGTGTTTGTAATATTTTAGTTATATTCGGACGTATTATTACGCAAAATACGGAAATAAATATATTGCAGAAATTATAACATGTAATAATTTCAACCGAAAATTGAACTCATGTTTATTTCTGAATGATAACAAAATGTAGATTCCATAACAACCAGAAGATACTACGGTGAAGAGTTACTTTTTTATAGGTACTTTGCCAGTACCCTGACTTTTTATCAAATATTTAAAATATGATTATTTAAATATTTCAAAAATTTTAAGAATTAGCCTTCTACATATTTAATTCCAAAAGATTATATTCAATGATTATAACTTCTAAAAATAAATTAAAATAATGTCGTATAAGTACCACTTATATCTTGACATATAAAATAAACATTCATTATAAGACATCCGAATGGTATAAAAATATCCAATAAATAAAAATTATTAACCGAAATCCTATAAATTAAACATTTTGAATAGACAAAATTTTGTTTCTGCTGATCAATCTTATGAAAACCAATATCTTTCAAGAATATCAAGAATATTTATGTTAGTTTATTCATAATATATAATTATTTGGTTTCCTTAACATTCTTTATACAGATAGTCCTTGTGCTATAGCAGAGGCCGTTAAATTGTCTTTCAATCTTCTAGATCAAGGGTAAACCACAGATATATTTTTGTGTGTAGTGAACACCAAATTTAAGGTTTCATTTTGGTAGAACTTTTTCTAGAGGAATGAAGGGTAAGCGAATATTTGTTATTAATTGATGTTATATTTATTGAATATGAATATTTGAATACTGATGAAGCTAAGTTGATCTAAAAACTTGTTTTTCAGTAATGTTTTACATATCTTGAATTTTTATATAAAGTACCTTGGTTAGATATCCAATAATATTGAGTAGTCTAAGTAAGATAGTTTTATGATGAAATTCTTAAGATTATGTTGGATATTCTTGAAAGATATTGGTTTTCATAAGATTGATCAGCAGAAACAAAATTTTGTCTATTCAAAATGTTTAATTTATAGGATTTCGGTTAATAATTTTTATTTATTGGATTTTGTTATACCATTCGGATGTCTTATAATGAATGTTTATTTTATATGTCATGATATAAGTGGTACTTATACGACATTATTTTAATTTATTTTCAGAAGTTATAATCATTAAATATAATCTTTTGGAATTAAATATTTAGAAGGCTAATTTTTAAAATTTTTTTAGAAATTTTTAAAATATTTAAATAATTTTATATACCTTCTATCAAGAATTAACCTCTTTTTATGTTAATTTAATATATGAATAACAAAAGATAAACTCAATAGCTTATGAATGTATAATATATAATATATAATATATATATATATATATATATATAATATATATATATATATATATATATATATATATATATATATATCCTCTGTGTCAAATATGGTACATATTTCATACACAAGTTAAAAACAACGAGGTAAATACTCGATCACGTTATCTTTAGAGTTTGTAAGTATGTGGATGGGTATTATAGTTTTCAAAATTTAAGTGTTATCATCCAAAATTATATTGGGAAATACTGGTGTCAAATGAATTAAATATTTTTTTATTTTTTTGAATTTGTTGAAATTACTCAAATGTATATTTTGACTGAATACTCAAACACCTCAAGTTTCAAGAACTATTTAAGATGGCCTTTAAAATGGTATAAAATTATTCTACCCAGAATAGTTGAAATTGAAAGAACCCCCATTACAAATTATAGTAATATTTATTATTCACAGAACAACCCTTCTCCTGAAGAATCACGGGCAATCAAATATACAAAAAAAATTTTTGGTACCACTGTGTGATCTATATCCTACTATAAATCCTGTCTATACCTAAAATAGGCTTGGAAAATTCACTTCTCCTGATAAATCTTTATACAATCCTAGTATTGTTCACCACTATACACCAGTTTCTCATTAACTGCAGTCTGAGGTATCATTGAAACTAAAATCTTCCAGTGTTACTAGTGTTGAATTATGATATATATAATAATAATAATGTCATAGTGTTTCCGCTCGCTAGTTCGCTAGAGCGAGTGGAAACACGGTGATCTTCGAGACTAATGGTGATGACCTGAGGAGTAGGCAGATTGAGGCACCAGCGTTGAATCACTAAATTCAACTATTGCTCTTGATAAATTCTCCAAAATCGGACCCGAAATACTTATAAATTCTAGACGCTGTCTAATCCGGGTATGGAATATGGCCAATAGGGATGAATGTGGTCGTCGTGTGTAGTAGAGCTCCACTGGTTATAGTAACCCCAAAGGGGGTAGTCTCTTGGAAAATTTTTCAACAAGGTAGCAGTTTTTGTGAATTGAATCTTTTTTTCCTTGAGATACATGTAAAAATGAACAAATATGTGTTGGAACTCTTGTTAGCTATATATTGTCATTTTTTTATTAATAATTCAAAACGAAGTAACACAGTCAAGAAATCTTATATCTTTGAAATTATCTAAATTCTTTGATGTTCTATCACAAAAACTGGTGCACATTTTTTAGGTGAAAATACTGCAGTATATTTATTACGTGTATCAATTGATAATTTTATCGTTTAGACATAAATACAAATTTGCATTCATTTCAACGTAAATATTTCAGCTTGATAAAGCCATTGCATCATTTTACACTAATTCTTCAGTGTTACTTTATAACATTATAATAACAGTTCCATTGAAAACTGGTCCTGAAAGTGCCAGATACTCGAAGAGTTTTTGACTGAATTTCTGCGAAAACTATGAAGAGCTACAAACAACAAATTGAAATAATTATCTTTCAAACTTCTAGTCCACAAATAACTAATACCCATATAGATAGAAGTTTTTCGAATATCGAAAACTGATTCGATATTTCAATTGAAATGACCATCAAAACATTTTACCTATTCTCAATATTTTCTTATCTTACGCTCTCTAATGTCAAATTTTTGCAGACGAAAAGTAATTCATCATTGAATCTGATATTAACTTTTATTCAACCCTCTAACTTCTTGTTCTCTTGTATACTAGATGAGAGTCTTGTGATGGACTTTCTTTGGTTTTACTGTGATATTATTTATTTCATGAATTTAATGGGTTGACAAGAATGTAACATTTACGTATATAGGTTTTTATATATTTGCTAAAGGCTCCCATTCCTGACGTTGTGTAGATAGTATTCATAATACTGAGGTTATTTTATTGTGAATAAAATGATATTTTATGTAAAAACTCTATTAAGTTAGCAACTCTTTCCTTTACATCCCAAACCTACCATATATTTTCAGGGTAAAATCAAGTGTACTGGAGAAAATTATTGCTTCCTTACTGCAAACTGAAAGAGAATATTTGAGAAGATTCTAAAGCAGGATCGAGGATATTTCCACTTCTCAACTGAATGATTAGATACCATATTAAACTAAACTGTCACCAAAGATTGCCATGAGCAATAATGTATAGTAACTTTTGCTTGTTCACTATTGTCGAATAATTTACATGGACATCGAATCAAATCAACAACATTACAATGTACATACATTCTTTATTTTCAACATTTGTTACGTTATGAATATCACTTATACAGTTGAGCATGTACAAAATTAATCACACTAGACATGAAGAGTTTCAAGTCTTTGCTGTAAAATATGCACCACGAACAAAACTGTGGATGTAGGTATAGAAAAGTAAATGAAGCAATACAGGCTGACCAGAAATGTCCAGGGAGTAAGGCGAAAGAAATATCACGCGGCAGGGTATCTGAACTAGAAGATTATCGATTAAAACTATAAAGGATGTATAAATTTTATATCATTAAACAATGAAATGTTATGTAGTTTTTTTGTACATAGTCATAATCTACAGTAAAGTGTATTTTTCTGATTCGATTGAAACTGTAGAATGTAATTCCCCCAAAACTGTGGGAGGCCTCGCAAATGTTGTTGGTTTCTTTTTTGCTATTCGTAGAACATTCTGATTATTATTATAATAATTATTATCATTTTTTATATTGAGCAGGCGTCTGTCCACCCTACCACTGCGACCGCACGGACTATTGTAGTAGTTAGAGCAAAGCGGGTTCTGGGCCACTTTTGGTGTAGGTAGTCTAAGCCGGCAAGGCAGAGATCTGCGGTAGCGCCATCTAGAGTGGGGAGGTTGCGTAGGTGGAATAACGCGCTTCACGACGGGAGGAATCTATAATTGGCTAGATAGCGCCTTCTAGAGTTGATCGCGTGTGGAAAACCACGCTTTACGTCGAGCGGCTTCATAGTTTGTGGAGTTATATTTGAATAAAAAGGAGCTGCTGGGTCTTGAGCCTGTGATCTATGCATACCAGGCATACCAGGGCAGCGCATATAATCACCAAAGCATACCAGCTTTCTTGAGAGGGTTCTTTAATAATAATATAAATAATAAGGTTATTCTGATTTTCACAATTTTATTGTTATATTTACAACAATTATTTCGCTATCACAGTAGCATCACAGGCAGCTTTACATTTATGAATAACCGTTCATTCTGAAAAAAGTCCGTAATCTTGAGAAAGTTCATCAATTTCAAGAAGGGAGTCGTTGAACTTGTAGCGCGTTTGATGTGTACGCAAATTTATAAGAAACAATTGGGTAGGTGTACAGGAGTAATGGACTGGAAACAAAGAAACTATTCCTGGAACCTTTTTAAAAGATTCGTAAATAAGATTCTTGTTGTGATGAATTGAATGTAACTTCGAAGAATAGCTTATGGGTGATGTTAAATTATGTCTATTCAACTCTCTGTTCTGAATCACCATTAAAATTTTTCACATCACTAAATAACTGTTTGAGCAGATAAGCTACTTGAGGAGACAGCTGCTTGAGCAAACAGCTGCTCAAGCTTGTATTTGTACAAAAAATAAAAAATAATTTTAAGAACATGTACTTTTTATTGACATAACGTAAAATGTTTAGTATCTACATCGTTCACTACCTTATTCTTATAGAAATACATACATTCTAATATTTCATAACTTTCAACAGGGTAATTAATTCTACAAAAAGCATTTATAGAATCTTCGACAGATTTTTGATGGTGTCCCGAACTAAATCTTGGATGATGGTCAGCAACTTGTAATAATAGAAAGATATTCGTCGATTTCTAAACATCTCTAGACGATTGCCAGGACTAATACCACAATCAATATATAGGTAATCAGATCCACATTCTATTTCCATGTGAAATTGACAGTTCAACAGGTAGTGCTTTCAGTTTTTCACTGCAACTTGATATTTTCCTAGCACGGTTCAATTCAGCATCTAAAACCTTTTCATCTAGCAATGACGTACTAGTGCCGCATTCGGAAAGATCACATTCATCTTCTGATATGATTCAGGCAATGCCATGACCTTATCGACGCTCACTGAAGGAGGAGTATGTAGCGACCACCTCCTTCGCTCCTCGTCCAGAAACCTGTCCTGCTCTGTTGCAGTTTGACCGGCGTATCATATAGAGGACACGACTAGTCTAAAGATTCCTGACTGACCGTCCCCGCCGAGTTCGAATAGAGCAAGGCATACAGCGTTCACCGACCATTCCACAGCGGAACACATGGTCACTGGCGTCACAGGCAGACATTCGCACCACGTCTGTCTGAAGAGTTTCAGGTGTGCATGCTCAGAACGAAACGCCGTCTCCCAAATTAAGAGGTGGAAGCTTCCTCGCAACACCGTATTTCCTCGAGAGCTTCACCTACTTTGGTAAAATAATGATTAAAATTATTTGCAATGTTAATCGGGTTAATCGGTTGAGTGTGCAATTCCTTATCGTCGTTTATGATGCCAGTGGTTTTTTTGTTTCGTTAGTATTTACCGCTTGATTGATTAATTCCTAAATTTTCTTAGGATCATATATAACAATGTTGAGTCTAGTTTCATAGTAAATATTTTTGCCTGTTTCATAATTTTATTGAGAATATTTCTGTATTTCATATATTCATTTTATTCTGGACTAAGTAAAATTTATTCAGATTCGATTTCATTTTTCCCTTTTCCGAATAGAATTTATTATTCCGAGAGTAATCTAGGGTTTCAATTTCCTGTTTTTGGTATTTATAAGGTAGGTTTTCTAACTGTTGCTTATATGATTAAATAATATATTTTTGAAACAAAGTTAACTCTCCTCTACTTCATTTATGTCGTAAATATTCTGCCACTTTTCTTTCGCAAGACAAGTATTTAACATTTTGATATCGACTTTTGATCTATTTGTGATCTTAATTTTGGGATTGAGTACGCTTTTTTTCATTCAATTCAACCTCTAATCCTTTCGGAAAATGATGTGTTAAAGAGGATTCGAAAATGAAAGGTATTATAATTTTCTGTTTGTTGCGATCATTTCTACATTCCGCAAATATATGGTCAATTAAGGTCGAAGTCGACTCCGTTACTCTCGCTGGTCGGTTAAGATCATTTTTGAAACCATAAGATGCTAACAAATTCAGATACACGCTCAAGAAGATTAATATTTAAATCTCCCACCAGCAAAATCATCAGTCAAAATATTCCTCGAGCTCCCTCAAAAATAAATTTAAGTTCGTAGACGGTGGTCTGTAAATTGCTGTTATTCCCAACGTATGTTGAGCGAATTTAATTTCAAGCCTAGAGATAATAATTTCAGTAAATTCAATATTATGAATTCTGGCATTTAAATCATCTCGAATGTATAAGAGTAAACCGTCATTCTTATTGTAAACAGAATTGTTATAAAATATGTTATATCCTCGTATTTTGAATTGTTCAAGTTCGTTTATATTGAAGGTTTCCGAAAGAATAATTACATGTTTCTTTTTTACCTCCATTTTTTCCAGATATACCAAAAGTTCGTCGAAATTTTTATAAATGCACCTTATATTCAGGCGGAGTACTCCAAATCGCGAGGGTCTCCCCGCAAAGCATACTCCCGCCCCAAGCTCACCAACCACCATGAGATGAAAGAATATTGCAAAATAGCGCAATATAATAATAATAATAATAATTTTATTTCTTCAGTTAAATATTCCTACAATAAAACAGCATATAACAGAAGAAAACGTCAATTAAATTCACAAAACTCTTTTAAGTAATAACAATTTTTACTTAAAAGCAATGTTTTAACCTTAGTCTTGAATATATAAACATTAGACGAATTCTTCACTTCAACAGGAAGTGAATTGAAAATTTTACAACCAACAAAATTTAAATTTTTTTGAAAATATGTAGTAATATGAGCTTTCGGTATCAACAAGTGTTTGCATCTGGTGTTGTAATCATGACTATTGTCATTAGCAAATATTGATCTATTTTTATATACATATAAACATACTTCATAGATGTAAATTCCTACCAAGGTTAATATTCTTAGGTCTCTGAAAGCTGGTCTACAAGATTCTCGGAAAGGAATTCCAGCTAAAATTCTAATTGCATATTTTTGTAAGATGAAAACTCTACTGATTTCCGCAGCACAACCCCAGTTCAAAATACCATATCTTAAGTGACAGTGGATGCTGGCAAAATAAATAGTTCTTAGTATCGCATGACTACAGTGGTTTTTCATAAATCTAAGTGAAAAACAACCACTACGGATTTTTCCACACAAAAAATCGATGTGGTTACTCCACCGACACCGAGAGTCAAGTACTATACCCAATAATTTGGTATGATCTACAAAAGGAATCTCGCATTCAGGAGTCCGAATCACAGTCTGTCCTGGCTGTGGTGCCCTCAACGAAAAATGTACTGCATGAGTCTTTGAGCAGTTGACCATTAACCGATTTTTCCTCGACCACTCAAAAATATCAGCACAGACATTGGCAGTAGCCCTTTTAACTTGTTCCATGTCAGAACCAGAAACCAGAATATTTGTATCGTCTGCGTAACATATTATACGACATAATGGTGATCTTATTTTCAAAAATGATGGG
The DNA here is from genome assembly GCA_034642435.1 of Megalocaria dilatata. Taxonomy (NCBI): domain Eukaryota; kingdom Metazoa; phylum Arthropoda; class Insecta; order Coleoptera; family Coccinellidae; genus Megalocaria; species Megalocaria dilatata. The sequence goes on along the minus strand of CM067855.1, from coordinate 76,576,198 downwards.
AGATCATTACTGTAGATCACGTATAGCTTAGGGCCGAGAATTGATCCCTGAGGAACCCCTGCCGCAATACTCTTGATTGTACTTACCACTTCTCCAATCCTCACTACTTGCGATCTACCCGTCAGGTAGGACCTGAACAAATCCAAGCTAAGACCTCGAATGCCATAACGGTTCAATTTATGGATCAAAAGCTCATGGCTGACGAAGTCAAATGCCCGCGAAAAGTCCACAAACAGACCGACAACCTCCATACCACTATCCACATCCGCTACAATTTCTCTATAAAATTCGTAGAGTGCAGTTTCCGTGCTACAATTCCTTGTAAACCCATGTTGAGCAGATGAGAGTAAGGAATGCTTTTGGAAAAATGAAACTAAAAAATCGTTCATTTTGAGCTCAAAAATTTTGCCTACACTAGATAGGATACTTATAGCACGATAACTATCATAAGAATTATAGTCACCCCTTTTATAAACAGGTGTTACTATTGCGAGTTTGAGTTTCTCCGGAAAAATTCCATTCTCAAGTGATAGATTCAAAATATAAGTCAGTGGTTTGCAGACTTCAAACCTACATATTTTTATTATTTTGTTGGAGATATTATCAAATCCCGCCGAACATGTGTTCTTGAGCCTAGCAATCAACAGCAGCATATCTTCCTCACACACAGGATTCATGAAGAGTGATGCGTCATTAAAACGGACATTACCATCAATAAACCCGTCATCAAAACTACCCGCTAATGACTGGTAATTCAAAAAATGAGAATTAAAGTTGTTAGCTACAGTGGTATCGGGTACTCGGATACCATTTTCAGTTATAGTTATATCCTGTCTACTGTATTCCTTTTTATTAATTCTATTGATAATCTGCCATGTAGTTTTTGTTTTATTACTTGATTCAGAAATCTGCAAATCGTACTGCTCTTTATGGGTGTCAGATAGTTTTTCCCTATAAAGTTTACTGTAAAATCTATACTGTTGCTTGAAGTGGTCATCCTGTTTGGCAAGTTCACCAAAACGACTAACCAGATTCTTGAGCTCTCTCAGTTCTGTACCATCAATCTTGGTTCGTGAGTAAGAAGAATTGAATTTTTTCATAGGAAATGATTTTTCATAATAATAGAGTAGTGTCTGTGAAAAACAATTGAATGCCGTATTAGGACAAGCAGACCGAAAAACATCGTTCCAGCTTTCCTGACTCAAAAAGGATCTGAATGTCTCTATATTTTGAGCACTGTGGACTCTGGAGTAAATTGAATTTCTATGGTTACTATGCAGAGCATCCACTGCCACAGTTATTATTACCGCGCGGTGGTCAGAAATGAAAAAATCTTTTACATCGGTCGTAAAAGTACTGTCAAAATTAATCAAAAAATTATCTATGCATGTTTTTGAAGTTGAAGTTACTCTAGTAGGTAAGGAAATAACAGGCTGAAAACTGAAACAAGCAATGGAATCACGAAAGAAAGTTGCACCACCAGTACCAACTGAAAGATCCACATTGAAATCACCGCCAATGATGATCTTACCGGGGAATCTACTTAGGAAATCAAGGAGCTCATTGAAAACTTGCAGGAAAGTGTCAAAATTTCCTGATGGAGGCCTATAACAAGCAGCAATTGTTAAATTTTTAGCTGGAACTCTGATGCAACAGCATTCAAATACGCCCTCAATACTGAGGTTGTCAATATTAACAACAGAAATATCCTGAATGAAATCATCATTTCTATATATGGCAACACCACCATGTTTCATTATTATCCTGCAATAACTTGTACATAGTGAGAATTTACTGAGTTTAATTATATCGATATTAACTTTGTCCTGCCAATGTTCACTAACTAGTAAAAAATCACATTTTTCTTTAGAAAAAAGAAATTTTCCTTCAATCGAATGGCACTTAATACATCAAACAATTATAATGTGCTTAAGTATAATTCAAAGTAACAATTCCAAGGTATCTAAAAACTATAAAAAAAGAAAAACATTATCCCATCCTACATCTGAGTCTTTTCATATATTTCGGTTTTTAGTGAAAATTTAAACCTGCAGACAAAGTTCAATATATTTATAATTCCTCAAGAGTGAGAAGTGTGTTTTTATTTCCCTGGCATAATCTTGTTGATTTCATTGAGATTAGTAATTTTTTTCACCCTGTCCTCTATTCTCACGAAAACATTTCCATATCGCGTGAGGACTTGTCCTTCATCACCCAACTTTTGTCAGAGCATCATGATTCGTTCCAACCTCTTGTTCCTTTCAATCGTCCACAGTTCTTTAATACTGACAGTTCCGTGTGATATCGATTTATTTCATTCTCTGCGGGTTACTTTATATGATTTTATGCATTTAATTTCCATTCTCATGCTCATGATCGAATAACGTGCTATAATTCCTGTATTATAGATATTTCATCTCATGTTTATTAACTTGTAAATAATTAAAACAAATTGTAGAAATTACTCTATTTTACTACCAAAAAATATATATTACACATTTTCTTGTGACTCGAGTTTCGGGAAATGAACTATCCCATCTTAAGACAACTTAAGACTTAACAGTGCTACAGTGGTATTTAAACAAATAAACGTAATGAATATTTTGAATATTTCAACAGATTCTCGGTAACACCTAATAGTGGTACAGGTTTTTGACTTGATAAAAGGGATATAAGAAAATTTGAATATCAAAACAGATTTAATCTGTCAGTCTTCTACAATTTTATTTTCAACAAAAAAATTGTATTCAAAAAACTTTTAGAATTAAATCAATGTCTTATAAGCATGGCTTATATTTTATAGTCATATTAAACCCAAACTCAATATACAATATCAAATGGAATAAATTAACCAACAAATATAAATTGTCAATTAAAATTAATAAATAAATATTTGAAGAAGACAAAATTTTGTTTCTGATCATACCATTATGAACACCAGTTCCTTTTCAAAAATATAAAACACAATTCGAGAACCTCTCAAAAAATATAATTTATTTGAAATATTCAACACATTTAAATATTTGAATAATTTAATTAAAAAATCTCTCAAAACATGCACTTTATCATCAAAAAGCAATTAGACTACCGATAATCTCTTCATCGGACCTAAATCATATTTAAAAATGAAAATCCGCTAACAATAAATATAACTTACCTAAAAATGGTGACTGGATCATTTCTTAAACAACTCACTTTAAAATCAAGGTACTACTCTGTTAGGAAAGTACCGGGAATTTTCAATTAAAACAACATTTTTACATTTAATCCTCAAAATTTATTGGGTCGCCTTCAAAATAGGCTCCATTTGCTTCAATACATCTATGCCAACGGCACTTCCAATTATCGAAACATTTTTTATAGGCGCTTTCCGGGATGGACTTTAGCTCTCGCGCCGAATTTTGTTTTATGGCTTCAATCGACTCAAAACGGGTGCCACGAAGGGGCAATTTTAGTTTTGGGAAGAGGAAAAAGTCGCAGGGAGCCAAATATTTATATATTATATACTACTCTGTCAAGAAAGTACCGGGAATTTTCAATTAAAACAACATTTTTACATTTAATCGTCAAAATTTATTGGGTCGTCTTCAAAATAGGCTCCATTTGCTCCAATAGATCTATGCCAACGGCCCTTCCAATTATCGAAACATTTTTTATAGGCGCTTTCCGGGATGGACTTTAGCTCTCGCGCCGAATTTTGTTTTATGGTTTCAATCGACTCAAAACGGGTGCCACGAAGGGGCAATTTTAGTTTTGGGAAGAGGAAAAAGTCGCAGGGAGCCAAATATTTATATATTATATACTACTCTGTCAAGAAAGTACCGGGAATTTTCAATTAAAACAACATTTTTACATTTAATCGTCAAAATTTATTGGGTCGCCTTCAAAATAGGCTCCATTTGCTCCAATAGATCTATGGCAACGGCCCTTCCAATTATCGAAACATTTTTTATAGGCGCTTTCCGGGATGGACTTTAGCTCTCGCGCCGAATTTTGTTTTATGGCTTCAATCGACTCAAAACGGGTGCCACGAAGGGGCAATTTTAGTTTTGGGAAGAGGAAAAAGTCGCAGGGAGCCAAATCCGGCGAATACGGTGGTTGCTGAAGCACGTTTGTTGAGTTTTTGGCGAGAAAGTCAGTCACAATCGTAGCTCGGTGAGAAGGCGCGTTATCGTCATGCAAAATCCATGAGTTGTTTGCCCACAAATTTGGCCGCTTCTTACGGATACTCTCACGCAAACGTTTCATAACGCCTAGGTAATACTCCTTGTTTACCGTCTGACCCTCTGGAACGAATTCGTAGTGCACCACGCCACGGATATCGAAGAAAACAATTAGCATCACCTTCATTTTCGAGCGGCTTTGGCGTGGTTTTTTCGGTTTTGGCTCATTTTTTGCCACCCATTCCGATGATTGCTGGCTTATTTGCATATCGTACTCGTAGACCCAGGTCTCATCACCAGTTATAATGCGTTATAATGCGTTATAATGTAGAATCGGAATTACAGCGATCCAGCATGTCTGAAGCAACCTGTTCGCGATGACGTTTTTGAAGAAAATTCAGGTCTTTCGGTACGAGTCGTGCGGCCACCTTTCTCATGCCCAAAATATCAATCAAAATCGTACGTGCGGACTCGTGGGATATCTTAAGGTCATGTGCTATCTCTCTCAAGCTGGTACGACGGTTTTCCAGCACCCTTTCCTTAATTTTATCGACGTTATCTTCGATCGAAGCCGTCGATGGGCGACCACTTCACGACCGTCCTTGAAGGCTCTGTACCACTGATATGCACGAGTTTTCTATAGAGCATTATCACCAAAGGCCTTTTGCAACATTTTCAATGCATCGGCACACGAAAATTCATTTGCAACACAAAACTTTAAACAAATTCTTTGCTCAACGTAATCACCCATAGTAAAAATCGGCACGCACTCTGACATCGACTGACTTAATCAGCTGTTGGAAACACACTAGTTGACAGATCCCGCTCAAGCTTGGCATAGTAATTAAGGACAGTGGTACCAACCTAGGAAAAAAAATTTTTACCTGCCTCATTGCCCCGCCAGATTCAAATCGATAATTCACGGTACTTTCTTGACAGAATGTATAAGTATTTTATGTTCGTCACAAAAATCGCAGAAAACTGTAAGGTATTATAAGGTTTTCTTTAAACCATTGATATTCCATAATGAGATTTTATTCAAGCCTAAATATTATTATATATTAATATAAAATAAAATAGAAAAAGAATAAAAAAAATTTTGAAATTAAAATTGTAGATGGCTGACAGATTAAACCTGTTCTGATATTCAAATTTCGTTATATCCCTTCTATCAAGTAAAAAGCCTTTTCCTATTTTTTCAATGTAATATTTTATTGTATTTCAATTGGTGACTTGCCCACATTGATCCAGCTTTTAACACCAGTCACTGGTTGAACCTTCAGAATTTTCAGCCGTAACAAACAAGAAAAAAGAACACTTTTATCTCACACCGAGTCCTCGACACACATTCAGCCAAGAGTTTCAATTAATTAACCAACTTATCTGCTTGGTTAACGAACGACAGGGGTAAGAATGCTTCCAACATAGTCAATTTCTTTGACGAATAGAAAAATAACGAGAGAAGTTAGAGTGCTGCCAATGCTATGAAAACGAATCAAATTTTATTTTAATAGACAGACGCGTCTTTGCTTCTCATGTCGAGTCAGTTCTCTTATGAATAAAACATCTATCTTAAGTATAAATGACGTTAGGATATAGAAAATAATTTTTCGTCTTAAAGAATATAGTTTATTAAGTATCTATAGCCATTATGTATATGACTGAACATTTTCTTGTGGGATGTAATCCTATGATTTACATCTTCTAAAAATGGAACAGGAGAATACATATGATAACGAGTATTCGATCCTATGTCTTTGTGCTCTGCTATATCTTTTGTTGAGTTCATGTAAGTATACATAAAGAATGATGGTTTTTTACCAACCGTGTGTATCTCATGAAATTTTCCAACATCCATATTTTTTCTTTCATCTTTGTTCAATAGTTTTTCATTATTTGTTCCTTGATCTTTATATAAAATGGTTCCTTCTAAGACTTCAAGGGAAACATTTCGCAATTCTGGACTTACATAATTTTCAAAACTCAAATCTGAAAAAGAAATTATTCTACTTATTTTTTCTACACTGTGAATCAATTGGGATATTTCACCATGACCAATATTTCTGGCTTATGTTTTCTAACATCTATGTATTTGATGTTACTTATGAATTGTTAGATATATTATACTCAACTAAAATTTTTCGTAGTAGCAACTTAGATGTTTAAAATGGAACAACAATCATATTAAATGTACGATTTCTCATCACCAAGCAACTTTGTTTTATATTTTCGGATGTCTAACGTTTATCGAGTAGCATTTTTTTGGATGGAGTATTGTATGGAGTAATCCGTTACTTTGTGATAGTTCATTCTAATTGAAATGAAATGAGAAACTACTTTTTTTCCTATCACTTTATTTACTACTCTGTCAAGAAAGTACCGGGAATTTTTAATTAAAACAACATTTTTACATTTAATCGTCAAAATTTATTGGGTCGCCTTCAAAATAGGCTCCATTTGCTCCAATACATCTATGCCAACGGCACTTCCAATTATCGAAACATTTTTTATAGGCGCTTTCCGGGATGGACTTTAGCTCTCGCGCCGAATTTTGTTTTATGGCTTCAATCGACTCAAAACGGGTGCCGCGAAGGGGCAATTTTAGTTTTGGGAAGAGGAAAAAGTCGCAGGGAGCCAAATCCGGCGAATACAGTGGTTGCTGAAGCACGTTTGTTGAGGTTTTGGCGAGAAAGTCAGTCACAGTCGTAGCTCGGTGAGAAGGCGCGTTATCGTCATGCAAAATCCATGAGTTGTTCGCCCACAAATTTGGCCGTTAGCGTTAGCGCTTCTTACGGATACGCTAACGTTTCATAACGCCTAGGTAATACTCCTTGTGTACCGTCTGACCCTCTGGAACGAATTCGTAGTGCACCACGCCACGGATATCGAAGAAAACAATGAGTATCACCTTCATTTTCGAGCGGCTTTGCCGTGGTTTCGGCTCATTTTTTGCCACCCATTCCGATGATTGCTGGCTTGTTTGCATATCGTACTCGTAGACCCAGGTCTCATCACCAGTTATAATGCGTTCCATGAATGTAGAATCGGAATTACAGCGATCCAGCATGTCTGAAGCAACCTGTTCGCGATGACGTTTTTGAAGAAAATTCAGGTCTTTCGGTACGAGTCGTGCGGCCACCTTTCTCATGCCCAAAATATCAATCAAAATCGTACGTGCGGACTCGTGGGATATCTTAAGATCATGTGCTATCTCTCTCAAGCTGGTACGACGGTTTTCCAGCACCCTTTTCTTAATTTTATCGACGTTATCTTCGATCGAAGCCGTCGATGGGCGTCCGGAACGAGGCAAGTCTTCGACCACTTCACGACCGTCCTTGAAGGCTCTGTACCACTGATATGTACGAGTTTTTGATAGAGCATTATAACCAAAGGCCTTTTGCAACATTTTCAATGCATCGGCACACGAAAATTCATTTGCAAAACAAAACTTTAAACAAATTCTTTGCTCAACTTAATCACCCATAGTGAAAATCGGCACGCACTCTGACATCGACTGACTTAATCAGCTGTTGCAAACACACTAGTTGACAGATCTCGCTCAAGCTTAGCATAGTAATTAAGGACAGTGGTACCAACCTAGGAAAAAAAATTTTACCTGCCTCATTGCCCCGCCAGATTTAAATCGATAATTCCCGGTACTTTCTTGACAGAATGTATGCTTATACAGTGACTAGAGTTTCGTAGTGATACTACATTTTCAAACTAAGTAAACAAATTATGTCTCAACTTTTATATATATATATATATATATATATATATATATATATATTGTCATGGTATTTACAGTTAAAATAAATAATTACATAAATATATTGAGGAAAAGACTCACCTTTGTATATAAGTTGACTCGTTAGAGTATAACTAGAGCAAAATTCATTAAATAATATCCATTCTGACACAAATATTAATAATTCAACTCATTAAAATACTCACAAGATAAAAATTATGAAGAAAAAACATATTCAGGATACATAACGACTACTCGAATGAAAATTCTTTGAACGTTAATCAAAACACAGTAATCTTGTTGACAATTTATAAATAGAATTCACAGGGAGATTTCAATTTACAATTATTCAATATAAAACCAGCCAAAGTTGCAATAGATAGAAGTAATTTGAATTTAGATATCCAATTTAAAATTGATGAAGAATTTGTTGAAAAGATTTGTTATTATAATGAATCACATATAAACTTTAGTGAAATTGTTGACAAAGAACAAGCTAAATTAAGTATAACTTACCAGAATTATGTAAATAGGACACATTTGATCAAAATTCACTTAATTCAATGAAAGATAACATCTACGTCAGATATTTTCAAATGATTAATGTAACAGAGATCCTTCAAGATGTTTAGGCATCAATAGTATTGTAATAGCATCTAAGCTAAAGAAATTTAATCAATTTCATAAGTAATATTAAGTATTTTATAAGTTATAAGCATTAGAAGTTAAAATTTGTTAAATTTTGACACTTGAAATACTTTACGAACAAAAAGCAAGACTTTCAGTGTTCTGTTTAACATGAAACATACATCAAAATGTAGTTCAAAAAATAAGCTAATTTTCAAAAGTAATTTCAAATCACGAAATATTGTAAATTTTGTAAAATCATCAAAAGCATCATTTTTATATAATTTTGACAGAAGCTAGTAAGCTTTGATATTCAACTTTTCTTGAAAACTATAAATAGGGCAGACGCAAAAAAAGTCGGCAGTCTCCCATTATATGCAGAGCAGAATCCTTGTCGGTCCATAATTTAAAAAGTGCCAAAAAAGTATCATCATCTGAAAAAAGAAGATTATTTGGTTATTGTGAATGGAAATTGAATCCAGAAAATACATTACCTGAATGTGAATGGAAAAATATCACATAGAAATCAAGTTTCAAACGAATTGGACATATTGAAGAAAATCAACAAGTAGCCTGTGAATTTCAGAACGTTCTGGAAGTGTTGTTTCCAACGAAACCAGCGTTATTCCTGAAAGAAGAGACAATAAAAAAAGAACAATCCTAAATTGATGAACAAACTTACCAAAGGTATTCAAATTCAATCCTGTTAATCTTTTCCAAAAGAAGTTTAGAAATAATAATCATTGTTTACATTAGAATTACGTTAGGTTATTTAGTTGAGGTTAGGTTAACATAGAATTAGACGTTAGGTTAATTATCACTGATTATAATATTTCAAATTACTTCCATAAAATATAATTTAAAAAATTCAATCGTTTAGAAAATTCAAATTGAACCCTCCCTCAAATATTGAATCAGATTTAATAATATTTTAATTTAAAAATTCAAAATTATAATATTAAGAGCTAGCCGGAAACATAGAAGAATACAGCAACTACATACAAGGGTGATCTATTAAATATTCTAATAAGTATTCATTCACTAAAATTTCATTAAATATAATACCATAACAAATTGTCGCCCAACGCGTGGCTGGAAAATTTGAATTTTCAGCATAAATTCCTAACTGAAATTGAATGAGGTGATACCCATTAATAACAAAATGGAAACAAGAAGTAAAACCTTGATTGGCGAAAAAGAAGATGATGAAAACACACAAGGAACGAACAAGGATCAGAAAGACAAAATAATAGAATTATTATTGGCCATAAGACAAGAAATGAGAGAAAATACAGAAAGCTTTATAAATACATTAAGAGCAGAAAATAAAAAATGGAGAGAGACAAATGAGAAAAAGAAAAGTACAGAAGAGATGAATAAAAGTAAAAAAGAAAATACAGAACTCAATATATCAAATCACAAAACAGAAAATGACATAAACGAACAGAATACAAATGATGTTGATAATCACACAGAAGTTGAAGAAAATGAAACAGAAATAATGAATAATAATAATAATATAAATGAAAAGGAAATACTAATTAATAATAATACTATAAATGATAATGAAATACCTATAATGATTAATAATAAAAATATAAATGAAAATAAAATACTGATGATGAATAATAATACAATAAATATAAATGAATATGAAAATAAAATACCGATGATGAATAATGATACAATAAATATAAATGAATATGAAAATAAAATACCGATAATGAATAATAATACAATAAATATAAATGAATATGAAAATAAAATACCGATGATGAATAATAATGCTATAAATACAGAAGAAATCCCAATGAGGAATAATAATTTTGCAGAGGAATATGAAATGGAAAATGATAAACCAATTTATAATAATGATAATGGAAATAAAATACAAATGACTATTGATGAGATGATTATGAATGAAACAAGTAATGAAAAAGACATAACGATATATGAATTAATACTAGACAATGACAATTTGAAGAATCGAAATGACTTCAAATATTATCGAGACAAAAATAAGAGAATCACAATGAAAAACAATGACATGTATTTACAAAATGATTTAAGACAAGATTACAAGAAGAAAAAGTTTAAATTGAATGAAATAAATATGACAAAAATTAGAGAAAATCTAATTGACCAGAATGAACCTGAACTAATGAAATCTCAAAGAATAATTAAAAAAGGGAAAAATAAAAATTTAATGTTATGTATGGGGAAAAAATTTATCGAAATTAAACTGAATAGAAGTAAGAAGAAATCTTTCATGCATCAGATGAAAAGAGGAAAATTAAACAGGCATTTCCATACAAAAGCAGAAACAAAAAATGAACACAATGCTCTAAAAGTAAAGAGAAAATACAGACAAAAATATGAAAATAAAATCAAGAAAATGGGAAGAAAGATCGGAAGGAAATATGTGAGATTAAAAGAAGGAGACATGATCCCAACACAAACACATATAAGGTTTCAAAAGGATAAAAGTCAATGCCCAAAAATAAAACCTCCATTAAATGCAATTTTTACAACAGAGAATGCAAAATATTTCAAAAATTTCAGGGTAAAAGTAAAGAAAAGAAATGAATCACAAGTCACTAGTAGTTCCAATAACACACATGAAGTTATTCCTACAATTAATGAAAACAATAAAAGATTTTAAAAATTGGTGGATACGCCAATTAATAAACTTACATCAAGATTTCAAATCATTAAGAAAGAAAATAAATTGCAAAAATTATAGATTAAAATTTTATTACTATTTCAATTCAAAATACATAATAACATTTGACAATTCAGTATTACATTTCAAAAATCAAAATTAATATTTTCCTATAATGTTCACAAAGATTCACATTTATTTAAAAATTCAAAATATTTATTCTAATTCCTTTATCATCAGAATAATCATTTTGATTTTGGGGAATTTGTCATGGTATTTACAGTTAAAATAAATAATTACATAAATATATTGAGGAAAAGACTCACCTTTGTATATAAGTTGACTCGTTAGAGTATAACTAGAGCAAAATTCATTAAATAATATCCATTCTGACACAAATATTAATAATTCAACTCATTAAAATACTCACAAGATAAAAATTATGAAGAAAAAACATATTCAGGATACATAACGACTACTCGAATGAAAATTCTTTGAACGTTAATCAAAACACAGTAATCTTGTTGACAATTTATAAATAGAATTCACAGGGAGATTTCAATTTACAATTATTCAATATAAAACCAGCCAAAGTTGCAATAGATAGAAGTAATTTGAATTTAGATATCCAATTTAAAATTGATGAAGAATTTGTTGAAAAGATTTGTTATTATAATGAATCACATATAAACTTTAGTGAAATTGTTGACAAAGAACAAGCTAAATTAAGTATAACTTACCAGAATTATGTAAATAGGACACATTTGATCAAAATTCACTTAATTCAATGAAAGATAACATCTACGTCAGATATTTTCAAATGATTAATGTAACAGAGATCCTTCAAGATGTTTAGGCATCAATAGTATTGTAATAGCATCTAAGCTAAAGAAATTTAATCAATTTCATAAGTAATATTAAGTATTTTATAAGTTATAAGCATTAGAAGTTAAAATTTGTTAAATTTTGACACTTGAAATACTTTACGAACAAAAAGCAAGACTTTCAGTGTTCTGTTTAACATGAAACATACATCAAAATGTAGTTCAAAAAATAAGCTAATTTTCAAAAGTAATTTCAAATCACGAAATATTGTAAATTTTGTAAAATCATCAAAAGCATCATTTTTATATAATTTTGACAGAAGCTAGTAAGCTTTGATATTCAACTTTTCTTGAAAACTATAAATAGGGCAGACACAAAAAAAAGTCGGCAGTCTCCCATTATATGCAGAGCAGAATCCTTGTCGGTCCATAATTTAAAAAGTGCCAAAAAAGTATCATCATCTGAAAAAAGAAGATTATTTGGTTATTGTGAATGGAAATTGAATCCAGAAAATACATTACCTGAATGTGAATGGAAAAATATCACATAGAAATCAAGTTTCAAACGAATTGGACATATTGAAGAAAATCAACAAGTAGCCTGTGAATTTCAGAACGTTCTGGAAGTGTTGTTTCCAACGAAACCAGCGTTATTCCTGAAAGAAGAGACAATAAAAAAAGAACAATCCTAAATTGATGAACAAACTTACCAAAGGTATTCAAATTCAATCCTGTTAATCTTTTCCAAAAGAAGTTTAGAAATAATAATCATTGTTTACATTAGAATTACGTTAGGTTATTTAGTTGAGGTTAGGTTAACATAGAATTAGACGTTAGGTTAATTATCACTGATTATAATATTTCAAATTACTTCCATAAAATATAATTTAAAAAATTCAATCGTTTAGAAAATTCAAATTGAACCCTCCCTCAAATATTGAATCAGATTTAATAATATTTTAATTTAAAAATTCAAAATTATAATATTAAGAGCTAGCCGGAAACATAGAAGAATACAGCAACTACATACAAGGGTGATCTATTAAATATTCTAATAAGTATTCATTCACTAAAATTTCATTAAATATAATACCATAACAATATATATATATATATATATATATATATATATATATATATATATATATATATATATATTTATATATATATATAAATATATATATATATATATATATATATATATATATATATATATATATTTCTTGATGGCAAAACTTCAAAGAGTGGGGTTTGCCACAGGTCCGTCTGCTCATTTAATAGTTTAATTGTCGGTACGTGCTTTTTGTATTTGTGAATTTCTATGCATTCCAGGATGTCTAGTTTTTTTCTTTTCGCTTCCACGTGCAATATTTCGAGATTATCCAATTCTGGAAAGGTTTTTACTTTTGTTTCATAGCCCAATTTAATGCACTCTCCGGTATTTAAAATTTATTATAGTAATGTAACTTCATCTATATTTCAATAATCATAAATCATTCAAACAAATAAATTCAAAAATCACTATTGAAATTATTGAAATTTTACACTTAGGAAATAAAAGTTTCAGATTAAATCTATTAGAAACATTAGAAATTGATAGATATCATAAAAACATATATTATTAAACAACCAAGCAGAATTAAGTAGCTCCCCCTATTGAATCTTTTTTGAATTTTTTTTGGAATTCCCAAAGAATTGTGAAACTTTCCTTATCTCCTCTATTTTTTGCTAGGAACCCTATATATAGAAATTCTCAAACATTATGAAATCAGTATCTAGTAGTACTCACCTGAAGAAGTCATGGTATGACGAAACGATTGTAATGAAATAAATTATCAGCGGAAAAAGAATATTGTTTTTTTTTCATAATTATGAATATATTCATAATATATAAATAGAATATTGTTTTCATTCATAATTATGAATATATTCATAATATATTCATTATTATGAATAAAAACAATATTCTATTTCCGCTGAGTACTACTAGATACTGATTTCATAATGTTTGAGAATTTCTATATATAGGGCAGGTTCCTAACAAAAAATAGAGGAGATGAAGAAAGTTTTACAATTCTTTGGGAATTCCAAAAAACGAATTCAAAAAAGATTCAATAGGGGGAGCTACTCAATTCTGTTTCGTCTTTACTTGACGGAAATTCATCTAGAAATTATAATTTCAAGATGAATTTCCGTCAAGTAAAGACCGAAACAATCATATATTTTTTTATGTCTAACATTTTCTTGTGTTTCAAAGCCCAATTTCATGCACTTTCTGGTATTTAAAATTCATTATAATAATATAACTTCATCTATATTTCAATAACCATAAATCATTCAAACAGATGAAGATACCATATTTAATCTAAGGCGTTTAAAAACGTTGTCGTGTTCGCTTCGTCCAGGTGGCACTCATATCGATCCGGTAATTATGAATTGATTTCAAAAAATAAAATTAACACTATATTTGATTTCGTCAACCTGCAGACATTTAGAAGGAATTTGATCCGATATATCTGCGATAATTCTTCTAATAAGCTTTACGCTACTGATTTCAGTCCACGAGCGATTTGAAGATGCGTTTCCATACCACGAAATTAGTTCCGATTTCCTGTAAAACCCTTTTTGGAGATGAGTTTCTCGAAATGTCGTTGGTATTAAGCGGCCAGGAAGCCGTCTGAGTAGGGTAGGGCGGGGCTAGCTGGGCATAGGGGCAAGTTGGGCAATCGAAATATCTCGCAAACTATTCAACATACGCATAGGCATCGTTTGGCGGAAAGGAGTCGCGGAAGGGGTAATCACCGCGCGATCACTAGTGGCGGCTGGACGAACGAGTGAAGCGCCCGTGCGTTTTGTTTATTTTGTGCCCAAAAAGTAAAAACGTTGTCTATCGCAAGTTTTCGTCTATATTAATCAACTGTTGTCTGTTTTCAATCAGGTAAGTGTTAATCTTCCAGATATTTATTATACTTTTGATATGTAGAGGGGTTCTGGGTATAATTCTTACGACTTTTTTATAACCTCACTTTTGTTTTAAAATTCCGGATTGGGGTTAGTTGAACTATAGTTGCTCAACTTACCCCACGACTCAAACAAGTAAAGTAATGAATGTTTTATTTTTTGTTAGGATGCGGACTTACAAGAGGAAGACTACAAGATGTTCTTACACTACTGAAGATTTAAAAAATGCTGCAAAGGCTGTTAATGATGAAGGAAAAAGTGTTAATGCCGCCGCTAAAGAATTTGGTATCAAACGGATGACTTTAACAAGATTTTTGAAGAAATTAAATCAAGGTGGTGATTCATCCATGGGCTATGCAACACCGAGACAAGTATTTTCTCCTACACAGGAAGACTCTCTGAAAAAGTACTTGCTACAAATGGCATCAATCTTCTATGGATATTCTCCAAAAGACGTCAGTCGCCTTGCCTACGAATGTGCTATTAAATTTGGCATTACAATTCCACTTAGCTGGACTGCGAATAAGATGGCCGGAAAAGAATGGCTTACGAAGTTTTTAAAACGATATCTGGAGCTATCCATACGTAAACCAGAACCCACTAGCCTTGGTAGGGCAACATCATTTAATGGGCAGAATGTTAAAGTGTTTTTTGAGAAATTAGCGGAAGTAATGGATAGATATGGATTTAGTGCGGCAGACATTTGGAATATAGATGAGACAGGAGAATCCACTGTCCTGAAGCCAAATAAAATTGTAGCTGCCAAAGGTAAGCGCAACGTCGGCGCAATGACTTCCGGAGAACGAGGGACTAACGTTACAGTAGTAACTGCTGTATCTGCTCTTGGAAATGCTGTACCTCCCATGTTTGTATTTCCGAGAAAACAGTTTAAGACATACTTTCTTAACGGTGGTCCCCCTGAATGTATAGAAGCAGGCAATGCCAGTGGATGGGTTACAGACGAAGAATTCTATCAGTTTATGCAACATTTTATAAAACATGTGAAACCGTCCATGGAGCGCCCTGTTTTGATAGTGTTAGATAATCACTCCTCTCACTTGAACGTAAAGACACTACCTTTGGCCAAAGAGAACGGAGTTGTAATGCTGTCCTTTCCACTGCATTGTAGCCATAAATTACAACCGTTGGATGTGTCAGTCTTTGGACCATTCAAAAAGTATTGCGCTGCTGCTCAAGACACATGGCTGCGAAACAATCCGGGGAAAACCCTTACTATTTATGATATACCAAAAATAGTCGCTGATTCGTTGCCGTTTGCTCAGACAAGTATCAATATTGTTAACGGTTTCCGAAAGACAGGCATCTTCCCATATAATTCAAACATTTTTGGTGAGGATGAGTTTTCACCATCATTTGTAACCGATCGTCCTGAACCACAAACTATCGAGCCGGAAAAACATCATCCAGAGCAAGCTGTGATATCCAGCACTGAACCTTATCCCACTCCTTCTGCCTCTACTAGTCAAGCTGAACCCGAACCTGGTCCAAGCAATAAAGAAAACGAGACGATCCACCTAATCCAAGTATTTTCCCCGGAAATTGTACGGCCATACCCAAAGGCTGGCCCTAGAAAAGCAGCTAAAACTAACAGAAGAAAGAGGAAAGCTGCAATACTAACAGACACTCCCGAAAAGAACGCTTTAGAAGAACAGCAAAATAAAACCACAAAAAAAATCAAGAAGCCAAAGAAGAACATGGGTAAGAAAAGGAAGCAGGGTGTCTGTAAAAAAATACTCCAGTCAAGTGATGAAAGTGATGATAATGATTATTCCTGTCTGATTTGTTGCGAAGGCTATGCTGAAAGTTTACCAGGAGAAAATTGGATCCAGTGTCAAGCTTGCAGGGAATGGGCACATACAAAATGTGTTCCAGGTGCTGGTCTTACTTTCGTTTGTGTCAATTGCAACAGTGACAATGACGATTAAGTTGCTAAGATCTTATTAATATATATTTTTTAAGATATTCAAGTCTGATTTTAAACAAAAAGACAGAATCTAATCCTGAAGTTAATCTTAAGATACGTTGATGTTTTAGTTATTCTATTTTTAGTTAATTATCCAAAGAAAATTACGTTAAGTTTTGTTTTTCTGTCACTAAGAATATATAAATTTAATTTCATTGATGACCATTAAGTTTCAAAGTTCTAATGCTGAAGTTTATCTTAAGATACGTTAATGTTTTGTTGATTCTAGTTTTGGTTAATTAGTTAAAGAAAATTACTTTAAGTTTTGTTGTTCTGTCACTAAAATACTATAAATAAAGAACTGGTCGTCAAACACATATTTTACTTCTCTAGTCAACATTGAACCCATGGTTTGGTTAGAGATTCTTAGTGCTCAACTTGCCCCATACCCTTGCTCAACTTACCTCACCTATGGGGTACATTGAGCATTGGCTTTCTGCATTTAATCAGCGGTAACTCTTTAATTCGACTTGTTACAAAAAATATACTATGGACACTTTTGCTAAGGGATAAATTACTAATCCATCAAGCCACATAACGACTCATTGAGACTTTTTATTGAGGAGCTACATCCGCTCAAATAAAAAATTGCTCAACTAGCCCCGCCCTACCCTACAATTTGGAGTTCCTCATAATTTCAAAGTTTTTCACCGTATATTTCCGATATTTCCACTCAAAGTCTACCGAAGATGATTTGGTCGAAAGACAGAATTTTCCACTTTTATATATTCACTGTTTCCGTTGGAGAAATTTCATCATTTAAATCACTACCAGTATCGTAAGTTAACAACTTCAGTGCAGTAAAACAGTCTGTGGCAGCCAATCCCTGCGTAGATTTGTATTGCAAGTTACCAACAACCCTCAAAGAATAAAAAAGTTTGTACAGAATTCTTATAAATTATTATCGTCGAACACCATTATTTTTCAACATCTTGAATATTGTCGGTTATTGGTTTATAACAATTGATTCAAATTATTTCATAAAAAATATAAATCATAAAAAACATAATAACATTTAAAAAAATACGTTACAATCGCTTTAAAGATTTTATATTCTTTTTGACCAACAACTAAATTTCAAAACGGCATTTTAGTTGGAGATATTTATATCACTTGGGAAAATAACGTTTTCAAATTTTCAAATGGAATGCCACATATATTTTTACATATCTGAACTCCACATTATATTTCATATTAAGATTCCTCAGATACCCTTATTTCGGAATATCCCTGATTTTCAGGTGAACCATTTAAAAAAAAAGATTTTTTTATTCATCACATGTTTTTGAAATTTAATATAATTTTATTATTATAAGTAATCGTCTCTAATCAAAATTGTTTTTTGAATAACATTTTTGAAGACCCACAAATAAATCGAGTAAGTGTAAGGAAAAAACTCTTTATTATTATGAGAGGTCAAAACTGAAACTCTTAATATTATTCTTGAACCATCAAAAATTACACACGTTCATCCTACTTTAGTTACAATTCCAGTGGACACGCGATAATGATAATTGATACATTCAAGAAATATTCGTGACTGTAGTAACATAACTCTGGCATTTTATTATATCTAATAGTGACTAGTATAATAATGAAAACAGATCAACCCGATAAATTTCACGTTGTAAAATTCTACTTTCGATTCTTCTAAAGTCTATTGGTGATAAACATTTAAATGAAATGGTGATATCTTTTCATAATGAATATTTAGATTTGAAATTAGTTAATTTGTAGCACTGCAATGACGTTTTGAAAAACTTTCACGGAAATTGAAATTGAATTATAATACATCTCATGAACAAGAGATGAATAAAGGGAAGGAGCCTAAATTACATTAATCTGGTTCATTTCGAAAACGGTATGATTTTGAAATGGATTTATCTACACGAAATTAATCTGAAATTTAATGTGGACCTTACAATTGTAAAATACAGTGTCCCATTTAAAAAACTTGTTTTCTCATGGAAACGACCTATCTGAATTTTTTGACCATCTCTATGACTCAAATGAAAATCTGAACCTGGGTCACTTCTTGGAAAAAAAGCCATATGAACATTTTTTTTTGATGGTTACATTTCGAGAATATGATAGATAATTAATATTGACAAATAAATAATGAATAACCTTTCTTATTTTCCCGATGATTGGGGGTTACTTTATATTATTGCTCTCTTCCTGAAAACAGGAAGCTTAACTGACGAACTTCCACCTGATATGTCAGTTCAATTGTAGTTGATCATCTTTTTCATTCAGACAAACTTTGATTGTATTTTCAAATAGGTAGAAAAAATTGTTGATCGTTGAAGTGACCATAAAATAACACAGAGCAACGAAATTAACTAATTTTGGTGGGGGAGAATACTGATTTAGGATATCTTCAATGTCAGATCTCAAAATTTCATCGGATTTCATGTACTCGTAGTAGCCTAAATTCTTAAGACAAAGGCAAATTGAATTTAGATCTAATAACAAGCATAAGTAAAGAAAGATACTTTCAAACTTACTAGGAAAATCACCGATGAAAATAACTTCTGATGAATTTGACCATGAATACACATGCTCTGAGATTTTCGTTATTTTTTCTCTGAATCCGCTGTATTCTGAAAGAAGTGGTAGTAACCACTCAACATCCTCGAAAACTGACCAGTTTGCTCTC
Organism: Megalocaria dilatata; assembly: GCA_034642435.1. NCBI lineage: Eukaryota > Metazoa > Arthropoda > Insecta > Coleoptera > Coccinellidae > Megalocaria > Megalocaria dilatata. Next base: position 76,556,570 of record CM067855.1, on the reverse strand, counting down.
AAAATATCATAATTTGGGTTGAACATCCGTTGTTGAATCCTCCCGTTCATTGAACACCAAACATCAATGTAGATGGAAATGTTCCTTGATATTTCCGGATTATTTTCTGAAATGATTTACGTGAGAGTAATAAAAAAACTTCTAGAAAAGTATTTAGGTGAATTGATGAGCTTTTATACGCTTATTCATATAAACCACAATCAACTACTAGTTGTTTTACATCTACATGCGAATTTAGACTTAGTAGTAGGACTTTTGCTATGATTTCTAATTAAACGATTCTCATATAATTCACCTAGAGCATGCGCGTCCTTAGTTTTCGCCTAAACACCAAATTTAATAACGATCTACTGCCAAAAATAAGTAACAATTTCAAACTTGAATAACTGCGGAACCATTAGCCCGATTTTTTCTTTTAATTTAATTTTTCGTATCATTTATTACAACTTGACCAATTATTTCACGAAAAATATCGAAAACATTATCAATACTCAGCTCCCAGGTTTAAGCTCACAGATGCATTACATTGGCAAAGGCCACAGTCCTATATCATTACTTGCGCTGCAACTGCAACCGAGGCAGTTGGGAGCTTTGTGGTTTACTTTTATATACAGGGTGACAAGAAAAAACTCGAACAATTTTTTTTCATTCAACTTTATTAAACAAAAGAAATTAAACAAAATAACAACGAATAATAATAACATAAGCATAATATATTCAAGCGGTTTCGAAGTGGCTTCCTTTGGCGGCGATATATAGCTTCAGACGCTTTATGAAATTTTCGACAATAGGCCGCTCTTCGGACGTTAATCGGTCCCATTTCCTACGCAGGGATTGCTTCAGTGACTCCAAACTTTTGTGGTGTTTAGCACACGCCTTGAGCTTCAAAATCGACCACACGCTGTATTCCATTGGGTTGAGATTCGGCAAGTAGAGCGGCCTTTATGCAGATGTGATGAAACCCGGAAAATGGGTCTTACAACATTCTTGCGTCATTTTCGCTTTGTGAGCCGGAGCGGAGTCCTGTTGAAGGTCCAATGCGTGTCGCCGAAGTGATCCTTGGCCAACGTAAGTACTACGGCTTCGAGAATATCGCAGTGATTGACTTCTTGATTGATTTTGACCTCTTGATTCACGAAAACCAAGGGTGTTTTGCCGCTTGCGCAAATTAACCCCCCCCCCCCCCAGGCCATGACAGATTGCGGATTTTGACGATGTTCAACGATGGCCGACGTACCGGCAGCATCTGCGGACCAGATTCTGTCGTTTTGGTGGTTGTGGGATTGTTCTACGGTGAAAAGCTTCTCGTCTGTGAAGAGAATGTGCTCCCATTGCTGACCGGCCGCGAGACGAAGGAGTGGCGGCACCTTTGGAGTCGTGCGCGCTTGTTTTCATCCGTGAGGAGTGGAACTCTTTGGAACTTGAGCTCCTTTTTCGACATTTGACGAACGTATTCACGATTGATACCGTCTCACGGGCTATCTTCCTCATGGAGACCCTCGGATTTCGATTGACTCTCTTCTTGACGATGTTGCGATTGCTAGGCGTATTGACAGTGCGTTTTAACCCACTTCCTGGACGACGACCATCATGGCCAAGCTCCTTGAAACGGCGAATTGCATCGGACACGGTTTGTCGAGGCAAATTGAGCAAACGAACAATTTCGCATCGACGCTCACCTTGACGAAACAGCTCCAAAATTGCACTTTGTCTGTTTGACCTTCTAATACTCTGCAAAATAAAGTTATATTAACCTGAAAAGTCACATATAAGTACAAAAAAGTGTAGAGAATCTACTAGAATGAAAATTATTTGACTGCGCTCAAATACTTTTATTCCAGGACACCGTAAAATTTGTCGTTTTTCTTGTCACCCTAGAAAGGTTGGATCATCTAGAGTTTGCATTTTGAAGTAGTGGTTATTTCTAGTCTGCAAAAACTTCTGTCATTCGAGTTTTACAGAAACCAAGTTTAATATTTGACATTAACGAAATGGGTTGATTCACGCTTGAGCAAAACTGAAAATATCAAAGATTTATTTCTGAAGTGGTGAATCTTCTACCCAAACTGTTAGAAATTCATGTGAAAAATTCAGTATAAATGAAACGGCAATTTGTGGATCAATTTGTGAAGCGAATCCATTAAGTGAATCGTTATTCGATAAAAGGACCTGTGTACGTCTAGTGAGCACAACTGAAAACATTGCTAGTGTAGCCCAGAATGTGGCTGAACATCCATCAACACCGATTCGTCAGCGTTCTCAAGAACTGAATATTTCTCACACTTTTCTGATGAGAGTTTTGCATAAAGACCTCGGTACGAAGGCTTACAAGGTTCAACTAGTGAAAGAAGTGAATCTTCGTGACCATCCGTTACGTTTTCACTTTTCTCAATGGTCCAATGATCGCTTGGTCAAATATTAGTATTTTCCTCAAAAAATCATCTTTAGCGATGAAGTTGTGACTTGACTTCGTTAGACTATTTTTTTGGGGATACTTTGAGGATAAGTGTTACGCTAACCACCCAGGAACGTTTAATGCCCTGAAACACAAAATTGAATTTGCCAATCATGAGATCGAGTCCCAAACAATCGACAATGTATTGAAAAATTGGGTTAATTAGATGGGATACTGCAGCCAGTCGTGACGATTATCTGATACTAAATTTAAACTCGATTGGATTTGTACTAATGCCTTAATTTTCCTCCACGTAAAGTTCGAAAAGGGTTAAAAATTTTAAAATTTCGTTCATAACCGGATTGATGTTATTTTTTGTTAGGATATTTTCGCGTATACCAAATGCAAAACTTTCTCAGTTCTTGCTCACATTTCAGGAATCTCTAAAGGAGCTGAATATTTAGATTCACCCCTTACCAAGTTTTGGGGAGTAGAGAAAGCAGACTTATCGCTCCAGACAAAAAACTTGTTGAACAGGACTTCAGAACAAATATAAAGTTCAAATTTGATGGAACCGTTCAAATTTGATCCACCGCTTTGTTCTTCGCAAGAACCACCAAAGGTATTCCACTACAGTGCGAAAATTGCTTCAACCATGACCCACCCCAATTTTTTCAATATCAGAAAATTTATTGATGAATACATCACTCAGGATCATGCACGATACGTATTACTCTCCCTCCATAATGATTCCCTTCATAAGTATTTATACTCTCCTTTGATTTTCTCACACTGCTTTCACTCGCATGCCAAATCATCCCAAGTTATCGTTTTGTGTTTTGTAAGAATCCGTCCAACGCGGGGGACAATGTGGATATTTGTTATCTTTACTAAGCAGGTAAGTAACAACGGCGTTCCCAGGGATCAGCAATCTTAACCTCTAAGAAATCTCTCATTTTTTCTTATAAATCTAAATGGGACGGTAGTACTAGAAACAAAAATAGACCAACGCCTTATCCAAATTCGGAGAAGAATGCTACCTATCCTCGAGTTTTACCTGCCTTCTTGGGCCCGCGCTAAGCATCGAAAAGAAGCACTTTAGCACTCGGTGAAGACATCGAAAACTCTCTCGTCGGCATTCGGCCTACAAACACACGCACTGTCCCTCTGTTTGTTCTTCGACCAAACGGTCACGCAATATTCACACACACACATTCTATCTAAAAAAGTAACTTCAAATCACACATTTTCTCTTTCTGCTCTTGAATAAATTTATATTCGCATTCACTTCAACTTTCCAAGGAACACCCCCCCGTGATAACACAATAACGCAATAAAAGCCCTGAAGGTGAATTTATTATCTAAAGTATTTGTTTTTTATTAGATAGTACATCTGTAAAGTGATTCCAAAAGTGAGCACAGTAAAAATGAACCAACTGAAAGTGAACAACGGTGAAAAAGTTCATAGATCTATATCGCAAATTTCTAATAAATAAAACACCTCCCTAAGTATAAGTAACGATGGCGTCAAGTGGAGTAGACAAGAGAGAACGCGATGAAGATGAAAAATCAAATTGCAGTGAATCAACAAGTCGAAAAATGTTCAAATGCTGTTCAAGGACATGCAAATTGATGGTGTGTAAAATTTGTGACATATTCTACCACGAAGGGTGTGTTAAAAGAATGAAAAATGTTGTTTATTTAAGTGACTCTGTGATTTTATGCTGTCAACAAAACCAGACTAGTTCTGATGATAAAAATGATGAGAAAAGCACTACAGATTAGGTGAGTAAATATAAAATCTCAAAATAAGAAATAGAGAATTCTTATCTCAAACAATTAGTACGAGAAATACAGGAGAAAAATTCTTTATTGAACCAACATAATTTTTTATTGGTAAAAAAAATGAAACATAAGGAAAATCAAAAAAATGTATATTAGACAGTTATTTATTTCCACAAAAATGTTTGTACTACTACAACAATTGTTTCACCACGATGTGGCTTCTTCAGGTATTACATTGTACTGTCTGACAGTACTACAACAATTGTTTCACCCCGATGTGGCTTCTTCAGATATTACATTGTACTGTCTGAGAGTACAATGTAATACCTGAAGAAGCCATATCGTGGTGAAACAATTGTTGTAGTAGTACAAACATTTTTGTGGAAAAAAATTATTGTCTCATATACATTTAATTAAAATGAGTTTCCACCAAGTACAGACCGAATCTATCAAATATAAGAAAAATCAACTAAAATATGAACAAAGTGCGTCACCTGTGGTATCCGGTGGCAACCACTGCATGCGAGCGGAAGAAAACAATATCCAGCATAAGCAGTCGACCATGAAGTATTCTGTAACTACAAAAGATCAACAAAACATGAGTACACGAATATACTTGGAAAAAGAAATAGGCAGGACTGACAAGAGAAACCTACTACCGAACAAAACTACGGTATATGACAAATCGAATGAACCTAACAGGCGAAGTAAGTCAAACAGCTTGTCAAAAATATCAACAAATGATACCACTAAAAATGAAGTTGAAATTCAACAAAATAAAACTGTCCAACAGCAAATATACTGGAAAAATAGCAAGAATCAAGGTAACGATCATGTTACAAAAATTTATGATAATGCTACAATAAGTGAAGATGTATTTATAACTAAACAAATGGAAAAACTTCAATCCGATGAATATGCTAACTGGAAAAAGAAGGTCTACAGAAATAGGAAACATTATTCCACAACACAAAGACCACAACCTGTAAGGGAGAAGTAGAAACAACTAGTCTACTGGCTTCCAAACAACTAAGTTGCCTCTTTCTCACAGGTTTGAAACCAATAACGAAATCAGAAAAAGTCAAAAATTATATTAAAGAAACATTTGAAATAGATGTAACATGTAAAGAGATGAAAACGAAAAAAGATATCTACAAAAGCTCTTTCAAACTTTATGTACCATTTAAATCGAAAGAAACTATAATGGATCCAAACAAATGGGGCAAAAGTATCGGTTTGAACCATTTTCTTCATCTACGACGATATCTCAGTCGCGAGAAGTAAATACTTTCATCGATATATAACATCAAAACATACAATGTTAATACACTGCGAAACAAGATCCCAAAATTGGAAATATATACAAAATCTCTAGAACAAATTCCAGATCTTCTGTGTCTAACGGAGCACTGGCTGAACAAATATGAGGTAGATATGTTACGAGTGGAAAATTACCAAGTAGAATCGTGCTACTCCCATGAAGTGTCAATTCATGGAGACTCGTGCATTTTAATAAAGGATTCTTTGGAAGATTGTGAAGAGTAATCATGTATAAGGGATATAAGTATTGAGTGTGAAATTGAAATATCTTGTGTTGTGAGTAAAATAAAAAAATTGGTTGTTTGTTGTATTTATAGAACATGCTTAGGAAGTGTTCACATTTTTTTGAACACCCTAGAACAAGCTCTTGATATAATGTGTAAAAAATTCAAAGATTATATTGTGATTATTTGCGGAGACTTTAATATTAATCTTATGAGTGATGGTGATTCCAAGATCTCATTTATGGATCTATTGTCAACATTCAATGATAATCAGACATTCTTTAGTCCTACTAGAATCACTTATTCACTAATTGACAACATATTTGTAAATAGGAATATTTCAGGCATAAAAAAATATAATCTTGAATGGTGGAGGTCCTCACTTGATGGAAATCCATTTTCATTTAATTTAAAAGGGATTAAATAAAAACATATTTAATAAAATTTCCACATTTATTGTGTTTCAACAATATTGTAACACTACATTTGCAACAATTGTTTCGCCAAATTCTTGGCTTCTTCAGGCGAGTTCGATGTTAAACTACTCTAAAAATTTTAATTTTTTCTCCTTATATATTTCTCAAGATGGAAGAGGGGGGAACGGTATTCTAAATGCTTCTGGGAATTTTTATGGCATGTTTATCAATGGTGATCTGTTGACATCGGTTTGGTCATTAAGTAATATATTCTGCCTGTTATATCTGTTAATTTCCATTGCTTCTAGAATATTAAGTCTTCTACTTTTGTTTTCTATGTGTAGAATTTTGTAGTTTGAATCAAACATATGTCCCTCGTCTAAAAGATGGTTCGCATAAGTTGAGTTCTGTTTTTTATTCAGGAAACTACTCAAATGTTCTTTAATCCTCTTCTTGAAGTTCCTTCCTGTTTGTCCAATATATACTTTCTGGCATGAACCACAATTCAACTTCGGGAGTATATAAGTTGAAAATATGAAAGAGGCACTGCATTAAAACTTTTTAGGTCATACCTAAGCAATCGAATACAAAGGACGGAAGAAAAGAGAATAGATGGAAAACAAATAAGGTCAGATGCCATACAAATAGAGAAAGGTGTGCCGCAAGGATCGATACTAGTCCCATTACTATATATACTCTACACCAATGACTTAATTCAAGTAACAACAGGGAATGATGTGATGTTTGCCGATGATGTTTCGGTTATATGTACAGGTATCACTGCTGATGAATGCAGGACTAGATTGGAAGAAGACTTGTATGAATGGTTCACGAGTAATGACCTTGTCTTCAGAGATAAAAATCAGCATGAAAGTTCCAATATTACTTACAATAATATATATATCACAACTGAAAGAAGCATATCATTCTTGGGGATGCACATCGATCAAAACTTAAATTGGATTTCACAAATTGAACATATGGCCACAGGCCTGGCAAGATATTGTTATGCATTGCGGATTCTGACGGAAACAATTGGAGTAGATGCGACCCTGACAGCATACCATACCTATGTGCAGTCAAGGCTTACATATGGAATTATATTTTGGGCGAATTCCGTTGAAGCTGATAGAATTTTCATTCTTCAAAAAGAAGCTTGGGGAATATCTTAAATTGAAATATAATGAGACATGTAAAAATGTTTTTATTGAACATAAAATACTAACCCTATATAGCCTATTCATATATGAATGTGTGATGTATATAATTAATAATTATAATGATTTTGAAACTTTGTTATGAAAACATGAATATAATACTAGGGGCAAAACTTATTTGAGTGCTGAAAAAACAAGTTATACATATACGGAAAAATGTTACACCTTTCATACTAACAATTGGGAATAAATTACCTAAAAATTTTAAAAGTAGGCACACTCTAGCACAAGAGAAATCTTTAAAATGTTTTTTAATTAGAAAATGTTATTCCAGTGTGAAAGAGTTCATTAATGATGAGGATTTTAACGAACTTTAAAATGATAGATGATGTATAGGTTACTTTTTGGGGTATTGTTGGGATATAGTTGGGTAGTTATAAGTGCTTATATATTTTGAAATTTTTTCTTGTGACGTGATCTACATCTATGGAGGTATAATGGATCAAATAAATGAATTATTATTATTATTATCTATACAATAGAATCACTTATCGTTCTGATATTCATCATCTAAAAATTCGATTCAAGGGTACCCTCACACCACCCATGCATAAAACTGAGATATATCGGAGATCATACTCATACAATATTGTGTTTTCAATGAATAGTTTGCCATCGAGCATCAGTGGTATTAGTTGCTCAATTGGTTTTAAACGTAAACTATTTGAAAAACTTATTAGTGAGCAGAGTGGAAATGTATTTAGTCAATAGTTTAGTTAATTTTTTTCCAAAATTTACTAAGTCATATTTTGTTTAACTTTCTTTCTCTTTTCAAAATTTAGTAGAGTTGACATATTTTTTATAGTTAGTGCACTGCAGTGAATCATAGATTAGATAGAACAGTAACCCGTATTGGTGCACTGAATCTCACCTTTTCCATTTTTTTGTTCTCTTTGTTATGATGGGAGTTGTATATTTTCTGTATCATGGAATAGAGACCTTTATTATTATTATTTTAATTATTATCTACTCCTCTACGAGCAATATAGAGTTTTCAATTAGAATTCAATACTACATCGAAACAATTCCCTCAACCCTTGGGTAAAAGAACTCAAACTTGTATATATGTAAAATATGTATTTAGGCTGCAAATAAACCGATTAGAATCTCTCTTAATCCCCATTGAAGTATCCTTATCCTATAATTTGCATACTTATTGATGGAGGTTAATCAATTATTACAAAGAATTCATAAAGATATCGACACATTTCAAGCAATTTTCTCAAATGTAAATATAACGAAGGTCTTACTCTATGTCTGTGAGGTACGAGGTTGTTCGTTATTATTGATCATTACACTTATTCTTTGTGTTCAATCAGGAATATATATTACCTGCTAGATTTTTCTTAACACATTGGGCATACTGAAGGCACATATCAGCATGTTTATTCCATCTGTCATTGAGGGTCCAAGCTGATGAATCCAGAAAATACTCCTGACCTGTATCATTATCGACAACCTTGACTACTACAAGAGTTGTTTCCCAACCGTGGACCATCATATCCCAGGAATATCCATATAATCCATTCGTCCAATTATTATATCCCTGATACAGAAAAGTTGAGATGCTTCTTTCTAATTTAACTACAACTATTTTGGAAATATTTAGATAACCAATTTCAGAATTCTGAGCCAAAAATAGCCTCAAAAGATCAGAGTACATTTACTAATAATACGTCATGAAATTTGATTCTGTCCGTCCACCTGTCATACCATGAGAACTACGATAACTTTAAAAAATCTAAATGATTAATGAAAAAATTCGATATTTTGTTCATTAATATTTCGAGATGTACAGAATTAAGTGAGTTGAAATCAAGTACCTGGATGTTAAATGATGGTTGAAATTTTTTCCTAACAACATTCAGTAAAACAACTTATTAGAAACTACCATGTTTTAGTACGAAAAAATTGTACAATTTAGTACAAAAATGTTTACACATTTTTGTGAATGCAGTTTCATCATCAAACAAGTGAAAACTCAACACAGGGACAGAGTATTTGTGCAGCTTCCGGTAGAAATAATTATAAAATGAATACAGGCAGGTCGGCACAGTAAGAGGAAATCATTTAATAGATGTTATTTTAATATATCAAATATTTGGGATATACTTTGATCCGTATTGATCATATTCAGATTATTTTCATTATGGACCAAATTCAGAATTTCAAGAGACTCCAAATATGAAATCTAAATTCGAAACGTTTTTGGATTCAGATAGAGTTTTTAATATAAAAAGCTAATTTGGTGCCAACGATATCTGGATGCAAGAGCCAAAATAACCATCTATTTCATTCATTGTTTGAGATGGTATTTATTTATGGTTATTTCACATTATAAATATTCTACTGGCTCAGATTACCAGTTGAAAAATAATAAGAATACAGAGAGGATAATTTATTCTGAAAACTACTTGAAAATACATTAATAACTTATCATTATATTTCGAATTATATGAATTTGAATACTTGCATATTATAGTGTATATATTTGATCTCGATGATACGGTTAGACCGTTGGTGCTTGAAGGCAGGATCAATTGAAAGACTTCACAAGAGGATCAATTGGGGTATCAATCTTAAGACTATCTTGGTTCATAGGACTGCGTTCGGGTGGTTGGATTAGAAGCGCCTTCGGCGTGTGAGTTGCGTCCCAAACAACTCAGGTATTGACCATGCAGGGACAGTAGAGGTTGCATAGTGCTTCGCTGCTACCAGTCACGCTAAGGTTTTCCAACTGAAGCCGAAACCGGAAGCTGGTCTGTTCAAATATTCGGAGTGGATCTTACCATGCGCAATGATAAGGCGTAACCCTTATCACACATTCTGCATCTTGGGGCAGATTATGGAGACTGCTTATAGTCACTTGGTGAAATAGTTAAGCTCACATACCAATACATTAACTAGTAGAATTCACGATGTCCCCTCCAGACTTGCTCGTATCAGGATCAATTGAGGCATCAATCTTGAGGCTATCTTGGTTCATGGGGCTACATTCGTGTGGTTAGATAAGAAGCCCCTCCGGGGTGTGAATTACGTCTCAGACAACTCGGGTACTGACCATGCGAAGCCAGTAGAGGTTGGATAGTGCTTCGCTGCTACCAGTCATGTTATAGGTTTTCGGATTGAAGCCGGAACTGAAAGCTGGTGGGTTCAACACTTCGGAGTGGTTCTCGCTACGCGCGATGCTAAGTTGTAACCTTTATCACACTTTCTGCTTCTCGGGCCAGATTGTGGGGACTGCTGAGTGGTCACTTGGTGAAAGAGCTATGCTCACATGCGAATAAACTATCCGGTAGAATTCACCCCAGACTAACACCCCATGGCAGTGTATCTTGTCGCGCTGGGGGTGCTTGTCTTGACTAGGATCTTAGTTTCATGTTGTCCCACGACTGTCTCTATCCTTCAACAAAGCTTAGAATCTTAAGGGGTTGTTTTGGCTCTGGAGTATGACGGAGTCATGCTATCCTGCGATCGATTTGAGTTTTGCAATCCACTCATGGGCGAATCTTCGTCACTTATCATTGAAATGGTCCGCTGGAGGAAAAAGGGAGACTTACGACATGTCGACCTGCGTGGATTCTTCTACCTGGGAAGAGTCGCCCTCTGCTCGTCCCCAAGTTCAATTCCATCTGTGGATCCAAGTCCCATTTTTGGATCCTTAAGCTTCTGCTGCGAGGTCCGCAATGGTCCGCTGAAGGAAAAAGGGAGACTACCGATGTTTCGACCTGGGAAGGATCCGGGAAGACTCGCCCTCTACTCGCCCCCAACTTCAATCCCATCTGTGGATCCTTAAGCCAGTCATCTGTTGCGAGGTCCGCTAAAGGAAAAAGGGAGACTACCGACGTTTCGACCTGGGTGGGATCCTGGAAAACTCGCCTTCTGCTTGCCCCTTACTACGGCCTCATTTTTGGATCCTCAAACCACTCCTCTACGATGCTTCGGAGCCTCGCTTTTAACAGTCGAACAGCAACAGTGGTCCTCTTGGGGAGGGGAATCCTTGCTGGAAAACTGTTATTTGTATTGTTTCTACGCTTCGGTCTTTCAAAACTACCAACTAGAGACATGCTTATGCAGCTGAGTGCTGGGATTGGAAGGGGGATCCCTGCTGGTTCCTCCTTGTTTGTACTGATGCAGGTTTTCTATTATTCCATCCAGATATCCTTCTCTTTCTTTTCAACTTATCGGTGGTCTGCAGGAGTGTCAAAACTCAAGCAGAATCTTGGGACAGCAATGATGACAATGGTACATCAATGTCGGTTAAGAGCCTAGTTTCATTCCCAGTGAAAGGGAGGATTAAGCAATGCCACTCGCGCCAGTCACTGGAGCCATGTGGTAGAAGATCGACCCAATGGGGCCTTAGTTTCACCGTTAATGTGGAATGAAGGGCTAAGCCGCGTTGATCAATTTAGTGAGAAGGGTGTCCGTCGCATAACAGGGCCTTACCCTTGAAACTAATGTACTCTGCCCTATTGAAGTATATCTCCGGATTTTTCTGTCCAAAGATTGAGTGCGTTATGTAGCATACTGAGTTACCTCGGGAGGGTGGAGGCCCTCGCGAAGTATTCGTACGACCTGGACACCCAATTGGTGTTGGACTCGAAGGGGCAGTGGTTGACAGTCCGCATGCTGGACTAGAAAGGTATTCCATCTATCTGTTCGCAACAACTCGTGTTCGGGATGCCTCGAGAGGTGCTTCAGGGTTTAGCGGGACTTGACGATTCGACCGGCATCGTTCTGAAGCAGGATCGATTGCGAGATGTTTCTGGGGTTTGTAGATTCGGCGATGTGGTTAGACCATTGGTGTTTGAAGCTAGGATCAATAGAAAGACTTCACAAGGGTTCGTGGGTCTTCACGTACAGGCCACAGTGATCTTGGGACTATATTGGTTCGTGGGGCTGCATTTGGGCGTGTAAGTTGCGTGCAAAATAACTCAGGTACTAACCATGCAGAGCCAGTAGAGGTTGGATAGTGCTTCGCTACTACCAGTCATAATCTAGGTTCTCGGACTGAAGCTGAAACTGAAAGCTTGGTGAATCCAACTCTTCGGAATGGTCCTCGATAATGCGCGATTATATGTCGTACTATCTGCTTCTTGGAGAGATTGTGTTGACTACTGAGTAGTCATCTGGTGAAAGAGCCATGCCCACATGCCAGCAACATAACCGGTAGAATTCACGATGTCCCCTCCAGACTCGCCTATGTCACCATACCTTGTCGTTGTGGGGGAGCTCATTACGACTAGGATCTTAGTTTCACTGCTGAGGTGAAATGGGGGGTGATGTCGTGGTGTCTAATACGGTGGTAAGGGTGGCTGGTGGAATACATAGCTTACACCTTACTCTATCCTATTGCAGTTTGATATCCAGATGTTTCTGTCCAATGCCCGAGTGCGTTATATATTTGCTGTGTTATCCAGTAACCCAGAGGGTGGGGGCCTTCGGGGCGTATTCGTATTCACTGGCCATCTAATTGGTGTCGGACTCGAGGTGGTAGTAGTTGAAACTCTGCGTGATAGACTGAAAGGGTATTTGCTCTATCTCGTTGCACGCAATTCATGATTCAGGATGGCTCGAGAAAATCTTCCGGTTTTATCGGGGCAAGACGGTTCGACTGTCCTACTACCTAAACCAGGATTGTGAGACATGAGAGACATTTCTGGGGTTTTTGGGTCTTGATGATACGGGTTTAGACCGTTGGTGCACGAACCAGTATCGATTGAAAGACTTCACAAGGGTTCGTTATTCTTGACGGTACGGTTGGTTGACGATGTTAGTACGAGGATCAATTGAAGCATCGATTCTAAAAATTTTTCTTGTTTCTTGAATTTGATTGGCTTCTCGAAATGAGAAGCTCCTTCGGCGTGCTAGTGATTCGCTGCTACACGGTGTGGGTTTTCGAACTGAAGGCGAAACTGAAAGCAGGGTGGATTCAACTCTTCGGAGAGGTTCTCGCTTTGCGCGATGATAAGGCGCATCCTTATCACACAACCTGTTTTAGGGCACTTGTGGAGACTGTGGAGAATGAATACCTGGTGAGAGCTATGTTTAAATGCCAGTAACTGCAATAGAAGAAAGAATTCACAATATCCCCTCCAGAAAAACGCTCACCTTCTATCGACAAGGTGAACTTATCACCGATCTAGGGAGATTCCCTAAAACGAGCAAGGAATACTCCTTCACTAGGTATCTAACATTGCAAGTTCTATTTAACAGAAGTATCGACAGTTTAGCACATAATGTAGGTACTTAAGTATGTTGAATTTACATGTCATATATTAATTATTATAAGCCTTGTTTACGTCGAACATATCACCCATAATATGCTCTTGGTTGCGGAATGCACAATTCCACAAAAATGTGCTTTTGTGAGGAAATAAAACACTGTCTCCTTTATATTTTTAATTTACATGAGTTTCCACTAAATAAAGATCGAATCAATCAAACAGAAAATTTGAATCTATACGGGGAGAGTGGACTAATCATGGATGTCAATATAATGTATGATTCAAATGTTTAGTTATCTGTAAAGTAACTCATATAAAGCGCTCAAGAATTTGCTCATACACTAATCACAAATGTATTTTAAAATTGGTTCTATTTTCCAATAATAACTTTTCTTATATTGAATTAACGGACATGGTTTTTTACCTAGTGTTTCAGCAGATTAGTTTGTTTTCTATTAAGGGAGGTAGACTTCATACAAATTAACCACTAAAGATTAAATTGATCAAAACAATTGCAACTGGAGTGCAAACAAAGATCATGGCCTGTTTCTATTAGATTTCCTTTATAATGTCACTGACCTCTCGCAAGAAAAATATTCGTTATTAACTCATATTTTTCTTGCCATTATATCGAGTAAGATCTTTTATTCCGGTTACATTTTTGTGATATAGTTCCAAAAATATGGAATAAGTAGGTCTATCAGAAACTTTATTGTTGAAATCGAAAAAGCAATATAATTTAACCCACTGATAATGCGTCAGATAAACTATAACACCTAAGTTGGATTGATTTCAATTTCCTTGACGTTGTCATTATAAAATAAAACACTTGTTTACATTTTCTACTTTATTTTTGGTATTGACGTACGTTTCGTCTTTGCTAGAAAGACTTCATCAGAATACGAAGTAACAGTTGTTGCACAATGAATTTATAAGATTTTTTACAGAAGGTGTACATGTGTTTTTAATTGTTCGTCGGGTTGGTTTTCTCAAAGAATATTCCCTTCAGAATCGTGTTCACTCGATCCCTTGTAAATATTGAATAGAGGGGTGTAATAAAAATCTATTTGTTCATTTACTAGGTTATTGCTGTTTTTATGTTTATTTATTTCATAAATTTCCCATAAGTTCAATTTTAGACCTCTATTTTCAACATGTAGAATTTCTATTTCTTTTGTGAAAGAATGGTTATTTTCAAGAAGGTGTTTAGCATAATGTGAATCTTTTTTATTTTTATCGAAACTTCTTTTATGTTCTGTTAGGCGTGTACCGAAATTTCTACCTGTTCTACCAATATAAATCTTTGGGCAATCTGGGCAAGTGAGTTTGTATACACCTGATAATTGAAGTTTATCCATACTGTTTTTATTGTTTTTGATGTATTTGCTAATAGGATTATTTGTCTTGAAAGAGACTTTAATATTTTCTTTTTTGAGTAGGTTTTTTAGTTGAATACTGATGTTTCCGAGATATGTGAGGTTAACGTATTTGTGTTCAGATAGATCAGATGTTACTGGATAAATTTCTTTTATTGTGTTTCTGTGTATACGTTGGTTAATTAAATTATCTATTAGAGATGTATTATATCCATTGTTGTAAGCTATTTGTTTAATTATACATTTTTCTTTTTGGAAATTGACTTGGTTTAGTGGAATGTTCAATAAACGGTATATCATACTATGGAGAGCTGCTAGTTTGTGTTGGAATGGATGAAAAGAATTACGGTGTATAATGGTATCTGTTTGTGATGGTTTATGATAAATTGCGAAGTTATGTTTATTGTTTTCTCTAGTTATACCAATCTATCATAAATTCCTTGACGTTAATGATATAATTAACTGAATGGCTTTCATTTGCTCATAAAAAAGAGCCATTTAATTAATCATTTCATTAATGCCAAAGAAATTAAAATTAATCCTACAAAGGTTAAAGTTTATCAGACACATTACCAGTGGATTAAATTATACTACTTTTTTAATTTCATTCATTACATTCATTTGTATCATTTGCTATTAATAGGCGGTAGAAAGATTCCTTAAAAAGAACTACAAATAAAGATCGAAGACAATAATATTAGTCAATATATGAATCGACAAAATCTAAGGCATTGAAATTCCGAAGTTAAAAAATACGTACCTTCGTTATCGAGTGAGAGAATGGTAAAAAAGTTTGCACAGTGCAATAGGTGAGTAGAAGGCAAACTACCATTCTTTGCTTCCAAGTAATCCGATGTTTAGAAGCAGCTGTATCTTTTGAAGAAAGATTCTTCTTAGACTCAACCGGATAATAATTTCTGTTCAAGATTGATGCCTGCAGTCGTTCTGGCCAATTTTCTTTACAAAATAAGGGTAGTGTGGCAAGGCAAACGTAAGGAAACATTCCTGTAATCATTTAGATATTTATATTTTCCATCCAAGAATTTTAACTTACCAATACTGAACATTCTGGAGTTCATCAGATGAAACATTGTGCATAATATCATACCGACTGGTCTAGTGAACTCAAGTAATATCAGGAAACCAATTAGTAAGTCAAATATACAGCCAATCCAGTGAATGATGAGATAGTCGATTTGATCAGTAGTGAGAATTATTCTGAAGAAAATCAAGAAATTGAAAATGTCATATATCAATACTAGATTTCAGTACTTTTCATTATCAAATTAGCAAAGCGAAAAAATAAAATTCATAAAATGTATAAAATTAACAAGAATACAAGATATCTGTTGGAGTTCAGATAACTTCAAGCCCTGTCGGAAATCATAATTGATCAAGAACCTTCTAATTACATGAAACATGTGGAGGAAACACTCCCTCAAAACTCAAAACAATTTAACTTATTCAAAAAATAAGAGTTATATATTTCCATCCTCAATGTATCATAATGGTGTTACAAGTGTTGGGGGCGACAACATTTGCATTAGTTTCGCAAAGTTTTTTCATACTGTATTTGAATCCACAGTGCGGCCCACGTCATCTGCAGACATTACAATAGATGCTTCACCTCGAACATAATGATTACCCAAATGGAAATTGCTAGTCCATAATGTCCTTAGACTGGCCCTGACGGGATCCCATCATACTTCGTCCGCCACTGACCTGCCTTGTATGAGCCGCTTTACCATATCTTCACCGTTTATTGAAGAACCGGTATTTTTCCATGTCGTTGGAAAATGGCTTCTGTGATCCCAATCTTGAAGAGAGGTGATAGACACTCTGTGGAGAACTACCGACCGATCAGTAAGTTGAGTGTATTTACCACTTTGTTGGGAACTTATTTATAATTTGTTTATAGTCACTTGTTGCATATTGTGAAAAATCAAGTAATTTCCCGAACAACATGGATTTCAAAAGGGTAAGTCTATTGAAAGTAACCTTGATTTTGTCACCTTTCTGCACGGGGCGATGGATGACAATCTTCAAATTGACGTCGCCCATATGGACTTTAGCAGAGCGTTCGATGAAATATCTCATAATTTACTTGTTGTCTCTTCGAGGTCGGTGTGGGTAGAAATCTCCAGGACTGCCGCAGGTCGTATGTTTTCGAGAGATCACGGTATGTTTCGTTGGATGGATATGATTCTTTGGAGTTTGTTTGCTATTGTGGTGTGCCACAGGGTTCCCAGCTTGGACCATTATTTTTCTTAATCTACAGCAATAATACCATTTTTTTTCGAAAGGAGTCAGATATTTATATATGCGGAAGATTTGAAAATCTATTTTGTCGTCAAATGACTTTTTGACTGCTATCTTCTGCAGAAGGTTCGAGGAATTCTGTGGTACGAACAAACTTTATCGTAATGTGTGTTAAAATGTCAGGCAATTTCTTTCTATCGCGGAAAAACTCCTGTTCTTTTTTCCGACCATATAAGCAACTCACCTCTAGTTAAAGTCGATCAAATCAGAGACTGGGGTATAACACTGAATCGGAAATTTGCTTTCATTCCACATATTGATATTATCTCTATCAAAGTTAACAGAATGCTTGTATTTCTATTTAGACAATGTAGAATTATTATGAATTGTTAATCAATCCTCAGTATATATATAAGAATGTAATCATTTCTTATTTTTATAATTGAAGAAATAGACGATTTAATGTCATGATTCTGGAAGATTTTATTTTCTTTAGTTTAAAATATAACAGAATAACATACACAAAATAAAATAATAACATAAAAAGAAATGAATGAAAAAATAGCTTACTAACCTGGAAGAAATGAAAAACAATGCCATTTCATCGGGTTTCTCAATTCACATTTCTAACAAATAACTTAATAAACATGTGACACTTTTTAGGTTAAAATCTTCGACATAGAACATAGATTATAAAACATAGAAGTTACAAAGTTATTTTCCCTAAAAATAACAGTTTTATTTTTTCATATATACTACGCATATGTTTTAATAGAGTCAATTTTGCTTCGCTCATCTGGAGTCCACAATAAAAGATTCATATTAGACGAATTGTATCCAGAAAGAAATGCTGCAATTTTTAAGCTTGAAATGTAATTTTACTGTTCGTGAGAGATTTATATTGCTCAGCACGAAAACATTTCAATCTTTTATCCCTGCAGGACAGGCGTGAGGTGAATGATCTGATGTTGAAAAAAATTATAAGTGGCGAATTTCAGACGCTGAGTTTGTTGCAAATGGTTGGTCTGAATGTTCCGACATTCAGTATCAGAACTTACGAGACTTTCCTCATTCTTTTGAGGAAAACCAAAGCTTCAAAAAAGCAACCGTTAATTTGCATATTCCGTGTCTGCAATGAGCTACGAGTAGTTGTAGATATTTTTCACGGTGATAATGTACGGCTAAAATTGCTCGTCAAGAGACATTTTCTTTTGATGTAGTGTTTTTCTATTTTCTTTTGCCACTGTTTATTTCGATCTGTTTTTACGTTAATTTGTGAATACTATTAATGGGTTAATTCTCTTTGTATTTCTTGTACTATAAATAAAAAAATAAATAAGAACGAAACAGAATTCTCTCGAGGCCGAAAACAAAAAGGCCGAAATGGCAAAAATAGTAGAACGATTATTCGCGTGGTCGTAAGCACGGAAGAAGAAATTTTGAGTCCAATTGTGGTATTAATAATATCATTGTCGTTTTTTTGAGCAGTATTATATTTTGAATTATGTAGCTACCAGTACAAGTGTTACCCAGTTTTTGAGCATTAATCTTATAAATTTAGTGAATTTTCAGATATTTCGTTTCGAGAACCAATCATGGAGTTTGGTCTAGGCGCTAATAAGTGTTAATCCGGTCCTGCCTTCAAGGTTTATCTTAATATCTCGAAAAGTGAAAGATTTGAAAAAATGGATACTTGAACACCTTGTAGCGTTTTTGTGATGGGATTGCAGACCTATGTTTACAGGATATTTTTCTCTTAAAATGGAACATTATTATATTAAAATTATTTTACAAAAAAGTGGACCACCTATAGATTAGATAGACTATCATTTGACAGTGTTGTCAAGTCAATAATAACTGTTGTTCTTCTTTGCGCTTAAAAGCGCAGTATTCGTAAATTATCGTAGAGTATAGCAACAAGTCCGTCATATCCATGCCATAAGCGGATGGTCCAACCCTAGATGGCTTTCCTAAACGGATTTCTTCACAAAAACCATTTTAAATTTTCGGCATTTTGTTGCCCATAAATCAATTTAACTGAATTATTCCTTCTGTCTTCTAATGACACTGAGTTTACGTGAAAGAAGTCTGACGCGATTGAGGTTTACCCAAATAAAATTATTATTTAAGGTTTATAGTAGATATTTTTTGAGAGTGTTCATTTATTTGCTTGAAATAGAATTGAAGTGCGAGCTCGAAGATACTAATATTCACTAATATTCTGATTTTCACAAATTTTCATTGTTATGTTCACAACAATTGTTTCGCTATCACAATAGCATCATCAGACAAGATCATATTTTGAATAACTAAGCTTGTTTCCGAAATCCGTTGCTATTTATATAACAGTAAGTACAATAAATTTTTATTGAGCACTAAAACCCAAAAGAGGGTCTCTGCAAATTCCAGCTTATCTGAATATATTCAACAGAGGTGAGTTATTTAAATCTATTTGTTGGTTAGTAATATTCCACTTTTATTATGTTTTTTTTATCTCTGAGGATTCTAACAGATTTAAGGCATAACTTTTGCTTTCTATATGTAGAATTTCAAAGTTATGGTTGAAAATATGTCCTGTTTCTAACAAATGGTTGGAATATGTAGAATTACTTTTACTATTGAGGAAACTCTTCAAATGTTCACAAATTCTATGACGGAAAATTCTTCCAGTCTGTCCTATGTAAACTTCAGTTTTAAATATGGTGTTTCCTAATATAAAAGAAAATTTTAAATACATTTCCTTAAAATACACTGAAGGTATTTCTGAGAAAATTGCTACATACCTCAAAAATAAATATAATTTGAGGACTTCATTTAAAACAAATTCAAACTTGAGTAAATTTATTGAAAATAATAAAGACTGTACACATAAAGATGATAAATCGGGGGTTTATAAGTTAACCTGCGGTTAACCTGCTCTAAAGTTTACATAGGACAGACTGGAAGAACTTTGCGTCATAGAATTTGTGAACATTTGAAGAGTTTCCTCAATAATAAAAGTAATTCTACATATTCCAACCATTTGATAGCAACAGGACATACTTTCAACCATAACTTTGAAATTCTACATATAGAAAGCAAAAGTTATGCCTTAAATCTGTTAGAATCCCTAGAGATAAATAAACATAATATAATTGGAATATTACTTAACGGATAGATAGATAGATTTAAATAACTCACCTCTGTTAAATATATTCAGATAAGCTGGAATTTGCAGAGACCCTTTTTTGTGTTTTAATGCTCAATAAAAATTTATTGTACTTACTGTAATATAAATAGCACCGGAT
Organism: Megalocaria dilatata; assembly: GCA_034642435.1. Taxonomy (NCBI): domain Eukaryota; kingdom Metazoa; phylum Arthropoda; class Insecta; order Coleoptera; family Coccinellidae; genus Megalocaria; species Megalocaria dilatata. The sequence goes on along the minus strand of CM067855.1, from coordinate 76,536,064 downwards.
TTCGGAAACAAGCTTAGTTATTCAAAATGTGATCTTGCCTGATGATGCTACTATGATAGCGGAACAATTGTTTTGAACATAACAATAAAAATTTGTGAAAATCAGAATAACCTTATTTGAATATTATTCAATATGGATTTTCACCAAGTAAGGACTGATACAATTCAATACTAATATTTACGCCTGTTAAGTATTGTGAGATTGAAAAACAATATCCAAATTCAAATATATATTTGTATCTAAAAGTAAGTGTGCTGCTACCTTTATGTATTATAATTCGGAAAATTGCATATGGGAGACGCTGAGTGCAACAGATAAGATTTGTAGTGGCATTTACCTGAAAGGAATGAAGACCCAATGACTTCCCATGTTATTCATAGCATAACCTTCTAGCCATTCCCAATCAGTTTTTTTTATACCAGCCAAAAAATATAACATAAAGAATTGAAACTTCAATATGAAATAATTCCAATTCGGAACATTTTCGTTGCGGATTTTATGATTGAATAGACCATCTAAAGACCTGAAAACCAAAGGATATTTAGGAATATTCGGATTCAGCTATCATACATTTACATAATAATCATTAATCGAAAAATAACAAAGATTCATCAGATAACATTTCCGTAAATTCAAATAAATTTTCAAAATAAATAAAGTGGAAATCGATTGAAGATTCAAATCATAATAATGAATTTTATAACAACACCAAACATAACAACTCAAGATACTTCGTATAACGAATCCTATGATTTCATTCATTATGATTAAGAATGAAATACCAAATTCGAGTTCCACCCTAGAATACTCATGTATTTCATTAAATGTGAGCCCTAAAAATTTGTTAATTTTACAGCTCAAAAAAAAATTCATAAAAAAACTATCAATTCGGTCAATTTAACTTTCTCAAATGTGAAAATATACTTAACGTAGATATATTTTATTTTAATCTGAATTCATAACTAGATGAAACTTCTGGAAGATATTCAAGAAGAATGTATTTGTTGTCATTCTACTTTTCTTCGCTGGATAAACTGGCACAAATTGTTCCATATAGCTTCCTAGGAATTGGAACTTCTTTTTCTTTAGTTTTGTTCAACATAGTCGCAATAAAGTAACGAATCGAATGTCTTCAAGTCGACATTTCTTGCCTCCTTTCAAGTATGGCTCAATAAAGCTTCCTTGCAGTATCGGTCTATATTCCTTGACGCTTTCTTGGCTTCATTAATATTCAGTTTAATATTATCCTGCAGATATTCACAGACAATTACATGTCTTATTACGAAAACCCCAATCCTGAAATATAATATAATAGTTTTTCCAAATTTCATCTGCATATCTTGAGAAATCCAGATGCTGTGAGCAAACAAATTAAAATTTTAACACCCTGTATCTCTTAAACGAAGCATTTGTAGACCGTGTTCATGAGAATTTTATCTTTATATTATCCATGTAATCACCCCTCCCTGATTGTACCTCCAAATTAAGAATACTGTAATCTTTTAATATCTTTGAAATGTTGATACAAGGTAAGTTATTTTGATAAGGGAAAAAATTAAAATAAAAAATCTTTATATCTGCAATATGGATATCGAAACACATTCATACTTTCTCTGTGTAAATTTTGAGAAATTAAATTTTATATTATAATTGTGTGATTCCAATCAGATCAATTAAAAACCATATTCGAAAATGTCACACCTGAATGAATAGATTTGTATGAGCCCACTTTTCATTGATTTTATCTTATCTATCCTTTTTTTAAAATAAAATAGAAAGGCCTTTTACTTAATAGAAGAAATATAACAAAATTTTAATATTAAAACAAATTGAAATATGTTTATCTTCTACAATTTTAATTTCAAAAAAATTTTTTATTCAAAAAACTTTCGTATATCTGTTGGTTTATTTATTCCATTTGACATTATATATTGAGTTTTGATTATATACGTCTATTAAATGTAAGCGGTGCTTGTTTTAGACATTAATTTAATTCCAAAAGTTTTTTGAATAAAAAATTTTTTTGAAATTAAAAGTGTAGAAGATAAATATATTTCAATTTGTTTTAATATTAAAAAAATATATCCTTTTTTTCATTAGACTATTCCGTTCATGCAATGTAAAGTCACGTTTCAACTTCATCATTCATTTCTATCTTAATGTGCATGAAATAAGTGGAAGAATCTTCTTACAAAATTTCAAACATCATACAGATTAATTCTGTTAACCTCTTACAAATTTTAATTTGAAAAAATATTATATTCAAAAACTTTTAGAGTTGAATTAAATGAATGTCTTTAGAACACACTGTGTCGATTTAGTAGACATATAGAATTAATTCTTATTACACACTACCAGGGGAATGAAAGAAATTCAAAGAAATATAAATTATCGACTAGAATTTATCAAATAAATACTTGAAGAGTACAAAATTGTGTTTCATTCCTTGTTTTATGAAAACAAAATTGCTTTTCAAAAATGCAAAACAAAATCTCACCAACTTCTTCAAAAACAACTTGCTCAAAATAAGTTCCTTCAAAATAATTCCTAAAACAAACAAAACATGTTTTTTTAAATAATTCTGAATTGCTTTTTAGCAATTCAGAATTATTATAACCGTAACTCATTAGATCAACTTCATATTTAAAACATAAAAATACTAAACAAAAAATATCTTACCAAACAAACTGAATGCTGTTTACTGGATAAACAAATATTAAAATGTGTTAACAGAATAAATCTGTTTGATATTTAAAATTTCGTTATAATATTTCTATCAAGAGAAAACCTCTTTTTAGTATTTTTTTGTATATGTATTATAATAATTATATATTTTGGTTTGCGCTCATTAAATATTATCATTTTGTTTTGAAGGAGTCCATAAAATACCTTGCAAACTTTATGTAATATCTGTAACGAACATAGAATACGTAAGATGTTTATAAGTTTACTTGATTCTAGTGTTTGTCCAGTAAATAGCATTCAGTTGGTTTAGTACTTTTAGATATTTTTAGTTAATAGTTTTTATTTTTTGAATATGAAGTTGAGCTGATGAGTAACCGTTGTAATAATTTTAAATCGCTTTTTAAAGATGTTCATCATGTTTTATGAATTATTTTGAAGGAACTCATTTTGAGAAAGTTGTTTTTGAAGAAGTTCTTGAGATTATGTTTTGCATTTTTAGAAAGGAATTTAGTTTCCGTAAAACAAGGAACGAAACAAAATTTTGTACTCTTCAAGTATTTTTTCAATAATTTTTGGTTGACATTTATATTCCTTTGAATTTCTTTCATTCCCTTTGGTACTGTGTAATAAGTATTAATTCTATATGTCTACTAAATTGACACGGTGTGTTCTAAAGACGTTCATTTAATTGCATTTAAAAAATTTTTGAATAAAATTATTTCTTGAATTGAAATCTGTAGGAGGTTAACAGAATAAATTTGTATGATATTTAAAAATTTTCAAGAATCCTTCTATCAAAAAAAAACTTTTTATTATTTTAATTTTCTTACAATTCAAGATACATTTAAGGACACAACACTTGTGCAAATTAATTGGCAAAATATGTATTATATGTCTATGTATTTTAAGTAGATTTTACATTCGTTCTGGTCGGATAATAAAATTAACACCCTGTTTAAGTGAAGAAGTCACACAATATTACCTTTGTAGGAGAAGATCGTTGATAAATGAACCAAAAGTAATATTCACACATCAATCAAGAGAAAAAATAATACCAGTAATGGTTAGCAGAAGTTCCAAGCAGCAAAATGGTGACCAATCCATACAGATAGGTGTGATTGTTCCAGAAAGATTTATCCAAAAAGAATATGTACCAATAGGGAACGGCGAACAGAAGCACAGATATGCGAAACAGAAGTCCTAGCATAATTCCAGCAGCGCCTAAAAGTGATAAAGTCTTGTACAATCTATTACATACGCTCACAGATTGCGGATAATATAATAATTCAATCATGGGTAATCTATGCCTACGCTCAAAGATCTTCATGAATATATTTAGGGAATAATTAGGTTTCTTGTTCAAAGATTTGTTTTCAAAAAACGTCATGATTGTCAACCAATATTAGCTGCGAATTTAGTTCAAAAAATATTTTAGGATTTTGAGTTCTTGAATTTAAATAACCTAGGTATAACTTAGGAAAATTAGTTTTAAATTTGTCACCATCATTATACCTTCACTAATTTTTCTCAATTTTCTTATCCATATAAATTTGACCTGAATTGTTCACAGTTGGCTTTTTATCGGTTGGTAGGTTTTGACATGTATAAAGTCGGTGGCGGGTTCAATTTTACTCATAACAGTAATTAGCTCTAAGTAAACGGTTAACATTATGTAGAACCTTTAGATAGGCATCAGTGAATATACTGAATGATTCAGTTTATGCCATATTCTGCATGTTTTTACGCGATTGTTCAATCGATGCAATCCAAATATCTATATTCGGATAATGCTGAGACAACAGCGGTCGTATACGACATGAAAATGACACAATTTCGATCAAATTCAATTCGGATCCTCTATATGGACTTTTGCATGCACAATAAATTTCTAGAACAGATTTCCGCGGATTTGATATTTGTAGGTCACATTCTGAACTCAAATAAGAAGATGCAGGTTTTCAAAGGATCTACCTATTTGATTTTTATTTTCCCAATTATTCGAAGTTCAGATCAAGTTGACATTTAAAAAAAATGAGTCGAATGTTGCTGCAGGATTAGTGAGAACAAAAAAATCTTGTTTCAACATATTGAGAAGATTTGTAGCACATTTATGAATAGGAAATACTCCTGTCCAATTGACAAAAGTGCTCTATTTTTAAATTTAAAATAGGTTAATAAACTATTATATTTCAATCACTCCTTAGTGACATTGTCTTGAAAAATAAAATTTCAGGATGGAGCCAAGATAAAATCTAGTTTATAATAAAAAATTTTAAATAAAATAGAAAGGCCTTTTACTTGATAGAAGAAAAATAACAAAATTTGAATATTAAAAAAATTGAAATATGTTTATCTTCTACAATTTTAATTTCAAAAAAATTCTTATTCAAAAAACTTTTAGAAATAAATTTATGTCCAACAAGCACCGCTTACATTTAATAGACGTATATAATCAAAACTCAATATATAATGTCAAATGGAATAAATAACCCAACAGATATACGAAAGTAATTAAAATTAATAAATAAATATTCAAAGGAGACAAAATTTTGTTTCTGGTCTTACCGTTAAGAACACCATTTGCATCTTAAAAACATAAACACACTTGAAGGACTTCTCAAAGAATATAATTTATTTGAAATATTTAATATATTTAAATATTCGAATAAATTATTTCAAAAGTCTCTAAAAAAATGTGCACTATATCTTCAAAAAACAAATATAATTCTAGACAATCCCGTCTTCAGTCCTCTCTTAACATTCCAAATATCAAAATCAAAAACATAACATATATCACTGACGTGTTAAAAGACTTAAGCTTCGAATACAGATCAACTATATAATTCAATATTGATCTATGTTCTAACAAAATCAAAGAACAGTGTGAGTTATTTTAAGGTTTATTTAAATTCATTGACATTCCATAATGAGATTTATTGAAGCCAAAATATAATTATATATCATATGTAAAATAAAACAGAATAAAATAGAATTATATAGTTGATCTGTGTTTCGAAGCTTTAGTCTTTTAACAAGTGAGAGATATAGGTTAGTTTTTTGATTTTGATATTTGGAATATTAAATGAAGACTGAAGATAGGATTGCTTAGAATTATATTTGTTTTTTGAAGATATAGTGCACATTTTTTAGAGATTTTTGAAATAACTTATTCGAATATTTAGATATATTAAATATTTCAAATAAATTATATTCTTTGAGAAGTCCTTTAAGTGTGTTCATGTTTTTAAAAGGCAATTGGTATTCTTAAAGGTAAGATCAGAAACAAAATTTTGACTCCTTTAAATATTTTTTTATTAATTTTAATTACTTTCGTATATCTGTTGGGTTATTTATTCCATTTGACATTATATATTGAGTTTTGATTATATACGTCTATTAAATGTAAGCAGTGCTTGTTGTAGACATAAATTTAATTCTGAAAGTTTTTGAATAAAAATTTTTTGAAATTAAAATTGTATAAGACAAACATATTTCAATATGTTTTCAATATTCAAATTTTGTTATATTTCTTCTCATCAGATAAAAGGCCTTTTTATTCTATTTTAAAACATTGTTGACTTTATAATACCGACTGTTATTATATTAAAATAATTCACGTTGATTTTGACCCATTAAATTCGTAAGTTTGTTGTTACTCAAACTCTCCGGAATATCTCCACATATTCATAAAATAATTGAATAAACGCAGAAAACTTTCCTCATGATCAAGTCAGATCCTGGTACGCCGTGATCTCATAATAAGCATATTTATATTCGAATAAACTAACTCCGCTGACAATATGTACCAAATAAATAATAAATAATAAAATTAATGAAAAATAATATATGTAACATTGTCTCGATTTGTAGAACTTTCCATTACTATAGCTCATACTCCTTATTAATGATATTTGGTACAGATTGTCAGCCGAATTGATGATTTATTTGAACATTAATATGCTAGTTATGAGCATCACGGCGTAATAGAATCTGACTTGAGTATGAGGAAAGCTGTCTGGGTTTTTTACGTTGAAAATAAACGGGAATACAGTTCTTTGCTTGAATTGGTTCGCTAGGATATGTGGTTTATGTATATTTGCGTGCACTAGATGGCGCTAGTGTATGATAAATACCGTGTTATCCCTGTACAGAGTCAATATAGCGTGATATAGCGTAATTGTTAGACATTACAGGGCATTGACGAAAATCAACAAGTTCGAAACTTGCGCATAACTGCTACTCATGTTCCAGAGATCAACCAAACCTTATCGGGCTTGTTCGAGTTTAGAACAATACAGATATATGTTACACTGTCTCGATTTGTAGAATAGAGCTATTACCATAGCTCATACTTCCCATTTATGCTATTTGGTACAGATTATCAGTCGAATTAATTTATTGGAATACATTCCTTCCTTACACCTTTTCCGGTGTTAAAATTTTCTGAGTGTTCGTTTCCTATTTCTATTTGAGCTGGGTTGTTGTCACATAGCTGTTGAATGAGCTAGATTAGGTGCTCAGAAACTGCAACTTCTTCAAGGATGTACCACAAATTATTTAAATGCACTTTGTCAAAGTCCTTGCTGTAGTCCAAGAAACAGAGCATGGCTAAGACATTCATAGAGCTCTTTAATCATATGCTTTATAATCAAAATTCGATCTCTAGTTCCAGAACTTGGCACAAAACCTAATTATTCTGAAGATATATCAGGGAGAAGTATAATGGCTAATTCGACACTTTTTACAAAATGTAATATCTGAACAAACTAATGCTTCAAAGAGCTGTCATATTTAAAATAAATATGTGCAACCTTAAATATTATTTTATAGAGGTGCTCCTCATGAAAGAGTCCAGGCAAATATTTCAGGAAGTATGAGTTTTTCCGGAAAATGCTGAGAAAGGTCAATCTTTAATTGGAATCAGATATCTTTTGAATTCAAATTTATGGATGTACACATCATTTTAGAGCTGTTGTGGTTATGTTAGTGAATATGTTACAAAATATTCTGTTTGCTGTTCGTTTCGGGGAAAACAACTTGTTGGAAGCCATGGGTAAAATGCATTATGTGGTCAACACTCTGGACGAATTTTAATTAATGAAATGTTTAAATTGCTCACCGTTTATTTTTAAACAGTAAAAGTGTCTTTGTTCAACATTTTCTCTTTCATTTTGTAACATTTCAGGTGTAATTCACTACATGGTAAACATTATTGTCTGACGAAGATCTTCTAGAGATATGGGTACTGTCTTAAACACTACATTCTTCAAATGCCCCCACAAAAAAGTCTAGAGATGTTTAATTCGTAAATCTTGGATGTCATTCAATTGGACCTCTCCTTTCAATCCAATTCTCAGGAAAATAATGATACAGAAACTCCTATACTAGGGCAACATAGTATGGTGGAGCATCATCTTGTGATAAGTGTTGAACAATTTTGACATCTCAATACTTAAAACAAATTGTAGAAATTACTATGTTTTACTAACAAAAAATATATATTACACATTTTCTTGTGACTCGAGTTTCGGGAAATGAACTATCCCATCATTAGACTGTCTGATGATGAGGTAGTTCATTTCCCGAAACTCGAGTCACAAGAAAATGTGTAATATATGAAAATATGAATAAAAACAATATTCTAATTTCCGCTAATATTTTATTGACACTACGATCGTTACGTCATACCATGACTTCTTCAGGTGAGTATTACAAGATACTGAGTATACCATGAATAAGAACTTCATTTTATAGTACATGGATATAACAAAAATAGAAGAGGGGGTGAAGAGAGTTTTAAAATACTTTTGGGAAACTGAAAAATGGTTCAAAAAAGATTCAACAAAGGGGAGTTACTTAATTCTGTTTGGTTATTCAATAATATTTTTCTTTTATGATATCTATTAATTTCTAAAGTTTTTAATAAGTTTAATCTAAAACTGTGTCTAGAAGGTGCTCTGCGTAGGTTGAAAAATGCTATTGTAACAAAAAGGGAAATTCAACCTACGCAGAGCACCTTCTAGACACAGGACATAGTTTTAATAGTAACTTTGAAATTTTACACTTAGAAAACAAAAGTTTTAGATTAAACTTATTAGAAACACTAGAAATTAATAGATATCATAAAAGAAAAATATTATTGAATAACCAAACAGAATTAAGTAACTCCCCTTTGTTGAATCTTTTTTGAACCATTTTTCAGTTTCCCAAAAGTATTGTAAAACTCTCTTCACCCCCTCTTCTATTTTTGTTATATCCATGAACTATAAAATGAAGTTCTTGTTCATGGTATACTCAGTATCTTGTAATACTCACCTGAAGAAGTCATGGTATGACGTAACGATCGTAGTGTCAATAAAATATTAGGGGAAATAAGAATATTGTTTTTATTCATATTTTCAATATGGATTTCCGTCAAGTAAACACCGAAACAATCATAGATTTGTGTAATATATATTTTTTGGTTGTAAAACATAACAATTTCTACAATTTGTTTTAATTATGATCAACTACCAAATAGTAACGGCTGATACAATTCAGTATCTCAATACTTGTTCGTTCAGAATTTCGAACACTCGATGCACTTACAATTAGTTTTTTCAATGAAACGCTCACCAAACATAAATTTTTTTGCATATTCATAAATAGACCTCTATTGCCATTTAGGATTCTTGAAGAGGTTGCCAACTGCGCCTATGCGAATTATTATATACCCACGAATGCGCAATCAAAAGATGTTGTAGTCCCAATAAAAATTAACCAGTCTCTACGTTTTCCGGACTCATCCGGACATATTCAAATTATAACTCGGCTTATCTGTACTAAATATGATTAATGAGGAATAGAAATTTCTCACGAATCGAGACAGTTCAATATATTATACATCTGTATAACAATTCTAAAGTCAAACAAGAACTTTATATTACCCTAGCTCACACTCCTTGTTAATCATACGGAAATTCTGGCTGGACTATCAATAATGAGGTTTCTTTAAGTGAAGATACACTCGATTATTAAATATTTTCGCTCAACATTTGTGTTATTTAGGTTTCGAATGGAATTATAGGGCAAGTTAAATACCCTTTTCTTTTGAGTTTCATGTGATTCCAATAATCGTTCTAGAAATTACTTACCTAACCACATGATTCCATATAAGGCAGACATTAATTCGTAATTCAGGGGTTTTATAGAATCGAATAAAGGAAAATGACAAGTGTTGGGGTTTCCATATCTGACAAATATGTCAGAACCTCCTCTCTCTTCTGGTAGATCAAGCATCATCAACAAACCTGAAATAATAAAGATGATATATTTTGATAATATGACAGTAGTACTTTACCACTAATAATTATAGTGTTTTAATATTTGGGCGAAACGATAGCACGCTGATTTCTGGAACTAAAGCGCAAAAGCGGTGAAAAGCACTGTCAAGAAGTTAGAAGTTCTTGCGCGCTTGTTCAACAACCTGTTTCCACTGAAAATTTCAAATCTTTGAATTACTTTGAATACTTTGAAGCAACATATGATAAATATCAGTAAAGAGTTCTATTCTTCGCCATATAAAGGTCAAATAAACGTTCTTTTTGGAAATTGCAGAACTGTTCTCCCACAGAAACGGAAAATTTCATGAAAATAAAGAATACATTCTTAAAACGCTCAATCCTTCCTCTTTCGATCTGTAACGTTACTATCTATTGGCACAAAAGGGTAGGTGAAATAATATTAAACAGAACTTCATAGTATGGAAGTATTCCATACTTTCAGCCAAAAACAGATGAAAAAAAATCAAAAAATTTTCGTAATTTATCTTCACAAAAGTTTGCAGTTTACAGGCTGTTTCATACAAATTCAATACTCATTGATAGGAGCATGTGGTAATAGAAAGTTCTAGAAATCGAGAAAGTGTAACAAACAACTGTATGACAATTCTATACTCAAACAAGCTCGACAAGGTTTTGTTGGTCACAGAGGCAAATTGCAGACATGCGCATGTTTCAAATTGATTGGTTCTCATCAGTGCAATGTATGCTAGTGACTCTAAATCTGTCCAGTATCTATATTTGCTTTACACAGAGACTCTTAGGTATTAAAAATACTTTAAAGCCATCTAGAGTGCAACATACCTACAAGACATATCTTTGCTTCTTTAATTCTAGTAAAGAAATGTGCATTCTCGATACTTTCAGATTACCAACGCAGAAAAAACTTTGCTCATGCTCGAATCAGTCACTAGCATACATTGCACTGACGAGAACCAATCAGTTTGAAACGTGCGCATGTCTGCAATTTGCCTCTGTGATCAACAAAACCTTGTCAAGTTTGTTTGAGTACAGAATTGTTATACAGATGTTGTATGTTACACTGTCTCGATTTCTAGAACTTTCTATTACCATAGCTCCTTATCAATGATTTTTGGTACAGATCAGCCGAATTAATTTATACAAATTCAATACTAATAAGTATTAATTCACACAAGATGAATGGGAGAAATAAATGTTTCAGTTAAATCAAGTTCATCAAAATAAATGCTGGAAATGTTCTCCATCCATTTGCTGGCAATGATCTAAGCTGGGATATAACTGGCCTATTGAGACCAGTTTTTATTTCTAGTATTTCATTTTAATGATTGAAGTAAAACAACTTAATTTCCGCTAATTAGCGGAATACATCAAGATGTATTTCCGACAAGTAGAAACCGATACAATCAAACATTTTATTTTAATGATCCTTAAGTGAATTTCCGTTCATACAGACTTCATCAGAGTGAAGGTATACAGTACTCGAATATGTAATTTGCGAAAAACTATGAAGATGTTACATTTATTTTTTTATGACAGATATTCCATTTAGAATCACATTCAAACTAATCCCTTCAAAATATTGAAGGGAGAACTGTAAACGAATTCGGTTCTATCGTTCAAAATGTTGTTGTTACTTCTACGTTTACTTTTTTCATATAACTGATATATAAATATTCCGAAATGACTGACTTCAATTTCAGTTAGGAATATTCCGGGAGTGGTTGAAAATGTTCGATCATCTAGGAGAAGAAGAACAGAAGCTTGTATGATGTGAGGGCTGGGGAGGACATAACCAACAATTGCTTTAGTTCAGTTCCTTTGTTGTTATTCAATTTTTTTGTTATGATTAATTTTTGAGTTTTACGTTTCTTGTAGTAATACATTTTTTGTGATGATTATACGAGTTTATCGAATATTTATGAATCATGATCAGGAAAACTAACCATAAAAACTAATAATGAATTTATTCTCCGCAGCTTACTAATTGGATATTTATGAGAGTTCAAAATTTGTTTCTCCAAATTGGTCGCAGATACGACAAAACTACAGGAGACTTCAATGTTTAGTATAATAACAAAGCTTGTTTTCACAATTTTCAAAACTAACAGTGGCTCACCAAAACAAAGTTCTGGAGTGAAACATGGGACAATGTTCCAGAAATAATATCACTCTGTAGAATTGAAATCAAAATTGGCACGTCATATGGTGTCAACTTTAAATTGTAATAACTGCACCAAATTTCAGTTGAATATCTTGGGAAATACAGATACTATGAGAAAAAAATTTGAAAACAATTCAAACTTCAACACCCCGTATCACGAAAACGGCACGTTTGCGGTACCATGTTTATGTTTCTTTTTTCTTAAAATTATTCAAGGAATCTCTCCTCTTCGTTTGTACCTGCAATTTAGGGACACCTTCTATTTGCCATAAATACAATTTCATACTTTTATTTTTAACATTTAAAATACCCATATTTTTCGCAAATAAATGATTTCATTCTAAAGGTTTTTTTACCATACGGAAATGTTTCTCATTTTCATCAAAACTTCCTTTGTTTCCAAACGGGCGGATTCGAAAATTTCTACCCATTTTGCCAATATAGTTGTGATCATTTAATTTATATCCATTACTATATGCTATTTGCTTCATAATATTATTTTCTTTCTGGAAGTTAAAATCATATAGTTGATTATTAACAATGAATATAATATTTAATTGATTCGATCTTTACTTGGTGGAAACAGCCAGTACAATGTAATACCTGAAGAAACCACATTGTGGTGAAACAATTGTTGTAGTAGTGCAAACTTATTTGTTGAAATAAAATACCGTTGTGAATATTTTTCAATGAATATAACGTTTGGGATATTTAATGACATAGTTAAAAGTTTATGTTATGTTTATTATCTATTCTAGTAACTGTAAGTTTTGAAAAATTCATAGATTCATTATGTTCTATTTTTGGTTGAAAACTATTTTGGGATGGAAGGTATTTACTTATTATATTTTTTCCAGGTGCCTATTTTTCTCTTTCTGCTCTTTTGCGGGTGGGCCATTTGAAATTTGCATTTTTGATCGGTTATAAATAAAATAATAATGAATCTTCTTTCATAGTTATGAATTTACTAGAAATATTGAACCTTGAAATTTACGAATGGAAAACAATTTCATTCAAATGACCGCCACGATTAGCCGTATATTACCCCATCCGATGAACCCAATTTTTCAGTACATCGCCGATGATTTGGGCCTCAATCTCATGAAGACAACTTCTATATCAAGTTTCAAGACATAAATATGGACGGTGAGCGTAACACTCATCCTTAACGGATCCAACAAAAATTCACAAATCATAGCTCCGAAAAGGCCAAATGACATCAACATTTCGACTGATTATTCTATTTTCAAAAAAACGATAGTTTCGTTGGTTGTGTGGCAAGTGGTCTCATTATGTTGCAACCAAATGTCATCTTAACCTTCCATTTGAATTGTGGGAATACAACATTGGTTGAGCATGGCACATTGACCGTGACGGCGACTCATTCTAGAAAAAAATGATGGACCAAAAACTGCACCAAGCAGTTTCTCGTTGTGGGTGCATCCGCTTTTGCATAATAACGCGTGGATACTCTGATCCCCAAATCCGAGAGTTTTGTTTATTCATATATCCTCCGAGGTGAAAATGAGCTGCTTCATCGCAAAAGATGCTCATCTTCGACCATACGATCATTAGCCCATTGAGCGGAGTGAAAACGCATCGGATGGCATTAGTTGAACTTTGTAAGCCTTCATATCGAGTAAAAACTTCTCCCCAGAGAAATGTCATAAATTTTTCAGTTTTTAAGCACGATGGCGAATTGATGTTGCTGGATATTCAGCCACATTCTGGGCTACAGCAGCAATGCTTTCAGTTTAGATTTCTATCTACTGATTTAGATTTCTATCTTCTGATTCAACACTTTGGAAATAACTTTTTAATATTTCCCAGTTTCGTTCAAGCGTAAATCGACCCATTTCGTCAATGTCAAATATCAAACTAACTTTCTGTCAAAGCACGACTGTGTTGTCAGACTTGAAATATCCACTCCTTCAAAATGCAAAAGCGAAATGTCCTGTCCTTTATAAACAGAGGAGCGACGATAAGATTTTTAATGTATCAATTGAATAAATTGTTTTTTCACGCTATTGTTATTTTGATAGTCATAAAATTCCATATTTTTTTATAATTGATTTGTTGGGTTTTTAAGTTATTATGATTTTTTCATTGAGTATAAGTCAGATAATCAATGATATAGAGGTTGCCGAAGTGGAGACTACATTACTGGAAAATCTCAAATATCATACACATTTATTTTGTTAATCTCACTACAAATCTAAATTTTAATTCCATAAAAATTTTCCTGAAAAACTTTTTGAAATTAAATTAAATGCATGTCTAAGAAATAATTTGTATAATATTTAAGATAAGCCTTCTGTCAAGTAAATAAAACAAGTTTGTATTACGTTACTGGAGGTTTGCGATCTAATTAAGTAAAAGTTTTTGGAGGGTTATGATAACATATATTCATTCCATATGAATGTGAGAAACATAAACGAAAATGTTGACAAGTTCCTGGTATTTTCATCATTTTTTGAGAGAATTTCATTGTTCTGACTGAAAAAGTTTAATTTTTAATGAAGGCCATATTTTGATGTCGAGTTTCCGCCACTAGATCATCAAAAATAGGCCACCTTAGATAACTACTGGAGTAATTTAATCTATCCAATCACGGGATAGTCTTTATCAAATATTTCTAAAGTATTGAAAGTATAACATTTGTGTTCTGCTATATTGATATTAACTATAGGAGTAAACTTAAGACCCTGTTGAAAAAGGTTTAATTTTCCTGTAACAAGCAGATATTAAGTCATTCAAATGAAGATAGAAAACCTAGCTACATTTAAAGACATTTCAAATAATAAAACTTCGTCCATATTGAGTCCAAATAAAATCATATTGGAGAATTTTAAGGTGGTGGGAAAGAAATTGCTAACGTTATCTTTTGATCAGTATTGGTGAATCGCTAGCTTCTAGGATTCCTAAGGTTCCTGAAAACCTGCGTTTTCAAATATGAATTATATACAATTTCGAAGTATTTCAAACCGACAAATGAGGGAGACATGACTCGTCTGGTTGATTCCTGAAACGTCCAAAAGTGACTATGAAATGGTACGGACTGAATGATAAAAATTATTGCACCTCAAACAATGAAACCTTTCGTTAACTGAATAAACTCTTGTGTGTATTTGTTTTGTTGCTTTGCATTTCATAAGAGTCCTAAGTCATGAGGGCGGCAAAGACGACTCCCAATAACTACATACCTACTTCTCACAAAACTATTTGAGAAAGTTAACCATATAAGATTTATGAGTAGTTACCTCATTATATTTAGGATTCTTTCGAAGAGTCATTTCGGCTCCACGCGCGAAAGATTGTTGCAATGAATCTTTCGATGGAGAATATTTATGAAGCCATTGCCAAAACTGAAAAAACACTTTGCGTTTTCGTCGACTTGGGGAAGAACTTCGACACTTCTTGCCATGATATTGTAAATTACATGATGTGGGAATATGAAGTATAGCATTCAGTTTGTTTGAAAGCTATATAACAAATACATACAATACATGATGTGGGAATATGAAGTATAGCATTCAGTTTGTTTGAAAGCTATATAACAAATAGGATTCAATGAACAAAAATGAACCTTATTGTGAGCGATGTAACAAGACTAAAATATAGTATGCCTCAAGGAACAGTGCTCGTTCCATTGTTTCCCATATATCTATTGATAATTTATTCAACTCAAATATTTTCGCTACGATGATGTCGTTTGCTGATGATATCTGCATTCTGTTCGAAAATAACCCATGGTTCGATGTTAACCTACTGTCAATTAAAATGGTGAACACTCATTATAGACCCATTTCATTAAATGTTCAACAACAGTTACCAGATTTCTCTGAACTATATTCTGATAATGAAATAAAAGAACGTACTACATTTTTGGAATATTAATGACTGCTGATTTTTTATTGTCATCTACGATGGGATATACAATGTGTCAAGATACGTAGAAAGCTGAGGAGAATTCCATATGAGCTTCGACTTTCCAGGGATACTTTACCTGTAGCTCAACGTTATGATACTTACTACGCATTGATATAGTTGATTCTGCAATATAGTATAAGTGTATGAGGTGAACTAGTGAACAGATGTTATCAATCAATTGAAAAATCCGGAATAGTCTCTTGTTTTGAGGGGGCCAAATTTCCATCATAAGTTTCTTCCGAAAAAAACACCGCCATGAAGGTGACATCAACTTCCAACATTTTTTTAATAGGGGAGATGTGTCGAGTGTTGGTTAGTTTGAAAGTTATTCATATTCTGTGCATAACCAAGTTAAAATTTTCAAAATCGGTTTACTATTCACGAAATAATGTAATCGGAACTTACCGTCAAAAGGTGATGTTGAACCGCCCAAACTCAAGAACCTAAGATTATATGTCGTTTGATATAAGTGGTACTTATATGACATTATTTTAATTTAATTCCTCAAGTTATAATTATTGAATATAATTTTTTGAAACTAAATATGTAGAAGGCTAATATTAAATAAGAGTTTTGAAGAATTCAAACATAATTTTCAAGTTCTGTTTTAGGGAGAAGGAATTAATTTGATGACATAGTTTCGAAAAAACCACCTGACGGTGGCATCAACCCACAATTTTTTTAATAGGAAAGAGATTGCGGATGTGTTTTAGTTAAAAAGCCTTTTGTTGTTCTCTAAACATTCTAGTTGAAATTTTCAAATTCAGTGATTTTTTGAGCAATTTGATATTGAACATTATCAGAAGGACAACTCAAACAGCAACTCAACACATTCAAATACACCAGATCTGCAAGTAATGATAAGGAACATTTTTTTCTGGACGTTCCCTATCATTTCTTACATTACTTAGCCTTTTTGAAATCTATATATAGAATCTACCTGAGAATGGCTCTCAAAGCTATCATGGAAATTCTCCAGGAAATTAAGTATATTGGTTTCAAGATTGCGACATTTGATGAATTCATGCTGATTCTCTATTATGATGTGCTTTACATGATTAGAAACAAAATTATATACAAATAACTCGAATAGTTTACGCACAGCCGGGAGTAAAGATATTGGACGATAGTTTTGTATAATATTTTTACTGTCACCTTTGTGAATAGGAACTATTTTTGAGAGTTTTCATCTATGGGGGAAATACCCGAATGAAAAGAAATGTAAAGGAAAATATAAAATTATTGTCAGTGGCTTCGCCATGTTTTTGCTACATTTTATCAATAATAATAGTGGAATGTCATCTGGGTCCGGACCCTTATTAGGGTTCAGAGAATTTAAAGCCTTTGCCACTACTGTCTCAGTCAAAGTGATTTCACGCATATACACACAATTATAAATATTCTCTACTTCATTCAAATTCTCGTACCTGTTCGTAGATGATTCGAAAACACCGCTGAAAAACCGAGCAAACAGATTGGCTTTATCCTCATAAGAAGACGCCTCAAGATAATCGCTTTTCATCTGGGAGGGAAATTTACCATGTTTTTTCTTATGCGATATGGATTTGAAAAACTTAGTGGATTATTATGAAAGCTTATGTTCAAGCTGTTCTAAATAATTATGAAAATCCCTCGTCATTAAATGCTCAGAAAGTGTTCTGAGATTCCATTCAATTAAGTCGACTGATCTGTACCAAAAATTATTATTAAGGAATACGAGCTATATGCTTGAGTATAGAATTATTATACAGATGTATGTTACACTGGCTCGATTTCTTGAATTTTATATTACCATAGCTAATTTTCCTTATTAATAATGTTCTGAGATGTTTAAAATGATCATGATCGGATTTGTTTCTATAAACTTTAAATTTTTTGTGCACCTTGAGTTTTCTCTTGATAGTTTTAATGAGTTCTTTCGCGTAAAATATAGGAAACCTTTTTCAGTTTTTTCCCCTCGTACATGCTTCTTTACAAGGTTATTTAAAATGCCACTAAAGACGTCCACTACAGATTCTACATCCGAACCTGACAAATGAGAGCTCCAATCAAGCTCCGATAAATCGAATGAAATAAGAAATTACTTTGTTTTCTATCACTTTTTATTATAACTGATATACAGTGACTCGAGTTTCGTAGTGTTTACTACATTTTCAAACTGAATGTACAAATTAGATCTCAACTAATAAATATGCTGATTGTAGGCTCCGGCAGAGCTTCGAAGAGAGGGGTTTTCCAAAGTTCCGTCTGGTTCGTTTAATAGTTTTATTATTGACTCTTATATTTTTCAATTTCTATGGATTCCAGGATGTCACTCTTCGAAGCTCTGCCGAAGCCTACAATCAGCATATATAATAGTTGAGATCTTATTTGTTCATTCAGTTTGAAAATGTAGTAAACACTACGAAACTCGAGTCACTGTATATCAATTATAATAAAAAGTGATAGAAAATAAAGTGATTTCTCATTTCATTCCATTAAAATGAACTATCACAAAGTAACGGACTACTCCATCCAATATCTCCGATAAATCGTTATTGATTGCCTAGAAATTGGCCTTCTTAAAATTGGGCCGATACTCAGCAGATTCCTTCAGATAATTAAAATTTGCTCAATCAAATAAAAACTCGAGAGTTGGGGATGGTCATCCTCTTTCACAATGGGCACACAAGATCTAATTAGCTCTTTCACCCTGAACTTGTTACACAATACCAAATCTAAAAT
Source organism: Megalocaria dilatata (assembly GCA_034642435.1). NCBI lineage: Eukaryota > Metazoa > Arthropoda > Insecta > Coleoptera > Coccinellidae > Megalocaria > Megalocaria dilatata. The sequence goes on along the minus strand of CM067855.1, from coordinate 76,517,263 downwards.
TCCCTCATTTACATTATAGATCTTATTAAACTGCTTAAGTTCAAGAAAATTAAAATATACCAATATATTCACTGTCCACCCCTATCACATTTATATTATCCTCGACGGGCCGGCGCTTCCACCCCACCGCGGAGTAGTTAAAATCGCCCCACACCAGTATCAAGTCATTCTCACCCAATTTTTCCACAATTCGCTCGAACTTCCCGAAAAACGATGCAGATGCATCGACCCTCGGCGACCGATACACACAACATATACAGGTATGGAAAAGGCAGTCGGAAACATAGGAAATTCAGTGTTAATCAAGAATGCTGTCTTTTCCATACCTGTATAAAAAATATTTGCTGTCCACATTCATCACTACCCAAACAGCCCTTCCCGTGAAATTCCGGAACATGTCTAGCGTTCAGACGGTCTCGAACAACTAAAAAAACACCACCCCCACCTTTTTGTTTAAATTATTTGTAAAAAGATCGTTACGAAAGATGCTAAAACCACCCACTGATCACTTTGTTATTATAACCACCCTCATTCGGTCAGGATTCTGTGACCAACACCACATCAAAGGAACTGGGCATCAAATTCAACTCGAAATAAGGTAATTTAGTACGTGAACTACGTACATTTTGATATAATACGTGGATAGCCATTGCCCTTCTTCAACTATTGTTTATTTGAGAACTATTTGAGCTTGGTCAAGTCTGACTCATTCTATATATGAATGTTCTTAGATTTTTCACTCATTCTCATAAGGATATTTCCGTTTAGAGTCCAGACGATTTTATAATTTTTTCCCTGGCTGTGTTACAGGCATCGGGAATCGTGAATTCTACCAGTTAGTGTATTGGCATGTTAGCATAGCTCTTTCGCCAAGTGAATAGTAGCAGTCTGCATAATCTGCCCCAAGAAGCAGAAGGTATGATAAGGGTTTCGCCTTATCATCGAGCAAGGCGAGAACCACTCCGAAGAGCTGAACCCACCAGCTTCCAGTTTCGGCTTCAAAGCCTACACCGTGACTGGTAGCAGCGAAACACTGTCCAACTTTTACTGGCATTACTGGCATGGTCAGTACCCGAATTGTTTGGGACACAACTCACACGCCGAAGGGGCTTCTTATTCATGTGAATGCAGTCTCATGAACTAAGATCGTCTCAAGATCGATGCCTCAATTGATCCTGGTACGAGCACCATCAATCCGGTCTGTACGTCAAGATCCACAAACCCTTGCGAACTCTTTCAACTAATGCTGGCTTCAAGCACCAACGGTCTAACCTTATCGTTGAGATCCACAAACGCCATAAACGTCTCGCAATCGATCTTGGTTCAGGACGAGACCGGTTGAACCGTCAAGTCGCCCTAAATCCTGAAGCATTTCTCAAGATATCCTGAACATGAGTTGCTGCGAATAGATAGGAGGAGTACCCTCCTAGTCCAACATGTGGACTGTCAACCACTGCTCCCTCGAGTCCAACACCAATTGGGTGGCCAGGTCGTACAAATACTTCCCGAGGGCCTCCACCCTTCCCAGGTAACGTAGTATGCTAAATAACGCAAATCCGGAGATTAACTGCAATAGGGTAGGGTACGTTAGTTTTAAGGTAGAGTCCCTCTGCTATGAAGGACTCCCTTGTCACTCAGTTGATCAATGCGGCTCAGCCCTCCATTCGACCTTTACGGTGAAACTAGGGCACCATTCGGTCAATCTTCCACCAGACGGGTCCAGTGACTGGCGCGAATGGCATTACTTTAGGTGACGAGACCCTCCATTTCAACGGGATGAAACTAGAGTCCTAATCAAGACAGCGCGTCAAGCTATAATGCCTTGGGGGGCGTTGTGATACGGGCAGATCAAAAAATGCTCCTTTCTTTGTTGTAAGGTGCTTATTCACATAAAATTTATCAGACCGTCCAAGCTGAAATCACTCCTTACGTCAATCGCACCGCGCTTATTCAGCGACTACAGAAATATGTCTCTTTTGGAGTTAAAAACGAATTTGGCTATGATATTTTGCGGTCTAGTTTCTACCCTAGTAAGTACCCGTACGACAGAGGACAATGACGATGACGATCCAATTATTGTTCCAGAGAACTCTCCCAGATCGGAATCAAATTTTCGTTCTACTTCTCCGGTATATTTACTATTTCCACATTATTCTTACGAGCATTTGGTTCTAAATTATCCATTCTGTACTGCAAACTAGATACTTCCTTCTTCAAGCAGTAATTTTCAGCTTTTAAGTGACCTACCAGCCTGAAGACCTCACTCAATTCGGAGAGCTTTCCTTCGGAAAATTTATCCGAACAAAACGATTCAGTCTTTAAGTACCCTGAATTCGCTTCTAATAGCGCCGAGTTCCGACTTCAAGGTGCACGCCAATCGCGCAGGCTTCCGTATCTGCATCAGCATCCCAGCCGGAATCCGCACAAAGTAGTATACATAGATTAAGAATAATATATAGATTGGACACTTCCCTACCCCGACCTAAAACTAAGTTTTTAGTTGATTCACCAGTTAGCGCTATCAACTTATACTTTTTGATTTCGCCGCTAAGTACCGCTACCATCAGCCGTTAGCCATAGTTGTAGTAATAATTGTCATATATTTCGAAAAGAAGTGGTGGTTTTGTTTACATTTTGTTATGGCCCAACCTTGGGTACATCTCATATTACCTTTTTGATTAAATTTCGTTAAGTTCAAAACAGTTTAGTGTACTAAACTAGTGTATTTTCAAATATTGAGTTCAATACATTACTCGAAAATGATATACTACTCTGTCAAGAAAGTACCGGGAATTTTCAATTAAAACAACATTTTTACATTTAATCGTCAAAATTTATTGGGTCGCCTTCAAAATAGGCTCCATTTGCTCCAATACATCTATGCCAACGGCACTTCCAATTATCGAAACATTTTTTATAGGCGCTTTCCGGGATGGACTTTAGCTCTCGCGCCGAATTTTGTTATGGCTTCAATCGACTCAAAACGGGTGCCACGAAGGGGCAATTTTAGTTTTGGGAAGAGGAAAAAGTCGCTGGGAGCCAAATCCGGTGAATACGGTGGTTGCTGAAGCACGTTTGCTGAGTTTTTGGCGAGAAAGTCAGTCACAATCGTAGCTCGGTGAGAAGGCGCGTTACCGTCATGCAAAATCCATGAGTTGTTCGCCCACAAATTTGGCCGCTTCTTACGAATACGCTCACGTAAACGTTTCATAACGCCTAGGTAATACTCCTCGTTTACCGTCTGATCCTCTGGAACGATTTCTTAGTGCACCACGCCACGGATATCGAAGAAAACAATTAGCATCACCTTCATTTTCGAGCGGCTTTGGCGTGGTTTTTTCGGTTTCGGCTCATTTTTTGCCACCCATTCCGATGATTGCTGGCTTGTTTGCATATCGTACTCGTAGATCCAGGTCTCATCACCAGTTATAATGCGTTCCATGAATGTAGAATCGGAATTACAGCGATCCAGCATGTCTGAAGCAACCTGTTCGCGATGACGTTTTTGAAGAAAATTCAGGTCTTTCGGTACGAGTCGTGCGGCCACCTTTCTCATGCCCAAAATATCAATCAAAATCGTACGTGCGGACTCGTGGGATATCTTAAGATCATGTGCTATCTCTCTCAAGCTGGTACGACAGTTTTCCAGCACCCTTTCCCTAATTTTATCGACGTTATCTTCGATCGAAGCCGTCGATGGGCGACCACTTCACGACCGTCCTTGAAGGCTCTGTACCACTGATATGCACGAGTTTTCGATAGAGCATTATCACCAAAGGCCTTTTGCGACATTTTCAATGCATCGGCACACGAAAATTCATTTGCAACACAAAACTTTAAACGAATTCTTTGCTCAACGTAATCACCCATAGTAAAAATCGGCACGCACTCTGACATCGACTGACTTAATCAGGTGTTGCAAACACACTAGTTGACAGATCCCGCTCAAGCTTGGCATAGTAATTGAGGACAGTGGTGCCAACCTAGGAAAAAAAATTTTTACCTGCCTCATTGCCCCGCCAGATTTAAATCGATAATTCCCGGTACTTTCTTGACAGAATGTATATTAAATTCCTCTGAAGAATTGAACTATAATTATGCGCCTATTCCACCATCTAACCCTCCAAATCCATTCATAAACTCAAACTAACTTTTACAAGCATCGTAGCAAAAAAAATAGTCAAATTATGCCGCATCCAGAAAATCCTCATTTTTTGAGATTCCCTATCATAGACAGCCCACAGAGGTCGATGCATATAAAAAGAATACCATCAGCGTGCTAGAAGAAAACTGGTTGGTTTGTTATTGATCGAAAAAAAAACTAAAACAAATTTAGAAATGAGAAACTAGAAAATAACAAACTAAAGTTAGTTAAAACAATAAAAAATGGAGAAACATAAAACTTAAGCAGAGGAGATTAAAATCAAAAGTAGCCAAGATCATTTGGAGAGATTGTTTGGTTACATCAGAAGGAGAGGAGGAAATAACGATAACCCTAGTGCCTATAAGTTTTGTCACTTATTTAGGAAAATAGTTGTACATAAATAGTTGCATGAAACTGATATCACTAGTGGAAATGCCATACCCCTAGATAAAATCGATCTTCCAGGGCGGAGATTTGGGAGAAAAATTATCTGTGAAGAAGAGATAAATTCATCCAGGCGAAAATTAAGTATGTTGGATTTCGAAGTTTCAGAAAGAAATGGTGAAAATTAACAGTCCAGAATTACAAGAGACAATTTTTATACATTTGATCTTAGACATCGTTGAATATATTGCAGGGTTAGAAGTGCGAACCCTTAGTGAGAAAATCAAGTGTGAAGAATGTTTATTTGCTATCATCATCGACGACGAAAATACCCCCTTGAATTTCACTATGAATTTGATCCCATTTAAAAACCTTGGAGGATTGATACAGCCCACATCTGATGTGAACCGCATATGTAAGATTTATGAAAAAATATTCAAGATATCACTTTTAAAAACGAAATTAAGAGCAACCTTAGCCATTATACCTTACCTTTCCACTGCTGAAACATGAACTCTTTCGTGGATTCAGTACATTTGTCAACCCAAGGAGAAGACAATTACAAAAACTGGTTAATCGAAATTATAGGGAAAGCTAATTTCAGCATCAGAATTGAAAAACACATCCGGACCAAAACCAGAACATGGAAGAACAAAGAGTGCGATAGCAGCTTAAGAAAATAATTCATTGTAAAGGACAGTAATGTTTTTCTTACATATTTCATTTTGTTTCAATAAATTTTTCGTAACCATATTGTTCAACTAATTTTCACCCTTGAGTTATGAATTATTGTTTTCAAAATTTGAATGTATCGACCCAGAAGTGTTTTGGTTCCAACAAGTTGGTGCTACACCTCATTCTGCTACCGTAACAATTGATTTATTGAAAAAAAGATTTGGCGATAACATTATTTCGAGAAATAGTCCAATTAATTGGCCTCCAAGATCATGCGAAATTACTCCACTGGATTATTTTTTTTTGGGTTATGTCAAGTCATTGATGAACTGATCAAGATACTGATGAACCAGAAACAATAGACGCTTTGGAATCTAACATAACTGTGTTCTTGATGAAATAAGGCATGAATTACTCGAAAAAGTGGTCCAAAATTGGTCTGGTCGAATGCGGTTCGTCAGAGTTAGTTGTGGTGGACATATGCCGGAAATTAGTTTTAAAACATAAACGTCATGAAATTATCTTTCAAATAAAAAAAAATGTTTGCCTTCAATCTTAATTCAAATGTGTTTTATTTCAATTAAAACTTCTATCTAAAAAAACTCCCGATACAATGTTCCGAAAAACCAGGTTTTATTTTATAATGCAATATAATTTTTTATGTTCTTCTACCCTTTTGTTTATAGATCACCTTGTCTGACCTATGTAAAAGGCATTATTAATCACAATATAATTTGTATATACCACTTTTTTCACACGTTTCACGGCAGTTTTTGCTATTGACTAAGAGCCAACCTAGGTTTTTCTTATTTGTACAAATAGTATTAATATTATTTTGTTTTAGTCTATTGCAAACTTTGTTACTAATTTGTGGTATGAAGTTTATGCTATGGAAATTTTTTTTCTTTGTCCTGAAGAATAGGGTAAAGAGAAGCTAGAGGCTTTTTATGCTGTTTCTTAAAAATTAATTTATCTTTTACATTCGTATTGTAACCATTGTTCGACGCTAATGACTTCAAAACTTTAATTTCTTTGTTAAAGTTTTCTATTGAGAGAGGTGTTGATAGTAACCTATTTATAAAGGCGTGAAAGGAGAAATTTTTATTTTATGAGTGTGGAAACTGTTATAATGTATTAATGAATCTGTGTACGTGGATTTTCTAAATATGTTAAATTCGACACCATATTTTTACAATCTTCTTGTACCTGTTATATACCCGACTCTTATAAATAGGATTTGAAAATTCAGTTTTGAAAATGAGCTAAAAACCCGAACCATATATGTCAAAAGACATGAAATAAACAGTGAAACTTATTTCATTAATTTAAAAATGTTTCACCAAGTGATATGCGAGAAATCAATATCATTTATCAAACATTCTTTTTATTTACTTTGATATATTTTGAGCTTTCATAAACTATTCACCACGGGAGGTAAGAGTTGTGTTTTTTTTAGAGAAACCTGTGAATTGAGTCAAATATAGTATCTGAGATTAGTTCCTTTTATCATTGCTTTGTTTTCAGGTACATTGGCCTCCGCCACATGTTTTTAAAACAATTGAACTATTAGAGATTTCCAATTGATATTGAGTCGAGGTATTTATGGTTAAATTAATTTAATATAGATGAGAACCGGATTTGATCTTCTAATGTAATACCTCTTTTTTTTTCAGAATCGTTTATTTTATCCATTTGAGTACCTGTAATTGATTTTTCGCCTTTTTTCAGAAGTGAAAGTGTAAATGAGGAAACACCTAGCTTTTCTACAACTCATGAGTGGGGACCTGCAAAAACAATTTTTAGCACTTCTACAATACATAAAAGGGAGGATGCAGAAATTTTAGTCTTCATTTTTACATGTTTCGGGGTCATAATAACATCAGATAATTTTTTGATTATGACTAATGCCAATGTCAACTCCACAACATGTTTCTCATTATTATCAAGGAAGTCAGATAAGTTAATTTTGAAAGAGAAGGTATGTTAGATAAATCATTATTGTTACTCAATTAGCAGTGTGCCTAATGAAAGTTTACTAGAGGTCTTTTTATGAGCTTTATTGGGGTATCACATGAAATTTATTGATATTTCAGGTGATATTTCAGGGTTAATTTATTTTGGTTTGATATTCCTAGATATTCAGTGGTACAGAGGTATTACCTCTGTACCACTGTTAGGTCTTCAGTTGTCTGATGATGGGATAGTTCATTTCCCGAAACCCGAGTCACAAGAAAATGTGACATTTTTATATATTTATGTGATATTTTTATATATTTTTATTGGTAGTAAAACATAGTAATTTCTACATTTTGTTTCAACAGGGTACTGTTGAGTAATTGGTATGAGTGTGATTAATAACTCTTACAGATGGCATATTCACATATATTATTTATATTATGCTAAGTTGTAATTTTTCCACTAAAAGAGTACCTGTTAAATCTGGACTTCAACAAAAAGTTATAAAATATGCATAATATATGATTTCTTTGTTATTCTCAGAACAAGCTATTCTCAAGCGTTCGATGAAAAAATCTAGAAGAGGAAAATTTCCACCGGAATTGAGGAAGTTTGCGGTGATATTGAATTTCCATTTGAAGAGGAATATTTCCACCGGAATTGAGGAAGTTTGCTGTGATATTGAGTTTCTAGTTGAAGAAAACGTACAATTATGTAGTTACTACATTGAACAATATTTTTCAACACGTGAAAATAATTTCTAAATGGTATTCAACTGTCAAAGCTGAATCAAGGTTCATGAAAGAAGCTATAAATATCTTACAACTGATGGCAAAAAAAGCAGAAGAATAATGTAAAAAATCATTTTCAATTTAGTGTTTTATGAAATGCCAATAAGACGAAAGGCTGAATCAGGTGGTTCTAAAACATAAAAAAATAAAATGAGGATACACTGATTTTGATACAGTATTGATTGCGATAGATTTGAGGAACCTAAAACTATATTAGTTTTTATGTTAGTATCTCTGAATACTCATTGGAAACTTCCCAATTTGCCCAATTTCTTATGAATCAGGTAACAGCTTCTAAGGGGACTAATATTTTCTGAACTTGTTTAGAGATTTTTACGATGGCATTTACAAATATTGTTGCATTTAAAAATAAGGAGCTCGTCTAGAAAATTCAAATGATATAAAACCCTTTTATGCCCATCTTATGATGAATAAAAATGTGTGTTTTTTTGGATATCTGCCACAAGCTCAAATTGGTAAGAAATTGCCTACGTACATACAAAAAATTGAAAACCAATGGTAGCATAATTGATTAACGTTTCTTAGAGGAAGTGAGTGATGTTCAAAAAATTGAAGGTTTTTATGTTGCAACTAAATTAATATTAATAATAATGATAAGAATAATTTATTTCCAGCATATGGAAAATAAGAAGACATTTGCAATTGTTCAAGGAAAAAATGAAAGCATACTCGGCAGTTGAAACATTTGTTGAGAGTCCCCCGTTTTTTCTCAATTTTGAGTTGGAAAATTCCAATTATTCACATTCTGAAAAGACTTCAAATTTCAATTTCATTTAAGGAAACTCTTTCTTTGAGTGCAACTGCAAGTTATTTTGAACGTTTGAATGCATATACAGTATATATTCAAACCTTCAAATTGGGGGATGCTCCTGTTTTATGATACCGAAGGAACACAGATTCGTCGATTGTATTGAGAGTCTGAAGATACTCTACGAAGAGAGAGTTGAGAAACTTAAGGATATAATGTATCTCCTGACATACAAACTGTTACAAGATCACATTGAATTATTGCTTTGATCTATAGAGGCCAAAGCAGGATTCAAAAACAATCCGACTGCTAAACAGTTTCAAGCAACAATGAAGGCTATTAGTGTAAACAGATATAAGAGGAAGTGGAAAAGGTATTGCTTCAATGTTAGAAAACCGATTCTCCACTGTTCCATAGCCTCTCCATTCTTAAAGTGGGAGATCTCAAAGGAGATATCTGAGGCCCTTGAAGTAGTTTGGAATATTGTAGAATTCTCTTTCTTTAGTGCTGATATGTGGCACTTAACATTATATATCGAGGACATTATTGCATATGCCGCTGGTTCTGTAGTAGGAAAGTTAAAAAAATTGAATGTCTATTGCCTAGATCTCATGGAATATGTCGAGACATTGTTGAAATTACAGATCAGAAAAGCCTATGGTTTTTGACTAATGCTTCTTCATAATCTGTGTGATTTGTAAAGTTGCCGGAAATTGCTTCCAATTTGTTTCAATTTCACTCATTTCTTGAAAACCGACATCACTCAAATTCCAAACATTCTTGTTCAATGAACATTGGAAACTCAGTAGTCTGCAGACCTAGTTTTTGGTGCATATATTTGACAATAATCCTCCTAGTGAGCGCTATGTAGTTTTACCCAAATTAATGATAGACAATTGCTTGTTCTTGATATTCCACCACAAACATTACAAGCTTGACCAATCGAAGGAAAGAATAGGTCATTTTCAGTTGAAATATCTTTTGAGAGTATACTATATCTATCTGTACTGACTGATCAAGTCTTATTTTATGATAGAAAATTACAAAAAGTTATCTCAGTTATGTTATATTATCAGATCTAGGATTTTATTTGAAATAATTCTTTCTGTCTTGCGTCAGATGAAAAAGACTAAATTTTTGTTTTTTATTTAGTTTTAATTGTATATTATTGCAACACTATCCCCATTATGTGTGATTGAAATCTTTGCTAACTTATCCAGTCTTAGTAATAATTTCATTATTTCTACTGTGACAGTATCCTCAAAAATAATTATATTCAAATAAATAATAGTTTTTTTGCAATAACTTACAGTGAATAGACAATAGCATCTAGACTTTCGGTTTTAAAATAAAATTTGTCATAATTTTGAATTTCAAAACAAAACGTCAAAAATCAGGATCATTACAACACATAATTTATATTTTCGGAACTTCTTATTCTGGTAATTACACAAGTCGACAAAATTTTGCTTGTCGAATATCATGCAACCAATCTATCAAATTCGTTAGCACAGGTTGGGAATCTCCTACTGATAATGACGTTTACTACCTCATCTATGCATTATTTATATATAACCCTGATCAGATCAACGAAAAAATGCAATTTGAAGAACGCCAAAATACACGAAAATTTGGCTTTACAGATGGTTCCTTGCCGGCCTCGAAATAAATATGCCGATTTCTGCAGAAATTATTGAACAAAAAACCTTGCATTTATGTGAATATCTCTGAAATTAAAATAAGCCACGGACGACTTTAGTACTCGCTTCAAGGACCATAATGGTGTAAGATTATTAAAAATAAAAGGGGAAAAACTCTTAAGTCAGGCAAAACTCATTGCCAAATTCAAAGAAATATAATAATATATAATTTTGATGAATATCGAGGTTGAAAATGGCAAAATTTTGAGGGATTAAAATGATGTGCCACTATTAGTTTTTTAGAAACAGCTCACTAAGACGAAGGTTATGGATTCTGATATGGGATATACAATTTTTCTTCTTCAAGCTTCACAATCTGTGTAACACACAGCGCAATATCAATGGAATCAGGATGAAGTCGTGGTTGTAGATACAAATGCAAATATTAAATATCAAGCAGAGTAATTCTGTTGCACCTTGCTTCAAATATTTATTTTATTAGAATTTCTTAAGAAATAAAATTTAATGAATACCTTTAAAAACACTGTTTATCTAAAGTAGCCTTATACAATTGATACCCAAGTATCTAAAGGGGATAAAAAATACAAAGAAAATATAGAATATCAATCAAATTTACTCATTCAAGTTAATTTCAAAAAGTCTTCAAAAATGATATAAAATTTAAAGTATAACAAAGTGTAACAAAATTACCCTGTTTCTGTCGAGAGTTTTTGAGTAGATTATCGAAAAGTCTCAGTTTGGTTTCAGAAAGGGGAAATGTACTCAGGATGCTGTCTTAATGCTGACTAACAAGATTACTGCTGCACTGAATGAGCGCAAGCCATGCCTGAGTTTATTCGTTGACGTGTTGAGTGATGAAGAAGTAATTAGCTGCGGGATGCCCCAGGGTTGAGTTTTGAGACTTGTTTTATTTAATATCTATATAAACTCACTCTTCTCATTAGACGTAGGTAGCACGTGCTTTTTGTATTTGCACGTCGGTACAATAAAACTATTAAATGAGCAGACGGACCTGTGGCAAACCCCACTTTCTGAAGTTTTGACGAAGCCATCAAGAAATACATATATATATATATATATATATATATATATATATATATATAATTGTTGTTTATTCAGTTTGAAAATGTTGTATCACTACGAAACTTATCTGTATTTCCGAAAATGAATTTTCGGAAATACAGATAAGTTATAAATATGCGAAAAGGGTATATCAACAACCGTGAATTATATTAGAAACATTTTTGGAAATAACTAATTCAGCAAAATAATAAACAAAGGATGTCGAATAATAATTAAGCAGTTCACAGAAAAAACCAAGGTGGAAATTAATATAAACAATAAATCTGGAGTTTATAACGCTTTTAACGATTACAACGGCATAATTTCATATTAGTCAAACAGGTAGGTTCTTGAAGGAAAGAATACGTGAATGTCATTGGAGTTTTTACGTCAGAAAACTCACACACAACATATGCCAGTCATTAGAAGATATTTGGAGATAATTCAACAACAACTATGAAATTAACCGAATGAAATTAAAAGCTCCAGACTCACACTATAGGAACCAGTCGAAATCAGGTACAAAACCCTTAAAATCCTTCTCAATAAGCAAAGGGATGTCAACAGCTCTCCCTTGTTGAATATCTTTGCTTATTTAGGTATTTCTGATGATTGGCTCCGATATATTCCACAGTTATTTGTATCTCATCTTTGCATATATTTACTTATCTGTATTACTTGTGTTATTTCTACCTCCCTTTTTCGAGTTTTTCTCTATAGCTAAAGATATAAGATGTGACAAAATTATTCTTTAGAGTTAGTTCAAAATGAAAACCTGACGAAAAATACAGTGTTGGCAAAACAATTGTTGTAAATTAATAAATTTGGGATTTTTTTTTATTTCATCGAAATAAATTTTCATTAAGTAAGGACCGATTCATTTGGATGCAAATATTTTATCATTGTGAGTGAGATATTATAAGAATCAAGATGATTATTGAAAATAACTCATATTGTTTAATAAACATAAAAATTTTACTTACCAAATAAAATTCGGATCACACCTAAACTGGAAGAATGTTTTGGTTTATACATAAAAGAAACCAGATTATCAAAAGTGTAGAATTTTCGGAAAATTCGAAACATTTTGATGGTGCTCTTATATATTTTTCACTGAAAATTCTCACTGAATATTTCTCGAGAAGTGAAACGGGACATATGACAACAATCTATTATAGTGGAATTCATTCTGATCTTTCGAATAGCTCACGTCTGCAACAGACATCATTAAACAATTAAGATTTATCTCTGCTCGACTTTTCGAGTTTAACCTCTGACATTAGCCTGTTACGAACGCTAGAAATTGACTGGTTAGGGCAGAGACAACCTGTGGATCAGGCAAACAGGATGTTTTCTTCAAGATTGAGATTTATATCGAGATTCGACGACGAAGATGTGTGAATCGGTATCCATAACAACCAGGACTATCTCCAGACTTCAAGTGTCATTCCATTATTGTGCATTATTACCTTCCTAATCAATACTCCTATAGAGGTGGTGTCGGAAAATTTTAGTTTTTCAGGAAATTTTTCATCTTATCTAGCCTTATTATTCAGTGGAATTTTCGATGTAAATTTTCAGGAAATGAAATTAATTGCATTGCAAAAAATGAGGTACATAATCGAATTCTTGATAAGACTTGTCTATGTAATGGAAGTTTGAATTATTTTGATATTTTCAACTATTTGTTTTCATGACGAGAAACCGAATTAACAAAAGAAAGAAAACAACATACCTTTTTTAAATCGAAAAATGTCCATCAATATAACTCGTGTAGACGTTGAAATGTTCTAGAGTGAGAAATAGGGACGAAGTGAAGACAAGGTCCTTTTTTTCAATTGAATATTTACAACCTAAAACAAGAGGTCTTTGGTAAGAAGAGGGCGCTAAAGAGTCCTCGCGTGTAATAACAGAGCATCTCTCCAGTCTTAGGGCTGAACTATTCACAAATTTCATCAAAAAGGCTGGATTGATGAATATTTGGACCGACTCAGGAAGTACTTGCATCACTAAAAATGAAAAATTTTTATAAAATCTCAATAATGATCTCAAAATCATAGCTAAAATTTCAACACATGACAAATTCATTTTTACCCTTAGGAAAACGGGTTTAATTAGCTATGTACTTAATTCAAATTCAAATAAATAAAAAAAAATGATAAGTTACCAAAAACGTAAAACTCAGAAATGAATTAACACAAACAAACGTATCTTATGTATCGGAGAAACTAGAAGTATGACTTTCAAAGATTCATCACCAACATTACTTGAAGCAAGTATCTTTGCCTGTTTCGAGAATCGAAATATCTGTTGCGTCCTTACAAAAGCGCGGATCCAGATGAGGGGCATGGGGGGGTCATGATCCAAATGAGTTAATTGATGTTTGCAAGGAAATAATTCAGGAAACAGTATTACAGAAAGTGAAGGAAGCTAAATACTTTTCAATTTTATTCGATGAAACAACAGATATATCACATATCTCACAGCTGAGCCTATCATTTAGATATCTTCACAATGGTATCATAAAGAAATATTTTGTGACTTTCTGTGATACATACGATACTCTTAGATGTGATGAAGTGGTTAAAAATGAAGACCTTATAGAGCTTCGATTGACAGGTGTAAGTAGCACTGGCAAAAATCGTTGAAAATCTCTGTCTCAAATTAAATTTAGATTCAACATGGTGTGTGGGTATTGGGACTGACAGCTGCTCGGTTATGGCCTCAGATACAAGAGGTCCGGTACAGGAATTGTCAAAAAAGCTCTACATTTTTATTCTCAGATACTAATGCATGAACGTAAGGTCTGAATTCATAAGTAACTTTTGAGCATTTCAGCAAAGGCAGTTCAAATTACCGTTTATATCACGTAATATTTTTCGGGTACAACAGTAGCCTTAAGCAGAGTATTGCAAACAAGGTCAATTTGAAAAGTGCTACGGATGCCATAAATGTTATAATGACCGTCCTACAAAATAAAAGGGAGAACTTCTTGAAGAGGCAGAAGAAGTAGCTGAGCAATCAACTGCCCCAGAATAGTACCACGACAAACATACAGAGCCAATAACCCTCTTGCTCAATCTGCCGAAGAGTATTTCCGCAGGCTGTATATATCCCTCTTTTAGATTCTGTAATAAATGACTCAGAGGACCGTCTGTCTCCAGAAGTACTGAAATTATTTTAACTAGGCGTTTTTATTCCAAAACTTGATTATTCTAATGACGATTAAGACAGTGAAACTGATAGATAGCTTGCAAACGACTATAAATTGCTAATAAACAATACTCCAGTCTCAGTAATTATAAATTAATATCGGCTGTGGAAGGTAAAATGGCAGCGGAATTAGAATATTTCGCAGTCGATTTCTCATGTCATAGAATATTGTGATACTGAAATGTATCCTAACGTAAGAGAATTTTTATAAATTCTTGCTACACTACCAGTTAGTGTAGACATAGCCGAAAGGTCCTTTTCCACTCTTAGGAGGCTCAAAACCTGGCTCAGAGCTTCAATGGTAGAAGACCGCCTAACTGGATTAGCAGTTCTCCACGTTCACGAAAGCATACTATTCAACTGGAGGAAGTCATAACTGATATTGTTATTTTATTATTGATATATTGTAATTGAAATATATATATATATATATATATATATATATATATATATATATACACTGATGCACTGATTTTGAAAATAAATTTCAACAATTTGTAAACGTTGTTGCGGCGTGAGTCTTTCCATGATAATTTCTGAACAGAAATGTCAAAACAACATGGCTTCTGCCTTCTGTCAAATCACAGTTTTCCCTATCGAAAGTTCTATCTCTTTAAACAAACACTCGATAGTTCTTGAATAGATAAAAGGGTGTTGGAATCCGTCATCTCTCTTAGGGTTCTTATTCAGAGAAAATGTCTTTTATAATATTCTGTAGAAGTCGTCTTCTCAAAATATAGCGCTTTAATATTGGCAATATCTTCTAAACTATCAGTCAGTTGGCGCTCTTCAGATTTAATGTAGTCGAGGGTATTGTTTTCTGAACTACCTCCTATCGCTTCAATTTTTTTCCATACATCTTTCATGTTGATTGCTGATGTTATGGATTAGGATACCGTTGCTAATCATTATTCTTACTTTGCAGTGAGGCGACAAGCACAACTCATACTTCATTACCTTGAATTCCCCTTCCGTTCTGCTACAGCTTCCTAGCGTTTCGCAGAGAGGATGTGACCGTCTTTGCCGGCTTCAATTAGAGCAGAGTGCGACTGAAACAAGGTCAGAGGCGTCATTGGCAGGCTTGCACCCCATTATCAATCTGATGAGTTCATGGTCTTGCCAGCTGGAATTAAACGCTCACATCCTGACATTTAGAGGTCAGAAAGCTCTAGCAAAATACCGCATCGCTAAAGTCATGGGTGACCTCTGACGATTGCATCCGGCCTTTCCGAGGTAACTTTCCTTTTAGTCCTACAGTATCGCTCGCTTGAGATGGCCCTGCGTCCAGCTCAGCGGTAGGCTGTGCTCTGCTCTGCTACAGCTTTCCGGCGTTTCGCAGTGAGAATGTGCGAATATTCGGCACCGGCGTTCCGACTGGAACAAGGTCACAGGCGTCATTGACAGGTTTGAGCCAATTTGCCAATCTGAAGAGTTCATGGGCTTGAAAGCTGAAATGAAACGTTTATCTCCCGAAAGTAAGAGGTCAGAAAGCTCCTTCATAACACCACATCGCTAAAGAGCTGCAGCAGTATGCCTGTTCTGGATTCTGCCCTAGTTTTCTTGAAAGCGATTAGTTGGTCTACATGTATTTTACTGTTGGGTCGAAAATTAACAATGCTGTGCTTAAGGTGGCTTAAGGACGCAGTTACCAAGCCTAACCTGAACACAACTCATTTTAAAAAAACTGATATATTTATTCATAATAAAAAATATCAATTTTTATATAGATCTATATATTCCTGCATACGTATAGACGTGTTCTGCAGACGCTTCGATAATAAATCGTAAATATTTAGCACAGAATAAAAACATAAAATGCCTTTTACGAGAGATCAGATTGCAGAAATCATGGGGGAAATTGAAATTGGTGTAAAAATAGCCCTCAGTGGTATTTTGGAAAATGAGGATTTCATACAAAATATCATAGAACGAGTTAACATTGCCTTTGAACGTAGTACGAAAGCTAAGTTGAAGGAACAGAAGGAAATAAAAAGGTTGGAAGAAAAAATAGACCCTTTGGAATAACATTCAAAAAGACAAAATATTAGAATATATGGAGTCGGGGAAATTGAAGAAAGCCCTTCAGACGAGGTAAATAACACTGTGGAGAAGTTAGGGATCCAACACAAATTAACAACTAAATGCTATAGGGTCGGAAAATTCAAATCTGATGGAAAACCTAGACCGATTTTCGTGAAATTAGCTAATTATGAAGATAAAATCAAAATAATGAAAAATAGAAGGCACCAAAATTCATTTAAGCGTGGGTGAATGTAAACTAAATGTGTATGTGTTCTCTCCAATATACTGAGTCAAAACTATCAATAAAAATAAATTATGTTAAAGGTGAAAGCAGTTAGTTAAAGTTAATATCTCCTGGAATACCGCATTACCTGTGGGTCAAATATCATATAATACATATTATTTACATTGTTTACGAATTGCTGACTCGCTGATAAGAAGTTCGGTTAGAATACTACTCCGCCTGCGGTCAATTTAACGGTAATAATGTTCGATGATATGCTGGTCAAACAGATATTAGACGAAATCAGGAATAGTAAAATAGAACTGAAAAACAGTATCGAAGCTAGTGGAGCTAATATTTTGTTGAAAGTGAAGGACTTGAAATTCAAGATAAACCACCTTGAAAAAGAGAGTCTTTTATTGAGACAAAAAGTTGAAAAGCTGCAGAGAAACGATAAACAGAACAATATCATTGTTTTTGGATGGGTTGTTTCAAACTAAGACATAACCTCAGAATTTATCTGTGCTGAGCTCAATATTATGCTGAATGTGGTTGTAAATGAACCAGATATAAATAATTTTTACTGCCTTGGAAAGAAAATGAATCAACCAGTAAAAGTAGGGCTTGTATCATATTTGAAAAAAAAGAAAATCTTAAAAAACTGCAAATCTCCGTTATATCTCAAGATCTGACGGAGCAACAACGCTGCGAATATCAAATCTTACGGAGATTCTCACTACGAGAGAGACAGCAGAATTAAAACTGTTATATTAAGGGCAACACACTCGTTGTAGAAAAACTTATACGGAATAGACAACCAGGTAGACAAGAAATCAATTAGTACCCCAGCAACCCCAACTCCACCGGAAAACATTCAACAAAACCAATATATTAATCAGGTTGAACACTTTCCCAAGACTAGGGGTGCTTCAAAAAAATCACTGAAGCCAACGAACCCAGCTCTGAAAAACTCACCAGATCGCGAACAAATTCCCAAAAATGAACCCTATCTCTTTTTTTCAATCTAGTAGCAACAAGACAACCATTATCTAAGTAGAAAAATTGTATGTATGTATTGTATTTTTTTTTTATGATCATAGTTTCTTGTCTATCGTATTTCATGGTTCAGTGATATCAGTTTTTTTTTCTTGATAATCATTATATGAAAAATGAATACATATATTAGAGATTTTAAGGTAGAACACTACAAGATACACGAGAGTTTGATGAGGTTTTAAAGGTCAACAATTCGCAAAATAAAACCTTTTCAATACTTCACAACAACATTTGTAGCATAAACAAATACTTCGATGAATTAAAAGTATTTTTTAACTGAATAAGTTCTGACATGGATGTTGTGGTCCTTTCGGAGACCTGGCAAATAGCTGAACATTCAATCAGAATGATGGCGTTGTTGCCTTTGAAAGATCAAACTTGGGCTTTACTTATTCAATACATAAACTTGGTTTTATTAGTATGCTTCAAATATGAATAAAACTTGCTAGTAGTAACATAATAATTTCAGCAATGTATTGATCACCTTCTCTTGACTCGTCTGATTTTCCTTTTATTGAAGGATGATGAATTTTATCTCGAGTACAAAAGTACTCAACAAGTGCATGTTTGGACCATGTATTCTTGAAATCAAAAACCAACCTTCACGACCAAAGCATGCCATTTATTGTCAATACCTGTATCACAGATCATTCATCAATAGCTCTACAAATAATTACTGATGACCCTCAAATACAGGGGGATTCTGTATTAATATTTTAATCAGGTTGGGTATAAAAAACTCGTGAAAGTTCTTCAAAAATCTTCTTGGACTTCGCTGTATCAAGCACAAGACGTTGAATCTGCAACAGGGGAATTTGTGGGCATCATCACAAACTCGATAAATGAATGAACTATAAAAGATCATCAACCAGAAAGAGTACGAAGAAAACTCCTTGGATTACTTATTCACTAAGGAAGTCAATTGATACTAAACAAAAACTGTTCAATGATTTACAAAAAAAATCCGAACAACGAACAATTGATTTAAAACATATATAAACAAACTTACTACACTAATTAAAAAAACTAAGTATCATTACTACAGAATTTCTGATAGAACAGAACTCTAATAATTCAAAAAATCTTCGGAAAGAAGTAAGGGAAATCATTAAAACCAGTGAAATCTCCAAAGCATCGATTCTATATGGAATAAACAAAGAAATATATTAGTTGATAAAAGAGATATTGCTGATGGATTCAACAATATCTTTTCAAAAGTTGGGAAAAATCTAGCCGACAAAATACTACCCAATCCTCATTTACATCAGAAAAGGCGTCAAATACCGAACAGCTTTTTTATTATTCCAACCGATCACGACGAGTTGAAATCCTTGATAAGGACCCTCCAGCCTAAAAACAACCGGACTAGATGGAAATACTACAGAAATCCTCAACGCCACACTGCAAGAAATTATTGACACCTAGGTATACATATTTAACAGAAGTATACAAGATGGAGTATGGCCTATGATATTAAAAATTCGGTGGTAGTGGCAATCCACAAAAAACGAGATGAAACTGATCCAATGATTACAGGCTCATATCACTCATTTCACACCTGGCGAAGTTATTTGAGAAAATCATTAAAAAACGATTGAATATATAATATCATTTCCGATAACCAATTCGATTTCAGGGAAGGAAATTCTACCCAGGATGCCCTGATCTTTCTTACGAGCAAAATTCATGGCGCTCTTAATCGACGCAGGGTATGCTTGGGTGTTTTCCTCGATTTGACCAAGGCATTCGACACGGTCAGTCATCATTTGCTCTCGCAGTCACTGGAGGATATCGGTATAAGAGGAAATGAACCGAAACTATTTCAGAGTTATATTTCCGAAAGACAACAGACGGTGAGGGCGGATGGTTCTGAGTGAGATGTCGGATATCGAGTGCGAAGTTCCGCAGGGCACGGTGCTAGGGCCAGTTTTCTTCAATATATATATTCCAAACGGAACGGTCCACTTAAATATATATATATATATATATATATATATAGGTACTCGGGTAACTCATGGGCTGATCTGAACTCAACAGTAGAAAATGATATCGTTCACATCAAGAATTGGTTTGGTCACAAGTTACTTACCTTAAACCTTGAGAAAACAAGATATCTCCCACTTAGCACCAATAAAACAACGACACCAACTAGCATAGACTTAATAACACCAAATCAAGCTTACTCCACCTTAGATGAACATAAAGTAAAATACTTGTGTTGATTGATCATCACTTGAAGTGGAATTTACACATAAATTTCATTATAAAAAGAATTATTTGTATGTTATTCAGATTAAGGCTGCTGAAGAACCCATTAGACAATTGAAGATGTTATACCACTCTCTAGTAGAAAGCTATATCTGATACGGAATATCTGCCTGGAGTTCTTCATCTAAGACACAAATTTATCCACTTTTAGTGCTGCAAAAAAGATTTCTGAAAATAATCTATTCAAAAAGTGGGACTTACCCTTCAGATCGTCCCTATCACGAATCAGGTGTTTTTAGATGTTGACAACTATTTGCACATAATATTATGTGTCATTATCATCAAACTAAAACAAAAAATCAGATTGTTTCTCATGTGTACGAAACAAGACAAAGAGGCAATTATGTGATACCTTTCATGAGAAGAGCGCTATGGCAGAAATCTTATGAATTTGTTGCTACAAAACTTAACAACTACATACCCAGGGAACTGGGGGAGATCATCAGCATTCATGTGTTCCAAAAAAGGTTGAAATTCTACATCATCTTAAACTCACGCAAGCTCTTCAGAAACTTGCTCGAAAAAGAATGAATTTCTCTCCCTCTCCCCCCTTCACGAATAGAAACTTTAAGTTTTGAGATAGTGTTACATATGTATGTGTGTGTGTTTTTGTATGTATATATTTATTAATATTTTATCATTGTTTCATAGTTTATATGTTGATATTTCTTGTTTTTACCATTATTTCATCTTTACATTTTATTTTATTTTTACAATTAACCACTATTTTACTTTACCAATGTTATATAGTTATCATATTTTACCATTGTTTTATAGTTTGTATGTTGATTATTCCTCGTCGTTACCATTTTTTTAATCTTTACAGTGTACTTTAATTTTATCTTTATCGGTGTTATATTGTTTATATATTGTTTTATTATATTTTTACCATTATTTTATCTTTACAATTTACCAGTGTTTATCTTGTTATTCTGGGATCCGTACAAGAATTGTGACTTATTTTGGATCATCCCATTCATTGTTCTATTGTCCCACATTTCTTGTTTCTTTTTATAAGATGTATTTCTTTGGAGCAAGGAAGACCTCACAAAATGCACGATTGAGAAAATGAAGAAGGGCTCAGAAAAATATGGGTATAAAAATGTATGGAGTCTGAACGGAAAAATATATACCCTTATTCAAGAAGTGAAAACAGAAATCAAAACAATGGACTATTTGTCAATTTATTTTTCATATGCTGTATTATATTTGAATTGATAACGGAATACAGAAAAAAGAACTCTGATATTGGGGGTAAACAAAGAATTTTAAATTTTTTTTTGTTGAACTTTCAGTCTGACTTTTTGATTGAAAATGTTAGAATACGTAGATGAATTGGGTAAATGAACTTATTGTTGGAAATTGTAGTGAATTGGAGGACAAAAATTTAGTATATTTGAAAACTAGAATTAATATTTTACATCAAAACATACGTAGCTTTAGGAAAAATTTTGATGAATTTATTGTTTATTTATGTGGAATCACTTGAATTTCAAAATGATATAATAATATTAACGGAAATATGGAATACACAGAATATGGAAGATTTCAAGATACCAAATTACTAGTCTTACTACAATCATTCTCATTTCAACGAAAACGATGGGGTGGTTGTTTCTGTTTATAATAAATGGAAATACTTTATAGAGCCAATGAAAATGGGTAATATTGCTGTTACTAACATTTAATCAAAACTTAATTGTTCGGAACTAAATATATTAGCAATCTATAGACCACCATCAACGGATATCATGAACTTTAACAATGAGTTTGAAAACTTCATAACTCTTAATGGAGCATGGGATTTCAGTTTACTAATTGGCGATATAAACACTAACACCGAAAAATCTGATATTGTAGCAAATACGTACATTAATGTCCTTAACTCCAACGGTTATAAACAATATATCAACGTCAAGCTGCATAGACCAGGCATTTGTGAGGAAACGTGACCGCTTAAGGGTTGATATTGTTCCTATTATTTTCGAAAATGCTGTGGCTGATACTATACTGTTTTGAATATAAACGAAAAAATGACGAAAAGGAAAGTACAAATATTAAATACAGGCAAATAAAAACTATCAACCACTTAAAACTCAACAATGTCTCCAAACCGAAGACTGGCGGAAAGTTTTCGAAGAAAAAAATGCCAGCACAGCCTATAATATATTTCAAAATAAAATAACATCACTTATAGAGAAATGCTCACACTATAGAAGTGTAAAAGTTACCACTAAACTCAAACCGTGGATAACACAAGGATAAGTGAATTCAATAAATAAAGGGATAATATGAAGAGAA
Source organism: Megalocaria dilatata (assembly GCA_034642435.1). Lineage (NCBI taxonomy): Eukaryota > Metazoa > Arthropoda > Insecta > Coleoptera > Coccinellidae > Megalocaria > Megalocaria dilatata. The sequence continues at coordinate 76,494,738 of CM067855.1, read as the reverse complement.
AATTCATCAAAGAAAACAGGTCAGATCTATGAAATGAATACAAAAACTATCGAAACCTCCTCAGAAAATTATTGAAAAAACGAAAGAAGATTATTATAAAAGTGCACTGGCGAGTGCAAGGAATAATTCGAAAGCAATATGAAAAATTCTGAAAACCACACAATGACAAATTTCGAACTGCTGAATGAACAAAACATCAGAATTACGGAACCAACCGGAATAGCAAATATATTCAACTCTCATTTTGCAACAGTAGGAGAGAACATGGCAAGGGTCATAAAAGATAATCGAAATTCAGACTTTACAAACTACAATCCAACTAACAACTTAATACTGAAATCAATGTACTTGAGCCCAGTCACTACCCTTGAGATTTTCGATTACATAAGAGGTTTGAAGAAAAAATCATTCAAAGGATATGACATGATCAGCACAAAAACTTTGAAACAAATAGCATTTAACATCGTCACAGTACTAGCTCATTTAGTGAACTTATTCTTTACAACTGGTCAGTTCCCAAATGCTCTGAAGAAAGCTATCATTACTCCGATCCACAAAGTGATCCCAAAAAATTCAAGCTTATATGCGTAACATCAATCATAGCTAAAATATTTGAAAAATGTATGGCAAGTAGATTGAATAAATACCTTTTGAAAATAATATCTTATAAAATCAGCAGTTTGAATTCAGAGAAAACCTTTCAAGAGAAGATACCTTATTTCGACTCACAAACAAAATTTACGAACAACGAGAGTACTTCCCATGAACTACTTCTAAAAAAGCTTGAGTGCATTGGTATACGTGGTGTGGCATACGAACAATTCAAAGATTACTTGAGAGATTCCATATCACTTGTCAAAATCAAGGACCATCTCAGCGAGCCATAACAGATAAGATAGGGACAATACTACAATACACAAGGAACAATACTAGGTCCACAATTGTTTCTTATATACATGAATGATATGCTGAAAAATAATATAAAAGGAGAGATTATTTTGTACGCCGATGATACAGTTCTAATCTTTGTTGAAGACATGGGAAAATACAAAAACTTCTTCAGAAATAGGCTTGTATAAGATCGAATGCTGCTGGATATGAACGTCCTTAGCTTAAATTTTCAGAAAACAAAGTTTATGACTTTTTATAACTCCGTCGCCACCCAACCAAATTTTTCCAAAATAATATATCATTCCAAATCGATCATTAATAATTTTTTTGCCGTAGAGAATTAAATAGAACAGATAATATAAAATATAAAGTATAATTATAAACAACATTTTAAAATGGGACAACCACTCGCAATACTTGACCAACCGATTAAGAAAACTTCCTCGCACTTTTTATGTGCTGCGAAAATTTGTTCCGATAAGAATATTGAAAATTGCCGATAAAGCTTTTGTCGAGTCTGTCCTTTCCTATGGAATAATTGATTGGGATAGTACTTACGAAAGTCGGATAAAAACCTTGATTTTAACTCAAAAGTGGATTCTAAAAGTATAATCTCAAAATCAAAAAGATTCCCAACAGATCAGCTGTTTTCCAGTAACTGCGTGCTAAATATGTAAAAATTATATGTTTTCAATGTCTCCAAATTCATTTATCGGAATGAAATAATACAAAATATAAGCTCACATGATCACCACACAAGACAAAGAGAAAATTTGCAAATACCGTAGGCCAACACAACACTCTTTCAGAATTAGATATGCACCACCGGTCCTAAAATATACAATAATATACCTCGGCAAATGAAGGATGTACGGAATTTCAAGTTCTTTTCCAGGAAATTGAAACAATTCATTTTAACAAATATAAATCAATTCCAAATAACCTACAAACAACATCATACCACAAACAAATTAAACAATACATTATTAGATACGTACTTATTATTCGAGAAAAAATTGAACTAATTAAACATTTAAATACAACACTAACAAACAATTGAGCTATCAAATTCAATAGGAGCGATGGTTCCGCATGGTGATTCAAGTAGAAAATTCAAACTTTTTTAAACATTGTAACTTGTACCTAAAAATAACAAAAACAAATATTTGAACAAACAAATTCAATGGGAGCGTTGGCTTTGCAATGGTCTTAGAAAGTTTGGATAAATTGGCTTGTTGATTTAAGTTTCAAACAAGACTCTAAATTTTCATTTGTTCCTTGGCTTCATATTTTACTTTTGATTATATTCATGCAAGAGAACGCTTGCTCGCACGAAGATGTCGATCCGAAGACGATCAGCACTACAAATGCCAACTTCTTCACCTCACTGTAGCAATCTGGAAAACTATTCCAAGGGTCGAATATAACTGCCTGAACTCGCGGCATTTCTTTTAAAGCTGTCCACTTTTGTTGGGTTACGTACATATATTTTTGGACCTCTAACTCTTTCAACTCGCTTTTCAACTCTGTAAATTTTTCACTCCGTAAAGCTCTACTTTTTAAATCGTTCAATGGCATTTCTAGATTTCCAGTATCAATTCCAAATGGCTCAATATGGATTTTTTACTATTTGCGTTCAGAGGAGTTACTATCGGGTGTTTTTTTAAGAGTGATAGAACTTTAAATTGAAATAAAACACATTTAAATTAAGATTGAAGCCAAATTTCATTTTATTTGAAGGATAATTTTATGACATTTATGCTTTGAAAATAATTTCCGGCATATGTGCACCACGATTAGCTCTGAGGAACCGCATTCGATCAGACCAATTTTGAACCACTTTTACGAATAATTCAGGTCCTATTTCATCAATACCACAATTTATGTTGGAATACAAAGCGTGTATTGTTTCTGGTTTATCAGCATAAACTAATGACTTCACATCAAATTTTTCTGTCAATAAATTAATTGTTACAGTAGCAGCATGAGGTGTAGCACCATCTTGTTGGAACAAAAACACCTTCGATCGATACCATTCAAATTTTGAAATAAATAATCATGGATCAGCGATCTGTAACGAGCACCATTCACTGTAACATTAGCTACAGCATCGTTTTTAAAGAAATATGGACGATTAGGCTTCCAGCGTGTAAAGCACACCATACAGTGCATTTTTCAGGATGCAATGGAACCTGCAGAAATTCTTGAGGATTGTTTTCACTCCATATACGGCAATTCTGCTTGTTTACATAGCCGTTCAACCAGAAATGAGCTTCATTACAAAACTCAATTATACGATAAAAAAAAAAGGATCAACTTCAAGCTGTTCTAGGGCCCAATCAGCAAACAAACGGCGCTTATTATGGTCAAGTGGCTTCAGTTCTTGAATCAGTTGGATCTTGTATGGTCCAACTTGTTGTGAACGTCGACGAATAGACTTCTTCTAAACGTACAGTTCTTTGTCTTGTTGTTGTTGCATCGAGTAGAGAAAATGTTGTCCGAAATCTATCGATAGTCCGACGAATAAGGTGCTCTGATGGACGATTACGTAAACCATAAATTTCACGAAGTGCTCTATAACTTTGGCGAATAGAACACTGATTTTGAAAATAAATTTCAACAATTTGTAAACGTTGTTGCGGCGTGAGTCTTTCCATGATAATTTGTCAATGCTCACTGAACAGAAATGTCAAAACAAAATGGCTTCTACCTTCTGTTAAATCACAGTTATCTCTATCGAAAGTTCTATCACTCTTGGAAAACACCCGATATTAATTCTAGAGTGGTTTTATCGGTTTCCAATTGCTCAAATCTGTCAGCAAATTCATCTTTATTTTTTTGTATAACTTTCCTGCAGTAATTCGTATCAACAGTTTTATGGTTTTATCGCGATATTGCTTAAGAAATTGAAAATGAAGTAATTTACTGCTCTGAATATCTTCCGCAAAAAGAATTAATTTTTCGTCGAATCAAACCAATTCTTCTACCAAAACATAAGCTGGGTTACCTTGTTCTTGCAGTTTTAGATTCAGCTCATTTGATTTCGCTGTAATTTCCACCATAAAATAACATTTTTGCAATCATTTTTCGTTCTCTAATTGATGATGATAAATGCCTTTTTCATTGAGGAATATATTTATTTCATTCAAGTACAAAGCAAAATGTTTCAACACTCTTGGAAAGCCATCACACTTTATCATGAAAAAGGAGGTCAAAATACTGAGTCTCCATTTCGTTTAAGAATTCTTTGAACTGATGATAGTAGAGTGCTTTTGACAAGATGATGTTAACATTCTTGATTACCAAATTCATAACTTCAACTATTTCGACCGGAAATGTTTGGGCATAAAGCGCTTCTTTGTGTACTATGCAGTGAAAGGTAAGAATTTCGTGGTTTATTTTGCACTGAAGAATCGTTGTTGCTCCTTTATTTTTTACTGTCATATTCTTAGCTCCATCAGTTCCTATTGAAACGATTTTGCTTGTGCTTACAAGTTGCCCTTTTATAACGTTCCTTATGTCGCAAGACTCATCTATAGCAAGTGATAAGGCATAAGGAAGTTGAATTTTTCCACCCGAAAATATTTTACATTTAAAGACATTTTAGCTATTCTATCTTGCACTGTTTTAGCAAATAGCGGCAAATCTTTGTTTTTTCAAAATTTCTGGTTTGTTTTTAAAATCACGAAACAGTTCTTCAAATGCACTTTTGAAGCAATCTTTGACATACTCACCATCTGGGATTGGGTTGCCTTTTTTTGAAACTTCTATGTTACCTACCCTTAGTTCGGTTACTTTATTATTATTATTATTATTATATATGTACATACATACCTTCCAGAAGATAATTTAGTTCTTACTCTTTTACTTGAACAAACTATATGTCACAACCAAAGCACTGGTGAAGACGCCAAATTGTCTTGCATAGAATGCAAATTAAAACCTACATAGGAACATCCGACGATGGCGTTATTCGAGAGCTTTCGACGGACTGACGACATGTATCACGGGGGAGGGGTGATGTGAAAAACGAGTACAAGTGGCTGAGAGACAGAAACGGTGCCCAATATTCATTAATCTATTTAGAGCGATATTTAGAATTTTTTTTATGAAATAAATAATATTGGCGTATGGAACTAAAGAGCCGCTGCTTCACATCCAAAGAGCCGAGGGTTGCCGACTTCTGATCTAGGAGTATCAGGATAATAATAATAGGAAAATAATATGGGTTGAAAGCACATTTCTTTGCTGACATCATCTATTTCATGTTTTAATTCTGCCAAGGTACGACTTCTCTGATGAGACCTACTCCATACATCTAGGTATGGCTACTTCAGATGTGTCAAGCAAGGTATTTGTTTTTTGTTACATCAGTAGATTAATTTATCGCAAAGAATTTGTCAGTCAGCGTATTCGTTTTTCCACTTCTTAACGTTGTCCACTTGATGTGATGAGTTTTATTGGTTTCAATACTGATAAAGAAAAAATTACTTGCATAAATTGGTTTCATTTCTCCATTTGAAAGAGATAGCTTGCGTAGTGGACGTTAATATAATATTTATTTAGGAAAAGGCACCTGTTTCTATGTTGAAATGTGTATTTTTCATTAGTGTGTCCACTGCTCCACGCAGGTTTTCATCGAAGTCATAGTTTACAACGTAATATCCTCTCAATGTATATAACTGACTTGTTTTTGAATGCGTTCCTTGTTGACAAAAACACATATATTGGGGCTTTTGAAGAAGAAATTTCAGATCAGAATATCTCTCATTACAATCTCAACAGTTCCATTATAATACCTTTTCATAGAAATTGATATTAAATTATGATTTTGTTGTGTGTCCACTATGTGTATGCTTTAGACTAATTGTGATATATCGCAGTGAGATTTCTATCAACTAGAGAGTATAAAAACAGGTATAGTTGTATAATGATTTGTCCAAAAATAATGTGAGACACAATAAAAAACTATTGAAGACATCCCAGAAATCTAGATTGTCACATCTTTTATATGACGAAAATTTTGCATCACAGAAATTGTCTTGGGAGGTTGTCTCTTTCTCTTTTCCTTCCGGCACTCTTTCTTACCGTTTCTAGTGGATGATATATTTTATTATAATCTTGTGAATCAGAGGATTGTTCAGTAGAATTGTTCATTGGGAGTTGTGATCTCTTGGTCTCATCATATCTAGATGATGCCTCTGAAACCCCTGTGTCATCTGTTTCAGTATGATGATCAGTCGATTTGAATTAGTAGTCGCTTGGGCTTCTACCTGTTGATTTAACGTGGATAGAAGTATTTCAATAATTACAGCTACGAGTTCAAGAACCAACTTTTTGATAAGTTCTTCAGTGTCAGATCTTATAGCGCTTGCTATGACATTGTTTCTGTTTGGTTAATAGTTACTTTCTTTTTAGCTTCAAAGCATGGAATTTTATAAGTTTTCTATTGGTTGAAATGCTAATTCTTCTTTGTATTTCCTACTCTTTTTTGATCAGGCAGAGTGGTCTCCACCACAATTAATACATGTGCATGGTTTGTACCAATTAAAGCCCTCATATGTAGCCTTACCATGTTTAGAATTGTTTCACATTGTACTGATGTATGTCCAAAACGCTGAGGACTGAAGCATTTCAAGGATGCTAGTTTATAAGTCCTTAGCAGTAGGGAAATATATATTCCAGCCTTAACCATGCAATTAAATCTAAACTTCTTGTTCAGTTGCATAGTTGCTATATTGAATCTCGAATTGAAGGAATTATTGGATATGTATAATTTTTGAGATGTGAGGGATGACCGTAAAATTTTCATTATTTGGAGAGATATATTGTTTCTGGTAGGAAATTACTTGATCAATTAGGAAAAAAAGAAAAATAGGTATTAATTCAGAGGAAGTCATTTTTTGGTAGAGGAGGAAAAGAAAAAGGAAGTTCTGGTAGAGCACTAGTGAAAGACAGTCACTAGTCATTTTGTGGGCATACTGTTTCGGTTTTAGATCAATTCCATTTAAAAAAAAAAGAGAGCTAAAATATAGCCTCCGACGATCCCATCCAACATGTCCGAAGCAACCTTTCTATTCCGTCCCACAGTATGCCTCGCTTGAGATGGCACCACGTCTAGCTTATCGGCGAACTGTTTCATGCCAAATTCCAACATCCTATGTCGACACCCTACCAACGCTCTCTGGGAAGGGAGTGTGTGGCGACGTACCCGCTCCTTCCCCAGAATTCCGTTCTGCTCTGCTACAGCCTTCCAGTATACTACATAGAGGACACTACCACTTTCGGATACCGTCCTAGCCGGCTTCAAGTAGAGCAGAGTACAAGCGTTCGACAACCGACGTTCGTAGTGGAACAAGGTCAGAGGCGTTGCAAAAGGACAAAATATTGTATGCTGAGGAAGTTTGCTAGTATGATAGCCCACTTCCAAGAAAAATTATATTGGATCAACAGAAAAAAAAAGTGATTGGAGAAAACGTTCCTGAATAAAATATTACCGATTGTAAAGTATTTGACTTGAGTACAAACCGACGATATGCTTCTTGAAGGAAGAAGAAGAAAACGTAGGAGTTATAAGCTTTAAGATTAATGTGACTTGATTGGAAGACTCGATCTTGCTGCTGTTCTTAGTCTACGCCACTGGACGGAAAAATAGCATTGTTTGGACAATTTGTACACGAGAATTTGTGCGCACTCAGCGGAATTAAACTTCATACGAGCAACAGATGGACTATATTATTTATGGAGCAGTATCGAGCGAAAATTTGTTGTTCGGAAAACATACTTCATTGAATTAAATATACGGCCACTTTTAAAAGGTTATTCCTGAAATGAAAGACCAACTTCACAAATAGACGTTGATTTCAAGGAGATGCAATTTTCAAATCCAGAAGCATCCGAATCCACCAAACCACCTGGGCAGAATGTGTTTTCGCGAGTGTCGAGAATGAGATACGCCGAAAGTGAAAATACGAATAGTTACTGTGAGCGAAAAGCTATCGATGTATTGGAGAACATTACTGAATTTGTATGTTCTTATTATAGTAATTGAGTAAATGGTTTTGTTTTTGAATGTCGCTCATTTAATTTATTGTTGAGTGTTTTATTTCAGGTTATTTAGATCATGTTGGTTTTTGTTCATGATTTTGTTATAATTGATATTCCATTTTTTCGGAACATACCGCCTTACTTCAACTTATAGTAAGATTGAACATTATTGAATTTTTATTGGTTTCGCCTTGGTGTCTAATGATACCAAGGAGAATGGACTCGTGAACTGCCAAAATAGGAAAAGTTATGGCTATGTAATGCCAAAACTTTTCGTTGAGGAGAGTGATGTATAAAAGGGAATACACAAACTTATTTTAATCCAAAAAAAAAATGTATTGAATAAAGCTCGAAGGCTTGATTATCGTAGTCGATAAGCGGCGTTAATAGTTGAAGTTGAAAGTTAGCATGAACAACGGGCGATAATTTTAAAGCAACAATGCATTGATTAATCCTTGAACGGATTAATTTAATTTCAATCAATGGATGGATTCGTTTAAATTCAAAACGGGAGATCTTGGAAACGGAGAAATTGACAAATCAAAAGATTTGGATGGTGTGTAGGTGTTTTGAAGCGATGGGAACTTCGAAAAAGTCGACGTGGGAAAATTTTGAGTAGGAGGAAAGAATGCTTTGGAAGTTGGGAATAAGAAAACGAAGTCGTCGTTGGGCATAAGTAAGAGACAGTCATTAATCGTTTCGTGGTCGGTTTAGTTTAGCTTATTTCCGTTGGATAAATAGAGAGCTAAAAATATAGTTCTTGATTGTTTCGGTCTCTACTTGACGGAAATTCATCGTAAATGATTTGAAGTAAAACACTTTATTTCCGCTTATTTAATAAGCGGAAATAAAGTGTTTTACTTCAAATCATTTAAAAATATAGTACTTGTTTTTGAAGAAATGTTGTACCTTTGGCTGTAAATGCATATTGTTCAAGTGTAAAATGATAAAATGATTCACTATAATTAGCAGTTCAGAGTTCTGAAGTCTTCCAGAGATAGATCTAAATAATACTTATGATTTGAGTTTAAAATATCGTTTTACATTATTTTCCGTGTCCAAATGATTATGAAAAATGGTAATAATTCAAAATTATATCGATTTACACCATTTAAGTTCAGTATATGTGATATATCGTTTAAATGCGTTATTTTTGCTCTTTTCATCTCCTCAGAAAATACTTTTGAAACAAAAGACTTGTTCTTCGTGCGACAAGTACGAAGTTCTTTCCAAAAAGAGAGTTTAGTAAAGTGGGTATGTGCTTTGATTTATTTTCGAGTTGGCAATTAGATCCAGGAATTATGAGTAGATTGTAGTGAATGGTGACCATGGTGAGATCAAAGAGTTAGAACAAGTTTATGGGTACTATTTCGTCTTTTTATCTTTTCGGAACTTTTGGGAAAAATGTTTCATTATTTAAAAAAGTGAAATTAACAATCTGAAAGAGTAGAAAGGTTAAGAACAAAGTTTTCGTTATATTGTTTCATTTTGGAATTGAATTCATTTATGGATAGAATAGATATGAAAACTTTAGAACAAAATTGGAATTTTAGGTTGCACTAATTGAAAGAATTGATTAGAAATGTTGTTGGAAAATTGTTGGAATAGGTTGGTTTTTTTTCAGAATCAATGAGAAATTTTAGAGAAAATATTTGGACAGTTTATATTTCTTTTCAAATGAGTGTGAAAATTCTAGGAGAATAGATTATTCATAACATTTCAGATCTACATTAGCGATATGAAATTGAACGATATCGAATAATTGCTTATTTTGATTAATTTTCTTCTTTTGTTCTGAGAGTCAAGTATGAATAGTATCAAATATTTTTTTTAATTGATGAGAAATTTCATGAAAGTATAATTAATAGGATATTTCCGGAAAAAAACGAGTAAATTATCTCACAAGAAGGTTTTGTCTATGTATAAGGAAATTTTTGAGGCAAAGTTGGTCTTTTCTTTTTTTTTTGAGAAGTTATGAAGAATTTCGTGGAAAAACAAAATGGTATATAATCATTAGTATCATCATGAGAGATTGAGGGGAAAATGTTAAAGTATATTAAGTTTCTTGAGGGCAAAACCCTCATCTATTGAGGCAGTTCTCTCTATCAGAAGTGCTCCAATACTTCCAGGTAATCCAATTGAACCTTGTCCAGCACCCAAATCTACAAATATAGGTCTTCTTCCTTCTCGTACTGCATAATTCAAGAAAATTCTACAGTGTCGACTTTCCCACATCACAGGGCCCTACAATCATTGTTGTTGGCCCCTTACTGTTCTCTTTCTCAGCATCCATTCTCATATTTTCTAATGCTGCATGGCAATTTGAGTATACATTCATCGGGGTTTCTTTGGCGACATAAATTACATCAGTTTGACCTCTGACTTCCAAAGTACAACCAAACTATCTGAACACTGCAATTTTTGCACCTGCTGTAAATTCATATAGGAAGGAAGAGGGTGAATTTTTTACGGAACAATTCCGCAAAGTTTGTCAGAATATATTGTTTTTTTTCGCTTTGTACACAGGGAGAACTTCCAGGAGACGAAGTGGGGACCGTAGAAGTAACCCCAGAACAGTGTGATTTATATTTATTATTTGTAGGAAAGAGAATAGGAGATTTCCTGAGATGAGGCGGAATACAAGTTGCCTTGCTTTCTTTTTCATAGGTAACGGATTAGAAAAGGCCATGAGGAAGCAGATGCAATGAAAATATTGATCCCAGGAAATTACGGGATATGATTTCCTCTTTCAGAAAAGTGTTTTCACAAGAAGAGGTGAAATGAGTGTATTTTATTTAGAAGAGCCCGCAGAAGGACAGATATTTCGCGAGAAGAGGCGAAATGAGTGTATTTCATTGAGAAGAGTCCGCAAAAGGACGGGAAATATTTGTTTTTGTAGGTACGTACTACCAGACTTCTCGAAGATTATTCTTCATTTATGTACTATGGAATTTCATGTGAAAAGAAGTGATATAGTATTTATTTTTGTTTTCAGGAAAGAGACTGAGATTTTGTTCAGGATTAAAATGGTATAGTCAGTTATAATTTGTTCAGAGTTAGATGAGACCTCATGAATTGAGCAGATTTTGAATAAATGGGAATAATGTTGTGATTTAAAAAAATTAAAATAGTTATCTATTGTTTATTTTAATCGCTAATTTATCCGTCTCATTGACATCGGCCATTTGCAAATTATTGGTACAAGAGACTCCCAAATCCACAGGACATTTATTTTACTAGATTAAACAGAACTGAAAAAAGGACATTTGAAGATAGTTTTATGAATTGAGAATTCCACGTTAATTTTTTGAAACTCAAGTTAATGAAGATTCGAATTTAGATTGTTTTGGCTGGTAGAAGAGTGAAATAATAATACTAACACTTTTTGTGCATGATTACATTTGAAAGTTGAGATTTTTTTTACAGTTAATTGTGACATTGATATAAGAAAATAAATTTTCGTTTATTGTTGGTATGAAATACTTCTTCTCCTCATTTAAACATCATGAATTTTTATTTCATTTTCCAAAAATCAGAATTGATCGGAGAAATGAGTGAACGTCGGATCGATTAAACTTTTGATAAAGGAAAATTATCCTACTTTGAAATTTTTTTCATTTCACTTTTGACATTTTATATTGAGTTTTGATTATAAACGTATATTAAATATAAGCGGTGCTTATTGTAGACATTAATTTAATTCTAAAAGTTTTTTGAATAAAAATTTTCTTGAAATTAAAATCGTAGAAGACTAACAGATTAAATCTGTTTTGATATTCAAATTTTGTTATATTTCTTCTATCAAGTAAAAAGTCTTTTTCTATTTTATTTTATATATAATATATGATTATATTCAGGCTTTAATAAATCTCATTATGAAATGTCGATGTTCTGAATATAACCTTAAAAGTACCTTACACATTTCTGTGATTTTGTTAGAACATAGACCATCTTGAATTTTAAAGTTAGTCTGTTTGAAGCAATCCCTGCAAACACGTGTTGAGGTGAAATATAGTGATAGTTATTTGATTTTGATATTTGGAATATTATTTTGGACCGATGAAGATGTTACCTAGAATTATATTTGTTTTTTGAAGATATAGTGCATGTTTTGAGAGATTTCTGAATTAACTTATTCAAATATTTGAATATATTAAATATTTCAAATAAAATATATTTTTTAAGAAGTCCTTAAGTTGTGTTTATGTTTTTAAAAGGCAATTGGTTTTCTTAAAGGTAAGATCAGAAACAAAATTTTGTCTCCTTCAAATATTTATTTATTAATTTTTAATGACTTTTTCATTTCTGTTGGTTTATTTATTCCATTTGACATTATATATTGAGTTTTGATTATATACGTCTATTAAATATAAGCGGTGCTTATTGTAGACATTAATTTAATTCTTAAAGTTTTTTGAATAAAAATTTTCTTCAAATTAAAATTGTAGAAGACTAACAGATTAAATCTGTTTTGATATTCAAATTTTATTTTCATTTTGGAATAGATTTAATCTTTCAGTTCGGATTTTGAAAGTTTCAAGTGTTCTAAACAAACTTATTTCCTCAATTTGGTTGAGGTTAATAAGCAACTTCAAAGACTCCTAGGTATTTATATTTGTATTTATGTTTGTTCAGATATGTATTCAAGATGAGATTATTTGTTGTTGGTTCAATTTCAGTTGGTTATGATTTTTTTATATTGGTAAGATATGGTTGTTTCATTCAGATAGAAGATTTTTCAAGGGTGTTGTTACTTTGGGCTAAGACCAATACCACCGTGTAGAGGGTACAGCTATTGAATAAGGTATCCAGATTTTTGGTATGGTTATCCAGAAAAAGTTAGGTATTTTTTTAGCCGTAACGTCAGTAACATTTTTTTCTGGGCTGTAAATGGAAATTGTTCATAAGTAAGAATGATAATATGATTCACTATAATAATTAGCAGTTTAGGCTTCTGAAGTCTTCCGAAGATAGATCTAAATAATACTTATGATTTGAGTTAAGATTATTGTTTTACGTTAGTTTATTTCCTCGAGTGATTACGAAAACTTTTCATAATTCAAAATAATATCTCCTCATAAGATACTCTTGAAACAAAAGACTTGTCCCTCGTGCGATAATCACGAATCCAAACTCTCTCCAAAATGAGAGTTTAGTGACGTATTGTGCTTTGATATATACATTCTGTCAAGAAAGTACCGGGAATTATCGATTTAAATCTGGCGGGGCAATGAGGCAGGTAAAATTTTTTTTCCTAGGTTGGTACCACTGTCCTTAATTACTATGCCAAGCTTGAGCGGGATCTGTCAACTAGTGTGTTTGCAACAGCTGATTAAGTCAGTCGATGTCAGAGTGCGTGCCGATTTTTACTATGGGTGATTACGTTGAGCAAAGAATTTGTTTAAAGTTTTGTTGCAAATGAATTTTCGTGTGCCGATGCATTGAAAATGTTGCAAAAGGCCTTTGGTGATAATGCTCTATCGAAAACTCGTGCATATCAGTAGTACAGAGCCTTCAAGGACGGTCGTGAAGTGGTCGCCCATCGACGGCTTCGATCGAAGATAACGTCGATAAAATTAAGGAAAGGGTGCTGGAAAACCGTCGTACCAGCTTGAGAGAGATAGCACATGATCTTAAGATATCCCACGAGTCCGCACGTACGATTTTGATTGATATTTTGGGCATGAGAAAGGTGGCCGCACGACTTGTACCGAAAGACCTGAATTTTCTTCAAAAACGTCATCGCGAACAGGTTGCTTCAGACATGCTGGATCGCTGTAATTCCGATTCTACATTCATGGAACGCATTATAACTGGTGATGAGACCTGGGTCTACGAGTACGATATGCAAACAAGCCAGCAATCATCGGAATGGGTGGCAAAAAATGAGCCGAAACCGAAAAAACCACGCCAAAGCCGCTCGAAAATGAAGGTGATGCTCATTGTTTTCTTCGATATCCGTGGCGTGGTGCACTACAAATTCGTTCCAGAGGGTCAGACAGTAAACAAGGAGTATTACCTAGGCGTTATGAAACGTTTGCGTATCCGTAAGAAGCGGCTAAATTTGTGGGCGAACAACTCATGGATTTTGCATGACTATAACGCGCCTTCTCACCGAGCTACGATTGTGACTGACTTTCTCGCCAAAAACTCAACAAACGTGCTTCAGCAACCACCGTATTCGCCGGATTTGGCTCCCTGCGACTTTTTCCTCTTCCCAAAACTAAAATTGCCCCTTCGTGGCACCCGTTTTGACTCGATTGAAGCCATAAAACAAAATTCGGCGCGAGAGCTAAAGTCCATCCCGGAAAGCGCCTATAAAAAATGTTTCGATAATTGGAAGTGCCGTTGGCATAGATGTATTGGAGCAAATGTAGCCTATTTTGAAGGCGACCCGATAAATTTTGACGATTAAATGTAAAAATGTTGTTTTAATTGAAAATTCCCGGTACTTTCTTGACAGAGTAGTATTCTAGTTGGGAATTCAATCCAGAAATTATGAGTAGAATATAGTGAATAGTGATAGTAGCAAGCTCTATCAGTTAGAAAAGACATTATATTGAATATTTTGGAATATATCGATTTTCTACATGCATCAGGTTGATGATAGGAAAGGATAATTTGAAACAATTAGAAATATTATTATAATTCTGAAGATCCAATCCGCTTGTGGATAAGTCAAATTGTTCCAATTTGATGAGAGCGTTCGGGATTATTTTGAGTCTGTGAGGAATGAGGTATCATTCAAATTTTTTCATATTTTCGAAAGTTTTAAAAAAATATTTTATCATTTAAAAAAACGTGAAATTAACTAAATTGGGTGAATGGGAAAAATAAAAACTTTCACACAGTTACCCTTATTATTATATATTGAAGGTAAACACTCTTCCATATCAAGGGTAAACCACCCTGTGTGTTACATAGGTACCAGCAGGACCGCAATTATCCGTTGAGTACTAGAAAATTTCCATACTCAACTGCCATTCTCCTATTGAGTTTTAGGGGAATCAAATGACTATTCTATGTTTTTTGTTTGAAGTTGTCATCAATTTATTGGAAACTTATCAAAAATGTACAATAACGCAATATTATGTCTATTTTTAAGCGTTATCTTCCGAGTGAAATGTAATAGTGCCACACACAGTAAAGTAGCTAGTAATATTGCGGTGACAGCTGCCGAAGAAGCTAAAGCTGCTCATGAGGCACAACTTCCTGCAGGGCAGCAAGCGGCCCATCAAGTTAAGGAACAACTGGCCGATAAAGCTGTTGAAGCTGCAAAAGCAGCACAAGCAGCTTTAGCCGGAAAGGAGACTTACCTTTCTGAGATACATAGAGAAAAGGAAGCTGCAAAAACGATTGGTGAGATTAAATATACCATATAAATCTTGTTTTTCAACCGAATAAATTAACGAATAATTCATTGAGTAAGTCTTGAAATGCCGTATTCATGGAACGCATTATAACTGGTGATGAGACCTGGGTCTACGAGTACGATATGCAAACAAGCCAGCAATCATCGGAATGGGTGGCAAAAAATGAGCCGAAACCGAAAAAACCACGCCAAAGCCGCTCGAAAATGAAGGTGATGCTCATTGTTTTCTTCGATATCCGTGGCGTGGTACACTACGACTTCGTTCCAGAGGGTCAGACGGTAAACAAGGAGTATTACCTAGGCGTTATGAAACGTTTGCGTGAGCGTATCCGTAAGAAGCGGCCAAATTTGTGGGCGAACAATTCATGGATTTTGCATGAAGATAACGCGCCTTCTCACGGAGCTACGATTGTGACTGACTTTCTCGTCAAAAACTCAACAAACGTGCTTCAGCAACCACCGTATTCGCCGGATTTGGCTCCCTGCGACTTTTTCCTCTTCCCAAAACTAAAATTGCCCCTTCGTGGCACCTGTTTTGAGACGATTGAAGCCATAAAACAAAATTCGGCGCGAGAGCTAAAGTCCATCCCGGAAAACGCCTATAAAAAATGTTTCGATAATTGGAAGTGCCGTTGGCATAGATGTATTGGAGCAAATGGAGCCTATTTTGAAGGAGACCCAATAAATTTTGACGATTAAATGTAAAAATGTTGTTTTAATTGAATATTCCCGGTACTTTCTTGACAGAGTAGTATATAACGAAACCGCTTTGCTTTGCCTTTAAATTAATTAAATCTGTGGGAGTATTTCCTAGATATCTGAAAACTGCCTGTATAACACCTATACATAAAGGCGGAGAAAAAAGTGATGTTTCCATCTATCGACCCATTTCTATAATATCCGACATATCTAAAGTGATAGAATCTATTATAAGATAAAAACTATCCAGTTTTTTGGAGAAGTATAAAATTATCAGCGATTCACAGTATGGATTCCGAGAAGCGAAGTCGACACAGGATGCAATTAGCCTATTAACAATATAAGAAAATTTTTGATTATCTCGGTCTTTAGTTTAAACACTCACCTGATGAAGTCATGGTATGACGAAACAATTGTCGTGTAAATCAATAAGATAGCGGAAGTTAACATTTGTTTTTCTTATATCTAGCATTCATAGGCATCTTGATGATAATGTACCAAGCCTTTGTGTCTTTGTTGATCTAGCGAAGGCTTTCGACTCGGTGAGTCATATAGATTTGAACAGATCGATGGAAGAAATCGGAATAAGAGGAAATATTCTGAGAGTACTAGAATGTTACATAGCAGGCAGACAACAATGTGTTACTATGTATATTTGATAGATGTATATAATCAAAACTCAATATATAATGTCAAATGGAATGAATAAACCAACAGAAATGAAAAAGTCATTAAAAATTAATAAATAAATATTTAAAGGAAACAAAATTTTGTTTCTGTTCTTACCTTTAAGAACACCAATCGCCTTTTAAAAACATGAACACAACTTAAGGACTTCTCAAAAATATAATTCATTTGAAATATTTAATATATTTAAATATTCGAATAAGTTAATTCAGAAATCTCTTAAAACATGCACTATATCTTCAAAAAACAAATATAATTCTAGGTAACCTCTTCATCGGTCCAAAATAATATTCCAAATATCAAAATCAAATAACTATCACTATATCTCACCTCAACACGTGTTTACAGGGATTGCTTCAAACAGACTAACTTTAAAATTCAAAATGGTCATGTTCTAACAAAATCACAGAAATGTGTAAGGTATTTTTAAGGTTATATTCAGTAATTAAGGACAGTGGTACCAACCTAGGAAAAATAATTCCCGGTACTTTCTTGACAGAAGTATAAACAATATCCAAAGTGGAATGAGAGATATTGATTTTGGAGTTCCGCAAGGAACAGTATTGGGACCAGTTTTGTTCATGATTCATCTGAACAATTTATTCCACCAGAAGAGTCATGATGTCATGATTGACATTATCAAACGCTCTTTGAAAGCCACATTGACTTGGGAACCTTCCATAATACTGTGAACCTTATGGCACAACTGCAGTAAATTTGCCGCAGCGGATTTATTGGGTGTATATCAGTGGTGTTCTTCACGTATTTCATTCTTTACCCCCATCCATAATGTAGCATAAAAAATTTGCTCAGATGCCTTGGTTACTACATAAGAAATTTAAATGGACCTGTAACTTTTTATGTCTGATGTTTTTCAAGATTCATGAGCCGGTATCAGAGTAAAATTACCTCTTTCTATGTATTATAAAACAATTTGATTGCAATGATTAGTACAAGTGGATATCAGAGGCTTAGAACTTTTATAACATATAGTCGAATCTTATCTACTCCTGCTGATTTTTAACTTTTGAGTTTCAATTTACTCATAATCTTAGAAAACTTTACTACGGTCACCTCTAATATCGAAAATTCAGGTTTCGAAACCAGGTAATTGATTGTAACAATGCCTTTTCTGAATATAAACCCAAAATATTCACCCAAAATATGTGTTGCCTCAGATGTTGGAACCGCCTTATCGACTAGTTTAAATTGTGGTACGAGTTACAACTTGTGCTGTTACTCTTTGTGAATGCCGTTTTAGGTATTCACAATTGTTTTTGTACATTTTTTATAAGGTTTTCGATATTCTTCACATAACTTGTATAACTCAATTTGATGACTTTCTTGAACTTATATATTTTATCTTTTCTTGAATACATTTGTTGTATTGATATATTTTTCAATTTATGGAGATATATTATCCTCTTAATATAGTTTCATGTGAACATGAAACATTTAAGTCTAACACATTATACATTTGGCAATAAAAGAATTCAAGAATACCATTTACATCTTGATATTCAAAGAAGGACGTCAAGTCTATATTCCTTATTCCACAACTAAGTTGGACGCCTTTGCCTATCTGACGATTTCAGGTGTACAACTCAATTTATAATGCAACTTATTGTTATCAAATTCCTTTTTATTTTTGTGTTCCTTAGTAACGTCTTTTTTATTGTAGAATACATATCCAACCGCTCTGGGATGAATTTTAAGTTATGCTGTACATACAGATTAATTGAGACTCTTTCCACAAAATATTACAGAGAGTTTTGATTGTATGAAAAAATGAAGTATGTTCTCAAATGTAGCCACATTAATTAATATCAAGTAGGATGGTCTCAAATAAAATCTTAATGGCAAATATTTCTAAATATTCAATTTCTAAATTTGAAAAATGTTAATTTATACAAACTGACACTCTTTCCACAAAAAATCATATAGACGTTTTAATCTGATGAGAAAATAAGGTTTTTCTTAAATGTAGTCATATTTATTAATATCAAATAGGATGGTGTCAAACGAAATCTTAATTACGAATATTTTAAATTCAAAATGGAATGAAATAAGAAATTACTCAGTTTTTTGTCATTTTTTATTTACTGAATATACAGTGACTCAAGTTTAGTAGTGTTCTCTTCATTTTCAAACGGTATATTCAGTAAATAAAAAGTGATACAAAACTAAATAATTTCTTATTTAACTCCATTTTAAAATGAACTTTCACAAAGAAACATTCGTGGCAAATTGATAAATTTTGTGAATAACAGGTTACAATAAATCAGACAGATATTCATGCACATTATAGTAACATCTCTCCAGTAACAAAGATTTAACAGATTTTTTAAAGTCTCTAGTACTAAGAGACCAAACACTCTGTGGAAGATGATTATATAAAACAATACTCTGATACACTGGAGACATTTCAAATCTAGATGTGCTTTGTATCGAAATGTTCAATATACCCCAATTTCTGGTCTTGTAAGCATGAAAACTGTGTTTTTTGTATATATTGTTCATTCTCTTTAATATAAATTAAACATCTCAATTTGAAAATGGATGCTATTGTAAGAATAGCATGTTCTAAAAAAGTGGTCTACATGAAGATCGAGGAGATATGATGAACATCATTCGCAGAATTCGCTTCTGCAAAACAAAAACTCTACCAACGTAAGTTGGAATTACCCAATAACATTATATTGTACGATAAATGACTATACAACAAACTATAGTAAATTTTTATGAGGGATTTCATGGGAAGTGTATGTTTCACTCTATTGATAGCATAATAAGAGAAATTTATTTTCTTGCACAAACCGTCAATATGTGTATTCCATCTCAAATTCTTATCAATGTGAATGCTAAGAAATCTAGCACTATCTATGGACGCAGTGATAATATCCAAATGTCGAATGATCAGTTTGCGACCATTATTCCCAATTGAAAAGTGGATGCAAACATTCTTATCAGCATTCAGCATTAGCCTATTTGCATGACACCACTTCGCAAAGCTTTGCACATATAGTTCGCAACGCATTTGAAGCTTATCGAAGGTTCTGGCTGCAACCGCCACTGAGGTGTCATCAGCAAACAAAACTATTTTAAATTTCGGTGACAGAGATTGATATTCCAAACCAGTGCTAAAATTGATGAATATCCTCCGCAAATTTAAGTAAAGATCATTAACGGAAAGTAAAAATAGAAGTGGTCCCAGAACCAAACCATGAGGCACCCCCCAATATATATATTGCGCTCAGCAGAGAAAGAGCTCTGAACCTTGACAGTCATAGATCTACCTTCCAGATAACTGAGTAACCAGTCTGAAAATACACCCCTGAAACCCAGGTTGTAACACTTTTCGATAATAAGCTAAAATGGTAGACAGGTCAAAAAATAAACTGGCGATATATGTGCCGTTATCGAGACAATCATATACGAACTCTACAAAACTAATGGCTGCTGTTTGAGTCGAGCGACTTGATCTGAAGCCATGCTGCGCAGGTTCCAGAATGTTAAACTTGTCTAGGTAGTTTTTCATTCTATTGAAAACAGTTCTCTTAGAAATGAGTCTATAGTTGATTATGTTATGTACATCATCATTTTTATGTATAGGAGCAACTATAGCCTTTTTGAGTATAGATGGAAACACACCTTAGCTAATAGATAAGTTGATACATTGCGGGAGAAGCTGAGTAATTTCGGAACCTATTAACTTTAAAATTCTTGAAAAGATTAAATCAGTTCCAGTGCTCTTATTATTTTTGAGTAGTTTTATACTCTCCATTACTTCATTCTCAATAACAGAATAAAAGAAAAAATTACTATTTAACATACTACTCGTAGTACTCGAGCAAGATAAAGAGCCTCTATAATAGAGGTTTAGTGAGGTCTCTGTTATGGTGGAGAAAATCGGTGAATGTTTCAGTCAATTCACTGTCCCCACCAAGTGAAACCCCATCTACTTCAAGTGCAATGGGTTCATGTTTTCCACTCTTCCGGCCAGTCAGAGCATTCACTACACTATTTTTATTTTTAGATTGATCAATAAGGTCACCACAAAACTTCAATTTTGTATTTCGAATGAGGGGATAATAAGAGAGTTTAGCTTTTCTGTACATTTCCTGAGTTGACTGACATTTTATGTTAGATTGTAGCCAGTGAAGATGCATTAAATTACGCTTAGCAACAACAATTTCAGATGTGACCCAAGTTTTTCTTCGATTTGGGTAACAGATGAATTTCACGAGAGGACAACAAGATTCAAATATGTTTCGTATCATACCTATGAATGCTTCAAAGCATTCATCAACATTTTTATATTGTATATTAATATGAATGTATCAACAAAAACATATATTTTATTATAAATTTAGTTTGTGAGTTTTGTCTTTATACTTATAATTTATTAAGCAATTTTGTCAAGATACTTTTTGTAAGGTATTTTACTATAGAATTCAATTTTAAAATTTTAGTATGAATACTTCTTCGATTTCCCGTGTATAAAGTTGTGTCTATGTATCGTGTGCTACCAGCTAACTGGTTATATTTGAATTTTGTAATCGAAAATCTAAATATAATTCATTTTGATTTACTATAATGGGGAAGGTTCAATTTGGATCTCTAATAATTTAATTTTTGCATATATATTGAAGCAAAATAATTTGAACTATAAATCTGTAAATTCTAAACTGATCTTATTTCTATGCTCTATGTTGCTAACTTTATCTCTATTGGTAATCCTAGTAAACACGAAGTTAACTTTGATTCGAAATTTTACAGAATTGAAATTATTTCTACCTTTTGCTAAGTTTCTCTATCACTTACAATGTTCCTTTCAATAGTGTCCTTTTTCTGTTTCAGGAATTGAACTAGATTTTTTAAGTTAAATTGATTTTCCTAGAAGGTTTTTAATTCATAGCCAACATCGTTTATTTTCTTCTTAGCATTTAAAGTGTTTGATATTTAAATAAAATCAAATTCTATTTTATTTTATATATAATATATGATTATATTTAGGCTTTAATAAATCTCATTATGGAATGTCAATGATCTAAATATAACCTTAAAAATACCTTACACATTTCTGTGATTTTGTTAGAACATAGACCATCTTGAATTTTAAAGTTAGTCTGAAGCAATCCCTGTAAACACGTGTTGAGGTGAGATATAGTGATAGTTATTTAATTCTGATATTTGGAATGTTATTTTGGACCGATGAAGAGATTACCTAGAATTATATTTGTTTTTGGAAGGTATAGTGCATGTTTTGAGAGATTTCTGAATTAACTTATTCGAATATTTAAATATATAAAATATTTCAAATAAATTATATTTTTGAGAAGTCCTTAAGTTGTGTTCATGTTTTTAAAAGGCGATTGGTGTTCTTAAAGGTAAGAACAGAAACAAAATTTTGTTTCCTTTAAATATTTATTTATTAATTTTTAATGACTTTTTTATATCTGTTGGTTTATTTATTCCATTTGACATTATATATTGAGTTTTGATTATATAGTCTATTAAATATAAGCGGTGCTTATTGTAGACATTAATTCAATTCTAAAAGTTTTTTGAATGAAAATTTTCTTGAAATTAAAATTGTAGAAGACTAACAGATTAAATGTGTTTTGATATTCAAATTTTGTTTGATATTTGATTTTCATGATGAATATTTCTATTACACATTCAGGTAACGTACTTCTTGATATCAATTCACAATAATATTGTTATATTTTTTGTACGTTATGGAAATATATTATTTGGAAGAGTGAATATTTTTAAACAGGACGACGTAGTCTCGACTGTGATTATTTTCATACTGAATGATGTTTTCTGTACCACATTCTTTCATATTTTTCAGGAAAAATTGAATTCCAAAGCTTACTAGTATTTGTCGAAAGTCTTGAAAATATTATGCTTTCAATGATTATACACAATTTACACTATTTCCTGATTTGAAAAAATTCTAGAAAACTTGCCTAGGTTTTTATCCAACTTATGGTGCCAGTTTCATTTGAATCGGTCGAGTTGAAGTCTTTTTTTGTCCGAGAAGTATTCCAGTTTCAAAAGTTTACAAAGTTTTGATGCTTCTTACTTGAAAATTACTAAAATTACCTATGAACATCTTATATGCTATTTCAGCTTTATACATGCTTACGCATCTTCGAGGATTTTCAAAGTTACTAACGTAGACACTATGTTTCCTTAAATTAATTGGACTATGATTCATTTTTCCCAATTTTTATTACTTTGGTGAGTTAGATTTGATTCAACTTGTTTATTGTCAATAATTTCACTACAGTTAATACAGGATTCATGATAACGAATTTTTCCATCGTTGTCTTTACCAATTTCAAAATAGATATATAAATTCAAATGACTTCTACTTCTTGCAACTTTGGCTGTCTTAAACATTTGATAATTATGAATAGTCCCTATGAGTTCTATTTAAATTTTTCAAGGGGATTTCTAATATCTAAGTAACATTTGAAGAATTTTCACTCGGCTAGTTGCCATGTACCCCAAACATGCTTTTCCTCCAAATTTCGGCTTGTAAGTATTTTATATATGTTGAATTATTACTATTTCTGTCAGTATTAATCATATTTTAAATGATTTGATAGATACGTGTTTCGGGCTTTCCACCAAGTGTTGCCCATCTTTTACACTTCTTTCACCATACCGATGAGGGCCACAAGCCCGAAACACGTGTCTACGGTTCACTGTATATGAGGGTTATGTCCATTATCCTTCCTTTCTTGTTTTAAACAATTCCCTCGTTATCCCTTTTTTGTATTCTAATCCTACCTTCCTCCGTGTGCGATGTTGGCTATTGCCCTCTGACTCTGGTTATTTGAAATAAATGCAATTTTTAATTATTAATTATTATTACTTAGGAGTCCCACTTTTTGGGAGCCAATTTATTATTATAACTTATAATTTATTATTATAACTTAATAAAAGAATTAATTATACAAGTTTTGTTTGATCTTTTTTTTAATGGTTCAATTCTTTTATGGAATTTACTTTTGAAGTTTCAGTATGAGTTCTTGTTGGATCACCTTTGTATCTATTTGAATGTATTGTGTGTTGTGTCGGCTAACTGGTAATATTAGAATTTCGTAATTGAAAATTGAAATTTGAGTATTATTATTTTCGATTTGCTTTAATGATTTCAAATGAAATTAATGATTTTTTATTTAATTTTTTTTAAATATATATTGAATCAAAGTAATCTGAATTATAAATTAATGAATAATAAACAAATCTAATGTCTTAGCTCAATGTTTCTATGCTAAACTTATGTTTATTCCGTAATTATGATGTAAACAAGAAATTTTTTGAAGTTGACTTGAAAGTTTTACACAATTAAACTTGCTTCTGCTGTAGTGACGACCTTCTTCGCTCCTCGTCAAGAAACCTGCCTTGCTCTGTTGCAGCTTGACCGGTGTATCATATAGAGGACACGACCAGTCTGAAGATTCCTGAATAACCGTCCCCGCCGAGTTCAAATAGGTAACGCATACAGCGTTTGACGGCCGTTCCAAGCGGAACACATGATCGCTGGCGTCACAGGCAGACATGCGCACCACGCCTGTTTGAAGAGTTTCAGATGCGCATGCTCAGAACGAAGCGCCGTCTCCCAAATTAAGAGGTGGAAGCTCCCTCGTAACAATGCATTTCCTTCGAGAGCTTCATTGGTGACCCTGACGTGATTGGGGAGGTTTGTTTGAAGAGCGAACCAACCCATTCATCTGGAGGTTCTAATTGCCCCCTATTCGAGAATTCCGAGACAGCCTCTCCTTTCGTTTCACAGATCCCTGCTGGAGATGGCACCGCGACCACACCAGCGGCGGACTGTCTCGTCGCCTGATCCCAACGCCCTATTCCGTGACCATATCGACGCTTACTGGACGGGAGTGTGTAGCGACCACCTTCTTCGCTCCTCATCCAGAAACCTGCCTTACTCTCTTGCAGTTTGACCAGGGTATCATATAGAAGACACGACCAGTCTAAAGATTCCTGACCGAGTTCAAATAGGGCAAGGCACACAGCGTTCGACCACTCTTCCAAGCGGAACACATGGTCACTAGCGTCACAAGCAGACATGTGCACCACGCCTGTCTGAAGAATTTCAGGTGCGCATGCTCAGAACAAAACGCCGTCTCCCAAATGAAGAGGCGGAAGCTCCCTCACAACACCGCATTTCCTTCGAGAGCTTCACTACCATTGGTACGATTGTTTATCAATTAATCGTTCATTTTATAATAGCCTTTCTCTGTTTCAGGAATTTGTTTTGGATTCTTGGAGAATGTTATTTCTGGAATGTTCTGACTTCACAGCCAACTTTGTCGATTTCCTTCTTTTGGATTCAAATTGTTTGATAGTTGATTTATATGTGGAATATTTCCATTAAAACATTCAGGTAACGTATTTCTTGAAATAAATTCACAATATTAATATTAATTTTTTTTTTAATTATGGAACTGGATTATTGAAGAGAAATTCATTCAGAGCGACTGTCTGGGCTCTAGAGTAATTTCATAGTGATCGAGATTTGACCGGCTGCTTTCTTCTATAGTTTTCTCGAAAAAATTGAATTTCAAAGTTTACTAGCATTTGTCAAAATACTTGGAGAATAATGCTTTCGATGATTAGACAAAATTCTAACTATTTTCTGGTTTGAAAGTATTCTGAAAAATTAGCCTGAATTTTTATCTGACTTTTGATAGCAATTTCATGTACTACTCTGTCAAGAAAGTACCGGGAATTTTCAATTAAAACAACATTTTTACATTTAATCGTCAAAAATTTATTGGGTCGCCTTCAAAATAGGCTCCATTTGCTCCAATACATCTATGCCAACGGCACTTCCAATTATCGAAACATTTTTTATAGGCGCTTTCCGGGATGGACTTTAGCTCTCGCGACTCAAAACGGGTGCCACGAAGGGGCAATTTTAGTTTTGGGAAGAGGAAAAAGTCGCAGGGAGCCAAATCCGGCAAATACGGTGGTTGCTGAAGCACGTTTGTTGAGTTTTTGGCGAGAAAGTCAGTCACAATCGTAGCTCGGTAAGAAGGCGCGTTATCGTCATGCAAAATCCATGAGTTGTTCGCCCACAAATTTGGTCGCTTCTTACGGATACGCTCACGCAAACGTTTCATAACGCCTAGGTAATACTCCTTGTTTACCGTCTGACCCTCTGGAACGAATTCGTAGTGCACCACGCCACGGATATCGAAGAAAACAATGAGCATCACCTTCATTTTAGAGCGGCTTTGGCGTGGTTTTTTCGGTTTCGGCTCATTTTTTGCCACCCATTCCGATGATTGCTGGCTTGTTTGCATATCGTACTCGTAGACCCAGGTCTCTTCACCAGTTATAATGCGTTCGATGAATGTAGAATCGGAATTACAGCGATCCAGCATGTCTGAAGCAACCTTTTCGCGATGACGTTTTTGAAGAAAATTCAGGTCTTTCGGTACGAGTCGTGCGGCCACCTTTCTCATGCCCAAAATATCAATCAAAATCGTACGTGCGGACTCGTGGGATATCATAAGATCATGTGCTATCTCTCTCAAGCTGGTACGACGGTTTTCCAGCACCCTTTCCTTAATTTTATCGACGTTATCTTCGATGGAAGCCGTCGATGGGCGACCACTTCACGACCGTCCTTGAAGGCTCTGTACCACTGATATGCAAGAGTTTTCGATAGAGCATTATCACCAAAGGCCTTTTGCAACATTTTCAATGCATCGGCACACGAAAATTCATTTGCAACACAAAACTTCAAACAAATTCTTTGCTCAACGTAATCACCCATAGTAAAAATCGGCACGCACTCTGACATCGACTGACTTAATCAGCTGTTGCAAACACACTAGTTGACAGATCCCGCTCAAGCTTGGCATAGTAATAAAGGACAGTGGTACCAACCTAAGAAAAAAATTTTTTACTCGCCTCATTGCCCCGCCAGATTTAAATCGATAAGTCCCGGTACTTTCTTGACAGAATGTATATCGGTTGAGTTAAAGTATTCCTTTTTGATCACAAAGTCTCAAAAGTTTAAAAAATTTTAACTTCTTATGCTTCTAACTTAAAACATGAATGAAAATTATCTATGAACTTCATTGCATTACTTCAGCTTATGTGATATTACAACTTTATACATGCATAAGCATCTTCGAGGAGATTTCTAACATATCACGTATTTTCTATTATTTATATATTATATTTTGAATTAATCGATTTAATTTTGGCCTATTAGCACTATTTTGGTGAGTTGGATTTAATTTATTGGTTCTTTGTCAATAATTTCGCTAAAGTATGTATGATTCATGATAATAACACATTTTTTATTACTCATGCGGGGAAAGTACTATCTTTGCGCTTACTTTTGGGGTCGAAAAGACGCTAATTGCCCACTTCACAATTACCACACGAGTTTTGAGTAAATTTAATTTGGATTTGAGTGCGACAAGTAAACTTCTCGCACGCAAATTTTCATTGGCACACACAAACTGACAAAATTAAAATAAGACAGTCGAACTATCAATACTAAATAAGGTTGGCATTTTAATAAAAATATTTTATACTCCCATTATCCCCGCATTCGTAATAAAAAATAGTATGTGCAACTCGTGCGAGGTTGTCGATTGCCCACTCGAGCGAATGAGCACTCGTGGGCAATCGACAACTTCTCGCACTAGTTGCACAATATACTATTTTCAACATTTCTTTACAAATTTCAAACCACATATCTTTATTGAAATGCCTTTTATTTCTTGCAACTTTGGCTGTCTTTACATTGAATAATTGTGAATTGAATTCTCCCTGTAAGTTCTATTTAAAAATTTTAAACAAGATTTCTGATTTTTGACCAACGTTCAAAGAAAATTCACCCCACTAGTGGTCATGTACTCCGAATATGCGTATATGCGAATATCCGTAGACACGTGTTTCGGGCTTTCGGTCCTCATCAGTATGGTGAAAGAAGTGTAAACGATGGGCAACACTTGGTGGAAAGCCCGAAACAAGTGTCTATCAAATCATTCAATATGATAGATACTGACAGAAATAGTAATAATTCAACATATATAAAATACTTGCAAGCCAAAATTTGGAGTACATAGCAATTAGCCGAGTGAAAATTCTTCAAATGTTACTCAGATATTAGAAATTCTCTTGAAAATTTTAAATAGAACTCATAGGAAGTATTCAGTTCATAATTATCAAATGTTTAAGACAGCCAAAGTTGCAAGAAGTAGAAGTAATTTGAATTTGTATATCTATTTTGAAATTGGTAAAGACAACGATGGAAAAATTCGTTATTATCATGAATCCTATAATATATTTACAGTAGTGAAATTATTAACAATGAGCAAGTTAAATCAAATCTAACTCACCAATTTAGAAAAATTAATCAAAATTCAATTAATTTGAGGAAACAGTGTCTACGTTAGTAATTTGAAAATGTGTATATGAGAAATATCCTCGAAGATGCTTAAGCATGTATAAAGTTGAAATAGCATATAAGCTAAAGAAATGTAATTAATTTCATAGGTTATTTTGAGTAACTTTCAAGTAAGAAGCATCAAAACTTTGTAAACTTTTGAAACTGGAATACTTCTCGGACAAAAAAAGAAGACTTTAACTCGACCGATTCAAATAAAACTGGTACCAAAAGTTGGATAGATTACTAGGCAAATTTTCTAGAATTTTTTCAAATCAGGAAATAGTGTAAATTGTGTATAATCATTGAAAGCATAATATTTTCAAGAATTTTGCCAAATGCTAGTAAGCTTTGGAATTCAATTTTTCGTGAAAACTATAAAAGGAAGTGGCACAGAAAACGTCATTCGGTATGAAAATATTCAGAGTCGAGACCACTTCGTCCTGTTTAAAAAAATTCACTCTTCCAAATTATACAATTCCATAACCTACAAAAAATATAACATTCTTATTGTGAATTGATATCAAGAAGTACATTACCTGAATGTGTAATAGAAATATTCATCATGGAAATCAAATATCAAACAATTTAAATGCTAAGAAGAAAATTAACGATATTGGCTATGAATTTCAAACCTTTTAGGAAAATCAATTTAACTTCAAAAATCTAGTTTAATTCCTGAAACAGAAAAAGGACACTATTGAAAGGAACATTGAAAGTGATAGACAAACTTAGCAAAAGGTAGAAATAATTTCAATTCTGTGAAATTTCGATTCAAAATTAATATCATGTTTAGTAGGATTACCAATATAAATAAGGTTAGGAACATAGAGCATAGCAATAAGATCAGTTTTGTATTATTCAAATATTTTAATATTTAGGGATATATTCTGCTAGTCTTCTACATATTTCATTTCAAAAAATTACATTTAATATTATAACTTTAGGAGTTAAATTAATGTCATATAAGCACCGCTTATATCAAACGACATATAAAATAAGCGTTCATTATAAGACATCCAAATGAGATAACACAATTCAATAAATATAAATTGTTAACAAAAATCCTATAATTAAAACAAATTGTAGAAATTACTATGTTTTACTACCAATAAAAATATATTTTACACATTTTCTTGTGACTCGAGTTAATTATGATCAACTACAAATAGTAACGGCTGAAACAATTCAGTATCTGAAAAATCCTATAATTTGAATTTTTTTTTTTAATATTTTGATTAAAGAACATACTTTATACAGATGTCCTTGTGCTATAACAGAGGTCGTTTAATTGCCGGTCTATCTTTAAGATCTATGGTAAACCACAAAACTATTTATTTGAGTTCACATTGGGGGGCACCATTTGAATTTCAGTATTCATTTGCTAAGATGATTTCTGAATTGTTAAAGATGAGTAAATATTTTTTCTTGATTGATATTATATTTTATTAAATATGAATGGGTACTGACGAGCAAAGTCTCTCTTAAAACTTGATTTTTGATCATTTTTTTTACTTATCTTGAGGTTTTCTTAAAAGTTACTTAGTTAGATATGCAATAATATTAAAAATTAAAGTAAGATAGTTTTATCATGAAATTCTTCGGACTATGTTAAACATTTTTGAAATATATCGATTTCCATAAGAGGGATGAGCAGAAACAAAATTTTGTTTCGTCAAAATATTTAATTTATAGGATTTTTGTTAACAATTTATATTTACTGCATTTTGTTATCTAATTTGGATGTCTTATAATGGATGTTAATTTTATATCTCGTTTGATATAAGCGGTGCTTATATAACATTAATTTAATTCCTGAAGTTATAATATCAAATATAATTTTTTGATATTAAATATGTAGAAGGCTAAGAGAATATATCTCTAAATAGTAGAATATTTAAATATCTATTCGACTCACATTTAAGTTAATTAAGCAATAAAAATATTCAATAAAAGAATAAAGAATATTTAAAAAATTTATCAATTTGCCACTAATATTTCTTTGTGATATTATTATTTAATTATATAAATATTTTAAAAAATTTTTAAAAAATTTTAAAGAATTAGCCTTCTACATATTTAATTCCAAAAGATTATATTTAATGATTATAACTTCTGAAAATAAATTAAAATAATGTCATCACTAATATCAAATGACATATAAAATAAACATTCATTATAAGACATCCGAATGGTATAACAAAATCCAATAAATAAAAATTATTAACCAAAATCCTATAAATTAAACATTTTGAATAGACAAAATGTTGTTTCTGCTTATCAATCCTATGAAAACCAATATCTTTCAAGAATATCCAACATAATCTTAAGAATTTCATCACAAAACTATCTTACTTAGACTATTCAATATTATTGGATATCTAACTAAATATAATCTTTTGGAATTAAATATGTAGAAGGCTAATTTTTTGAAATTTTTTAAAAATTTTTTAAAATATTCATATAATTTTATATACCTTCTATCAAGAATTAACCTCTATTTATGTTATTCTTTGTGATAGTTCATTTTTAAATGGAGTTTAATGAGGAATTATTCAGTTTTATATCACTTTTTATTTACTGAATATATCGTTTGAAAATGTAGTGAACACTACGAAACTTGAGTCACTGTATATTCAATCAATAAAAAATGACAAAAAACTAAGTTTTTTCTTCTTTCGTTATATTTTGAACTTAAAATATTCGTAATTAAGATTTTCTAATCAGATTAAAACGTCTATATGAATTTATGTGGAAAGAGTGTCAGTATAAATTAACATTTTTCAAATAAAGAAATTGAAAATGTAGAAATGTTTGCCATTAAGATTTTATTTGAAACCATCCTACTTGATATTAATTAATGTGGCTACATTTGAGAACATACTTCATTTTTTCATCCAATCAAAACTCTCTATAATTTTTTGTGGAAAGAGTCTTAATTAATCTGTATGTACAGGATAACTTGAAATTCATCCCAGAGCGGTTGGATATGTATTCTACAATGAAGAAGACGTTACTAAGGAACACAAAAATAAAAAGGATTTTGATAACAATAAGTTTCATTATAAATTGAGTGGCACACCTGAAATCGTCACAAAGGCAAAGGCATCCAACTCTGCCTATGCCGCCAGTAACCTTGTTTCCCGTTGGAATACGTTTGTCGGAACACTCGCACTTTGCTCTACTTGAGACGGGTGAGGACGGTGAGCTCGGTATTCGGAAGGCGGTATCGTCCTCTATATG
Organism: Megalocaria dilatata; assembly: GCA_034642435.1. NCBI lineage: Eukaryota > Metazoa > Arthropoda > Insecta > Coleoptera > Coccinellidae > Megalocaria > Megalocaria dilatata. The sequence continues at coordinate 76,463,350 of CM067855.1, read as the reverse complement.
CTGCGCCTGAAAGCTACAGCAAATCCGAGTAGAATTCTGGGCGAGGAGCGAGACAAGTCGCCACACTAGCAAGAGAATCGAAGAGAACTTCATTCCAGTCTCCGACTACTTCGTGAATATGGGCAAAAACATCAGCCTCTCCGGCGGGAACAGTACGGAAACGACCCCGTTTTCGAGATTTTGATATTATTTAATATTGTTGTATTTTTAATTCCAGAATACAGATCTGACTGTCGGGTAGTGAATTTAAAGACTCGCTGTAAATGTCATACAAGTCCATTTGACCTACCAGCTTATTGGACAACCCGAGAAAATGTTATTAATAATTGATTATTTTGATCAATCGACTGCAATAGTGATAAATGAAAATCACAGAAACTTTTGAGACAATTTAAATAGCCTTCTTTTAGAATGAATCAATAATGGATTTGATTTCGGTTCCAGATGATAAGTCTCATAGAGTCTCAGCGTCAAGAGCAATATTCCCTTCATTACTTGAAAATGAATGTCATAAAACAGAGAATCTTGTTCAGGGGTAATTTTTTCAGTTCGCAGTGGACTATAAAAGCCTGACCAAAGACCTCGAATCTGATGCGACTCACCGCGGGGCACTTTGAGACGATGTGCATGACTGTTTCAGTGTGCTCAAGACACAGCCTGCATTGATCGTCTTCAGTCAGACCAATTTTGTACAAATGCGCTTTCAGTCTGCAGTGACTTGTCGTAATTCCGACAAGTGTTCTTAGTTTGGCCCTATCCAGACCTAGCGCTAGGTTCGCCATCTTTTTGTTCCAAGCTGTTCCAAGGAACAACTTCGAATGTTTCAGGCCAGAATGGCTCCGCCAGAAAGACTCTAGTCTTGAGTTTATTCTACTTGGCCACGGCATGTGGTATTCCCAGGAATGGTTCCGGTCCTACCAGAGGCAGCGCAGCTCCAGCAAACGCCAGCCGATCTGCCTCCTTGTTACCCAAATAGTTTGAGTGGCTCGGTATCCAAACAAGAGTGACTCTGTTATACATACCGAGCCTATTTAAATCCGTACAGCCACTCCAGACTGTTCTCGAGATACTTGAGCTGGATTCCAGAGCCTTTAGTACTGACTGACTGAAATATTCTGATTCTGCCGTTTTATCAGCAGTTCTGCCGTAGTCTCAATGGCAAATAGTTCTGCCTGGAATATGGTTGCGTCTTGACCGATACTCAATGAGATGTTGATTCCCTGTTTGCTCCCACAAACTCCCGCTCCCGTTCAGTTCGTCGTTCGCGAGCCGTCTGTGAACAAGCCAAGGTTCCCCCTTGGCATAGAGCCAGAAACCCTTTCTGGCTTTATGACACACTTTATCCAGGTGTGCATTCCAACTGAGAGTTTTGTCTAGGACTATTCCCAGGTATTCTGCCTCAAATGAAAATTGTATTATTTCCCCATGGATAGTCGGCGGTTCCAAACCATTCAAATTCCGTTTTTTAGTGAATGGTACTATAACTACCTTTTAAGGATTAAGAGACATGTCTTCCCTTATACGCCATTTGTGAAAAATGTTCAGTATCTCTTGAAGAACGGTGGATATCGTCACCTCCGATTTACCTTTCACTATGATTTCCAGGTCATCAGCAAATGCTTGAACGTCGACTCCTCACGGTGAAATGATTGCTAGCAGGTCATCAACGAGAAGGGTACACAGTAAGGGTGAGAGAATACCTTCCTGCGGACAGCCCTTCGCAGCCTTAAACTCGAACACCTCATCCTGGTACGAGGTCATTATTATTCTGCCGCATAGCTTTGCCTGTATCCATCTACAAATTAGCGGGTTGATTCCTCTCGCAGAGATAGTCTCAGCGAGAGAAGCCGGCAGCTTATTGTTAAGAGCACATTCAATGTCCAGAAACGCTGTTATTGTTATCTCTCGATTATCGAGAGATTGGTTTATATTTCCGACCAAATTGTGTAATGCAAGTTCTGCTTTTCCGGCCTGGTACGCGTATTGATGAGGGCTAGGGGAACTGTCAATTAGAACGTTCCCTCTGATATGGACATCAATCACCCATTCCAGACTCTTCAGCAGGAACGATATCAAACTTATTGGTCTGAACGATGAGGGTTCCGATTCTGTTCGTCCCAACTTTGGTATATAGACCACTTTAGTTAGTGTCCAACTTGTAGGGATAACCCCCCAAGCCAGACTTGTTCTAAGTAATTTTAGCAGATGCGGAATCAACACATCCTAGCCCCTTTGAAGTAGGGCTGGAAAGATTCCGTCTACCCTCGGTGTTTTGAAAGGTTTAAAGGACCTTATTGCGTCTCCAACCGCTTGTACATTGACTATGTTTTTGGATATTCGCCAGTTGCCCCTCCTAGGGTAGATTGGTCTGGCTTGGATCTGGCGTTTGTATCTTCCAAAGTATGATATCCAGGGAAATGTTTGTTCACAAGGAGGACTAATGTTTCTTTTCTGTTATCAGTGAAACCACCCTCCGGTCGTTTGAGCGAACCGGTTGTTCCCACTAGCTCTCTGGAGAGAATCTTGTATATTCTGGCGGTTTCGGAGGCATCCTTTATACCCTCACAGAACTTGCCCCACAAGTCCCTCTTGACCCTCCTAATGCTCTTATTGTAGAAGTTTAGAGCTTCCTTGCATTTTTCCCATTGGTCGGTCACTTTGACCCGGTTGAATAATTTTATTGTTAATGAAATTAGTACTGATAGTGAGGTCTAAAACCTCCTGTCTATGAGGGGTAACAAAAGATGGTTTGTTACCTTTATTTACTATTGTTAAGCCGTCTTGAAGTAATTCACCCTTATGGTTGATGTCCGTGCTACCCCAAACTGTGTAGTGAGCATTGGCATTACATCCAATTATCAGCTGGATGTTTTTCTTTCTACAGTGGCGGACTAAATCCCGCACGGCTGTTGGTGGAGGTCCTTCGGTAGCTCTGTCTCCAGGAAAGTACGCAGAACAGACGATAAACTCCGTCGCATTTCTTACCCCCTGGCAGCGGACATGAATGGATGTCATATCACCTTTGCAGAACTCTGAAAGAACGAAATAATTTATCTTTTTCTTTACAACTATACAGGTTCTCAGCCTCCCAACTGAGACGCCGGTTACAATAGTTACTGGAATTCCTCCACGTCCACTTACCTTACCCGAGGATGATATCCAGGGTTCCTGGATTAGTGCAATGTCTATCTGCTCCTCTATGAATCTCCTGCCGAGGGTGAACGATGCAGCCTGAGCATGTTGGAGATTGGCCTGTATACAACGTATGGCCTCTTTTTCTACGCCGGCCTCGGTATGTCCTAGGGGGGCGACTTTTTGCCACCTTCCCTTTGGCCACTGGCCGACTTCTTAAGGAGGTGTTTTCCAGGGATTGATTTACCCTTACCTAGGAAACCCTTCCTGTTTTGTTTCTGGACCCTGGAGATGGGATTTATCCCGCCCTTCCTTAAGTCCCTTTTGATTTTTACTCTTACCGATTTGGGCCCTGGCTTTGAGGAAGACACGGCCCTCACTCTGACTGAGGTAATTCGTACCCCAGACGAGGATTCTGAGAGACGCCCCTCTACCTGCTCTGAGCCGGTTTTTTGTGCCACCTTAGATGGCCTTTGTCGTCCGGAACTGGACTCTTTTGAACTCAAAGAATGGTTTGTAGTCCAGGTCCTTCAGAGCTTCCATGAAAATGTCATCCGTGGCCACTGTCCAGACTTGGCCTGGCCCTGACAACTCGCTACGTAGAATACTCCACTCACGAGTTTTCAGGGTATGGTTCATTTTTCTCAATCTGTTGAGTATCTCCTCAGACTGAAATCTGTTTTCTGTGCACTTGATCCAGACAATTAAGCCAAGATCCCCACCGAGATATGACAACTGACAACATCCGATCAGCGGTATAACAGTTGAGGTATTCAACCGGCATCGTTTCCCCTGTGCAATACCCTTGGCCAGGACACTACAGCTGGGTAGGGGCGTAGATTGTTTGCCGTTACCGTATAACGTTGCCCAGGGTGCACCACTTGGAGGTCAATCTACCACACCCCTTATATATAACAAAATATTGAAAAAAGTTTAAAACAGGTTCCTGTGATATCAAAAAAATATGAAATCTATCGAGATTACAACATGAAAGATCGAGCGACCTCAGAAATTAGTTTCACATAATTTCTCATGAAAAAAAAAGAAGAATACGTACGCGGAGACCTGTTGTAAGATTTTCATCCGGCATTATGATAAATGTTGAGATTCATAGTTTCCTCTCGAAATACTAGGCTTCATTAGATCTTTATGAAACCTCCTGTAAGTACCCTGATTTATTGTTCACCCATTAAAAAATGCCCAAAATAACAGAAATTGTCCTAAAAAGAGTTCTGGTGGACATATTATTTAAGACGTTAGCTTAACGTAGGCCGGGATTCCTTTTCATTCCGCTTCGGATCTTGACGAGGAAAAAAATTTTTTCGCTAAACCTAGCGAGAAAATTTCTCGGCCAACCGGCCGTCTGTTATTTCACGGTTGATTCAAAACTTAACAGTGCTATGCCTAACGTGGCATAAGGACATTGTAACAAAGCCTAATCAGAACACAACTGATCTCCTTACTCGCATAAGCTATAGCTTCTTAGGAGTCCAAACAGAAGATCCAGGAGTATCAGTATAAAATATGAATTAGCAAAACAGTTTAACCTCAGCTTTGTATATACGCCCAGGCAGTTTTATAACGGCCTGTATATACACTTCAGAGATTAATGATATGTGTATGGTTGATTGGTTGTAATGATGAATAGCAAGCACTTACTTCGATCTGTATAAATAGATATACAATTGTTTTCTCTCATACAAGAACTTTTAAATAATCTATTTGAAAAATGAGCAAATAAATGAATAATTATGATTCTGAGTAACAACCATTGCTCTTATATACATAACTCTTCTTAATTATATTATATATATATATATATATATATATATATATATATATATACATTCTGTCAAGAAAGTACCGGGAATTATCGATTTAAATCTGGCGGGGCAATGAGGCAGGTAAAAAAATGTTTTCCTAGGTTGGTACCACTGTCCTTAATTACTATGCCAAGCTTGAGCGGGATCTGTCAACTAGTGTGTTTGCAACAGCTGATTAAGTCAGTCGATGTCAGAGTGCGTCCCGATTTTTACTATGGGTGATTACGTTGAGCAAAGAATTTGTTTAAAGTTTTGTGTTGCAAATGAATTTTCGTGTGCCGATGCATTGAAAATGTTGCAAAAGGCCTTTGGTGATAATGCTCTATCGAAAACTCGTGCATATCAGTGGTACAGAGCCTTCAAGGACGGTCGTGAAGTGGTCGCCCATCGACGGCTTCGATCGAAGATAACGTCGATAAAATTAAGGAAAGGGTGCTGGAAAACCGTCGTACCAGCTTGAGAGAGATAGCACATGATCTTAAGATATCCCACGAGTCCGCACGTACGATTTTGATTGATATTTTGGGCATGAGAAAGGTGGCCGCACGACTCGTACCGAAAGACCTGAATTTTCTTCAAAAACGTCATCGCGAACAGGTTGATTCAGACATGCTGGATCGCTGTAATTCCGATTCTACATTCATGGAACGCATTATAACTGGTGATGAGACCTGAGTCTACGAGTACGATATGCAAACAAGCCAGCAATCATCGGAATGGGTGGCAAAAAATGAGCCGAAACCGAAAAAACCACGCCAAAGCCGCTCGAAAATGAAGGTGATGCTCATTGTTTTCTTCGATATCCGTGGCGTGGTGCACTACGAATTCGTTCCAGAAGGTCAGACGGTAAACAAGGAGTATTACCTAGGCGTTATGAAACGTTTGCGTGAGCGTATCCGTAAGAAGCGGCCAAATTTGTGGGCGAACAACTCATGGATTTTGCATGACGATAACGCGCCTTCTCACCGAGCTACGATTGTGACTGATTTTCTCGCCAAAAACTCAACAAACGTGCTTCAGCAACCACCGTATTCGCCGGATTTGGTTCCCTGCGACTTTTTCCTCTTCCCAAAAATAAAATTGCCCCTTCGTGGCACCCCTTTTGAGTCGATTGAAGCCATAAAACAAAATTCGGCGCGAGAGCTAAAGTCCATCCCGGAAAGCGCCTATAAAAAATGTTTCGATAATTGGAAGTGCCGTTGGCATAGATGTGTTGGAGCAAATGGAGCCTATTTTGAAGGCGACCCAATAAATTTTGACGATTAAATGTAAAAATGTTGTTTTAATTGAAAATTCCCGGTACTTTCTTGACAGAGTAGTATATATATATACATATATATATATATATATATATATATATATATACATATATTTTTTTTCTTTTTCGTTGCAGTTCAGGAAGAGAGAGCAAGTAAAATAGAATTGGAGAATACAGCAAATAGTGCAACTAGGACATCTCATGAAGCTCATGCTCTAGTGAAGCTCTTAGCTACAGCGGGTCAACTAGCTCAGGGCTCAGGTGCTAACGAAAGATCTTCCTTAGATCTCCTCCGTTTGCAGTTGGCAGAAAAAGTGAAGGAAATCGAAGCTGCAAGAGCCAAACTAGAACAGCTATGTAGTGAACTTTGTGCCGCCAAAAATGATCTGGCTGCTACCAAATGTGCGGCGAGGAAAGCAATTCAGCAAGCCGCAGAGGCCCGACAATCAGCAATGAGAGGTCGAAGAAGAACAAGGAGCGTAAATTTCCAAAGTGATAATATTATAAAAAAATAACTCTACTCAGTTTACTTTTTAAAACAATCTTCAGAGGTTTCAATCAAATACTTCCTTGTACAAGTATCTGCCTCAATATTGAATTCATTTGGTTTTTTACACTCTTATATTTTAGTAGGAAATATTAATGAAATTACCGCTTTATGACAATTTATTTTTAATTCTGATATTTTACTAAAAATTGGAGCAGCTCCATTCCACTCATGATATCCCACAGTAGCAGAAGGATTAAGATGAATTATTCATTAATTTTAATAACTCGACATAAACTTGCCCCCATAATCTTAATTATATATAACATAATTCCAAAATAAACTGCTTTTTTGTGCTATTATTTTTTTTATTACTATTAGAGGTTTGAAAATTTGATATCAAACTAGAATAAAATATTATAGCTTTATCATCAATTAATCATTCAGGGTGGATAAAAACAATAATATTTTTGAACCAATCATTAGGAGCCTTTTATTTTATCAAACTTTGAATATCAAACAGATTTAATCTATTAGTCTCCTACAATTTTAATTACTGAAAATTTTTATTCAAGAACTTTTAGAATTGAATTAATGTCTTATAAGCACTGCTTATATTTAGTAGACGTATAAAATCAAAATTCGTTATACAATATCAAATGGAACAAAAAAATTCAACAAAAAAAATTGTTAATTAAAATTAAAAAATTAATAAATATTTGAACGTTTCGTTCCAAGCATGCGCACCTGAAATCTTCAGACAGGCGTGGTGCGCATGTCTGCCTGTGACAAAATGCTTTGTTTCTGATATTTTATTGATAAAAACTAAATCTCCTTCAAAAATACACAACATAATTTGAGAACTTCTCCAAAACTAATTTACTTGAAATATTTAAAATATTTGAATATTTAAATAAGTTACTTCAAAAACTCTCAAAACATGTAGCACATCCTCAAAAACAATTAGAATTCAGATTAGGTCAGTCCAACTCCACATTTAAAATATAAATTCAATTAACAATGAATAAACTTACACATACGACCTCGTGGAATCTCTGTTTGATGAACATTCAAAGTATGTACATCGAATATCCAAGATACTCTATGTTCTATGCTCAGCACAAAAATCACACAAAGTTTGTAAGACACTTTATGGTCTTTGTTAAACCGCTCGACACTGTATAATGAATTTCTTTATTTAAAAACCTAATATAATTAAAATTTGAATATTAAAATAAATTGAAATATGTTTATCTTCTACAATTTTAATTTAAAAAAAATTTTTATTCAAAAAACTTTTAGAAATAAATTTATGTCGACACAAGCACCGCTTACATTTAATAGACGTATACTACTCTGTCAAGAAAGTACCGGGAATTTTCAATTAAAACAACATTTTTACATTTAATCGTCAAAATTCATTGGGTCACCTTCAAAATAGGCTCCATTTGTTCCAATACATCTATGCCAACGGCACTTCCAATTATCGAAACATTTTTTATAGGCGCTTTCCGGGATGGACTTTAGCTCTCGCGCCGAATTTTGTTTTATGGCTTCAATCGACTCAAATCGGGTGCCACGAAGGGGCAATTTTAGTTTTGGGAAGAGGAAAAAGTCGCAGGGAGCCAAATCCGGCGAATACGGTGGTTGCTGAAGCACGTTTGTTGAGTTTTTGGCGAGAAAGTCAGTCACAATCGTAGCTGGGTGAGAAGGCGCGTTATCGTCCCATAGTAATCACCCATAGTAAAAATCGGCACGCACTCTGACATCGACTGACTTAATCAGCTGTTGCAAACACACTAGTTGACAGATCCCGCTCAAGCTTGGCATAGTAATTAAGGACAGTGGTACCAACTTAGGAAAAAAAATTTTTACCTGCTTCATTGCCCCGCCAGATTTAAATCGATAATTCCCGGTACTTTCTTGACAGAATGTATAATCAAACTCAATATATAATGTCAAATGGAATAAATAACCCAACAGATATACGAAAGTAATTAAAATTAATAAATATTTAAAGGAGACAAAATTTTGTTTCTGGTCTTACCTTTAAGAACACCAATTGCCTTTTAAAAACATGAACACACTTAAAGGACTTCTCAAAGAATATAATTCATTTGAAATATTTAATATATTTAAATATTCGAATAAATTATTTCAAAAATCTTAAAAAAAATGTGCACTATATCTTCAAAAAACAAATATAATTCTAGACAATCCCGTCTTCAGTCCTCATTTAATATTCCAAATATCAAAATCAAAAACTTAATCTATATCTCTCACGTGTTAAAAGACTTAAGCTTCGAAATACAGATCAACTATATAATTCAAGATTGATCTATGTTCTAACAAAATCAAAGAACAGTGTGAGTTATTTTAAGGTTTATTTAAATTCATTGACATTCTATAATGAGATTTATTGAAGCCAAAAAATAATTGTATATTATATATAAAATAAAATAGAAAGGCCTTTTACTTGATAGAATAAATATAACAGAATTTGAATATTAAAACAAATTGAAATATGTTTATCTTCTACAATTTTAATTTCAAAAAAATTTTTATTAAAAAAACTTTTAGAAATAAATTTATGTCTACACAAGCACCGCTTACATTTAATAGACGTATATAATCAAACTCAATATATAATGTCAAATGGAATAAATAATATTAATTTTAATTAGTTTCGTATATCTGTTAGGTTATTTATTCCATTTGACATTATATATTGAGTTTGATTATATACGTCTATTAAATGTAAGCGGTGCTTGTGTAGACATAAATCTATTTCTAAAAGTTTTTTCAATAAAAATTTTTTTGAAATTAAAATTGTAGAAGATAAACATATTTCAATTTGTTTCAATATTCAAATTTTGTTATATTTCTTCTATCAAGTAAAAGGCCTTTCTATTTTATCTAATATAATAATAATTTTAATAATTTTATATCATATATAAAATAAAGTAATAATAACCGGTTTTTTACTTGACAGAAGGATTATTACAAACTTTGAATATCAAAACAGATGTGTTTGCTGTTTTGATATTCAAAGTTTGTAGCAATTAGAACATTAATACCTAAGAAGATCTTTCTATACTATATAATTCTAATAAATCAGCTGATTTTTTTTATTAATTTTTCTTAGAAGGAATCCCTGTTTTTAGGATTTTTCCCTAAATGAATAATACTGAAAATTTTATTAGAAATGAAATAATTTTTTTAGCAGTCTCAATTATTTTCTTTATTATACTTAGATTATATGTTTATTTTCGATTAATCTATATAATATCTATATAACCATTATCTTAAAAAAAAAAACATTTCCAAAATTGTAAATTCACATATATTTACTCAATAAATTAAATTAATAGTTTTCACTTTTATTTTCAACAATCAATAAGGATTTGAGTTGAAAAAACTATCAACCCTCAAAGTTAAAAATAGATAAACTTTGCAGTTTATAATTATTGATCATATGGCTAATAAAGGCAATTCACTCATAGATAGATTTATAGTTTATTCCTTATAATTCAGCCACTTTATTGAATTAATGATTATTATACTCTGCTAATCATAAAGGTAATGGAACAGTATATTTCTTGTTTGGAATATGAACAGGAATAGTAGGAACTCCAGTAAGAATTCTGATTCATTTAGAATTAGGTAAAACAAACAGATTAATTGGAAATGATCAACTGTATAATGTTATTTTAACTTAACTTTCATTAAATTTTTTTCATTATATAGTTATACCTATTATAATTTGGTGATTCCATAATTTATTTACTTATAATTAGGAGCCAGATATAAGATATAGTTTTCCTTGACTTAATAATATAAGATTCTGACTCTTACCACCTGCATTAATTTTATTGATTTTCAGAAGAATAGTAGAAAGAGGGGCAGGAACTGTGTGTTCACCCCTTTCTTAGTGCTCATAGAAATTCATCTGAAGATATTCAGCCTTCACTTAACAGATATTCTATCAACTTTAGGAGCAGCAAATTTTATTATTATAACTATTATTTTTATGATCAATTTTGATTACTGCAATTCTTTCACTTCTACATTTATCTATAGTAGCAGGAGCAATTACAATATTATTAACTAATCGAAATATGAATACTTCTTTTTTGACCCATAGGAAGGGGAGCGTTATCAACGTTCATTTCAATTTTTTGATCTTCCTGAAATTTATACTCTAATGTTACCTGTATTTCGAATAATCTCACATACAATTACTCAAGAAAGAATTAAAAAAGTCGCTTTTGGTGCTTTAGAAATAATTTATGCTATATTATCTATTGGATTATTAAGATTTGTAGTATGAGCACACCATATATTCACGGTAGGAATAGATTTTTATGAACTATAGGATTTCTATATTCATTTACAATTGGGGGTTTAATAGGAGTATTGTTAGCTAATCCCCCAATAGATATTATTTCACATGACACATAATACGAAGTGGGGTTAGCTAGTCCTCCGTCAGGCGCCTACTCAGGTGACATATAGGGGAAAGCTCACCAGCTACTTAAAATTTTCCTACGTCGACTTTTTCTAAGTTCCCATCGCTTCAACGCCTACACACGTCTAGACCAACCAGATCTTTTGACTTGTCGATTTCTTATCTCGACTTTACTGAGAATCCCAATCTTAGCCTTGAAGCCTTTTGTGTACTCAGCACTAAAATCATAATCGCGAACTTCCGTTCCCAAGACCGCGTCGTCTAAATTTAAATTAATCGATCTATTGATTAATACATTGTTGCTTTAAGATTCTCACCCGCTGTTTATGCAACTATAAATACCGCTTATCAGCCACGGTTCTCTCAAGGTCCCGAGTTTTATTTTAATAGACTTCTTAAGATCACAATTTATTTCCCTATTTCTAAGTAAAACATGGGCCCTTTATTACACCAAAAAATTCTTATTGCGGGCGTGGTAGGGAGATGAATATCACGATTCTGAAGTGAACAAAATCAGTCATAATTATGGTTTTATCGATGAAAATTATTAATTATGGGCATGTTTTCTTTTCAGCAAAAAATAACTTATTTAGTGTGCTTTCGAAAGACATATCAACTTTTGTGCTAGCTGCTTGTCCTCTGCCATAATATTGTAGCGACCACCTTCTTCGCTCCTCGTCCAGATTCCACTTTGCCGTGCTGCAGCATTCCGGCGTATCATATAGAGGACCCGCCCAGTCTTAAAATACCTGACTGACCGTCCCTGCCGAGTTCAATTAGAGCAAGGCACACAGCGTTCGACGACCGCTATATATATATATATATATATATATATATATATATATATATATATATATATATTAAGGTGGCCAAAACTAATTTTTAATTTTTTTTTTCTTAGCTACCATGAAAATCTCATCCGACATGAAAAAAAACAAGTTCTGGTAAGACCTGAGCTCTTAATATTAATATTAAGAGGTGCCTCATCGATATTTTCGATTTCCTATTTAAACAACACAGGAAAGTTTGATTTTTTTGTTTGGATTTTTAATGTACACAAACAAATAATTGTTAAGCGAGAATCAACACTTATTTTTATAGGAAATTTACCGATCTACAAAAAAGGTCTGAAACATTTTTTGGCTGAGTCAACTCATTCAAAGTTATTCGTAGTTAAAGTCCAACAGAAAATTATAAAAAATGATTTCCACAATTTTTCATCTTATATTACAAATTAATGGCTGATAAATATAACAAATCATTTTTTTCGTAAAACTCATCGATTGTTTAGCGACGTAACCATAGTATTCTCACAAAATATCGATCATCGTTTAATAAAATCAATTTTTTAAATACTTAATTTAAACAAAAACTTTGAACTCTACTCTGTGTGAGTGATGACTTAGAAACATTAATCGTTGCCTGAAAAAATAATGTGTCCTATTTGCTCTTGACTCTCGGGAAATGTAAATTAATAAGAGCCATTTTTCAGTAATTTTTCAATTGCAATACAACTTTTTATTTTATATCCCTTACATATTGATTATTTCAAAATTAATCTAAAGTCTTTTTGTTACAATCGGGAAATTTTTGTCGGTGATTTTTAACAACTTGCAATAAATATTGCAATTGTTCTTCATTTTTAGTAAGACATTTGTTGTACTCCTCTATTAAAGCAACACCTCTTTCTGCTACATCATTGACCACGCTGAGACGCTTAAAAAATTCCTGATTCTCTTGATAGCTTTCATCCTGTGACCAAGATTCCACATTTTTGTCGATGAAGTCAGTAGGTAAATCGAATATTTGAAATATAGTCATTGACTTTTTCGAAATAAAGTCACTCAGATCTACTGATAAGAATTGGTCTGAATTTCCTGGCTTAATTTCAAATTTTTTTTTTTTTATAATTTTCTGTTGGACTTTAACTACGAATAACTTTGAATAAGTTGACTCAGCCAAAAAATGTTTCAGACTTTTTTTGTAGATCAGTAAATTTCCTATAAAAATAAGTGTTGATTCTCGCTTAACAATTATTTGTTTGTGTACATTAAAAATCCAAACAAAAAAATCAAAATTTCCTGTGTTATTTAAATGGGAAATTGAAAATATCGATGAGGCACCTCTTAATATTAATAGTAAGAGCTCAGGTCTTACCAGAACTTGTTTTTTTTCATGTCGGATGAGATTTTCATGGTAGCTAAGAAAAAAAAATTAAAAATTATTTTTGGCCCACCTTAATAATATATATATATATATATATATATATATATATATATATATATTTATTTAGATGAAGACTATCTACCGGCTTAAGTCGACGTATATATATATATATATATATATATAGAGATGAAGACTATCTACCGGCTTAAGTCGACGTCTGTTTTGCCCTTAGTTGTCAACGAATGGACTGGTTGAGAAACACCTTGTGGAACACACTCTACGTTTGGGTCTAGATAAGCTAATAAGCACAGCTCAGAAAGAAGTCATCCTCGCTAACACGAGGATAGTGAGGAAGTTCCTGACATCCCTCTGAAACAACCTTGGCAGAAGATGTGCCCGGCTACTCAGAGTTTCCTACCCTTTATGATGATATGAACAAAAAAAATAAATATATATATATATATATATATATATATATATATATATATATACATACAGGGTGGCCAAGGGGTGGATTAGTTTTTGACCTATGTCAATTTATGTTTCGAAATAGCATCGTGCGTAGACTCATAGAAAAAGTCTTAACTTCGGAACCGTTCAACATAATTCAATCATCTTTTTTCCAGTCGATTCCTTAAGTTTCTGTGCATCTCTTGAAATAGGCATAAATTTAATGCCGGTGTTCTATCGCCTACTACATTGTTTTTTAAATGAAAAATAACAAATTGAATTAACTCGATTTTTTCAAATGCAACACTCAGTATTTTATTACACCATTGCAATACATTTCGTAAGAGCTTTTTGTCGATATAAGGTTTGTGGGGTCTACTTCGTGAAATTCGTGAAATAAATTCCAAAATAAGAAATGTGGATTGTTTTAGTAGAATCTAGTAGAACATTGTCGTAAAATAGGAAACATGTATACAAAATAATTGAAAAAAATGTTTTCGAAATTGTAATAGCAGTGTTTGAAAAAGTGTTAATAGAAACAGGAGAATATCAAGAAGCAAACAATTATAGTAACAAGAACATGAAGCGGTGAATAACAGAAAACCATATGCAAAAAATGTTGAGGAAAGCCTTCTTATGAATGCTCAAACAGGTCACCAATCTTGTGAACATGTGTTGTATCTTGGGCATCCAATTCTTGGCCTTTATCACGTTTTTTATTTCTCAATTATGATGGGTAGTCCTCAAAATCAAACTTTCACTAATCTGATATCTGACTTGTTTGAGCATTTATGAGAAGTAACATAAATAGAGGTTAATTCTTGATAGAAGGTATATAAAATTATTTAAATATTTCAATATTAGCCTTCTACATATTTAATTTCAAAAAATTATATTAAATGATTATAACTTCTGAAAATAAATTAAAATAATATCATATAAGTACCACTTTTATCAAATGACAATATAAAATAAACATTCATTGTAAGACATCCAAATGGTATAACAAAATCCAATAAATAAAAATTGTTAACCAAAATCCTATAAATTAAATATTTTGAATAGACAAAATTTTGTTTCTGCTGATCAATCTTATGAAAACAAATATCTTTCAAAAATGTCTAACATAATTATAAGAATTTCATCATAAAACTATCTTACTTAGAATATTCAATATTATTGGATATCTAAGTTACTTTATATAAAAACTCAAGATATGTAAAAACATTACTGAAAAACAAGTTTTAAGAGAGACTTTGCTTCGTCAGTATTCAAATAATTTATAATCAATAAATATAACATCAATCAACAACAAATATTTACTCACTTGTTTTTCACTAATGTTTTTACATATCTTGAGTTTTTATATAAAGTAACTTAGTTAGATATCCAATAATATTGAATATTCTAAGTAAGATAGTTTTAGGATGAAATTCTTAAGATTATGTTAGACATTTTCGGAAGATATTTGTTTTCATTGATTTATCAGCAGAAATGAATTTTGTCTATTCAAAATATTTAATTTATAGGATTTTGGTTATCAATTTTCATTTATTGGATTTTGTTATACCATTTGGATGTCTTATAATGAATGTTTATTTTATATTGTCATTCGATATAAGTGGTACTTATATGATATTATTTTAATTTATTTTCAGGAGTTATTTATAATCATTAAATACAATTTTTTGAAATTAAATATGTAGAAGGCTAATATTAAAATATTTAAATAATTTATGAGAAGGCTTTCCTCAACATTCTTTTCGCATAGTTTTCTGTTATTCACCGCTTCATGTTCTTGTTACTATAATTGTTTGCTTCTTGATATTCTCCTGTTTCTATTAACACTATTCTTCAAACACTGCTATTACAATTTCGAAAACATTGTTTTCAATTTTGTATAGATGTTTCGATTTTACGACAATATTCTACTAGATACTATTAAGACAATCCACATTTCTTACTTTGGAATTTATTTCACGAGTTTCACGTAGTAGACCCCACACACACATTCTGTTAAGTACATCATGAAGGTGCTAGATCAGAGAATTTAATTAAAAGAGAAGAAGATGAAAAACTCTTTAGACAGAAAAATGTTATGGAAAACCCAAAAAATCATTGAAATGAAAAATACCCTTGAGGCACTATACACAGTAGCAAAAATAAAAGGAGACGACTCATCATTTAGAGTTTATAAATCGTATAAGAAACAATATTGTATTAAAATATAGAAAAAACAATGAAAGAAAAAAATTAAGAATACTTGAACAAGGCGGAAAATAAGCAGAAAGCACTATGGGAAATTATAAGAAGCAACAACTCGAAAACAACAAAAAAAAATGCAAGCACAGAACTTCATGCTGATTCACTAAACAACCATTTTGCAAGTGTTGGTCAAAAAATCTGTGAATAGTTAGGAACTAAAAGTTATGAATCTAGCAAGATACCACAAAATAAATTTTTGAATAATGAAAAATCGTGCTTTTCCTTTGAGTGCACTATGAATGAAGTAAAAAAATTATAATATCTTTTAAACCCAAAACAATAGTTGATATTTACAACAGTACCGTAGACATTCTGAAAAATATCAGTGAAGAAATTGCCAATCCTATTTCAATCACAATAAATAAATGTATACCGAGAAGGTTATTTTCCAGAAGAACTTAAAATTGCAAAAGTTATTTCAATCTACAAAGGAAAAGGAGACAAAAGCGACTGTAATAATTATCGACCCATCGCAATTCTTCCCTGTATATCGAAAATATTTGAGACTGTGATTAAAAACAGAATGTTGAAATGGATGGCGAAGAAAAGTATTTTAAACAAAAACCAGCATGGATACAGAAAAGATCGAAGTACAACTACTGCACTAATGGAATTGTTGAATAATGTGATAGAAGCTATGGATGAAGGAGATTTTGTAGAGATGCTAAATTTTGACTTAAGTAAAACTTTCGATGCAGTCTCATATGTGACCCTGCTTAAGAAACTGAACGCCTGCGGTTTCAGAGGAAACATTCTAAAACTGTTGGAATCGTACATAGAAAAAAGATTTCAGAAAGTACACTGGAATTACGTTATGTCAACAGAAAAAGAATTAAGGTATGTAGTACCTCAGGGTTCGATACTGAGACCTGTATTGTTCTTGGTGTATTTGAATGATATCATTATTGAAATTTTTAACTGTCTATGCTTGTACTGCGATGACGCCTCCATAATAGTAAAATCGAAGGATGGAAAAGATTTCACATTCAGGTTAAAGCTCGCACTGATTGAAGTTGAAAATTGGTTCTCCTTGAATGGGCTCAAATTGAATACAGAGAAAACAGTTGAGTTAGCATTTGGAAGCAGAGGGAACCCAGCGAACGCCAGATTTTTGGGTGTAATCCTAGATAATAAATTGAGTTGTGCCGCTCATATTGATTACACTTGCAACAAATTGTCCAGTGTGCTATATCTTCTTAGGAGATTGAAAAAGTATGGTATTCTCGAAATGAGCAGAACTACTTATTTTGGGAACTTTCAAAGTTTGCTATTAAATGGGATACTTCTGTGGGGAAACGCGTCTGATGCTACCAGGCATTTTCTTCTACAAAAAAAGCTCTCAGAATTATTTATGGAATAAGTCACCGAGAATCTTGCAAGCCGACTTTCATGGATAGTGGGATACTTACCTTTCCATCCCTTTATATAAAGGAGTGTCTCAAATACGTGCACTACAACAGATCCAACATACCAAAAATAGGACACATCTCTTATTTAACACAAGATATAAGAATGATTTTATTACACCATTTCACAGGAAGAAAAATACTCAAAACTATGATTGTTTCGGTCTTTACTTGACGGAAATTCATCTTGAAAATATGAATAAAAACAATATTCTCATTTCCGCTAATATTTTATTGACACTACGATCGTTACGTCATACCATGACTTCTTCAGGTGAGTATTACAAGATACTGAGTGTACCGTGAACAAGAAATTCATTTTATAGTACATGGATATAACAAAAATAGAAGAGGGGGTGAAGAGAGTTTTACAATACTTTTGGGAAACTGAAAAATGGTTCAAAAAAGATTCAACAAAGGGGAGTTACTTAATTCAGTTTGGTCATTCAATAATATTTTTCTTTTGTGATATCTATTAATTTCTAAAGTTTCTAATAAGTTTAATCTAAAACTTTTGTTTTCTAAGTGTAAAATTTCAAAGTTACTATTAAAACTATGTCCTGTGTCTAGAAGGTGCTCTGCGTAGGTTGAATTTCTCTTTTTGTTACAATAGCATTTTTCATGTTCCCTGAGTCTCGTCTGGAACGATCTTCCTGTCTGACCAACATATACGAAATGGCAAGTACCGCAAGTTAACTTATAAACACCTGATTTCTTGTTCTTAGATGATTTATCTTTATTATTTTTTATTAATTTTTCTAGGGAGTTATTCGTTTTATACGAAATTCTAAAATTATGATTCTTCATTAAATATCTAGCTACCTTTTCTGTTTTTGGTCCCAAGTATGTCAACGAAATGTATTTACTTTCATTGGATCATTATTAATGGGATATACTAATTTCAAGGCCAGCTTTAATTGTATTTTTAAGAAAAGATTCTCAATAATCGGGACGTTGAAACCGTTGTTCAACGCAATCTGTTTGATGATGTTATATTCTTTGTCAAAATTCTCACGTGACATGGGTATGTTGGCTAATCTATATAACATGCTATTGTATGCTGCTAATTTTTGTGAGTATGGGTGGTTTGATGTGAAGTGAATTGTGCTATCTGTATGGGTTGGTTTCCGGTATATTGAAAAAACGTGTTTATTATTAATTTTTGTGATGGTTAAGTCTAAAAAATTTATACTATTGTTTTTTTCCCTTTCATAAGTGAATTGTATGTTTGGGGATAATTTGTTTATGAAATCCACAAACAAAGAAAATTGCCTCTCAGTGCCATTGAATAAACATAGAACGTCGTCGACATATCTATACCAATAAATGAAACATTTATAATAAGGGCTATTTATTATTCTAGTTTCTAAGGAATCCATAAAAATTTCGGATAGTAACGGACTCAAAGGATTTCCCATAGTGAGGCCATCGTTATCTATGTAAATCTTGCCGTTGAACGTGAAATAATTTTGTTTCAAGCAAACTGTCAAAACATCCATTATTTCTTGTTTTATTACCGAATTGGTTCTTTTTCGGAGTAGCAGGTTATCTACTAGTTTTATGGTTTCCTCAACTGGTATGGACGGAAATAAATTCTTTACATCAAACGATATAAGCTTTGCATTATCTGGAACACGTACATCTTTTATGTT
This sequence comes from Megalocaria dilatata, assembly GCA_034642435.1. NCBI lineage: Eukaryota > Metazoa > Arthropoda > Insecta > Coleoptera > Coccinellidae > Megalocaria > Megalocaria dilatata. Next base: position 76,444,243 of record CM067855.1, on the reverse strand, counting down.
ATTCACCAAATGGTATGTATTCTTTATAGATAATTTTGCTTCAAAATTTGTTTCCGATATTATGATTTTAATAAGTGCCTTAGACAATCTATATGATGGCGCTGTAACAAATGACACAACTGGTCTGATGGGACAACTTTCTTTATGTACCTTGATTAAAGAATACATATTTGGTGGTTGAGGATTCATTAAAGTTAAATTAAATAATGGTTTAGTACCGAAAAGTGCCGTAGCGTTTTTTATGGCTATTTTTATTTCATTTTGATATTTATCTGTTGGGTCCTTTTTGATAATTGTATACTTATCTGGGTCTAAGAATTCTGTTGTTTTATTTATATAACTTGTTCTATCGATTGCTATTACTGTATTTCCTTTATCGGCACGCGTGAATACTAAATCATTTTTTAAGATTTTAGTTTTTATAGATTTTATTGTGTGATTGTTATTATTCGGGTGATGATTACATTTTTTATTTATAATATTAGCCAATGCATACTTATCCTTATTTGAATTTTGACAATTTTTGAGTGCAAGTTCTGAGTCGATAGCTAAATATTCTAAAGATTTCTTATTGCTATTATTTAAATTGTACTTATATCCTTTTTTTAACAGTTCTATTTCGGTATGGTTGAATTTTACCTCGGAGATATTCATGAATCTAGGATAGAAAATATGTTCGGAATATTTTTTTGGAATTTGTTGGTTTAAGTTAATTTGATTCTTTTTAGTTACTAAATTTTTTAATTTCTTTTTCTGTATTTTGTATTTTTTATGTATCAATTCATCAATATCATTTCTAATATTATTATCTAAGTTATCGAACAAGACATCGTGCATTCTATAAGTCAACTCAGAGTGTATTACCTTAAGATATATGTTGTATGCGTCTCTCTTCTGATATTCATGTCTCGCACTACTGGGGTATCAAAATGTTCAATAAAATACCTACCGAAGTAAAAGATTTACCAGAACGTGTTTTTAAAAAGAGAATTCATGATATCTTGGTTAAAAATATCGATTAAATTAGAATTATTATTTGAAATATTTGTGCGTTAATTATTAACTGCATTTTTTCTACTGCGAAATGTCCTCGTTCCAAAAAAAACAAACTTTATTGATTTCCCAAAATTTATAAGTGGCTCCATTATTATTCATATCTTTTGCGTCTTATGCTCTGCGTACTATACATTCTGTCAAGAAAGTACCGGGAATTATCGATTTAAATCTGGCGGGGCAATGAGGCAGGTAAAAATTTTTTTTCCTAGGTTGGTACCACTGTCCTTAATTACTATGCCAAGCTTCAGCGGGATCTGTCAACTAGTGTGTTTGCAACAGCTGATTAAGTCAGTCGATGTCAGAGTGCGTGCCGATTTTTACTATGGGTGATTACGTTGAGCAAAGAATTTGTTTAAAGTTTTGTGTTGCAAATGAATTTTCGTGTGCCGATGCATTGAAAATGTTGCAAAAGGCCTTTGGTGATAATGCTCTATCGAAAACTCGTGCATATCAGTGGTACAGAGCCTTCAAGGACGGTCGTGAAGTGGTCGCCCATCGACGGCTTCGATCGAAGATAACGTCGATAAAATTAAGGAAAGGGTGGTGGAAAACCGTCGTACGAGCTTGAGAGAGATAGCACATGATCTTAAGATATCCCACGAGTCCGCACGTACGATTTTGATTGATATTTTGGGCATGAGAAAGGTGGCCGCACGACTCGTACCGAAAGACCTGAATTTTCTTCAAAAACGACATCGCGAACAGGTTGCTTCAGACATGCTGGATCGCTGTAATTCCGATTCTACATTCATGGAACGCATTATAACTGGTGATGAGACCTGGGTCTACGAGTACGATATGCAAACAAGCCAGCAATCATCGGAATGGGTGGCAAAAAATGAGCCGAAACCGAAAAAACCACGCTCATTGTTTTCTTCGATATCCGTGGCGTGGTGCACTACGAATTCGTTCCAGAGGGTCAGACGGTAAACAAGGAGTATTACCTAGGCGTTATGAAACGTTTGCGTGAGCGTATCCGTAAGAAGCGGCCAAATTTGTGGGCGAACAACTCATGGATTTTGCATGACGATAACACGCCTTCTCACCGAGCTAAGATTGTGACTGACTTTCTCGCCAAAAACTTAACAAACGTGCTTCAGCAACCACCGTATTCGCCGGATTTGGCTCCCTGCGACTTTTTCCTCTTCCCAAAACTAAAATTGCCCCTTCGTGGCACCCGTTTTGAGTCGATTGAAGCCATAAAACAAAATTCGGCGCGAGAGCTAAAGTCCATCCCGGAAACAGCCTATAAAAAATGTTTCGATAATTGAAAGTGCCGTTGGCATAGATGTATTGGAGCAAATGGAGCCTATTTTGAAGGCAACCCAATAAATTTTGACGATTAAATGTAAAAATGTAGTTTTAATTGAAAATTCCTGGTACTTTCTTGACAGAGTAGTATATGCATTACTCTAAAGTGTTTGTGAAAATTTATGTACAAGGTTTTTCAAACAAGCTGTGTGTAAGGTAGTGACGAAAGTTTTTTTTATTTGAAAGATACGTTAATGCCATTACATATGGATTATAACATCTTTCAAATCTTCTCCGCAAGTTCTCATGGTGACACGAATACAGGTGAATTTTGGTAATGGCACTGGTTATGTGTTAGGGGCATCGGTTGTCTGCGGCTCAGTCGCATAGATCTGCAACTTCAGGAAACCTCAAGGAGCTGTCAGTAATCCGGGGAATACGCACATCGACATTTGTTATGTGCCCAAAAGAATTTACATAACAATAAAACGATTCCTCATTAACCTTACTTCCGACTTCCTTCCCTCCTGCTAAATATTTTCCTACGTCTCCATTTTCTACGTTTCCATGCTACATACGTCTAGACCCTCCGAAATTTTTTGACTTGTCGATTTCTTATCTCGATTTTACTGAGAACACCTAATCGTAGCCTCGAATATTTTCCTCTGCGCGATTCTGCACTAAAATCATAATCGGGTATTTATTGTCTCGACATTTCAGATTAGCTACCCTTATCTATTGTGGGAACTTCCGTTCACAAGACCTCCCGGCGCAAATTTAAATGAATCGATTCATTAATTGACCTTAATTGAATCGGTCCATTGATGGAACTTGAATGAATCGATTCATTATTGCTTTTAGAATTCTCGCCCATTGTTTATGCTACATTTCTATATCAAATAATCAACACAGCTTATCGGTCCTCCAGTTTTATTTAATAGATTTCTTTAGATCAAAATTAATTTCTCTATTCCTAGGTATTACAATATGTTGAACAAGCAGTTTTTAAAAGGCAGTATTATTTTCAAATATTACTTTTAATTATTTGTTTACATACCCGAATTGAATCTATTGTAGGTCTTGGATTATCTTTGTCTAGTAAAAAAGCCATGCGTGGAAACACAAACCATTTTGACAGGTATATTACTTCTCTTCCTGTAAAAAAAAACAAAATTGTTTATAGAAAATATCAAACCAGGATATTTTGTATAATATAATATTATTTACAAAGTTGTAATTGTATTGTAATTGCAATAATAACTGCAAAACTAGAAAAAACTTACCTCTTCCTGTTCCTATAGATTTTTTCCCCTTGGCTTTTTTCCTTTTAAAACTTGACAGAAGACTTTCCATTTTTTTTACATCATTTACGGCCCATTCCGTATTTTTAGTAATTACCGCCCACGCATCATGCTTTTTAATTTTGTTAAAATAATATCCGTTTGTAGGATCCCATAATACAGGCTGCATTTCAAATTGGTCAATCAGTTCTAGGCATTTTTCCCTACTCCAGTCCATTTTCTTTACTTTTACGACAAACACAGCAAACATATCCACTAACTACCGGCGAAGAAAGAATTCCCTTTGTACAAATCGCGTTTACCGACAAACAGGGTCGGACTGGCTTCATTTGGCCCCGTCGGCAAAAGAACAAATTTGGCCCCATTATATAAAAATCGGTTTCAAAATATGGGTATTTTATAAGTGAATTAGAGAAAAGAATTTCACTTTTATTTTTTTCATTTATTTAGGTACATAGAATACAAATCTTATATCCAGGTAAAAAATATTTGAAACAAACCAAAAAAAGGTAAAAAAGTAAAAAAAGAAAGATATTTAGAAAAATCAGTAAAATATATTATAGTAAATTAGATGATAGCAACTAGTATTTAATCATAAAATAGTATCAAAGGTGATTCTAACATTTTTATCTTAATTTTAGTCCTAAACTACAATGTTAGAATATCATAATAAGATTTACTAGAACCAGCCAATTTATTTCTAATTAAATCATAGTCAACATTTTTCAGTAAGTCTCTTTCAATATTTATTATAATTAAAGATTGTAATAAGTCTTGACTTAAAAGCGATCTTGGTCGGTTTTTAATTACCTTCAAAAGTGAAAATACTCTATCGCATGCGACTTGTGTACAAGAAAGAGAAAGGATATATTTGTACACAATGCATAAATTTGTAAAGGTACATATATGCATATTGTGCTCCCTCAATATCCTAAACGTACAGTGAATACAACCCAAACATTTATTTTTATCAGATTTATTCAAACATAAATCTGTTAAACTATCATTTTTTAATGTATAAAATAATTGTGCAAAATTGGAAAGTTCGTTTCTTAACTCTAAGTCACCAATTTCAAGTTTTTCGGATATAGATTTCAATGCGGTAGGAATAGTAGCTAGATCATATTTTTTATAATTTGTAGGATCAAAGTGAGAAAAATCTTCATAAAGTTTGCTATTTTGTTCCAATCTGTCCCTTATACTCTGAACTGCTTGAGTAACAACTGTCTTATAAATATTAACTTCAAATTCTTTTAATGTGTCGACAACAACAAAATCTTCAGTGTGCTCTCCAGCCATCACTTTTCTTTTTCTGGATCTTTCCTGGGGAAGCTTTTCTTGAATTATAAGATGCGATGATAATTGTCTCATTCTCCTTCAAGTATTTTACAACGCTGTTTGTTTTTTCGACAATTAGGAGAAAGTTATTGTACATATTATTGATGTTATCTTTTGTATTATTTACAATATGATAAGCCTGCAAGAAATTGATACCTTCAGTTTGAAGATAATTTGATGCTGGTGTAGCATTCGAATATATCATCATGAACGAAATGAGTATTGTTTCATATTTGGTAAAATTTTCTAGAAGACTCAGAGCTTCTGAACTTGTTCTACTGTCGAATTCCGGACCTGAACTAATTTTCTTGAGCACAAGTGAAAGGGTAGAGAAAATGTTTTTGGAGTAGTCGTCGAAAAAGCCAAATAAATTCGATATAGATTTGCTTTTACTCCACCACCGAGTTTCTCCAATTTTCACTTATTTTCGCATATTTTTTTCTGCATGTTTTAAATCCTCTCAAACACGAAACCTTTTATTTGACTCAGAAATAAAGCATGCTACTCGATTCAGCAAGCCAAAATAGGTCTTTACTTTCACATGATATTGAGTGCTATCAGCAATAACCAAATTTAAGATGTGAGCATAACATCAAGTATACATAGATTTTGGAGCAAAACTGTTGATATGAGCTTGGAGATCATTATATTTTCCAGACATATTAGCTGCCCCATCAAAGCTAGATCCAATTATGTTTTGTTCATCTAGACCTACGCTATTAAGAACATCGATAAGTTTGTTTTTTAGTGCCAAACCTGTACTGATTTCTACTGGAACAATGTCTAATAACCTTTCCTGTTCTAAACCTTGTTCGTTTGTATAACGCACTATTATAGAGCATTGTTCTACAACACTGATATATTGTATAGAATCTATCTGAACACTCTAATACCCAGCTTTTTGTAAATCTTCGGCTATTTTTAGTTTAGTTCCATTCCCTATTATATTTATTATTTTTTTTATAGTCCGGTCAATTTAGACATTCGAAGTTACATAAATTCCCACCAAGCTGAAAATCGATAAGATTGTTTAAAATATCATTAAAAACAAAATTTGAAAGTTCCCCATCTTTCCCCTCTAAGGAAAAAATTTTATTCAAGGTCAAAGGTCAAAAAAATGAGTTTTTCGCGATTTTCAACAAAACGGTAAGTTTTATCATTAAAATATTTCAGAGAAAAATTGTAGATCATAAAATTATCTACGAAAAATTTATCAATACTTTTTTTTTCTGCGGGCCACCGTTTTTCAGATATAACGATTCAAAAAGTTGTAAAAGTTGTAATCGTCATAATATGCAGACGTTTCCTCGCCACCTATGAGGTAGTGTACTTAGCGCGTTTTTTTAACGTGGTTTCCCCAGTAGGCCTATTCCACGGGTCAGTTTTGATCCTGTTTAATTTGAAACTATTGAAAAATAATGGATATTAGCAGAGATTGAAAAGATAAAAGCAATTTAAGTTAAAAAAAAAAGTAGTAAAATTTAATCGTCCGAGTCGTAACTTTCAAAATCTTCTTGTTCTTCTTCTTGATCGTCTTGTCCTTGTTCGTCTTATTCTTGTTCTACTTCATCTTCCTCCTGAGTGCATGTAAACTGCGTTAATAGCGATGTATCGCATGTTGCCTCGTTGGAATCAAACGGATCCTCTACTGTTGGCGATTCAATATTAGAGCCGGAGAACAGAACAGTCCAACTTTTTTGCAACCACATTTCGCACTGCATCCCTTTTTGCAGTTGCAAAAAACCGAGTTCGGCAGTTTTTCCGGCGCAGGTGGAAGTAAAGTGTGCACTGGTTCTAATGAATTGTTGACCAACTTCCAACCCCAGTCTGTAGGGTCTAGCTGATAACCAAGCTACACTTAAACTTGGTAATATACCCTAAAAAGATGTTGATGAGCAGCAACTGAGGTTGGAGGAAGACAAGCTAATTGTACTTGTTTTTTACTTTTGGTGTTTTTAACGAAACATGCATATCTATACTTATCTAAGCAGGTAGTTTTTTTAGGAGCTCCGTACATAGAAAGGAGAAAGCGAATACCGTTAGTAATAATTTCTTGTCGAACAGAATTACCATTTTTAAGAACTTCAGCACATTCAATTAAATTTTGTTTCTCAAATAGTTTGAAAACTGTTATTTACCCCTCCTGTAAAATGCAGATGTCGTATCACAGCCAGTTATTGCGTGTAAAAATAGTACATGATTTTGACACTTTGCAAAAGTAGATGAACTTTTTGATGAATACATTTCCGATTGATGTTAAGCTTTTCCTGGTTTTAAGAAGAAAATAGTTTTTTCAGTTGGAGTTGGAGCAGTCAGTAATACGAGTAAGTCTATATCTTCATCAACAGCACTAGTTGTATTTGTCAAATTGAATTGCTGAATTGCTGTTCCAATTATCAATACATCAGCATTATTATTAGCTTGTCTTACCAATATATTTTCTGTAGTAAATTTTTCTTTCAACATTGAAATGAACCGAGACTTGTTGTGAATATTAAAAAGAAATTTTTGTTGGCTGGTTGGAACTGTCATATTTTCATCAAATATAATATCAATTGATGAAGATGTTGCTAAAGTTCGACGACGCAGTTCTGCAGCTTTGGTATTTCTCGTGCAATCATTATAGCCATCAAATACGACAGTAATTCGGGAACCAAAATGTCGACGTACATACTGTACGTATTTATCTAATATAACGTTGAATGTTTCTTCACTATCCCACACAACGCGATGTAGTAAGTATCCTCCGTCAATGATGTAAGTCGCATTTGTGTTATTAATATCAAAGTCTACCTTTTCGAAACAATCGTAAATTGCAGACTTCTGTGTTTTACGCATCCCTAGCCACGCACACAATTGTACAGGAGACAGATGTTTTCTCAAGGTTTCATTTTACCTGATATTCTTATAGTTATAACTTATATATATTTTATATTAGTAGTGTAAGTTACAATGACCGATAGAAAAATATTTTAACCTATATTACAACTATAGAAATGTACGTGGCGTACTCATGCATATTATGACGATTACAACTTTTACAACTTTTTGAATCGTTATATCTCAAAAACGGTGGCTCGTAGAAAAAAAAGTATTAATGAATGTTTTGTAGATAATTTTATGATCTGCAGTTTTTCTCTGAGGTATTTTAATGATAAAACTTACCATTTTGCTGAAAATCGCGAAAAACTCATTTTTTTGGCCTTTGATCTTGAATAAAATTTTTTCCTTACAGGGGAAAGATAGGGAACTTTCAAATTTTGTTTTTAATGATATTTTAAACAATCTTATCGATTTTTAGCTTGGTGGGAATTTATGTAACTTTTACTCTTATTTTTGGTCTATTTTGACTAGTACAGTAGATTTACTTGAGAGAGTTACTAAGGCTCCCCGTCCGCGATTACTTCCATGTTTATTTTTACGTAAAGACGCCTGTTCTGCAACCTTTTCGACGTGATTTTTTAATATGTCGTCATATTTTGCTAATAACAAAATTAGTTCCAAAAAATTTCCTTTATTTATCGCTTCAGTGCCATTATCATCTGTTATCAAATTAAATGCAGCTTCATCTTTTTCTCTATACGTAATACCTTGTTTAGCTATAAAACATATTATGTCAATAATCCTAAACAAGCATTGGCGATTTTTTAAATTTCCTCTTTCTTCTTATCCTGTATTTCTTTATTTATATAGTGCCCAATGTTTTTGCTGTGCTTCAGTGAAAAATATGTATTTACTGCTTGAATATTACTTTGAGATTTTCCGTGTATTTGTGCAGACTGATATACATTCTGTCAAGAAAGTACCGGGAATTATCGATTTAAATCTGGCGGGGCAATGAGGCAAGTAAAAATTTTTTTTTCTAGGTTGGTACCACTGTCCTTAATTACTATGCCAAGCTTGAGCGGGATCTGTCAACTAGTGTGTTTGCAACAGCTGATTAAGTCAGTCGATGTCAGAGTGCGTGCCGATTTTTACTATGGGTGATTACGTTGAGCAAAGAATTTGTTTAAAGTTTTGTGTTGCAAATGAATTTTCGTGTGCCGATGCATTGAAAATGTTGCAAAAGGCCTTTGGTGATAATGCTCACCAGTGGTAAAGAGCCTTCAAGGACGGTCGTGAAGTAGTCGCCCATCGACGGTTTCGATCGAAGATAACGTCGATAAAATTAAGGAAAGGGTGCTGGAAAACCGTCGTACCAGCTTGAGAGAGATAGCACATGATCTTAAGATATCCCACGAGTCCGCACGTACGATTTTGATTGATATTTTGGGCATGAGAAAGGTGGCCGCACGACTCGTACCGAAAGACCTGAATTTTCTTCAAAAACGTCATCGCGAAAAGGTTGCTTCAGACATGCTGGATCGCTGTAATTCCGATTCTACATTCATCGAACGCATTATAACTGGTGAAGAGACCTGGGTCTACGAGTACGATATGCAAACAAGCCAGCAATCATCGGAATGGGTGGCAAAAAATGAGCCGAAACCGAAAAAACCACGCCAAAGCCGCTCTAAAATGAAGGTGATGCTCATTGTTTTCTTCGATATCCGTGGCGTGGTACACTACGAATTCGTTCCAGAGGGTCAGACGGTAAACAAGGAGTATTACCTAGGCGTTATGAAACGTTTGCGTGAGCGTATCCGTAAGAAGCGGCCAAATTTGTGGGCGAACAACTCATGGATTTTGCATGACGATAACGCGCCTTCTCACCGAGCTACGATTGTGACTGACTTTCTCGCCAAAAACTCAACAAACGTGCTTCAGCAATCATCGTATTCGCCGGATTTGGCTCCCTGCGACTTTTTCCTCTTCCCAAAACTAAAATTGCCCCTTCGTGGCACCCATTTTGAGTCGATTGAAGCCATAAAACAAAATTCGGCGCGAGAGCTAAAGTCCATCCCGGAAAGCGCCTATAAATAATGTTTCGATAATTGGAAGTGCCGTTGGCATAGATGTATTGGAGCAAATGGAGCCTATTTTGAAGGCGACCCAATAAATTTTGACGATTAAATGTAAAAATGTTGTTTTAATTGAAAATTCCCGGTACTTTCTTGACAGAGTAGTATATCTCGAAAATCATTGTTGCCCGTTATAAAATTCGATGATTTTGAACTAAACGTCATACATATGGAACAAAATACTTTGTCTAGTTGTGATGAATAAGACAACCAATTTCTGGGAACTTTGTCCCCATTATTTAAGGTTCGAAAATACAATTCTTCTGAATTAAATTTTTCAGATTCAGGTTGAATTGGATGTGAAGACAAAAATAATATTTTTGAGTACACAGAAGAATCTATGGACGGCGGAATAAACTTGACTACATCTTATGGATCGTTTAATACCATACTACCTCCAGACTCCAATTCTTCGTTTTTAATTTTTCCGCCTCACTCATTTTGTGTGTTATCACATGGGTTTTTGTCGGGAAACAAATTTGTCATACTAATATCTGGAATATAAGCTAGTATTTCTTTACAATCTCTAGTTACTTTAGAAGAATCAGAAGTCGAGAAAGAAGTGCCGAAGTCAAGTACATCTTTCAAAATTGACGGTTTTTTTTCATCATTCTCATTTTATATTACCCTGATCAGAAGAACCAGCAGCTTGCACCAACAATTTTTTTTGTCGCTGTGCCCGTTTCTCAGTTCCAGTTTTTCAAATTTTAAAGTCTACAACGGACGATAAGCGATAATATAATATTATATAAGTAATGAAATAAAAGAGAATCCTAATTTGCACAATTATATTTTACTTAATATTATAAATAATTGGTCAAATTTCGCTCATGGGTACAAGATTGTATTATGAAGCAGTTCTTCAAATAACGTTTTTCTTAAATTACCTGAAATGTTACCATTTTGCCACTTTTTTGAAAAAAAAATCACTTTTTATTAAATTTGAATGAAGCACAAACCAATGTCAAAATCAAAAATAAAAAATTTACATATAATACGTACTTTTAAGAACAGAAGACAGCTTAAAAGACATTCGAAATTCATTTCATTTTAAAACCTTTCGAAAATGACCAAAGGCGCATATAACTTAAAATTTAAAAAAATATTCTCAACCCTTGACCTTGATTTTAGAATAAGGACTGTCAAATTGTCAAATATCAAGTCTACTATTATTATGTAGTACTAGTACCATGCGAAACTAAATTAATCAAATAAAAATCATGTATATTTTGTATGTAAGTATATGCTGAAATAAAATTACCTTTTTTATGAAAATTAATCAATGATTCGCTAATAAAACACAAATTCGCACTGTACATTCTGTCAAGAAAGAACCGGGAATTATCGATTTAAATCTTGCGGGGCAATGAGGCAGGTAAAAATTTTTTTTTCCTAGGTTGGTACCACTGTCCTTAATTACTATGCCAAGCTTGAGCGGGATCTGTCAACTAGTGTGTTTGCAACAGCTGATTAAGTCAGTCGATGTCAGAGTGCGTGCCGATTTTTACTATGGGTGATTACGTTGAGCAAAGAATTTGTTTAAAGTTTTGTGTTGCAAATGAATTTTTGTGTGCCGATGCATTGAAAATGTTGCAAAAGGCCTTTGGTGATAATGCTCTATCGAAAACTCGTGCATATCAGTGGTACAGAGCCTTCAAGGACGGTCGTGAAGTGGTCGCCCATCGACGGCTTCGATCGAAGATAACGTCGATAAATTTAAGGAAAGGGTGCTGGAAAACCGTCGTACCAGCTTGAGAAAGATAGCACATGATCTTAAGATATCCCACGAGTACGCACGTACGATTTTGATTGATATTAGGGCATGAGAAAGGTTGCCGCACGACTCGTACCGAAAGACCTGAATTTTCTTCAAAAACGTCATCGCGAACAGGTTGCTTCAGACATGCTGGATCGCTGTAATTCCGATTCTACATTCATGGAACGCATTAAAACTGGTGATGAGACCTGGGTCTACGAGTACGTTATGCAAACAAGCCAGCAATCATCGGAATGGGTGGCAAAAAATGAGCCGAAACCGAAAAAACCACGCCAAAGCCGCTCGAAAATGAAGGTGATGCTCATTGTTTTCTTCGATATCCGTGGCGTGGTGCACTACGAATTCGTTCCAGAGGGTCAGACGGTAAACAAGGAGTATTACCTAGGCGTTATGAAACGTTTGCGTGAGCGTATCCGTAAGAAGCGGCCAAATTTGTGGGCGAACAACTCATGGATTTTGCATGACGATAACGCGCCTTCTCACCGAGCTACGATTGTGACTGACTTTCTCGCCAAAAACTCAACAAACGTGCTTCAGCAACCACCGTATTCGCCGGATTTGGCTCCCTGCGACTTTTTCCTCTTCCCAAAACTAAAATTGCCCCTTCGTGGCACCCGTTTTGAGTCGATTGAAGCCATAAAACAAAATTCGGCGCGAGAGCTAAAGTCCATTCCGGAAAGCGCCTATAAAAAATGTTTCGATAATTGGAAGTGCCGTTGGCATATATGTATTGGAGCAAATGGAGCCTATTTTGAAGGCGACCTAATAAATTTTGACGATTAAATGTAAAAATGTTGTTTTAATTGAAAATTCCCGGTACTTTCTTGACAGAGTAGTATATACCCTTTTACATTGTTACTCTGCCGAAACACGCTCGCTATGTTATATTTGTAAATAAGGTTGGATGTTGGATGGCGGTGAGTCCCAACCCCAGCCTAGGTACTTCCCTGAACTATTCGGGTTTTTTCTGCTCGGCGCCTACAATGATAGACTTCGGCCGTAGTGTTTGGCGTGCAATTGTAAAAAGATATAAAATTCATTTCTGACGTTTTTTTTTTATTTTCTCTTGCTTTGATTTTAAATATTTTATTTTTGGATTTGGCCCCCTGGTCCCTAATTGCCATTTGGCCCCGTCGCCAATTGCCGACCTGCCGACCTGTCCAGTCCGACCCTACCGACAAACCTCGGAAAATGTTTGGCGCGTTCGGTTAGGTTCTGCGCAGCGTATTGACTAGATAAATTTGTTACAGCGCGCGCGGCGCGTTTGGTTCGTTCGGATAGTTCTGTTGCAAGTGAATACGCAGTATTAGAAGAGAGTTTTGATAAAGGTAATTTAAGTATATTAGAATACACTTCAAAAAATGAAGAAACTGTTGTGTCGAAAGGGCCTTGGAGTCCATCCTCAAGTTCTTCTTTTAGATTCAACTTCCTTTATCTCAGCTGAAATTCAAATTGCCTAATGGTGAAGTTTTGCCAAGAAATTGGCTTGTTTGGAATAATGTAAGCAAGCTTTATTTTACTTTCCGTGTCTATTATTTTGTGCTCAACCAGAATCAGTAAGATCTTAATTTGCATCAATTAGTGGGTATACAAGAAGGCATCAATGGGAAAAAATGTATGAAAAGATACCTGAACACCAAAATAACCATAGTCACAAAGAATGCTATATGAAATGGAAAGACATGGAGATTGTCTGGTAAAAAGGAAGTACCTTATGTAAATATGTGAGTGTTGGGTCATATTATTACCCTGGGGAAGGATAGCAAATCGGGAGAAATTTCAAAGCGAATAAAACTCACATGGGCTGCATTTGGTAAGCTTACTCACATATTGAGGGATAGAGATATTTCCATAAACCTAAAATGTCAGGTTTCCAATGCGTTTTTCCCGTTGCAACATACGGAATGGATACAATTGCCATCACACAGTTCCATGCTAATAAATTCCGAATAATGGAAGGGGCAATGGAGAGAGCCATGTTTGTGGTATCACACTAATGGACAAGGTGAAAAATGAGAAAATCCATAGAAGAACCAGAGTCGAGGATGTAACATAGAAGATCGCGGAATTGAAGCGGCGGTGGGCGGGTCATGTGGCAATAAAAATAATAATATTTATTTCTAAAATCATTATCACACAGGTGGACAATAAAGTAGAAACGTGTCAAAACAAATCGATACAAAAATCAGGAGAACACAGTCATTCATTTTCTAAGTCTTTAAATTCTGCAAATGAGTATGGTTCACAATTCAATGTAAACAGAAAAACAGCCGTACGAAATCAATTCTAATCGATATGTCCCGAATATCTTTCGGTAGGAAATTATACAATTGAATACTCGTATAAAGTGTGCTCATTTCGGTATAAGAATATTTATGGATCGGGAAAAAGTATTCTTGAACTCTTCTGGTGAAATTGTTATTTTTATAACTCCCAAAGGAATGATGATTTTTTCGCAAAAATAGCAAAACTCTGTAGAAATAAAGACCTGAAAGAGTTAAAATATTGTAAGCCTTAAAGTAGTTCCTACAAGATGACCTAACTTTCAAATTGAACATAGTCCTGATTGCTAATTTTTGTGTTACAAAAATATGTTCAACTGATGAACTGAAACCCCAAAATACAATGCCGTAAGATAGAAGTGATTGAAAATTTGCAAAATAGATAGTTTTCATTGTGGTTATATCAACATCATATCGAATAGCCTCTAGTGTGTAAACCACCGAATTTAACCTTGATATCAGGCAGTTACAGTGTTATTCCCAGTTTAGGTGTTTGTCTACTGTGATCCCCAAAAGTCTTGTACTCAAGCTTGTTGGTATTCGCTGGTTCCCAAAGTTAATGCACGCTGGAAAACTAACATTCGTCCTGATGCTGGAAAAAAACATGATGTTTGTTTCATCAAAATTAAGAGTTAGTGAATTGCAGATGCACCATCCACTGACGTTCGATAAAGCAGTTGTTAAGCCAACAGTCACAGATTCTAGATCTTGACAAGACATTATTATATTAGTATCATCAGCAAAAGTGTAAGAACTCATTTCCAATGCTGGTGATACCGTTTCTTGAAATGTATCAGGCTCACCTTCCAAAGCCTCTGGGAGATCGTCATCATAGACAACGAATCAAATAGGTCCTAAATTAGTGCCTTGTGGTACTCCAGAAGTTATAGTAATTTCCGTTGAGGAATATTTTTCCTCATTCACATTCAATACGACTATTTGTTTTTTGTCCTTCAAGTAATCTTGTACAAGCTTGAGTGGTACGCCTCTAATACCTTCCATTTCAAGTTTCTGCAGAAGAACTTTGTGATCGACGCAATCGAACGATTTGGAAAGATCCACATACAACCCCCCTGGTATTTTATCTTCTTCAAGGCAAGAATATATTTTCTGTGTGAATTTGTATATTGCCGTTTCAGTTCTTTTGCCCCTCGTGTAGCCGTGCTGATGAGTAGATAGAATTTTGAATTTCTGAAAGAATTTCACTAAACGGTTAACAAGAATTTTCTCAAAAATTTTTGCAAAAGGTGTGATTAAACTTATGGGTCTGTAATTGGATCAGTCAGTAGGGTTTCCTTTTTTTGTGAGAAGATTTGAATATCAAAACAAATTAAAATATGTTTATCTTCTACAATTTTAATTTCAAAAAATTTTTATTCAAAAAAACTTTTAGAATTAAATTAATGTCTAAAACAAGCACCGCTTACATTTAATAGACGTATATAATCAAAACTCAATGCTCAATGCTCCTTTAAATATTGCATATTAATGCATCCGGAAAAATTCCTGCTTTGAAGGCAGAATTAATGATGAAACAGAGTGGACCCACTATATTGGGTATACGGTGTTTTATTACACTGATAGGAATCTCATCATATCCTGAAGAAAACATGTTCGGCATCCTCTTTACTGTAGATAAAATCTCGTTCTCATCAACTTCAAACAAGTAAAACGATCTAGTAATGCTTTTTGTAATTCTGCTTGGGGCTTGACCTGGCATGTGATGAAACCTCTGAAAAATAAGTATTAAAGTTAATGGCTAATTCATAATGTTCTAGGGTCTCTTCGGTCTACATTCTCAAAAGGAAGTTCATTAACAGGCTTTGTATTATAATTCGGTTTGTAACCTCTCCTATAATATCCCACACTGCTTTTGTTTTATTATCTGCTTTGTCAATAATAGATTTATTGTAATATACCACTTTATCTATAACCCACTCAGTGTCGTTTCCCTTAATATATAAATGTGTTTATCTCATTATAAAAAAGGGTAATATGTGTGGAACTTTTATTATTTCCTACTTTCAATAAAAATAAAGTTAATTCCAATTTTTAAATAATGAAACAAGCAAAAAAACGAAATAATACCTAACATAAACTTTTTTTCGGGCTATTAACCCCTACCACTGTCACCATTTACTATCTACATTCTACTCATAATTCCTGAATCTAGTTCCCAACTCGAAAATATATCAAAATATACTTACTTTACTAAACTCTCTTTTAGGAAAGAACTTGGGTTCGTGCTCGTCGCACGAAGGACAAGTGTTTTGTTTTAAAAGTATTTTCTGAGATGGATAGAGCAAAAATAACACATTCAAATGAGATATCACATATAATGAACTATTATGATGTCAATCAATAGAAATTTCAATATTTACAAATTTGCAGTCTTTTGAAAAGCAATTGATGTAAAACGATATCCTAAAATCAAATCATAGTAAGTATTTAAATAAATTTTTTTTTGAAGACTTCAGGACCCTGGACTGTCAATTTTAATAAGTCATACTTTCATTCTCGCTTATAAACAAATTATATTGAAAACCAATAAAGAGATGTTAGTGACGTTAAAAAAAAAACCTACTTTTCTCGGGACACCGATCCACAAAACCAGATATCGTGTTCAATAGCTGAATCCTCTACACGGGGCTGTTGGCCTCAGCCCAAAGGCACAACACCCCTTCAGGAACCAACACTATAATTTAGCCCTTTATTTTTCAACCTGAATCAAACTAAACTATCCTGACCACGAACCGATTAGGGACTGTCTATCACCAATGCCTGAAGACGACTACCCTCTTTTTTTTTCGAACTTCCAAAACGTTGACTTCTATCCTTCTAACGAAATTTTACTAAGTCGGCTTTTTCTAAGTTTCAACGTCTACACACGTCTAGACCATACAGATCTTTTGACTTGTCGATTTCTTATCTCGACTTTACTGAGAATTCCCAATCTTAGCCTTGAAGTCCTTTGTGTTGTCTGCACTAAAATTATAATCGCGAACTTCCGTTCCCAAGACCTCCTCGTTGAAATTTAAATGAATCGATCTATTGATCAATACATTGTTGCTTTAAGATTCTCATCCGTTGTTTATGCACCTATTAATGCCGTTTATCAGCCGCGGTTCTCTCAAGTCCCCGAATTTTATTATAATACAATTCTTTGGATCAAAATTTATTTCCCCATTTCTAAGTGAAACATAGGCCCTTTATTACATTATAATGATTTCTTTTTTGTAGACTCAAAGCGGTATCATAAGATCTTTTCAGTTTATTATAGACATCCAATAATTCTGGTTTATATCTAGAAAGCATAAAGTACAAATTACGTTCCCTTTTCAACAGTTCAATTTCTTCTGACAATTGAACACTCCTTTGTTTTGTATTATTTATTGTCCTGAGTGGAAAAGCTGTATCAAATTTACTCTTGAAAATATAAAAAAATTCGGTCTACATCGTATTGACTTCAATATCTGAAATTTTATAACTATTGGACCAGTCAACATTTTCTAAGAGATTTTTGAAAACTAGATAATTTTTTCACTGTATTATCTTATTTGTTTTTCACTGAAATTAAAGTTCGACGAAATAGAAGATATTTTGAAAATGAACTTCTGACGTGTATGATCTGATATACTACTCTGTCAAGAAAGTACCGGGAATTTTCAATTAAAACAACATTTTTACATTTAATCGTCAAAATTTATTGGGTCGCCTTCAAAATAGGCTCTATTTGCTCCAATACATCTATGCCAACGGCACTTCCAATTATCGAAACATTTTTTATAGACGCTTTCCGGGATGGACTTTAGCTCTCGCGCCGAATTTTGTTTTATGGCTTCAATCGACTCAAAACGGGTCCCACGAAGGGGCAATTTTAGTTTTGGGAAGAGGAAAAAGTTGCAGGGAGCCAAATCCGGCGAATACGGTGGTTGCTGAAGCACGTTTGTTGAGTTTTTGGCGAGAAAGTCAGTCACAATCGTAGCTCGGTGATAAGGCGCGTTATCGTCATGCAAAATCCATGAGTTGTTCGCCCACAAATTTGGCCGCTTCTTACGGATACGCTCACGCAAACGTTTCATAACGCCTAGGTAATACTCCTTGTTTACCGTCTGACCATCTGGAACGAATTCGTAGTGCACCACGCCACGGATATCGAAGAAAACAATGAGCATCACCTTCATTTTCGAGCGGCTTTGGCGTGGTTTTTTCGGTTTCGGCTCATTTTTTGCCACCCATTCCGATGATTGCTGGCTTGTTTGCATATCGTACTCGTAGACCCAGGTCTCATCACCAGTTATAATGCGTTCCATGAATGTAGAATCGGAATTATAGCGATCCAGCATGTCTGAAGTAACCTGTTCGCGATGACGTTTTTGAAGAAAATTCAGGTCTTTCGGTACGAGTCGTGCGGCCACCTTTCTCATGCCCAAAATATCAATCAAAATCGTACGTGCGGACTCGTGGGATATCTTAAGATCATGTGCTATCTCTCTCAAGCTGGTACGACGGTTTTCCAGCACCCTTTCCTTAATTTTATCGACGTTATCTTCGATCGAAGCCGTCGATGGGCGACCACTTCACGA
This sequence comes from Megalocaria dilatata, assembly GCA_034642435.1. NCBI lineage: Eukaryota > Metazoa > Arthropoda > Insecta > Coleoptera > Coccinellidae > Megalocaria > Megalocaria dilatata. Next base: position 76,425,691 of record CM067855.1, on the reverse strand, counting down.
CCGTCCTTGAAGGCTCTGTACCACTGATATGCACGAGTTTTCGATAGAGCATTATCACCAAAGGCCTTTTGCAACATTTTCAATGCATCGGCACACGAAAATTCATTTGCAACACAAAACTTTAAACAAATTCTTTGCTTAACGTAATCACCCATAGTAAAAATCGGCACGCACTCTGACATCGACTGACTTAATCAACTGTTGCAAACACACTAGTTGACAGATCCCGCTCAAACTTGGCATAGTAATTAAGGACAGTGGTACCAACCTAGGAAAAAAAATTTTACCTGCCTCATTGCCCCGCCAGATTTAAATCGATAATTCCCGGTACTTTCTTGACAAAATGTATGTTCTTCAATAACTGTGGTTTTTCCTTCTACATTTGTAACAATGTTATCAAGACATGACGCGGTAAAGGGTGTTATCTGAGTAGGTACATTCAAAGTGAATTTCAAGTTGTATGCACGCAAAATTCCCAGAAGAGTTCTGCATTAATTTGATAGAGAAAGAATGTCAACATTAAAGTCGCCAGCTATTATTAGGCTTGCATTTTCCCTAATACCTTGATCCAGTAATAAATTCAGTTTTTCAAAGAAAATATCTATTTTAGGTGAAGTATTAGGTCAGTAAACACATGCAATAAGAAATTTACTACCATTAATGATCAAATGCAAGGCACAGCACTCAATTCAATTAATAACACTTAACAGTTTGTAATTGTCTCTCAGTATACTCCATACCTTTTTCTACGCAAACTGCGCATCCACCATGATGACCCTTTCCCCTACAGTAAGAAGTTGCTAACACAAATCCACTGGGTACATAATTTTTAAGTTCTTCTTCTGATTTCCAGTGCTCCGTTATACAGGTCACATTAACTTGATGAACTGACAATACACGTTCAAGTTTCAAGAAGGAAGAGCCAATTGCTTGAACGTTTTGATGGAGAAGACAAATAATTTTATTTGATAGATTCGGTCTCTACTTGGTGGAAACTCATTTAAATTAAAAAAATGTATATAAGACAGTAATTTATTTCCACAAAAATGTTTGTACTACTACAACAATTGTTTCACCACGATGTGGCTTCTTCAGGTATTACATTGTACTGTCTGATGGTATTCAGTGTAACCGAGTTTAAATACATTGTTAGGTTCGTGACCAAATAATGGAAGCACAAGTCATAAAAACTCTAGATGTTTATTGGAGTTTGCCGCTAAAAATGCCATTAGGGAAAGATATTCAGTAATGGCGACTTATCAACATCTGTTTGTTCGTTCAAAAGGATTTAACGGGCATTATACCTGTTGATTTCAAGAAATTCTAAAAATGTTAATCTACAGTAATGGCGACTTATCAACATCTGTTTGTTCGTTCAAAAGGATTTTACGGGCATCATACCTGTTGATTTCAAGAAATTCTAAAAGTGTTAATCTAGAACTTTTGCTTTCAACATGGATAATTTCATAATTATTGTTGAAATTATGCCTGAATTCCTTAAGATGATTAGCATATGTCGAATGTACAGAATTGTGTATATAACCCCTTTGGTGTTCTTGGATACGTTTCTTGAATGATCTACCAGTCTGGCCAATGTATACTAAAGGGCAATCTTTGCAAGTTAACTTGTAGACTCCGGATTTATTTTCTTTATTTGTAGGATCTTTATTGTTTTTTATGTAGGTACTAAGGTTATTAATTGTCTTAAAAGCCGCGTTATAATTGAAACAACTTTTGAAATATTTAGCAATATTTTCAGATAATCCATTGACATAAGACAACGAAAAATATTTCTGTGTATTGTCCTCTTTTATGATTGGGTACACGAGATTTAATGCCATTTTCTTTTGTTTATTGGATACCATTTTGTCTATAAGAAAAGGATTGTAACCGTTGTTTGACGCTATTTGTTTAATAATATTTAATTCTTTCATAAAGTTTTCTGAATTTAAAGGGACATTCAATAATCTTTGAATAAAACTATTATATGCTGACATCTTTTGGTTGGTGGGGTGGTTTGAAGTTTTATGTATTGTGATGTCTGTATGTGTTGGTTTGTGAAAAATACTAAAATCATGTAAATCATGTTCATTTCATGTCGTGCAGATTATGTAAAAAAAATGTTGATGAACTCAAAAAATCTAAGTACTATTTTTTATGGTTGATGCTACACCAGATTCTAGGCATGTTGAAGAAACCTTTTTTTTCACATTTGCTATATAATCCTAAAGTTGGGCCTGTTCCTCCTGGCTCATTCTGTATACCCTACTTCATGACACTTTCTATAAACTTCCGAGTTATTATCGAAGTTGTTTTGCCTTTAGCATTACAGAATGAAACAGAAATTTTATGTGATATTGTAGAAGCAACTAGAGAGCCCATTGAATTATCTCCATAACTCACAACATAAAGTCAAATTTACCATTTAATAAAAAAGACTAATGGAATTTCTTTTGGTATAATTAGAAAACCTACAACAGATATATCCATCGGAACTTTTCAAACAATACTTATTAATTTATTTCATAAACTCACTACTTATAGAATAATGATACATGGAATACTTTCAGTTAGTTCCTTTGGCCTTAGATAACATGCAAAAAAGAGAACTGAATAACATCAAACAGAAAGGAAGATGTTATTATTTCGAAAGGAAATTATAGATTCTCTTAAGAATAAGAAATAGTTCATTAGAAAACTGATATCCAATATAAAAAATAGAAAACAATAGTAAAAATTTTTCCAAACAAACATATAATGGACCAATTTCATAACAGATACGTAAAATAATTTTAGCAAGTTATTAAAACAAATTGTAAAAAGTACTATGTTTTACTACCAATAAAAATATATATTACACATTTTCTTGTGACTCGAGTTTCGGGAAATGAACTATCCCATCATCAGACAACTGCAGACCTAATAGTGGTACAGAGGTTTACAAGCGGAACGTAATAAAAAACCGGGTTGAAAAAGAGGGGCCTTCTAACAGATATCGGAATGTCGGCAATCGACAAAGAAGGTTGTTAAACAGATGGTACCCATTTAAATATCTCAAATAATTTTTGGGGTTACATAGCTCCGTACAGTCATTCATTATTTTTACATTATTTTGTTGTATATCTCAAATATTTGGATTTACATAGGACCGTACATTCATTCATTATTTTTTACATTATTTTTAATGTGAACTAATTCGAAAATTTCAACGAAGATAAAATGAATTTAATGAAAAGTAAACAAAAATTCAACTTTTGCCACTCATTCTTTAGAAAACAGTAATTCCTTTCGACAAAAGAAAATCTTAAGAAAATTTTACATATAGATTCAAAAGAAAAGAAACTTGATTATTGAAATTTTCAAATTAGTTCACAATAAAAATAATGTAAAAAATAATGAATGAATGTACGGAGCTATGTAAATCCAAATATTTGAGATATACAATAAAATAATGTAAAAATAATGAATGACTGTACGGAGCTATGTAACCCCAAAAATTATTTGAGATATTTAAATGGGTACCATCTGTTTAACAACCTTCTTTGTCGATTGCCGACATTCCGATATCTGTTAGAAGGCCCCTCTTTTTCAACCCGGTTTTTTATTACGTTCCGCTTGTAAACCTCTGTACCACTATTAGGTCTGCAGTTGTCTGATGATGGGATAGTTCATTTCCCGAAACTCGAGTCACAAGAAAATGTGTAATATATATTTTTATTGGTAGTAAAACATAGTAATTTTTACAATTTGTTTCAATTATGATCAACTACCAAATAGTAACGGCTGAAACAATTCAGTATTAGCAAGTTATATTAAAATAACCTTCACACCATCACATGATACTTATAATTCATTTTTCAATGAAAAAGGCTAAATAATAACTCTGAAAGTTTATAAATGAAGTCATCATGAATGTACTATCACAAAAAAAAATCAGGGAACACCCTCCTTCATTCAAACATCGGAAAGATAACTAATTTTGCTAAAGAAATTTTCCAAGCATATCGTATTTAAAAATCTTTAAATATCATACAGATTTATTTTGCTAACCTCCTACGAATTTTAATTTCAAAAAATTTTCAATCAAAAACTTTTAGAATTAAATAAAATAAATGTCTAAGAACACACTGTCAATTTAGTAGACATAGAATTAAACACTTATCACACAATATCAAAAGGAATAAAAGAATTCAAAGAAGTATAAATTATCAATTAAATATATTGAATAAATACTTGAAGATCCAACAAACATTGAAATGAAGTTAAAAATCCTACGTATTCTATGTTCGCCACAGAAACTACATAAAATTTGCAAGGTATTTTATCGACTCCCTTAAAATCAAATTATAATATGTTATAACTAAACAAAAAAATATAATTGTTATATATACAATCAAATAATAATAAGAGGTTTTTTACTTGATAGAAGGATTATTTAAAAAATTTTGAATATCATACAGATTTATTCTGATATCTGCAGTTTGTATGATAAAATATAATTTGTTAATTATTTTTATTTTTTAAATCTGAATTAGGGCTAATGAGTTTCCGTTGTAATAATTCTAAATTGCTTTTTGAGGATATTTTAGGAATTCTTTTGAAGGAGCTTATTTTGAGCAAGTTGTTTTTGAAGAAGTTCTTGAGGTTACGTTTTGTATCTTTGGAAAGGAAATTGGTTTTAATAAAACAAGGAACGAAACAAAATTCCGTCTCCTTCAAGTATTTATTCAGTAAATTTAATTGATAATTTATATTTCTTTGAATTCTTTTATTCCCTTTGGTACTGTATGATAAGTATTGGATGGACATAATTTTAATTAACAGTAATAATGAAATTTCCTTTGATATATATAGAAAACCCACATCAACTGATACAACAATACCAAATTTTTCAAACCATCCGATCAATCATAAACTAGCTGCTTATAGATCAATGGTACATAGAGCATTTTCAATTCCTTTAGATAATATTACGTTAAAGAGGGAATTGAATACAATCAGACAAATAGCCACAGAAAATCAGTTCGAAACCAAAACTATAGTAAATTCCATCATAAATAAAAAACAAAAGCAACTAATTCGTAAACAAATTTACCCCATCTCCAAATCAGATCATAATAACAATAAATTCATAAAACTAACATATTTTGGACCAATTTCACAAAAAATAGCTCAAATTTTGTCAAAAATTAACATAGTAACAGCTTTCACACCCTCCCATAAAATTTCTAATCTCTTTTTTAATCTGAAAGACAAAGAGAACCGACTGAATAATTCAGGAGTCTATAAATTAAGTTGTCAAGAGTGTAATAGTGTGTATATAGGACAAACGGGCCGACCTTTCCGACAAAGAGCATCAATCTGCCTTTAGGAACCGGAAGAATAATTCGAATTTTGCGAACCATTTCTTCAATACAGATCACACGTTCCCAGAATTGAACAACCTTGTTATCTTGCACGTAGAAGCGAAAGGGGAAAAACTTGACATCCTGGAATCCATAGAAATTGAAAACTATAAGAGGCACGTACCAATAATAAAACTACTAAACGAACAGACGGAACTTTGGAAAACCCCTCTCTTCGAAGTTCTGCCGAAGCCTACAATCAGCATATATAATAGTTGAGATCTAATTTGTTCATTCAGTTTGAAAATGTAGTAAACACTACGAAACTCGAGTCACTGTATATCAGTTATAATAAAAAGTGATAGAAAACAAAGTAATTTCTTATTTCATTTCATTCCATGTATGATAAGTCTATACACTGTTTGATGTGTTTAATTCTATATGTCTACTAGATTGACACAGTGTGTTATGAGACATTTATTTAATTCTAAAAGTTTTTTAATAAAAATTTTTCAAAATTAAAATTTGTGTGAGGTTAACAGAATAAATCTGTATGATATTTAAAATCTTTTAAATAATCTTTGTATCAAGTAAAAAAGCTCTTTTTATTATTAAATCGTATTTATCTAGAATTGGATAATCTTGAAGTCCTATATCTGAAACAGAAAGGAAAAAAACCAGACATCTTGCAATAAGAATAAAATTAAATATGGCAAAAACCCAGCTATAAAATTTCAAATAAACAAATATTCTTTCTTATAAAGCTCAACTACTAATACACCCGTTTATATCTAGTAAAATTACCAAAATTGAACCCTGTATACCTTTCAATAGACAAAGTGATAGTAGCTTTTTATTATTCCTTTTCTTAAGCATAATCTTCCTATTTTGACCAAAAATCTACCTTGTAAATTTCAAGCCTTTTAAAATGTTATTAAACTTACAAATGACGATAGGCAAACATCTAAACAAAGTGAAACTGTAGCCAATGTATGTGAAAATTCTTGTTCTTATTATCAATGAATTGCAAACAATAAAATGTTAGATTTTAGTTTTTAGATACATTAGTACATTCAGAATAAGAGGGTTCCAGAATAAGTAAAAATAATAAATAGAATGTTTATTCAACAAAGTCATAATAACACACTTCAATGAATAAAATAATACATAAAATAATATACTTTTCCTTTTTAAAGTAGTAACTACAATATATTGCAACTGAATATCAAGAGAGAACTAGAAAAAATAGAATATGTATACGATTTGGCAAGTTTAAAAGGAAGATCATACAAAAAATATAGAACGAGTGATAATTGACACAATATTGGAAGTACATAATTCAATTATGAGGAATTTCTAAGTCATTTTAAGTCATAAAAAATTTAAATATAGTTTTTAAACATATTTTGATATTTTTTTCAGTATCTATATTGGGGTTGTATTTTTACAATAATAAACAATTTTACAGATTATTCAACTGAGTCTATGGAATTTCCGAATCAAAACATTTCAATACTAAAAATAATGATAATATTTTATTATTATAACAGTATTCTTCAAATTGAGATAGTATCTGCTATTTTCATTTGTTAGTAGTTTTTTGGTATTTTTCTGAATTTCTAAATGTGATTATGAACATTTTGAGAAACAGCACCTCTAGATCACAGATTCTAATCATTCCATTTTTCAATAAAATATACAAGTCTGTATAATAATAGAGTATACAACATTATTGCTATGTGTCATTTCGATAATTTATACACAAATCACATATATCCTTTTCCTTGTTTTCTCAAGATAGATAAACTACTTTGAGGATCTGCTAAAGAATACGTTTCTGGCTCAAATACTGGCGGATATTCTAAACCTGGATAATCAGGATGTGGAGCAACTGGCAATGCCGGTGGTAAGACAGGCTCTGATACTACAGGAGGTAAATTTGACATAAGATAGGAAGTATCTTGGAGAATTATCTGTAACAGAGTAAGATAATCATTGAAACGTAAAAGTTTTCAGTAAATTTCGACAAATATCCGTAAATACATAATAATCAAGAAAACACCCCAAATTTTACACAAAGGTTTATCATTTCAAATTAAACGCTTTCTTTGCATTCAACGGTTAGAAATATGGAGTCAAAATTGTGTAAACATAAAAATTAAGCCAAAAATCATAAACAATTTGTGAATTCTACAATGAAAATTCATTCAAGAGAAAAACATGTTCTATAACTTTATGTTGTGGTTTACAATTGTTCTTTCCGAATATACTATGTATATGTACATTCTGTCAAGAAAGTACCGGGAATTATCGATTTAAATCTGGCGGGGCAATGAGGCAGGTAAAAATTTTTTTTCCTAGGTTGGTACCACTGTCCTTAATTACTATGCCAAGCTTGAGCGGGATCTGTCAACTAGTGTGTTTGCAACAGCTGATTAAGTCAGTCGATGTCAGAGTGCGTGCCGATTTTTACTATGGGTGATTACGTTGAGCAAAGAATTTGTTTAAAGTTTTGTGTTGCAAATGAATTTTCGTGTGCCGATGCATTGAAAATGTTGCAAAAGGCCTTTGGTGATAATGCTCTATCGAAAACTCGTGCATATTAGTGGTACAGAGCCTTCAAGGACGGTCGTGAAGTGGTCGCCCATCGACGGCTTCGATCGAAGATAACGTCGATAAAATTAAGGAAAGGGTGCTGGAAAACCGTCGTACCAGCTTAAAAGAGATAGCACATGATCTTAAGATATCCCACGAGTCCGCACGTACGATTTTGATTGATATTTTGGGCATGAGAAAGGTGGCCGCACAACTCGTACCGAAAGACCTGAATTTTCTTCAAAAACGTCATCGCGAACAGGTTGATTCAGACATGCTGGATCGCTGTAATTCCGATTCTACATTCATGGAACGCATTACAACTGGTGATGAGACCTGGGTCTACGAGTACGATATGCAAACAAGCCAGCAATCATCGGAATGGGTGGCAAAAAATGAGCCGAAACCGAAAAAACCACGCCAAAGCCGCTCGAAAATGAAGGTGATGCTCATTGTTTTCTTCGATATCCGTGGCGTGGTGCACTACGAATTCGTTCCAGAGGGTCAGACGGTAAACAAGGAGTATTACCTAGGCGTTATGAAACGTTTGCGTGAGCGTATCCGTAAGAAGCGGCCAAATTTGTGGGCGAACAACTCATGGATTTTGCATGACGATAACGCGCCTTCTCACCGAGCTACGATTGTGACTGACTTTCTCGCCAAAAACTCAACAAACGTGCTTCAGCAACCACCGTATTCGCCGGATTTGGCTCCCTGCGACTTTTTCCTCTTCCCAAAACTAAAATTGCCCCTTAAGTGGCACCCGTTTTGAGTCGATTGAAGCCATAAAACAAAATTCGGCGCGAGAGCTAAAGTCCATCCCGGAAAGCGCCTATAAAAAATGTTTCTATAATTGGAAGTGCCGTTGGCATAGATGTATTGGAGCAAATGGAGCCTATTTTGAAGGCGACCCAATAAATTTTGACGATTAAATGTAAAAATGTTGTTTTAATTGAAAATTCCCGGTACTTTCTTGACAGAGTAGTATGTATCTGGATTCACTTTTTTCACTATCTCAATATTTCTTAAACTGAATTAATTGCTTCAATAATGCTAACTAACTGACCATATTTTAATGCTTGTTACTGATCAATAAAATCAACTAGGAGATTTTTTTGTTTGATTGTAAACTTTGGAACTAGCGTATTAATACAAGAATCCTGATATTAGTTTCACAATTGATGAAGAAAGTTCTCACACACTGCTCTAGGAGCCTCTGAACAGGAATTTTCTTATACACCTATTAGATTTCCTATAAGTGAACATTTCAGTGCTCAATGTTTTTGGAAACTCACATGCACCATATTTTCTGGTGTTATTACAGCCCAAGATCAATTTAATTTCAGTGAAGAAACCTTGGGTCTTAAGCTTGATACCTAATATTCAATGTTTTTTTCTATCAGAACCAAATATGAAATGCTCGCTGAGTAGTAATCATAGAACCACCATTAAAATTATACTTCTCTAAAACAAATGTGTTATGCTCAATATGCCAAGTCACTATATTAGGAGTGAAAATAAGTTTTCGCCGTTTTATTGTAGATGGCGCGGCACGGAGTTTCCGTTAGCTTTCGCAGATGATAACCGGCTTAAAAAATAGTTTGGAAATTCAAGAACAACATAACCTATTAATATCATTGATTTTATATTGGTAAAGTATAATTTTTATAAGTTGAAAATGTCAAAATTTGAGCCAAGTAAGCGTCATTTGCGAGAAATATTAGTTTACTTCTTTAATTTAAAGAAATATGCTGCTGAGGCGCATCAATTGCTCGTAGAAGCATATGGTGAGGGTGTTTTGAGTGAGAGAACATGTCGAGAGTGGTTTCAAAAGTTTAAAAATGGTGATTTCGACGTAGAAGACAAAGATCACAGTGGAAGGCCAAAAATTTACGGGGATGCAGAATTGGAGGAAGATTCATCTCAAACACAAAAAGAACTTGCTCTAGCATTAGAAGTCACTCAGCAAGCTTTCTTCTATAATAAATATTTAATTTGTGTTAAAAAACGGCGGAAACGTATTTGTACTCCTAATAACTACATACAGTTAGTTACCAATATTTCCTCTATAGCCACATTCCCAACTATAACTCACTCCCAAGTCCCAACCTTTTCAACCACAACAGATCCTATTTACAATAATTCACACAGTTTTTACACTTCGGACATCTGAAGTGTAATAAATAGAAAATTTTTTAATTTTCAGTTTAGTTCTTTTTTGTACTCCTTTGAAGTTGGTTGAAAGACCGAAAATTGTTATAATGTTTCACTTACTGCCAACCACATATTCCATTCATGTCACAAGAGATCTTTTTGCTACACTCATTTCGTCCATGGGTATATGAACACTAGGGTGCCCGTTATTTACGAAATTGATTATTTCTCTTGCGACTCCCTCTAAATTTTTAGATTATCATCTAAAACAAAATATTAGATCATCATAAGCCTCTAATTTTCATAACAACCCTTGCCCCAAAGACGATACATTTTCCATTTAAATTGCATGGGATTTTGCCACTTTTTGCAAATATTTTGTTTTTTTTTGGACTTGTTTGTTCGTAGCAATAACAAACTCATATTATTGTACAGAATTGAACGCTCTACAAAAAAGGTCTCCTAAAATTTTTCGATAAATTTACTTCTTCAAAAGTTATTCAAAGTTAAAGTTGACCTCAAGATAAATTCTTGAATTTTTGCACTTTTACGGCAAAATTATGATTATTTTTGTTCAATTAATTTTTTTATTCCAGAAAATATTTAATTCTAATGTTGTTAAGGTAAAAACCAAAAACCTTCCAAGTTGAATGAAATTTAAACCATTTCAGTATACTTGATTTATTTAATTAAACATTGTTTAGTTACATTTTGATACTTTTTTATACTCGCTTACAACCTGAATCACAAATTGTTTTTCATCTTCACTTCTAGCTAAAATATTAATGTATTCTTCTGACAATTTAACAGCTCTTTCTGCTGTATCATTAACTACTCTCAAATTTTTTACAATTTCTAAACCTCTTAAATATCCAGAATCCTCTAACCATTCAGTACTGTCTAACTGCAGAAAGCTTGTATCAATTGAAAACCTTTCAAAAAATTGTAAAGAATTTGAATTTATAAAATAATCAATGTTTTTATTTGTGAACCATTTAAAATCACCCAGATCAAAGATAAAGCGTTTAGGAATATCGAACTGTTCATTATTCACTTTTAAAGCCTCAACCATTTTTTGCCTGACACAAAGAGATATATTTTTGTCGAAAAATGATAAGGCTGCAGCTTCAGGACTCAAATACCATAAATGGTTTCGAAATTTTTCAAGAACTGCATTGGATAAATTTTTATCGATTGATCTATAGTTATAAACAGATTTGATAAATTCAAGATCTTGATTTGGTGCAGCTGCAGCTAAAAGTGAAGGGTACCAATATGGAACATAAACAAAAACAATAAATAATGAAATTTCCTGAAGATTTTTTTCATCTTGAGCGCTTAACTTAATACTGTCTCGGAAAATATACATTTTTAAACTATAAATTGCTTTGGATATCCATCGAGCATGATGGAATGCCCCCGGTTTATAAAATTTGATTTCCTCAACATCCATCGTGCCTGAAAATATTTTGCTCAATTCTAACAGTTCTTTGTAATCGTCACGAGGTAAACAAGTATTCAAGAACTGATCGATTTTCGATCAATCCTCGAAGAGCATAAAACGCCGCCTTGACTATAGTCGAGTTACTAAATGAGCTAGAGTGCGCTTGCGTAGAAAAAAATCCGTACGTTGGTAAGAATGTTTGTAAGAGTAAATTCAAAATGTTAACTCATTGGAAAGACATTTTTTGAAAAGCACAGAAATTTACCCAATTTAATTACAATTGGTTGATTAAGTGTTGCAACTAGATACAAGCTCAGAAATGAGAAAAACTGAAATTAACCTGCCATGTATAAAAATTTTTTTTACCATAGGATCACGAAAAATTATATATTTTTTTAATTAAACGAATAAATTGCACAAAAATAATCATAATTTTGCCGTAAAAATGCAAAAATTCAAGAATTGATCTTGAGGTCAACTTTAACTTTGAATAACTTTTGAAGAAGTAAATTTATCGAAAAATTTTAGGAGACCTTTTTTATAGAGCGTTCAATTCTGTACAAGAATATGAGTTTGTTATTGCTACAAACAAACAAGTCCAAGAAAAAAAGAAATATTTGCAAAAAGTGGCAAAATCCCATGCAATTTAAATGGAAAATGTATCGTCTTTGGGGCAAGGGTTGTTATGAAAATTACAGGCTTATGATGGTCTTATATTTTGTTTCAGATGATAAACTAAAAATTTAGAGGGAGTCGCAAGAGAAATAATCAATTTCATAAATAACGGACACCCTAATGAACACAAAGGAAACCTAAGCCTATTATTGTAACTAAAAAAAAAACTTACCTGGGTAGCTATTGGCCAAGTCGCATCCAGAGGATTAGTCGTGTTACACTTTTTGAAAATGGCTCTGTGCAACTTAGGAGATCCTAAGAATGTTTTTTCCTTTTTCTGATCACTTTGTTGTTTTCCAAAAATTTGCTTCAACTTCCCTGATGACTTACTAGACTTTTCATCAAGATTTAATTCAAAAGCGAATTTTGGTCTTGATTTTGGATCTTGCGTCAAAGGCAGAGACATCGGAGTATACTGCATGGCGGATTTCAACTTGATCTTACTTGTAGAGGAATCGGATATTTTGTGATACTTGGGGGTGTCAAAAAATAATGATTTTTCAGGCTTCACTTTTTTTTCTGATGATGAGAAACTGTGTTGCTTCTTTATCTTGGTTTTCTTAGTATTCTCAACATCTGTAAGAACAAGAAAAGTGTTAGGTTAGACAATAAACATCCTGTTCATATTGCATATGGAGTAAATTCAGTTGTTAGATATTTATAAACTTGCAAGGCATATTTTATTCTTCATATTAGTTATTTCCTTCTAAATAAATTTATATTCTCTTCTTTCTGCTTCCGTGTTTTTAATTTCAGATAATTTTTTAAATTTTAGTTATTGAATAATTACTATGAATTATTACAAGTTTTATATAATCTGTATAAAAAACAAAAATAATTCTTAAATAATTTTCGAAACAATGGAATGGAAGTGTAATTGTATCAGTATCGATTATTTTATTCGGCTCATGCTGAAAACTTTCCGGGTTTTCCCAAGACATATGTTTTATGGATATCTTTTCAGTGATTGTAAAGAAAAGATTTGGACTACGGAAATTCTTTATTCAATTTTGAAAAAAAAATTTGAATTTGACATACTTCAAAATGAAAAATAACTACTAAAAAAAAATACCCAACTCAATCAAAACAAGGTGAAACAGCATAAGCTGAGGGATGCATGGCCAAGGGGAAGAAGGTGCCTTCAACTGCACCACTCAAAGACAGCCTCCGGAGTTAATACAAGAGAAATAAGGTTCATAAATTTAGAGTGGTCTTATCTAGAGCACCCTGGGTATACAGAGAAAAAGTAAAAGGCCTACCATGTAAGCTGATTAATGAAATTGATCAAGAATAGTTTTGCTGCTATATACAAGCATTCATTTTGTATCTGTCCCAGTGTTCATAACTCTGGCCGTTGCAATTGTAGAGATCCCTCTGGAGAAAGGCAAAATGTAATGGGGTTTGCCACCCATCTAGGGAAGAAAACCAGCCACCCACAGAGGAAGTTAAACGCCAAGTAGAAAAATTGCAAGAGTACAAGTATAAGTATTTTGAGCTGAGATATGAATACTCATCAAACCATTTGGAGCAGCACAGATTCAACAACAGATGTAAAGAGCTTCTTGATTTTATTTCTGATATCAGTTTAGAAATTGTTAATGAAGGCAATAAACCAATCTTTGTAGCATGTAGTAGGCACGAAGTATTATATATAACAGCAACGTATTTACAATAAACTCGATAACTAACTAGCAGGTATTTAGGTTGACCTATATATCGGACCATCAGACGATTATGTTGGACATTGAGGACAATACTGCAGAAATTTTGGAGTACAGAAATCAATAAACTGGAATCTCTACACTGAGACGATCATGCAAAACCTTGCAGTATGTCTAGGTGTTTTATTGGAGACTCAATTCTCGGATTCAAGTGAGACGAACGTACACGACGTTTGCGGAGGAGGCGCTGGGCATAAGCCTACCTGAGAGGAATGGCGAACTCCTAACAAACTCTTCACCGTAAAGAGAAATGAATGGGCAATTAAAAGCTTCAAGTTGAGGAAGATGAAATCATCTCAAGGTTGCTGCAAAAGGTCTGGAATTTCTGACCCCACAACTACAGGAAATCTTTAAGGCCTGTTTTGTAATGGCCTACACCCTCAAATGCTGGCAAGGGGCAAGGGTAGGTTTCATACCGAAAGTCTGATAAAGACCTGATGAGGTTAAATCATATCATCCAATTAGCCTCACATCGTTCCTCCTGATAATGTTTAAAAAAATCATGGACAGCTACTTGCAGAATGTCTTGAAAAAGAATCCATTGCATATGCGAAAGTTCGCATAACAACCTGCTAAATCCACACTCTACACAAGTATATTTGAAGATGGAACATGCTTTCGATAACACCAGCTATGCATTCATAGAAAGGCAAGAAGAAAACAGGTGAATCATCCCATTATTAAATTGATTCAGTTTATGCTTGTGGGATGAATAATCACGGCAGATCTTGGAATTGTGATGGTCACGGTCGCTATAAGAAGAAGGTGTCTACAGGGCAAGGCCCTGTCGCCTTTTTTGTGATGTCTTGTGACGGATGAACTACTCAGCAGATTTACTAAGCCGGGTTATAGCTGCTATAGTTACTATAAAGTGATCATAGGTGACCACCAAGAATCACTGCCTCTTGGGAAGCCTCAGATAATCAGATGGCACTGAAGCAACTGATGGCCATTGAGTGTAAGTCAAGGACTATATGAAGCTGTAAAAAACCCTTCATAATACTGGCTAAAAGCAATGAAAAAACCAATCCCTGTTTGGGTAGCAGCTCGCCAGGGCATTGAGGGAAATGAGAAAGCAGACGCCCTTTGAAAAAGAGGAGCAAACCCTTCTAAGCCAGACCGGTACCCTCATATTGGATATCACCCACATTGATTAGGGCTGAAGTCGATGAAAAGGAAAAGAGAGAGGAAAACTGTCATTAGGTAAACTTCTAGATCCAAAATAATCGACTTTGTGAAGGAGATAATCTTCCTGGAAAAAATTTAATAATATGACAACACACAAAGAACTTATTGGTCGCAGTGCAGAGGGGCTGTCACTAAGCCAAACGACTACAAATAGTCTAAATTAAATATAAATCCCCACTAAGTGCTGCATTCGTTAGGCATTAGAGCACTGCACTGATGAGATGTCAACAAGCATCGAAACTTGTGCATGTCTCGACAATTCCTATTCAAATGAATTGGCTGGATTTGAGTTGTAAACTTTTTCTCAGACATAACTTGCACTGCCCAGATTAGAAAAAACTTTCTATTCCCACAGCTCGTACTCTCTAGATATACCATCTAAAAATGGACGAAACTTAAGACAGGCTTATTAGCTTCTGCAAAAAATAAGCTAATTATTTCTTTTCCTGATCCACTATTTGTAAATAATATGCCATGGTGAAGGGGAAAATGAATCTTAGTAAAACCTATTTGATTGATTCGGTCTTTACTTGGTGGAAACTCATTTTAATTAAAAAAATGTATATGAGACAGTAATTTATTTCCACAAAAATTACCTGAAGAAGCCACATCGTGCTGAAACAATTGTTGTAGTAGTACAAACATTTTTGTGGAAATAAATTACTCTCATATACATTTTTTTACTTAGTAAAACCATAACCAATCATAAGAAACTACAGAGCTGCAGCATTTGCTTTTGAAATAAGGACATAAAGTTTTTCAATTTTTTAGGCTTTGTTGTGTAATCATTTCCATTAATTTTGTTATTTCTTTAATGTCAAATTCTTATCCATCTTTGCAACCCAATAGCGTCGCCTATGTTAGATAACATGCTTCCTATCATACCTATTTCTATCCGGCACAGCATGTTTACATATAGTGTTGAACTTTGGGCCGACCAATCAAAATGGCAAATTATGTAAAGAAATTGAAGATGAGAATATTTTGAATGTAGGTTCTGACGCTAGCAATCTAGATTGCATTCAAATGTACTTGAATTGCTAGGATTTGGTCGTTTGTGTTTGGTGTACAATTTCTCCTGTTTGTGGACATATTGTTTTGAAAATTGAAAAAAGGATTTAGTTTCAAAATGTAAGAGCTCATCAAGATGAAAAATTTAAAGAACTGTAGATTAAACAGAATGGACATCAGAAGCCTCAATTTTGAAAGAGGAAAAAACTATAGAAGAAAATTCAACAAACACTCTGTGTCTGTTAGATAAAAATTCTGCTATTTTGTTTTGTGTGTACTTTTTGTTGGTGAAAAATATTTAGTATATCTTTCTGAAAATGCCAAATGGGAAGGAATTTCCAAACATGTGATAAATCAAATGCATCCGACACTGGTTATTGAAAAAATATCACAATTCATAATGAGAAAGTTTGCACTTCGAAGTCATGACAAATATAGAAATTCCATGAATCCCAGCATTAATATAATATATAATAATATAACACTTGCAGGGCGGAGTTCAGATGGGTTAGATCCCTCTGTCTTCCACTCAAAGCCTGAAGAAATTATAAAAAGCAGAAAAAAACAAAGCACTGAGTTTGACAGTAAATAGAAAAAACAAAGAAAAAATAACTTCATATTAGCTAATAGAATAAAAAAGCAGAAGACAAAAAGAAGGCGGAAGAGGATAATTTTTTTTGAAACAATTAACGCTTTTGCAAAAAGTACTAAATGCTTTTCAGCATGTTCATTCATAGAACAAAAACTTACTCAGTCTCTAAAAGACTTCAACAAGAGAGTAATTAAGAAGTTCACTTTGAAGAAAGCAGTCGTATTTACTTACGGCCAGTTTCATAAACGAAATTAAAGCCTCTTTTTTCCCAAAAAGTCTCCTTTAATGATAAAACGTGTTTCATAAGCAAATTTTAAGGTTAAAGGGAACTTAAAAGCGTCCTTTATCTTAAAGTGAGAAAATCGGTCCTTTACGGCTGGAAAAGGATCCTTTATTGAGAAGCTCGACACTGCGCAGGTGCTCGATAAACACGAAAACAGTGGACCTAACCTTCTTCTGTCACATTAGCCCATTTTGTGTAATTTTGGCGTACTACGAAATATGTTGCACCAAATGTTGAATGCTGATTTTACTTCTACTTCTTCATCAAATGATGAAGAAATAATTGTGAGAAGACCAAAAATTTGCAGAAGGAGAGACATTTTTCCACGTTAGATGATCTAGATTTCTTCTATCGTTTTCGTCTGACAAAACCAACTGTTTAATATTTGCTTCAAAAAATTGCAGATCAATTGTACTTCCCATTCAACAGGTAAACAAATTTCGATTTATTATTTTGTTGATATAATTTTATGTATACCAAATCATTAAATTGACAATTTTCAGAGGCAGCTGTATTGAACCGATGAACCAACTACTTTTGACATTGAGATTCTATGCAACTGGAAATAAATGATCAAACCATCTTTAATAACAGTGTCTCGAAGAGACAATTTGAGAGTGGTAAATTTGGACGGTATTTGTTACTTGGTGATAGTGGTTATAGTTTGCAGACTTATCTTATGACAGTTACCAGAAGCTATAACTGCAGCTGAAAATTTATATAAGCAGTCAATTATACGAACTAGAAATATGGTGGAAAGTATGGAGTTTGGAAACGTCATTTTCCTATGCTTTCTAAAGGAATGAGTGTTAAGTTAACGACCATAAGGGCAAGTATTGTTGCTACCGCTGTATTGCACAATATAGCTGATATGCTAGATATGAACGAAATATTTCCAAATGAATGATTGCATGATGTGCAGAAGGAAGAGGACTTTCAAACAAATGCAACTATTGTTAATGCAGCTCGTCAAGTGATAGAGTATTATTAATGAACATTTTGCTAATTTACAATTTATATTTGTGTGATAATTGAAAATAAATTTGCTTGTCACTTTTGAAACTATTCATAATATTCCATTTGTGTCTTCAATATGACAAGATTTCATATAATTTTTATAAGATTTTACAAGGTATGTATTTAGATAGGTTTTCATGTTTGTATTTCAGATTCATTGTTTTACTTTAGGTAACATCTGAAAAAGTTTCAAGTGAGAATAAATAAATAAAAATATTGTGTTATTGAAATTTCTGTTTTCAATTTAAATTTAAGGGGATTTCATAGTCTGCAGCAATGCTGATGAAATTTTAAAACCGCTTTTCCCAGAAAGTGCATTCAAAATAAAAAGATTTAATTATTATTATTTAATTTTCTCTTCATCTCCATAATTAGCAAATCTAATATTTTGAGCTTCAAATGCTCCTCTTTTCGTCTATTCTCTTCCTTGATAGCCACTATCTGAGCTTCTACTAGAGCTGTTTTTTTTATAATACATCTCTTTCGCTTCGGCAAGTGGGTTCGTAACAGTTGGGCTCAACTGTTTGTAAATTGGCTCCCTCAATTTCAATGGAGCCCCACCACCAGTCCCTTTAATATGACTGCGTTGAATAGCTGGTTTTAGTTTTTATATTGTCATATTTGGATTTGAGCTGGTCCCCATTGCATTGAAAGCAGTTTCTATTCTCTGCCGACTTTATCCTATATATTAAAATTCTCTTTTTCAATCAATTCCAAGAGGCATAGTTCCTCCTCAGGTTTTAAAGTAATACTTTTTTTCTCTTTTCTTCCATATTGATTCATATAACCCACGTACTAAAATATAGCAATTCGCACGTAATAATAATGTAAATTTCAATATACTGTCTTCTGCACATAACCATGTTTATGCAAATATCGATTTATGCTTCTTCTCTTTTTCTTTTTGACAAGTTCCGACGCATAACTCACAATTTTTTCAGAATATCACCAACTATATTCGTAAAATCACTAGTTCTCAGGATAGCCAACAGTCGGAAATATATGACCGGCGCATTAAAGGAAGCTTTAAGTAAAGGACGGTCGATGTGCGTTTATGAAACTGATGCTCCCATTTAAAGGATCCTTCTTCATAAAGGAGCCTTTTGATGTTGTTTATAAAACTGGCCGTTAGTGTCTGAAAATAATTGACTAACAGTAAAATATAAGGTAATAGATACATGTAATTATTGAATCAGTGAGAAACTTAAAAAAGTAAAAAACTAATCTATTTATGTTCCATACTGCACATAGTAATGTTTCGTTGAAATAAGATTGTTCATACCTGTGCTCTACATGACCTTTTAAGTCATGAGTCAGTCTACAGCCTACCTGCCCCAAAAACAAGACATCAAATTTGTAACTAAAATTTAGTACTTACTTCCAAGAGACCGATTTTGAGCAAACTGTACTGTCTCAGTAATAGTCTCAGGGCAATAAATCATTTCATAGGATCTCTCTCCAAACTTTGCTGAAGCCAAATTCCTATCTGAAAAATATTGGATACCAACATCTTCCTCCCTATATTTTTCCTGTAACTTATGCATTCTTGGTAATGAACTATTCATCTTCTTATCTAAGCATTTTGCTGTTTTTGGATATGTGGCAGTTTTATTATCATATTCACTAGTATTTTTCTGGTTTTTCTTCAAAGAACCTAATCTCTTTCCAAAACAAGAACTACTTGATTCGCTACTGGATTCTGGGCTCTCTTCCAATTTGGGATAATACACATTATTAGTGATTGACTTGTCAGACTTTGATTTTTTATATGATGCTTTATTTTCTTCTATTTTTACATTATTATCTTCCCTTTCTTTTTTGTCTTTAGGACGAATAGGCACTTCTCCTGAAATCATAGACATAAGACTAAGTATTTTATCAAATTAAACAAAATATCTTGCATTTACTTGAAAATAAAATAAAATTCTTACCATATACAACATCAGGCTTTATCAAGTTCAAGTTAATAGGAGCTGGATCTTCGAAAGCTGCGTGAGGATTCTTCTTCCTTTCTTCAGTTTGTCTTATCATCAATTCTTCAAGAGTAACAAATCCAGCCAAATTATCAATGCAAGGTTTGTAAGACTTTTTAGTTTGTGTTGGTGGCACTATCAGGTCATGAGTATTACACAAACTAGGATTACTAGCATGGATGTAATTTGTGGGTTTGCCCTTCTGGAATAAATTTTTTTTATGAGTAATTATTAATACTACCGACATGATAACTTTTAGGTGTCGGTGTATATGAAGATATCAATAAATATCTGCACGAAATAATCCGATATAATATAGTCAATGTAATATGCATCTCCAAAAACAATTCCCAATAAAATACACTGCTGAGCGTAAAATTAAAATCATCTCATAATTTCTAATTATTACTGAAATCTCTTGATTTTCAGATTTTTTTCAGTTTTAATATAGTTTACTGACTATGCGATGATTTTGTCATAATTACTTGAATAAAAATAACTGTTGTGCAGCCTTGTGTCATATGTATTATTCCAGCTGTTTAAATCTATCAAACGTTACTGTAGTAACCATTGAGTCTGTAGAAATTGTTTTCAATAAATTAGCATTTCAATAAAAATTTCATGATTTCACTAAGAGAATATAGTTGATCTCTGTGTTGCCCCAAAACAGCATTTGTTATGTTACTTCTTCCCATTACATATTTCAAATAATAAATATTTGTTTAGGTAAACAGCCATAGATGAAATATTTACTTTATGAAATGAAAGATACAATAAATAGAAATGTTAGAACGAAATTCATATGTTGCAACAATTAAAAATGAATATAATCAAGTGAATCAAAAAATTTTCAGATAACACTATTACAAGTGTTAACAAACTTAGTTGAAGAACTTACCACTGGTAATTTACTGATGTTATCTGCTATTATTATGTTTGGGACAGGATCAACAGAAAGATTAGGTACACTAATATTTTTCATATGTTGTTTTTCCATGTGAGGTACAAAAAATGGCACATGTGAAGTGAAATTCCCTGTTGTAACACTTTCATTGTGAGGTTCGCTAGTTCTGATCTTTCTGTAAGACCTGAACTGAGCTGTTGGTACTGGAAGAGCATTTTTTGATTGTCCACTAGATTTATTGAAAAACCATTTCCTATCTAAGCTTGTGCTACCATCCTGTGTTGCATTAGAGCTTTTTTTGGAAGAAAATTTTTTGAGAGAACCGAATTTTTTCAAGGAGTCATTGTTTTGCTTATCCGAATTCCTAGATTTTTCAGTATCAGAATCGTCTGTTTCTGAAAAAAGGGTTCCATCATTTGTCTTGGAATTATCTGCTAACAATGTTGCTGCAGTTATCAAATCAATCCAACACTGAAGAGTTTCATGATCTTCTGCAGAAAAATAGAAAACTGTGCCAGTATGGTAAACTTTGAAGGCATTTGATCTGGATTTGACCTAAAAAAAGATATTTGTTTATATGCAATCGACATTACAAGTATAAAAAAATGTAATATTAAAATTACAATAATACGTAACACACAAATTTCTTAAGATGGATCAAACATTGAAAAAATCATTTAGGGATAAATATTTCATGCATGAAGGTTAATGGTTACTTTTTTCCAATTTAAAAAAAAATTGGAGGTGGTTGCCACCCCCAGGTGGTTTTTTCAGAACAATGTCGTCATAGGAATTCTTTCTTCCTAATACAGAACTTGAAAATTATTTTCGGATTCTTCAAAAGGTTCAAAGGTTCTTGAGTTTGGGCGGTTCAACATCACCTTTTGACGGTAACTTCAAATTACATCATTTCGTGAATAGTGAATCGATTTTGAAAATTTTAACTGGGTTGTGCACCGAACATAAATAACTTTCAAACTAACCAACACTCGACATTTCTTCCCTATTCAAAAAATGTTGGTGGTAGATGACACTTTCATGTGGTTTTTTTCGGAACCAACTCACAGAAGTTGACCTGTTTTTTCTTAAATCTTCAAAACTTCTTCGTTTCTGAGTTCTGGGGAGGTCCAATTTTCGTTGGGACGCCCTGTATAGGATGCCGAAAATGTACGGAAGCCTAGAAATTCATCAAAAATGTTCGAAACCCAAGATCTAAAAATGTCTCTGTACAAAATATTACACAGGCAAAGTGGAAACAGTACTACCAACATCTAGAATAGAACAATATGCCCATTGAAATACAAGGTGAGAGAGTGGAGATAGATGAAAGTACTGTCTGGTAAGCATTAAAAAACTGAAAAATGGAAAATCCTGGAGGCCAAAAGGAGTTTATGGAGAGCTATTAAGAAATGCGACAGAATTTTGTGAGAGTCGCAGAGACGACTGTTCAATAATTATCTAAGAGGTTTCCGAAGAATGGAAGACTGCATACATTACATTAATATATAAGAAAGGCAATAGAAATGACAGTGGTAATTACAGTGATATTTCGGTGACCAGCACAATGAGTAGACTGTATGGGAGGATAGTCAGAGATTTGATGGAGTTGAAATATGGGGAAGAGGAGGAACAGCGGGTTTCGAAGTCCTGTACGGATAATGTGTTCACTATGAAACAAATGATAGAAAAGAGATCTGCAGTGAACCTAGAAACACACATATTGTTCACTGACCTCACGAAAGCATATGATAATATACCCACATGTTTGCTTTGGGAAAGATTACATTATACAAATATAAAGCAAACTTTGGTAACAACAGTGAAGAATCTTCATGCAAACATCGTTTCTAGAAGTTTTCCAGGTAAAAGATGGCCTTCGACAAGGCTGTTGCATTTTTCCGACCTTATTCAAGATATACAGGTATGGAAAAGGCAGTCAGAAACATAGGAAATTCAGTGTTAATCAAGAATGCAGTGGAACAGTGGAAAACCAAAAACTCAGCGCTATGTGATGACGAACAAAGGACTGTTCTCTCTCAATGGTAGTGGGGAGTGAAAGCAGGCTGCACAGCCTTTCGATCAAAGCATCAACACTGCGCATTGCCACTGAGAGATTGAGAGAGAACAATCATTTATTCATCATCGCATCGCGCTGAGGTTTTGATTCTTCCACTGCTTCACTGCATTCTTGATTAACACTGAATTTCCTTTGTTTCCGACTGTCTTTTTCATACCTGTATGTCAAAGAAGCGCCCAAGAAGAAAAAATGCTCAGCTATGGGAATACCGTTAGAACATACGACTATATACAGTTTACAATTTGAAGACGACCAAGCAGTTATAGCTGGAGACCGAGATGACCGGCTAGCTGAAAGAAATCTATGATGAATGGGAATTGACAATGAATATTCAAAAAAGCAAGTACCTCAGCATAGGATGTAGAGCCAAAATTCACAATTCAGTGACTCTGAGAAGATAGAAGCCTGTGATAACTACAAGTATTTGGGAATCACATTCGATAAGATCAGAACGGATTATCAAGAAATTAGAGTCAAAAATATACAGGCAACAAGAACAATTGGATGCCCTAATAACAAGATAACAAGACTTAGAAAACACAACATCTATAATTTAATAATTAAGAGTAGTTAAGAGTAGCGAACTTTATGGTTCGGATCTGCAGGGATTTCACATTTAGATGGAGCGAGAAATGAAGAAGTTAGACGAATTATGGGACAAACAGACATGGTAATTAAGGAGGTAGAACAGAGGTAGTTATATTGAAATGGCCATATGCAGCATAGGTCGGATCACAGATTACTGAAACAGGCAATGAAATGATATTCACATCATAAACGGAAAAGAGGAAGACCTAAAGTTTCATAGAACCAAGGAATACAGAAAGCAATGAGTGTTGGGAACTTGTGTGAAGGCCTGAAGGCCAGTGGAAAGACCTAAGACAGTGGCGTCTATATCGGACAACTTCAAAGAACGTTTTAAATCGATTTCGCTATAAACAAAGGCACTAAGGTATTAAAATACACTAGCGCCATTACAATATAATATATATATATATATATATATATATATATATATAAAACATATGCAGTGTGGATAGCTCAGTGGGAGAGCATCGGACTCGTGACCAGGAGGTCTGGGTTCGAATCCTGTTCAGGTGGAAAAGAAATTTTCCAGTTGGACGGGTGTCTGCCACCATTTCACTGTTGGTTCAAAAATTAACAGTGCTGTGACCTAAAGTGGCGCAAGATCGCAGTAACAAAGCCTACACAGAACACAACTGAACTCCTAACTCGCACAAGCTGAAAAAGCTTCTGAGGGATCTTCACAGAAGATCTAGGAGTATCAGTAAAACTAAATTTATAATCTTCTTATTATTTTATTGTTGCATTTATTGTATAGTAGCTACTCAATACGTTCATAATATGTATTCTTCCAATGTGATGGTGCTAGTGTATTATTAATGATAATATAATATAATACCTTAGTGTCTTTGTTTATAGCGAATATAGATACTTGACAGATTTGGAGTCACTAGCATACATTGCACCGACAAAAACCAATCAGTTTGAAATGTGCGCATGTGTGCAATTTGCCTCTATGATCAACAAAACCTTTCCGAGTTTGTTTGAGTATAGAATTGTTATATAGATGTATGTCTCGATTTCTAGAAGTTTCTATCTTTCTATCTAGCTCATACTCCTTATTAACGATTTTTGGTATAGATCAGCCGAATTAATTTATTTCAAAGTTCATTTTTTGTCTCAACGAGCATTATTACAGAGAAAAATCAGTGGATGACTATACAAATATCCAAAAACTGATAACTGAATTGACATATGAATTTGGAAGATATCTGAGACTGCAACAATATATAATTTCAAAACAGCAAGCAACCTCAATTACAAGTCAGAAAAATTTCAACTCTGATTTAATTATCAGTCCCATTTGAATAAAAAACAATAGAATATCTATTACACTTCAATCAAATATTTTTTAGTGGAACACCATTCACATTTTAAAGTCCAATTTCTCTCTTCGGCTATAAAAAAATATTAGTATTATGCATATAGGTATCTATGATTTTCAGATTTATGGTAGTATAGTAAAATATGGGATTTTTTATCTATTGTAGAAGCATGAAAAATATAGATGGTCTGAACCTAGGTCAGGAGTGAGACTGATGTCTTTGATGTTGCATGTTATGTTTTTTGTGCAAAACAGTAAGTCGAGTGTAGATAGAATCTAGGTTGTTTTCCATTAGAAAGATTGGTGGTGTATCCAATCTGCAGAAGTCTGGGTTATTCAGAAAAGCTATATATCTGTAATTTTTTTATGATTGTGTTGAAGTCTCCTATAATGATGGCGTATTTATAGTGGAATGCTTTTATAAATAGATTTTCTTCAATCTTTCGGCTTGAGTGGTGCATGTAGATCAGAAAAATGTGCAGCTTTTGTTGATTAAATGGAATACAAAAGTGCAAAACATCGTTCCATGGGTTGTTCATGTGTTTGACATTAGGAATATCTTCTATAGGTTTGGTTGGTCTTTTTGGGGCTTTTCATAGATCATGCTCTGTAGACTGACATGTGAAGCATTCAGGTGGTAAACTTGTGGTGAAGTCTGAGTCTTTGATTTGTTGACAACATTTAGTGCATACAATTGGCGAATGTCACTTGTCAATTGTATGAGTGAATTGGGAACACTGGTATCAGATGTGGGGGATGACTGGGTTTGACCATGTAGTGTCTACATTTTTAGAAAAGTCCTTCATTGATTAATTTTTCGTATTATTGAGTTTCGCTGGTTATTATGCGAATGAAAAGTGACGGTTGATTGGTTTTTCTTGATATAGTTCTCTTGCAATACCTGTAGATTATATTATTTTCAGTTAAAAATCTGCTTATTTCCTCTTTGTTTATTTCCATTTCCACCTGTGATAACGGCTGAAAATGATTCCATTTGTGTTATAGATTTGGGCGCTATTGCTGAGATTAAAGCTTCCAAGAAGGTGATGATGTCTTTTGTTTCTTTTATGTGGTTTAGCTCTACAAGATTTTCCTTAGTTAAAAAATATATAAGAGACAGTATTTTATTTTCCACAAAAATGTTTATAATACAACAATTATTTCACCACGATATGGCTTCTTCAGGTATCTACATTCTACTGGCTGATGGTGTCCAGTGTAACCGAGTTTAAATACAGTGTTAAGTACGTGACAAAATAATGGAAGAACAAGTCATAAAAACTTAAGGTGTTTATTGGAGTTTGCCGCTAAACAATGCCATTAGGGAAAGTATTCAGTATTCACACTTTTATTGTTAATTTAAATTAATACTTTTAGAATTTCTTGAAATCAACAGATAGAATGCCCATAAAATCTTTTTGAATGAACAAGCAGATGTTGAAAAATCTCTATTACTGAATATCTTTCCCTAATGGCATTTTTAGCGGCAAACTCCAATAAACACCATAAGTTTTTATGACTTGTTCTTCCATTATTTTTTCACGTACTTAACACTGTATTTAAGCTTGGTCACACTGGACATCACCAGCCAGTAGAATGTAGATACCTGAAGAAGCCACATTGTGGCAAATAATTTGTTGTATTATAAATATTTTTGGGGAAATTAAAATAATGTCTGATATATTTTTTAATTACAATGAGTTTCCACCATGTGAAGACCGAATCAATGAAACATGGATTTTCCTTAGAGTCGTTTGATTTAATGATGAAACCTTCTTTTGTTTGAAAAATTATATCGCCACAGTTTGAAAACATTCATATCCATTGATTAGTGATCTGTAATCTTGTTTTGTTTGGTTCTGTTGTTATGTGGAATAAGTTTTTGTATGTTTTATATGATAAAGTGTGATTTTTTAATGTTATTGCTTTTGTTATGTTGGTGTTATCAACCTGTTCCATGTTTATTTCCATGTTTTCGTTGCTTATCTGTGTTCTTGGTGTAATTATTGGCAGCTGTAGTTTATTGAATCTTATCTCAGGAGATTTCTTATCATCAACTGCTGGCTTTTGTTGTTGTTTACCTCGTTTTATCCGCTTTTTCTTTTCAACAAGTGTAAATTCTGGATCATTTCCTTCCATCAGACGAAATATTTGTTGATATTTCGCTGTTTTGTGACATTCTGCAGAACGCCTCAAATTCGTCCGCGTCGTACAATTTTGCCTGCTCAATTATGAAAACTCCGCTAAACTTATCACAACACGGCCGTATCTCAAATGTTGCACAGCAACTGTTTTGAGTTCTTTTAACCAAAATGAAAGGAATTGTTGGGTTGGAGTTTTGATCCATACTTAAATTTGTATTGCCTTAAAAAAATTGTCAACCTCAAAAGAAATATTGAGATATCCACTCATCTCATATCAAGTTAGCAAAACAATTTATGAAACTAATTAGTACATAATCCGACATAAAATAATACATATATAAAATTACTGATGTGAAGTCACCCGATATGCTTACGAAACTTGGCAATAAGCTTCTTGTCATTGTTTTACATCTAAATGATAAATTCAAACTCAATCAAATTTGTAATATTGAAAAATAAAATTTCAAATAAGATAACTCCGGAACCATTAAGCTGATTTCACCCATTAAAGAAATGAACAGAGAGGCTTCGAATTTACCTGAAAGTTTTAAGCCTCTAGCTCTTTTCGTTTGAAAGTGGAAGAAATGTTTTCTCCTGAAGTAGTACTGTTGCTATGGTGCCGGTAGCGTTCAATGCTGCTTTGTTCACAAAATATTTTTTAAAGATATTTTAATTGTACAATAGATAACTTTAGTTTCGAAAATATTGGAAGAAATAAAGAAATAAGAATTTTTCTGGGATATTTAAACTAATTTGGTCCATTAACGAACCCAGCCAAGATATTTAAATTAAAACAAATTGTAGAAATTACTATGTTTTACTACCAAAAAAGATATATTACACATTTTCTTGTGACTCAAGTTTCGGGAAATGAACTATCCCATCATCAGACAACTGAAGACCTAACAGTGGTACAGTGGTATTTAAACAAAAGTGATAAATATTTTGAATATTTCAATGGATTCTAGGTAATACATAATAGTGGTACAGAGGTTTACAATCGGAACGTGATAAAAAACCGGGTTAAAAAAGAGGGGCCTTCTAACAGATATCGGAATGTCCGCAATCGACAAAGAAGGTTGTTAAATAGATGGTACCCATTTAAATATCTCAAATAATTTTTTGGGGTTACATAGCTCCGTACAGTCAT
The DNA here is from genome assembly GCA_034642435.1 of Megalocaria dilatata. NCBI lineage: Eukaryota > Metazoa > Arthropoda > Insecta > Coleoptera > Coccinellidae > Megalocaria > Megalocaria dilatata. Next base: position 76,397,509 of record CM067855.1, on the reverse strand, counting down.
TCATTATTTTTAAATTTTGTTGTATACCTCGAATATTTGGATTTACAAAGTTCCATACAGTCATTCATTATTTTTTACATTATTTTTATTGTGAACGAATTTGAAAATTTCAATAATCAAGTTTCTTTTCTTTTGAATCTACATGTAAAATTTTCTTAAGATTTTCTTTTGTCAAACGGAATTACTGTTTTCTAAAGAATGAGTGGCAAAAGTTGAATTATTTGTTTACTTTTCATTAAATTCATTTTATGTTCGTTGAAAAAGGTTTTAAACAGATGTTACTTTTTAAATATCTCAAATATTTACGGAGCTATGTAAATCGAAAATATTTGAGATTTTTAAAAAAATTCAACTTCTGCCACTCATTCTTTAGAAAACAGTAATTCCTTTCGACAAAAGAAAATCTTAAGAAAATATTACATGTAGATTCAAAAAAAAAAGAAACTTGATTATTGAAATTTTCAAATTCGTTCACAATAAAAATAATGTAAAAAATAATGAATGACTGTATGGAGCTTTGTAAATCCAAATATTGGAGATATACAACAAAATAATGTAAAAATAATGAAAGACTGTACGGAGGTATGTAACCCCAAAAAATTATTTGAGATATTTTAATGTGTACCATCTGTTTAACAACCTTCTTTGTCGATTGCCGACATTCCGATATCTGTTAGAAGGTCCCTCTTTTTTAACCTGGTTTTTTATCACGTTCGATTGTAAACCTCTGTACCAATATTAGGTGTTACCTAGAATCCATTGAAATATTCAAAATATTTATCACTTTTGTTTAAATATCACTGTACCACTGTTTGGTCTTCAGTTGTTTGATGATGGGATAGTTCATTTCCCGAAACTCGAGTCACAAGAAAATGTGTAATATATCTTTTTTGGTAGTAAAACATAGTAATTTCTACAATTTGTTTTAAGTATGATCAACTACCAAATAGTAACGGCTGAAACAATTCAGTATCTGAAAAGATATTTAAACCTAAAACTCAACTTGAAAATTTCAAGGTTTTAAATCTTTCCGTTGAAAAGTTAGTGTTTACAGACAAAATTACTTTCGACATAAGATTTTTATGTATTATGTTATTCTCATAAACTGTAGATGATGTTTAACATTTATATATTTACCTCACTTGCTACAGCAACAGTGAAACCAGAAAGAAAAATCAAACAGGCAGCTCTTGGGTCATCTTTAGATTTATAACCATAAAGGCAATTTCCCAGTAAAACAAACCATCTCTTTTCCCAACTAACATGTTGTGTTTGTTTCAAACGTAACCTTTGATATAACCATCCTTGTATATCTGGTGGGCTTAGATCGTTTACTGTAACTTTTCTTCTCTCTGGAAGAAAAGTGCTAAATTTATTATCTGATAAAATCAACCAAATAAAATGTGATAAAATTCAATATTTTCATTAAAGTACATGTTACAGCTGCAATTCTAAAAATATTCACTTTAATAAGGAAGTTGTTCAATTATTATTATTATTATTATTATTATTATTATCCTGATACTCCTAGATCTTCTGTGAAGATCCCTCAGAAGCTTTTTCAGCTTGTACGAGTTAGGAGTTCAGTTGTGTTCTGTGTAGGCTTTGTTACTGCGATCTTGCGCCACTTTAGGTCACAGCACTGTTAATTTTTGACCCAACAGTGAAATGGTGGCAGATACCCGTCCAACTAGAAAATTTCTTTTCTACCTGAATAGGATTCGAACCCTGGACCTCCCGGTCACGAGTCCGATGCTCTCCCGCTGAGCTATCCACACTCATTTCTTCCTTAATTACTTGAGCGGTATCTGTCAACTACTGTGTTTGCAACAGCAATTTTCAATATCAAACTTTTCTCAGGTATACAAATTAAATAATAACAACTCTTATTTCTGCAACATATACATATGACATTTTGATATAGATATAAAGATTCTAACAGAGCCAGAAATAAGGCAGCAAAAACTCTGGAAGTAAATACACACTTATTTTGAGCTATTTGCTATATAATTTTATAATTAAACACAAACAAAATAAACTATGTTTCCTGTTTGACAGTGAATTTAAATATACATTATTAAACAGGAGAGGTAATCTTTAAAATTACATTGAAAATAACGAAGGAACTGAAACAAGCACATCAGATATGAAAACGGGTGCACCCATATATTCTACAATGTAAAGCGCCTAGTTTATATCACATCATGAAATCTCCCTCTGGGCACAATAATACATAATATGCTGATTTGTATTCAATATTAGTCTAAACAGTGTTTTCACTTACGTGTAGCTTCTTCAGATGCCTTCAAACAACTAGCTCTAAAATCAGTTACACGCAATATTTAAAGGGAATTAAAGTTTTGTAATAAAGGTAAAATTATATAACTTGATAATCCTGTTTGGTCATTTTATAAATTCCTTATAACCCATTCTTAAAATGATGGGTTCAAAAACTCAGCTTTATTGCAGTAAACTTTGCCAAAACACTTGACTAAAACATTCTTATGATGATGTTTCTGTTCCATTGTCAGAAAGCAGCTCAAATGTTTCATATTTGGTATCCACTTTCAGTGGATAGTCATTGAATATCATTTTATGGATTTTTTCACTATATCTAGCATACTCACACTTCACTGTGATTTTAGTCTCAGAAGCTTTTAGGTCTAATTTAAACTTTGCCACCCATTACTGTTGCAAACAAAGTAAAATTAAGCTGAAATGAAAATACAGTATCTCCTAATGATGACTAACTCTTTTAATTTTTTCATGTTCCTCACCGTCCTGGTGGACACTGACGTGATTATTACCACACAAGTACTAAACAACATAACATCACATCTTCAAATTTTAAACAGCATTTCAAGTAAACACACTCACGCAAGGCAGTCATTGTTTACTTGTGACATTGACAGTAGTATTTGTCCATGTCTACCATTTCATCATGGAAAGGTACAAACTGCAACAACCTTTACAAATAATCCAAATTTATTATGAAAAATCGCGATCTGTTACTCTAACTTGACGTGCTTTAACTCCAATTTTCGGTCGTTATAATCGTCCAAATAAAAGAACAGTTGAACGTTTAGTGAAGAAGTTTTACACTTATGATGTTACAGTGCCAGTAAGACAAAGAAATGCAAGAAGTGATGAGAATATTGCTGCCGTACGTGAAGACCAAAGGCTATTCATATCTTGAACTATCAAAATATGAGAAGATGTTTTGCCCTTATCTAATACAGAAATGGAGGAATAACATTTTTTCTCAGGAATAAAGATGTAAAACAGAAAAAAAAAACAGATTAAAAACTGTAATACAAAAAACTTACTTGCAATTAAATTTTTCTTTTTTGGTTTGCTCTTGGAATATATCATAGCTCGGATCATGGAATTTGTTGGCGAAACTTTATCACTTTTATTAATTTCTAACATAGAACTGTTTTTATAAGATGAAAGTTCATGATCAGGAAAATCCATTCTCGCTTTGTTAAGAGGTGTAGATACACTTTTTGGTTCAAACGGCTTACTCAACTTCTCCTCAGCAAACAATTTGCAGTCACTTCTAAAAGCAATATTCTCAGCATTACCCTCTTTAGGTACGTAATGATAGGATACATTCTGCAATTTTGTATCAGGAAATTCGAATACCCTAGGTGGTGCACGTGGTGGTGTACTGATTGATGTTTGTACTGGTTTTGTTAATTCCAAAAAATTAATTGGTTTAGGAGAATCTGCAGGATATGCAGGTTTATTAATGTCAATGACACCAAATGTTCTGAAACAAAAAGAAGGGAATATCATTTTTGCAAAATTATTTGAAATATCTAACTTTTTGCCTTCCAGTAAAATAGATGGTTGTTGAAAGTGACTGAATCGATAAAACATAACATGATTTCCGCGTTGCAAGCTACCACTTCAGGACACTACAATATAAGGATATATTGAATACAGTTTGATTATAACAATATATCGGTAGATTGTGAGAATAAAGAGGCAACTCAAAATTATACAACAACAAAATCATTACAATTCAAAAAGATTAATCTAGAAACATCTAGAGTGAATAATTTTGAATTGGGTCAGCTTTCATAAGCTAACAAATTATTTAATCTGGTGTTTCATTCATGTTACTTTTGAAAAAATATAAAGCAATCACAACAAAACATAACTTTACTTTTGACAAAAACCTATCCCATATTTTAATCAATACATTTACCTATTTTCTTTACACCAAAATTCAGATCTGATTTCCAGATAATTTTTGAAAAAAATAAATACTTTTCCGAAGTTAGCACCCATCCTATGGTATTTTAGGGGATATATTTATAGATAATATTGACGACTCTTTTATTTTATAAAAATCCATTGTACATTCTGTCAAGAAAGTACCGGAAATTATCGATTTAAATCTGGCGAGGCAATGAGGCAGGTAAAAAATTTTTTTCCTAGGTTGGTACCACTGTCCATAATTACTATGCCAAGCTTGAGCAGGATCTGTCAACTAGTGTGTTTGCAACAGCTGATTAAGTCAGTCGATGTCAGAGTGCGTGCCGATTTTTACTATGGGTGATTACGTTGAGCAAAGAATTTGTTTAAAGTTTTGTGTTGCAAATGAATTTTCGTGTGCCGATGCATTGAAAATGTTGCAAAAGGCCTTTGGTGATAATGCTCTATCGAAAACTCGTGCATATCAGTGGTACAGAGCCTTCAAGGACGGTCGTGAAGTGGTCGCCCATCGACGGCTTCGATCGAAGATAACGTCGATAAAATTAAGGAAAGGGTGCTGGAAAACCGTCGTACCAGCTTGAGAGAGATAGCACATGATCTTAAGATATCCCACGAGTCCGCACGTACGATTTTGATTGATATTTTGGGCATGAGAAAGGTGGCCGCACGACTCGTACCGAAAGACCTGAATTTTCTTCAAAAACGTCATCGCGAACAGGTTGCTTCAGACATGCTGGATCGCTGTAATTCCGATTCTACATTCATGGAACGCATTATAACTGGTGATGAGACCTAGGTCTACGAGTACGATATGCAAACAAGCCAGCAATCATCAGAATGGGTGGCAAAAAATGAGCCGAAACCGAAAAAAACCACGCCAAAGCCGCTCGAAAATGAAGGTGATGCTCATTGTTTTCTTCGATATCCGTGGCGTGGTGCACTACGAATTCGTTCCAGAGGGTCAGACGGTAAACAAGGAGTATTACCTAGGCGTTATGAAACGTTTGCGTGAGCGTATCCGTAAGAAGCGGCCAAATTTGTGGGCGAACGACTCATGGATTTTGCATGACGATAACGCGCCTTCTCACCGAGCTACGATTGTGACTGACTTTCTCGCCAAAAACTCAACAAACGTACTTCAGCAACCACCGTATTCGCCGGATTTGGCCCCCTGCGACTTTTTCCTCTTCCCAAAACTAAAATTGCCCCTACGTGGCACCCGTTTCGAGTCGATTGAAGCCATAAAACAAAATTCGGCGCGAGAGCTAAAGTCCATCCCGGAAAGCGCCTATAAAAAATGTTTCGATAATTGGAAGTGCCGTTGGCATAGATGTATTGGAGCAAATGGAGCCTATTTTGAAGGCGACCCAATAAATTTTGACGATTAAATGTAAAAATGTTGTTTTAATTGAAAATTCCCGGTACTTTCTTGACAGAGTAGTTTATTGAAGAAAAAAACATTATATTTCATCAAATTTTCACTATTTAATCATTGAGAATATGACATATGACGAGTTTCAATTGTTACATCCTTGTTGATTTTGAAGAAATACAGAATGCATTGATTAAAACATTTATTACTATGTTTTACAATTTTTAAATGTTTTACAATATGTAAAGTTTACATTTTTGCAACTAGTTTTGAACTTCCGTTCATCTTCAGGCAACTGACCCTTAAGCACGTGGTACAACAGGGTATTTTATGTAGATTCAGGTACAACGTAGTGATAATAACAAAGTGAGAGTTATAGGAATTTCGTCTCGACCAGATGTTAGAAAAAATGAAAAAATGTTTATTTTTTATTTTAACATCTTATCGAGACAAAATTCCTGTAACTCTTACTTTTTCATTATCACTACATTGTACCTGAATCTACATAAAATATCCTGTTGTACCATGTGTTTAGGGGTCAGTTGCCTGAAGATGAACGAAAGTTCGAAACTAGTTGTAAAAATGTAACCCTTACGTAAGGTAAAACATCTAAGAATTGTTGGTAGTAAAACATAGTAATAAAAAATTTGTTTTAATTATGATCAACTACCAAATAGTAACGGCTGAAACAGTTCAATATCTAGAATGCATTGAGCTATATAAGACGAGATTTCACATGTTCCCAGCATTCCAACAAATTAATTTTATAGCCTTTGTGACATTTATTGAGAATTTTCGTATTATTAATATCAATATGGTGATTGACAGTTTGAATGAATTTAATAACTGCCTACATTTAACTGTAGTCAGATGTTCTCTCAACCTCCTTTCAAGGTTCCTACCTCTTTGTCTGACATAAGTTGCGTTACAGTCATTACAATCGATTATCTAGATTCTGCTTTTGTTTTGCATTGATTAGAATTTTTCCTAGATAAGAACAACATTGAGGAAGAGTGGATTTCAGTTTTATTTTTGTCTTTAATTATGTCAGCAATAATATATTTATATATTTATTCAGATTACAATAAATATATTATTGCTGATAATATATTTATATATTTATTCAAATTACAATAAATATATTATTGCTGACATAATTAAAGACAAAAATAAAACTGAAATCCACTCTTCCTCAATAAAAAGTAGTTAAATCAATCATCGAAAAAAGAAACACCAATAATTTAATATTCACTCGAGCCGATAAAGGAAACAGTATCGTTGCTATACCAAAACATGAATATTTCAACAAAACTAATGCTTTTTTAACCCCAGATAAATATAAAACCGTTACTAAAGATCCCACTGAACATTTCCAAAAACAAATAAAAAATATAATAGACCAATCAGTTAGCCTTTTCAATAACTTCCCAAAAAAACATTTGCTCACTTTAATGAATCCACAAATCCCAAAATTATATTCATTAATAAAACTTCATAAAGAAAATAATCCAATTAGACCAGTAGTTTCATTCGTCACATCACCAAGTATAAAATTATCTAGAGTTTTAATTTCTATTATTCAAACCGAAACAAACTTTTTAGCTAAATACGCTATTAAAAATAGCACCCAACTTATAGACAATATTAAATCCATCCAATTACCCAAAAATTGTAAATTAATTTCTTTTGATGTACAAAATTTATTCCCTAGTATACCTCCAATTGAAACAGTACAAATTGTAAAAAAACTATTAATTAAAAATAATACCAATCCCATCAAAATGAATGATATACTTAATTGCCTGGAAATATGTCTCGAACAAAACTACTTTCAATTTAACGGAACCGTCTATATTTCTGACAATGGTTTAATAATGGGAAATCCACTCAGTTCAATTTTAGCTGAAATATTCATGGATGATCTGGAATCAAAAATACACCTGAATCCTATAAGCAAATATTTTCTTTATTGGTACAGATATGTAGATGACATTTTTTGTTGTTTCAAAGGCACCGACCGACAACTACATATCTTCACGAATTTCATTAATAAACTCCACCCAAAAATCAAATTCACAATCGAAGAAGAAAAGAATCAAAGTATTAATTTTCTTGACCTCACTATAACAAGATTAAATAATTTACATGATTTTAGTATTTTTCACAAACCAACACATACAGACATCACAATACATAAAACTTCAAACCACCCCACTAACCAAAAGATGTCAGCATATAATAGTTTTATTCATAGATTATTGAATGTCCCTTTAAATTCAGAAAACTTTATGAAAGAATTAAATATTATTAAACAAATAGCATCAAACAACGGTTACAATCCCTTTCTTATAGACAAAATGGTATCCAATAAACAAAAGAAAATGGCATTAAATCTCGTGTACCCAATCATAAAAGAGGACAATACACAGAAATATTTTTCGTTGTCTTATGTCAATGGATTATCTGAAAATATTGCTAAATATTTCAAAAGTTGTTTCAATTATAACGCGGCTTTTAAGACAATTAATAACCTTAGTACCTACATAAAAAACAATAAAGATCGTACAAATAAAGAAAATAAATCCGGAGTCTACAAGTTAACTTGCAAAGATTGCCCTTTAGTATACATTGGCCAGACTGGTAGACCATTCAAGAAACGTATCCAAGAACACCAAAGGGGTTATATATACAATTCTGTAAATTCGACATATGCTAATCATCTTAAGGAATTTAGGCATAATTTCAACAATAATTATGAAATTATCCACGTTGAAAGCAAAAGTTCTAGATTAACACTTTTAGAATTTCTTGAAATCAACAGATATAATGCCCGTAAAATCCTTTTGAACGAACAAGCAGATGTTGATCATTCTCCATTACTGAATATTTTTCCTTAATGGCATTTTTAGCGGCAAACTCCAATAAACACCTAGAGTTTTTATGACTTGGGGTTCTATTATTTGGTCACGTACCTAAAAATGTATATAAACTCGGTTACACTCAATACCATCAGACAGTACAATGTAATACCTGAAGAAGCCACATCGTGGTGAAACAATTGTTGTATTAGTACAAACATTTTTGTGGAAATAAATTACTGTCATATATACATTTTTTTAATTAAAATGAGTTTCCACCAAGTGAAGACCGAATCTATCAAATATATGTAATGAAAAGTTATTATTTCGACCAACATGGGAACATCTATTTCCCTTTTCATGTATAAAAGCAGTAAAAAAAATCATATTAAAATCATCAACAAAAATACACTTATCCAGCATCTTCCTGGAAACATAACTGACTAAATCACAGTCTAAGTAAATTTTCTCACTTGTATCACTTTCAGATTTGTTTTATTTATATTACCTCAAAGATATCGCCCAGTATTACTTGTGTTAAGACGATTCTATAGAATTAAAATAAAATCTGGTTTGAGGCTTTATCTTATCTGTTTATCATTTTAGAGTTACTGAAAGAACAGTGATAACCTTCATCTTTTGCGACCAATGCAGGCAGAGAATCAGTCTTCAATAGCGTTCTAATTAAATGTCAGTGACATAAGTGTGATGAAAGTAGTGCATAAATTCGAAAAACTGGTTCTGTATGAAACAAAGAAACTTCATATGCAAGAGATGAAGCTTAAAAGATTGAGGTACTAGGTTCACTGTAGATTCAATTTTGTTTACTCAGAAAGCCCTCTTGTTTAAAATTTCTATTGATTGTTACTTACAAAATACCAAAATTTCAAATAAAATCTACTGAGACGATTATGATAGAAGATGCTGCAAATTAATGTACCACCAAATTGATGATGACCTATTGGTCAAAATATTTACTTTAGAGATTAATCAAGTTTCTTTTTAAAAGGCTTTGTTAATAAGCTCAATTTCAATCAGTTCAGTGAGAGTGGATTACTAAGATCTTGATATGGAATATCAATATAATAAATAAAAAATAGAATATTCCTAATTGTTCATGTCTGTAGATATCAGTGAAAGTGAATTACCGAGTCCATGATGAGAAGTTTACTCTATGAACTGGAAGATCAGTTGGATGATTGAATTTTTAACCTAACCTTTTCTCATCAGCTGACTTTCAAAACTTTCTTATAACAATAACATTTCTCTCCCGCTGTACAAGTTTAGTTTTGATACAGACTAATTGTGTTTCCCAGCCCATGAATAATGCTCATTGGATTATTGTTTAAATAGAATTCATCTATACTCCCCTGTATTTCGGTATGTTTTTTGAGCTATTGTTTATCTTCAATAACAAATTATTGATTTGTTGTTGTATTTTAGAGTCCTGAAGAAGATCCTAGACAAGGTCGAAACGTCGATGTATAAAATGAAGAGAAATACATTACTCTAATTTATACCCTACACCTACTAATCACAACTGTTTATTAACAAATACAACTGTAGATATTGTAAAAATAAAAATCCACTTCTCTATAGAGCAAGTTATACCCAATTTCACACTGAATTATTTTTTTAGGAAGAATTAATTGAAATGCAATTGTGGGGACATTCTTTCTAGAAGAAAATTTGTGCAAAGAATTATATTTGAACCTCTTAGAAAATACTATACTCACTTCAGATTGTGATTTCATGGGAAGCACATGTCAGTGAATTTGATCAGTGTGATATTTCGGAAACGCGATAAATTAAAATTTCGCGATCAAACTCATACGGTGCCACAGATTTCGAGAAATTTTTCTCAAAAATGATTTCGGATGAAAAAAGTTCAGAAGAATCTACAGACGATCCATCGTTCAAGAAACCTTCTAATAGGAAACGTAAGAAGAAAGGATTATCTAAAAACAAAAACAAAAAAGTCAACGATAACAAAACTCCCGAGACAGAAATTAGCCAACCGCATCTGGAACCACAAAAAAACAACCAAGATAACAGTATCGCTATGGAAACAGACATCCCATCTCATTCTTCCACACAAAACATTTCAACTACTAAAGGAACCCATACACAGCAAGACAAAACTGAAGTACAACCACAAACAAATCCCAACAACAAGACTACCTTTAGGAATTATTCAGCAAGAATGAACGAAATAAACAAAACGGAATACAAACAACTATTTTATCTAACAGCAAATGAAAACTTAATAACAGACAGAATTAAAATGGCAGATGAATGGAACAAGAAATTTATAGAATCTACAGATATTGTGATAAAAACCAAAATCGGCTATCTTATCAAATCCAACAATGAGAAAGAAAAAATCGTTAATGCTTTAGAAGAAATGAAAACCCAGAAAATCATCACCCAATTTAAACAGACAATACCTTACATCCAAGGAAAGGAAAGACTAGAACCACAGCAAACTTTCTCAGTAGTAATAACCGGAGTGGAAAAATCTATCCAAGATGAAGAAATTAGTGAACATCTTAATAAATTGAATTTGAAGCACAGATTTTGCCGAAGAATTATATCTAGGAATTACAATACGCCCACAACTTACATAAGAATTATCACAGGAGAAGCTACAACATCCGAAAGATTACTCAATGAGGGAATGTTCTTCAAAAATAGGCACTATCTAGTTTATGCAAGTCATCCTCCTGAACCCATACCAATTCCATGCAACAAGTGCCAACAATTCGATCATATAACGGAAAACTGCACTCAACAAGCAAAATGCAACAAATGCCAAGGCGCCCACAAAACATCACAGTGCAGAACTAATCTACCACCTAAGTGCAGTGCCTGCGGTTCTGAAGAACATCAGGCATGGTCAGGCAAATGTCCAAAACATCCTAAAAAACCCATCGAAGGTATTCCGAATGCAACCATAAGACGTCTTAATAAAATGACCAGGGAAATAGAAGACTTACATAAGAAGAATAACAGAATACATGCACCTATAACTATACACGACGAAATTGTAAATACCTATATGAGAAAACTGAACAAGCCCAAATACACAAACAGGGAGGAACTACTGCAGAAACTAAAGAGAAGATTCCTGACACAATTTAAAGTTGATACAACTGCAGTTTTTTCAGGAAACCGAGTATATATCCTCATGTTCGATGTGGAAGATCAGAATGAACCGTCACCAACAGAACCTATCGACAACAATATTAACCGCCAAGTTCAACTCTAAAATTAAAATTCTCTACAACAATATCAATAGTTATCTACCAAAAAAATATTTGATCAACAACTTCATTGAAGAGAATGAGATACAATTAGCCATGTTCGTAGAAGCCAAAACCAAAAAGGAACACAACATCTCCTACAGAGATTGGGATATTATACATAGGCTAGGACATACAATTATCAATACACGAGGCGGGAGTATAGTACAGTGCCACCCCAACCTGAAAATGGGTAAGGACAATTCACCTAGTATTAATAACAACCTCAATGAAGCAACACATTTCACAATCCCTTTTAAAGATGACAAACTGCACATCATTTTGATATATATACACCCTCATTCCAAAATCGACGAAACTATATTCACAAAAGCAGCCTTATATAAATATTCTATAATCATTGGCGACTTCAATCCCAATCGAACAAAAAATAGACAAATTAACAAATTTCTCCAGAGCGGTTCCTTCAAAAAATATATGACACCTCCAACATTCTTGATGGATAATAACCCTGATAGTACTCCTGATTTGTTGATATACTCCACAAATTTAGAAAGTAACATCACAGATATAGAGCTTGTGCCTGACCTGGGTTCCGATCACCTAGGAATGGTTATTACATTGGACATGAATACACAGCCAAAAGAAACTCAAAAGAAAAAAACGTTTCAATTCGACAAATGCAAGGTCAATAAAGTGAATGAGGAGATGACCAAGTTCATTCACTCTCATAGAAAATCAAATATGGACGAGGACTACATCACAGCATTCAATAATAGACTATCTGAATGTATTCGAAAATATACACCTACTGTAACACATCACCCATTCCTTCATGAATTACCACCCTTCATAATTTCAATGATCAAGAACAAACGGAAAATGTACAGAGAATATCGCCGCTCCCACAACCCACATGTTAAAACCCAAATAAATGAATATAACTCTGCTATTCATAAAATGATCCAGCAGTATAGAATCCATAGATGGAATGAAGCCTGCAAATCAATTAGCAAAACCAAAGGAAGAACATTTTATCAGCAAATCAAAAAGCTTTCCAAGTACAAACAATTCCATAAGATTCCCACTATCATAGAAAACAATAAAGAATATAAGACAGATTCCGAAAAGGCAGAAATATTTGCAGAGCACTACAAACAAGTATTTCAATATGGCAAGGATAGGAATTTTGACGTTGAAACAGAGACAATGGTTGAGGGCTGGTACAGGGAATTTTTTAACAACCCACCTGTGAACACTGATTCAATCGAAATAGAAGAAGCCACCTACTATGAAATGCTACATAACACCAAGAACAGTTCACCAGGATCAGATAATATACCGTGGAATATCGTTAAAAAACTACAGCAGAGCATACATGAACATATAACAAAATTATTCAAATGGTGTCTCAATAACCAGTCCTTTCCGGAAGTATGGAAAACAGGAACAATCACCCTCATAGCAAAACAGAACAAGGATCACAAAAAAACAGAAAATTACAGACCCATAACGTTGCTACCTGTACTTGGAAAGCTTTTTGAAAAAATAATTAAAAACAAACTTGAAGAACATTTCCACGAATTAATTCCTAACTATCAGTTCGGCTTCCGCAAGAAAAAGGCTACTGTTCACCCACTGACTATCTTCATATCCAACTTACAAAATGCACAATTAAACAATAAAAGAACAGCAGTAGTTTGCATTGACAACAATAAAGCATTTGACAGTGTGTGGATAAAAGGATTACTATATAAAATGTTTAAGAAAGACACACCTGCATATTTGATACATATAGTAAGAGCATATCTGGAGAACAGAAAACTAAAAATTAAAATCAATGAAGCAATATCCACCATCTTCACCCCTATGCAAGGAACACCTCAAGGATCTCCTCTATCGCCCCTGATATACAACATCTATTGCAGTGACATGGGCACAATACACAACCAAAAACAATACATACTACAATATGCGGATGACACTACAATAATATCACATGAGAAATCATTGAAAAGCTGCATTGATAATCTACAAGAGTACATAACTACATTGACAATATGGTTTTCCAAGTGGAGGTTGAAGATTAACCCAGAAAAATCCCAACTGATAATTTTCAACCATAAAATTAATCATCAGTCCCCCATCATTTCAATAAACAATAAATCAGTCAAACCAACACCTTCAATAAAATATCTCGGAATTCAAATTGATAATAAAGCAACCCTTAAAATACACGCAAATAATACAAAGAAGAAAATTATCAGCAGAGCCAAGCACTTTAGAAAATTGACATACAGGAACGAAGGAATCAACATGAAAACAGCATCCATCATCTATAAATCCATATGCAGACCATTAATTGAATATGGACATCCCCTTTATGCAAACTGCAAAGAATCTGTGAAGAAAATTTTAAAGGTGGCAGAGACAACATCCCTAAGAGACATTACCAAGATGAGACACCCAAAGAACAGACTGTACAACCCTCCCAACGATCTCCTTTATCAGATAACCAGGATAGAACCCATAGAAGACAGAATTAAGAAACTGAACACAAAATTCAAGCAGCGCCTTTACGAACTGGAAGATATAAAGACTCTCATGCACAATGATCCAGTAGAACGCCCCCGAAGAAAATTCCCAACCCAAACGCTAATGCAGAGACTGAACACCTATCAAAACTAAGATATTGTAAAATTGTATAAATAATGACCTTTTTTTTTTTTTTTTTGTAAACTTGCTCTAAGATTTTGTTAATATAACTTGGACTGAAGGACCTCGGTCGATTGCCGGTTGATAACTTGTTATCAATAAAGATCAGTTATTATTATTATTATTATTACTATACACTCTTCAGTTGTTAAATTTTAGGAAAATCAAGTTGACAAAAATCTTCATTTTCATCAAGATAAAGCTCTCCCCATTATGATAGTTAGGTATTTAGGAAGTAATGAAACCATATTGATTTCATATTTTCATATGATCTAAAAACTTTCGTGTCATCAAAATGATGCTAGATTGCTCAATTTTTGCTGTAGGTTTATCTAAAATGTACTTTATGAACTGAATGACAAAAATTCTAGAAAGGCACTGATGTGAAGTCAAAAGACCATAGATATAGATTTTAATAAAACACGAATTTTACACAAAGGTGAAAAAGGTAAATGTTTGGACCTCTTGGAGTTCTGGAGATACCCCGGCATATCGACAAAATCTCCCAATTGCGAATGATCAATTTAGATTTCGGCCTGTCTCCGGTTTTAACATCTGTTACTTAATAATATATGTATGCTTACTTGTGTGAGTATATGTATTTTATATTCAGTTTTGAGAATGGGATAAAACCCGAAACATGCATGTCAACTAATGTTGTAATCTTTATAAATTGTAAAACATATAGTCAAGTGTTTTTATTTCCGCTTTTATTAAATCAAATTTTGGATCGATCAGATTCATAGGTTCGAACATATTGGGAAAAATAAGAAAAAAGTTCAAATGAGAATTATTCTGTCGGACCGATTTGGCCCAAGAACGAACTATTTGCACTCGAAACATACTCTCTAAAAGTTACAAGTCTTGGTTTTTTCCTTCGAAAGGAATAGTGTTTACGGAGAGACCGGCGGGACAAAATTAATTTTGATAATGCAAGTACGCATATAGCCTTCAGGCTGACTTTGACAGCCCTTTTGCATGAAGTAAGGCTGGTAGCCTGGAATGAGATACCCTAAGAAGACATCAACCACCTCATCAGAACTGAGACTAGGTGTATCAATGTGTGGATGAGAAATCACAGGTGGTCAACACATTCAACCAATTTTTCCAGTAAGTTGTGTAATTTTTTTTTTATTATAATTCATTTTTGGATTTCATTCAAATGTTTCTGTAATTTATTAGTGGCATTTTGTGGAACTTCGTCAACAGCTAGAATGCCTATATCATCTGCGAAAGTTCCCAATATGGTATGAGGATTTGTAAGCAGATCATCGGTGTACAGCACGTATAGCAGTGGTCCAATGACACTTCTCTGAGGAAGTAGTGATTGCTCACTACCAACTCTGAATCGTCTTTCACTAAGATAGGACTTTAATAATTCATAATAACAAACAGGCAGATATTTTTTGATTTCATAGAGCAAACCAGGATGCCAGACTTTATCAAAAGACTGATTCACGTCCAAGAATGCTGGTGTACAGTATTTCCTGTGTTCAAGCGTATTACTTATTTCGTTGTTGATTCTATGAATTTGCTGTATTGTGGAGTGGTTTGACCAGAATCCAAACTGATGATATTGCATCCACTCCTCTGTATTTAGGTCAGAGTTTATTATTTGAAGCACCAGTCTTTCTAAGATTTTTGATAGAACTGGGAGCAAGCTAATTGGTCAATAGGATGTGATGGTGTTTGCATCTTCACCTCTTTTAGGGACAAGTATAATTTCGGCTGCTTTCAGTTGTTCTGGCCAGTAGTTCAGTTTTAGGCATTGAATATGTAAGTAATTATCAACAGTCCTTTCTTTGGCAATTCCTTGAAAATTTTTTGTGGTAATTTAATCATTTCCTCCAGGCTTTCTGATATTCAGGTATTTTATTTCATTTTGAACTTGCTTTATAGTGATTTTCGGTATAAATGAGGTACTTGCAGGAATTTCCAGCAGCTCTCTTTGAAGATCGTCATCAATTATGTCATCATTTGGAGTGAATACTTCAGCCAAATGTTCAGCATATGTTTATGCCTTTTCTTGGTCGATCCTTGCCCATTTCATCATTGATCCTGTTATGTTCCGTAACGGTGGTATATATTTCTTCGGTCTTTACCAGGTTTTTTATGGATTACCACACTGAATTATCATATCTATTCAGATTAGTGACATACTCTTTGATTGATTTTTCCCTTGTTTCTTTAAATCTGTATTTTACTTTGTTTGTTATCCTATTTAAGGTAGTTTTATCTCCTAGAGTGTGTCCATTGCCATTTCTTCCTAGCTTTTCTTTCTTGTGCTAAGAGTTTCTTTATACTTTCTGGAATATTGTGTATTCTCTCTCTTTCTTTGGTCTCTGGAGCAGCTTGTTCAACGGCTTGTTTGGTACTTCTTTTGAATTCTTCTAGTGTTATTAACCTTATTTGTATTCGGCAAGCTGATATCGATATTTATCATTTCCTCGACTACGTTCCTATCTTCATCCCAGTTTGTCTTTCGATTATGCAGCTTAGGAGTAGGTTTTTTGTGTATTACAAAACTACTTATTACTGCTATGATTGGAGAGTGATCAGATGATAGATCATAGCTGGGGACAATATCCATATACAGGGTAGATACAGCCTTTGTTATGAAGAAGTGCAACAGATCAGGAGTTTTGTTTGGGTCTGTTGGAAAATAGGTAGGTCTTTGTGTTGAAAAGAAAGAGTAATTGTATTCTTGTATTAGCTGTGCTAGTTCTGTGCTTTTTGTTGTTGTGAGCCTTGATCCGAACATAGTGTGCTTGCTGTTATAGTCACCTCCAGCAATAAATTTAGGTCCTAGAGTTTGAAAAAAATCTTTGAAATTTTCTTTTTTCATATTATGCCTTGGTGGGCAGTATACTGCAGCAACAGTCAGATCATAGGGCAGAGTTTTGATTTTTATCACTGTAGCTTGCAAGTAATCATCTTGATATTTTGCCATCTCCACATGGTTTATGGTATTCTTGCTGATAACAGCAGTGCCAGCATGAGCTCTTTTATCTGGGTGGTTTGTGCAATATGTGATGTAATGGTATGGTAATGTGTGATTTCTGTGTAAAATGGGTTTCACTTATCAGGAGGATATCTATGAAGTTCTGGTGAAGAAAATATTCAACTTCGTTTTTATGTTGCAGAAGACCATAGGAATTCCATTCAGCTATTTTTATGAAATTACTGAATTTTTGTAATTAGTGCAGAGAGCATGTTTAATACCATAGTATTTTGGTTCACCAGCTGCTAAAATATTGTTTTGAACTCCTCCAAAAATGAACTCATGTTGGTGATGCTATTTGTCTCTTCGTTAGGTCTTCACTACCTTTGCATATAGTCTGGTTTGTTGCTGCTGGCGAGGTGGATTTTGGACACTTGTGGGATGCATTGTTACGGTTTTTTGTGGCTGTTGTTGTGGATGTTGACATATTATACTCCATTTGAAGAATTAACTGGTGAACTAAAATTTGTATTATGATTATGATGGATATTCAACCTATTGTTTGTATTACTTGATTTTAGGAGTTTACGATAAAATTCGCATCCTTTGTAGTTAGCAGGATGAGCACCCTCACATAGAGCACATTTTAATGGTGTTTTTTTCTCTTTTTGCAGCTAAGTGTATTATGTTCGCCTCCACATTTGACACAAACATAAGGTCTGTTACAATAGGTTCTGGAGTGCCTATATTGTTGGCATCTCATACATTGTGTGATTCCTTTTGATTTTCTGGGTGGTTCCATCTGGATTGACCTAAGATTGAAGATATTGAATTTTGTAGCTTTATTCATTATTTTCTGCTGGTTCTAAGTCGACAAACAAAATGTTCAGAGGTTCTTTGGTCACCCTGTGCCTGCAGTGCATGATGTTCCCGACTTTATGCCTGTTTTCGCATAGTTCTTGCTTGATTTAATCTGTATCGATAGTATCGTGAATATATTTTAGCACAATTCTAAATGCTCTTTCTTCTTTAGGTTGGTAGGTGTGATGTATCACATTCTTTTCTCACATATATTTGATCAGGGTTCTGTAGGTATCTGGCAAATCACAGTTTATTTTGATTATGTTGTCAGGAAGACACTTTGTAACATATTGCCTAGCTTGCACTGCAGTATTGATTGTTTTTACCACTTCTCCATAGTTAATTAGCCCATAAACAAATATCGGTGGTGGTTTAGATGTTTATCACTATTTTCATTATTCCTTAGATTTGTCCCAGTTTTTTCATTGCTCTCACTCAGGGCCTGGAACCTATTGTTAACTATAACTGGAGCTGTGGTGTTTGAACAAGTTTTCTTTTTTTCACTGTGTTTGTTCTGACCGCCTGCCAAGAATTGCTTTCGCAAAAACCCAAAAACTACTCATCACTTGTTGATGATAATCTATAAAACTGTGGATTTCCTTGCTTCAGGGTGTTCAATATGACGTCCTGTATATTAATATTCGCTGATGCCGAGCTCATGTTTTGATCAACGCTATCTGCGCTTATCTTATCCATTTATCATCTGGTCAGATAAGAGATATCTTTTTCCAAAATTTTCATTCGAACCTTCCGAACAATAATAAATGGTAAGAATATTCTTCTAAATATTCCCATAAGAATAAATACCCCGTGCTATATTTACATTCAGTTTGATCAATCTGGGTTTTTATACCCGGAGTCGGTAACGTTAAAAATACGTTGATGACTAAGTTGTGTAATGAAGCCCAAATTATAATCAATCATTTAGTAAGTAAGAGACACTAAACATGTGTACCAAAAATTAGAGGGAGAAGAAAACTTTATTGATTTCTCAAATCAAATGGTTAACAACTGAAGTCTTCCAGCAAGTAATATACATTCTAATTTGTAATATATAAAATGTAGTAGTTGCTAAACAGATGTTACTTTAGGGACAACAAATGTTCAAATAGTGGATGTGCTGGTAGTTTTGTCTTTTGTATTTCTCCTTCTGTGGGTATTCTATATTTGTTTGGTGTTATCATTTTTTATTGTATTTTAGAAATCGAATGGCACATAAATATTTTTATTATTATTAGCAATTCCATGATGGTCCTGTTGTTCTGGTTCCCAATGAATTTCATGCTTAGTCTATGCAGTCTGGTTAGTATTGGCTTCACTTCTGTTCATATAGCATGATGTTAGAAGGATTGTGTAGAGGATTGTCGGGTGTCTCAATTTCGTTATTTTTCTAAGACAAGTTCTTTCCACTTTTTTTATGGTGTTTTTGTTTCGTTTGAGAATATTATATGGCCATACTCCAGCAGTGGTCTGCAGATCATTTTGTAAAAAGCGGATGTTTTCGTGTTGATGCCTAGGTTTCTGAGTGATCTGAAGTGTCCGGCTCGTGTGATGTCTGCTTTTTTCTGGGGTTTTATGTGATGCTTGAAATTCAGTTTGTTGTATATCAATATTCTTTGGGTTGGATTTTATTCGCCAGCATCTCATCCATGCTACAGTGCTGTCTGTTAATTTTTATAGCCTTTCCATACATTATTGAAATCAGATAGGCATATATGGGCGTTTCTTTATAGATATGTTTGCATATTATATTCTATTCAACAGAATTACTTTTAACCTTGGATTCTTCATCAGTGAATCCAATACAGTCATTTAAAACTATTTTCGGCCCAAAATTCGAAAATTACAGACATGTCGGCAAAATGATAGCACATCCTAAACCGAGTGCATACAAATAGAATTTTACCCAATTGAATGGACAGATTATTAGCAGACAAATTTTTTCTACAGTTAGCGGGGAAGTTTAAAATATATTTTATTATTGTCTTGCCATTAATAGTGCACATTTTAAGCATTCACTAAAATGATTTTGATTGAAATGAATAACTGCTTCAGAACTAATTTTTCCTTTCAACTCAAGGAAACATTAAGCATTTGAATGGTTCTTAATAGAGTATTGTATGCGCTTTACAATGATGCATATTGCATATACATTACTTTTTGTTATGAATATCGTTACCAAACATGACTTAGACTAATAATCTTTTAGACTTTCTTGTATAATGCATTTTTAAAAAACTCACCTTGGTGGAGGTTTTGGCGGTAAAATTTCTTGTTCTTCCAAAAGCAAATGTAATGGTTTATCTTGTTTTGAAGCTAATATATCATTTTCAATCACAGAATTCGATGAAGGATTAGGAACAGGGGCATGTATATCAATATTTTGTATATCTGTCTCCATACTGGTTAAACTATCTTTGTCAATAAGTTCACTTTCATCATTAAATATTTCATTCAAAGAACTTTTCATTATGGTCCTCACTTCTGTTATTTTTATTTTTTCAGTCTTTTCAAAACTTCTAGTTATTTCACTAGTGGTTTCTGTTTCTTTAATAGTTTCACTCTCAGTCAATTTCACAGCCTCAACCACAGTCTCTATTTCTTTCTTTATGGTTACATTTTTATCTTCATTATCTGAAAAAAATCCATGAAGAATTAAAAGAAAATTAATAATAAATGCTTAACACTTCAGTGATTATTTCGAGATAATATTCTAAGAATGATATTTTGTTGCGCAAGTATTTTATTATGAACATGTTATTCTCTATTGTATAGGATTGTAGCAATAAATTTCATGAGAGTATTTTCCTTGAAGAATGTTCAATCCATAGACTACCAACTAGTTCAAAATGTAAACTTGACGAAGCCGCAGTATTAGTGAAACAATGATGAAATTGATAAGTGAAGGAAATAATCTGTATTATTTTATTAAATTGGAATATTATTTGTTGTGAGGAGAATATTTAGATTGTTTGGATAAAGACGAATACAGCAGTAATGTTTAGAAGTGTGCTAGTGAACTATATCCGATGCGAAACCTGACGAACACCAGGATACTCAGTTAGTTCATTAATCATGATTTTTCCACTGTTTAGGCAATAAGATACTAATCAGCCTTAAACCAGAAAGTTCCTCAGGATCATTGGACTTTGAAATTGAAGTAACTTGAGTATGCTTCTAAGAAGTGCATATGCAACATACCTTGAACTGTTGAATATGTTAACAATAAATGAAATTATATAGGGACAAGAGATGTGATGAATGATGTAGAAATATTATCATAGCCTGGTACAGTTCTTGATTTTTCTCATCTTTTTAAGGACAATATCATCATCTGAAAAATGAAATGGGGACTGTTCTGAACATATCTTATTGTAATTATCAATAACTGAGATTTGACCGAATTTGGAATTACATTGTTTCAAAAATGAATAGTCACTTATTCCATCAGGATCCTGAAATTTGTTTAATATTTGACGTTGATTTATTCGAAATTTCCAATAACTTGTTCCTTCCTGGAAGTATTCACAGTGATGTTCTGAAAAAACATTCACTGCTCTCTACTTATAGCGTGATTTAGAGTATTTCGATAAGTGCGGGTTGAGCCTGTTGAAGCAGGTTGGCAGATGCACTATGGACATGCGCGTACATTTCTCTGTACGCTAGTGTACCGCAGTAAAGCAAGAAACTGTGCACTATTGACATACTCTTACACCAGTATTTGAAATATATATTCGAAATATTGCAAGTACATCTTTATTTTGATTTTTGACGTGACAACGTCTTATAAATTGGTTTGCCGGGTGACACTTCAAGAAACTGCGTTACGCTCCGCTCACGTTATGCGCTCACAATGAGAGCGAGTGAGAGGCACGCGTCCCTTCCACTCGGGCATGGTTAGCCCGCCTAAGAGCGAGAGAGACAGACATAAAAAGTGAAAGGCACGCGTCCCTTCCACTCGAGCACAGTTAGCCCGCCTAAGAGCAAGAGAGACAGAGCGAGAGAGAGAGAGAGAGTGAGAGAGATAGGCATACACACCGGTTCATGTCTTGCACTTCTATTTCGCTTAGGCGCCTGCATACAAGTTTACACGTTGCCAGTTAATTGTAAAACGATTGTGTAGTGATAATGTGAAGGTAGTTTCGTCCATCGCAACAATTCAAACAGCAAAGGTAAATAATTTCAGACTGATAATATAACATGATGAAATAAATGACTAAGACATAAGTGAATAGGTTATGTTGTAGTAATCACAATGTTGTGGTAGTTTTCAATCAAAAAAGTAGTAGAAATCGTTTCTCAACCAATAATAATTTGTTTAACTTGAAAAAATGAGCGCGACTTGCTATGTAAAAAATTGAAATAACAATGTTTAACCTCCAACCTGTCAAATCGAAACTTTCAAACATTCAAACCGAGACGACTAATCACTGCGCAAGGTCGTAAGCGCGCGATTTACAAATTCAAAGATCAAATGTGAATTAGTTTTCTCCTTTTAGAAAATACACTTTGAATTAAAATCGATTGATATTAACAATTAATGTGATTTAAATAAATGTTCTAACTTTTAAATTTAGTTTTTATATTTATAACAATGTAAAACAAGTTAAATTTATTAATAACTTATAACAACTGATTGATAAATAAAATTTTGTTAATATGAAATTCAGTGCGAGATTCTTTGTATAAATTAATGTTTTAAATATAATTCTTTGTATAAATAAATGTTTCAAATTGTTACTATTATTTCATCCTTCTTCCTACCATACGAATGAATATTCACATTAAAATTATTTTACCACTCAAAGTCGTTGTCACGTAAAACTTTCGCCCGTATACCGACTTTACAGGCAACAAATTTTTTTAATAATTTTTATTCAGAAACAAAAATGAATCATAACAAAATGATTTAATTCAACCTCTGTTTCCTACGCCCAAAGTAAATGGAAAATCTTTCTTTTAAACCTTATTTTTTAATATATCAATGAACTGATGAGCAAAATTCTCATGAAACTGACTTATAGATAAGACTTTTATATTAATCAACTCACCCAAGATGAACGTTTCACATTTTTCAACACATTTTTTCAATCCTTCACAAGCAGGCTTCACTTCCTCTGAGATATCATATGCTGGGGTACTGTGGCTCTTATCTAATCTGCCCCTTAGTTTTGTAGTTGTAATTACAGTAGTTATACTCCTAGGGGGGACAACAGGTTTTTTATCAGTTTTGGTTAAACTTTCAGATATTTTTTTGACCTGGCTTCTAGGCAAAATTTTAGGCTTTTGTTGACTGAAATTCGATACTTGCGCAGATTGCTTATCTAATTTTTTGATTATGTCATGAACATTAACTTTCACCTAAAAAAAAAAACATCATTGAATACTAATGAAGATTATGTTTTCAAAGAAAGTTTTCGACTTACTTCATTTAGAACATTGTCTTTCACAGGTTGTAAGTTTTCAGGTTTTGTTTTTCCTGTGTCATCTGTTTTTAAAGGGTGCTCCTCTATCTGCTGTGGGGGTGGAGGAGGGGGAGCTATCTTACTATTTGGTTTTGATTTTATGGTGTCAATTAATTCTTCAACAATTTCCTTTTGCCATCCAGAAGTCATGCTAGACCTATCAGTCAATTCTCTTCCTTCATCAATAAAATCTAAATTTGCTTCAGTAACACCGCTTAAACTGTTTAAGCTCAAACTCTTTTCTTCATTCAAATTGCTATCTGGTATTTTCAATGTTTTTATTGACTCTATCTTCTCTTCATCAAAGTTGACTTTTTTAGCACACTTAGATCTCTTGAATGAAGATTTTTTGGAGGACAAGCCAATAACAGTTGTAGGTCGAGGACTTAATTCTAGGCCAACACTACAGGAAGCACTTTTATCACGAAGGCACTTTGAATCCTCTTCAAAGTTAGAATTATTTATATGATTGGAGCTAGCATTAGGAGTGGCAGCTTGGTTTTTTAACATTTCTCGGCACTAAAAATAAAAAAATTTATTGAAAGTATATCAAAGGGAAGGTCAACTCAAAAGATATTTGATAATGATGTTCTCCTACATTTTCTGACTTCTATTTCAATACATTATTTTAAAGTAGACTATATTCCATCTTTTTGTTTCAAATCTGCAAATAAAAATTTGTAAACTATTGTTAACCACCTAGACAGTACACAAACATATGCTGGTACCATTAAGAAGATATAATAATGAATTTTGGATTTTTGAAAACATAATTACATAAAACTGAAAATCAACAATGACATGAATCTGAGGATACTCAACTGACTCAAAAAATAAATTCAGAAACTCATAACTGGTCGACCAAGTGGATCCAAACATGTGAAAAAACTATTGGCAAGAAATAAAGAAACTGACAAAAGACAACACATAAGCCAACATAAGTCAAATTACGAAAAATGGAAAAAAATACAATACAGATACAGAAGAAATAGAATAAAAAATATTATCCAGATACATTCACCGCAAAGAACCCAAGTTTTAACCAAAACTCAATTAGAAAAATACACAAAAGCAGCAAATTCAAATAATATATTAATAAGTAGTATATGGTAATAGAAAGTTCTACAAATCGAGACAATGTAAAATACATATGTATATAACAATTCTATACTCGACAAGGTTTTGTTGATCACAGAAGCAAATTGCAGACATGCGCACGTTTCGAATTGTAGAACTTTCTATTACCACAGCTCCTACTCCTTATTAATGATATTTAGTACAGATCAGCCGAATTAATTTATTTGAATCAAATAATATCGACAGAGTTCCAGAGATGACTGATATAGAGTATGCAGAAACTTTACTTGGAAAGTACACAGTATGTAAAATACTGCGCCAATAGAGTTCCAGAATTCATGATGAAATAAGAAGGATTTACAACCATTGCTTGAATACCGGATACTTCCCAATAGAGTGGTAAAAGGGAACTATTATAACAATCCACAAACATGGCACAGACTATATCCAAGTATCTAGTTATTGGCCAATCGTCCTTTTACCCATTTTAGGAAAAACATTTGAAAAAGTCGTGAAAATTCAATTGGACAAAACATCCCTCTTTCATAGTAATCATCCATACACCCATTAGTAACTCTAATATTGAATGCCTAAATTACAATGAAAATAGGTCACAAGTCAGCATATTCTTGGACATAAGAAAAGCATTTAATAGTGTATGCCACGATGGACTTCTGCACAAACTTCAGCAATTGGACACCAAAATCCTACAAAATATTATAGGAATCTTTATAAGGGACAAAAGTATGAAGCTTAAAATCAACAAACATTTCTCCGCATAGTTTCTCCTCAACAAGGTGTACCACAAGGCTCTCCACTGTCATCATTTCTACACAATATTTATGTACACGATATCCACAAAGTAATAAAAGAACTGAAAAGTTACATATTCTAATACGCTGATGACAAATCAGCGTGCTCATAATACACAGCAAGAATCTGAAGGACACAATGAAGGAGTTACAAAATCTATGCAAAATCATGACATGGATGAAACAATGTAGATTGCTACCAAACCCTGACAAATCCAAATTAGTAATATTTGGCCTTAAATTATCAGACAATTCACAAACCATAAGAATGCTATAACATAATATAAAACCAGTTCAACACGCTAAATACCTAGGACTCACAGTGAATAATGAGCCCTTTTTTAAAATATATTCCTACATTAAAAAAAAATTACTGCCAAATGAAAACACTTTCGATCGCTAAAAAAACCGCGACATAAATCACACAACAGCTTCAAGAATCTACCAAACTATATGCAGAATGATATTAGAATATGGATATCTAATATATAACAACTGTAGAAGACCCATTCTTAACAATATGGAAGTAGCTGAACACGGTAGTTTGAGGACTTGCGTAAGATATGCCATCCAGGAAATCCACTGCACAACCCACCAAATGACCTTCTTTATGAAAAAATTGATAATGACTTGACAGTTTGAGAAACAAAGAGGATAGTGGAAATACACAAAGGATTTGCAAATTGCTGTGAAGTATTTTAGTCAATTTGTATGGCAGGCATAGAAGTATGAAACTGAAATTTCCCTATAGATGGTACTAGCCATCAGCTTTAGAAACCATACAATCACTTCTGCAGTACCCTCATCTTCCTCAAACAGCTGACGAAAATTTTCAACACACATCAACTCAAGTTCCATAGACAGGTATATTTTTCTATTACCTGAAAACATTTTGTGTTTTCTACAACTACAATTTGCAGACAGCATTTGCTTTTTAATATCATGCTCTTGGTAAAATACAGTGTTTTGAGTGGTTGAAAAAATTCAAAAATGGTGATTTCAATGAAGAGTGTGAGAAAACACTGAAAAGTTCGCAGACAACAAAATGTAAGCCTTATTGTGAAAATGATGCTCAAACCCAACTATAACTCGCGGATCAATTCACTGTAAAGTAAAAAGTCGTCTCCATTCGGTTGAAAGCTATGGGAAAGATTCAGGAAGTGGAACAATGGGTTCCGTTTGAGTTAAATGAAAGGCAACAAGAAAAGACAAAAACCACTTGTGAAATGCTGATCGACAGACACAAAAGACAGTCATTTCTCCATCAAATGACAGGTGATGAAAAATGGATATATTTTGAGAATCCTAAGTGCCGCAAATCAGGGGTGAATCCAGGTGAACTATTGACGTTCACCAGAACACCAAATCGCTTTGGAAAGAAGACAATGCTCTGTGTTTGATGGGATCAAAAGGGTGTAATCTATTATGAGCTACTGAAACATTAGCACTAATCGCTACCAACAGCAAATTATCGATTTATTGAGTGAAAAACAACCTAATATGGAAAAAAAATAACACAAAGACATGTTGCTCATAATGCCACATCACACACAGAAAAACGGGTTAAGAAAACGAGGTGTTCAGTTGGAAACCACTAGCGCATGGGGCTTATTCTCCAGACTGGGCTTCATCCGATTATCATTTCGAATCACTGGGACACACTCTCGCAGAATAACGCTTCAGTTCATATGAAAATGTAAGAAAATGGCTCGATAACTGGTTTGATTCAAACGGAGTACTGTTATAAATATTGAGTGGATGGAGTAGTCTGTTACTTTGATAGTTTACTTTATTTGGAATGAAATAAGAAATTTCTTTGTTTTCTATCACTTTTTATTAACTGAATATACAGTATTATTATTATTTTATAGTGGGCGGGCGTCTGTCCCCCCTTCCACTACGTCCGCACGGACTATTGTGGTTCACCCCTAATTTATTTTTCCCTGACGAGATCCAATTTTTGTATAAAACAGATAATCTTGTTCGGGGTTAATTTTAACAGTTCCCAGTGGGCTATAAAATCCTGACCAAAGACCTTGAATCTAATGTGACTCACCACTGGGCACTCTGAGACGATGTGCATGGCTGTTTCAGTCTCCTCAAGACACAGCCTGCATTCATCGTCTTCAGCCAGACCGATTTTGTGCAAATGCGCTTTCAGCCTGCAGTGACACTATGAAACTCGAGTCACTGTATATTCAGTTAATAAAAAGTAATAAAAAACAAAGTAATTTCTTTTTTAATTCCAAGAACTGTTTTTCTGGCACCGCATTCATAAACTACTGGAGAGGTGAGAAAAATGTATTAATAGCAATAAAGGTTATTTTGGATAAAATATTTTCCATCATTGTCCAACAATAGACGCAATTTTTTTTTAAAACTTCAGGTTTCATACTTCTGCATTGGTAAAATCGTTAACTGAAAAAGATAGCCCCCAAGGCTGTTTTTCCTGTGAAGAGATGCTCTAATCCGTTCAACAGTTTGTTACAACTCTTGCCAAATTAAATGAAAGTGTTATCTAAATATAAATATCGAATCATGTTCAACTTCACTTGATAGAAATCCATTCTACACTTAAATAATACACATATATTTTTACTTTTACTTATTATTATGAGTTGAGCACATGGCACGTTTCGCTACATTGAAACTTCTTCAAATGCTTTTAAACAACTGGTCAAAAATTTTGTGACATTCAATATTTAAATGGATTCAGTTTTGGGATAAGAGTATAAAATTTTTTTAATTACTTTTGGAAAAACCACCGGTTCCCTAAGAGAATAGATCCAATAGAGGTGCACTAGAAACTCGGTCTGGTCTTTGAGTAAATTCCCAGAATTTCTTAAACGTCCAAAATTGAAATTAAAGCAACAAGAACAAATGCATTATTTTTTCATGGAACAGTCAACATCTCTGAAGTCCAAAGCAGTCCAGTGTATATTTTGTAAGTGATTGATTGCACATTGGATTTTTATCATGCTGCTAATGCTTGGAACAGCTGTGACTTTGTTAATGTGTGTTAATGATTACACGTTTTCTATGTAATATTTAAATGAGGTTATTCTGATTTTCACAAATTTTTATTGTTATGTTCACAACAATTGTTTCGCTATCACAGTAGCATCATCAGGCAAGATCACATTTTGAATAACTAAGCTTGTTTCCGAAATCCGTTGCTATTTATATTACAGTAAGTACAATAAATTTTTATTGAGCACTAAAACCCAAAAAAGAGTCTCTGCAAATTCCAACTTATCTGAATATATTTAACAGAGGTGAGTTATAATATTTAAATCTATTTGTTCGTTAAGTAATATTCCAATTTTATTATGTTTATTTATCTCTAGGGATTCTAACAGATTTAAGGCATAACTTTTGCTTTCTATATGTAGAATTTCAAAGTTATGGTTGAAAGTATGTCCTGTTTCTAACAAGGTTGGAATATGTAGAATTACTTTTATTATTGAGGAAACTCTTCAAATGTTCACAAATTCTATGACGAAAAGTTCTTCCAGTCGGTCCTATGTAAACTTTAGGGCAATCACCGCAGGTTAACTTATAAACCCCCGATTTATCATCTTTATGTGTACAGTCTTTATTAGTTTTAATAAATTTATTCAAGTTTGAATTCGTTTTAAATGAAGTCCTCAAATTATATTTATTTTTGAAGTATGTAGCAATTTCCTCAGAAATACCTTTAGTGTATTTTAAGGAAATGTATTAAAAATTTTCTTTTATATTAGGAAACACCATATTTAAAGCTATTTTATTATTTTCATTCATCAACAATTTGTCTATCAACTTAGGATCATAGTCATTATTAATAGCTATTTGTTTAATTATGTTAAGTTCTGAAATATAATTTTCTCGATTCATGGGAATATTAACTAATCTATGGATCATACAATTAAATGCTGATAATTTTTATAATAATGACTTAACATAATTAAACAAATAGCTATTAATAATGACATTTGGCCATCGAAAAAATTAGTTCTTGTTGGATATCGCATAATTTAACAATCTCGCAAAAAAATTTAATACAGATTGGTGCAAAGAAATGTCTTTGAGATCGTGTCAGGTGACAAATTATGGATATATGCATATGAACCCAAAACTGAAAACAATTGATTGTATGGGTCTTACAAAACGAGCCAAAAACCCACAAAGTTGTTTGATCATTAAGCATTTCCAAGGCAAATAATTTAGAGCCGTCAATTCCAAATGATACCCACCATTTTTTTGCCATAAGTATTTGGAAAAATCAGGGAAACCAATCGCATAAGACAAATTACTCTCCACCATCACAATGCAAGCTCTCACAAACAAAGACATTTTTGAGCAGTCAAAACATTGAACTGATGAGTCATCTGCTGTATAGTCCTTTTTTTAGCATCCAATGATTTCTTTTCATTCCCCCCTTAGATCAAAAATAAATTGTGAGGTCAAGGTATTTCGAAGATGAAGTGGTTGATGCATTCAAATCACATCGGAATAGAAAAGTGCTTCAAAAATTGGTTTGAATGCGTGCAGAAGTGTATTGATCTTAATAAAGAATATTCTGATACACAGCAAAACCATTTTTGATTATAAATATTTGTTTTAATTTGTTTATCTCACAACTTAAGTAGCAACTCTTGCATTCTTTCTGAAGACAGAATTGAATTTAACTGTTAAATGTTCATCGACAAGTCTCATGTAGAGTAGCGATTCCATTTTCAGTCTAAAATACACTAAACCTAGATATGTACATAAGATGATAGAAGCTTTGGCATGAGAGCGAAAAAATGACCAATTTGTCAATAAAGAAAGATTTATTTCATTAAGACAATGCGTCAATTGTAAAATCATTATGAGGTAAACTTTATATTCCTTCTTAACCTTTTTTGTCAGGTTAGAGCCTCTTCAACTCCTTTAAATTTCCCAATATTAAAGATTATTTTGATAGACATTTTTGATTGTCTCCGTCTTTACTTGACGGAAATTCATCTTCAATATAAGAAAAACAAATGTTAACTTCCGCTATTTTATTGATTTACACGACAATTGTTTCATCATACCATGACTTCATCAGGTGAGTATTTAAACTGAGGTATACAATGCAAAACATGACCTTAAATACACAGCTCTGGTACAAAAAATAGAGGGGTGGAAAGAGATGGTATACAATTAATGAAAAATATTAAGTAGGGGGGATCTAGTTAAAAATCTATTTGATCATTCAATAAAATTTGTCTTTTATTATATCTATTGATCTCTAAAGTTTCTAACAGATTTAGTTTCTTAGTTTTGTTTTCAATATGTAATATTTCATAGTTCATATCAATAGCTTTCAATAATGATTTTAATCCGTTAATTGTAGAAATTTTATTGATAAAATAAATTACAAGAAAACAATATCACTTGTATATCCAAAATTTCAAAATTCAAACGAAACCAAATTCATTTCATTAACTTACATAGGCCAAAAATCTGAAAAGATTACTAGATATTTAATGAAAAAAGAAAAATATAACATCTCTTTTAAAACTATTAATTCTTTAGGCAGCTTAATAAAAAATAATAAAAACGTCATTCCTAAAAACAAAAAATCAGGAGTTTACAAGTTAACATGTAGTGATTGCCCATCTGTATATGTGGGACAGACAGTTCATTCCAAACAAGGATACGAGAACATGAAAAATGTTACATTAATAATAAACCGAATTCAACTTATGCCAACCATTTGTTAGAGACTGGCCATAATTTTAATGTGAACTATGAAATATTACATATTGAAAACAAAAGTCAGAAACTAAATCTGTTAGAAACTTTAGAGATCAAAAGACAAATTTTATTGAATGATCAAATAGATTTAATTAGATCCCCCCTACTTAATATTTTTCATTAATTGTATAACATCTCTTTCCACCCCTCTATTTTTTGTACCAGAGCTGTGTATTTAAGGTCGTGTTTTGCATTGTATACCTCAGTTTAAATACTCACCTGATGAAGTCATGGTATGACGAAACAATTGTCGTGTAAATCAATAAAATAGCGGAAGTTAACATTTGTTTTTCTTATATTGATAGACATTGTTGAAGAAACTAAAATAAAGCATAAAAGTGACTGGAGGTTGCTGGTAAAAATGTATCGATCCAAAAGACTATGTAGAGATAAAATATTTTTCAAATATTTAATGTATTTCCTGTTAGATTATCTTTTTACTTTTGGGATAATTGCTCTTGTATTTCAATATTCCTTTGAAATATTCTTACATTAACAAGTCAATGGTAAAAAAACATTTTCTGTTGTGAACCTCACCTGTTCAATAGAGAAAGATTTGAGCATACTAGTACTTGTTCCACCATTAAAAGTGTTTCTCCTTTGTAGATTTGAAATTGGTTTTATTGGATACAATCTTGTTCCGCTATCTATCAAGCTATCTGGAGGTGATTCAGTATCACTGTAACTTTCACTGATTTCATTTCCAGAATCCACTGGATCATCAATTGGTGGTAACCTGAAATTAATCAATTTGATTAACATCAATACTTTTTGAAAATTAACAAATTTACTTTTCAATTCTTAAAGGACGTAGGTCTGGAATAGGAAGCAAAACCGGTGAAGGCAAGTTCTCATTCCATCTTGAATAAGGCTGACCCCTCTTTTTACTTGGTAATCTGTATGGTTTCATATATATTTGACCATAAACTTTGGTATGCCTTGGTCTTTTTTTCAAAGTCAGAACAATTTCTGGTGGTGATTCTTGTAGAAGAAACATAACGTTTTTTCTCTGCCAACCAACAACAGTCATATAATTCACCTATAAGAAAAATAAATATTATTTAACTATTAAAAGTTATTTCATCCAAAATAAGAAATACCTGGACAATTTCATCGCCTTCTTCAATTTTAGAACTGCTATGTGCTGGTGAACCAAATTTGATATCAGCGATCTGATGAATTGCATGATTGCTTGGTAAAATGAAAAAACCCAGTTCTTGTTCCTTTTTCTTCAGAGTAGCCAAATCTAATGATGCTGGTTGTAATATCATTGGATCAGAGATATCCTGATAAAAGACACATATTGGAAAAACAGAATACACAAAATTATCAGTCCGTGTAACTTTCCAACATACATTCTGTCAAGAAAGTACTGGGAATTATCGATTTAAATCTGGCGGGGCAATGAGGCAGGTAAAATTTTTTTTTCCTAGTTTGGTACCACTGTCCTTAATTACTATGCCAAGCTTGAGCGGGATCTGTCAACTAGTGTGTTTGCAACAGCTGATTAAGTCAGTCGATGTCAGAGTGCGTGCCGATTTTTACTATGGGTGATTACTATGGGACGATAACGCGCCTTCTCACCGAGCTACGAATGTGACTGACTTTCTCGCCAAAAACTCAACAAACATGCTTCAGCAACCACCGTATTCGCTGGATTTGGCTCCCTGCGACTTTTTCCTCTTCCCAAAACTAAAATTGCCCCTTCGTGGCACCCGTTTTGAGTCGATTGAAGCCATAAAACAAAATTCGGCGCGAGAGCAAAAGTCCATCCCGGAAAGCGCCTATAAAAAATGTTTCGATAATTGGAAATGCCGTTGGCATAGATGTATTGGAGCAAATGGAGCCTATTTTGAAGGCGACCCAATAAATTTTGACGATTAAATGTAAAAATGTTGTTTTAATTGAAAATTCCCGGTACTTTCTTGACAGAGTAGTATGATCTTGCTTTACAATGGAAAATTGCACAAAGAAGGAATTACTCTAATTTAGGTTAAAGAAAACTTAGAATGTGGTATAAGATCACAACATGAAATTCTCACTATTATTCACAGAATTCAGGGATAGTTGGAAACAATTTTCTATAGGTTACATACACATTGAAAGGTGGTATTCTAAATATTTAGTATAGGGGGTGTATTGCGGCTGGTTATGACTGCACTGCATCCAATTATAATAATTCTGGAACTCTACATGCACTGTGATTCACTAAGCTCTAAACATTAAGGAAGCTATCTATCATTGTATGGGCAGGTTTTATATCTATAAAGTGTATAGCACTTATTTGGCATGCAAGGCTTTAGTGACTTGCACATTAATACTTGGATAAGTTTAATCAATTCATAGTACCATTATCCAAATATTCAGAAAATGTGTTACTTAATAATACTAATAAAATAAATTATTACTCATAGCGAAAGGCCATCGACACAAGTTCCTTCAGCCCATTTGTAATTAGATTTCTTAACATTAAAAAAAAAAATTATTTATATGTAATCTCACAATATTATAAAAGTAGATTTGCTTCATCGGTATCTCTCTTGTTCTTACAATGTCAATATCAATGATTTTGGTGAATATTTTCTGGCTGCTTAGGCAATCTGTTCGCGGTGCAAGGGATTAAACATATTTTTATTGAGCTTTTTAAATCATTCCATTAGTTATCCTTTCGTTAAACAGTACAATAATTCACAGAATGTAGTAGAAACCCTCTTATCCGGCCCAATGGAGGGAAAAAGGTTTCCAAATAATAGAAAAGCAATGAAAATCAAAATCTGTACAAGTGTCAAAACCCAAGGTATTTTGCACTTGTAGCTTGGGGTATTATTGTTAAGGCGGACTTGAGGACAACGTTCTTTTCTTAATGTGAAGTTAACTTGTTTGGATTTGGTCTCATTTATCTTGATCTTCCACTTGTTCATCCAGATTTGTACTTCGTTCACATGTTCCTGTACCAGCAGTTGTCAACAGCAGTTGTGAGATCCTCATCTGAGACCAGAATAGTTGTATCGTCTGCGAATTTTCCTAAAATTGTTTTTGTGGATGTAGGCAGGTCTGATGTATACAGAAGGTAGAGAACTGGGCCCAGGACTCTACCTTGAGGAACTGCAGCATGTATGAGACTTTCTACTCTGATTCTAAGCCCACTGGTTTATGAAGAAGTCTAGGAGGAGATCAGGTATTTTGTTGGGATCAGTGGGTCAATAGGGTGGGCTAATAGTAGACAAGAACGTATAGTTTTTATTTTGCAGCAAGTTTCAACACACCGTATGTGCTTGAGAAAACATTTTGCATTGGAGAATTCCCAAAAATAACAACGTAGGTACACATTTTTTGTTTTCGGATGGCCGTACCTAAGCTGAATGTAATCGCACATTGCCACTCCCACTGTCCGCTCCTTGACTTCCGCACGAAAAACCGCCAATTCGGAGGCCTTGGGCAGAATGAGAAGTGAAGTGATCATATTCTTACGTTTCCCAATTCCCTGCTCACTTCCCTACGACTGAGTATAATTGAACTATTAGGTGATTCGGTTACCTGATAAAGCTCAACAACATGTTGTACAACCTACAAAAATCTTCTTCAGAACGTTTCCCTTTTTGATTATATCTATCAACACCATATTCTGATCAAACAACACTTCCATTTTTATGAAAATTTCAAGAGATAGAATAACTCAGAGAACATGTATTGCAATATGAAATTCGAATGCTAGTAGAAAGATGGGAGAACAAAATGGGTAACAATGATCTAAACCTTGAATTTTCTATTTTTACTTTTTGAAATGAAGTATATTGCTAAGTTAAAATGTCATATGCAAGTCACCTGGATCCTATAACATAAATGGGGATAAGGTCTATCCTCCCTCTTTGTGAGGAAATCTACACTTACTTGAATTATGTGATCTGCCATTTTGGTTAATTTTTCACAAATCCTTCGTATAGTTACCACAGGTTGTTCTGAAAATATATCTCTATGTGCGTTTGTAGCCATTTCGAAGGCTAACTGTAACATTTGAGTTTTACAGTCCATGTAGTCCTTATCTCCAGCAAAAGGAGCCCTGCAAATAATTTTTCTTTAATGTTAAATTTGGTAACGTTTAGAGAGTAAAAAATAACATTAGATTTATAGTGATTTGAGGTAAATCAGTTAAATCATAAAAAGAACCGTCAATTTCCTGGCAGACTTACCTATCAAGCCAAAATACCAGAGGTTTAATAGCAGATATGATATTGTGGACATCGGACAATGTCTGTGATTTGAAAGGTCTACAGTCATCTTCCACAGTCAATAGTTCCCTATACAATGAGTTTGCAGCACAAGATAATTTCAGAGCTAGAGTTTGTAAATTTTCTTTATCCAATTCATAATGCTGAAAATATAAAAGAGTAAATTAAAAATTTCTACTAAATAACCAATAAATAAATTCTTAATAGGTTACACCAGTATCTGTACGAAATAAAATATTTCAATTTCAAAATCTATCAGTACTCACAAAATGTCTCAAATGTTCTACAGCCTCAAGGATTATCTCTTGGTGTCCAAGAATTTTGACGCCCAAGTGTTCAAGATCATCAGCTCTGAGATTAAGTAATTGTCCTCCAGTTACTCCATTATTTAAAAATGATGTAGTATAATGGGATACAGCACTATCCAAACCTGAAACAAAAATGTTTGTGTGCATTTTTACTCATAATGTGGAATAATTTCATCAGAAATCTAGGAAAACAGAAACACAAATTTATTTATTTCATTTGATATCAATTAAACATGGAAAAATGTTTCATTAAGGTTAGTTTCCAAAAATGATAAAACTTATGAAAAGCAAGAAAACGAATTTTTGTGTTACTGTTATGTGAAATCATGCCATATAATCTAAAATAAGAGCTATATTTTAGCATTATACAATTTTCAATTTCATGTCCAAACATGTAACATCCTGTCAGACTTGGAAAATAGAATACCTTTGAGCCAATCGGTCACTTGGTCCACATTCCAATCTTTTACGTTAACGTATGCCATCCCAAGGAAAAAGTGAATTTTTTAATACCGACAACATTAACTTTAGCCTCTTCAAAGAAACAAATATGGATTTAAGGTTTATTATCTTCTTGCTTTGTTGATTAGATTAGTTATGACACTTCCGTCCTTGACGGTTTCTTGATTTCATGAATGAATGAGAATGACGCATCAATGGTATAAATAACCTACGGACTTCAACGCTACAAAGTAGTCCAAACATCAAAACGTCTGCTTTGGTAAGAATAGCCACCACAGATGAATCTATTTAGCCGTAACCAGTTATTTAAAGTCCATA
Source organism: Megalocaria dilatata (assembly GCA_034642435.1). NCBI lineage: Eukaryota > Metazoa > Arthropoda > Insecta > Coleoptera > Coccinellidae > Megalocaria > Megalocaria dilatata. The sequence continues at coordinate 76,360,838 of CM067855.1, read as the reverse complement.
ATTTGAATATTCGGCTAGAACTTTAATCTTCAGTATGAGATTGTCTTCGGTGAAAGTAAAAAGTCTTTATTAACACTCTTATAATCATGTGAAAACAACATGTATAATTCCTTCAAAATTATATTAAATGAACGTAAAATATCCTTTAAAAATCTTCATATAATCGTTGCAATCCAGCGATGTTTCAAAATATATTCTATTGCTTTATTATATTACTGTTTCAAATGTCTCAAGTACAATTATATTTGTTTGAAGTGATGTGTTTTCATTTGCAACGACTCATTTGAATAATTATGGCTTTTTTTGTCGTTTGAAAATATGAATTTATATTTTATTTGAGCTATACGTCTCCATCGTTTCCTTGACTAGTTTTGCTGTGTGTGATGGGGCATTATCATGAAGCAAACGCCTTGTTACCTTTTTCCACATTCCGGTCAAGTTTTAGCACCTCATAATAGATCACAACCTTCTGATCCCACCAAACATAGAGCTTCTCTACAAAGCAATTTGGTCTTACAGTGGATGTCGATGGTTCGCCTAGATTTACCTCTGATTTACGACGCTTAAGATTTCCAAAATATATTCATTTTTCATCATCTGTTATGATTCGATGGAGAAATGACTTTCTTTTGTATCCAGTAGCATTTCACAAGTGGTTTTTAGATTTTCTTGCTGTCGTTCAATAAGCTCATACGGAACCGATTTTCTCATTTTCCTACCATAGATTAATCTATGGCTTAACTTATACAAGCAGCAAAATTTTAGTGAAGTAATTTGGTAAGAGAGTACAAGGGATCCATTTTATTGCAATATTTTAGGCGAGCAGCGTACGCTACCACTTCTTATTGAAGCTACTTAAGAAGCCTAAAACCCTGGTGTGTATGCACTTATACTTTCAAAAGTTTTGATATGATTACTGAAACTTCCGATGAAATACAAATCGCTTTTATCGAATTTTGTCATATGCAACCTTTTGAGTTATATAAAAATTGACAGAAACACATTTGAAATGTAAAATCTACAGCAGACTTCAAATTATGATAATTCATCAGATCTACGGTGAAGAAATGATTCCATTTTAATTTTTTGATAAGCTTCTCAGCCAACACGGCAAATGCTAAACATGACATCCATCAAGCAAGGATGAAGAAGATCAAAGAGAAAGAAACCATAATAATGAATGGCAAGTGATAGGGAAAAACAAAAGAAGGAGAATATTCAGCAACAGACAAAATATGACAAATAGCGAAACTGCAATAAAAAACCAATTCCAGCCATTAGTAGGGGAAATACAGGATCCGACCAATGAAAATCCAAAAAATGAGAAAGCTTCAGAACTGCCACCAATATTTGTACACGGAGTACATGACTACAATTAAATGATCAAACAAATAGAAAGCTTGGTTGAAAAAACAGAATACCAAACCAATAACGTTGTAAAAATCAATTCAGAAACACCACCACCCTACAGAAAACTAGTTAGCGAATTTAGGAACAGAAACATATACCACCACACATATCAGATGAAAGAAAAACGAGCTTATAGGGAGTAATAAGAGATCTGCACCACTCTACAAACACAGAAGACATAAAAGAAGAACTATCCGGGTTGGGAGATGAAGTACGAAATATAATGAATGTTCACCACAGACTAACAAAGGAACCGCTAAATCTGTTTTTCGTAGACCTAGAACCAGCTCTAAACAAGGATATCTACAAGATAACAGGTTTACAAAATATGATAGTACAAATCGAACCACCCCGCACCCAAAAAAACAACGTCATACAGTGCATGAGGTGTCAACAGTATGGACACTCGAGAACATACTGCAACAGACCATACATCTGCGTGAAATGTGGGGGAGATCATAACACCACCGACTGTAAAAAATCGAAAGAAACGCCAGCTAAATGTATCTTATGTGGAGGAAATCACTCAGCCAACTACAGGGGATGTGAAGAATACCAAAAATTAAAAAAAGGTATTAAGAAAAACTAAGATCAAAAAACAGCAGGACCAACATCAGCAAGACCAACATCGGTAGGACCACCAATATACACAAATGAAGCCTACGCAAAAAAACCTAACACAAGCCACTTCTTTTTCAAATGACAGGAGCTACGCTGATACGGCAAAATCATCTGACACAGCAGGAATCCTAAACAATTTTCTGGATGAATTCAGAAATCTTTTCAACCAACTGATACAACAAAATAATAAGATCCTCAACATGATGACCACACTCATTAACAAAATGAAATAAAAAATGGCCAAGTTCTTACGAATTGCACAATGGAACGTAAATGGCCTTCCAAGTCATAAGGAGGAAATTAAAATCTTCCTGAAAATAAATCACATATTCCTGAAAATAAATCATTGAAACTCATATCACAGTTAGAAGCTCCTTCAACATACCAGATTACAGACTTTATCATACTAACCACCCTGATAGTAGAGTTCATGGTGGCTCAGCAATACTGATTAAAAATCCATCAAGCACCATGAGTTGTTGAAGTACGAAGAAGACTGTATACAGGCAACATCTGTAAGTGTTATGAATCAACACTAAAGTGTTGCTGTGTACTGCCCACCTCAACACAACCTGAAGAAGGAACACTTCGAAAACTTTTTTCAAACACTGGACCCAAGATTCATTGCTGGAGGTGATTACAACAGTAAACATACCTTGTGGGGTTCTCGACAACAAAGGGACGTGAGCTGGCTCATGTAGTGCAAAAAAATAACTTCTCCTTCCTTTCAACTGGATCCCCTAATTATTGGCTAACTAACCCCAATAAAGTACCAGAACTACTGGATTTCTTCATAATAAATGGCATCTCTTCAACATACACAGATATAGTTTCAAGTTATGATCTATCATCTGATCATAGGCTAATAATAGCTACATTGAGTACTATACCTATAAGAAAAGCAACTTAACATGAAACCTGCATAACATGAAACCAATTTGCGACACTTATCGACAAATCATCGAGGTTACCTTAACACTACCAACAAGTTTGAAAGAACCTGAAGAAATAGAGAAAGAATGTGATGATTTCATAAACACCATACAACAAGCCGCTAGATCAGCCACTCCTAAAATCACAACGGAAATCAGTCATAGTAATATGCCGTTAGAAATAAAAAAACTAATAGCTGAAAAACTAAGAGCTAGATCCTTATGGCAAAGGACACATACAGCAGATAGCAGAGCAAGTGTTATTAGAATTATTCATGAACTTAAAATCAAGTTGAAGCAAGTAGCAACCGACTCGTTCAGCAACTATATAAAAAGTTTGAAAAGGTAAGACACTACTATCTGGAAACCAATCAAAAACAAAAGAAAACCTGTAACAATATCACTACCTATACGAACAAATCCTCCCTCTTCAGACCCTTAAGCAAGAATCTACAAAGAGAAAGCTGATCTATTCGCTGAACGTCTTTACACCCCAAAATAATGATAGAGTACAAGAAGTGGACGAAGCTCTTAATGAACCAACGCACGTAGAACCATTGGATTCATTAACAATGAAGGAGATTATATGAGTAATCAAGAGCTTAAACCATAAAAAGTCACTAGGAATCGATCGGGTAACTGCGATAATGTTGAAGGAACTGCCAAAAAGGGGACTACTAAAATTACAACATATCTTCAACGCCATCATCAGAACTAACTACTGGCCACATACACTGAAGATTGCACAAATTGTTATGATACCAAAACTTGGCAAAAATCATACAGATGTGGCATCCTACCGGCCGATAAGCTTGTTGTCAACAATAGCAGAACTAGTTGAACGCCTAATCAGTAATAGAATAGAGAAAGACTTAAAACACCAAAACTGGATTCCAAATCACCAGTTTGGATTTAAACAGGGCCATTCTACCACCCAACAATGTTATCGCATAGTGAATGTTATCAATTAATCTCTGGAAAATCAGCAATACTCCACAGTTACCTTTTTAGACGTCAGTCAAGCATTTGACAAAGTATGGAATCCTGACCTACTTTAAAAAGTCAAACAACATCTTCCTTCATATTTTAAATTGATAAAGAGCTACTTGCATCAACTGGAATTTTTTGTGAAGGTAGACGTGGAAGCTTCTGACCGAAGAAGGGTCCACTCTGATGTACCACAAGGAAGCATTTTAGGTCCGTTCCTGTATTTAATATATAAGAATGACTTGCCAACAACTCAGAAGACTACCGTTGGGACATTCGCGGATGACAGCTTTTTTTGCCACAGATAAGGACCCAACCGGGGTAAGTGATAATCTCCAAGAACACTTGAATTTGCTAGATGATTGGATAAAAAAAAATGGAAAATGAAAGTGAGTACAAGTCCTCTCATGTCACATTTACGCTCCGAAAAGAAACCTGCCCTCCAGTACCATGAATCAGGCCACAATTTCTAAAAGCAACCAGGTTAAATATCTGGGACTATATTTCGACAGCAAGCTCAATTGGAAACACCACATTAGCAAAAAAAAAGAAGCCAACTAGATCTCAAGGCTAGAGAAATCAACTGGCTCATTGGGAGGAGAGCCAATCTTTCCTTAGAAAACAAGATCCTCATTTGCAAAACAGTGCTAAGATCTATTTGAACATACAGCATAAAGCTCTGGGGGTGTGCTAGCAAATCGAACACCGCTATCATCCAAATAGCATAATGCAACTCAAAGCAATAGCTAATGCGCCATGGTATGTTTCAAACAGTACGCTACATAACGATCTTGAAATACCGTTTGTGAATGATGTCATAAAAACAAATACTACAACAAACCACAGTAAATTGGAAGAACATTAAAATCCGTTATTACAAGAACTGTTATAATTCCCTTATAACAGAAGATTCAGTAGAAAATGGCCAATAGACCTGAGGAAAAACGGAGGAAACATCGCTGGATGCTTCCTCATCAAGCCATTAGTGTACAATAAATTAATTGTATCAGCCATCATATTGGCTTATAGGCTTGTCGAATACCAAGCTCAAGTAGAGCAAAGCATGAGCGTTCCGACAACCGACATTCCAACGTGAAACAAGGTCACTGGCGTCATAGGCAGACCAGCGCACCACACCTATCTAATGAGTTCACATGCCCAAGTTCAGAACGAAACGCCGCCTCCGAATTAGAGATAGAAGTTCCCTCATAAGAACCCCATTCACTTCAGAGCTTCATTGGAGACCCCGACGTGACGGAGGGATTGCTTCAAGAGCGAACCACCCATTCATTGGTGAGGGTTTATTATGGAACGAAAGGAAGGCTACCACGGATATATTGGATGAGGCAATTAGGGCCACCAATGAGTGGGTGGTTCGCTCTTGAAGCAAACCTTCCGTCACGTCGGGGTCTCTAATGAAGCTCTGAGGTAAATGGGATTCTTATGAGGGAACTTCTACCTCTTAATTTGGAGACGGCGTTTCGTTCTGAACCTGCACACCTGAACTCATTAGATACGTGTGGTGCGCTAGTCTGCCTATGACGCCAGTGACCTTGTTTCACGTTGGAACGTCGGTTGTTGGAACGCTCACGCTTTGCTCTACTTGAAGCCGGCAAGGACGGTGAGCTTGTTATTCGACAAGCGGTAGCATTCTCCATGGAATACGCCGGGAACCTAAACCAGAGTTCTGTGGAATGATCGGAGGGAAGGTCGCCACAAACGTTAGGCATGGCTGCTTCTTAAAATCAGAGAGAGCGATGGACTGAGCGACATGAAGAGCGGTCCGGTGTTCTGTTTGGTATACTAGAAAATTATGCCAAAGTAGAGTAGAATTCTGGGGGATGCTTGACGCTCCCACACGTGTCGGAGGTATTCGCAGTTCCTGATGATACATGATTTGCATGTACTCTTGTGTGATCCCCCAGTTACCTATTTCTTTGTTTTATTTAATTATAACATTCATTAACACGCCTAGGTGATGGGGTACTGTATCTATTTTATAATGTCCTAGTCAGTTTGTGATATATATTTGCCATATGCATGCGCCTGCTGACTTTGATTGTATTCCTTGTGGAACGGTGGAGTTCTTTAGGGTAAATCACTGAGTAGTCCTGGTAGAGGACGACGTATTGTACAGAGACAGTAAATAGCTCCGGATATCCAACGCTACTGTGAGAATGAGTGAGTGATTGCTAGATCATTGTTCCGAGGTGTTGTGATATCCTCAGGATTAGTTTACGTGACTCTTTAGGTAGTTTTCGGTTTGGTATTTAGTAATATTTGAGCCTACCTGGGCTTTGGCCACCCCGAGAAGGCCAGATACAGTCCATCTGATATTAATTTTTGGGGGCGACCCAAGTTCTGTTAGATACCCTCTCAAGGAGATCTCCTGGGCATACCACGTTACCCACCTTACTGTCCATTTAAATTCTTACCCCTTGTAATTGCAGGTTCTGCACTAATTAACGGAAGTGCAGTTATAGGTGTATGCTGGCTATATTCTGTCCTCTTTAATCCTTTCCGCTGTATGACTAATCTCTGATTCGAGCAATACAATTACCGACCTAACGATATGTAGAAATAAGTCATTTAGCCCCGAGACGCTATTGGGTTCACTGTGTAGCTTCACGAATCACGGAGTAGAGTAAATTTAACAGCAGGCTGATAAATGTTTGTTTCCGTTCATTGAGGGTTGTTTCTTTTCAATATTAGTAATATAAATATATCATTCTCACGTTACTGTGTTTTGAATATTTGAACTTCCCGTCACTAACGTCCTATTCTCCCGCCACTAGATGATCACGATAAAAAGGTAAGCGTTCTTTAGAGTACTCCGTATAAATATTTGATTGATTCGGTCTTTACTTGGTGGAAACTCATTTTAATTAAAAAAAATGTATATGAGACAGTAATTTATTTCCACAAAAATGTTTGTACTACTACAACAATTGTTTCACTACGATGTGGCTTCTTCAGGTATTACATTTTACTGTCTGGAGACAGTACCATGTAATACCTGAAGAAGCCACATCGTGGTGGCAATCATCACCGGCACTTTTCGAATTTTTGTTGAAAGGATAAGAAAGGTTATTTTCAATAGCATATGCATAAGCACATTTTTTAATCTCTTGCTTGGAAATTCCGTAGAAAAGTTTCGAGAAATGGACTACATGCTAACAAATTCTCCTCATCTATGGAAAATATCGGTTTGCGTCCTAGTGAAGATCCATTTTCCCTGTTTTCTTTCATTCTTTTTTGGAGTGTACTTCTGGGAATGTCTAAAGCTCTGGATACCTGCCTGATACTTCTACCGTTTCTAACCGCAGCGATGGCTGCCTGTAGCTGTGCACAATTCCAAGACCCTTTTTCAGTTTGCCTACGATAAGTCCTTGGCATCTAAAAAGCGTGTAAAGGTAACCTTCAACATCGACTTTTTTCATTATACAATGAAAACAAAAATATTTTCGGTGCTGATGGGGTAATCGTGGCCAGCTTTCATTAACCCAGAGTTACCGTCCACAATTTTCCCAAAGTACAAATGTTATAATAACAATTATAAAAAATTCTAAAATAGAATAAATCGGTACTTACGATTGTTTATCAATATTCAAAGAATACACCACGAACAAACTTGGCAAATTAAAAACGATGAACTAAAAACTGAACCTGTCGAAACAAAGGAGCCTTACTTACGGCGACACTCAACCTGAAATCTCATCGTGGCGGCTTCTAATGGGGGAATCCCCAGCCTGTCTTTGGTTATCTGGTTGAGCTACTCATTAAGAGATGACGCAACTGTACCACGTCGTTATTTTTGTGGTGGCTCCTATTACCCCGGAGGCCACCATTCCCCCGGTTACCGCCCTACCAGGGATGAATTCTGGGCAAGTTTTGTATGTTGTAACTTGATTTCATCAATTACCGGGCATTGATGATCCTTCAGTCCTCTTATAATGTTTATTACCTCAATGTCGTCATTTTCCAAGAGTATCTCCAGGAAGGTGTAGCATTTGGTTTTGTTGTATCCTGCTGCCCTACACGTCGTCAATGTATCCCGCAGATCGTAGCAGCTGCGAATACACAACACTGAGGGGTTCCCTCCAAGATGACGCCATCCTTCAGATACTTTGGAAGTCTAGCGTTTAGAGATCTCAGCGGTATCTTGGAGTGCAAGCGAGTGAGTTTCGGCCGATTTTCAGGTTTGATTTCCGAGAACCTCAATGAATTGTCCAGAAAAAGCTGATCGACAGCGTTATAATACACATTCCGTATAAAAGGTCCGCTTTTTCGGTTTCAAGAAGATGGTTCCGGTTACGAGAGGAACCGGCCTGAGACTCCTCAGTGGTGACTGAGGTCCACGGGGCGTCGCTCCCCGATGGTACAGACCACCACCACCCTGCGGTATCTAATTAGGAAGGCCTAGTTCGGACTGGGCAAGTATGTTAGTCGTTAAAATACTCGCTACTGCTCAAAAATGGGATTTTGCTCGAGTAGGTACAGTCAGTCCACAAGTAGGTTTTATGTAGGATCAACATCCATCAATGCAGTGAAGGAAATAAACTGATCAAGCTTATCGTGTAGAATATGTGAATGAGAAAACTTTAATTTAATTTTTTCTTCAACCAATCCGGGTATATTCATTGTATTTCTTAAATCCCAGTATGCATGCATTTTAAAATGTGAGGGCTTAATATTCCACAAGCACGCATATTTAAAAATACATTTTCAAGGTGTTTCTTTATAGCGAAATGATATTTTTGCGTCAACTAATGCAGACAACAGGTTCAGACTTCCTTTAGCCGCCGAACCAGTGACGTATGCTGGGAGACGCTATTCGACCGATAAAGATAGAACAAAATGCATAGACTCGAATAAATCGCTCCTTGAGACGAGAAAAATCCAAAGTCCAAAATTTCGGTGATGCGAATTCTTGATTGCATCCTTTCAGGTAAAAAAGTTCGAAACGTGCTCATGTCTGCAATTTTGCAGACAAAAACAGAACTTTATTGGGCTTGTTTGAGTGTAGAATTGTTATACATACAGGTATAGAAAATACAGTAGAAAACATAAAAAATTCTTTGTTTATCTAGAGTGCAGCAGTGGAAGAATTAAAACCTCAGCGCAATGCGATGACGAATAAATTACTGTTCTCTCTCAATGGCAGCGGGTGGTATGCTTCAATCGAAGCCATCAAGAGAGAACAGTCGCTTATTTGTCATCGCATTTCGCTGAGGTTTTAATTCTTTTACTGCTCCACTGGACACGACCCCCGGCATTAGATCTTGACGGGATGGGGGCGTTTGTCGAGACTAGGGCCCTAGTTTCATCCCGGTGAAATGGAGGGTTAAGTCTTGGTGCCTAACGTAATGCCATTCGCGCCAGTCACTGGACATGTATGGTGGAAGATCTCCGAATGGGGCCCTAGTTTTGCCGTTCTGGTGAAATGGAGGGCTGAGCCGGCTGATTAACTCAATGGCAGGGAGTCTGTCGCAGCACAGGGCTCCTTCTCCCTTAAAAACTGGTGTACTCTACCCTATCGCAGTATGAATCTCCGGAATTTTCTGTGTAATGGCCGAGTGCGTTATGTAACATCCTGCGTTACCTCGGGGGGATGGATTGCCCTCAGGTGTTACTTGTTCCACCTGGCCACCCCATTGGTGTTGGACTCAAGGGGGCAGGGGTTGAAAGTCCGCATGCTGGACTAGGGAGGTATTTCATTTATTTGTTCGCAGACCCCCATGTTCGGGATATTCTCATGAAATGACTCGTAGTTTAACGGGACTTGACGATTCGACTGGCCTTGTCCTAGCCCCGGATCAATGCGTAATTTTTTAGGGTTTGTGAATCTCGACGAAATGACTTAGCCATTAGTGCTTGACGCCAGAATCAATCAAATGGCCTCACATGGGTTCGGTGGGTCAGGACATACAGGCCGGTTGACAGTGCTCGTACCAGGATCAATAGAAGTCATCAATCTTGAGATTATCTTAGTTCATGGGACTGCGCTCGGGTGCTTGGATAAGAATTCCTTCCGGCGGGTGAGTTGCGTCACAAACCAACCCGGGTACTGATCTGCAAAGCCAGTAGAGGTTGAATAGTGCTTCGTTGCTACCAGTCAGACGGTTCCGGCTTTCGAGTCGGGGCCCAAACTGGATGCTGGTAGTTTCATCTCTTCGGAGGGGTTCTCGCTTCGCGCGATGATATGGCATAATCCTTATAACACTTTCTACCTCTAGGGGTCGACTGTGGAGACTGCTGAGAATTCACTTGGTGAAAGAGCCATACTCGTTATGCCAATACGAAAACCTGGTAGAATTCACGTGCTCCACTGGACATGGAATTTCCTATGTTTTCGGCTGGCTTTTCCATACCTGTATGTATGTTACACTATATCGATTTGTAGAACTTTCTATTACCATAGCTCACACTACTAATTTATTTGAACAGCAGGATGTTATACCCCTTCTATGAACGATAAAACACAAGATGACATACGGGGAGAGATGGTCGATAACTCAGTCTGTACATCCGATCAATTAAAATCATCAGCCTCCGTCTTACATGATACATTGCGAAGCTCAGACAACGATGGATGTAACCGAGCAAGATATGAACTGCATGTTGAATGCAGTTCAAATATGCTGCCTTTCTCCAGAATCCAATACATCACGCAATAAATTCAACATTGATAATTTTTCTCAAAAACCAGGTCCTTCTGTGTTTACCAAATATGAAACCAAGATGTAGCTTTATCTTCTTCAGATACAGATCCATTTGATACATTTAATGGTTTTGATTTGCATCCTAAAAAATCAATGAAAATAATTCCATCCGAACGAAGCATAAGATCAAAAAGAGAAATTCTTTTTTGATTATTTCGGTCTCTACTGGACGGAAATTCATCGTATATGATTTAGAGTTAAACTTAAAACGTGAAAACTATTTATTATTTACACAACAATTGTTTCGTCAATTACATTTTGACTTCATCAGGTAAGTATGCTAACTAACTACTTTTACAAATTCGGTCTCCTTAACTGCAAGTTTGAGCAAAAAGAAACTTGATAAAATTACATGCAATTCTATACTTTCATGCTTCTGGATGTAGTTTGAGGACACTGTATATATTTTTAGAATGGGAAAATTAAGTAAGTCAGAATTTGTTTATATTCATTGTATTTTCTAGATGCAATGTGCAGATTGCTTCAGAAAGTGTAGGGACTTAATATTTCACAAGCTCTCATGCTCTACATATTTAGAAATAAATTTTAAAGTTGTGTCCTTGCTACATTTTTACGGCAACTAATGAACTGACAGCTTCATGCTGTTTTTATCGGCGAACGATTGAGCATTGTTGCGTGGTGGAACATTTATCACTAATTTATCCCAGTTCATTTTTGGTTTTCATAGTCGTTTAGTTTCTTAATTACTTGCTACTCGACTAAAATACTGTCCTTGTACGAACTAGACTAAAGCCTTAAGGAGCTTGTAAGCATATGGTATATATTAATTCAAATCTATGGGTACCCTAACGCTTCCTGGAATTTTTTTAGATCAAAAACCTTTTTTGATTCAAACCAAAAAATGATCCACTGTTGCAACAATCGAATTGATATAGACAAAAATATTATTTTCAAAGAAATGCTATTAATACTAAATATTCATGAACTTCACCTCTAAACATTCTGCAAGTTCAAAGTCTCCAAATTATCGAATACGTACAACTAGATGATAGGTACGAACACGTCATTAAAATGTCTTTCCATCTAGTTGGATTCAATGAATGTTTTCTTTAATAAATATAAAACTTGACTTGTATTTCGGTTATTTAGCCTATGACCCCTTCCACCATATTGTTAGGCTGCTGTAACTAAGCTTTGATAAATTTTCCTATTAAAAAGTCGATTGGTATTGTAAGAAGTTTTTTATTTCCCCCCAATTTTCATTACTTGAAATGAATGAGTTTCAATGAAAAATTGGAAGTTTTATATTTAAAATAGGTTTCTATCCAATTTCTTCTTCTGATGGGAATTCTAAGAATGGCCCTAAATTCAAATAAATTGTTTTTGATTGTCTCGGTCTTTACTTGACGGAAATGCATCTTCAATATAAGAAAAAATAAAATAAATAATAAATGGGGGAAGTTAACATTTGTTTTTCTTATATCAAATAAAATGATCACATTCTGAAGCTTCTCTGTCAACTACGCTTAAAACTGCATATTTCTCTTGATGGAAATATGAAAAACCAAATCTGGACTAAGTAATGACAAACTGTTTATCATAAAATTTACGAGTTCACTTTTATCGACAAGCAATCAGAACTAGCAAATGGAACTGAGCAGATTAGTCTGAGAGCAAGGGAAATTCGATATCTTTCTCTTTCGGGAAATATCTCACTTTGCGTGTTTCCCATATGTTAGCAAATTGTAGCTTACCTATAACTCCGTTTGGAGTGAAAAATGTATTCGGAAATGTAAGAAGAAATATGGTATTTTGTGTGATGTGTAGTGGAAACTTTCTAGAAATTTTCGTAACAGCAAATCGTCTCAAGTAATAGTTTTTAACCTAGTAAGTTATATGCAAATCTTCATTTATTTAATTTCAAATCTTTTATTGTTAAAATGCCAATTTATTAATTCAAGTAGAACCCTAAGAATTTATGTTATTTTAAAAAGAAAATTTTGTAAAAAGGAAATATGGAAACAAGTATGATCTTCATCTAGAAATGCTGATTTGAAACAATATCTCATAAATAGAGTTCGTAAATTTTGAAATATCAATAAAGTTCAAAACTTCCAGTAGGTCCTTATTTGATAGAAATTCATTATAGACTATTTAAATATTATTATATTATTATTAAATAATAACGCGCTTCGCTACTTTGTAGTTTATTCAGATGTTTTCAAACAACTGGGTCAAAAATCGGGTACAAATAATATTTCATTATCCTTTGTTTCCTAATTTTATTATTGAAGGACTTTTCCGTTTATCCTATATAAATGTTGGGCAGGTACTACATAATAATCAGTAAACAACTGATGATTTTGATTAATTTATTTTGGGTTTAGTGTTTAGAAATTTTTTTTCTAAAGAATTATTGAATTGAGTCATGTGAATGTGAATTTATCTCATTTATGTGGTGTGTAGATGTTGAGAATTTGTATGGTTCATTTTTCAAGGACAGCTGGTTTGTTTGTGAAGATTTTAAACTTGTCGCAACGAAAAAAATGTATTATAGTTTTATTTGTATGGCACATTTCTGAAGACAGCTGACAAATTTGAAAATCAATTTTTAAACGAAATAACCTTGTTCCAACCAAAAGAGTGAGTTATAATTTTCATAATTTTCCTTATTTGAGTTTAAATTGACTCAGATTCAAATTGTTTTTCTTTATTTATTTCACAGATATTTTTTCACGCTTCAGAATATTGTACGACAGTTGACAGGTCTATTAAATGAAAACTGTGTTTTTAAGATATAACCATCATTAATTCATAAATATTTATTAATTCTATGAAGGTTACTGAATCTTCTTTCTATCTTTTTTTATATTTAAAATTAAATAAATAAGAGATTTTTCTTGATAGAAGGATTATTACAAAATTTAAAATATCATACAGATTCCTTCTGTAAACTTTCTACAAATTTATAATACATAAAAAAAAATCATTCCAAAATTTTAGAATTAAATTAAATAAACGTCTTTAGAACACACCGTGTCAATTTAGTAATTTAAATATGAAGTCGAGCTGAAGATTTATAATTCTAAATTGGGTTTTAGGGATGGACTGCATGTTTTAGGAATCTTTTTAAAGGAACTCATTTTGAGCAAGTTATTTGCGAAGAAGTTCTTGAGATTATGTTATACTTTTTTGAAAGGCAATTTAGTTTTCATAAAACATGGAATGATATAAAATTTTGTACTCTTCAAGTATTTATTTAATAATTTTTAGTTGACAATTTATATTTCTTTGAATTTTTTTAATTCCCTTTAGTACTGTGTAATACGTATTATTTCTATGTCTACTAAATTGATACGGTGTGTTCTAAAGACATTATTTAATTTGATAATAAAATTTTTGAATGAAAAATTTTTTTGAAATTAAAATCTGTAGAAGGTTTATAGAAGAAATCTGTATGATATTTCAAATTATATTTAAAATAGTTTCAGCATAAGTTTCGAGTTAATACTAAACATTTTCAGTTGACAATTTATATTTCTTTGAATTTTTTTAATTCCCTTTAGTACTGTGTAATACGTATTATTTCTATGTCTACTAAATTGATACGGTGTGTTCTAAAGACATTATTTAATTTGATAATAAAATGTTTGAATGAAAAATTTTTTTGAAATTAAAATCTGTAGAAGGTTTATAGAAGAAATCTGTATGATATTTCAAATTATATTTAAAATAGTTTCAGCATAAATTTCGAGTTAATACTAAACATTTTTAGTTGACAATTTATATTTCTTTGAATTTTTTTAATTCCCTTTAGTACTGTGTAATACGTATTATTTCTATGTCTACTAAATTGATACGGTGTGTTCTAAACACATTATTTAATTTAATAATAAAATTTTTGAATGAACAATTTTTTTTAAATTAAAATCTGTAGAAGGTTTATGGAAGAAATCTGTATGATATTTTAAATTATATTTAAAATAGTTTCAGCATAAGTTTCGAGTTGAGTGTACATCAAATGAATGTTGTTAAACGGTTCCGTGTATGAAACAATAAGCCCACCAAACTTCGTTTCTACTTCGCAGAAACAACAAATGATACTGGATAATGTGTCACAATCACTATTATGAGGAAATTCAATAGATTCACCTCGCTCTATCGGAAAGAATGAGATAAAAATTCTTTATAACATAGCACTATCTACGATATTTAACGCCAATTGCAGTTATTAACATATTATCAAGAATTATAACTACACGTGGTTCTGCACCCCCCTAATGGTTCTTTGTGGATATCAACGTTGAAAGTCACTAAAGAAATTATTGGAAAGTAAAAGTGACAAGGTTTCTGACGTACCCATATCACAGTTCTTGATCAGCCTCTACCTATCGTGCTAGTCTGAAGTTATTTCAACTAACGGAATGTTCACGATCCAATATTGTGGTGTGGAAGGTGGAAACGTCCGATAGAGATTTTAATAATGGTTCGTATTTTATATAAATTTTATCCATATGGTCTTCACGAGTGAAAACACACGAAAATCGACGACAACCATGCCGCAAAACAGGTGTGTATGCCAATTTGTATATTTCTTTCTGAATATTTATTAGATGATTCTATAAATTCTCTTATTGAACAAACGAACACATTATTTTAGTACTTATCTTCATTGCTCTAGAACAAATATAATATATACATTTGAGTCAATGATTGGCAATATTGAATAGAATGAAATATTCTGAGAGATAGCTTTTATTTCAATAAAATAATATAGATTATTTCAACAATTAAAAGACAAGCAATTCAATTTCGTATGTTGATGTACCCATTGATTTATAATGAATGAATTTTAAGATCGGTATAAATATGAAATCTTAAAACAGTAAAAAGCGCATCCACCAAAATAAATATTCTGTAATTGGTTCTGTTTTTTGAATAATGCTAGTATCGAATCTTTAATTGTCATGGTTTTTACTTGACGGAAATTAATCTTGAATTTCATAAAATGAAGAGAAATTTGAATTTCGCTTATTTTTAATTGAAAAATTATTAGACAAATTTCAAGATGAGTTTCCGTCGACCGAGAAAACCAAAGATTTGATTCAAACAATCACAATTTTTTTTTCTATCTGGTCAAAATTGTTTTTAGTAAAAATTTCTTAATTCACCTCCAAAATATTATTATTCGAATGAGGTCATTTAATGTGTTGGGTGATTCAATAAGTTCGAAAAAATTAAATGATATCGGATAATTAACGTTGATCTAATACAAAGATAGTACAAACTTTCAGTTGAAGATATTTAAGTGAAAGAGCATATTAGCATGGAAGAAAATAAAAATAGTAGCAGACCTTATTCTGTTAACCAAATATATTTTGAGGATAATAATGGTGATTGTTTTTTGTTTAGTTACCGGTAAATAATACTGCTTAAGAAACGAGCAACCAATAGATATCAACTCCACATGAGAATTTGATACATATACTACTCTGTCAAGAAAGTACCGGGAATTTTCAATTAAAACAACATTTTTACATTTAATCGTCAAAATTTATTGGGTCGCCTTCAAAATAGGCTCCATTTGCTCCAATACATCTATGCCAACGGCACATTTTTTATAGGCGCTTTCCGGGATGGACTTTAGCTCTCGCGCCGAATTTTGTTTCGGTGAGAAGGCGCGTTATCGTCATGCAAAATCCATGAGTTGTTAGCCCACAAATTTGGCCGCTTCTTACGGATACGCTCACGCAAACGTTTCATAACGCCTAGGTAATACTCCTTGTTTACCGTCTGACCCTCTGGAACGAATTCGTAGTGCACCACGCCACGGATATCGAAGAAAACAATGAGCATCACCTTCATTTTCGAGCGGCTTTGGCGTGGTTTTTTCGGTTTCGGCTCATTTTTTGCCACCCATTCTGATGATTGCTGGCTTGTTTGCATATCGTACTAGTAGACCCAGGTCTCATCACCAGTTATAATGCGTTCCATGAATGTAGAATCGGAATTACAGCGATCCGGCATGTCTGAAGCAACCTGTTCGCGATGACGTTTTTGAAGAAAATTCAGGTCTTTCGGCACGAGTCGTGCGGCCACCTTTCTCATGCCCAAAATATCAATCAAAATCGTACGTGCGGACTCGTGGGATATCTTAAGATCATGTGCTATATCTCTCAAGCTGGTACGACGGTTTTCCAGCACCCTTTCCTTAATTTTATCGACGTTATCTTCGATCGAAGCCGTCGATGGGCGACCACTTCACGACCGTCCTTGAAGGCTCTGTACCACTGATATGCACGAGTTTTCGATAGAGCATTATCACCAAAGACCTTTTGCAACATTTTCAATGCATCGGCACACGAAAATTCATTTGCAACACAAAACTTTAAACAAATTCTTTGCTCAACGTAATCACCCATAGTAAAAATCGGCACGCACTCTGACATCGACTGACTTAAACAGCTGTTGCAAACACACTAGTTGACAGATCCCGCTCAAGCTTGGCATAGTAATTAAGGACAGTGGTACCAACCTAGGAAAAAAAATTTTCACCTGCCTCATTGCCCCGCCAGATTTAAATCGATAATTCCCGGTACTTTCTTGACAGAATGTATCTTCTTGATATTATAGTATGCAGATCCCAAAAATATTATTATTATTATTAATAATGGTGATTGTTTTTTGTTTAGTTACCGGTAAATAATACTGCTTAAGAAACGAGCAACCAATAGATATCAACTCCACATGAGAATTTCATATATCTTCTTGATATTATAGTATGCAGATCCCAAAAATTTATTCATTCCTTATCAGAACTCAAAGCTCATAACTCAAAATAATAATGGAGATTTCAATTACTTTGATGAATTGATTATCTTCCACCAAGATTTTCTCTGAATTAAATATACCTATATGAAAGTGTTTAGTTATGAATAAATTTATTTAAATATGTGAAACTATTTTACTTACAACTATTTTTATTTCAAATGTGAATCCCAAAATAATAACCGCAATCACAATCTCTACTATGAAATACTACAAAGCCATAAAGCTGCTATCAGCTTCCATCAAAAATTGAATGTTAGTGGCTTTTACTTGATGTAAATCCATATCACGTGAAATGAAAACAATAAAATGTTGATTTACACTTTTTTATTGAGTAACTGTTGACGCATTTCGTTTACATTATAACTTCTTCAGATCATACTGTAGTCTGTATGATCTGAAGAATACAATATAACGCATGTAGTCATATTGCTCGTCGAATTATGGACCTGCTTCAAGAAGACAGTGGTAATGCTTTACTAAAGTCTCGTTCATCGGATTTAAATCCCATCGTTTCCACTTTGTTTTGATATATAGACTCTAGCAAAGTTAATTCATGAAGTTGAAATTACTGGGAAGGTTCCATAAGCAGACATCGGTCATTTCCTTTCGCCCACGTCTGGAGTTTATTCTGCTGTGGAGTCGACAAATTTATTTTTAATTTTTTTGGATCATACGTCACATGAAATATCTTGCTAATGTTGTAAGACATTGCCAAAAATTAAGTGGAAGAAATCCCTATCGCTATAATGTCACTGACTATAGAAATACAGTCGACTCTCGTTAATTCGAAACTCGAGGGACTCTTGAAATATTACGAATTATCGATTGTTTGAAATATCAACTGGTTTGAAATTTGTGAGAGAAAATAAATAAAACTTCGAATTATTAAGTGTTGGTTAATTTTTATTTATTAATATAAAAATGACAAGAATTAAGAGGTACATTCGTGTACATACATGTATTCGTAATGTGAATTAATTAATCTTTCGAAAGAACTTTGTTATACTGGTTTGCTTTAAAGCACAATTCTGCTGCTCACACTGCTCAATAACTTTTTTTAAGAGAAAAAGTGCCTGAAATGCTTTTTCATCACTTTCGTTTTGTAGACAGAAGATTTGTAAGGTATCAAATGAGGATCTTGCTTCCTTAACTGACACCTCTGCCAAAGGTTCCGATGTATCGTCCTCATCTTCATCGTTACTTTGCGTATCTGTCACAGATAAAATTTCGCCATCGGTTAGTGAACCTGAGACAGCAACATTTTCATCCACTTGAACAAAATCAGAAAAACTCACACCGCTGATGTCAACTAATGGTTCTATTGCTGGTTCTTCATCATCTATAAGTATTGGAAGACAAATGACCAGGCTTTCTTCCAGACGAGGAAATTCACCTTTAGTAGTTCTTTTCCGTACTCCAGCAGTTTGAGCAGCATTAATTTTCTCCTTGTGCTTTATTATTGTTGAGAGAGTACTCAGAGGAATCTTAAATTCTTTTGCAACATCACTCTTCTTCTCACCTTCATCTACTTTTTCGATTAACTTTTTTTTTCAGCAATCGTCAAACATCTATACTTTCCAGGGCTCATAACTAACACTAACTTTTAATCTGCATACCAACGAAAGAGTAACAGTAACTGAATAACTAAACAAACCAATTCGTAAGAAGTGTGTGCGTCAAATAGTCAAACTAATCATAACAAAAACAAAGGCTCGTGTATCTTGATACAAGTTTGAACTTGTCGCATACAAGTTTGAACTTGTCGCAAAATGTACTTACAATCTTTTCGCCTCTTCTCTCTGCAACTTTGAATGGTCGAGTGTTGGACGCTGATGAGTTCGAATTAACGCGTCGTTTTGTTAAATAGCAATGATTTTTTCGTTCGAATTACCAAGTGTATGAAAATGTATTGATTTAGTTCGAAATATAAAGAGATTTAGTAGGGAACTCGTGATAACTTTGAATTATAGAGAGGTTCGAATTATCGCAGGTTTGAATTAACGAGCGTCGACTGTATACGAATGCTGATTGTGTCGAGAAAGGCTCTTTTTAAATTTTTATGATTTAAATCATCGTTCTTTGAGCGCTTGTTCTAGGGAAGAGCGTGCTATCGTTTTGTCCAAATATATTTTATTTTTCGAATTTTGAGCCGAAAATAGTAACAAACGATACGAACGGGCTGGACCCGCTGATGAAGAGTTCGAGGTATTTCTATGCGGTCCATTTATTATTATTATTATTATTATTATCCTGATACTCCTAGATCTTCTGTGAAGATCCGTCAGAAGCTTTTCAGCTTGTGCGAGGAAGGAGTTCAGTTTTGTTCTGTGTAGGCTTTGTTACATCTTGAGCCACTTAAGGTCACAGCAGTTAATTTTTGACCAACAGTGAAATGGTGGCAGATACCCGTCCTGCTAGAAATTTTTTTTTCTACCTGAAGAGGATTCGAACCTGGACCTCCCGGTCACGAGTCCGATGCTCTCTCGCTGAGCTATCCACACTCATCCAACCGCAAATACTTTCGAACGAAATAATCTAGAGACTTGTTTGGGTTTGGGCTTAAATATCACGGTAATAGTAAAAGGCAAAAGCGGTCCAGTAGTGCCGCAGTTACTCAAATGTGAAAATTTTTATTATTTTTCCAATAGTTCTGAATCTACTGATCCGATCTGAATGAAATTTGGTACCTAGGTGTATAATACCTAATGACACGAAGACTTAAGCTGTGATGATCGGCCAAGTATGCGGACGACTGAAGGTAAAAATTCTAATATCTAAAAGAAAAAACCTAGGAGACTTGAAATTTTCAACGATATAATAATTTTGTTCAATATGGAAAGAATTGGCTCGATGGTTCCTGAGTTATTTTCATCTGAAATATTATTTTCTCAATACAATACAAATTCGATCGACTTCAAATTTACTATTCGGAAAAGTATTGTGAAAGAACGACACAAAAGATCAGGCATAATTTCGTAACGATAAATTACCATAATTTTTTAATTAATTTCTCCTCTAATTTCGACAAAAAGTATGAATAGTATATGAACTATTGTTCAGTATATTCTTTTTTTACTCTTTGTGGCCAATATAGAACGATGCATATCGAAGGGAGATTGAGCATTTTTACTATGTATTTTTCATTTTCATGAGATTTTCCGTTTCTTCGGGAGAATACTTCTAAAATTGCAAAAAAATGCCGTTTATTTAACATAAGAATGGCAGAACACAGAATTCTGTGTTTTCATTCTTTATATGCAGCTTCTTCAAGAAGTAATTTGTTTTGTAATTTTCAATGGAAATGGACTGTTGAACAAACGCGCAAAAGCATCTGACTTCATGTCAATGCTTTTCACTACTTTTGATTATTGGAATGGATGCTTTTTAATTTTTTTTGTAAGTAAAACACAGGAATTTCCATAAACTTGTTTTCGTCCTGTTTTGATTCAACTGTCAGTAAATAGAGTTATATTATTATGGTTTTCACTAGAAGTAATTTAGAACTTGCAACCAGTAGAAAGAAACACACTTTTTTTTTCATTATCACAATTTTGATGAAATAAGCTGAAGTGAGATCACGATTATTTCGAAATATACAGAATGCCTGTTAGCAGTGAAATGATGCTGATAATAAATTATTGAGTGATAGTTGATAAAGGGTATCAGTTAATTGGAGAGAACATCTACAAAATTATTAATGTTAATGTTAATGTTAATATTATTAAATCAATATTATTTCTCGTCAATAATGTGTCTGCTAGATACAGTTCCAAGACAAATTCTTTAATTTCGTAAATTTAGGGGATCTACATATATTAGTTTATATAGAGTGTTTTCAAAGGCGAGTCTTTTTTTGAGTAAAAGGAACAACTCATCAAAATCAACCATTTAAACGAAAGTCACCCATATGAAATATCCAAGGGTACAAAGATATAAGCTTTTGTGTGAGAATTCGGTTTACACATTTTAAGTAAGGTTTTTTTAGTTCTGACAACGCACATTTGATAGAGACCTGCACGTGGCCTTGATTGATATCATATGTCAATTAAAACATTGAATCGATATTAAGATTTCAACATAAACATTCAATGAAATGGTCCGTTTTTGTGAGCTTTTGACTTTCGTTAATTTATCGAAACACGCCACATGCTTATTCAAATAGAGGGTATCTCTAAAAGTGATTTTTCTTTAATAGTTGGTATAAACCTTTGAAATTAATCCTTTCACCAGCAATCGCATACATAAATCTTCAATTGTGGCGAAGTTGCAAAAATCGTTAATAGAATAGACCATTATACGACGCGAATCTACGCAAAATCGGAAGCAACATATTTCACCTTTACTTGCGATAAATAAATCCACCGTCTGGTTTCAATTAGAATTTTGACTTAATCGATTTTTAAATAGGAATAAAAATTATTGGCTAATGTGAATATCAAAATCCTTATTAATTTATTGAGCAATTTCTTCTGAAATGTTTTATTCCGATGATATGAAAAGTATAACTTTTGAACACCCCCCTATCAGAAAATTGAAAATATTGAAGTTCAAAAATTCAGTACCTTTTTAAACTCTTCAAACAGAACATGGAATTTATTCATTTAGTATCAGTAACCACAATGGATTTCTCCCTGGCCCAGACATCAACTAAAGTTTAACACCTCTTTAAACAGATACGGAAAATGGGCAACATCGGCGATAGTACTGAAGAAGTTCTTTCTCGAACTTCTAGACAAAGAAAAATACGACAAAGAAATTTACACTCATGCTTTCAAAAATGAACAAGGCTTGGCATGTTCGATGACCGACAAACCTAATTCTTCATCATCGTATTAACTTTCTTCTATCTATCTGCTGCATATGAACTGGTGAAATGTATGCTACATACTGCGGCGTCATGTCCCGCTCCTCGCCTAGATTTCTACTCTGCTCCAGCTTTCGAGCGTAGCATATAGAGCACGCTACCGTTCTCTGAATACCGAGCCGTTTTCGGTTTCGAGAAGAGCAGAGTGCGAGCGTTCCTACAGTCGAGTTCCAACGTGGACCAAGGTCACTGGCGTTATAGGCAGAGTTGCACCCCATTGCCTATCTAATGAGTTCAGGTGGTGCAACTCTGAACGAAACGCTGCCTCCCGAGCTAACACCCCATTCACATCAGAGCTTCAATACAAATCTCTTCTGCTTTGGTCTATTTCCAGACCAAAAAGTAGCAATTGCACACACTCTTTTTCTTCAATCCAAACTTATTACCAACATCTATAAACAAAACGTATTGGCTTAAAAATCCATGAAAGATTTCATGAAGTAAAGAATATCAAAAACATCTCCATCACCATGAATGCAAATTAGCTGATCGAGCTACTAATTCGGCAAGATCCTCCGAACTCAGTATAACAAATATTCTCTCTCATACAGATTTTAAGACAACCTTGAAACTAAAATCTATTCAACCCAATGAGAAGACTGCAACTGAAACCTGCGCGACATTCAACCCATAAAAATAAATTTCCTTTTAAGACAAAGTTGTTAGCAGAAAGGTCAGAATAGGTCACACGAAATTGACTGATATTTGATATATTCTGAATATCAATCCAGTTATGATGTAATACACGCCTAACAGTACAACATATCATACTCCACTGTTCTCGTTACGGAGAAGCACGCTGCAGATACGGTCTGATGAAAAATCTTGAAGATAAGCTCAGCCACGTCTCAAATGGCCTAAGTATTTTCAAAACGAAGTCTCAATTCTTCTACAGTATCCGTTTCTGTTTCATGAATCATAAAAGTTTTCAAATAATCCCAAAGCAAGAAATCGCAGGGATTTAGATCCGGGGTGCCTGAACGCTCTATTCGCCCATTTGGAAACACATTATTCGTATAATCTCAAACATTCGGTCGATAGTGGAGAAGAGCTCCACCGAGTAACAACAACATTCTCTGTCTGATATTCAGAGGGATATTCTTTTGTAGTTCAGTCGAATTTATCTGAGAAATATTTACCTTATTTTCGTGGTGTAGAAAGAGTAGCCCTTTAAGCATACCACAGATTTGATCAATAGCAACATTTAGGGAAAATCTTTGTTGAAAATTCGTTTTCGTACAGCGTGGAGGCTTTTAGGTGAACAAATATTGGTGTTATTGAAATTATTTCCTCTGAATGTGGCCTTTTCCGGTAACAAATATAAGGTTGTTTTGAAAGTAATTTTGTTTTTTTTCGACAGAGGATTCAATTGTATTTTTTCGAACCCAACTTCACATTTAAGCTGCATAATCATTATATGTTTTGAGATCTAATATAACAAGGCATGTGTGTGTAAAAGGTCAATTAATTCTATGCAGATAGTTTTTGGTTGGTAGCCTCTTGAAACCAATAAGCAGCAGTTTCGTCATATTTTTCTTCTTTACTATAAAAAAAGTGAAAATGCTGTTCAAGCTAGAAAGATATTAACCGATATATATGGAGAAGATATGTTGACAGTACGCCAGTGCCAGAACTAGTTTGCAAAATTACTATCCGGTAATTTTGATGTCGAAGATGCACCACGTTCAAGAAGGCGGGTTGAATTTGATAAAGACATAATAAATTAGTTGATGCAAAACGGCGAATCGTGCAATAAACTTGACATAGTGGAGAATGTATTGAAGACTGACAACTACAAAGTGGTTGTGTATAACCGAAAATTGGATGAACAAAGATCAAATGAAAGGCGTAAACATTCGTGATTATAAAGTGGCAAATGCCTTTAATCGTAGTAAATTCAAACACGGCGGTTGCGTAATTCTTGTAAGGGAGAACATTCAATTTGAACCTGTGGAATCAATAGTAAAGACATTGAAATGTGTGCAATATTTGAAGAGACCACAAAAACATATTATTTATGTGTTTACAGGTCCCCTCAGGGAAATTTCGAATTGTTTGTTGATCGGCTAGATGGAGTCCTGAATATCAACGGTTGCGGAAAAGTTAACTGGAGCTAACACCAATCCAGAATCGAGTGAAAAACTGTTGAAAAACAAAAATAAAGGTAAAACTTCACGCTCATTTTTTCTGACTTCACAACACCAGAGGAAGTTTTGAGGGTTGTATCAGAAATGAAAAATAAAGCTTTTCAAGATGTATATGGCTTCTCCGTGAAAAGGTCGATTTTCTTGCTGATCCTATCTCTTACCTCATAAACGATTGCTTCCAGCAGGCCTACACTCCAGAAGAACTGAAGTTTGCGAGGATGATACCAGTCCACAAAAGAGGAAATCAAGAGTTATACGAGTACTATAGGCCAATATCTCTTCTGCCAGTTGTCTCAAAAATATATGAGAACCTCCTCAAAACTAGAATGGTCATATTTATAGAAAAAATTCGTTACTTGGCAGTTTCCAGCATGGTTTCAGAGAAAGAAAATCTACTATCACAGCTTTGGTCCACACTATCGAATACATCATGAAGGCATTGGATGATGCATATGATGTGATGCTTACCTGCATGGATCTAAGTCGAGCGTTTGATTGTGTCAGCCATGAAAAGCTTCTGCATAAGTTGGAATACACTGGCATAAGAGGGCCAGTTTTGAATTTGTTGGAGTCGTTCCTTGAGGATAGGTACCAAATTGTTGATTTGGAAGGTAAAAGGTCTTCCAAGATGAAAATTACTGCAGGAGTTCTCAGGGATCAGTGCTCGGGCCTATTATTTTCCTTTCATATATCGATGACCTATTATATAACGTTGGCGCAGATGATGAGACCCTCTTCACTGACGATGCAACATTTTTGAACAGAGCCAAGGGCAGAAATCTACTCCTAAATAAATCTCATGAAACAGTCAAAGATGCGATAGAATGGTTTTGTTCAAATGACATGAAAGTAAACGAAAAGAAAACTCAGGAGTTGATTGTGAGCACAAAACGTCAAGAACCAAGAAGTAGCTTGGGGTTTCAATCAGCGGAAATTTAACTTGGCTGAAGCACATAAATTAATTGTGCCAAAGACTCTCAACAGCATTATTTTCAATGAGAAGAATAAAAAACTTGCCCACATATCACGAACATTTCCACAGCAGGATGAGCTACAGCATCATTTTATGGGGTGCATCTTTAAAGGCAGAAAGAGTATTCCTGAAACAGAAAAACGCCTTAAGATTAATAGCGGGAGTAAACCAGGTCACTAGCTGTAGACCACTCTTTAAGAAATATGGAATACTTACTTTAATATGTTGTTACATCCTAGAATGTCTTATGTATGTACACAAAAATCGGGATAATTTCCAGACACACTCAATAATTCACAGTCATGCCACTAGGTATAGGAACAACTTTATTGCCCCAAGACATAGACTGCAGAGGACACAGAACACCCATATATTTAATGGAATGAATATTTATAACAGATTTCCACAATCCTTAACAACACTGCATTCTACAACATTCAAGCAAAAATTTAAAGCGATTCTAACTGAATGTGCATTTTATTCAATGGATGAGTTTATGAAGTACCAGTTCTAGTCGTTTACTTTCTGTGTTTCAGTTCGTATCTTAGTGTGAGTTTGTTTTTTATTGATTGTTGTAAATTTTTAAGTTGAAATATTTTATGATGTACATCATCTTTCACATTCCCTGTAAAATTTTGAGGGAACTAATGAATTTGAATTACAACACGTGAGATCGGTGCGAGGTTAAATTTATCGAATTTAACTGTTTAAGACCATTTGAAAGAACTGGGCTCAACCTCGAAACTCGATATATGGGTTTCCCATGTTCTCACGGAGATAAATTTTTGTCGTCGCGTTGACGTCTGTGTTTCACTTCTCAAACGTCACGAAAATGAATCATCTTTGAAGCGCATCATTACTGGGGACGGAAATGTGTTGTATATAACAATGTCAAACGCAAGAGATCAAAGAGCAAAAAAGATGATCCAGCCCAAAGCTTTTCTTTCGCCAATATCCATCAAAAAGAGGTGATGCTGTCTGTTTGGTGGGATTTTCAAGGAATCGTTTTTTTTAGCTTTTACCGGATAACATAATAATTAATTCGGAAGTCTACTGTCATCAACTGGACAAACTGAATGATGTAATTCAACAGAAAAACGCCAGAATGGATCAAGAGAAAGGGTGTAGTGTTCCACCAAGATAATGCAAGACCTCATATAAATTTGTTCTCTCGCCAAAAACTTTTTTGAATGGTATATACTACCACACCCACCATATTCTCTAGATCTTGCGCCTTCGGATTATTATTTGTTCTGTTCATTGCAAAATTTTTTGGAAGGTAAAATTTCCACTTCAAATGTCAAAAATCACCAGGATCAGTTTTTTGCCAGCGAAGATAAAAAAATTTATGAGCGTGTAATGATGCTACTACCAGAAAGATGGCAAAAGGTGTTCAACCAGAATGGCCAATATATTTAATAAAATATTTATTCATTATACGAAAACTGTCTTTCATTTTCCCAAAAAAACGAAATTAGTTTCCGAACAACCCAATAGATCTTGTCAGGTTGGTATTATTCGAGAGCCACATACAAAAATCTCTTCTTGGGGAATAATCCTGCAATTGTAATGCTTGTACCCTTTAATGATCGTAGGGATGAAATTTTGTGTACTTTATATTTGATGGGTTTGTTCTTTACATGATGTTAATAGTAAATGAAATGTAAGTTTGTGAAAATTGAATTTATTTTGTTAACTATTTATGTTCTCACCTTATACTTATTATTTATGGCGAGCGGGCGTCTGTCCACCCTACCACTGCGTCCGCACGGACTATTGTGGTTCACCCCTAATTTATATCTCCCCGACGAGATCCAGTTTTTGGATAAAACCGATAATCTTGTTCAGGGGTAATTTTTTCAGTTCGCTGTGGGCTATAAAAGCCTGGCCAAAGACCTCGAATCTGATGCGACTCACCGCTGGGCACTCTGAGACGATGTGCATGGTTCAGTGTCCTCAAGACACAGCCTGCATTCATTGTCTTCAGCCAGACCGATTTTGTGCAAATGCGCTTTCAGTCTGCAGTGACCTGTCATAATTCCGACAAGTGTTCTTAGTTTGGCCCTATCCAGACCTAGCGCTAGGTTCGCCATCTTTTAGTTCGAAGCTGTCCCAAGGGACAACTTCGAATGTTTCAGGCCAGAATGGCTCCGCCAGAAAGACTCTAGCCTTGAGTTCATTCTGATCGTATTTTACTGTGGCTCACTTCAACTACACCTGCCATGGATCTTGTACTCGATATTGGTTCATTCTCGACTGTTTCGAGAATTTGTTCCTCAATTACTGTCATTTGAGTTGTTATAGGTCTACTGATGTGGCTCCGTGATGCTTTCAAACAACCAATATCTCTACATCTCTGCATTAAATTAGTGCAAATTCTCGCATATGACTGATTTCCTGACGGATGCTTTTCTGCAGATAATCTACTAGCTGCGATCGTATTTTGTTTACATTCTCCATGAACAAGAATCATGTTTACGAATTCAATATTTGAACGAATGTGCGGCATACTTCAATAAATTCACCATAGGCAAAATACTCCAAGAACGGATAGGTCAATGGATTGTTTATATTTACATTGAATTGTCGATTATCAATCTAACGTCTGAAATAAACAATGTGTTTGAGTAACAAAAGCGGACTTGAAATTTTACGGAATTTAATTCGGGTTTAGAAGCTTATTCTCTTCTTCCCTTAGATATTTTATATAGACGATCTTAATTGATAGGGTTTTTTTTTTAACAAATTATACCTTCTAGTAAAACAAGCATTAACTTTTGAAAACACTCAGTATGTAATTTTCAATATTGTCTCTAACAGAAAGAATATTTTGAAAACAGTATAACATGAATATGAGCAATTTCCTCAAGGTTTTCAAAAATTTTTTTTCGAGATTACTGGTGAATTCATGAGTGAATTATAATATTCGTTTAGCCTATGATAAATTTTCACAGTACCTAGGTAGTGCTAAACAATTGTTACACATATCAGAATAATGCTTATGAATGTTCTCAGTTTGGATGATGATCAACCTAGTTGGAAATTTTGGCAAAAGAGAAGGTATGTCGTTGCTACAATGGCGTTTTTCGGATTCTTCACCATATACGCTCTGCGAGTGAACTTGAGTATTGCAATTGTGGCTATGACAGCAAACAAAACAATAATATTAGAAAACGGGAACATTTCTCATGTGAGTATTTGGTGAAAAAAATACATTATAATATTCACGAATAATTTTTTTTTCGTTAAAATTGTTGTTAGTTACCTTTTTTATTTCTAGACTAGAGAATTCAATTGGGATTCAACAGTTCAAGGTTATGTGTTGAGTTCCTTCTTTTACGGATATATAACAACCCAACTGGTAGGAGGATGGTTTGCCATGAAGATTGGTGGTAAAAAATTATACGGTTTGGGAGTGGCAGCAACAGCAGTTTTGACTCTTTTGACTCCCTTAGCTGCAAATATGGGTGTGACTTTCTTGATACTGTTGAGAATTCTAGAAGGTGTTTTCGAAGTGAGTAAATTTTTAAGCAGTTTCTTATCTGTCCATATTGAATCATGTTCATATTTGTGAATCTAGTGAATTAAAAATTGGATCAATCATACTCAAATCCAAATAAGAACGTGAATTTCTACCTTTTCTAGCAATTTGTTATCTTAACTGGTTCGGCCTTTAATATTTGATAGTTGGTCGAAATTGAAACAACTTTTTGGAAATTACCATATTTTACTATCAGAAATTGTGAAATAACAATAAAAATTATGATAATTGTGAAGTAAAACGTAGTAAGTTCTAAAAACATATAATAATAAAAATTTATTGTTAGAACAAAAGTTGGGTACCAAAGGCATAAATAATTCATCTTAATCTGCTCTAGTAATTAAATTAATTAAAAACACCTATTTAAAATTTGTTTTAATCGATTAAGTTCTAATTAAAACAAATTGTAGAAATTACTATGTTTTACTACCAATAAAAAGATATATTACACATTTTCTTGTGACTCGAGTTTCGGGAAATAAACTATCCCATCATCAGACAACTGAAGACCTAACAGTGGTACAGTGGTATTTAAACAAAAGTGATAAATATTTTGAATATTCCAATAGATTCTAGGTAACACCTAATAGTGGTACAGAGGTTTACAATCGGAACGTGATAAAAAACCGGGTTCTAACAGATATCGGAATGTCGGCAATCGACAAAGAGGGTTGTTAAACAGATGGTACCCATTTAAATATCTCAAAGAATTTTTGGGGTTACATTGCTCCGTACAGTCATTCATTATTTTTACATTATTTTGTTGTATATCTCAAATATTTTAGATTCACAAAGCTCCATACAGTCATTCAGTATTTTTACATTATTTTTATTGTGAACGAATTTGAAAATTTCAATAATCAAGTTTTTTTTCTTTTGAATCTAAATCATGTAAAATTTTCTTAAGATTTTCTTTTGTCAAAAGGAATAACTGTTTTCTAAAGAATGAGTGGCAAAAGTGGAATTTTTGTTTACTTTTCATTAAATTCATTTTATGTCCGTTGAAAAAGGTTCGTTGAACCTCGTCTTGAATGAACGTCCTGTTTGTCCTATATATTTATTACTGCACGTAGAACAAGATAACTCATAGACTCCTGATTTGTGTATGTTTGGAGTAGGGTCCTTTGCGTTAAATAATATCGATGATAATTTGTTTTGCGTTTTGAAGGCAATATTGACATTGATTTTGAAAAACTATTGGCCACTTTTTGACTTATGCTACCAAAGTACGATAGCGAAATGATTTTTTATTTTCTTCAGTTTTTATGATGGGATAAATTTGGCTTATAGATATTTTAGATAGTTTCTGTCGAATTAGATTATCTATTATATTGGGGTTGAAACCGTTGTTCGCGGCTATTGATTTTATAGTTTGGACTTCAGCTTCGCGGTTATTTTTTGATAAGGGTAATGCGAAGGCTCTATGGATCATCGATTGATACGCTGACATTTTTTGTGAATATGGGTGATTGGAATCAATAGGAATAAATATATCAGTGGATTTTCTGAACACGTTGAATTCTATTTTTCTATTTGAGTGTGATATCGGGAGGTCTAAAAATGTAATACTGTTCTTCGATTCTTTTTCTAGTTTGAATTTAATTTTTGGGTGAATATTATTCCAGAAATTTAAAAATTGACTCAGTTGTCTGGATGTTCCGGAGATACACGTGAGAATATCGTCTACGTATCTGTACCAGAAATGAATATTTACAGGTAGTTTCGAATTGAAGATTTTATTTTCTATTTATGACATGAATATGTCTGCAAGGAGTGGACTCAGTGGCGAACCCATAGCTAGGCCGTTTAATTGTTCGTATATTTTATTATTAAATTGAAAATAGTTTTTGAGCAGGCATTGTTCTAACAGGGCAATGAAATCACCGTGTATCACAGGATTTACATGTGATTTTTCAAGAATTTCTGAGGCTAAATGAATGCTACAATTTTTCGGTATATTTGGAAACATATTATCCACATCTAGGCATACTAGGTAGGAATTATTTGGTAAAGAAAAAGTTTTTAGTTTCGTGGTTAATTCTATGGAATTTTTTATTGTGTATTTCGGAGTGAAATTAGTAAGCCTTTTGAACATTTCATTTAATTTTTTCTCTATTTTATAGGTAGGGCTGCTAATAAAGGAAACGACTGGGCGAATTGGTGCATCTTCTTTATGAGTTTTTATTAGACTGTAGAGTTTTGGTGGGCTAGAATTCATATTTATGAGATGATAATTTGATTTAAATAAGGAGATGTCTGACAAAGTTTTTCTCAATGGTTTTTGAATTTTAGTCGTCGGGTCAACGGGTGTTTCTACGATATCTTGATTTTTAATGAAATCATTCATTTTCTCTACGTACTTCGATCTAGAAAGGATAACTGTGGCATCTGATTTATCTGCTTTTGTGACGGTAAGATTATCGGATTGAATTTTTTTTTTACGGATTTGATTGTGTTCAAAATATTATTGTTAGTTATGTTTCTGTTGTTTCTCTTTGACTTCAAGCTTCAAGATGGTTTTTCTCTTCTATAATCATTTAAAATGATGTTGGCAGATACGATAGCAAATGGAATAGAACTTATTGATAGTCTTTTCCACATATAAAACTATGTCGAAATTTTTCAAATGTCTATTCTCACGGAATACCTACTCAGAATGGTCCATTTTTCTAGAATGTACTTTTGATAAACTGTTCGTGAAAAATTTGATTCTAGAGTACTATCATCCAAAATGATATTTTCTGTTGATATTGAGTAAATAAATGAAAAAACTCTTAGAAATTCATAAGTGGAGCGGGAAGTTCAATGAATCAAGAAAGACATAACTGAGGGAGAATATAAGGAGTATAAATCAGTTCGTGCGGTTTTTTTCGAAAACTAAAGCTTTATTGTGAAAAATTGGTTATAAAGAGTGATTAATTGAGAGGTACTTTTTGTGGTGGGGATTTAATTGTAGATTGCGCATGCCTCGTGTTATCTGAAGTGCCATTTCTGTTCAGTACACAATCAAAGTATTGCTCCTACTTTTTCCCATTATTCTGGCAATTGGTTGATCCCATTGCGAAAAAAGGCCGGCTTGTTGACCGCTATTCATGCATCGATTCATTTTTTGACTTCATCGTAATTGGAGAAGTGCTGGTCAGCCAGGCCATGTTTAACCGACCGGAAGAGATGGTAATTGGAAAGAGCAATGTCTGGGCTGTACGGCGGGTGGAGAAGGACTTCTCATTTAAGCGTTTCTGAGTACGTTTCAATGAGCGACGCAACATGTGGCTGTGCATCATCATGCTGCAAAATAAGTTTTTCGTGTCTGTAGGCGTAATGCGGCCGTTTTTCTCGCAACGCTCGTCTCCAACGCAACAATTGTCATCGGTAGACCTCCCCTATGATTCTTTATGTCGATTGTAGCAGCTCATAATACACCACACCCAGCCGATCCTACCATATACGCAGCATCTTCTCGCCATGAATATTCGGCTTGAAAGTTGATGGTTGATTGAGTAACTTCAAGTATTTTTGCGAGCTCCTCTTGCGTTTGTGATGGATCTTCATCGATTCTTCATCCGTAAACTTTAGTGGCGCTTCGGGTAGTTCTTCGTCTTCTTAATCAAAATTGTCATTTTTAAATTGAGTAAATCACTTCTGATACCTTTGCTTAGCTAGAACCATAAATATCCACTAAAGTAGTATGGATTTTGGCAGCCTTTTTCATCCTATTGAAATAATGAAGTAAAACTCCTCGGTACAAAAGTTGACAGTTAGGCGTTTGCCTAAACCTGCAAGATAAGACTTTTAAAAATTATGTAAAAACTCCAGTAGACATTGTGAGCTCCGAAATGGAAATTCCATGGCTTCGGTTGGTAACTTTTCACCATAATTATGTATCTTATACGGACCTCCAAACATATCTAATCGGAACAGCGTAGCCCCCTCTACCACAAGCTGACAGAATTAGCCTCAGCGCATAGATATTTGACCATAGTTGGATATTTCAATTTCACTCAAATATCTTGGCCTAATTACAGCACACAGAATTCTAATGTCCTCCTAACTCTTGGTCGATTTGCTAATTCAAATTTGATCTATATTGTTGTTAAACCCATCCATGATAGAACTAGTAAACGGTCTTCCATTTTAAATCCGATATTCACTTTTTATCCAGATTATCTAGCTAATCTGTAGCACATTCATCATGTTTATCCAATCGCATTGTATTGAAGTTAGACGTTTAATATACTTCAGAAACAACTACTAGAAAATCTACCATCCTGAACGAAATTAAGAATTATGAGTATCTAAATGACGATGTTGTGAACTTGCTCAATCAGCTATTGCAGAAAACTGAAATCCATTTTCAGCCGTAATTATTATTATTATTATTATTTATGGCGAGCGGGCGTCTGTCCACCCTACCACTGCGTCCGCACGGACTATTGTGGTTCACCCCTAATTTATATCTCCCCGACGAGATCCAGTTTTTGGATAAAACCGATAATCTTGTTTAGGGGTAATTTTTTCAGTTCACTGTGGGCTATGAAAGCCTGGCCAAAGACCTCGAATCTGATGCGACTCACCGCTGGGCACTCTGAGACGATGTGCATGGCTGTTTCAGTGTCCTCTAGACACAGCCTTTTTGTGCAAGTGCGCTTTCAGTCTGCAGTGACCTGTCATAATTCCGACAAGTGTTCTTAGTTTGGCCCTATCCAGACCTAGCGCTAGGTTCGCCATCTTTTTGTTCGAAGCTGTTCCAAGGAACAACTTCGAGTGTTTCAGGCCAGAATGGCTTCGCCAGAAAGACTCTAGCCTTGAGTTAATTCTGCCTGTTATCGCCTCGTTAGCCACGTCATGTGGTATTCCCAGGAATGGTTCTGGTCCTACCAGAGGCAGCGCAGTTCCAGCAAATGCCAGCCGATCCGCCTATTCGTTGCCCAAATAGTTTGAGTGGCTCGGTATCCAAACCAGAGTGACTCCGTTATACATACCGAGCCTGTTTAAAGCCGTGCGGCAACTCCAGACTGTTTTGGATGTAAAACAGCTGTATTCCAGAGCTTTTAGTACTGACTGACTATCAGTAAATATTTTGATTTTACCGTGGTGAATTTGCCGTTTTATCAGCAGTTCCCCCGCGCTCTCAATAGCAAATATTTCTGCCTGGAATATGGTTGCGTTTTGACAGAGACTCAATGAGATGTTAATTCTCGGTTTACTTCCATAGACTCCCGCTCCTGTTTCGTTCGTCGTTCGCGAGCCGTCTGTGAACAAGCCAAGGTCGGTTCTCAATAGAACCTCAGCATACCGGGTCCATTCGTCCCGGCTGGGGACGATTACATTGAAATTCCGTTCCTGGCTCGTGATTTTTGAAATTAGATCCGAGGGCATCGATAGGATACTGTTCGTTAAAAGCTCGTCCAGCAGTCCTGAGCTTCCCATCACTTTTGCCTCTGGCCTGTCAATCGCCAGTTGATATAGTTTGTATGTGGTCCGTTCCGCTTCCCTCTGCACGAGTAGGTGCAGGGGTGGTAGATTTAGTAGGACCTCCATGGCTGCCGTGGGTGTGGTGCGAAACGCACCTGTAATTGCAAGGCAAGCCTGTCGCTGTAGTCGGGTGAGATTTTGTTCGCCAACCGTTTGTTGGCCTTTCTTCCACCACGCTACAGCGTCATACACTATCCGTGGTCTAATTACCATAGTGTATAGCCAGTACATCTGCCTGTGCTTTAGGCCCAAGGTTTTACCACAGATCCGCCTGCAAGTCCAGAAACCCATTCTGGCTTTATGACACACTTTATCCAGGTGTGCATTCCAGGTGAGGGTCTTGTCCAGGACTATTCCCAGGTATTTTGCCTCAAATGAGAATTGTATTATATTATTTCACCACGGATAGTCGGCGGTTCTAAATCATTCAACTTCCATTTTTTAGTGAATGGTACTATAACTACCTTTTGCGGGTTGAGAGACATGTCTTCTCTTATACACCATTTGGCAATAGTGTTCAGTATCTCTTGAAGGACGGCCGATATCGTCACCTCCGATTTACCTTTCACTATCATTGCCAGGACATCAGCAAATGCTTGAACGTCGACTCCACACAGCGAAATGATCGCTATCAGGTCATCAACCAGAAGGGTCCACAGTAAGGGTGAGAGAATACCTCCCTGCGGATAGCCCTTCGCAGCCTTGAACTCGAAGACCTCATCCTGGTATGAGGTCGTTATTGTTCTGCCTCATAGCATTGCCTGTATCCATCTACAGATTAGTGGGTCGATTCCTCCCGCAGCGATAGCCTCAGCGAGAGAAGCCGGCAGCGTATTGTTAAAAGCACCTTCAATGTCTAGAAACGCTGTTAGTGCTATCTCTCGATTATCGAGAGATTGGTTTAATTTTCCGGCCAGATTATGCAATGCAAGTTCTGCCGACTTGCCAGCCTGGTAGGCGTATTGATGAGGGCTAGGGGGACTGTCAATTAGCACCTTCCCCCTGATATGGACATCAATCACCTTTTCCAGACTCTTCAGCAGGAACGATGTCAAGCTTATTGGTCTAAACGAAGAGGGTTCCGATTCTATTCGTCCCACCTTTGGCATATATACCACTTTAGTTAGTGTCCAGCTTGTAGGGATAACCCCATAAGCCAGACTTGTTCTAAATAATTTTAGCAGATACAGAATCAACACATACATGCCCTTTTGAAGAAGGGCTGGAAAGATTTGAAAGAAAGTGTTTTGAAAAGGTTTGAAAGACCTTAATGCGTCTCTGACCGCTTGTGCAGTAACTATATTTTTGGATATTCGCCAGTTGCCGTAATCAAATATCTTGTTTCAGCGAATACCTAAACCTTTTTCATCAAATCTCTTCCTCTAAATCGATTCTCATCTTCAAATTATGACAAAAAGGAAAAATAAGTTGTGACAGAGGTTTGAAACTTTCAACTTCCAGACATACTACGAAGTCCATCGTGCTTTATCGCATCAGTTGACGCGAGATATATCGGAAACGAGAAGGAAATATGAGATGAAAATTGTGAGCAGTAGAAATGCCAGACAGTTTTACAAACACATTAGAACAAGTACAGTAGGAAAGGTCGGTAGTTGAGGGATGAAAACAGTACGATAACGAATGATGAACTAACAGCGGCTGACATTTTCGCTAACACATTTTCAAATTCTTTTACATACGCACTCGATACACCTTAAACCCGTATAGAAGTGCAGCTGCCTATAGACAGTTACCTCGTATACGTAGATTGAGACGAAAATTTCATAACCGAAAAATTTGAAACCTTGACATCATTAAATCGTCGAGATAATATTTCAGCAAAAGTTCTTGAAAAATGTGCTGCTATCCTAGTTGTCCCTTTACGTATGCTGATGATGCAGTAATTCTAACGCGGAGAACTTCTAAAAGTTTGGAAAACTGCTGTAGTCAAAACCCATTTTCAAAAAGGAAAATATCCAATTAGTTTTGTTCCTATCATCGGCAAGATCATGGATTTTGGCAATTATTGTGTGTACTTTGTGCGGGTTTCTTTCACTTCACAGAGTGGTTCTTGAACAACAGCAAGGCTCTACTCCAGTAATCACCAATTGAGTGGACCTGGATGGTTGATCAAGGTGAATGTGTAGACACAATTTACTTCGAGTTCTGTAGTGCGTTTGAAATACTTCCAACAAATCATCTTCTACACAAATTGAATATATGGGTATACGTGGAAAACTTTTTAAGTGGATATCTGCGTTTTTATCCAATCGTAAGCGTTAAAGTAGAGTCTCACGACAGTGGCAGTGGTAAGTGGCATCCCAAAAGGGTCGGCGCTGGATCCTCATCTGTTTCTAATATACACTTTAAATATTTCCTACCACTTGAAGTCGTTTTGTTTACTTTATGCTGATTATACCAAAATATTGAGCAACCCCTTCAGAGCTCCCAAATCATTCAGAGTGATCTAAACAACATATAATCCTGGAGTACAGATTGCTTACTAGCACTCAACTTGTCTGTGTTATCCATGTGAAAAAAATAATACTAGGGTTAGTTATTTCGTAACTTAATGAATAACGTCATTGTTTCCGAAGTTAAAAGCACAACGAGCTGAGTATATTTATGAATTCGGATTTATTGTGGAGTGGCCATATAATCTGCTGGATGAAAAAAGCGAACCATTCTCTATTTTTGCCTAATAAGACATTTCAAAAACTAGACTTACGATCACTCTGCAAATTCTATAAAACATATGTGCGTCCGATATTCGAGTTCGCTAACAGTGTTTGGTACCCGGTACTAGTTCGTGACAGAAACTCTTTGGAAAACGTACAACGTCAAGCAACTCCTGTCTCTTTTGGTCGTTTTTGTCCCTCGTACGGGAATCGCCTTTGCCTCATGAATTCTCACTGTGGTGCACAGAATATAGAGGCAACTTTATTGCAACTTTCAGTACCTTACATAAGCTTCAATTTTCCCACAAGATATCTCTTTCTATCGGCTGATGACAAATAACTCCGAGGGTACCCGCTTAAGTTGAGGGGAGATATTTTTAGGAGCAGGACTATTTTCGCCAAACCGTATTTTCCAGGGTAGAATTCATTGCCCGATGATATTTTCGGATAACATTAGTCGTTTCAAGGAACGTTTGGATAGATTCTATGATACAATAAGTAGTACGTGTGTCGTATTGCTTTACAATTTTGCGGATTGCAATTCATTTTCTGTTTTCATTTATATTTTCTGTACTTGCTGATGTATTCCATAAGAGCTGAAAATATTGTTCTTAGTTCCTATGTAATAAGAATAAAAATAATTGAATTATTCAACAAATTTCATATTGCTTTTCAGGCTTTCGCCAAATTACATGTGAAAATCTGCTCAATTTCATATCCATCTCGAATAATTGAAACCCAACTTGTTTCACCCAGAAAAAACGGACAAGCATATTATCATTCATTAAAATTTGAAAATTCAATATGAGTGAATCTTGATTTTTCTGAACAGTCAACTGATGTATGAAAATATTTTATTTTTTATCCAATAACCAGTTTTGAATTTTTTAGAATATGTATTCAAAAGTTTATTGAAATTTGAATAATTTTTGAAGTCTCGAATTTGAAAATAATATTATTATGTGAATCAATATGTTTTTGACGTCTCTCATTGGGAGTTATTCTTGGAGGAACAGAAAGTTTCGAACAATATTTGGGCAAATTGTGGAAAATTAAAGGAACTGCATTTTTATTAAGTTTTAGAAAGCTCAAAAGTTTCTTTGCAATCGTGCCATCTTTCAATGTTTATACATCGTATCTGATGATATCATCTTCTTGGAAATGAATTGAGCAAACTGCTCAATTTTGTTCAGTCCTTGTTGGTTGTTTGTGAGAGCCATTTCACTTTTACGCGCTTGTTCCAGGGAACAATGTTTTGTTAAAATGTCTGTAATTTTCGAAGTTTGAGCCGAAAATGGTCTCAAACGTCTAGGTTGGGCTCACTGATTAAGAATCTGAGGTTAAAAGTAATTCTGTACGGTCAGTCCTGCCAATCCGCTCCGTTCTAACGGAAAAGTCTAGAGACTTGAAAGTTTCAGAGCAGGTAAAGTTCGTTAATTGGCAAAAACTGTCCTATGATTCCGGAGTATTTCTTTTTCTTATTTTCCGGAGCAACTCATACGATAGAAATAAAATTTGGTATTTAGGAAGATTTATAGCAAATTTCGTGAGGATTAGGTAATAGGGCGGAAGTCTGGATGTGAAAATATATCAAGTTGGGTTCAAAAATGAACAGAATCGGCTCAATGGTTCCGTAGTTATTTCCATTTAAAATATTTTCTTTCAAATATTCTAGAAAATAAAAAACTGATAGGGTTCAAATTTATTATTTAGATGATTTAGTTTCTTTGAGAAGTAGTTTACGGAATTAAAAATTTTAGAAAAAATACACTGTTGAACAACCATGCAAAATCTTTTAGAAAAATATACCTATTTTTCGAATCATATTTCGACTTGCCACTTGTAACATAACATCTTCGAGATATTTAAAAGTTTACTGGAATAATGAAACAGCAAGAAATTTTATAGCCAAATCTAGACTTATTCACCGAATTGGTACTGATCCAATTATAAAATTTAAAAACCTATCTCTTTCATCTCTAAAAACTCATTTGCAGTCCTATAACAACACACAATAAACATGTAACACCTGGACAAAAATTCTTCTGAGCTTTTACGTCTTTTATCTTTAGTACCGTCGTATCCCCTAGGACTCCCTGACGTTGTGGCTAGATTTTTGGTACGCGGCTGTATTTGAGTAGTCAAGGATGCTGTCTGTCCGCACCATATGTTTTGAAAGAAATAACTTAAATGAAAAGAAAAACAAAACCTGTGATCGTATCGAAGGAACCCATCAGGTAAAATTTGGCGCATTTATTGATGGAATAATAGAGTAGGAAATGATATACTACTCTGTCAAGATAGTACCGGGAATTTTCAATTAAAACAACATTTTTACATTTAATCGTCAAAATTTATTGGGTCGCCTTCAAAATAGGCTCCATTTGCTCCAATACATCTATGCCAACGGCACTTCCAATTATCGAAATATTTTTTATAGGCGCTTTCCGGGATGGACTTTAGCTCTCGCGCCGAATTTTGTTTTATGGCTTCAATCGACTCAAAACGGGTGCCACGAAAGGGCAATTTTAGTTTTGGGAAGAGGAAAAAGTCGCAGGGAGCCAAATCCGGCGAATACAGTGGTTGCTGAAGCACGTTTGTTGAGTTTTTGGCGAGAAAGTCAGTCACAATCGTAGCTCGGTGAGAAGGCGCGTTATCGTCATGCAAAATCCATGAGTTGTTCGCCCACAAATTTGGCCGCTTCTTACGGATAGGCTCACGCAAACGTTGCATAACGCCTAGGTAATACTCCTTGTTTACCGTCTGACCCTCTGGAACGCATTCGTAGTGCACCACGCCACGGATATCGAAGAAAACAATGAGCATCACCTTCATTTTCGAGCGGCTTTGGCGTGGTTTTTTCGGTTTCGGCTCATTTTTTGCCACCCATTCCGATGATTGCTGGCTTGTTTGCATATCGTACTCGTAGACCCAGGTCTCATCACCAGTTATAATGCGTTCCATGAATGTAGAATCGGAATTACAGCGATCCAGCATGTCTGAAGCAACCTGTTCGCGATGACGTTTTTGAAGAAAATTCAGGTCTTTCGGTACGAGTCGTGCGGCCACCTTTCTCATGCCCAAAATATCAATCAAAATCGTACGTACGGACTCGTGGGATATCTTAAGAGCATGTGCTATCTCTCTCAAGCTGGTACGACGGTTTTCCAGCACCCTTTCCTTAATTTTATCGACGTTATCTTCGATCGAAGCCGTCGATGGGCGACCACTTCACGACCGTCCTTGAAGGCTCTGTACCACTGATATGCACGAGTTTTCGATAGAGCATTATCACCAAAGGCCTTTTGCAACATTTTCAATGCATCGGCACACGAAAATTCATTTGCAACACAAAACTTTGAACAAATTCTTTGCTCAACGTCACCCATAGTAAAAATCGGCACACACTCTGACATCGACTGACTTAATCAGCTGTTGCAAACACACTAGTTTTTTTTTTTGTTTGAAATGGTTTATTTAATGAAAGATATATACATAATAGACTTACATTAGTGATCCTCTAAACAGTACCCTAAACTGGTATCGAGGATAAAAACATAAACACCATAAAATCTAATTCGGACTAACAGTGCTCGAGTTTATCGATTTATTCCTATTTATATTCTCGAAATCCAGTAATACCGAATCTCAACACCAAAAACAAAATTACAAGAAAACCCCCACAAACTGAATTTCAATTACATCCTATCAACTAATTACATCACATTTTTTAGTACTACCCTAATTCCAAGTATGTATTCATATGATTGGAAAAATCTCTAATAGAATTCACACATTTTATGGAGGCAGGCAATTTATTGAACACTTTGGACGCTTGCGCAATAGGATTATTCAACCCTTTCTGACTTTTCACTTTGGCTAGGTATAAGTGCTGATGTGTTCTTGTTTCATAAGTGTGAACATCATTTCCAAATTTATACTGTGTATTACATTTTGTAATTTATTTGTGATTTTAAACATAAGTTTACATTGTTCTAATTGTAAAAGTTTCCACAAATCCAATATGTTCAAACTTGAATAAAGCTCTGCAGTATTTGTTAATCTATCATAATTAAATAACACCTTTATGAATTTATTCTGCAACCTTTGCATTTTTTTAAAATCAGTTTTTCCACAGGTTCCCCAAATGGGCAGCAAGTATCTTATATGTGACATGAAAAATGCATTATACACTTGAAATTTGCTCTTCATTGATAAATGAGATCGAATTCTATAAACAGCTGAGACCATAGGTATTATCTTTTTGATCATTGAATCAATGTGACTACTCCAGCTCAAATTTACGTCCAACACTAAACCCAGATACCTCGCCTCACAAACTTCCTGCAACTCTACATTATTAATGATCAAATTCAAATTTGAAACAATCTTATTTTTTTGCTTGAATACAATGTACTTGGTTTTTTCAATGTTTATTTTCAATTTATTCTGCCAGAGGCAATGTAAATAAAGCTTTAGATCTTCATTAATTAGATTAGTTAATTCGTCAACTTTATTGCCTGTGTATAATAATACAGTGTCGTCTGCGAAAGCGAAATACCTGGCTCCGATGTGTGATTTACTTAGATTAAGTACATACAATGAATAAAGAAGGGGACCTAGTACGGACCCCTGAGGAATACCAAATGAACTGGAAGACCAGTTACTATTTTTATCATCCATACAAACATATTGACGGCGATTGGTTAAATAGGAACCAATCAATTTATATATCCTTCCTCTGAAACCCATACGGTGGAGTTTATTGAGGAGGACATCAGTGCTAACCACATCAAAAGCCTTCCTCAAGTCAACGAGTATAGCCACGGCTATTTTGCCGTCGTCTAGAGCTACGGAGATTTCATTAATTAAATCGACTGTTGCACTTAATGTATTACTGTTTTTTGTGAATCCATACTGGTATTGATCAACTGGCACATACTTATTAATAAAGGAAATCATTCTGTTTTTTATGACAGTTTCCAAAATTTTACTGCACACACCGATCACGGAAATGGGTCTATAGTTATTCAATTCATCTGTTTTTCCGGATTTATGTATTGGGGTAATTTTACTAATCTTCAATTCGCTAGGAAAATTTCCAGATGTTAGCGTCATATTTATCAGTTTTGTTACGATCGGCAATAAATCATCTTTCAGATTTAATATGTCCCTAACAGTTATTTTGTCGTGTCCAGGTGCAGAATTTCTTTTCATATTGAGAATAATATCATCGATTTCGTTTTCAGTAACCGACGATAAAACAAATGTATTTAAATTATCAATCTCTTCAAAATTTAAAACTGGATTGTTAGACATAATGTCAATTTCTACCTGTCTAACAATATTCTCCCCAACATTTGCAAAGTGATTATTGAAATTATCAAGTATAGCGGCACGATCCGTTATAACATCATGGTTAACTGATAACTTTTTTATTCCCTCATGTTTTTGTTTCTTGTTCCTTTTAAGAAGTCCGTTTATGAATCTCCACTGTTTCTTTACATCGTTGCCGACTTTCTCCCATTCTAGTCTGAAATACCGATTTTTTAGTGCTTTGATTTTATTGTTCACATCATTTTTTAAGATTCTAAATTGTTGTTCTAGAGCATGATCGGCTCCCGGTTTGTTTTTTCTTTTATATAGTTCGTCACGTTTCCTAATTAGACCAATCAAATCATTGTTTACCCAGAAATTATTAGAATGACATTTAATTCTCTTCACGCATTCACATTCTATCCTACACTTAATTATAAGATCAATTAGACTAGCAAATGTTTCTATATTGCACAGTTGTAAGTTTTGCTTAAATAATGCCTTAAATTTTATGTAATCGACACTTCTTTTTTCGAAAAACTCCCCCGGTCGGTGTATTCTAAAATTTTCCTTCACCTTAAACGAGAGGTATTTGTGATCAGAACGTGGACTGCTGTGAACTTCAACTGAGTCAAATAAAGCCGTGCTCTGATCCAGAATAACATGGTCCAAGAGAGTTTCTGAGTGTTGTGTTACCCGAGTCGCCATTTGTCTAGAAATGATATTACCAATACGAAAGTTGTTCAACCTTAAAACATCGAGATAATTTTTGCACAATTGTGAGTTAGAATTCAGTATGTCGATATTAATATCGCCTACTATGATATGTTTTTTTCGGTATTTAACCATTATGTCCTCCAGATAGCCCAAAAAGTCATTATCGTTATATGATGGTGGTTTGTATATGGCACTTATTTTAAATTTATGTTCACCCACTTCAACACAAAGCCAACTGATGTTTTCTTCCAATCCCGATCTTTCCACCACCGATACATCTATATGGTTTCTGACATACACTGATGCACCACCTCCTACTTTGGTTCTACACGTATGATATCCCACATATCCCTCTAGTTGGTAGAAATATGTTTCGGCTTCCTTCAGCCAGGTCTCGACCAAGATTAGAATATCACAACAGTAGCATTTGACAAAACAAGTTATTTCATCCCATTTATTCCTCACGCTTTGAGCATTCATATATATAACATTCAGTTTAGGGTTAGTTAATAGTTTTTTAAATCCTTCGTCTCTCGAACCAATATAACCTTGGAGTCATCAGTCTTTCGAATGAAAATACTACCCTCCTTAATCCACAAATATTTATATCCATACTCATATTTGAAATCACGTGCTTCCTTATATAGTTGCCGATTTGACTTCGTTAAATCGTGATTCAAGAATATTTTTTCACTTGAATTGAACCCCAAAGCTTTTGCGGTTAGTTTGATTCTGCCACTGCTCTTAAGCATATTCATCTTGTCAGACCTGTTTTCCATTCTGATCCTGATCGGTGCCGCCTTCCCATCAACAGCCTTCCCCACTCTGAAAGCCGACACAACTTTTCCCTGGATTTCCACATCTAATTTTGTTACTAAGTTTTTGACAATATCTTGAATATTTTCATTATTGTCCTTAGGGATGCCGTGAACAACCAGATCATTCTCCAGGTCTTTTTGCTCCCGCTTGTTGAGTAGACTCCTTATTTCCATGACTTCAGACTGGAGAGATTTATTTATTTCAACTTGTTCATTGTATTTTATGTAAAGTGCGTTGTATTTTTTGTCCATATCATCTAATTTGGACATTATATCAGCTAGCGTGTATTCTT
Source organism: Megalocaria dilatata (assembly GCA_034642435.1). Classification (NCBI taxonomy): domain Eukaryota; kingdom Metazoa; phylum Arthropoda; class Insecta; order Coleoptera; family Coccinellidae; genus Megalocaria; species Megalocaria dilatata. Next base: position 76,316,552 of record CM067855.1, on the reverse strand, counting down.
TATTTTGGGATGTATCTTGTGCTCTGTTTTTATTTTTCTTAGCAGCTTTGTTCGGTCGCTGTTGAATGCATGGATTACATGACCATTCTTCAGATGACTTGCTTATCCGCACATAGGTCTTCTGCGACATGTTTATGCAGAGACGATGTATCCAGGTTTCGCATCTATCACAAAAGACTGCTTCTTCCCCATCATCCACCGCCTTCTGACAAACTTTGCATAATTCCTCCATACTGGCAACAGTGTTACACCTTGTCACTCGAGAGGTCGCAATGATAAATAAATATTGTTATATATTGGAAATTTCCTCAAAAAAATAGATGTTCAACTTATTTTCAATTGACGCATTTATACCAGACACTTCACTAATACAGTTTGATTTAGAAGTTTAAGTTTAGTATTGATAAGATTTCCTCAGCCACCGATGACAATGTTAACTACTCGACGTCTCGACACAACTGTTGACAGATCCCGCTCAATCTTGGCATAGTAATTAAGAACAGTGGTACCAACCTAGGAAAAAAAAATTTACCTGCCTCATTGCCCCGCCAGATTTAAATCGATAATTCCCGGTACTTTCTTGACAGAATGTATATTACATATTTGTCTATAAAAATATCAAGCGAAAGAAATAATCAGATAGGGGTCAGACAATAGGTCATGAATAAGTACGCATTTCTGGACACCTTGGAAAAACAAATACCATTAGTCGCTTATGAAGACTATTTAGTTCATTAGTTATTAGAGAGGAAATATCTTCTCTATAGCGCCTTGAACAAGAATTAACAATTAATTTTGAATAGATGCCATAGGTGGAAAATCGACCCCTGGCGTAATACACTAAATATGTCTGACAATAATTCTTCTGTTGCGGGCCTAAGTTCTCGAAATTTTATTTTGTTGAATACAATATTTGTTGAATTACTTTCGTATCATACTTTTTTGAATGAATTGGGGTTGCTAGAAATCTGTTAGGTTATGTTAGGTTAGGAAATGATCTATTTCCACATTTATTTCTATACATTGATACCGCATATCATTCGTAAGTCAATTTTTCTAGTGAATCACTATGAAAAAACACATACAGCAGAATGCTCATATAACTTCTGATCTTGATATTTTTTTACCTCCGGAACATAGCATTAATCCAATGACGTAACATTCAATACGACTTTCTGACAGTATTTGAGTAGTTTAGTTTTATCAATTTATCAGAAGTATATAAACGATTTAATTACCAGTTCATTGACACATTCATAAATTGTCAAAAATTATTTATGTTATTAAATATTTGTATTTGATGGTACCGACAATTATTTGTGCAGGGTGTAACTTATCCATGCATTCATGCAATTTGGTCTCAGTGGGCTCCTCCCTTGGAAAGAAGCAGATTAGCAACAATTGCCTTCACTGGAAGTTATGCCGGAACCGTTGTTTCTATGCCAGCTTGTGCTCTTTTAGCAGAATGGTTCGGTTGGCCCAGCATATTTTATGTTTTTGGTGAGTATAAAAACACTACCCAACTATTTCTGCGTTATTTCAAATTGCTTGTTCTTCCTCTTAAATACCGAACGGGTCTTCGAATTATATAAATATTTATTTTATCCATATTTCATCTGTCAAGGATTAAACGCAAATTAATACAATAACCGTTCTAATCTTGGTGTACCATCTGCAAAAGCGGTTAAAAATACTGTTTCTTAACCCCGAGGATGTTCCGCCAATTACATGACTCAATATATCAAATTGTTACAACTTTTCACCTAGAAGGGATAAATATATCCATGCTACTGAGCGCTTTTTTATAGTGATAGCAAACTAAATTTCTTTCACTTAACATATACAATTTGTGCCCGCTTCTTTACGCGTAAGTTCTCTCTTTATTTTGTTTTCAATTTGCTCAAATCTTGTGATATTAAATTGTTCTTGTTCCGTTAAATATATTGCTGTTCCATAATATTTCTACCACAAAGTCGTGATAATTAACCCTACATTATATACAGTACATCCCCTTCTGATCTTGGCTTACTGCTTTGTTATTGGAGTAATAGCAATATTTCACAACCTTTAATTACTTTTAGCTTAATCTTTTATGGATTGATATCATTGATTTATATTACCTAACGTATTAATTGAGATTCATAGCAAAAATAATTTATTCTCTGCATATTTTTCAGTATTCTAATTGAAATCTCAATAAGGGAGATAAAGACGCAAACCCATTAATCCATAGTATCATTAGTAGATAGAGAAAAAGCATAGGCAAGATAAGCACACATACAATTATTATCTTATTCTCCATCATTCCGATAAAATAATCGGGATGTAATATCATTATATGAAAATACTATTTCTTTGCTATCTTCCAGAGCCGGCTCGGTTAAAAAGTTATAACCATTAAAAGATTTCACAATGCGCTAACACACTCCTGCACTTTATATTCACGTTTTACACGAATAACTTATTATACTTTTATTATTGAATAAACAAAATTGTGCTGCTTGAAATTCAAAAATTGTTTGTGAAAACTTATGAACGCACTCAATTATCATGATTTGGTGTGGTTATTGCAGCATTTATTATGGAACTATTCAACTATAGTAACAAAAAAAAATACTCTCGACTACAAAAATACCAAGTTTGCACTTGACTCATTGAATATACAGTTATTTCCACTATAAAATTATATACAATTTCATCATCGCCTATTGAAAATTCCATAAATATACGAATTTCATCCAATTTATATAGGAATTATATGAAGTTAGTTATTCACTACGAACATATAAATTAATTTCTATGAATTCTCTGAGTTATGCCTATGTTTCAGTACGACGTTCTCAGGAGGAATTGTCAAACTATTTCCAGGCTTTGGTATACTACTCTGTCAAGAAAGTACCGGGAATTTTCAATTAAAACAACATTTTTACATTTAATCGTCAAAATTTATTGGGTCGCCTTCAAAATAGGCTCCATTTGCTCCAATACATCTATGCCAACGGCACTTCCAATTATCGAAACATTTTTAATAGGCGCTTTCCGGGATGGACTTTAGCTCTCGCGCCGAATTTTGTTTTATGGCTTCAATCGACTCAAAACGGGTGCCACGAAGGGGCAATTTTAGTTTTGGGAAGAGAAAAAGGTCGCAGGGAGCCAAATCCGGCGAATACGGTGGTTGCTGAAGCACGTTTGTTGAGTTTTTGGCGAGAAAGTCAGTCACAATCGTAGCTCGGTGAGAAGGCGCGTTATCGTCATGCAAAATCCATGAGTTGTTCGCCTACAAATTTGGTCGCTTCTTACGGATACGCTCACGCAAACGTTTCATAACGCCTAGGTAATACTCCTTGTTTACCGTCTGACCCTCTGGAACGAATTCGTAGTGCACCACGCCACGGATATCGAAGAAAACAATGAGCATCACCTTCATTTTCGAGCGGCTTTGGCGTGGTTTTTTCGGTTTCGGCTCATTTTTTGCCACCCATTCCGATGATTGCTGGCTTGTTTGCATATCGTACTCGTAGACCCAGGTCTCATCACCAGTTATAATGCGTTCCATGAATGTAGAATCGGAATTACAGCGATCCAGCATGTCTGAAGCAACCTGTTCGCGATGACGTTTTTGAAGAAAATTCAGGTCTTTCGGTACGAGTCGTGCGGCCACCTTTCTCATGCCCAAAATATCAATCAAAATCGTACGTGCGGACTCGTGGGATATCTTAAGAGCATGTGCTATCTCTCTCAAGCTGGTACGACGGTTTTCCAGCACCCTTTCCTTAATTTTATCGACGTTATCTTCGATCGAAGCCGTCGATGGGCGACCACTTCACGACCGTCCTTGAAGGCTCTGTACCACTGATATGCACGAGTTTTCGATAGAGCATTATCACCAAAGGCCTTTTGCAACATTTTCAATGCATCGGCACACGAAAATTCATTTGCAATACAAAACTTTAAACAAATTCTTTGCTCAACGTAATCACCCATAGTAAAAATCGGCACGCACTCTGACATCGACTGACTTAATCAGCTGTTGCAAACACACTAGTTGACAGATCCCGCTCAAGCTTGGCATAGTAATCAAGGACAGTGGTACCAACCTAGGAAAAAAAATTTTTACCTGCCTCATTGCCCCGCCAGATTTAAATCGATAATTCCCGGTACTTTCTTGACAGAATGTATATCACACTCAAAGATATAATTATCTATGATTGATTGTGAAAGAGAAGCGAATGCGCCAATGTGGGTATGGTTTAGTTCGAAAGTTTATCATCATCAGAAGCGGATCTACAAAATAATCTAATTTCTCGATTTTTTGTCTGATGTTATTAAATTCAACTTTGAATATTTCAAGAACCTTGCGTTTTAGGACAAATTATGGAAAGTAATTTTATTTTTATAAAATGATTGCATTATTTCATAATGACCTTAGATAAAATTTATCACCTATTTTCATACTAAATTGTTATATTATTATGAATTGGCGCCTCTATAACTAGGAAACCAGTGGAAGCAGTTGAAAAATGTATGTGTCATAGTTTTGGACAACTTCACTAAAAAAATTATTTCATGCGGTAATACAAAAAAATTACTGAAAGATAAATTTATTTCCTTTATATTCAACAGCCTTCATCTTTTCATCTGAACTTAAATGAGAATTCTCTGGTTAAAATGAATGTACAATTTAAAGACTGATCCTGTATATAATTTAAAAATTATTTGACCTTATGGAGGATATATTTCGATTGAACTCCATTTGTATATTTTAGGCATCGTAGGCCTCTTCTGGTATTCCCTCTGGGTAGTTCTGATCTCAGAAAGACCTTCTGAAGATCCTTTAATTTCTGATGCTGAACTAAGGTTCATTACGGAATCTCTTGGCGAAAACACCGAGAAGAGAATAAAATATCCATGGAAAAGTATTTTAACTTCAATGCCTGTCTGGTCAATTGTCATAGCGCACTTCAGCGAGAACTGGGGTTTTTACACACTACTCACACAACTTCCAAAATACCTGAAAGGTATGTTTCTGTGATCTGCTAAATATTACTTTTTTCAGTCTCCTTGTATTTTCTTTTCAAGATATCTTAGCTTTTGACCTAACCAAGACTGGAGCTATGGCAGCTCTTCCTTATCTGGCCATGTCTATTATGCTACCACTTTCCGGACAACTTGCAGATTGGTTCCTAGTAAAAGGAATATTGAGTGTAACCCAAGTAAGAAAAATATTCAACTGCGGAGCCTTTATAGCACAAACAGTTTTCATGATGGGAACTGCATATGCCACATCTGCTGCTGTTTCCATGATTTGCCTAATAATGGCAGTAGGACTGGGAGCATTCGCTTGGGCTGGTTTCAGGTAAAAGCACTTGAGTTACCTATCCAATAATGAACATGTTATACGTTAATATGGTACTACACAGCCGAAAATCATTGATATAATTAGATATTATTGCCAATTAAATTAAAATGGCTAACATTCTCTTCCAAATATGATTAATAAGGAGTATGTGCTAAGCAAACAGAAAGTTCTTCGAATCAGGCAGTGAAACTTGCATCTGTGTGGTTCAAATCTCAAATAAGCCCGAATAGGTTTTGTTCATCGCTGGGACATAAGCAGCTGACCTGCACATGCTCCGAAGCAACGGCTTCAATTAACAGTGAGCTGTAATGTCCAACGATCACAACTCAACTGCGTCCCTACATTGACATGATACTCTCTTTCAAATATAATTAATATAGAGTACAGAGTCTATGGTAATAGAAAGTTATTCGAATCAGGACAGTGCAGCTTGCATCTATATAATGTGTGTGTAACTATAGGTACTTAGTTGAGTTGAATTCGTTGAACATTACACCGCACTGATGATTGAAGCCGATAAGCTTCGAAATATCACATGCTTGCTGCTTATGTCCCAGAGATCAACAACACTTATTCGGTTACCCAAATAGTTTGAGTGGCTCGGTATCCAAACCAGAGTGACTCCGTTATATATAAAGAGCCTGTTTAATGCCGTGGGGCAACTCCAGACTATTTTGGATGTAAAACAGCTGGATTCCAGAGCTTTTAGTACTGACTCACTATCAGTTAATATTTTGATTTTACCGTGGTGGATTTGCCATTTTATCAGCAGTTTCGCCGCGGTCTCAATGGAAAATATTTCTGCCTGGAATATGGTTGCGTTCGACCGAGACTCAATGAGATGTTAATTCTCGGTTTGCTCCCATACACTCCCGTTCCTGTTCCGTTCGTCGTTCGCGAGCCATCTGTGAACAAGCCAAGGTCGGTTCTCAATAGAACTTCAGTATACTGGGTCCATTCGTCCCGGCTGGGGTCGATTATATTGAAATTCCGTTCCTGGTTCGTGATTTTTGACATTAGATCCGAGGGCATCGGTAGGATACTGTTCGTTAAAAACTCGTCCAGCAGTCCTGGCCTCCCATCACTATTGCCTCTGGCCTGTCAATCGCCAGTTGATATAGTTTGTATGTGGTCCGTTCCGACTCCCTCTGCACAAGTAGGTGCAGGGGTGGTAGATTTAGTAGGACCTCCATGGCTGCCGTGGGTGTAGTGCGAAACGTATATGTAATTGCAAGGCAAGCCTGTCTCTGTAGTCGGGTGAGCTTTTGTTCGCCAACTGTTTGTTGGCCTTTCTTCCACAACGCTACAGCGCCATACACTATCTGTGGTCTAATTATCATAGTGTATAGCCAGTACATCTGCCTGGGCTTTAGGCCCCAGGTTTTACCACAGATCCGCCTGCAAGTCCAGAAACCCATTCTGACTTAATAAGGAGTATGTGCTAAGCAAACAGAAAGTTCTTCGAATCGGGCAGTGAAACTTGCATCTGTGTGGTTCAAATCTCAAATAAGCCCGAATAGGTTTTGTTCATCGCTGGGATATAAGCAACAGACCTGCACATGCTCCGAAGCATCGGCTTCAATTATCAGTGAGCTGTAATGTCCAACGATCACAACTCAACTGCGTCCCTACATTGGCATGATACTCTCTTTCAAATATAATTAATATAGAGTACAGAGTCTATGGTAATAGAAAGTTATTCGAATCAGGACAGTGCAGCTTGCATCTATATAATGTGTGTGTAACTATAGGTACTTAGTTGAGTTGAATTCGTTGAACATTACACCGCACTGATGCTTGAAGCCGATAAGCTTCGAAATATCACATGCTTGCTGCTTATGTCCCAGAGATAAACAACACCTATTCGGGATTATTTGAGTTTGGAACTATTACACAGATGCACTACTCCGATTTGAAGAACTTTCTGCTACCATGACTTGTAGTACTTTTTATGATTTCATTGCATAAATCATCACCGGTTGCTTATTCTATGTAGTAAATAGAAGATAACTCCTTTTAATTACATAACAACTCCTTTACGAGGAGGGACACAATTCGGTAAAGTAATTTTTACTCTTGTTCCGGCAAACTGTAATGGGAAGGTGCAACATATTGTTGACACTTAAAATATATTGAACGAACATATAAGTTTTATTTTGGATTACATTTGTCTATGAGAAATCTGGTTTCAAAGTGGGTACCGCGTTGCAAACAGCAGATCGAAAAACACAGCGACTCTTTGAAATTGGGCGCTATTTGGAGGTGTTTAAGCTGAACAAACAGGATTTTTGGCGTCGATATGTATTATAACAAGAACTGAAACATGGATCTAGATATTGTAACACACCAAGTCCATCTGTAACGCACTCATGGTCGTTTCTCTTTGATGTAAGTGGTTTTTATCTAATTATAAAAGAGGGTAACTGTGTGAAACTTTTTTATTTCCTACTTTCAAAAAATTGACTCAAGTTAATTTCACTTTCTAAATAATTAAACAAGGAAAAAAAACGAAATAATACCCAATTTAAACCTTTTTCTAACTATTAACCAAATAATATTCTAATCATAATTCCTGAATCTAGTTCTCAACTCGAAAATATATCAAATCATATACTTACTTTACTAAAATTTGTTTTTTTAAAGAACTTGCAAGAAATAACACATTTAAATGATATATCACATATAATGAACTATTATGGTGTCGATCAATAGAAATTTCAATATTTACAATTTTTCACAGTCTTTTGAAAAGCAATTAAGTAAAACGATATTCTAAAATGAAATCATTGTTAGTATTTAAATCAATTTTTTTGGAAGAACCTCATGAACCGATCCACAAAACCAGATACCATGTTCAATAGCTGAACCCTCTAAACAGGGTTGTTGGCCACAGCCCAAAGCACAACACCCCTCAAGAACAAACACTATAATTTAGCTCTTTATTTTTCAATCTGAATTAAAATAAACTATCCCGACTAAGAACCGATTAGTGGCTGTCTGTCACCAATGCCTAATGAATTTCGAACTTGGCTTCTATCCTCCTACTCAAAATTTTCCTACGTCGGCTTTCTCTAAGTTCCCAACGTTTCAACGCCTACACACGTATAGACCCATCCAGATCTTTTCACTTGTCGATTTCTTATCTCGACTTCCCAATCCTAGCCTTGAAGTCCTTTGTGTCGTCTGCACTAAACTTATAATCGCGAACTTCCGTTCCCAAGACATCCTCGTTCAAATTAAAATGAATCGATCTATTTATTAATACATTTTTGCTTGAAGATTCTCACCATTTGTTTATGCAATTATTAATGTCGCTTATCAGCCGCGGTCCTCTCAAGTCCCCGAGTTTTATTTTAATAAACATCTTTGGATCAAAATTTATTTCCCTATTTCTAAGAAAAACATAGGCCCTTTATTACAATATAACTATACATTTAAATCAAGAAGATCATCAGCTGAATGAACAGCCGCTGGTGAACCTTGCCTGAAGCGGCGAAAAACGCAACAGACTAGATTATGGCGTTTTATTTTGGGATGCGTATGGTATTTTGTTTAAGGATAACCTTGAAAAAAGGCAGTCAATAACAATCGCTACATGGCCTAACTGGATCGATTAGTTGGAGGAATTTCAAAGTAAACGGCCCCATATGCAAAGAAAGAGAACTTTCACCAAAAACGTGTGACAAGCTGTTGGCAACAATGACCAATAAATTGCAACTCATTTTATTCTCCAGATTTGCATCTAGCAGTATCAGCATAATGTTAAATGAATATTTATGCACAATTTTGATATCTTCAAGATGGCAGCTATTTCTTGAAAATTTACGTCATGATGGATATAACAATTTTCAGAGTTTTTTTAGGTTTTCGGACACAGTCACTTCAGTTGGACAACCTGGCACTCCGCTTCTTGGTTGTTTATGATGAGCATATTTCTCGGTAACACTTTTTAAGCCATTGCTAAGCCTAAATGCTATTTTTTTCATTTAAAATAGTGTTCGATGTACAAACAGAACTCGATTGAACAAAACAAATGTAGCCTCACTTAACTTTCAATGTCTAGACAGGGTCTAAATCGAATGTTATGAAATTTTTACACATATCATTTGAAGGTTGGTACTACCGAAAAACAAAAGAGGCATGGTATTATCAGTGCCAAGTATGTCGGTACCGAAATTAAAAAACCCGTCTGGTACAAGATACTCGTATCAACTTTATGATGGGGGTGGGAGATTTTACATGTTGCGTTAATTGGTTTTTCAGAGTAAGAAGATCGGAGTCTTCATGAACGTTTATTTCTAAGCTCTCCAACAAACTCATTTTACAGTCTTTGTGATGAAGAAGAATATGTGGTCGTTAATATCTATATGGTGACTCAGAGCTTCAATTTGTTCAAAGGCTTTTTGTCTGTAGTCAGATGTTCTTCAATCTTGTTTCAAAGTTTCTACATGTGAGATCCACGTGAGTTGCGTTTGTCGTTTCAATTGATTTTGTAGACTTCCAAGCATATTAAATCTTGAATAACCATATTGATATTAACAGCTTCACAATCCCTTATGAAATGAATTTTTTGGGCTACTTGGAAATAAATAAAGTCCATAAAGATCTATATCTTTAAACACTGAACACCCAATTAGAAATGAACCGATTTCTATTCTTCATAATGTGGAAACTTTCTCCCCCTACAGTAATGATAATATATCTCAATGCTTTGTGTATTCCATTATACTTGACACTGACGTATCAGTTGAAATTCTTGTTTTTATCAAATATACTGTGAAAATTTGATAAAATTTTCGGGAGATGGCGTTTCGTTCGGAGTCTGCGCATCTAAAACTCATCAGACAGGCGTGATGCGTAGCTCTGCCTGTGACGCCAATGACCATGTGTTCCGCTTGGAATGGTCGTCGAAGTTGTGTATCTTGCCCTATTTGAACTCGGCGGGGACGGTTAGTCATGAATCTTTAGACACGCGGGTCCTCTATTGATACGCTGTTCAACCTGGCAGGTTTCTGGACGAGGAGCGAAGAGTTGTTTGCTTCATTCTAATTTTATTATATGGGGCAGAAGGAGAAAGAAGATAACTGAAAAATTAAATTATATAAATAAAAAAAAAATTCCAAAAAGTTATAGAGGAGATAACTGCAGGAGATCGAAGAAAATTGAAAGGAAATATGAAAATTTTGTTGAAAAAAAATTGAAAATATTTTTTTGAGAAGATTTTGATTTCCATTCCATCTTTGTGGGATTATGTAAATAGCGGGAACTTGAAAGCTCTCGATGTCAAAGAATATCCCTTAATAAAAGAAATTATTGACCCCCTCTTGACAGATATCATTGATATTGATCCACAATATGATGATCATTTGATCTTTTAACATGACGGTACTCATACAGTTCATGCATTTTTGTCATAATTTTGCCCGTCTTCCACGGCATTGGATTGAAAGACAAGTCAGCGAAAAATGGCTTCAAAATCACTAGATTTATCGCCCCCCGATTTCTTCTCGTGGAGATACTTGAAAAGTAAAATCTTTGCAAGAAATGTATCAAAGAATCGTTGGCTAGAGCCGTCAAATTATTTCGGAAATTCTTCCAAATATTCACTAACGTTTTGAACAAAATCTTTATTATTGTAAAGAGTTTTTAATAGAAAACCTACTAGATCCGTAATGCCGTTTGAATATTTTATGGCAATTCCTACCCTCGCTGATATGTAAAATTGACGGGTCTGAGCGTTCTTTTTTAAATGTTGACGCAATTTCTTGAAATAACACTGTTTTGGTCACAATATTGAAATTTTTCACATTTACTTTTTCAGCGTTTTCCTTGTCTCTAGGGGTCTTATGATTATTATAAAAACCTCATATTATCATAACAAGACTTGCCTTCTCCACTTTTTGGTATTATAATTTATTTTTATGTATACTTCATCATATTGAAATTTTTTATATTAATTTTACAGTGTCAACCATCTAGATATTGCACCTCTACATGCGAGTGTTTTAATGGGAATAGGAAATAGTTTCGCAACACTTCCTGGTATAGTGAGTCCGATTCTATCAGGATATATTGTGACTACACCTGTAAGTATAACATTTTCGCCTTTCATTAATTCAGAGGAGTAATTTATAAAATAAATTATGATGTAAGGTTATATATAGTTCGAACAGTGAGTAAAACAAAATCGAAGAAACATATTTTGGAATATAAAACATTTAAGTATGGCACAAAAGATTGCTCCAATTTTTGAACAAAACAGTAGCAACGTAAGTAAGATGTATCCAATCAAAAACATCAAATGCAAAAAAATACTAAATGTCACAATGTAGTCCCTTCACAGCAAGAAGTTGTGAGGTTTCACATAAAACCAAGTTATTTGAGTTATATACATGGAAACGACCATTCGACAACTCTGTCATAAATTGATGTATAATTAGTTATCTTACAACATTTATAGTGACCGTATCAATATTAGACATCTTTATATCTATAGAATTATAAGGAATTGGAAAAAGCACGGCCACATAATCCGTTGAGAATAATACATTATTTCGATTGCCAAGAAAAAACAAACACTTCACTCGAAGTGAATTCACACCACTAAATGATATGAATTTTCTTGTTTTTGAAATGATTGAAACATAGATCAAGAAAACGAATTTAAATAAATTCACCTGTTGGAAGTAAGTAGTGTGTTTCTATTAATGATTGATGTTCATAAGTTACTTGAAAACAGGATTTTTTTCTTGAAAAAGGAGATCCCGACAGCGACTTCCATCCTCCATCAGATTGTGAAGAAGATTTTTGTTTCTTTTCAGATCTACATAATTAAATATATTCACTCTCAAGAACGCAAGAACGGCAAGATTGTTATTTGATGTCTCAAACATGTTATAATTGTCAAACAGATGAGTAGTTCATAAAAAAACGCCTTTTGCAAAATTCTCGATGTTTCTAAAAGTATCACGACTGACTGAAAGTTTTAGAGCTTTAGAAAATTGTTCAGATTCTATGATTGCATTTAGATGAGTGGTACACGGGGATAGGAGAGGAAATTTGATGCTAACGAATATGCCGCCTGAAGAACTGCTTCAGCAAAATGAAATCGGTAAAAGTGAGTGATCAGAATAGAATTTTATTATTGCGCCAGAAGAGGACACAGTTTTATGATGGTCCATCCAATAACCCTAAAAGAGATTATTACGTCAACCACCATAGTGATGAAGTCAATATCTGAAAAAATACATGATATTGTACCTAAAGCTCATTTGAGAAAAGAAAGATTGTCACTCTGAATGACGAAAGCCGTACCTGGATAGATAGAATTTGATATTTGTAGTCACTTCTGTTGCTGCTGTACGATGTGCACGTATTCCTGACAGACACTTCCAGAAGTATTTTTGAAGGCGCTGGACGCCGTCGTGAATGGAAATGGATAGAAGTGGAAGTTACATCGACATCAAAAGGAGAAGTAAGAGGAATACAAACAAATATTGAAATAAAGGCTTCAAAATCAGATGGGTCAGAGAATAGAAGATATGAAAGACGCGAGTTGAGGATAGCTGCGTCCTGAGTACAGACGGTTAGAAACTCCTAGTTTAGCAGCTTTCGCCAAAGACTAGCAGACGGGATGAATCGTCAATCAGACCTGGAAGAAGCTACATCAGATAATGTGTACTGATGTTGAGGAGCCGATAATAGACGTCCTATATCTCGAGAATTAGTTTCATTAATTGAGAAGATTACATGTAGATGGCCTCTGCGTACTATGAAGCAACGATATGCAGCAACAAATGAGGGAGTAGAGAAGCCAACTCCTAGTGCACGCACTTGGTGGCAAAACAAATGAACAAAACCAAGTAGGCCTTGGTGATTACAACGCCTGGTAATCGAGTATTGGCGACGTAAAAGGGACCAGCCCAGTGGTTGTGAAAGAGATAAAAGAAGACCAGCGTTCGGGTCGAAGTTTACTAATTGCCAGAAAAATGGACGAGGTTTGAAGGAGAAGCATTTCTTGTATTTACGCAGAAGATTATGTACAACATTATATCGAGTATTCACGACGTAAATAGGAATGTGTGGCCAGGAAGCCGGCGTGAAGCAAACGAAGATGAGCGTCGTCAGGAGTTATGTAAGATGACTGATTTTGGGAAGAAGTTTGGAATGTTTGTGTTGATATAGCAGCAAAGATGCATTGAAATGACCGCCTAATAATGAAAAGTAGATGGAGTTTTGTGATTGATGACGAGATGAAGGTTTTTCAAGTTGAGAAATTTTCCTCTTGGAAATATTGTGTTTGGAACAGTCGAAGGAAATGCTTCTGTTTCTCACAGTTTTGGGGGAGGGCGAGGCTTATTAGAATTTTCAGCATCAGACGTAAACCTGAAGCAGAAGGCTGGCTGGAAGTGAATTTCAGTGACTTATTTCGACTCATTATTCATTTTCGTATGATTTATGGTTTCAATAGAGGAAACTGGCCAAGAAGTCGAATGAGAGCTCAACAAAGATGATTTATAAAAGTTGATGATGAACATCCTTGAGTGAAATTCTCCATGAGGCATCCTTGCATAGAAATAATAATTTTTTTGATGGAGAAGATTTCATTTTATTATATTGTTACGTTTTAAGTTAATTGAATTGCTTAAATTCCATTTTATCGATATATTTTTCACTATACAATAGTTATATTCACAAAGTTGAATTAGTTACACAAAATTTATTTCTACAGAGAATTCATTTTTACTGAACTATTTGGCACAACACTGCTAGATAAAGAATTCACTACTCTACTACCTCCCATCATGTTTCTTCGTCCGCTTATACACATTGTATATTATATATACAGAGGTTCTCGAACATTCTCAAACTTTCAGTATTATCTCGAGCGTTCTCGAACGAGTGTCTGGGAACAAGCAATGGCGTAGAGGGCTGGATCGTTACACTACCCCTTGTCTAGGCTGTTTAGTCCGTGAACATATTTGGTAAGGTGGCTAAATCTACAAGGTTCTCCGTTTCTGCAATTTCCTTACTAATAAAAATAACACCCAAAAGTTTTTTTTGGTTTGGGACTCTTCCTGCATTATAATTACATACTCCAGCAGTTCGAGCATTCCGATTCCCTGAAAAATAACTTCAAGTATATTACGGAAAATTCTCCAGTTGAGTTGGTCCAACCCAACTTTAGTGCAGCCTTTTTCTTAACTCGGTACTTCATTATCTCTTTCCTTAAATTCAACAAATCTGTCGATAGGTCTCGATAGCTTGGCTTCGCATAGAAAAGTTTCTTAGTTATCAGATAGAATATGTAGATATCATTGATGATCGAGGAGCTTCAACGTCTTCCCGAGTTGAGGTTGCAATCTGATTAACTCATACACACGAATTTCTCATAAAGATGATGACTACCCCTCTGGAATTACGCAGATCTTCTGCTAAACAATAAACTTCTGCTAAACATAAAGGTAACAAAATTTATGTTTTCGTGGTTAACTTTCTCACTACTGGCTCTTTTTATTCGGATATCGAAAGACAAAGATTGATGTTATATTTAAAGGTTATTCGGATATCGTCTTGGATTTCGTATTAAGCTTCGTATGTCGCCAAACAGTTTACATGGAGTACCCCCTTTTTACCTTTGGGAAGTTTTTGGATATAATACACGACATAGTTTAATCTCTTGACTGCCTTATACATGCCTTTCCAATCTCTTTGCAACTTGGATGATAGTCCTCGCTTTCTCTGGGGGTTGTATAACCATACCAGGTCACCAGTGTTAAAACCTTCTTCGGATGCTTTGCTGTCGTAATGCGTCTTCATGTGATTACTCGCCATCTGGAGATTCTGTCTAACTCTCTCGAGAATATAATATAATTTTCCCTTCAAACAGCTTACATATTCTTCATCAGCTACCTCCTTACCTGGTTTACATCTAAACTCGAAATCGTATGGCAACCGTATTTCCTGGCCGAACATTATACATGCTGGAGTTTCTCCTGTCGATTCCTGAACTGCTGATCGGTAAGCCATTGTGAATAGATGGAGGTATATATATATATATATATATATATATATATATATAGTCATGGATTTTCTGAATTACACCTTGTAAACGAGTTATGAATAATCATTATTACAAAACACAGATAATGAAAATCAATAAAATTCAAGGCGAAGTTTCACCCGTGTATATACGTTGACTCATTAGGGTGACATAATATCTAATTAATTAAACTAGATCAATTCAGACAGAAATATTGATAATTCAAATCATGATTATACTAACCTGCCAAAATTTTAAAGAAAAAGCATATTTAGAATACATAACAACTAGTCGAATGAAAATTTTTCAAACGATAGTCAAAAATAAAAAAATGCTTTTAAAAATCTTGAATAAAATTCACAGGGATCATTCATTTCATAAATATTAAATGTTTAAGACAGCCAAAGCTGCAAGAAATAGAAGTAATTGTAATTTGAATGTCTAATTCGAACTTATGAAGAAAAACTTAAAAAAAATTTGTTATTTTCATAATTCCTCTATGAACTCTATGAAATTATAAACAATGAACAAGCTTAATTAAATCCTACTTACGAGAATGATATAAATAGTAGTATTCTTAAAAATGAAACAGCTTACAAACCAATAATGTCAAAAAGAGAAGTTATGATAAACAAAACAAAAGCAGAAAATGGCGCGCAAAAATCAGATGACATCATTGACGTCGACATAAGTGACAGCAAATACACAAATGGAGATCGTACTAGGTCCAAGTCCACATTAAACGCCGGAATTACACAAGTCACTCAGTCATGGCTAAAACCAGTGGTGGAGATGAAAAGAGATGAGAAAACTCAAAATGGTAATAATGGTACTGAAAGTCAACGAACATTAGTACCAAAGAGAGGAAATGGTATCACAATAGGCAAAGCGAAGATAAGTAATGAAAGTAGTTTTAAGGGCGCATGTAAAAGCATGGTTTTATATTGGTAGAGCTTCAAATGACTCAAATCCTGCAAAAGTGAGCAAATATTTAGAATCCTTATTTCCAAATGTTTTGAAGTGGAGGAATTACAAAAACATGAGACTAACACAAACAAAAATAAATCTTTCAAGCTGGGATGTGCTTATTCCATGCTTAATAAATTTAACGATCCCGAGATTTGGCCTGAAAATATAATCATGCGGCCTTTTCGATTCTTTCATCGCACAAAAACAGGTGGAACCCAATTCTAATGTTGATAACAACAAAGTGTTCTCCATATTAAACTATGATAAGAAATTTGCACAAAATAAGTTCAACAGTTAAATTTGCAGGTGTATGAGCATAAAATAGATATAATTTGCTTAACAGAAACTTGGTTACATGGGGAACAGTTACAGTATATTAATTTAGATAATTACAACATTATTGTAGAGGCAAAAATAAACACGGAGGCATATTAATAGCAGTATGAGAAAACTGGAAGCCAATTTCATTGGAAAAGGTAAAAGAGCTAGCTAGTTATTGAAAGAAAAACTGAAATTCTTAGCAAATACGGCTGTAGTGGGAGTATACAGATCACCATTGGGCTCAGTGGACATATTTGTAAATGGATTATCAAAAGTTTTACGGTACTTGACAGAAAACTATGGAGAAAAGAAAATATTGATATCGGGAGATTTTAACATCAATTTCAACATAAATAGTAAGGAAACAAAAACAATAATCAGTTTATTCAAGGCCTTCGGTTTCAACAGAAGTTTTTATGAGGCATCTAGAAAAAGTGACATAACTAGAAAGGATATTTTATTACTTTCCATAAAGTTTGGGAGATGTAAAATTGTTTATTTTGTATTTGATTTTATCGGTCTCTACTTGTCGGAAATACATCTTGATGATGAAAGTAAAAAAATTTAATTTCCTCCAATTAATTAGCGGAAATTAAATTGTTTTACATTAATCATCATTATTAATTTTCAACAGTTTATCCCCGTCAGTTGATATTTTTTTTTTCTTGCCATTTTTTATTAGTTTGTTGTTATTTGGTATATGTTAGTTGGATATTGTTTTAGTTTTTTGTAGCCATTGTCATCCTGCAAGAGTTGCAACGTTTTTTCCTCATAAACAACTTTATTCATTATTACAGCTTTTTGCTTTCATCTGGTTTTAAAACGACGAGCTGGGGATTAGCCATAAGACATGTTTTAGTCTTAATGATATTTTTCATTATTACCTTTTGAGTATTGTTAATATGTTTATTATTTTTGATTTTTTCATTACTACTATCACAGCTTTCACTACTTTATTTCTTATTTCGTTTCTGCCGTCTTTACATGAATTTTTTAAATTAACTTTAATATTGGCGATGATATCAATAACGAGAATATTCCCTACTTTTGTGATTGGTGGAGCAAAATTTTCACCATAGACAAACACAGTTTTAATATCATTTCGAATTTCAGTTTGGGAAAGGTTAGCAATCTAGTTTACCATATCTACAGGTTTTTCATTTTTCTTTTCTTTTCCCACAAGATTATTGATTTTATTTATATTATGTCTTTTTCGTTTGAAGAAGAGTTTCTCGTTTTTCTTTGTTTCAAGGTTGATAAAATCCTGAACTTTATATGATGGGGTATACATTTCATAAGATCAAGAATTCTATTATCAATTACCCCACTCGTCTTATTAATAATTTGAGTTGAATCTTTTATTGCGATATTCAAGATTTGCTCTATATTCTTTTTGGTGCATGCATCGAATTTTCTGCAAAGGTACATACCTGTCGGTCTAACACCAAAAAGGTTAAAGTTGAGGAAGACGGGAAAAACGTCCATATCCTTAGATATAAAATATTCTTCGGTTCTTTTTTCTAGTGATTTTTAGTTTCAGTTTTGATATCTCCTTGAAGCAACATACAGTAGGATCTCCATATTGTTGTTTGATTTGGTAGAACAAAGATGTCATGTTGTCCGCTTTTTTCACCTTAACTCGAATATTTAACTTGAAATTCCTTGAATCTTGTAATTTATAATAATGTTGGTTTTTCTTAGAATATTGGATTCCACAAACAAAACAGAAAAGTACTATTTATATTAAAAAGACTTTTCGTTCTCGGTTAAGAACATACTTAATTTTATAAGCAAACAAATCAAAACTTTCCAGTCATTCAACAAGTCTGTAAAAAGATGTTATAATTGTAACCTACCGCGGTTAGTTTACCGCAGTATTTTGCCTATTATTTCAGTATTTTGAAATAACCGGCAAATTCAATTTAATATTAATCTCGATTACTCATTTCGATGGGTTTAAGTAGACTGTATTTTAGCGTAGATTAGAGAAGAATCTTGGTTTACTGTATATAAACCAAGTCAGAAGTTATGATTATTACACTAAAAACAAATGTTATGATTTTGCCAATAACTTGGCAATTGACTGGATTACTTTATTAACAATAATAACCGCGATAGCTTGGATCGCAATATCACATGCTATGTACGACAAATTTGACTATCCGAATGATAGTGCATAATGTAGCAAAGGCTACATGTGACTATTACTAGAATAATAAATTTACAGTCTTTTCAAAGACTGAAAGTTAGGGGTGGTCGATGCATCCCTTCTAACAAAAAGAGGGAAATTAATATAATTGATTGGAAGGTCCATTTGGAGGTGAACTGAATGAACCAAATGAAACTTATTATCGGTTACAGAAAAATAATGAGATAAATGCAAGTAAAATAATCACAGAAACAGTTTATAATTCCGAATGCTGTGTAATGTGAAATTAACAGGCATAACTATATCAAAATATCTAAAAGACTTTCCATGTTTTCCACATTGGCGTAGTTTCTCGAACATTCTCGAGGTTCCAATAATATCCCGAGCATTGTCGAACGAGTGAAGAGAAAAAAGCAGCGGCGACGAGGGCTTTATCGTTACAATGTAGTCTTCAAGAGACTGAACTGAATTGATGGATAATGTGGAGATTTTATCAATCAAAAAATCCACTTCGAAAAACGAAAATTTAACGGATTCACGAAAAGCCTTCGGAAACACTCTTATACTTAATGCTTTAATTACAATAATTATGCGCTATAAAAATTAGAAAATGTTCGAAATGTGATGAATAGCACTTTATATTGTTCTGTATAATGTTGATGGTTCTTTCATATTTTTTGCAGACAAAAGGAGAATGGCAAGTAGTTTTCTACGTGACAGCGGCAGTATATTTATTCGGTTGCTTGTTCTATTGGTCATTCGCTTCTGGAGAGGTTCAGAGCTGGGCTAAAGAGTCTGAAACATTAAAAGCTGGAAATCAGTTAGGAAGTATGGAGCAAGAGAAAGGGGTAGATAATCAAACGTTCCAGAACGAAGAAATGTGATAAATCTTTTTTGAATTATGAGAAACTATTTTGTGATATAAATCGATGTAGTAAATATCCGTTTTGAAATAAATATTACGAAATCGTGTTTTATTGAGGCGTTTTCATTGGTGAGTTCGGAAATTTCGCTTGAATCTTTTTTTGCAGAGAAAATTTTACAGCAAATAAGTGCTCTCTATTCATCAGCTAACATGATGGTTTTTCAGATTTTGATAGACAAACAACAAGCGTAAGAATTCATAAATATTTCCAATCCAAATTAGATACATTTACACGAAGAATTTGTACTCATCATTAGTGCCTTGTCTGATCACCCATTTCTTAGTTTTTGGATATCTAGCAACGTCGAACAAATTCCAATTTGTAGAGATGGCGGAATCAAAAATTGGATTCGAGTAAGTTTGTTTTTGATATAATACATTGCTGTTTTTTTTCTTGGCATGAAAAATATACCTAGTATACTATAACCTTTACATATACGGTTGTTCGAAAAATAATTTCGATTGTTCCCGATAGAGGATTTGATTGTATCTTTTACCCAAGGCTTGTGTGTGAAAAAGTTCAATTAATTCTTCGCAGTAATTTTTGCTTGATGCCCTTTTGAATATGGAGAGTAATGAGCAGCATTTTCGTCATATTATACTCTTTTACTAAAGAAAAGGTAAAAATGTGTATGGAGAAAATGTGCTGACAGTACGCCAGTGACAGAACAGGTTTTCAAAATTTTAATCCGGCAATTTTGATGTCGAAGATGCACCACGTTTCGGAAGGCTAGTTGAAGCTGATAAATACATGATAAAGGCATTAGTTGACGCTAATCGGTGAATAACAACACGTGAGATTGATGGAAGGTTAAATTTATCGAATTCAATTTTTGTGTGACCACTTGAAAGGCCTGGATTTTACCTCGAAGCTCGATGTATTCTCACTAGAAGAAATTTGTTTCGTCGCGTTGACGTCTGTCATTTGCTTGTTTGATGTCATGAAAATGATCCGTTTTTTAAAATTATTTTATTATTATACTGATACTCCTAGATCTTCTGTGAAGATCCCTCAGAAGCTTTTTCAGCTTGTGCGAGTTAGGAATTCAGTTATGTTATGGGTATACTTTGTTACTGCGATCTTGCACCACTTTAGGTTAATTTTCTACCTAACAGTGAAATGGTGGCCGACACCCGTCCAACTAGAAAACTTCTTTCCCACCTGAACAGAATTCGATCCCGCGACCTTCCGGTTAGGAGTTCTATGCTCTACCACTGAGCTGTCTGCATATCCATATCTGAAGTGCATCCTTACTGGGGACGATTAAAAAAATATTGACAGGCTCAAAGCTGTCTGGTGGAATTTTAAAGGAATAATTTTTTTGAGCTTTTACTGGTCATCAGCTGGACAAACTGAATGATGGACTTCAACAGAAAATGCCATTAATCAACAGTAAAGGTGTAGTGTTCCACTAAGATAATGCAAGACCTCATATAAGTTTGGTCACTCACCAAAAGCTTTTACAGCTGGATGCACTGCCTCACCATATTCTCCAGATCTGGCGGCTTCGGATCATTATTTGTTCCGGTCATTGCAAAATTTTTTGGACCTTTGTATCAAATGAAGAGGAGAAAAATCACCTGCATCCGTTTTTCTTCAGCAAAGACCAAAAATTTTATGAGCGTGGAATTATGCTGCCACCAGAAAGATGGCAAAAGGTGTTCGACCAGAATGGCCAATATATAATTCAATAAAATATTTAGTTATTATACGAAGCTTGTCAACCATTTCCCCAAAAATAAAACGAAATTACTTTCTAAATAACCCATACAAGTTTCTGGTGTTGATGTAAAGAGTTATTATGTATTTTTGATAAAATGATTCGTTAGTTACATATGATCGTTTGATCAGACTACCCGCTAATGCACCTGGTTAATCAGGTATCGACCACCATTTCACTGTTGGATCGAAAAATAACAGTGCTGTGACCTTAAGTGGCGCAAGATCGCAGTAACAAAGTATTGAATTGAATCAGTCCATATTTGGTGAAAATTCATATTAAATAATATTTAAATAAGGTAATTCTGATTTTCACAAACTTTTATTGTTTTGAATAACTGAGTTATTCAAAATGTGATCTTGCCTGATGATGCTACTGTGATAGCGAAACGATTGTTGTAAACATAACAATAAAAGTTTGTGAAAAGCAGTAACAAAGCCTACCCAGAACACAACTGAACTCCAACAAGCTGAAAAAGCTTCTGAGGGATTCTCACAGAAGATCTAGGAGTATCGGGATAATAATATAATATGAAAATAATAATGAAAGATGAAATGCAGGTGGTGGACAGTGCTTCTATTTTTTTCATTCTAGAGACATAATAATGTAAAAAGTATTAGCAATTATTTTCGACGAAGAACAAAAAAAGCCTCACATATTTATGGAAACCCCAGAATCAATTGTGCTCACCGTCAAAGGTTCGGGAGACCAAGATAATTTATCAGAAAAACAGTTACGTGACAATGTCGAATGTTCAAGTTATGAGAGGGACATAAAAATGAGCTCCTATGATATCTTCTGTAAACTTTTTGACCACGATGTCTATGAGCATTTCATTTAAGACACCGAAAGATTGGAAAACCTTCTGTTTATAAATGTGAACGTCACTAAACAGTATATATATATATATATATATATATATATATATATATATATATGTGTACTGTTTGGTGACGTTCACATTTATAAACAGAAGGTTGTCTTATATAATTCTAGTAGCTAGAAATCTGTTTCTATCATTTGAACTTGATTTTTCTTCGTTTTTGTCGTTTACACCATTTGGGTTCTCAAAAAAAATATCAAAGTTGATGGTGTAACCATCTAGGCAGTCATCACGTTTTCTACCCAAATTATTTCGAACACATTGAAATTTGAATATCAAAACAGATTTAAACTGTTAGTCTTCTACAATTTTAATTAAAAAAAAATTATTCATAAACTTTTAGACTTAAATTAATGTCTACAATAAGCACCGCTTATATTTAATAGACGTTTATATTCAAAACTCAATATAAAATGTCAAATGGAATAAATACCATATATACCAAATACCAAATACCAACCAATATAAAAAAGGCAATTAAAATTAATAAATAAATATTTGAAGGAGACAAAATTTTGTTTCTGATCTTACCATAGTGAAACCAATTCCTTTACAAAAACATAAAACACAACTTACGGATTTCTCAAAAAATATAATTTATTTGAAATATTTAATATAATAATAATAATAAGTTAATTCAAAAATCTCTCAAAACATGTAATATATCTTCAAAAAACAATAAGAATACGGATAATCTCTTCATCGGCCCTAGATAACATTTAAATATCAAAATCAACTAACCATCACTATATCATACCTTAGAACTTAACACGTGACTTGTTTGAAAGAGACTAACTTTAAAAAACCAGGTAGTCAATTAGTTTATTTATTCCATTTGACATTGTATATTGAGTTTTGAATATATACGTCTATTAAATATAAGCGGTGCTTATTGTAGACATTAATTTAATTCTTAAAGTTTGTTGAATAGAATTTTTTTTTGAAATTAAAATTGTAGAAGACCAACAGATTAAATCTGTTTTGATATTCAAATTTTGTTATATTTCTTCTATCAAGTAAAAAGCCTTTTTCTATTTTATTTTAATCATAATATATAATTATATTTAGGCTTGAATAATTCTCATTATGGAATGTCAATGGTGTGAAGAACACCATAGAATGCCTTACAGTTTTCTGTGATTTTGTGACGAACTCACTACCTGGTTTTTTAAAGTTAATCTCTTTCAAACAAGTCACGTGTTAAGTTCTAAGGTATGATATAGTTATGGTTAGTTGTTTTTGTTATTTAAATGTTATCTAGGGCCGATGAAGAGATTATCCTTTTTTTTTTAAATTAAAATTGTAGGAGACTAACAGATTAAATCTGTTTTGATATTCAAATTTTGTTATATTTCTTCTATCAAGTGAAAAGCCTTTTTCTGTTTTATTCGGACACATTGCTTACACCCATGCCTGTCAACGAATGGGGAATCAAGGCTTTGATGGTAAAATTCTAAGAATTAATGTGGTAACATAAAAATAAGTTGGTTTTTTTCCACATTTTGTCGATTACCTAATAGAGATGAGATTTTCGCACAATATGAAAATCTTGTAGTAGCTAGAAATCTGTTTTTTTTTCATTTAAGTGTAGACAGACTCGCATATCTCGCATATATATATATATATATATATATATATATATATATATATATATATATATATATATGGAAATATAAATATATATATATATATATATGTATATATATATGTATATATATATATATATATAAATATTATCTATAAATATATATATATATATATATATATATATATATATATAAATCTATATAATAAAAATATCAAAGTTGATGGTGTAACCATCTAGGGTGTGCAGACATCACGTTTTATACCCAAATTTTTCGAACACATTGCTTGCACCCATGCCTATAAACGAATGGGGAATTTAAGCTTTGATGGTAAAATTCTAAGAATTAATGTGGTAACATGAAAATAAGTTGGTTTTTTCCACGTTTTGTTAATTACCTAATAGAGATGAGTTGTTCGCATAATATGAAAATCTTGTAGTGAAAAATATATTCTTGTCTTGAGGAAGATAAAATACCAGCGGGGTGGATCTCTCCAAAGCGTTCGATTGTGTCGATCACAAAGTTCTTTTGTAGAAACTTGAAATGAAAGGTATCAGAGGCGTACCACTCAAGCTTATAGAAAATTACTTGAAGGACAGAAAACAAATAGTCGTTTGGAATGTGAATCAGGAAAAATATTCCTCAACGGAAATTACTATAACTTCTGGCGTGCCACAAGGCACTAATTTAGGACCCATTTAATTCATTGTCTATGATGACGATCTTACAGACGCTTTGGAAGGTGAGCCTGATACATTTCAAGAAACGATATAACTAGCAGTTGAAACGAACTCTTACACTTTTGCTGATGAGACTAATATAATAGTGTATTTCCAATATCTAGAATCTGTGAATATAAGCTTAACAACTGATTTATCGAACGTCAATGAATGGTGCATTTGCAATTCACTAACTCTTAATTCTGATAAAACAAACATCATGTTTTTTCCAGTATCAGGACGAATGTTAGTTTTTCTGCGTGCATCAACTTTGGGAACCAGCGAATACCAACAAGCTTAAGTACAAGACTTTTGGGAATCACAGTAGACAAACATTTGAACTGGGAACAACACTGTAACTCCCTGATATCAAGGTTAAATTTGGTAGTTTACAAACTGAAGGCTATTCGATATCAAGTTTATATAACCACAATGAAAACCATCTATTTTGCAAATTTTCAGTCACTTCTATCTTACGGCATTGTATTTTGGGGTTCTAGTTCATGAATAGAATATATTTTTGTAACACAAAAATTAGCGATAAAGACTATGTTCAATTTGAAATTAAGGCCCTAGGAACTACTTTAAGGCTTACAATATTTTAACTCTTTGAGGTCTTTATTGCTACAGAGTTTTGCTATTTTTGAGAAAACATCAGTATTACTTTGGGAGTTCCAAAATAACAATTTAACCTGATGAATTCAAGAATACTTTTTCCCGATCCATAAATATTCCTTTACTGAAAAAAGCACACTTTATAAGACTATTAAATTGTATAATCTTCTTCCGAAAGATATTCGGGACATATCAGATTACAATCGATTTCGTAAGGCTGTTTCTTTGTTTACATTGAATTGTGGACCATACTCTTTTGCAGAATTTAAAGATTTCTGTCTTAGAATATGAATGACTGTGTTCTTCTGATTTTTGTATTGATTTGTTTATTGACAAGTTTCTACTTTATTATCCACCTGTGTGATAATGATTCCGGAAATAAACATCATTATTATTATATTTCTAGAATCTTTTCGCAAGTATGCTACTTCTAATTATTTACGTAATAGGGGCCATCGCGGTACAGAAACGATATGCGAAAATAGGTTTCCTGAATCCTGCAAAATAAAAAGTAAAAAAACAATGAAGAGCGAAAATCCCGGAAGGTATACACTAAAATTAGATCATATCAACGGATCCTTGTGGTAAAGTCGATGGACAATTCAGTATTTGCCATAGCCTCTACAGCCTATGGTGTCGAACTGTTGAACAATTTTAACGGTTATTCTAAAAAATATCTTGAATATCATGTAGATTTATTCTGTTTACCTCGCTAAAAATATTAATTTTAATTTGCTAAAAACTTTTTAGAATGAAATCAAATAAATGTTAGGAAACACAGTTTCAATTTAGTAGACATATAGAATTAATACTTAATACACAGCACCAAAAGGAACAAAACAATAGCCAGAAATATAAATTATTAATTCTTCTTCCTTACGTGCTATCTCCTCGACGAAGGCAATCATCATTGCAATACTGATCTTGGATTTGAGTTGCATCCAAACCACTCTCTGATGTTTGTCAGTCATGACATTCTCCTTAATTGAAAATATAGAATAAATACTTGAAGGATTCAAAAAATAGCATTTAAACGACACAAATGCTGATACAAAATTGAGTGATGACCGTATAATTACTTAATTAAAAAATATGTAGTTTGTGAGCAGAACACTGTTAATCGCTACCGAAACCATAGCAACAGTTGTAGGATTAAGTTCAAATTCAGTTTTCAAATTAAAAATAATGTCCAAAAGGCTAATGCAAAATTTCGTAGAGCTGTGTATTCCGAATTTTAAAAAAAGAATATTTTTTGAGCAGAGCAGCATTGAGCGCTACCGAAACCATAACAACAGTCCTACTATTGAGTTTTAATTTACTATTAGATGTAAAATAATGACAAGGAGGCTAATGCAAAATTTCGTGAGGATCATGCGTAATTAATTTTCAAAACTTTTAAAAATGACAGAATGCTTTTTTTGAGTTCATAGGTATAACCTTCACTCTTATTGTTGCTTAATAATAATAATAATTTGAACTAGATAGATTTGACTAGAAAAAATCTCTGAAACCTCTACAAATTTTAATCTGAAAAAATCTGAAAATATTTTGATATTAAGTTGAATAGAATGTCTCAGAAACTTTGCTTCTTTTAATAGACATATAGAATCATCAAACATATATGCGGCGGTCAACCGATAAAGAATTGAAAGAAAATATAGAATATTGACCTCAATCACCCAGCTATTTCGAATAGATATTTATGAATAACAAATTCTATGCCATAAAATATTCCATATAAATTCGAAAAATCTTTGTTTATTTCTTTTCAAGAAATATATAGCACATTCTTTAGTTAATCGTTAAAAATTGCTATCCATTTCTCATCAGTAGGAAATTATTTGGATGTTAAATGAAAACAATGAGTAAAATAATTTCCCAGAAATGCGGCATTTGTTCAATAATTCTGTATGTCTATTGAAAAAACATTTCTGAGACAATTTATTTAATTTCAAAAAATTTTTAAGAGGTTCTTTAGATTCAAATTTGAAGAGGTTTCAGAGAACTATTTTAATTAATATTTGAAAGACGCTTCGCAGTAATATTCATTTATGTTTAATAATAAAATTGAAAATAATAATAAGGGTGTCTTAGTGGGCAGAGTTGCGCGTTATGAAGCCGGTGATTGTGGATTAGAATTCCGCTGCGCCCATGGATGTGTTGTGTAAGTTAGGTAGTGGTGTATGCGCATATTAGTATGGCGAATGACCACAGCAGTTGATGTCATAAGCTCAACAGAAAGAAATAATAATAAATATATGTAGTAAGATACCGAAAAATTTACCAACTGCCTCATTGGCTTAACGAGCGAAGCTGTTTATGGTATTCTACGTTGCGTCGGTGGGTTCGATCCCAGTCGTACAGTAAAACTTTTTTTTGATGTTCATATCTGGTTTTAATGAAGGATACGGCAAATTAAAGTAAATGAGATTTATATCTATTTGTGCCTTGTTCGAATCTATTCGGCATGATCCCTTAGAAATGTGAGAAAAATTAGAAATTATATTTTGTAATTATTCGATAACTGTTCAATTTCTATGTTGTAGGTATGTAAATTATGGAATCCTATAATTTTCCAATAGTTCCGATACGACTTATCCCATCGAGATGGATTTTGGTATTCAAATGTATAATAACAATACGAAAATGTATGTCAAATTTCGGAATGATCTTTCGTTCAAGCAATAGATCGGAACGATGAGACCTAAAATTGAAATTTTCATTTGAAATAGAGTTTTTCATATACATATTTCCGAATTTACAAATCCGGTCGAGCTCAAATTGATTTTTAGAAGTGAAATAACGACACAAAGGTTCGGCATAATTTCGTAAAGATAAATTACAAAATTTGTTTGGATTTTTTCTATATGAATTCGGCAAAAAGTATGAGAATTATATGAAGTTTTGTTAAATATATTAATTTTCCACGCTTTATTATCAGAATGCAGGGATGCAGATCAGAGGGAGAAGGATGGAGCCTTTCTTCGTTGTATTTTGCATTTTCACGAGATTTTCCGCTTCTTTATGAGAACATTCCTGAAATTGAAAGAAATCATATTTATTTCACTTTCGGATGACAGAACACATAATTCTGCTTTTTGTGCGCTAGTTCTTGGGAACAGCGTTTTATCATTTCGCCACATGTCTGTAATTTATGGAATTTTAGCCGTAAATGGTCCGTCCTAAAGGACTGATGAAGAATCCGAGGTCAAAAGCAATTCTTATCACTAACTTTCGATCTAAAAGAGCTAGAGCCTTTAAATTTTCAGTGTGAATGCTGTAGACAAATTCGTTAATGGGCAAAATCGGCTCAATAGTTTCGCAATTATTCACGTTTGAAAATTTTTTATAGTTTCCAAATATTTCAGAAATTACAAATGCGATCGATCTGAAATTCAGCATTTAGAAGTAGAATAATAACGCGCATATTTATGAGAAATTTGGCGAGGATCGTATAATTAGAAATTTTAGAAGTGTGAGTGATATGAAGTAGGGCGCAAAATGCAAGTCGGTGCTTTTCACTCTTTTTATTATAATAATCATATGCAGCTTCTCTAAGAAATAATTCAAGGAAAATGGTCTTTTGAACAAGCGTCCAAAAGCTCTCAACTTCACGTTAGAGCTTTTCTCGATTTAGAAAAAATGAGATTAAACACTGGAATATCTAAGTTTGTAGATACTGCATTAGCGCCTAGCGTGTACATGTGCACACGGGGACTAAAATTAATATCATCTTGAAAATATATTGATGTATGTCACAGTTTTACATCATATTTATCATAATTATGTAACATGATGAAGATTGAACAGTAAAAACTACTTCAAGTGTTAAAGGATTTATTATTTATCTTGTCTTTTTTAAGGAAATAATCATGTTAAATATTACAACAAATTTTGCTGGCGAACTAATATTCCGTTTTCTTTAAATCTGTTTGCTTCTGAAATTTCTTCCTGATACTTTTGACCAAAATAAAATATGCGTTCTTCATGAAATTACCAGTTGCCAATTCTTAAAACTATCGAAATAATTTGGAGGCAGACTATTCTCTTTCATCGTATTATATCATCAAATATTTCATAACGTTCCTATTTTATTCTACTGTAATCAATGTGATTTCACTAATTCAGAAAATTATTTGTACTTTCAACCTTCAACAAAATATGATATAGAATCTGAGCCATTCGTGCGTCCAAATTTTGCAATGCATAAACTTCACATCCTCTTTTCCAGGTAAAATAATATTACCTAATCTGAAAATGTAATTGAAGTTATTATATTTTATATCCAATGAAATAAAGATGGGCTTATTTTGTAAATTATTCAGACAGTCATTGTTGATTTATGCTCTGGAAATAGAAATATTTTATCGCTCGTTTCTATTGTTATTTCTCAGCTGATTAATCATATTGTTACCATTTAGAATTGAATACCATAAAAGAATTATTTCCACCTTTACTTCGCGATATTTCTCATATCCCGAGATTATGACTTTTCATTTTTTATTTGTGTGTTTCAATCCCTTTTATCACTATGAAAATAAAATTTCAAGTCTATTATGCAGTTCAAGACAAGTCAAGCATGAAACTTATATGCCGACACTCATTCAAGGCAAAGGATGAAGGAGAATATTCATTTATAATTGAAAAAGATATATATTTATTTAATTTTGGATCATTATTATCTTTTGTAGTACTCATTACTGGACAAGTAATTAGGTAAACAGTAGGTAGTCATCATCCTCGTGAAGCATGCAACTATTGTTCAGACATGTATCAATTAACTCATAATATTGATTAATTATGGTACGTTATCAGAGAAATAGGAATTTTTTTTCAAATACTTCATACTGTGCAGATTTGTGAAACATGAGATGATAAAAACAATTATTTAAATATTTTAATATTAGCCTTCTACATATTTAATTTCAAAAAATTATATTCAATAATTATATTAATGTCATATATGTACCACTAATATCAAACGACATATAAAATAAACATTCATTTTAAGACATCCAGATGATATAATAAAATCCAATGAATTAATAATTGTTAACCAAAATCCTATAAATTAAATATTTTGAGTACACGAAATTTTATTTCTGCTGATCAATTTTATGAAAATAGATATCTTTCAAAAATGTTTAACATAATTTTGAGAATTTCATCATAAAACTATCTTATTTAGGATATTCAATATTATTGGATATCTAACTAAGTTACTTTCTATAAAATCTCAAGATATGTAAAAACATTATTGAAAAACAAGTTTTAAGAGAGACTTTGCTTCGTCAGTACTCAATTAATTCATATTCAATAAAATATAACAACAAATATTTACTCACCCTTCAACAATTCAGAAAGCTTCTGGTAAATGAATACTGAAAAATTCAAATGGAGTGTAATGTTAACTACAAATAAATAATTCTGTGGTTTAACATTGATCTAAAAGATTGAAAGGCAATTTAACGGCCTCTGTTATAGCACAAGGAGTATCTGTATAAAGAATAATAAGGAAACCAAATAATTATATATTATGAATAAAATAACATAAATAGAGGTTAATACTTGATAAAAGGTATATATAAATAATTATTTAAATATTTTAATATTATCCTTCTACATATTTAATTTCAAAAAATTATATTTAATAATTATAACTTCAGGAATTAAACATTAATTTAATTTAATTCTTGAATCAAATTAAATTAATGTTTAATTCCTGAAGTTATAATTATTAAATATAATTTTTTGAAATTAAATGTGTAGAAGGCTATTATTAAAATATTTAAATAATTTTATATACCTTCTGTCAAGTATTAACCTCTATTTATGTTATAAAAACAATTGTTGAAATTTGAAAAAAAAATATTTTTTTCAAAGGACCAGCCATTATTTGAGAAAAATGGAGAGTAGCACTGACGTGAATTCAGAAAGAGGTTTTTGTGCGCTTGTTCAACAGTCCATTTTCCCCTTGATCTTTCTCATTTGTAAATCAAAGCAAAATATAATGAATAAAAACCACAATAATCCTGGATTCGAAAATTGGTCAAAAATTCTGTAGTAGAATGCGTTAATAATCTGGATACATGAGATATTAGAATTTGTCGGTTTCTTTATAGATAAAGTTGCAGCTTTCAAATATCCTTTTTTGAAGCTTTGAAATTTAAAAATATTCTCGTCATTTATCTCCACAAAATTATGGATTTGTGTCGTTATTTCTCATTTAAATACTAAATTTGAACTCGATCGGATTTGTATTTTCAAAAATATTTGAAAAAAAAACATTTCAAATGGGAACCATTGGGCTGACACCGCATTTTAATATATAACTGATATATATTAAGTCTTATAATCTTCTAATCTTCTAATCTAATCTAACCTGGAAATTTGAAGTCTCTAGGTCTTTTCGTTCGGAAATTAGCATTTTTACCTCTAATCGTCCGTCCAAACGGCCGATAAAGAAGTTATTGTAGTTTCGGAACTATTAAAAAAATGAGGTTTAAATGTGAATAACTACCCAACCATTGTACCTATTTGGTCCAATAGCGCGTCTTCTTCAAAGCCACAGCCCGAGTCGGTAAGAGTAAAAATCAAAAGGGACTCAAAGGAGGGCGAGGTAAATCCCACTTCCAGGGTCCTGAAACAAGATAGGAAAGATTTCCAAGGTGAGGGTAAATCCATCCCTGGAAAACTCCTCCTTGAGAAGTCGGCCAGCGGCCAAGGGGAAGGTGGCAAAAAGTCACCCACCTAGGACATACCGAGGCCGGCGTAGAAAAAGAGGCCATACGTTGTATACAGGCTAATCTCCAACATGCTAAGGCTGCATCGTTCACCCTTGGCAGGAGATTCACAGAGGAGCAGATAGACATTGCACTAATCCAGGAACCCTGGATATCATCCTCGGGTAAGGTAAATGGACTCGCAGGAATTCCAGGAACTATTGTGACCAGGGTCTCAGTTGGAAGGCTGAGATCCTGTATAGTTGTAAGGAAAAAGATAAACTATTCCGTTCTTTCAGAGTTCTGCACAGGGGACATGACATCCATTCATGTCCGCTGTCAGGGGGTAAGGAATGCGACGGAGTTTATCGTCTGTTCTGCGTACTTTCCTGGAGACAGAGCTACCAAAGGACGCCCACCAACAGCCGTGCGGGATTTAGTCCGCCACTGTAGAAAGAAATATATCCGGCTGATAATTGGATGTGATGCCAATGCTCAGCACACAGTTTGGGGCAGCACGGACATCAACCATAGAGATGAGTCACTTCTAGATTACTTACTTCAAGAGGGCTTAACAGTAGCAAATAAAGGTAAAAAAACAACTTTTGTTACCCCTTATAGACCGGAGATTTTAGACCTCACTAGAAGTACTAATTTCATGAGCAATAAGATTTCCGATTGGACAGTATCTACTGAACCATCATATTCAGACCATAGGCATATACTCTTCAGTATAAAAACAGGTCCTAGACTATTAGAATACTACAGAAATGCTAAGGAAACAGACTGGATTGGTTATGAGATCCTGGCGGAGCAAATCAAAACGCCATGGTCTCCGCTTATCACGAAAACTGCCCACTGAGATGTAAAAAGATTAACCGAAATTCATCTTGGTGAAATAACAACCTACATAAACAAAGAAAGGAGGTTCGGAGATTATTCAACCGAGCCAAAGTGACCGGTCAATGGGACAAATACAAGGAAGCTCTAACCTTCTACAATAAGAGCATTAGGAGGGTCAAGAGGGACTTGTGGGCAAGTTCGGTGAGGGTATAAATAATGCCTCCAGAACTGCCAGAATACACAAGATTCTCTCCAGAGAGCCAGTGAGAACAACCGATTCGCTCAAACGACCGGAGGGTTATTTCACTGGTTCCAGAAAAGAAACATTGGAGCTCCTTACGAACAAACACTTCCCTGGATGTCAAACATTGGAAGATACAAACGCCAGATCCAACACTGACCATTTAATCTGGCAAATATTCAAAAACATAGTCACTGCACAAGTAATCAGAGACGCAATGTCTTTTAAAAATTTCAAAACACCGGGGGTAGACGCAATCTTTCCAGCCCTACTTCAAAAGGGCATGGATGTGTTGATTCCGCATCTACTAAAATTATTTAGAACAAGTCTGGTTTGGGGGGTTATCCCTACAAGCTGGACACTAACTATATACCATAGGTGGGACGAACAGAACCGGAACCCTCTTCGTTCAGACCAATAAGTTTGACATCGTTTCCGCTGAAGAGTCTGTATAAGGCGATTGACGTTCACATCAGGGGGAAGGTGCTAATTGGCAGCCCCCCTAGCCCTCATCAATACGCCGACAAATCGGCAGAACTTGCTTCACATAATCTGGTCGGAAAATTTAACCAATCTCTCGATAATTGAGAGATAGCACTAACAGCGTTTCCGGACATTGAAGGTGCTTTTAACAATACGCTGTCGGCTTTTCTCGTTGAGGCTATCTCTGCGAGAGGAACTGACTCGCTAATTTGTAGATAGATACAGGCAATGCTTTGCGGCAGAATAATAACGACCTCGTACCAGGATGAGGTCTTCGAGTTTAAGGCTGCGAAGGGCTGTCCGCAAGGAGGTATTCTCTCATCCTTACTGTGGACCCTTCTCGTTGATGACCTGCTAGCGATAATTTCGCTGTGGGGAGTCGACGTTCAAGCATTTGCTGATGACCTGGCAATCCTAGTGAAAGGTAAATCGGAGGTGACGATATCGGCCGTCCTTCAAGAGATAGTAGACACTATTGACAAATGGTGTATAAGGGAGGACATGTCTCTTAAACCACAAAAGGTAGTTTAGGTACCATTCACTAAAAAACGGAAGTTGAATGGTTTAGAACCGCCTACTATCCATGGTAAAATAATACAATTCTCATTTGAGGCAAAATACCTGGGAATAGTCCTGGACAAAACCCTCAGTTGGAATGCACACCTAGATAAAGTGTGTCAGAAAGTCAGAATGGGTTTTTAGTCTTGCAGGCGGATCTGTGGTAAAACCTGGGGCCTTAAGCCCAGGCAGATGTACTGGCTATACACAATGGTAATTAGACCACGGATAGTGTATGGCGCTGTAGCGTGGTGGAATAAAGGCTAACAAACGGTTGGCCAACATAAGCTCACCCGACTACAGAGACAGGCTTGCCTTGCAATTACAGGTGCGTTTCGCACCACACCCACGGTAGCCATGGAGGTCCTACTAAATCTACCACCCCAGCACCTACTCGTGCAGAGGGAGGCAGAACGAACCACATACAAACTATATCAACTGGCGATTGACAGGCCAGAGGCAATAGTGATGGGAGGCTCAAGACTGCTGGACGAGATTTTAACGAACAGTACCCTATCGATGCCCTCGGATCTAATGTGAAAAGTCACGAGCCAAGAACGACATTTCAATGTAATCGACCCCAGCCGGGACGAATAGACCCAGCATGCTGAGGTTCTATTGAGAATCGACCTTGGCTTGCTCACAGACGGCTCGCGAACGACGAACGGAACAGAAGCGGGAGTCTATGAGAGCAAACCGAGAATTAACATCTCATTGAGTCTCGGTCAAAACGCAACCATATTCAAGGCAGAACTATTTGCCATTGAGACCGCGGCAGAACTGCTGATAAAACGGCAAATCCACCACGGTAAAATCAAACTATTTACTGATAGTCAGTCAGTACTAAAAGCTTTGGAATCCAGCTCTTGTACCTTAAGAACAGTCTGGAGTTGCCGCACGGCTTTAAACAGGCTTAGTATGTATAACGGAGTCACTCTAGTTTGGATACCGAGCCACTCAAACTATTTGGGTAACGAGGGGGCAGATCGGCTGGCATTTGCTGGAGCTGCGCTGCCTCTGGTAGGACCGAAACCATTCCTGGGAATACCACATGACGTGGCAAACGAGGCGATAACAGGCAGAAAGAACTCAAGGCTACAGTCTTTCTGGCCTGAAACATTCGAAGTTGTTCCTTGGAAGACTCCTACGCCTTTGAAGGCGGCTTCTAAAGATAGATTTGCAGGGCGAACTGCAATTTTTCTGCACTATTCGGGTTAATCGGGAAGCCGGTAATCTGGTTAGTTTTCGCTTTGTTTTTTTGTGATTTGGTGGAAGCGTTTGCTCTGTCTCGACTATCTCGTGTAAGTTTGTCTCCGTGTTCGTGTGAAAATTTTTCGAAACGACTTTTCATTTTGTCTATATACTTAATTACTACCAGAAGGCTAAATGATTTTAGCAGGACCTAGTGAGTTGTCTCAAATTCCCAAGGTAAATGAAAACATTCGAAGTATTTTTAGAATTCACGATTTCAATTTAGAATTAATTTTTTTTTTAACTTTCAGAATATCGAGAGATCGTTTTTTTATTTTGTTAATTCAGAGTTTATTTCATTGATTCATTTTATTTGCGTTTTTAAGGAAAGATTTTTTTTTAAATCATTATTTGCATCAAACATTGATATTCATTAAAAAAAATTTCAATTATTTTATAAACAACGCATTTGTTTATAACAATTCTTCAAACAATAAGAGATAAAAATTAAAAAAAAATATTTCTATGTAGCTTCCTACAACATAAAAACGGACCATTAATAATATTTTGAAAAAAAATTTTGTTCGATAATTAATCTAACTTTTTAATTTTGCAACAACGAAAATTGTTAATAAAAAACTGAAAAATAAACATTTTTGAATTTTTCCAACGGGGATCTAATATGAAGTCTTCCAAAAATTGCTCCAAGAGAGGAAAAAATCTCAACTTAATAGTTGAACAATTATCACACTTGCAATGTTCATGTCCTAGCAGAAAAAAATATTAATTAACTATTGCATAACTAATTGAAAAATTGAGATAAAATTTTTTTTGGCGGATTATTGTTCATTCATCTATCCAGTATGTCCCTGAATTGTTTTATTTATTAAATGTCATATTCAATCTGTTAAAATAATTTTTATTAATAAAGTGTCCAAAGTAGGCGTGACTCACGAAAGCCAGAGTACCCGTTTTCGGCCGTATTTTCATCCCTACGGGAAAATTATTTAATATTGGGACTACAATTCCAGTGGTCGACACTTTTTTAGGAAATTTCCTCTTCTTTTTGAATCTTTTTCTTGATTTAAAAAATCTTTATTAGTTTTTGAGATATTTACAAAAAACTAAACCCTCTTTATTTTTAGTTAATTGTTAATAACTTTTGCAATTTTTGCATGCGGAACTTCATTTTTTTCAAAAATCATCTAGATGCCATTCCGAATCGAATGATACCTTGATCATAATTTTCGGAGACTGCTGAAAAAAGTTGACTCAAAAGGCACTTGTTGACTATACTATCAGGCTATTATAGACCACTGCGATCTGAAAAAATCACCCACGAAGAAGATTATCAGTTTTATCCAAAAACTTGATCTCGTTGGGGAAATATAAATTAGAGGTGAATCACATTAGTCCGTGCGGACGAAGTCGTAGCGTGGACAGACGTCCGCGCTATAAATAATAATTTCTAATGTCCTAAAGTAAATATAGTCAGCTATTTCGAAGAAACTTGCGTGACAATTGATCTAGTTGTTCATATTATGCCTGAAAGGAACATAATACTATGTAATATTTGATTACCCATTAAGAAAATTACATGAAATTTCATAGTATAAATAAAACTTTCATAAAATAAATACAGATACGTCAATAAATCACAAAATTCATACAAAAAATATAAAATGGAATGAAGTAAAACAAGTTGAAACTTAATAATGTATACACTCTACAAGTTTTTTTCAAGTAGAAACACAGTTTTAGTAATATGAAGTTTGGTCCCTGTTGCTCTGTCTTGATTCTGGTCACAATTGTGGAAGTCTGCATTTCTTGAGAAAGTATCCTTGTTTCTATGAACTCGACTGCGGTATGTATGAAAACTGATGTGATGATACTCGTAAGTATCCTTTCTCATTTGAATACTTCCTCCGTACAGCTTTTAGTACTACTGCCATATAGAGTATTCAGAGCATGTTTTTGTTTTAGGACCATCAGATAAGCATGTGTATTTGAGGCTTAACTGCACAGTTTTTTATTGTCGTAGGTTTTCTAGGGCTTCTCAGTTAAGAGTATAGAAAGTCATGTGGTAGTTATTGCAATAATATGCTTTTTTTTAATGAAACCAAAAATTACCCAAATAGGATTGTTCTTGCCGCTTTAGTTCTTGTGATCTATGGCGAATTGAAAACTTTGTCATTTCATACATCACCCGTATTTCGGGTATGAGGAAATATATTGGAATTGTCGAAACGTTCATTTATAGATATTTTCACGTAAAATTCAGCGGCGTAACCAATTTCTTTCCGAGAGTAATATTTTCTCATACAGGATGTATCATAACTATCGGGCTGAGAACAGATTATTTGGACCAAAATATGACCTTTAGACCAAAGATGCCTCAATAAAATATTGCCGTGGAAAAAGATACAGGGCATCAAAATTTGATTTTTTAATTTCACTGTTTATTTCTCAATTGTTATCAAAATTGGCACAAAGACCAATATATATATATATATATATATATTCACTTTTGTTACAGGGGGCGCCAAGTGAATCATTCCTGATGATGAAATACGATGTAAAAATCATTTTTCATCGTAACATTTTCGTTTAATCATGACAATTTCACCTGCTTTCGAGAAAAACGCAATTGGAGAGTTTATTGTCTCAGAAAAGGATTTCTTATGTTATTTTTTTGTTGCATTTTTTGAAGCTTTTTCGATGCAAATACCTCGTCACAATCATTTCGTGAATGAAGAAATGATTTGTGTATATATGCACAAGAAAAATTTCGCGGTTGCCCTGCAGCTAGAAGGTATAAATTTTTATATTCATGCAGGAGGCGAACTAATGAATATAAAATTTTGGTTCGAGTAGATTTAAATCCTGAAGTGAGTACACGTCAGCTGGCAGTGGCAACAGGGGTTAGTCAGTCGTCAATTATTAGAATTCTAAAAAAGAAAAGCCTCACCCTTATCATTTCACTCCTGTTCAAAATTTGCTCCTAAGAGATTTGCCATGACATTTATAGTTTTGCCAACGTATTCTCAACAAGCCTAGTGATGACGGAAATTTTATTGAAATATTATGTTCACCAATGAAGCGAATTTTAACTGACATAAGGTAATTATTTGGTGAAACAGTCATTACTGGGGAGCAAAAACCCGCCTGCTGTTGGAAAAAGACATTTTCATCATGAGTTCAATTGAATATT
Source organism: Megalocaria dilatata (assembly GCA_034642435.1). Taxonomy (NCBI): domain Eukaryota; kingdom Metazoa; phylum Arthropoda; class Insecta; order Coleoptera; family Coccinellidae; genus Megalocaria; species Megalocaria dilatata. Next base: position 76,278,014 of record CM067855.1, on the reverse strand, counting down.
TGGTGTTGCATTATAGGCGACCAACTGCTGGGGCCATTTGTTCTGCCTCCAAATTTAAATGGAGATTCTTATTAATTTTTTGTTTGCAAAATATTTTAAGTAATATTTTGAACGAATTCTCAGTAGATTTACGAAGGAAAATGTGGTTTATACAGGACGGAGCTCCAGTCCATTTCGTTTTGATTGTAATCATCTAAGTTACATATTTCCTCATCGATGGATTTACAGAGGAAGTGGTTTTGAATGGCCATCAAGAAATCTTGATTATGGCTCTCTAGATTTTTATGTTGAAGGTCCTCAGTTTATGACCATGATATTATTTCGGCAGGTAAACTCAGGAGAAGAATACAAAATGCGGCTAATTTTATAAGGGGGAAGTTTAATATTTTCTTCAACATCCGAAAGCGTTTTATTCAAAAATTAGAAAAGGCACTGAAGTCGGAGGTGGCCACAAAGAACAATTACTTTAAACAATATATATTGACAATTTACTATGAAGAGTTTTTTGAATATTACAGATAATAGTTGGAATTTTTTTCTTACATAACACTGTATCACTTTATAGATATATATATATATATATATATATATATATATATATATATATATATATATATATATATATCATCATCACATGTGGTAGTAATTAACTAATAAAGAATCAAAGGAAACATAAAGTATTGACCAAATTATTTAAATTTATACTTAATACAATTGTTTCGAGCGGATATTGAGGAATAAAAAGTTCGATCGCCAAAAAATGTCCCACATGGTGTTCAAAAAGTTCTTTTTATTTCCATTTTCAAAGAATAGATAGCACATTCTCCTGAAAAAGAAGTTGAAAAATTCTTACCCACGTATCATCACTTAGGAGTTAGTTGGATGAAAATAAAATAATCAATAAGAAATACACATACCATCTTCCACGAAATATTCAGCGAAAACTCCTAATATTTAGAAAATGCATGGTATATGCCAAAATTAAATTATTTCACAGAAATATATAATGAAAAAAGATACGACTTAGACCCAGCAATAGAAAACCGCTACGCGCATGTGTGATAATATCACAAATTGTCAAAACAATATATATACATGTATGGAAAAGACAGTTAGAAACATAGGAAATTCAATGTTAATCTAGAGAAGCAGGAATGTCCAGTGGAGCAATGGAAGAATCGAAACCTCAGCGCGATGCGATGACGAACAAACTGTTCTCTCTCTCAATTAAAGAGGTGGGGATGCTTCGATCGAATGCCTGGAGGCTCTGCACTGCTCGAAGCACCCCTACCACTTAAATTGAGAGAGAACAGTAGTTTGTTCGTCATCGCATCGCGTTGAGGTTTTGATTCTTCCATTGCTCCACTGGACATTTCTACTTCTCTAGATGAACATTGAATTTCCTATGTTTCCGACTGTCTTCTCTACACCTGTATATTGGAAATTTACTATGAAGAGTTTTTTTAATATTACAGGAAATAGCTGGATAAATCTCCGGAATCTCTACAGATTTTAATCTAAATAAATCTGTTGAAAACATTTAGAATTAAAATTTTTCTGGAGAATGTGCTATCTAAATTATGAGAAGAAAAATAAAACAGACCTTTTTGAATGCTATGTGGAACATTTTTGGGTGATTGAAATTGTTATTCCTTAATATCCTTTCCAAAAAGTTGTACTAGGTGATGAATTTGAATAATTTGGACAATACTTTGATTCTTCATTAGTTAACTACCACCACATGTGCTGATAAAACATATGTCTATAAAGTAATAGTGTTAACGGATGTTCAAAAATTTGAGTGTAAATATTGTCAAGATATTTATTCAGATTGAAATCTGTAAAGGCTCCGGGCTGTAAAGGCTGTGTATTATCAAGGCGCTTAGTCTGCTGAGACTGAGTTATATATATATATATATATATATATATATATATATATATATATATATATATATCGGTTTTAAAACGTCTTTCGTCGTTGTCCGATGCCTAATTTCCATGATCTCCTGTCACTCCACTGGTTTTCTGCTAGGTCCCTTGAGCTCATCGCTTTAGAAACCCCCTCCTTCCAAGTTTTTCTCGGTCTTCCTCGTTTTCTACGATGTGATGGTATCCACTCCATCATCTGCTTTGGTGGTCTAGCATCATCCATCCTCTGGACATGTCCGTACCAAACAAGTTGCCTGCGTTCAACGTCTGTCATGAGCGATTCTCCTATTCCCATTCTCATTCGAACATCTTCATTCCGTATTCGGTCCCTTCTAGATATCCCTAATGTTCGTCTAAACACATCCATCTCAGTGGCCTCCAGTTTCCTTTTGTAATTCTCTGTGATTCGCCACGTTTCCGATCCATACAATAATGAGCTCTTAATCATTGTTTCGTAGATGTTGTATTTTCGCTTTTTTCCTATTTCATTACTCCATAAGACTCCATTTAAACATGAGATAAGACCCCTGGCTTGGTTTATCCGTTTCTGAATTTCCCGATCGTCCTTGCCTGTAATATCAAATTCAACCTCCAAGTATGTGTAGCTAGTGCAGGAAGCGATTTCTTCTGTATCGAGTTGAATGTTTGCTAATTCCCCTCCGATGGGAAGATATTTGGTCTTTTCGGTGTTAAGTTCTAGGCTCCATTGTTTATACTCTTCCTGCAACTTTCGGGTCATATATTCCAAGTCAACCTTTTCACTAACAATTATGACTTGGTCATCAGGGAACTGGAGCGTAAAAAGACAAGTGTTGCCCAGGTCTATTCCCATTCCCCTACATTTTCTCTTCCAAAGAGCAGGAGCTCTGGCAACATAGATTTTGAAGAGCGTGGTTGATACACAGCAGCCTTGACGCAATCCTTTGCTGACCGGAAAACTTCTTGATATTCTGACTGAGTTATATACATATATATATATATATATATATATATATATATATATATATATATATATATATATATATATATATAACTCTTGATATTCTGACTGAGTTATATACATATATATATATATATATATATATATATATATATATATATATATATATATATATATATATATATATATATATATATATATATATATATATATATATATATATATATATATATATATATATATATAACTCAGTCAGAATATCAAGAAGTTTTCCGGTCAGCAAAGGATTGCGTCAAGGCTGCTGTGTATATATACATATATATATATATATATATATATAGCATATGCCATGCATCATCAAAAAATTACTTTTTTTCGCTGAATATTTGGTAGAAGATGGTCTTTTTGAACTATATGTTGAACATTTTTCGAACTTGTAATTCCTTAATATTTATTCGAACATATTGTATTAGATGATGAATTTAAATAATTAGGTCAATACCTTATGTTATTTTTATTCTTTATTAGTCAATTCTCATCACATGTGCTGATAATATATATGTGTATAGAGTGATACAGTGTTATTTGAGGGATGTCTAAAAATTCAAGTCGAAATGTTTTCAAGAAATTCATTTAGATCAAAATCTGTAGAAGTTCCGGAGAATTAATTAAGGTATTACGTTTAGTTGTTTTTGAAGAAGTTCTTGAGGTTGTGTTTTGCATTTTTGCAAAGGAATTTGGTTTTCTTAACGAAAGGTACAAAACAAAATTTTGCAACCTTCAAGTAATTATTTAGTAAAATTTCAATTAATAATTTATATTTCATTGAATTCTATTATTTCCTTTTGATACTGTGCAAAAAGTGTTTATTCTATATGTCTACTAAATTGAAACAGTGTTTTCTAAGGCATTTATTTATTTAATTCCAAAAGTTTTTGAATATAAAATTTTTTGGAAGTTAAAATTTGTAGGAGGTTAACAGAATAAATCTGTATGATATTTACAATTTTGTAATAATCTTTCTATCAAGAAATAATCTCTTTTTATTATTTTATTTGTAGCGACCACCTTCTTCGCTCCTCACCCAGAAGCCTGCCTTGCTCTTTTGCAGCTTGTCCGGCGTCATATGGAAGACCTGATCAGTCTAAAGATTCCTGACTGAGCGTCCCCGCCGTATTCAAGGGGGGCGAGGCATGCAGCGTTCGACGACCGTTTCAAGCGGAATACGAGATCTATAAATGTCGGTTGTTTGGTTCTTTCTTAATTCTTTTGTAAAATTTGTTCTTTTCTTGTGTTGACCTTATTAATCCGTTCGTGATAAAGTCTTTTCTTTCAACTGCATTTCTTTTTAGTTTTATCGTACTAGTACACATTATTCTATTGCTCTTTCCGTAGATGATTTTCTAGTTCCTTATAATTAGTTTTTTTTTAAGTGATTCACCCTTTTATTTTCAGCTTGCTTAGTTTCAGGTAAGACGGTCTTCAGAAATACAGGATAATGATCAGTTATTGGATATTCTATAACCGCTGAAGAAAATGTATCCATCTCTAGATCACTCTTGATCATTATGTGGTCCAGGCAAGCAGATTATTTAGTAGGCTTGTTAATACTAGGTTAGTAGCCATGTTCAATCAGAATATTCAAATATTCAGACGCAAAATATTTGTCCTCGAGAATATTAATATTAATGTCTCCTATTAAATGATCAATTGTACATTTTTGTTTGTAGGCTTGCAGAAAACAATCCAAATTTCAGTGGACCAAGAGAAAGAGATCTATAAATGTCTATAATACCAATACTAACTTTGTTCAATTTCAAAATGAGGTTAATTGATGAAATTTCGCCGATCTTTATAACATCAGATGTGTAAGCAATACAGACCCTTACGTATATAATAGCACCATCATTTCTCTTTACATCCCCTGTATTATATAATAAGTGATAGCCAGGAAGTTTGTATATTTCAGTATCTGGAACCCTGAAAGTTTCCGTCAGAATCACACAATCAATTTTTTTGTTGGTAGTCTCTTGAAAATATTCTCAAATCATCGAAGTTCTTGGCTATGCTTCCGATATTAGTATGGAATACACTGAAAGAATTTTTACTGCAAGACTTTTAAACATTCTTTAACTGTTTTTCATCAAGTATGTCAGTCTGAAACTTTTCCGGCTTTAAGTAGCTGATGTACTGATTCATTTTGATGAAAATATAAAACAGAAGGACACACAATAGAGACAAAGTTAGAATACACAAAGAGATTAATGAACTTTATGAAAAAAAAGAGAGAAATAGCAAATCGAACAATAATAAACTAATTTTGAGCTTTAAATAAAAAACTAGTAATTAAGGAGAACATTCTAGGTGCTCTCTGAGTCGGTTGTTTGTGCGGCTTAACAATATTTCCCCCTGCTCCAGTTGAAAAAGGCAATGTCGCCTCTCTTCGCCTGCTTTTGGAAATTTCGATCTCTTTTTCGTCTCCTTGATGTGGAAGGTATAACGGCCCTTGTGTGGGAGTGGACGGAACACTGTTAGACTTTCTGACACACCTTGATGATTCTCCTCTAACTGCAACAGTTGAGCTTTAGAGAATTCAATGCCATCCACAATAAATTTATTTCCTCTCATGAAACTTTTTTTTCCTCCTGCCTCTTTAATACACGCAGTTCTTCCTGTTGAAATTGAGTGAGGTCATGTGCAATGGATATAACCGATCCCTTAAGACAATGGATGTTATTAAAAAGTTGTTTCTTCAGATCTAGATTTAATGATCTATTCAGCTCGTCAATAACAAATTCCTCTGTAAACTCTTTGCGTTCCTTCATTATATTATGGGTATGTTGACAAATTTGTTCTTATCTTCAGTTTGAAAAAAATGTTCTCATTCTGTGATTTTATAAATCCTTTTGCAATTGAATTTTTTGCCTATTATTCAATCGCGCCTGTCCAGTTGTATTTTTAATATAATTTTTAATTATTTTCAACGCGGCAAGACTTCTTTCTGTAGAAGCAGTTGACACTGGAAAAACAACAACAGACATAATAATTTAAAGAGTTCTGGTATACAAAATTTTAAGTCAGTATCGTGAAAAAAAGTTAAAATTTCATAAGGGTTCGCGCAGTTTTCTATTATATCGTTTTTATAGAACAGTTCATTAACTTTTCAGTTGATTTATATCAAACATATTATATGCCTGTCAAAAGCTCAACGAGGAAATTTTCTTTCATAAATGGAGAATTTTGAATTATTTGACAGATCCAAGAAATGTAGTTTTTCAATGTCGCAAAACCTAACCTCTAATTCAGTCGCTATACAGCGTGGCAAGAAAAACCTCGGACAAACTTTTTTCATTCAACTTTATTAAACAAAAGGAATTGAACAAAACAACAACGAATAATAATAACATAAAAATTTGGTGATAATATATTTAAGCGGTTTCGAAGTGGCTTCCTTTGGTGGCGATACATAGCTTCAGACGCTTCTTGAAATTTTGGACAATGGGCCGCAGCTCTCTGGGCGTTAATCGGTCCCATTACCGACGCAGGGATTGCTTCAGCGACTCCAAACTTTTGTGGTGTTTAACACACGCCCTGAGCTCCAAAATCGACCACACGCTGAAGTTTTTTCGCTTGAGATTCGGTGAGTAGGGCGGTCATTCTGGCGATGTTATGAAACCCGGAAAATGGGTCTTACACCATTCTTGCGTCATTTTCGCTTTGTGAACCGCAGCGGAGTCCTGTTGAAAGGTCCAATGCGTGTTGCCGAAGTGCTGCTGGGCACACGGAAGTACTACGGTCTCGGAAAGTGTCGCACCGGTAGACTTCTTGATTCATTTTGACTTCTTGATCCACCAAAACCAAGGGTGTTTTGCCCCTGGCGCAAATTCCTCCCCAAACCACTACGGATTACGGATTTTGACGATGCTTGACGATGGCCGACATACCGGGACCATCTGCGGACCAGACTCTGTCGTTTTGGTGGTTGTAGGATTGTTCTACGGTGAAAAGCTTCTCGTCTGTGAAGAGAATGCGCTCCCATTGCTGACCGACGGCGAGACGAAGGAATTGGCGGCTCATTTGTCGTCGTACGCGCTTGTTTTCATCCATGAGGAGTTGAACTGGAGCTTTTTTGGCTTGAGGTTGAACTCCCTTTTGGGATTTCGATTGACTCGCTTCTTGACGATGTTGCGATTGCTAGGCGTATTGACAGTGAGTTTTCTCCCACTTCCTGGACGACGACCATCATGGTCAAGCTCTTTGAAACGACAAATTGCATCGGACACGATTTGTCAAGGCACATTGGGCATACGAACAACCTCTATTTGACGCTTACCTTGACGAAACAACTCCAAAATTGCACTACGTTTGTTTGAAATTCTAACACTCTGCGAAATAAAATAATATCAAACTGAAAATTCACATATTAGTACAAGAAAGTGTAGATAATCTAAGAGAATAAACATTATTTGGCTGTACTGAAATGTTTTGTTCCAGAAAAGTAAAATTTGTCCGAAGTTTTTCTTGTTACCCTGTAATGTCTGGAATTTCAAAAAAAGTTTGTCTCAATTGTTGTGTTTTATCTGCCATTTCAACTCCTTTGCGACATTTTGAGTGTAAATCTGCGATATCCAGTTTATTATAAATTGTATCAAAATGAGTACTATTACTCCTAAATTCACGTATTTTACTCTGTGTTTTCTGTAGTAAATTTCTCTCCTTTCGAATATCTACGTTTCTATTTTGACAATAAGAAAAACAGTATCGGTTTGATTAAAAATTAATACAAATGTTTCTAAAAAAAATATTCTGAGCATCCTCTAAAAGTTTTTTTGAATCTACTGTTTCTCTAATTGATTTTTGATCCGAATCGCGACTATTATTATTGATATTAAAATGAAAGGTTTCGAGTAATTTATCTCTATTAATAAAAACTGTCAGAACGGCACGTGAAGTAAAATTTCAACGAGTTGCTACATTTGTTGGAATACGATTTCTCCCAATTTGCTCTAACACTTGGTTACGCTTTGTCGATTTGGAAAAATATGATGAAAATCCTGAAAGGATTGAGGAAAAAACTTTGACCTGTTGAATTGAACTGCATGCATTACTTTAAACCAAATTGAACACGTGTCATAGCAATAGGTAAACATGGCTTGTGGTGCTATAGATTCGATTTTTGCCTGCAAACCGTTTACATCATTCGACATTACACTACCCCCATCATATGTTTGAGCCACTAATTTTGAATACAAGTCAAATTTTCCGAATTTGGCAGATGAAAATTGAAATAAATCTTCAGCCGAACGTTCAGAACTTACATCATAACATCCAATGAATCGCTCAACGAGTTGGTCATTTGTTACATAAAGGAAAATGACGGTTAATTGCGAATGGTAGCTTATATCAGTTGTATCATCAACTTCCCAGGGAAAAAACAAAGATTTTGGAATTTCGTCTCAAATTTTTTATTCACAACAAAAGCAACCGAATCGATTCATTCATTTTGTATGTTTTTAGATGTGCCAGAAAAAAACTGATGTACTGTTAATATCATTTTCTAAAAAAGTTTTCAAATTAGTTTCAAATTTACTAACAAGAATAACCAATTATTTGAAATTCCCACGATTAAAAGACTCATTAGATTCATCATGCCCACAAAAAGGTAACTCTTGCATACAGAGGTGCATCCTAATATCTATCAGACTTGTTAGAATTTTTTTCTTTTAATTTCAAATATCATACAGATTTATTCTGTTAACTTCCTACAAATTTTAATTAAAAAATAATTCTTCAAAAACTTTTCAGAATTAAATAAATGTCTTTAGAACACACTGTGTCAATTGCGTCACAATAAAAATGTTCAACACATTTAATCGAATTTAAAGCTAACCCTTATGAAGAAACAAAAAAAAATACCGCCAAAATAAAAGACAATGCGTATCAAATAGAAAATCGACAAATTCTAAAAAATAATAAAAAGAGGTTTTTTCTTGATAGAAGGATTATTTCAAAATTGTAAATATCATACAGATTCATTATGTTAACCTCCTACAAATTTTAATTTATAAAAATAATTTTCAAAAGTTTTTTTGAATCAAATAAAATAAATGTCTTAAGAACATACTGTGTCGAATCAGTAGATATATAGAATTAATATTTATTACCAAAGTGAATGAAAGAAATATAAATTATCAACTAAAAATTATTTTATGAATACTTGAAGACTACACCATTTTGTTTCGTTCCTTGTTTTATAAAAACTGAATTTCTTTCCAAAAATGCAAAACATAACCTCAATAATTTCTTCTAAAAAATTTATGAATAAAATTTTTTTCAAATTAAAATTTGTAAGAGGTTAACAGAATAAATTTGTATGATATTTAAAATTCTGTAATAATCCTTCTATCAAGAAAAAATCCTTTGGTTTACGCTCATTACATATTATCATTTGATTTTAAAGGAGTCCACCTTGCAAACTTAATTTCTGTCACGAACATAGAATACGTAGGATATTTATGAGTTTACTTCATTCTAGTGTTTGTGCAGAACAACATTCAGTTGGTTTGTTAATTATTTTTATTTATTAAATATGAAATTGAGCTGAACAGTTACCGTTGTATTAATCTAATTTCTTTTTAAACATGTTCTGTATTTAGGAATTTTTTTAAAGGAACGTATTTCAAGCAAGTTGTTTTTGAAGAAGTTTTTGAGGTTATGTTTTGTATTTTTGGGAAGGAATTCAGTTTTCATAAAACAAGGAACGAAACAAAATTTTATACTCTTCAAGAATTTATAAAATAATTTTCAGTTGACAATCTATATTTCTTCGAAAAAAATTTTAATATCACAACAGATTTGATCTGTTAGCCTCCTATAATTTCAATTCAAAAAAATTTTATTCACAAGCTTCTAGAATTGAATTATTGTCTTATAAGCACTGTTTATATTTAATAGACGTATAAAATCAAAACTCATTATACAATATCAAAATAAATAAAAAAAATAGGAACCGAACAAACATAAATTGCCAATTAAAATTAATAAATAAATATTTGAAAGAGTGGCCTGAACTCTTCAGACAAGCGTGGTGCGTATGTTTGCATGTGACAAATTTTCTTGTTCCTGGTCTTATATTTATGAAAACTAAATCTTTTTCAAAAATACACAACATCATTTCAAGAACTTCTCTAAAACTAATTTATTTCAAATACTTAATATATTCAAATATTTGAATAAGTTACTTCAAAATCTCTCAAAACATGTAGCAATTCCTGAAAAAATAATTAGAATTCAGATAAGGTCAGTACAACTTCATATTTGAAAAAATAAAATCAATTAACAATAAATAACTTACCCCGTGGACCTCGTGGTATTCTTGTTTGGACAAACACTAAAATAAAATAAGAGACGTTCAAAATCCAAGGTATTCTATGTTCTATGCTCTTCACAAAAATCAGACAAAGCTTGTAGGGTATTTTATGGTCTTAGTTAAACCACATGATATTTATATAATGAATTTTATTTACAACCTAAATATAATTATACTACTCTGTCAAGAAAGTACCGGGAATTTTCAATAATAATAATATGAAGTTTGGTCCCTGTTGCTCTGTCTTGATTCTGGTCACAATTGTGGAAGTCTGCATTTCTTGAGAAAGTATCCTTGTTTCTATGAACTCGACTGCGGTATGTATGAAAACTGATGTGATGATACTCGTAAGTATCCTTTCTCATTTGAATACTTCCTCCTTACAGCTTTAACTACTACTGCCATATAGACTATTCAGAGCATGTTTTTGTTTTAGAACCATCAGATGAGCATGTGTTTTTGAGGCTTAACTGCACAGTTTTCTATTGTCGTAGGTTTTGTAGGGCTTCTCAGTTAAGAGTATAGAAAGTCATGTGGTAGTTATTACAATAATATGCTTTTTTTCAACGAAACCAAAAATTACCCAAATAGGATTGTTCTTGCCGCTTTAGTTCTTGTGATCTATGGCAAATTGAAAACTTTGTCATTTCATACATCACCTGTATTTCGGGTATGAGGAAATATATTGGAATTGTTGCAAATGAATTTTCGTGTGCCGATGCATTGAAAATGTTGCAAAAGGCCTTTGGTGATAATGCTCTATCGAAAACTCGTGCATATCAGTGGTACAGAGCCTTCAAGGACGGTCGTGAAGTGGTCGACCATCGACGGCTTCGATCGAAGATAACGCCGATAAAACTAAGGAAAGGGTGCTGGAAAACCGTCGTACCAGCTTGAGAGAGATAGCACATGATCTTAAGATATCCCACGAGTCCGCACGTACGATTTTGATTGATATTTTGGGCATGAGAAAGGTGGCCGCACGACTCGTACCGAAAGACCTGAATTTTCTTCAAAAACGTCATCGCGAACAGATTGCTTCAGACATGCTGGATCGCTGTAATTCCGATTCTACATTCATGGAACGCATTATAACTGGTGATGAGACCTGGGTCTACGAGTACGATATGCAAACAAGCCAGCAATCATCGGAATGGGTGGCAAAAAATGAGCCGAAACCGAAAAAACCACGCCAAAGCCGCTCGAAAATGAAGGTGATGCTCATTGTTTTCTTCGATATCCGTGGCGTGGTGCACTACGAATTCGTTCCAGAGGGTTAGACGGTAAACAAGGAGTATTACCTAGGCGTTATGAAACGTTTGCGTGAGCGTATCCGTAAGAAGCGGCCAAATTTGTGGGCGAACAACTCGTGGATTTTGCATGACGATAACGCGCCTTCTCACCGAGCTACGATTGTGACTGACTTTCTCGCCAAAAACTCAACAAACGTGCTTCAGCAACCACCGTATTCGCCGGATTTGGCTCCCTGCGACTTTTTCCTCTTCCCAAAACTAAAATTGCCCCTTCGTGGCACCCGTTTTGAGTCGATTGAAGCCATAAAACAAAATTCGGCGCGAGAGCTAAAGTCCATCCCGAAAAGCGCCTATAAAAAATGTTTCGATAATTGGAAGTGCCGTTGGCATAGATGTATTGGAGCAAATGGAGCCTATTTTGAAGGCGATTCAATAAATTTTGACGATTAAATGTAAAAATGTTGTTTTAATTGAAAATTCCCGGTACTTTCTTGACAGAGTAGTATAAAGGGAAATAAAAGATCGATTTTGTATATGTACTGAGTTATTAGGTTATGTGTTGTCATACGGTTAGCCTTCCTGAAATGTCAACAGTAAACAAGACTGATTTAGAGTAACAACATAGAGAAATGAACATAATGAAAATTCTGACCTGGTGGAGTTTGCTGGTTTGAAAAAGGGTCATTCTGTTGGAAGTATCTTGAAATCACGGTTTCATATCCGGTGGGGCCTCCTTTAACTCTTCCTAGTGCTCTTACTCTATTCCGCATTGCGTCAGTGAGGTTATCAATGAGAGCTAAAGGAAAGTTTGGCCAAATATCCGTCAAATTATTGGCGAGATATTATAATATCTGCGATGGAAAAGGTAAGCAGTGCAATTGTTGTGACATTGCAGACCAGACATGGTCAATACAATTTGGATCTGGAGAGATAGCGGGCCAATCCATCTGCAGTTATATGCAGTCGTTGATAATTCTTGCCCGGTGCGGATGAGTTTTATCGTCGATTAACGTGAAATTGTCCCCAAAGGCTGCCGCAAAGGAAACAATAATTTGTTCTACAATCAAATCACGATATCTAACCGTTGTCATGGTTGCATATAATGAGGATAATAAAATCCGTGCCCCCTATAGAACTGATGCTTTCCCAAACACACACGGAGCCGCCACCAGAAACAGTCGTTGGCGTCATGAAATGTTCATTAACCGTTGACTTCGTTCTCGCCACATCAACATTCTGATAAAGACCAAAGCTGGAGACATCTGTGAATAGACAAAATCTCCATATGTGCGTGATCCATTTCGTATGTTCAAGAACCCAACAATATCTTATAACTCGGTGCTTCTTACCCTCAAATTGAAACTGTACAACCTATTTCGGATTGTTTGACCAGAAATTATCCTACCGGTAGATTGCCGGAATGAGCTATTAATTCGGGATGCTGTGAAGTTAACCGTATTAGCCGGTATTGTGCTCTTCCAAGAGCAAGTAGCTCTTGCACTTCCACCCCCATGAGTGTATGCAGCACTTCCACTAAAATGATAGCAATTTCACGCACTACTAACTATACTTTGCGAAACCCAGAGACGACTAGCAACTTCTTGTTGGGTTAAACCTTCGTTTAATCAAGACAGTAATTACTCAAGTTATATGGCTACTAAGTGCATATTAAACTTGTGACAATTAATCCACAACACCAGATCGAATACAATAGCTCATTAGCCCACATACGGAACACAAAAAAGCAGATCTTACACCTACAAGAAATAAGTTTTTTATAATTAAATCATTCAATGTCATGTGGACTATATTCTGTGTGTGTAATACGCAAAAATATGTCTCTCCATATGGTATGTACAGCAATCCTGAACATTTGATTCAAGTGCAAAATGTCAGATTTCTCTAGAATATTCACTTTACTTTTTGATCAGTTTACATCACTGAGTTGTATAAATGTGAGTCGTATAAATGTGAGTCGTATAAATGTCACAATATTAGTCTATGTGACTTATTCGTGCAAACTGTACAATTCTAAGAATATTTACTGGAAAGAAACCCACAAGTCTCGATTCATTTCAATTGAATGAAATATTAACTACTGGAGATATTTTTCTGAAATAAGCTAATATTGACGTTCACGTCCTAATAATTTAATAGTTATGATGAAAAATAGAACAATTCACCTCCACAATTGTTGTTCTTGGAGTTATTGGTATTGATTAAAAAAATGTATATGAGACAGTAATTTATTTCCACAAAAATGTTTGTACTACTACAACAATTATTTTACCACAAAGTGGCTTCTTCAGGTATTACAATGTACTGTCTATGTAATACCTAAAGATGCCACTTCGTGGTGAAACAATTGTTGTAGTACAGCATTTTTGTGGAAATAAATTACTGTCTCATATACGTTTTTTTAATTAAAATGAGTTTCCATCAAGTAAAGACCGAATCAATCTAATATTTATTGGTATTGATGTTTAAACTCCCACCAAAAAAATTATAAGTTTCAAAAACTGGAAAGCCTCAACAGTAATCGAAAATATATCCAATCAAAATTTATCAAAATGATGAAATGAAATGCTATTTGTCATCTAGTAACTGGCTGCTATACATCAGTACTTTTCATAAAGATTCAAATGAAATTGTTAGAGAAGGAAAGATTTAGTTAGTTGTGCCGAAGTTTTTAAAGAAAATAACTTTACTCCACAAGATGTTATCACTTATAGAATTCACTTCCCTATGTCTGTATACGAAATCTCAAAAAACTTACCTGCTAAGATAAGTTTCGATACTTATCTTTGTAAAAAACACCCATAACATAAAGTGAGTACAATAAGCTTGTCTTCTCTCTACTTCTGCTTCCGCTCATCAATATCTCATTCAGGTATATTATCAAGTTCAAGTGTTGCTCCAATAAACTGAATCCAGAATACTGGAGTTATAAATTATTTAACAATAGATTGAAATAAATTCAGATTTTAATCTCACTTATATTGGAAAAACTCCTCAATATAATTTTGTGCAATTGCGAAAAAGGGCGTAATGCTAAATGCGATCGTACAAAAGTTTCATTTTTTTGTTCATGATCATGTTTCAGTTGGCAAGGCCAATCGTGCGCCAATGTTGAATTGCCATAAGAAGAAGATTCTTAAGACTCTTTGAACAATTTACTTGTACCCAACAAGAAGAAGACAGTACACTTGAAGTTCCATTAGATGATTATCGATCGGACAAATAATTTTCCCCATAATTTACACCGCTTTGATTATTTCCAAAAATTTTTTAATTCAACAGAACCACAATAGATTTTAGAACAGGCCAACCAGGGAAACCAAGGTAAAAAACGCGCCAATCACAATACTACCCCACAGGTGGTGTGGAAACGTGTGCCTATTATGAAGAACACAACTTTTTAAATTGCCACATCTAAGAAATGGTGATTCTTAGATAAAGAAGTGTACGAATAATTTTCATGATGGAACTTACCGTTCAGTTGAAAAATACATAAGGCCCATGAGATGAGGATTCTTCTGATAGAGGCTGGAATGTGGATGTTAAGTATTTGGCAAGACGATGTGTAGGTGACCCGAAAGCACTGACAATTCGACGAAGAGGTATATCGGGTTTGTGTATTTTGGTTAGACCGTATATTCGAGGAATGCGAGATGATTTTTATCTTAGAATTATGGACTTTTTGACATCAGGAGGGGGATTTGAGGAGTTTATACCTCTCCTGTATATTCTGCTGGGAATGATCGAGAAATTGAAATTTTTGGACACAATATTTTGAGTTGTTTGGTCGATTGGGGTGTCAGAAAAATTATGCAAAAGTATCATATTTTCCAAAAACAGGAATGATGGCGCTTTGGGTTTTAGTAGTGATTACAATTTCTAGCACTGGGTTTCAGTTTTGTGGCCTGAATATAATCGGCCTTTTCCACTTAAATCCTGGGAAATGTATGCCTCATGCCAAGGAAACTGGAACCCAAAGCAAGAAACTGTTATCTCTACTGAAACCCAAAGCGCCATCATTCTTGTTTTCGAAAAATATGATACTTGTGCATAATTACTCTGACACCCCAATCGACCAAACAACTCAAAATATTGTGTCCAAAAATTTCAATTTCTCGATCATTCCCAGCAGAATACACAGGAGAGGTATAAACTCCTCAAATCCCCCTCCTGATGTCAAAAGGTCCATAATTCTAAGATAAAAATCATCTCGCATTCCTCGAATATACGGTCCAACCAAAATACACAAACCCGATATACCTCTTCGTCGAATTGTCAGTGCTTTCGGGTCACCTACACATCAAATTAGGGTCATCCTGTAATTTGCATTTTTTAAAGATAACATTTGTTTTCTCAGTTTTAGCATACTTTACTATATATACCAAGATTTTATCGTGATTTCTTGAATGAAAAATGTTGTTTCGATATGTGTTTGACAAAAAAGGGTCTCGTACTTAAATTCCTAAAAACCATATATTTTGTTTCACTACTTTTATCTGCCTATTGCAAATTGTTTGATTGAGTCGTGTTGCCATATGGTGTTGCAATGACAATAAATACTGTTGCTGAAAAACGAATTGTGAGAGCTACAGAAGGTAGCCGCGGTCAGCCAGAAATTTTCGTTCAAGTCGCTCCAATGTACAACAGGTATTTGAACATTACAGAGAGACTAGTCTGCTCGCTAGATTCAGGAAGAGAAAGGACTACAAACAGCTAGAAACGACCGCGTTCTGGCTTCTAGTACTTTGAGGAATACTTTGAAATCATCTGGAAGAAGTGAATGGACAGTTTGAAGCGACTTCATGCTGCTGGATCATCTTTTCGAACTAGGGCTACTGGACCGCCGCTTTGACGTTAACACCATATTATAAGGTTGAAAATTTGCCCAAGAACACTTTGCTTGGATAATAAAAGATTGGAGTGTCGCATTGTTTTCTGATAAAACGGGATTTTGTCTTATGGGCTCAGATAGACGTGTAAAAGTATGGCGACAATAAGGCGAGAGATATGCTCAAGAGTGTATTGTCGAGCGAATTCCATTTGGTGGAGCTTCAGTTATGGCATGAGGTAGTATATCTTTTGAAGGTGGCACGGAGTTATTTTCTATCCAAAATTACTCTCTGACTGCTCATAGTTTCCTGACAGAGGTTTTAGAAGACCATGTTGAACAATTCTTGGTTTTTCTTAGAGAAGACATAACCTTCATGCGCGATCATGCACGGTCCCACATTGTTTGGATAGTTACTGCTTATCTTGACGAGTACAATTCACTAGATTTGTTTGGACTGCTCGAAGTCCAGTTTTATATCCGACAGAGTATTACAACATGTTTGGGGTGAAATGAGCAGACTTTCAGCAAAACATATGCCGGCTATCAGAAATTCTAGAGAAATCTGCGACATATTGGTGCAGTATGTGATACAAAATCTGAACCAAAGCATGTCTCGTCGTTTGCGACCTATTATAACTGTTAGAGGAGGGACTACTTCCTAGCGAAGTGCCCAATTTTTTTCCCTTTGACCTTAATGCTAATCACATAAAATTTTCAGTTTACATCATATTCATTAATTTTGAGCAAAACAACAAATTTTTTTTTCATTCAACAACTCGGGACAAAATGATAGCATAAAGTTAGTAAACTACGTTACAATTGAAAAATCCAAAAAGAATAAATTTCTAATATAAATGCAAATCAGGATTACCCATGATTCTATGCTCGGCAGTGTATTATTTTGTCTACTCATCAATTCAAACGATTGTTATTTTGTGGGTTTTTGGGGACTAACGAATACATTACCCATTTCGTTCTTACAACAAACACAATGTTAGATCAATTGTTATGCATGGAAATACAGTATCGGCTCTTTGATATCAGTAAGTATTGCAATCTGGATCTTTGAAGTTTTGAATCACAAACAGAAAAAATTAAGAAAACATTACTTATTGATAACATACAAGAATTAGAGACGATGATTCATTGAATTTTTATCAACGAATATGAATGTATTTCATTAGATTTTCAAATCATCAGGATCTGCTCCTTATTTTATTTATGTTCATCAATAATCCTCAAATCCTTCACACCTTTATGTTAATCGTAATTATCATTATTTACTTCAAATATTATTACCTTACCTTGTTATCGCCTTCAACCATTCATTTATTCACCAGCATTCCCGAAACTGAGAAATGTAAACAGATAACAAATTCATTAGTTGAAAGTGAACTGAAAATAAAAGATTTAAATGAAAATTTTTTCCGTAGTGTATATTTTATTGGTATTTTTCCATGTGTATGGTACTCCAGCTTCTGTGAAATTCACGGTACCTTAATGAAGTGTGGTTAAAACGTTTTGAGTTTCATCATCAGAAAAGGTATGTGATGGCAATTAGGACTTAACACGTTTTTAATTTTTGATTCAGCCGGAACAGTAAGTAGGATCGAAAATTACTGTTATCCACAAAATATATTGTATCAGCAAGGCATTTTCGAAGGATTACAGTACTAATTTCATTTTAATAGGATAACGAATTGGTGAAATAATTGCGTTTGTAGTAATGAAGCCATTGTTCTAGTATTTGACCTACTGCTAATTTGACAAATATTCAAAATTTATCTATTTATCAATATTCATTTTGGCCTGATATTCCAGAAAATTAAACATTTACATCGAAACTGCCTGATTTTTAATTCATTAGTATGTTGGTATGCGTTCATTTTCAAATTTGAATGAACGAGTTCCTGCAGATACAAGTCAACAACTGCCATAAGGAATATCGATAATTTCATGCAGTTGCTGATGTAAACGTTCAGATTCAAAGCAGCTGTCGAATATATCGAATACTTTTTACGTATTTGTTTCTTTTTGATTTCAAAAAATTTTAATATGTAGGGTTCCATCGATCTATAAATTAACTTCGTGACATATTCATAAAAATTTAACAAAATCAGTTGAAAGTTTATTTCAATCTGTTTACCTGAACCTAAGTATTAAAATTCAATAAAAATAGTATAATACCACAAGTATGTTTTTTGTATAAAAATTCATTCAATTTAATATTCTTTTTTCAATTCGTTACCATCCTGAAAGCTGTAAAAGAGGTGAAAGCTTGCAGGTATTAGGAGTACAAATAAGTTTTCGCCGTTTTATTGTTGATGGCGCGGCACGGAGTTTCGGTTAGCTTTCGCAGATGATAACCGGCTTAAAAAATAGTTTGGACATTCAAGAACAACATAACCTATTAATATCATTGATTTTATATTGGTAAAATATAATTTTTATGAGTTGAAAATGTCAAAATTTGAGCCAAGTAAGCTTCATTCGCGAGAAATATTAGTTTACTTCTTTAATTTAAAGAAATCTGCTGCTGAGGCGCATCAATTGCTTGTAGAAGCATATGGTGAGGGTGCTTTGAGTGAAAGAACGTGTCTAGAGTGGTTTCAAAAATTTAAGAACGGTAATTTCGACGTAGAAGACAACGATCGCAGTGGAAGGCCAAAAATATACAAGGATGCAGAATTGGAGGAAGATTCATCTCAAACACAAAAAGACCTTGCTCTAACATTAGAAGTCACTCAGCAAGCAGTCTCACATCGTTTAAACTTATATATTACCGTTCTTCTATAATAAATATTTAATTTGTGTTAAAAAACGGCGGAAACTCATTTGTAATCTTAATACAACTTTAGAATTTTTACTTTAGGTATAGAGATTATACTAAAGCCACTTACTCAAATTTTTACCTTTTTGAACGATACTTTGACTCCCTTGAATAAGTATCAGAACATAATTAAAACTTGACAAGAATTCGAGCGTAATATTTTTATAATTGTTCAATTAAATGAATAGAAGAATCCGTTTAACTTTAAAAAAAAATCATTTTCCTTTGTTTATAATATAAATTAGTAATTGGGTCGTAAACCTTCAGAAATAGACCTAAAATTCAAAATCAAAGTCATGGCAACGCGTGAATAATTTATTTACTTGAACACTAACATTCAAAATCAAATCCTCCAAATGCGTCGTGAAACACATGAATAAATTAATTTCTATCTATTGAGCGAACAAATCTTTATTATACATTCAACTACTTGATTGGACTTGAAAAATTGCTGAACACATTGATAGACAAATTATGCTCATTCGAAAACTTAATTTTTCTATGCGAGCTATGAGCTTGCAAATCTCGAATTGAGAGTTATCTAGCTAACAGGCAGTCGAACGGACAAAATTAAATTTGACACATAACTAGCTGGGGCAATATTAGGATCGACACACGGTAAATACCTGTATGATAAGATGGCACACTGTAATATACGAGTGTTTAAGAATAGTTCAATAATTAGAGACATAAACTATTTGAAATATTATCACGCTGTAAGTTTCTGAATTTTTATTGCAATGCTTTTTAACGATAAAATTGGCGGTTAATTTTAAAGTCAATTATGCAAACCATTTGCTGGGAGATTAGAAATTCACAAGTCATTCGACAAATAAAACAATATAACGAAACGTAAAATAAGATTTTTGTTTCACGTTAATTCTATTACTATTTTTATGAATCATAATGAGCAATTGTTTTCTATTCTGCAAGAATGACTGGGATTAATAAAACGCTTTGATTTTTGATTCGATAAAAACGTCAGAGCTCGTGAAATCTACCATTGTTGATATTTTGCAAATGACAAAATCTCTTTTTCAAAAATAAAATTTTAACCAGAAAATTTTTGAAATAGTTGATATTATTGAATTAAATTTTCGAAAATAAATTGTGTGTTTTACGACTTTTCGGTCAGTAAGTTATCTATGACCGTATTCAAGTCATTCACTTGGAGCGAATAAAATGTATACAGTATTCACTTGAATACTGCACAGTTACACTGCCCCCTTTCTAAGCTGTTCAGTCCCTGAACATCATTGGTGCGGTGGCTAAATCTAACAATTCCTACAATTTCTTCGCCGAAAGAAAAAACACTTAACTGTCTTTTCCTGATTTGAGTCTCTTTCTGGATTACAACTGTGTTGCGACCTTCCTCGCCCAGAATAGCACGGGGTTCAAGTAGGGCAAAGTAAGCAGCGTTCGACGATCGTTCTGACATGGATCACAGGGTCGCTTTTTGAATAGTTCGTTCACATGACCAAATTTTTCCCTGGAGACGACAGTTATCCCTTTGGTGATTCGCAGATCTTCTGCTAGTGAATAATCTCCTGGCACTTAGGAAGGTATTATTGCTACACCTTCACAATAATTCAAAATCTTGCTTTTCCAGTACCACCAGAATTAGACATAAAGGTATCGAAACCTACGTTTTTGTGGTTCACCTTCTCAATAGTCGCTTTTCTTATTAGGGTATCATCTTGGATATTGTATTCAGCTCCGTAGATTGCCGAACGACTTACATTACCCTCTTTTTACCTCAGGAAAGTTTCTGGATACGATATAGGCCTTTTTTTATTCTACCGACCACCTTATAAGGACCTTCTCAATCTTCTTGTAACTTGGGTGATAATCCTCACTTCCTCTGGGGGTTATACAACCATACCAAGTCACCTGTGCTAGAACCTCCTTCGGATGCTTTGATGTGGTAACGGATCTTCATGCGATCACTCGCCATCTGGAGATTCTGTCTAACTCCCTCGTGAATATAGTGTAGACTGTCCTTCAGACAGCTAGCATATTCTTTACAGGCTATTTTTTCTAGGCCGCACATTATACTCATTATACATGCTGGAGTTTCTCCTGCCGATTCCAATACTGGTGATCTGTAAGCCATTGTGGATAGATGGAGGTATTTGTCCCAGTCTCTCTGGTGGTTAGAGACTACGTTAGTTAGATATTTTCCGATCGTTCTATTCATTCTTGCAACCATACCATCTGACTGTAGATGGAGAACTGTTGTCCTGGTCTTATGGGTCCCTAGTAATTTGCACACTTTGAAATAGATTGAATTCGAAGTTTCATCTCTAGTCAGAATACAGCTCTAGTGGGACTCAAAAACGGCTTAACATCTCTTTTTACAGCACATCTGCAACTGTAATGGCTTCTTGGTTTTGGATGGCATAAGATTCGATCCATTCAGTAAAGTAATCCATCGCCATTAATATATATTTTTTTCCTTCCTCAGTTTATGGAAATGGGCCAGCAATATCAATAGCTGGCACCCGTTTTGAGTCGATTGAAGCCATAAAACAAAATTCGGCGCGAGAGCTAAAGTCCATCCCGAAAAGCGCCTATAAAAAATGTTTCGATAATTGGAAGTGCCGTTGGCATAGATGTATTGGAGCAAATGGAGCCTATTTTGAAGGCGATTCAATAAATTTTGACGATTAAATGTAAAAATGTTGTTTTAATTGAAAATTCCCGGTACTTTCTTGACAGAGTAGTATAAAGGGAAATAAAAGATCGATTTTGTATATGTACTGAGTTATTAGGTTATGTGTTGTCATACGGTTAGCCTTCCTGAAATGTCAACAGTAAACAAGACTGATTTAGAGTAACAACATAGAGAAATGAACAGAATGAAAATTCTGACCTGGTGGAGTTTGCTGGTTTGAAAAAGGGTCCTTCTGTTGGAAGTATCTTGAAATCACGGTTTCATATCCGGTGGGGCCTCCTTTAACTCTTCCTAGTGCTCTTACTCTATTCCGCATTGCGTCAGTGAGGTTATCAATGAGAGCTAAAGGAAAGTTTGGCCAAATATCCGTCAAATTATTGGCGAGATATTATAATATCTGCGATGGAAAAGGTAAGCAGTGCAATTGTTGTGACATTGCAGACCAGACATGGTCAATACAATTTGGATCTGGAGAGATAGTGGGCCAATCCATCTGCAGTTATATGCAGTCGTTGATAATTCTTGCCCGGTGCGGATGAGTTTTATCGTCGATTAACGTGAAATTGTCCCCAAAGGCTGCCGCAAAGGAAACAATAATTTGTTCTACAATCAAATCACGATATCTAACCGTTGTCATGGTTGCATATAATGAGGATAATAAAATCCGTGCCCCCTATAGAACTGATGCTTTCCCAAACACACACGGAGCCGCCACCAGAAACAGTCGTTGGCGTCATGAAATGTTCATTAACCGTTGACTTCGTTCTCGCCACATCAACATTCTGATAAAGACCAAAGCTGGAGACATCTGTGAATAGACAAAATCTCCATATGTGCGTGATCCATTTCGTATGTTCAAGAACCCAACAATATCTTATAACTCGGTGCTTCTTACCCTCAAATTGAAACTGTACAACCTATTTCGGATTGTTTGACCAGAAATTATCCTACCGGTAGATTGCCGGAATGAGCTATTAATTCGGGATGCTGTGAAGTTAACCGTATTAGCCGGTATTGTGCTCTTCCAAGAGCAAGTAGCTCTTGCACTTCCACCCCCATGAGTGTATGCAGCACTTCCACTAAAATGATAGCAATTTCACGCACTACTAACTATACTTTGCGAAACCCAGAGACGACTAGCAACTTCTTGTTGGGTTAAACCTTCGTTTAATCAAGACAGTAATTACTCAAGTTATATGGCTACTAAGTGCATATTAAACTTGTGACAATTAATCCACAACACCAGATCGAATACAATAGCTCATTAGCCCACATACGGAACACAAAAAAGCAGATCTTACACCTACAAGAAATAAGTTTTTTATAATTAAATCATTCAATGTCATGTGGACTATATTCTGTGTGTGTAATACGCAAAAATATGTCTCTCCATATGGTATGTACAGCAATCCTGAACATTTGATTCAAGTGCAAAATGTCAGATTTCTCTAGAATATTCACTTTACTTTTTGATCAGTTTACATCACTGAGTTGTATAAATGTGAGTCGTATAAATGTGAGTCGTATAAATGTCACAATATTAGTCTATGTGACTTATTCGTGCAAACTGTACAATTCTAAGAATATTTACTGGAAAGAAACCCACAAGTCTCGATTCATTTCAATTGAATGAAATATTAACTACTGGAGATATTTTTCTGAAATAAGCTAATATTGACGTTCACGTCCTAATAATTTAATAGTTATGATGAAAAATAGAACAATTCACCTCCACAATTGTTGTTCTTGGAGTTATTGGTATTGATTAAAAAAATGTATATGAGACAGTAATTTATTTCCACAAAAATGTTTGTACTACTACAACAATTATTTTACCACAAAGTGGCTTCTTCAGGTATTACAATGTACTGTCTATGTAATACCTAAAGATGCCACTTCGTGGTGAAACAATTGTTGTAGTACAAACATTTTTGTGGAAATAAATTACTGTCTCATATACGTTTTTTTAATTAAAATGAGTTTCCATCAAGTAAAGACCGAATCAATCTAATATTTATTGGTATTGATGTTTAAACTCCCACCAAAAAAATTATAAGTTTCAAAAACTGGAAAGCCTCAACAGTAATCGAAAATATATCCAATCAAAATTTATCAAAATGATGAAATGAAATGCTATTTGTCATCTAGTAACTGGCTGCTATACATCAGTACTTTTCATAAAGATTCAAATGAAATTGTTAGAGAAGGAAAGATTTAGTTAGTTGTGCCGAAGTTTTTAAAGAAAATAACTTTACTCCACAAGATGTTATCACTTATAGAATTCACTTCCCTATGTCTGTATACGAAATCTCA
This sequence comes from Megalocaria dilatata, assembly GCA_034642435.1. Classification (NCBI taxonomy): domain Eukaryota; kingdom Metazoa; phylum Arthropoda; class Insecta; order Coleoptera; family Coccinellidae; genus Megalocaria; species Megalocaria dilatata. Next base: position 76,253,857 of record CM067855.1, on the reverse strand, counting down.
AAAAACTTACCTGCTAAGATAAGTTTCGATACTTATCTTTGTAAAAAACACCCATAACATAAAGTGAGTACAATAAGCTTGTCTTCTCTCTACTTCTGCTTCCGCTCATCAATATCTCATTCAGGTATATTATCAAGTTCAAGTGTTGCTCCAATAAACTGAATCCAGAATACTGGAGTTATAAATTATTTAACAATAGATTGAAATAAATTCAGATTTTAATCTCACTTATATTGGAAAAACTCCTCAATATAATTTTGTGCAATTGCGAAAAAGGGCGTAATGCTAAATGCGATCGTACAAAAGTTTCATTTTTTTGTTCATGATCATGTTTCAGTTGGCAAGGCCAATCGTGCGCCAATGTTGAATTGCCATAAGAAGAAGATTCTTAAGACTCTTTGAACAATTTACTTGTACCCAACAAGAAGAAGACAGTACACTTGAAGTTCCATTAGATGATTATCGATCGGACAAATAATTTTCCCCATAATTTACACCGCTTTGATTATTTCCAAAAATTTTTTAATTCAACAGAACCACAATAGATTTTAGAACAGGCCAACCAGGGAAACCAAGGTAAAAAACGCGCCAATCACAATACTACCCCACAGGTGGTGTGGAAACGTGTGCCTATTATGAAGAACACAACTTTTTAAATTGCCACATCTAAGAAATGGTGATTCTTAGATAAAGAAGTGTACGAATAATTTTCATGATGGAACTTACCGTTCAGTTGAAAAATACATAAGGCCCATGAGATGAGGATTCTTCTGATAGAGGCTGGAATGTGGATGTTAAGTATTTGGCAAGACGATGTGTAGGTGACCCGAAAGCACTGACAATTCGACGAAGAGGTATATCGGGTTTGTGTATTTTGGTTAGACCGTATATTCGAGGAATGCGAGATGATTTTTATCTTAGAATTATGGACTTTTTGACATCAGGAGGGGGATTTGAGGAGATTATACCTCTCCTGTATATTCTGCTGGGAATGATCGAGAAATTGAAATTTTTGGACACAATATTTTGAGTTGTTTGGTCGATTGGGGTGTCAGAAAAATTATGCAAAAGTATCATATTTTCCAAAAACAGGAATGATGGCGCTTTGGGTTTTAGTAGTGATTACAATTTCTAGCACTGGGTTTCAGTTTTGTGGCCTGAATATAATCGGCCTTTTCCACTTAAATCCTGGGAAATGTATGCCTCATGCCAAGGAAACTGGAACCCAAAGCAAGAAACTGTTATCTCTACTGAAACCCAAAGCGCCATCATTCTTGTTTTCGAAAAATATGATACTTGTGCATAATTACTCTGACACCCCAATCGACCAAACAACTCAAAATATTGTGTCCAAAAATTTCAATTTCTCGATCATTCCCAGCAGAATACACAGGAGAGGTATAAACTCCTCAAATCCCCCTCCTGATGTCAAAAGGTCCATAATTCTAAGATAAAAATCATCTCGCATTCCTCGAATATACGGTCCAACCAAAATACACAAACCCGATATACCTCTTCGTCGAATTGTCAGTGCTTTCGGGTCACCTACACATCAAATTAGGGTCATCCTGTAATTTGCATTTTTTAAAGATAACATTTGTTTTCTCAGTTTTAGCATACTTTACTATATATACCAAGATTTTATCGTGATTTCTTGAATGAAAAATGTTGTTTCGATATGTGTTTGACAAAAAAGGGTCTCGTACTTAAATTCCTAAAAACCATATATTTTGTTTCACTACTTTTATCTGCCTATTGCAAATTGTTTGATTGAGTCGTGTTGCCATATGGTGTTGCAATGACAATAAATACTGTTGCTGAAAAACGAATTGTGAGAGCTACAGAAGGTAGCCGCGGTCAGCCAGAAATTTTCGTTCAAGTCGCTCCAATGTACAACAGGTATTTGAACATTACAGAGAGACTAGTCTGCTCGCTAGATTCAGGAAGAGAAAGGACTACAAACAGCTAGAAACGACCGCGTTCTGGCTTCTAGTACTTTGAGGAATACTTTGAAATCATCTGGAAGAAGTGAATGGACAGTTTGAAGCGACTTCATGCTGCTGGATCATCTTTTCGAACTAGGGCTACTGGACCGCCGCTTTGACGTTAACACCATATTATAAGGTTGAAAATTTGCCCAAGAACACTTTGCTTGGATAATAAAAGATTGGAGTGTCGCATTGTTTTCTGATAAAACGGGATTTTGTCTTATGGGCTCAGATAGACGTGTAAAAGTATGGCGACAATAAGGCGAGAGATATGCTCAAGAGTGTATTGTCGAGCGAATTCCATTTGGTGGAGCTTCAGTTATGGCATGAGGTAGTATATCTTTTGAAGGTGGCACGGAGTTATTTTCTATCCAAAATTACTCTCTGACTGCTCATAGTTTCCTGACAGAGGTTTTAGAAGACCATGTTGAACAATTCTTGGTTTTTCTTAGAGAAGACATAACCTTCATGCGCGATCATGCACGGTCCCACATTGTTTGGATAGTTACTGCTTATCTTGACGAGTACAATTCACTAGATTTGTTTGGACTGCTCGAAGTCCAGTTTTATATCCGACAGAGTATTACAACATGTTTGGGGTGAAATGAGCAGACTTTCAGCAAAACATATGCCGGCTATCAGAAATTCTAGAGAAATCTGCGACATATTGGTGCAGTATGTGATACAAAATCTGAACCAAAGCATGTCTCGTCGTTTGCGACCTATTATAACTGTTAGAGGAGGGACTACTTCCTAGCGAAGTGCCCAATTTTTTTCCCTTTGACCTTAATGCTAATCACATAAAATTTTCAGTTTACATCATATTCATTAATTTTGAGCAAAACAACAAATTTTTTTTTCATTCAACAACTCGGGACAAAATGATAGCATAAAGTTAGTAAACTACGTTACAATTGAAAAATCCAAAAAGAATAAATTTCTAATATAAATGCAAATCAGGATTACCCATGATTCTATGCTCGGCAGTGTATTATTTTGTCTACTCATCAATTCAAACGATTGTTATTTTGTGGGTTTTTGGGGACTAACGAATACATTACCCATTTCGTTCTTACAACAAACACAATGTTAGATCAATTGTTATGCATGGAAATACAGTATCGGCTCTTTGATATCAGTAAGTATTGCAATCTGGATCTTTGAAGTTTTGAATCACAAACAGAAAAAATTAAGAAAACATTACTTATTGATAACATACAAGAATTAGAGACGATGATTCATTGAATTTTTATCAACGAATATGAATGTATTTCATTAGATTTTCAAATCATCAGGATCTGCTCCTTATTTTATTTATGTTCATCAATAATCCTCAAATCCTTCACACCTTTATGTTAATCGTAATTATCATTATTTACTTCAAATATTATTACCTTACCTTGTTATCGCCTTCAACCATTCATTTATTCACCAGCATTCCCGAAACTGAGAAATGTAAACAGATAACAAATTCATTAGTTGAAAGTGAACTGAAAATAAAAGATTTAAATGAAAATTTTTTCCGTAGTGTATATTTTATTGGTATTTTTCCATGTGTATGGTACTCCAGCTTCTGTGAAATTCACGGTACCTTAATGAAGTGTGGTTAAAACGTTTTGAGTTTCATCATCAGAAAAGGTATGTGATGGCAATTAGGACTTAACACGTTTTTAATTTTTGATTCAGCCGGAACAGTAAGTAGGATCGAAAATTACTGTTATCCACAAAATATATTGTATCAGCAAGGCATTTTCGAAGGATTACAGTACTAATTTCATTTTAATAGGATAACGAATTGGTGAAATAATTGCGTTTGTAGTAATGAAGCCATTGTTCTAGTATTTGACCTACTGCTAATTTGACAAATATTCAAAATTTATCTATTTATCAATATTCATTTTGGCCTGATATTCCAGAAAATTAAACATTTACATCGAAACTGCCTGATTTTTAATTCATTAGTATGTTGGTATGCGTTCATTTTCAAATTTGAATGAACGAGTTCCTGCAGATACAAGTCAACAACTGCCATAAGGAATATCGATAATTTCATGCAGTTGCTGATGTAAACGTTCAGATTCAAAGCAGCTGTCGAATATATCGAATACTTTTTACGTATTTGTTTCTTTTTGATTTCAAAAAATTTTAATATGTAGGGTTCCATCGATCTATAAATTAACTTCGTGACATATTCATAAAAATTTAACAAAATCAGTTGAAAGTTTATTTCAATCTGTTTACCTGAACCTAAGTATTAAAATTCAATAAAAATAGTATAATACCACAAGTATGTTTTTTGTATAAAAATTCATTCAATTTAATATTCTTTTTTCAATTCGTTACCATCCTGAAAGCTGTAAAAGAGGTGAAAGCTTGCAGGTATTAGGAGTACAAATAAGTTTTCGCCGTTTTATTGTTGATGGCGCGGCACGGAGTTTCGGTTAGCTTTCGCAGATGATAACCGGCTTAAAAAATAGTTTGGACATTCAAGAACAACATAACCTATTAATATCATTGATTTTATATTGGTAAAATATAATTTTTATGAGTTGAAAATGTCAAAATTTGAGCCAAGTAAGCTTCATTCGCGAGAAATATTAGTTTACTTCTTTAATTTAAAGAAATCTGCTGCTGAGGCGCATCAATTGCTTGTAGAAGCATATGGTGAGGGTGCTTTGAGTGAAAGAACGTGTCTAGAGTGGTTTCAAAAATTTAAGAACGGTAATTTCGACGTAGAAGACAACGATCGCAGTGGAAGGCCAAAAATATACAAGGATGCAGAATTGGAGGAAGATTCATCTCAAACACAAAAAGACCTTGCTCTAACATTAGAAGTCACTCAGCAAGCAGTCTCACATCGTTTAAACTTATATATTACCGTTCTTCTATAATAAATATTTAATTTGTGTTAAAAAACGGCGGAAACTCATTTGTAATCTTAATACAACTTTAGAATTTTTACTTTAGGTATAGAGATTATACTAAAGCCACTTACTCAAATTTTTACCTTTTTGAACGATACTTTGACTCCCTTGAATAAGTATCAGAACATAATTAAAACTTGACAAGAATTCGAGCGTAATATTTTTATAATTGTTCAATTAAATGAATAGAAGAATCCGTTTAACTTTAAAAAAAAATCATTTTCCTTTGTTTATAATATAAATTAGTAATTGGGTCGTAAACCTTCAGAAATAGACCTAAAATTCAAAATCAAAGTCATGGCAACGCGTGAATAATTTATTTACTTGAACACTAACATTCAAAATCAAATCCTCCAAATGCGTCGTGAAACACATGAATAAATTAATTTCTATCTATTGAGCGAACAAATCTTTATTATACATTCAACTACTTGATTGGACTTGAAAAATTGCTGAACACATTGATAGACAAATTATGCTCATTCGAAAACTTAATTTTTCTATGCGAGCTATGAGCTTGCAAATCTCGAATTGAGAGTTATCTAGCTAACAGGCAGTCGAACGGACAAAATTAAATTTGACACATAACTAGCTGGGGCAATATTAGGATCGACACACGGTAAATACCTGTATGATAAGATGGCACACTGTAATATACGAGTGTTTAAGAATAGTTCAATAATTAGAGACATAAACTATTTGAAATATTATCACGCTGTAAGTTTCTGAATTTTTATTGCAATGCTTTTTAACGATAAAATTGGCGGTTAATTTTAAAGTCAATTATGCAAACCATTTGCTGGGAGATTAGAAATTCACAAGTCATTCGACAAATAAAACAATATAACGAAACGTAAAATAAGATTTTTGTTTCACGTTAATTCTATTACTATTTTTATGAATCATAATGAGCAATTGTTTTCTATTCTGCAAGAATGACTGGGATTAATAAAACGCTTTGATTTTTGATTCGATAAAAACGTCAGAGCTCGTGAAATCTACCATTGTTGATATTTTGCAAATGACAAAATCTCTTTTTCAAAAATAAAATTTTAACCAGAAAATTTTTGAAATAGTTGATATTATTGAATTAAATTTTCGAAAATAAATTGTGTGTTTTACGACTTTTCGGTCAGTAAGTTATCTATGACCGTATTCAAGTCATTCACTTGGAGCGAATAAAATGTATACAGTATTCACTTGAATACTGCACAGTTACACTGCCCCCTTTCTAAGCTGTTCAGTCCCTGAACATCATTGGTGCGGTGGCTAAATCTAACAATTCCTACAATTTCTTCGCCGAAAGAAAAAACACTTAACTGTCTTTTCCTGATTTGAGTCTCTTTCTGGATTACAACTGTGTTGCGACCTTCCTCGCCCAGAATAGCACGGGGTTCAAGTAGGGCAAAGTAAGCAGCGTTCGACGATCGTTCTGACATGGATCACAGGGTCGCTTTTTGAATAGTTCGTTCACATGACCAAATTTTTCCCTGGAGACGACAGTTATCCCTTTGGTGATTCGCAGATCTTCTGCTAGTGAATAATCTCCTGGCACTTAGGAAGGTATTATTGCTACACCTTCACAATAATTCAAAATCTTGCTTTTCCAGTACCACCAGAATTAGACATAAAGGTATCGAAACCTACGTTTTTGTGGTTCACCTTCTCAATAGTCGCTTTTCTTATTAGGGTATCATCTTGGATATTGTATTCAGCTCCGTAGATTGCCGAACGACTTACATTACCCTCTTTTTACCTCAGGAAAGTTTCTGGATACGATATAGGCCTTTTTTTATTCTACCGACCACCTTATAAGGACCTTCTCAATCTTCTTGTAACTTGGGTGATAATCCTCACTTCCTCTGGGGGTTATACAACCATACCAAGTCACCTGTGCTAGAACCTCCTTCGGATGCTTTGATGTGGTAACGGATCTTCATGCGATCACTCGCCATCTGGAGATTCTGTCTAACTCCCTCGTGAATATAGTGTAGACTGTCCTTCAGACAGCTAGCATATTCTTTACAGGCTATTTTTTCTAGGCCGCACATTATACTCATTATACATGCTGGAGTTTCTCCTGCCGATTCCAATACTGGTGATCTGTAAGCCATTGTGGATAGATGGAGGTATTTGTCCCAGTCTCTCTGGTGGTTAGAGACTACGTTAGTTAGATATTTTCCGATCGTTCTATTCATTCTTGCAACCATACCATCTGACTGTAGATGGAGAACTGTTGTCCTGGTCTTATGGGTCCCTAGTAATTTGCACACTTTGAAATAGATTGAATTCGAAGTTTCATCTCTAGTCAGAATACAGCTCTAGTGGGACTCAAAAACGGCTTAACATCTCTTTTTACAGCACATCTGCAACTGTAATGGCTTCTTGGTTTTGGATGGCATAAGATTCGATCCATTCAGTAAAGTAATCCATCGCCATTAATATATATTTTTTTCCTTCCTCAGTTTATGGAAATGGGCCAGCAATATCAATAGCTATCCATTCTAAAGAGACTACCTATATTATATATCCTCGTAGGTACTCTACGACTTCCTCTCGGTCCCTTGGTTGAAACACATAACTTTCGCACCATTTTTTTACGTCACCTTTGCAGTTGACCCAGCAAAAACTTTCTTTGGCTTTTTCAAATGTCTTACTGATACCAAAATTCCCACCAAAGTTCCACTTTTGTTTCAGTACCATCGTCGTTCTGCAGAGATCTCTTTAGAAGATTGTTATCCAACACTAAGGAATCCCACTGTGCCCGGTAGGACTTGATTTTAGGGTTAAGATGACTCTTCTTTTCCCTTGGTCTTTGTCCTTTTCTCTATTCCATGAGAAGTTTCAGTTCTGGGTTATTTTCATGGTCTTCCTTTAGCCTTTCCGACTGCCAATCAGAATTCACGATTGCTGTCCTCAAGCACTGCACTGTTTCCTCCGTCCGTGCTGTTTAGACATGATCTAGACATTGAGTGAGCATTTACCTAGATTTTTCATGCACGATGGACATCAGTGAAATTGAATTCCTTATTGGAATTCTATATATCGAAGTTCGATATATGGAAAAAATATGAATATTTCGATATTTTTTTATTTTTATTTTATCGTCTTTGTTTTGAACAACATTCTTAAGTTGGCTCAAAAATGATTAACAGTTTATAATTGAGTATATTTATTAATCAAGTTAAATTTTAAATGTATGAAAATATTAGGTTCTTAGTAGTTATTGCTTAATTCCAATAAAACAGTTATAGTGGAATGAGTAAGCTTTATTTAGCCATTTTCTATCAATATATATTATATAATATAATAGTAATACAATTATGCGTACCCATATTTCTCACTAAGAGTTTTTCAGAATATTCATCGTTTTATATGCTCAGTTGTTTGATTACTACGATTTTTTGGCACTGAAAGATTAATTGTAGAAACAATTCGTTTAGGTGCTACAGATGTCGTACAAGAAATAAAATATCTAACAGCTATTTCTGAAAGCACCGGAGTAAAATGTCTACTATCAATCCAAAATTTCAGTGCATTTGATGATCTTGAAATATTTGGCTGATCTAAACACTGCTTTAATTCAGCAGGTATTGTACCAGAACCTCTGCCATAAACTTCATTCGCATTGGACATATTTTTCAAGAGCATATCTTCATGTCCCCCCCATAATGATGAAGTCGTTTTCCTTTCTCCAAGTGGAGAAGCACCTACCGTAGGTGAGCGATTTCCTCTTATTTTGTACTCTGCAATCATTTATTTTGGTAGATTCGATATTGTATTAGCAGCAGTCAATGATGACATGAAATGCAACTTTTTGAAACGGGGATCTGAGATAGTTGCTTTGGCCAAATAAAGGTTTTCTTGTAAATGCTACTATTAAAAATGCCTTTCAATAAATCATTTTGTACTAACACTGCAACAGCCGTTGATGTTTGAATGTGTTCGATTTCTTCTTTCAATAAATTAGTTAATGGTATAACTAAACTGGCTGTGACATAGTTCTCGGCACTCAAGTTTTCCGTTACTGTTTTAAATGGAGCAAGGAGCGCAACTAAATCGCGAAAAATAGTTCTTTGCGAAGTAGCTACTACAACAGGTACATTATTCCTAGTTCTTGATGCTAATACCTTTGTGACAATTGAAGATAATTCCAGGAATCTTTCCATTATATCCAAACAAGAGTTCTAACGAGTACTGTTTGAATGAGCATCAATATTTGGCCTCCTTTTTTACTTTCTGCTAATTACTCCGATCCTAATTGATCTGAAGCACTAACTGACTGTTCAAAATACGTCACAATACATTTTATCCGATCAGCCAAGTTTGAAAAATGATTAAATTTATGGTGTGCTCAACATAAGGAATCTTCTTCTTAATTTCCAAAAATAAGTTGACAGCAGCCACTATGTTGCTACCATTGTCGATTGAGAAATTTACAATTTTTGATTTGTCAATAGAAAATTCACTCGTTATAGTTTCAAAGCAGTCTTTAATGTATTCTCATATATGTTCCTGAAAAGCAATAAATTAAAAATTAACAATAGACATAGTTGATATAATATACCTTAAATATTTTGAAAAGACATATTTAAAGGTATTTTTACCTCATTAAATAATAAGAAGAGGTTTTTCACTTGATAGAAGGATTATTACAAAATTTGAGTATCAAAACAGATTTAAACTGTTAGTCTCCTATAATTTTAATTTCAAAAAATTTCATTCAAAAACTTTCAGAATTAAATTAATGTCTTCAAGCACACTTTCTGTTTAATAGACCTTTAAAGTCCAAACTCATTATATAATATCAAATGAAATAAATAATACAAGGTTTTTGTGATTTTTGTGATGAACACGAGGTCTTAGAGGTAAGTTATTTATTGTTAATTAATATTATTTTTTAAATGTGAACTAGGACCCATGAAGACCTTATCTGAATTATAATTGTTTTTTGAGGATGTGATACATGTTTTGAGATTTTTGAAGTAACTCCATGAAATATTTAAATATTTCATATAAATTATTTTTTTGAGAAGTTTTTAAAATTGATTTGAATTTTTGAAAAGTATTTAGTTTTCATAATTTTAAGATCAGAAACAAAATTTTGTCGTCTTCAAATACTTATTTATTAATTTTAATTGACAATTTATATTTGTTGGGTTATTTATTCTATTTGATATTATATAATTTTGATTTTATATGTCTATTGAATATAAGCTGTGCTTATAAGACATTAATTTAATTTTAAAAGTTTTTGAATAAAATTTTTTGTAATTAAAATTATAGGAGACTAACAGATTAAATCTGTCTTGATAGTCATATTTTCACTTCTGTCGTGTAATGAACAGCAAGACAACAGCTGTTGAGCCTTTCATCGGCAACATTCAGGAAGTGAACTGTGATGATAAGAAAACTTCTTGTGGACAGAAACAGCATCTAAACTTTCTTGATCCTCCTCTTGGTGGTTAATCTCAAATATGAATATTTATAATTTAGAGAAAATAATTGTAAATTTTGATTCATATATGTATACCAAAAATATTGCAAATAAAAAACGTTACCCGATTAACTACATCCTCTTTCTTATCACAGAAGCTATTGCTGTCAGTAAGGCCAGTTTTTGATTTTGATAATGACAGCCATGCTACTGGCATTGATAGTTTTCTTCTTCATTATTAGTGATAGCTTTCTTAATACTTGTCCTTGTTTTTAATGATAGTTGGGAATATGCATGATGATGCTTCTTCTTTAAGTGGCTTGCTAAATTAGTTTGCCCGCATGAGTTGCAAGAAACACTTCCTGTACCTAATTTCTTGAAATACGTCCATACAATAGAAGAATTTTTCGAAGACGATATTTTTTGGCACTTCACTATTTCAATGTAACTAAATTTTAAATAAATAAATATAAATAAACACGTGCTTTTCTGTTACGATATTATGAAATTCATAACCACTCTTTTTAAATTCCCTCATTGTTGATCACAGACCATAGATTATCACAGACTAAGTAGAGGAAGAGATCCATAGATCAACAAAACTAATTTGCTAAAGTTTTTTTTTTTTTGAAAAATCGATATCTATTTCTTAATATCGAAGTATCGATATATCGTACAAAAGGGTATCAGTAAAAATATCGATATTTCTAAATAATAATATCGATATTTCGTTATATTCATAATTTATCAAAAGTCCAATGCATAAGCCAGAGAATCGTCTAGTCCTATATCGCGCCAAGCGAAGTGTTTGCTGCGTATCAATATCCCTTAATTCAGTTACAAAGATTTGCACAGTAAGTTGATCCAGAAAACTGTCGGGTGCTGTAAGTTAAGTCAATCTTATCAAACGTGCTCCCGTAGGGTTCCTTTAGATATCTGAACCCGGCTCTTAATATGTGCGTGATACACTTTTTGGAGATGTTCATCACCATATCTCATTTGAAGCCTAGTTGTTTATCAACTAAATTTTTGATACCTTCAATTAAAGGGTCATTGAAACTATGAACAACGAGATTCTACCACCGAATTCTGCCCCAATAAAAATCCTGTCCAAACTATATACAGCGGAATGCCTTATCTAGTTGCATGTTGCCCTTTAAAAATTTGGTCTCCAATTATATCATGTGACAGATCATCCTAGCAATTTATTTACGGGGTGGAAATTCGGCTTTTTCTAATTGCTTGACTTCGGCCATTTTGTCGTCTAAAGATCCAACCTCCGTCTCTGCACCGCTCGATCTAACAAAAAACTCCAAATCTACGGTAAAAGTATTAGATACAGCTAAAAATAGGGAATACTTGTGAAAGTTATCCCAAAATTATATGCTGAATCTAAAAACTACAATATAAAATATGTGTATGCATTTGAAAAAAAGAATAACTTCCGGTATTTATGGTAGTGCTGAAAACTTGGAAATATTTCAATTAGAAAAATCATTTTGCACTTTTCCAATCAAAAGTTTTCGTATCATAAATTTTAATGATCTTCATACATTCTAAAGCGTGATTTTAAACAATCACCCTATATATTTGACGAATAAATACGCCATTTGAACAAAATACTATTGCTTGAATTTCACCAGATAACTCGATATATACCATTTTGCACTATTCTCAAAAACAAATTAATAATATCTAAACTCATAGCCGTTACGGAAAAATTTTATGATTCCGAAATATTTATTCACGCTCTGTCTTTTTATTGCCATCAAAAAGTTCCCCGTGCAATAAATTGCCTAACCCGCGTCGAAAGAATGCTGCACTAATTTTGCAAGTCGTTACATAAATAAATAATATACCTATTATTTGTGGTTTTCATTCAGGTAGAGTCGAAAGATTTTTCATCGTAAGTATATTCTTCCCAGGTTTCATTGTCGTCAATCAGGCAGCATTCATTGCGGAGTTATTCTCTACACACTAGCTGACTAGTTCATGAATGTTAACCTAAGGATAAGTACGATTTGAACGAATCTGGAATGGATGCTCACGATTCATTCGTAAATCGCAAGAAAATGTAAAGAAAAGTATAACGAATTGTGATATTGGCATACCTCAACGTGTTTCTAGTGAAACGAAATAGATAATAGCACTGACTTAGGAATATGGCAGTTGAAAAAGGAATAACTGAGATTAGGTAAGTTGAACTTTTAAGTATTTAAAATTAACATTTATTGAGGGAACCAATTTACTGTAACACTATAACTTCAACTATTTGGTGTCTATTTAATTGAAGAAAAATCCCAATTGTTTTCCCTTACCAATAAAATTTGTAACTGCATTCATGATTACTAAAACCATAACATAAGAATTTTTCGAAACAATGATAGTTTTATTAATGAATTTTTTTTTTTTGGAATATTGTACACGTTTATCCCAATCACTGATTTCTGTCGAAACTTTATGAGTTGATAAAAGTTTTGTAGGACCAATCGTTAGTATCTTAATATAAAAATTAATTGAAACAAGTTGTAGAAATTACTATGTTTTACTACCAATAAATGATATTTTACATATTTAATACATCTTCAGACAACTTGTCTGAAGATGAGATAGTTAATTCCCGAAACTCCCGAGTCATAATCAAATATGTAAAATATCAATTTATTGGTAGTAAATCATAGCAATTTCTATAATTATGATCAACTTCCAAATAGTAACGGCTGAAACAGTTCAGTATAAAAAATTAAAATATATTACCAGCTCTAATAGAATATTGGTTGATGGACTTTATCTTAATGTATTAATGAAATTTTACGTAGTGTTGCTTGACCGAAGTTTTGATTATGGTATTTAGAAGGAATAAAACTCGATAGACGCACAAACTCTGCTTGATTATTTTGTCATTCTAGCGAATATATTCTATGTACAGACATTCTGTATACTTTTTCCTTGTAGGTACTTGTTATTTTTGAATAACTATATTTTTTCTCGGCTTATTCAATTTCCATCAAACAAAATCTGAATAAAATAGAAAGGCCTTTTACTTGATAGAAGAAATATAACAAAATTTGAATATTAAAACAAATTGAAATATGTTTATCTTCTACAATTTTAATTTCAAAAAAATTTTTTTTCAAAAAACTTTTAGAAATAAATTTATGTCTAACAAGCACCGCTTACATTTAATAGACGTATATTTATTCCATTTGACATTATATATTGAGTTTTGATTATATACGTCTATTAAATGTAAGCGGTGCTTGTTAGACATAAATTTATTTCTAAAAGTTTTTTGAATAAAAATTTTTTTGAAATTAAAATTGTAGAAGATAAACATATTTGAATTTGTTTTAATATTCAAATTTTGTTATATTTCTTCTATCAAGTAAAATGCCTTTCTATTTTATTTTATATATAATATATAATTATATTTTGGCTTCAATAAATCTCATTACAGAATGTCAATGAATTTAAATAAACCTTAAAATAACTCACACTGTTCTTTGATTTTGTTAGAACATAGATCAATCTTGAATTATATAGTTGATCTGTAGTTCGAAGCTTAAGTCTTTTAACACGTGATTTTTATAGGTTATGCTTTTGATTTTGATATTTGGAATATTAAAAGAGGACTGAAGACGGGATTGTCTAGAATTATATTTGTTTTTTGAAGATATAGTGCACATTTTTTCAGAGATTCTTGAAATAATTTATTCGAATATTTAAATATATTAAATATTTCAAATATATTATATTCTTTGGGAAGTCCTTTAAGTGTGTTCATGTTTTTTAAAAGGCAAGTGGTGTTTCTTAAAGGTAAGACCAGAAACAAAATTTTGTCTCCTTTAAATATTTATTTATTAATTTTAATTACTTTCGTATATCTGTTGGGTTATTTATTCCATTTGACATTATATATTGAGTTTTGATTATATACGTCTATTGTAAGCGGTGCTTGTTAGACATAAATTTATTTCTGAAAGTTTTTTGAATAAAAATTTTTTTGAAATTAAAATTGTAGAAGATAAACATATTTCAAAATCTAAATATTGCACCAAACGTTTCACATTCTATCCATGAAAAGCATTAATTATACTTCACCATTTCTACGAATCAATCCAGCGGCTTCATTTTTCTATTCCAATACCTTAAAATATAGACAAACTGAGTCCGTAGATCCAACTGTTAGGCATTGGTAGGTACTATAGGGAATTGAAACATTGTAACTGAAAAGAACTCGTTTCAAAAATGACAGATTATTAGCAAAATGACACGCTACACGTGTTTGTGATATCTGAATCTTTTTAATTCTATCTCACTTTTCATGCTACTTTGCTGTCGAATTAGATTGTCTTACAGCATTTCGATTCATCGACCCAAATTGCTCCGTCCGCATTATTTAGTCCTGAACTGAGTACAAATGGAAACACACATACGAAAAAAAAAAACAATCAACCTAAGATAAATCGAGGAACTTGTCGATTAAAAAGCGAAGATTTGAAAAACCAAATAAATGATTGAAAATCTACTAAAAAGCTTTTAAAGGAAAACTGTTCAAAGCAGAAAGAGAAAGATGATTTCAAGTAGTTTATAGATATTCTGAGTTTTTGTTAAATCATGAAGTAACTGATTGAATTTCAATTGTTGATTTTCATATTATGGTTCGTTACTTTTTTGTTTTATTCCAGAGTCTTTGAGATTCACTTGCTCCACTGCTCGAATCGGTATTTTCAGCCCAAAAATTCGTTTCTCCCATTAATCGATGTTAGACTATCAATCTCCAGAATTGACAGATAAAAAAATTTGAATAAAAAGAATAAGAATGTGATTCTAACGTGCAATTTTTCAAATTATTTCTTCCTAATAATCAACTTCCTTGGACTTGATGAATATTCAAAAAAATCATTTGCCGGTTTGTCAGGCCATTCTCGTGTTTTACACTAAGCAACAATTATTCATTCATTTTCAGTCGTATGAAATTATATTTCAAAATTATTCAGAATAGCTACTTGATTTTGTTAATTAAGCATAGTATCTTAATGGAAATGAACAACACCAACACCATCGTTTCTTATATTGTGAAGATTAGAAAAAAAAACAACTTTGTATCATATATCTATTATCCTGATACTCCTAGATTTTCTGTGAAGATCCCTCAGAAGCTTTTTCAGCTTGTGCGAGTTAGGAGTTCAGTTGTGTTCTGGGTAGGCTTTGTAACTGCGATCTTGCGCTACTTTAGGTCACAGCACTGTTAATTTTTGACCTAACAGTGAAATGGTAGCCTACACCCGTCCAACTAGAAAATTTCTTTCCGACCTAAACAATATTCGAACCAGCGACCTTCCAGTTATGAGCCCTAAGCTCTACCACTGATCTGCTGGCCTAAATTTTTTTACTAATTTTTTTTCTCAGGGGCCATTATTTGATATACTTGCAAGGTTCCATCACGCAATCCTTCAGAAGGAATTGCTTCAAAAATTGTATAATGAATTAGGCGATACTCTGTTCAAAATATTTCAATAGCCCTGAAAATTTATTTTCATAATCCACACGAAAGTACGAAAGCAATTGGAGCATTTCACATTTATTTTGTGTTTCGATGTTCGTTGGTATCTCATCAATGTAATCCTCTAAAACTTAACAATGTAACACTACGCTATACTACTATATCTGCCCCGCATAAGGACATTGAAGATTTACCAAATAATACACATAATCTCACATCGCTTGGAACATTTTCAGCAAGATTGAGAAAACATCTGGTTGAGCTACTTTTTTTTTTGAATACTGAAAATAAGTGTAATATTTGAACATGTAGAAGGAATTTTTATATCTTTTTTCTTCTGTGAGAACAACTGTAAGTCGAGTAACACAATAAAGATTATTATTATTATTATAGTGCTATCTAATGATCGCATATTGTTGGGCATTAGAGCATTACACTGATGAGATGTCAGCAAGCATCGAAACATACATGTCGCCGCCTATGTCTCGACGATCAACAAAACTTATTCGGGTGTATCTGAGTTTTGAACTTTAACACAGATATAAATTGCACTGTCTTGATTCAAAGAACTTTCTATTATTATAGTTCATACTCCTTTTTATCCCTCAAAAAAGTTACTTTACTTGGTAGGCGCTAGATATATGAGATAGTCATAAATAAATCTTAGGTGATCTGCCAGGCTATTCGTTGAGTGGTCCTCTACGTATACAATGCACGGCAAATTTAGAAGCCATTATATTTCGAATAGATATATAATGAGGCGGTAATCCCATCAGGCGAAAAGAGTCCTTTTTGAGTAGACGCTGATTTTCATCCAGAAGTACATCTGCAAAAAATGTAAAGCAAAGGGACAAACGTTCTGAAGACTATTTACTTGCAATCTCTTTCTTCACCATGGGAACCATATTAATAACTATAAACTTAGTGTTCGTATAAAGAAACCTCAACATCAGAAAAAGATCGACATCTTTGCGTTCTTCTTCAATCAATAATTGTAGATTTCTAGAAATTGTATTATTTTACTGGAACTATTCGGAAATTGCTACCTATTAGAAGATTGCGAGTAGATTAGCTGCCGAAAGTTTGTCGTTCGACACTAACTCTCGCTAATCACTACTTTTTCCCCTCTTTCTGGAAATTGACGGATACCATCGCAAAAAAGGCCGGATCTTTGGCCACTATCCATGCATCGATCTGTTTTTTGACTTCATCGAAGTGCTGATCAGCCAGGCCATGTGGCATCGATAGGAAGAGATGGTAATCGGAAGAAGCAATGTCTGGGCTGTATGGCGGATACAGAGGACTTCCTAATTGACCATTTCTAAGTACGTTTTAACGCAGCATATGCAGAATAACTTTATCGTGTCTCGTAATGCTTGATTCGGCTTGTCAGTTGATGATGAGGTATCCATAAGTTGCCCGACGTTCTGGATTATCGTAATGGACCCACTTTTCATCGCCAGTTACAATTCGATGCAAAAACCCATTTCTTTTTTGTCGTTAGAGCAGTTGTTTACACGTGAAATAATGGCATTCGACGTTTGTTGGATTCAGTTCATACGCCACCCAATTTTTCACCTTTCGCATTATTTATATTGCTTTTAAAAGATGGCAAATGGCTGGTTGAATGTTTTACGAGTTCCTTTTGCTCTTGTGATGGATCTTCGTTGAGTCTTGCCTCTCATTCTTTATCCTGGTGGCGCTCCGGGTTGTTTTTCAGCTTTCAAATCAAAATTCCCACTTTGAAGTCGGTCAAACCACTTCTGACACGTTCGTTAATTTAGAGCATGACTTTAGAGCATGACTAAGATACGATGACTTTCGGCAGCCTTTTTATTCATATTGAAGTAAAACTCCCCACAAAAACACATTATTCCCCACAAAAGTTTACAGTTTCGGAGTATCCGGAAACTATG
Source organism: Megalocaria dilatata (assembly GCA_034642435.1). NCBI lineage: Eukaryota > Metazoa > Arthropoda > Insecta > Coleoptera > Coccinellidae > Megalocaria > Megalocaria dilatata. The sequence goes on along the minus strand of CM067855.1, from coordinate 76,236,086 downwards.
GCGTTAACACTTCAGCGAAATAACCGATACTGAAAACAAACATCAACAATTCAAAATGAGGGTGTTGCCAGGTGAAACAATGGAATAATAAACTAGTAGTGACATATGCATGAACTTATTTCTAAACCGATCATAAAGAAATCTATAGAAGTTATGAGAAAAAATATTGAACACTTGTTAGTATAATATTGTATTGCTTGAAACATTTGAGCCAAAAAATGCTCTAAACAAACTGAAGTATAATGCGTTATTTGGAACAACATCTGAATATCTATATCCAAATGCTCATCGGTCAATGTTAAACACTTTTGAAGTTAATTTTCAAATGCTTGAACATTTCAATGAATCTGGGAAATTTTTTAATTCAATAGGAATAATACACATGCTATAATTCACTGACGAAATGTTTAAATTCTTACTACTCCCAAGTTTTTCCCAAGTTTCAATCCACAGAGTCATATTTTATTTTCGTGCTATTATTAAGCGGGGGGAAAAATTTAAAATCTTTAATTGAACAAACTATTCTAAAGACTATGGAAATAGAAGCCAAAGGCAAAACCGAAAACTTCTTCTAATCTATCTACTTTCATATCAGCATTATAAATAATACAAGAAGTTTTTGTGATATTCTTCGGCTTTTTAAAAATAATCATTAATTAATAAGAAGTTCTCTGCAAAGAGGATTTTTCCGTGACAATATTTAATGAATTATTTAAATTCAGGTAGATTACTGTAGTAATTATTTTCGATTTTGCCTTCTTTTTCCAAACATTCAGAATTAATTGTTTAGTTATGGATTTACAATTTTTTCTTGTCACTTGATAATAGTACGGAAATAAAATATGACAAATCGTGACCTCTGTGAACTTGAAAAACTCCAAAGTAGATAGACTTTCAACATTTCAGTGGTGAAATAATTAAATTAAATTATGCGTATCATTCAAACAGGGTTGGGAAAAAATTATCCTGGTTTATTTTACTATGTGTTTTAACACGATTTGGTTTTGTATTGAGTTCTTGTTACGATTATTATATTGACTTGTCTCCGCAGATACAGAAAAACCATTATCTATCATTCAATTGTGATTTGTCCATTGTTCACGCAAGTTTGGTAAACCCCGTATTTTCCATCTATCGTTGTTTATTTCATTTCCAATGTGCCAAGTTTAAATGCTAATACTTCGTTACATGAGCCTCTCTCGAACCAAATGAAAATGAAATATAAAACCAGTGATATTACTGTTAATAAATAAAAATCATTTCTTCACAGATTTCCGCAATACAGATGCAAACAATAGATATGAAAGTTTATTTCTTTGGGTGTTAGTTTCATGGAACAGCGTGCTATCGTTTCGTTCAAATGTGTATTTTTCGAACTTCGAGCCAAAAATGGTCCTAAACGACTAGGTTTGTAGTTGAAGAATCCGAGGTTAAAAATAACTCTATCTGGCCGGTCGGTAGGCACACCGTGAACATGCTAACTTACTAATGGAAAAGCCTAGACGCTTGAAACTTTAAGTAAAGGTTTGGAGTCTAAATATTTTGGCTAGGTTTGTTACTTGGAAAAATCGGTCCAATCGTTTCGCCGTTATTAACGTTTGAAAAGCCAGTAGAATGTAGATACCGGAAGCCACATCGTGGTGAAACAATTGTTGTAGTACAAACATTTTTGTGGAAATAAAATTGTTAAAATTGCCTCCTATATATATTTTTTTTTATAAAAGGAGTTTCCATCAAGTAAAGACCGAATCAATCGAATATTTATTAAAAAACTGTTTTTTGTGTTTGTAAACTTTTTGAACTCTTGTAATGCCGTTTTCTAGAGAAGAAAATGTTAAAATATTTTTTCTAATTGTCTGAAAAATCAAAATTTTTCCGTAGTTTTTGGCATATTTGAGTGTTTTCTTTTTTGGGATACACCAGACTAACCCACAGCTATCTAATGACCTCAGAAGATCCACCCGAATGCGAATGCTGCTACAATACCCGTCTAACTGTCGAACACCTGCTATCTAGTTGTCCCCATTTCGAAGAGAATCAACTTCGTCTGAATTTAAAAGAAGATTTCAGAGAAATTCTCAAATCAGATAGTCAAATTGAATTAGCTCTTAAATTTCTCAAAGAATGTCAACTTTACAATCGCATATAATTCTGCATGTTTTTGTATTTGGAGATTTTGCTTCTTCTCCTTCTAGGTTTATTTGTACTTACCAAATATGTGAACATCCACTGTACCTCGTATCAATGGCCTAGAAGCCGAGGCACGTTAATATTAAATAAATAAATAATTTTTTTTGGCAATTTTTTCGATCTATGGTAATGAGCGATAAACATCCGAGAAACTCGTATGATAATTATCACAACAACCAATATATTAAATGCAAAATATCACATAGAATAATCCTACGAAAGAATAATCCACTGAATTACAGTGGAAGGCACTAAACAATCACAACAACAAAATTAAACTATGACAAATGTTGGAAATGTCATCTTCCAATCCAACCAGCTTCTGTTTTTCTCCTCATACACGATTGAATCATCGCGCTAACTGTCTCAGACGCATCTATTATACTATTTCTTAGTTCGTCTTCAGTATCCATTGGTGTTGATGTAGGCTAGAGATTTCAGATGCATCCAAAAAATAAATCTAAACTATTTGAATCTGGTGATCTGGCAAGCCATGACTAAGATCCACTGCATCCGATCCAACTCTTTACATAGTGTTTATTTAAATTATCTCTATCTAAAACTGAAAAATGAGCTGGAACAACATCGTGCATGAACCACGTTTCACGTCGTGACAAAAGAGCTAAATCTTTGAACAACAAAGGCAAATCGTTTATCAGAATATGTGTTTATAAGTGACTAGTAAATCGAACCGGTAAAAATAAAGGACCAATTAAATAACCGCCAATATCACAGTTAGATTTCATCGAAAATAAGCAAGATATTGTCGCATGATTGCTTGCAGCACCGGCCTTTTTCTGTCACAATGACGCCACTTTTCGCAAAAAAACAAGACCGGCTTTCTGAATTCAACTCTCTAAAATGACGTCAGTTTTTTTAGAAATCCCAATCGAAAATTAGTCCCTTCAAAAGCAATTAGGCAATAAATGTCGTCTCGATTGAGTCACCCACTGACGCAATCCCAAACGAGATGAAATCGTACCTCTACAGCTTTAGCGAAAAATACTTTTCCCCATTGAGTTAATTATCTATCTCTCAGGCACTAACACACTTCACTTCGCCTTGGTCACTTTAACACCTCTCAAATAAAAAACCTGAAAGTGAAAATGTTATCTATGATATTAATACTTGTAATTATCAAAGATAATACATGCCCTTTCATGATTTTTTTACACTTGCAATTAAGGTTAGTGAATTGTGAAGTGAACTCAGTGAAACCAAGGGAAGTACAGCGAAAATCAACTCCGTTGATCTACTCTTCTACAAGCAGTATAATACTTTTACCACAAAGATGGATAAAAATACAATCGCAATAATTCTCTTAACTTTGTGTGAAACAACCCAAAAATGTATAATATGTAATATATAAGGTGTGAATAAAGGATTTCTAGTATTCTATTATCTCTCTATTCTCTTCAAAGTATGCTTTTCCTGCAATTTGTATACTAATTGATAAAAGTTCAATGACCATTAAAGAATTCGAAAAGATAAAAAAAACACCAGGGAATTCTTCAATTATCAGCGTCGATATTGAAAATAAAGTGCTCTTGGAAATGAGTTTCTACAATTTGGATTTTTTTCAGCCCATATGTGTTTATTATCCAAATTTATTATTAATGTTCTTGAAAGTAGGTTCCATCAGTGAGAAAAACTGCAATCAGAATAAAGATCAACTGCTTGTCTATTGAGGTACCACTGATTTGATATATCAAAACAAATAATGGAACCATGAATTTATCTGAATATAACAGAACCCATAGACATCTTTTGAAAATTCTGATTTTTCCTGACGACTTTGAAATAAATTTTTCAATTCGTTTTCTCGAAAACGAGGATTCCTTTACATATTTTTTAAACTACCAGTGGCCCACCACAAAAAAGTTCTGCAGGCAAAAAGGGGTTCATAAGACTCATTCTTGATATCTTATAAGTTATAACTTTTTGCTTGCACCTTCATTTTCGAAACTCCTTGTGTATAATCAAAAGGATTGAAACTTTTCAAAATTGTAGTGTTTGGTTCGAATAATATGTTATGTCCGTGTCAAATAATGGATATTTGCTATTTGCTTTAAGGTCACATGAACGAAGTGAAGCTACCTAACATAACTCGTATTTCCGTTTCTTTTAATAGTCTAATTCATTCACATTACATAAGCAAAAAATTTGGTTATACGAAGTGTCTCGATCCGCATAATTGAAAATTCAGTAAATAATAACCAATTACATAGTAGAGGCCTCTGGAAACAATCCTCCCACTATTTGTCGCTTATGACAGAAAAGTAGTTTTCACTGGTTTCCTTTGAAATAATAACATCTTATTATGGGATTTCCGAATACACTTAGGCTGAAGGAACCAAATTAGGTGGAGAAGAGTCAACATAATTCAGTCATGTCCATTATAGTATGGCAATATATTCGCCGATATGACTGGGATCACTTTATGAAATTATACGTTTACGTAAAGGCTCATTTGATAACGTTGAAATTACTGAATGTTGCGTGAAAATGAATACTACCGAAGGAGAAATAACACTTTTTCCATTAGTGCTTATCTCAATGTTAGGCAGGTGCATAGAAATAAGGTATGCTTGCAATTTTATCACTCAAAATTTGTTAGGTTGAACCATGTTTTTTCTTGTCAAAAACTGAATTATCTTGATATTCAGGCTACGAGCAATGACAATAAAAAATTCTAAAAATCAGGAGTGTACGACTCATATCTGTATAACTGTTGACATTTCAGATCCATTCGAATAGGTCTCGTGAATCGTTGGGAACTAATTAACACATATGCGTATGTTTCGATGCTCTAAAGACCAACAAATGCAACGTAGGCGCAGATCTATATTAACCGCATATAGAATACCAGAACTTATATTCGATAAAACATAATAAACTGAAGAGAAAAAGTTGCTGGAACATAAACTGATCGTGAAAATTCAAGGATATTGATGTTTTCCAAAGATGTATATTTTCCTTATCATCTTAATATTTTTTTCAATTACATAAATTTATAACGATTATATAAATGTCTTCTGGTTCATCGTGAGCCAAAAGCTTGTCAAGTTTATTCATGTTTTGTCCATGTGTGTCGGAAATGCACATTTAAATGATTATTTCTTCAGTTTTAATTTCGTTTTCAATAAGATCAAACGGTTCTGCGCAATGAAAAATCGCATTTTCATTATACCTAGACAAGTTTTATTTGAGAACGATGCTAGCAGAGCCCTTGGGATGCTGTGGGCTGGTCAAACACATGTACAAGTTGCTAATTCCTTCAATGTTAGCCAAAATGTGAATCACCTTTACTGCCACAGTACTTTGACACCGGCAAACAACCAGAAGTAGTAAACTACGTGCTACAACGCCAGTAGAAGGCATTTTTCAGTTCTTTCAGTGAAAAAACACCCTCTCAGCACTTGCAGAATAGCAAGTCAACATCTTCGAGATGCCACAAGTGCTTCAGTTTCCTCAAGCACAGTCAGAAGATGTTTCCATGATCTCAATTTAAGAGAGAAGAGTTCAACTCATTCGCAAACATCAGCATCAAAGATAAGAGTGGGCAATGGAGCAGGTATACTGACGAGATGAATGGCGATACGTACTCTTTACTGACGAGTCCAGATGTGGACTTTCTTCTCATAGTCGACGAGTACTAGTGTAGACACGTCCACTCATATAAAGGAACCGTTGTTTCATTCAAGAAATTCTTCTTTTTCGAGGAGGCACAATTATGGTTTGGATTAGAGTTTGTTTCGATGGCAGAACTGACCTAACGGTGCTTCCAAGAACCATGATGTCTCAGACATATGTTGATGAAGCTATCAACGAAGTAGCACCACACTTTCATGCAGCTATTAGCGAAAATTCAGTTTTTCTGGATGACAATGCCCTGCCATAAGGATTCAACCAGGTGATTACTGTTAGAAAATACCAGGGTATTCCACATCTAATATTACCTCGAAGATCTCCTGCCCTAAATCTAATTGAGCACACTTGCAGCCAATTCGAAGAACGACAGCCGAGATCTTTTGCTACAATTTTGGCAACCAATTGAGCATATGATATTCTCAAGAACTTGGTGGAAATCATGCAGAAAAAATGCCAAGCAGTTATTGATGCACGTTATGGTCATACTCTGTATTCATGGTGGATACATTGATGAATTAAAATTGACAAATGAAACTTTCGGAATTTCAGTTGTCCTAAAATTGTATACTTTTTCGAATATTGTACTTTTATTATTGTGAAAACATCATTTCTTTGAAATCTTATTATTCTAAACTGCAACACCCTACATATACATATTCCAAAAAAATTGAGTGTTTCAGCAGCAAAAACACAAATTATTTAAATATCCGTAACTTTAGATGAGGTATTCATTATGCGATATTTTTCTGTGACGTGTAGTCAGTAGCTTTTACGTGCTTTTTCAAAAATCCATTGGTCCTAATACTTTATCTGCGAATTCATTCAAGAGGAAACTATGTATGGTGAATATGAACACATATTTCTGTGTTGGGTTGTCCGAAAGTCAAACGTAATTTTTTGCAATTTTAGAACTATTCTACTGAAAAAATAAAAATCTTACGAAAATGTAAAGTTCATGATCAAAAATCTCCATTCTTTTCCATTCGATTTTTATCGTTACTAATTGGCAAGAAAGAGTTGAAGAAGAATAATTTGAACAAAATTTCCTTTTTTCACGCTCTCGGTCGAAATAACATAGAAAAACAATTCAAAAGCTTCTCCTCGTTTATGTCCACCAAATTAAATATAGCCTTCGTGTCGATATTTCACATCTGAATACTGAATTTAAAATCGATCGAAGGTGTCCTTTCAAAAATATTTGAAAAAACAATTAGGATGAGAATTACTCAAGAAATATTGGGACGATTTCCTCCGTTTCTGAACAATTGATAAAATTATTCTTCAGACCTACCCTGAAAAAGTCTATAGCTCTTTTCGTTCGGAAATTAGCATATTTGCATACATTTGTCTGCTTGAACGGTCAATTATCACAAAATTCAGCATAAATCTTCGTGTTGTCATTATACAACTAAATTTCATTTAGATCGGATCAGTACGTTGCTATTGGGAAAATTGAGTAAAAACTCCTAAGGAATGACCACGATACCCTTGGACAGATTTTACTTATTAAAAAACCTACCTAAAATAAAATTGAAAATCAAAACAGATTTAATCTGTTGTCTCCTACAATTTTAATTTCAAAAAATTCTTTGAAGAAACTTTAAGAATTAAATTAATGTCTTTATAAGCACTGCTCATATTTAATAGACGTATAAAGTCAAAATTCATCATACAATGTCAAATGGAATCAAGAAAAACCAACGAATATAAATTGTCAACTGAAATTAAAATATAAATAAGCAAACATTTTTTGTTTCGTTCCAGGCATGCGTAATGAACTCTTCAGACAAACTTACGAAGCCCTGTTTGTTACAAAATGTATCGTTTTCCAATCCCATATCAATGAAAAATACCTAAAATATTTAGGCCCCACACTTACCTGAAAATTTCAAGTCTTTTCTTCCATTCGAAAGTTAAAGTGTTGACGGAAGGATCGGTCGGAATGGTCGGATAGAATTACTTTTGACATCAGATTCATTATAAGTAAATCCAACCATAACATTTGAGTGAATTTTTGGTCTAAACTTAAAAAATGGCAAAATTGTAGCACGCTGTTCCCTAGAACAAGCGCGCAAAAATTATATTACAATTAAAATTATTTTGAGAGTTATCGTTAATTCGGCGAAATTGATATTATTATTACCAATTTGTTTTTCTGCTGGCTGAAAAATTCTTATCAAAGTGAAAATCTATAACATAATGAAACTCATTATGATACAGATCTTAATTTTTTAATAAGCGTATTATGAAATGGGCGTATAAACTAGTATATTATAATTGAGTTATGTGTCTACACAGTTGAAGGTTTGTGTTTTCTTCCGATTCTTCAAAATAACTACTTATACATTCTCTGGGAATGATGATTTGTTATTGACGTTTCTCCATTCTATAGTGTGACTAATTTTTTGTAGGTTCTATGGAACTTTTTCGGTAGTATTTCAATGATTAATTTTGTTATCTTTTCTATAATTTCTGTATCAAAATATAGATACAGATAGCAACTTTCAAACTGTTGTAGATTAATATCGTTGGCAGTTTAATTGCAACAACTTACATTCTGTTTGTAATAAAACAACACTTGGTTTAACGATGAAATGTATAATAGAAAAGATACTTACAACCTACTTGTTACACAGACCGAACAAAAAGAGACAGAGTTTACTGAGTCGTTCATAGACCTTAAGTCTTGATCATAGAAAAAACATATTATACATAGTGAGGTATTCTTCTTAAACTTTTGCTATATATTCACAATACCCACAATACTTAACAAAATTTTACATAAAAACAATAAATCAGTCTTCGCAGAGACCTAAATATTTCACAAACTTTGAATTTTTCACATTTTGCAATGGCTTCGTTAATATATCCGCAACCATCTCATCGGTAGGCATATAGATCAAATCGATTTTGTTTTCATGTACTGCATCTCTTAAAAAAAGGAACCGAATGTCTATATGTTTCGTTCTTTCATGGAAAACTGGATTCGTCGCTAATTTCTGGGCACTCTGATTGTCGTTGTATATGCTTATACAATTCAGTGTTCCTGTCAGCTCACATAAGACATTATTCAAATAAATGACTTCTTTTGCTGCTTCACATAGGGCCATGTACTCAGCTGCTGTTGAGGATAATGCAACAGTCTTCTGCTTGCAGCTCTTCCAAGAAATGGATACTCCTGAAAACTTGAAGACATATCCGGAAAATGATTTACGATCTCCTCTGTCCGAACCCCAGTCAGCATCTGCAAATCCAACTAAATCATATTGATCTTTCTGGAATTTCATATACACATGTTTAGTTCCTTTTAGATATCTCAGAACACGCTTAGCACATTGCCAATGAAGTTTAGTGTAACATGAATTGTATTGACTTAAAAGACTAATAGCATGTGAGATATCTGATAACAGTCGAATACATCAAACTCCCAATCAATTCTTGATTACACCATTGAAATAGGTTACGAAATCTTCAAACTCTTTTTTCTTCGATTCTCGCTGAGGTCTTCTTAGCCCCACTTCTTCTTGAGGATCTGGTGGTCCACCAGGAACGTAGTCAGAATCAGATGAATCTAGATCACATGGTAATGTAAAACCTGGTTCAGAGGAAAAGTATTCAGGTTCCTCCCCCACTGAAGCAGTATTATCTTCTGGAATGTCTTCCTCCTGGGGTTGCTCTGTGATCTTCTGATTTAATTCGATAATAGTAACATCTCGGCTGATGATAATCTTCCTATTGATTGGATTGAAACATTTTTAACCCTCAGTTGTCTCATCGTACCCCACCAATAAATGCTTCACTTACTTTTGGTCCCATTTATTTCTATTTACTTTAGGGACATGAACCATGGTTATGCTTCCATACAACCTCAGATGGCTGAGGTTTGGTTTTCTTCCTGTCCACATCTCGTAGGGTGTTTTTGTTATCTTCGCACAAGCTGAGCGATTCTTCAGGTAACAGGTGGTATTGCAGGCTTCGGCTCATAATGACTTACTTAACTCATTATCGAATAAAAGACATCTGGCCTTTTCAACAAGAGTCCTATTGAACCTTTCTGCCATTCCACTATGCTCAGGAGTGTGACTATTTGAAGTTTGATGGATGATGCCATTATTTCTCAAATAACTACTAAATTCGTTATTACAATATTCTGTTCCGTTATCACTTCTTAGCACCTTGATTCTCGCGTTCTGCTGATTTTCTACCAGGTTTTTGAAGGTTCTGAATTTATCGAATACTTCACTCTTAGTCTTCAAAAAGTAAACGAAGCACATCCTAGTATAATCGTCAATGAAGGTGATAAAATACTTTGCCCCTCCTAATGAAGTGTTTTCCATGGGACCGCAAACATCACTGTGGATAATTTCTAGGACATGTCTAGCTCGAGTTTCTTCTTTTGAAAAAGGTAACCTAGTCTGTTTCCCTTTGCAACACACTTCACAGTTGTCGATCCTATTGTGAGTTCTGTAGTCGACTCCATCTGCTATTTTGGCTGTCATCTGTAGATAATTATTATTAATGTGGTCTAGTCTTCTATGCCAAGTTTCAAAGCTTGCTGCCTGAAAACAAACAGAATGAGTATCCCAAGTATTCAATTTATATACATTATTTTTGAGACTGGCTGTCGCAACAAGAATTTTATGACGGTTATAAATTCTACACTTCTTGCACTTCATTTCCATTCTTGATCAATTGGGACACAGATGAGAGATTTGTAGTCAAACTGGGGACATACTGTACTCCCTTTAACAATATGTTATGTTTCTTATCTGTCTTTGTTTGAATTTCCACATCTCAAGCACATTCAACTGCAATTTTGGCATTATTTGCTACTGTTATTTCCTTCAAATCCGGATTCCTTGAGCTAATGATCCATTGTTTATTAGATGTCAAATGAACGCTCGCTGCACTGTCAACATACCAATCTGTGACATTAAACTCACCTGTAGTGAACACAGCACCGAAACCTCCATCCAACCTATTTGGACATTTTGACACATAATGTCTATTCTTTTTGCATTTGTAGCAAATAATATTACTGAGATCCTTTTTATTCGAATTTGACTGGTGTGAAATTTCACGAGTAGAATTGTCATTTCCATTAAATCTCTCTTTGTTGTGCTTTCTACCTACGCTCTCTTTCGGCTGCTTAAGGTAACCATAACCAAACTTTCTGTTCACAGCGAAGGCTTCATTATTGCCTTTAGTTTCGCTATCTGTATGTATGTCAAGGAGTTTCGTCTTGATGGAATCTGTAGTTATTTCCATGCCTGAATTTCCAATTGCCATAATCATAGGGAAAAATTTCTCAAGAAGACTAGCTAACAATAAAGATCCTGTCCATATTTCATCAATAACAAATCCCGTTCTCCTTAACTTCTGGGATGTTTCTACGATTTGGTTGATATAAGACTCCATACTTGCGTGATTTTCCAATCTGGCAGATTTTAGCGTACGTAAAAGTCCTATTTCACGCATGAATCCGCTGTCATCATATAGTTTCCTAAGGCGAGTCCATACTTCTTCGGCTGTCTTGGAATCTTTCACATGTGGAAACAATGATGGGTCGATTGTAAGAATCAATTTTGCTTTTGCATTGGTTATCTTCGAAGTATTTTTCTCGCTACCATCGATGCATTGGTCCAAGCCTTCAATCACAAACACATTCTCGACTGCCAAAGCCCATTCGTCATAGTTCTCACGCCCTAAAAGCTTCGGTACGCTCATTAGGTAACTGGCGGCCATCTTGCTTTTTGTGAGAAAACGAGTTACACCACTATTATCACAAACAACTGAGTTTTAATAAGTTATTGCACTGTGTATGCGACCTGGGCACATAACCTGTTGTAGATTAATATCGTTGGCACAACAACAACTAACACTCTGTTTGTAATAAAACAACACTTGGTTTAATGATGAACTGTATAATAGAAAAGATACTTACAACCTGCTTGTTACACAGACCGAACTAAAAGAAACAGAGTTTACTGAGTCGTTCATAGACCTTAATTGTTGATCATAGAAAAAACATATTATACATAGAGTGAGGTATTCTTCTTAAACTTTTGGTATATATTCACAATACAAAGAATTGTCGAAATAATATAATTGATTTCACTGAATTGGTAATTTTCGAACCAAACAATTCAACTATATTAGCTGAAAATTTTAAATGATAAAGAAAAAGTTGAAGTTCATTATGGAACAGATTTCAGTTTTTTTGATGAGCTCATTATAAAACGGATACAGAAAATGTTTATGTTAGAATGTTAGAAATATCGCACGTGCGAACGTTCTGTGTCAATAAAAGTGGCCGGATCGTGAAATATATAAGTCGAAAAACTCCTAAATTCGTACAAAACAGAGCTCAACGTTAGTTTGCGGTGGACCATTGAGTTTGATTAAAGTGAAGACTTTAGTAGAAAAGATAATTTGAAAATACAGTAAAAGTGCAGTTAATTTGCTTCTACCGATTATCCATAAAAACAAGCATATGCCAACTCGCAAGTGAAAAACAGGACATTTTGTTGATATGAATTCGGCATGTGAATGCTAAGGTTGTCCACACACCTCGCGACGTGTTACCAATTTCGGCCAAAATGCCTTGCAAAATATGTGAAGAGACAAAGGATACTTAAGTATGTGATGGATGTAAATCATCTATATGCAGAAAGTGTGGTAATCTAACGGCAAGTGAAGTAAAGGTTCTTCAGTTGAATAACAGAGTAATGAAATTCTTTTGCCCCAAGTGCATAAGCTGTGAAAATTACGCTCTACTTAGAGAAGTGATAACTACTAAAGATGAATTGATCAAAACAAAAAACGAAGTCATCGAGTTGTTACAAAAAAATAATAAAAGTGAGAATACACAATTGGTTCAGATGGTACCTACCTATAGCCAAATTACGAAGACAAATCATAAGAAAAAGGAACAGGATGAAATTATACTGGTGCAGCCAAAAAAATCTACACAGGAGAGTACAGCAACAAAAAAGTGGATTGAAAGTAAAATTGAACCGGAATCCTTACCTACAGGTATATCAGGACTGAAATATACAAGAAATGGCGGTATTGCAATATCGTGTAGAAATCCAATAGATAAAAACGTAGATATAAAAACAATTGAGGAGAAAATAACTTCACAAATAGGAGATGAATATGAAGTAAAAATCATGGAGAAGAAAAATCCCAAGATCAAAATAATAAATGTAGATAGTAACATCCTAAAAGACCAAAATGTATTTATTGAAAAACTTGTATTACAGAATAATATAACAACTCCCAACGATACAAGAAAAATGGAAATAATTAGTACTTACAAGAACAAGAACTCAAAAACATGTGTTATAATGGAAATAGATCCTGAAACATATAGACAAATAAATAGAAGAGATAAATTACAAATAGGATGGAAGACAAGTGGATATGTGGACTACGTTAGCATTACACAATGTTATAGATGTTGGAAGTTCGGACATAAAGCAAGTGTATGCAGAAACAAGAAGACAATATGCTCTAAATGTTCAGAGGAACATGATTCAAATGAATGTGAATCGACGGAACAAGTTTGCATAAATTGTAAACATTTATCAGAGGTATTGAAAATAACTGATATCGATTTTAAACATACATCATTCGACCGAAAATGTCGAACTTATAAAAGAATTTACAAACAACTGGAACAGAAGATCAACTATCCAAACCTATTTACACAGAATACAGAATAGCAATCAAAAAATAATAACCTAGCATACTTGAATATACAAAGCCTGATTGCACATAAGGATGAATTAGAACAACTCCTGTTAGGAAAAAAACATACCGTAGTATGCCTATCGGAAACACATATTACAACAGACATACAAAAACAAGAAATAGATATCAAGGGTTATAAAACTGTTAACGTTGAGTCAACAAGTAGACACACAGGTGGAGTTATAATATATGTGAAAAATGGTTTCAAATTTAAGGTAATACTGAAAGAAACAATCCATATGAATATGTGGATGGTTGGAATTGATTTGGTTCTTAAAACAAAAACCTATAGAATTATCAATCTATATAGATCGCCAAATGCGAGCATACCAGAATTTCTTAAAAAATTCGAGAGTATATTAAACGAATACGCTAGCGGTAGAGAAATCTTGTTGGTGGTTGGAGACTTTAATGTGGACCAAATGAAGCAGTCTTATTATAAGAAACAGCTGGATACACTGATAAAAAATTATGGGTTATATCAAAAAGTCAATGAACACACACGAATAACAAAAGATAGCCAAACATTAATCGACTTACTGATAACAAACGAAAAAAGCACGGAATGCCAGGTAGAATATGCGCCAGCAATTACAGATCATGCCATATTAATCACGAAACTATATACTGAAGAGGTACCGAAAATACATAACAAAATTACTTATAGAGATACGAGTGGCTTCGACGAACTGAAGTTTCAGCTAGATTTGTTAGATGAACATTGGACCCCAAATGGGGTGGATACAAATATGTTAGCTGATAAACTGATAAATACAATAGAAAAGGTACTAAATAAGCACGCACCTTCAGTAACAAAAACAATAATGTCGCAAATAGATAATAAATGGTGGACACCTCACCTCACCAATGAAGTCAAGAAAAGAGATAATTTGTACAAGAGAGCGATAATAACACAAAGCCAAATAGACTGGGAAGACTACAAAAAGCAGAGAAACAGCACAGTAACAAAAATTAGATTACAAAAACAGAGTTATTATAATGAAAGAATCGATGAAGTCAAATTTGATTCTACTAAAATGTGGAAAACACTAAAGGACCTCATGAAAGGTACCAACATAGTACAGAAAAAGGATAATATTATTTTCGGAGGGGAGTGTGTTGAAGGGGACAATAAAATAGCAGAAAAGTTTAACGCATACTTTGTGGAAAGTATTGAACAAATTACACGAGAAGCATATACTGGTGACAGTGAAGTGAATATTAAAATTATGAAAGAACCCGGCTGTAAATTTGAAAAATTCAAGACGATTGAGCTTAATGAGATGAAAGCCATTGCTAAAAAATTAGGAAATAAAACCAGTAGCGTAGATGGAATAACGAATAAGATTGTCAAGCTGTCAATTGAAATAATCGGAGACAGATTCTTAAATCTAGTTAACAATAGTCTACAAAAAGGAGAATTTCCAGAGAAGTGGAAAACTTCCGTTATTATACCTATTGAAAAAGTTAATAATACTAATAAATGTGAGGAATTCCGACCAATAAATATGATGCCTGTATATGAAAAGTTATTAGAACTAATAGTAAGTGAGCAGGTTCGTACATATATCGAAGATAACAAAATATTAACACCATATCAGGCAGGGTTCAGAGCAAGACATTCTTGTGAGAGTGCTATTCAGGCAGTGTTGCTGAGATGGAAGAGTGCTCTACGCAACGGGAAAGTTATTGTGGTGGTATTCCTAGATTTTAGGCGCGCATTTGAAACTATCAACAGAAAACGATTGTTATCAAAAATGAACAAATATGGATTCGAATCGACAGTCCTTAAGTGGTTTACTGCCTATCTTGAAAATAGATCGCAGAGAACTAAATATCAAAATTACACATCTACATCAATACCAACTCGACATGGCGTCCCACAGGGAACAGTTTTGGGCCCAGACCTCTTCATACTATACATCAATGATATCGTCAATTGTGTACGAGATTGCAAGTTACAGCTATTTGCAGATGACACTCTATTATACCATATAGGGGACAACTTAAATGACTCTGTCACAATAGTGAATAATGAACTGGTATTTATTTCAGATTGGTTAGGGGAAAATAGCTTATCTTTAAATATTAATAAAACGAACTACATGATCATTAAGAGCAAACATTCAGTGGAAGATTCTAATTGTGCAATTTCTGTCAGTGATCAGAGTATAAAAAGAGTTTACACTTGTAAGTATCTGGGAGTCAATATAGATAGCAACCTGTCATTTTTAGATCACGCAAATTATGTAACAAATAAAATTTCTAAAAAGGTAAATTTCATGGGAAGAATAAGTAGAGATCTCAGTCAGTGGTCAAAATTACTAATATACAAAACGACAATACTTCCACACATAAACTTTTGCTCATCGGTCCTATTTCTATTGAACAATGCGGAGATAAATAGTTTGCAAAAACAGCAAAATCGAGCATTGAGAGTAATTCTAAATTGTAGTAAAGTTACCAGTATACAGAAAATGTTAAACGCAACGTCATTGCTTAGTGTGAAACAATCTATTTACTTTAATACAATGGTTATAGTATATAAAATAAAGAATCAATTGTATCCAGATCATCTGTTGAATCAACTAAAATTTGTACACGATATTCACTCATATAATACACGTAATAGAACTGATTTTTTCGTCATTCCGACAACATCAGCTCAAGGGCAAAAGGACCTATTTCATAGAGGTTTGATCGAGTTTAACTCGCTTCCTTACGAAATAAAAAATAGTAATACCGTAAGATTATTTAAGAGAAAATGTTTATTGTATACAAGAGAAAATATTGGAATTTAGGAGAAATTTTTTTTTATTGTTAATTACAAAAATTTAAATGTAATGAATTAGCAAAGCTACTGAAATAAATGTTATTATTATTATTATTATTATAAGTACAAATTGAATTGTGTAGGGTACTACATATGTCAATTTGTAAGTGAGTCAATACTTGATGAGTAATTTTAGAATGATTTGAAATTCAAAATTATATATTCTTACTTTTACAATATATATTGAAACTATTTACAATAACGACACAAATGAAGTCCTCATATATTGAAGCTATCGAAGGAATGGCGGATGTTGTGAAGGAGCTCTTAATTTGGGAGACCGCGTTTCGTTCTGAGCATGCGCACCTGAAAGTCTTCAGACTAATCGTGTCCTTTATATGCAGAGCAAGGCAGGTTTCTGGACGAGGAGCGAAGAAGGTGGCCGCTACACACTCCCCATCCGGTAAGCGTCGATAAGGTCACGGAATAGGGCGTAGGGATCAGGCAAGGAGACAGTCCAGCGCTGGTCTGGTCGCGGTGCCATCTCCAGCGGCTATCTGTGGAACGAAAGGAAAAGCTGCCTCGGAATGATGGATGGGGGCAATTAGGGCCTCAAAATGAATGGGTTGGTTCGCTCTTGAAGCAAACCCCCCAATCACGTCGGGCTAACCAATGAAGCTCTCAAGGAAATGCGAATTTCTATGAGAGAGCTTCTACCTCTTAATTTGGGAGGCGGTGTTTCGTTCTGAGCATGCGCACTGGAACTCTTCGGGAAGGCGTGGTGCGCATGTCTGCTTGTAAGGCAGGTGACCATGTGATCCCCTTTGGAACGGTCGTCAAATGCTGTGTACCTTGCCCTGTTTGAACTCGGCCGGGACGGTCAGTCAGGAATTTTAAGACTAGTCGTGTCCTCTGCATGATACGCCGCTCAAGCTGCAATAGAGCAAGGCAGGGTTGTGGACGAGGAGCGAAATAGGTGCTCGCTGCAAACTCCCTCTCTAGTGAGCCTCGATAAAGTCACGGCAAGGGATCAGGCAAGGAAACAGTCCGCTGCTGGTCTGGACGCGGTGCCATCTCCAGTGGGTTCAATGTGGAACGAAAGGAAGGCTACCACGGAATTATTGGATGGGGTAGTTAGGGCCACCAATGAAGCTCTCGAAGGAATGGTGGATGTTGCGAGGGAGTTTCCATCTCTTATTTTGGAGGACGGCGTTTCGTTCCAAGCATGCGCACTGAGAAGCTCTTGAAATAGGCGTGTTGCGCATGTCTGCCTGTGATACCGGTGATCATGTCTTCCGCTTTGAAACGGTCATCAAACACTGTGCGCCTTGCCCTATTTGAACTCGGCGGGGATGGTCAGTCAGGAATCTTCAGACTAGTCGTGTCCTCTATATGATACGCCGGTTGCAACAGAGCAAAACAGCTGCAACAGAGCAAAACAGGTTTCTGGACGAGGAGCGAAGAAGGTGTTCCCTAAAATATAATCAATACAAAGTAAAATATTTTTCAATGACTCGAAAAAATCCTTTTCACATCCCGACATAAAACGAATTAATACAAATGTATTAACAAAAACAATATATGTGTGTGGACACCTCAGTGATAGAGCATCGGGTTCGTGAGGAAGGTCCGGGTTCGAATCTTGTTTAGGTGGCCACAAAATTTTATAGTTGGACGGGTGTTGGCCACCATTTAACTGTTGGGTCAAAAATTAACAGTGCTGTGACCTAAAGTGGCGCAAGATCGCAGTAACAAAGCCTGCCCAGAACACAACTGAACTCCTAACTCGCACAAGCTGAAAAAGCTTCTGAGGGATCTTCTGTGAAGATCTAGGTGTATCAGCATAACAATAATAATAATAAAGAAAATCCACTTTTCTAAAATAATCTAAAATTCTCAAAATAAGGATCAAATAAACATAATCGAACAAAAACTCCAACATTTGATAGGTGCTATTTCGGTTTCTAGAACTCTTCAGAAATGTGCTGAATTCAGATTCAAATATATTACAAGATCAACATTTAACTCACCAAGTAAAATAAAACCTGGAACAATTAAACTTGAAATGAGCTTTAAAGTATCCAAAATAAAACAGAAATCATCAACGTGTTGTTACCATTAACCAATAACCAATACTCGGAACACAGAAAAATATAAAAAAAAATATTCACCCCAAATAATGTCCCACGATAAGAAAAATAACCAAAAATTCCAAAATACTTTAATAATTACGGAATATACTGTGGATATTTGAACTCTATATGAATTCATTGCATAATTTAAAAATCAATTTGAATGTGGGTCAATGCTTAATGAAAGTAAATGTTGGAGTTCTCGTTCAATTATTTTTATTTGATCCTTCACTTTGAGAATTTTAGATAATTATGGAATAAAATAAAATAAATGGAGGTTTATACTTGTTAGAAGGTATATAAAATTATGCAAATATTTTAATTTTACAGATATATTCTGTTAGTCTTCTACATATTTAATTCCAAAAAATTATATTTAATATTATGAGTTCAGGAATTAAATTAATGTTATATAAGCACTGCTCATATCAAAAGACATATAAAATAAACATTCATTAATAGACATCCAAATGGGATAACAAAATCCAATAAATATAAATTGTTAACCAAATTCCTATAAATTAAATATTTTGAGTAGAAAAAATTTTGTTTCTGCTCATCATTCTTATGAAAACAAATATTTTTCAAAATTGTTTAACATAATCTTAAGAATTATATAAAACTATCTTACTGAGAATATTCAATATTATTGGATATCTAACTAAACTTTTTCTTCGAAAATCTCAATATATGTAAAAACATTACTAAAAAACAAGTTTTAAGGGAGACCCTGCTTCGTCAGTACTCAATCGTATTCAGTAAAATATAATATCAATCCACAAAAAATATTTACTCACCTTTAACAATTCAGAAAGCGTCTTGGTAAATGAATACTGAACATTTAAATGGAGTCTAATGTTGACTCAAAATAAATAGTTCTGTGGTTAACCATTGATCTTAAAGATTGAAAAGCAATTTAACGGCCTCTGTTATAGCACAAGGACCATCTGCATAAAGAATGTTAAGGAAACCAAATAATTATATATTATGAATAAAATAAATGGAAGTTTATACTTGATAGAAGGTATAAAGATTGAAAGGCAATTTAACGGTGGTTACTTGATAGAAGGTACCCTATATCAAGTATAAACCTCCATTTATTTTATTTTATTCTTAATATATAATTATTTGGTTTTCTTAACATTCTTTATACAGATGGTCCTTGTGCTATAATAGAGGCCGTTAAATTGCCTTTCAATCTTTAAAATCAATGGTAAGCCACAGAACTATTTATTTTGAGTCAACATTAGACTCCATTTAAATGTTCAGTATTCATTTACCAAGATGCTTTCTGAATTGTTAGAAGGTGAGTGAATATTTTTTGTTGATTATATTTTACTGAATACCATTGAGTAATGAAGAAGCAAAGTATCTCTTAGAACTTGTGTTTAGTAATGTTTTTACATGTCTTGAGATTTTATAAAAAGTAACTTAGTTAGATATCCAATAATGTTGAATATTCTAAGTCAGATAATTTCATGATGAAATTCTTAAGATTATGTTAAACATTTTTGAAAGATATTTGTTTTCATAAGAGGGATGAGCAGAAACAAAATTTTGTCTACTCAAAATATTTAATTTATAGGAATTTTGTTAACAATTTATATTTATTGTATTTTGTTATCTCATTTGGATGTCTTATAATGAATGTTTATTTTATATGTCGTTTGATATGAGCACTGCTTATATGACATTAATTTAATTCCTGAAGTTATATTATTAAGTACAATTTTTTGAAATTAAATATGTAGAAGGCTAACAGAATATATCTGTAAATAATGAAATATTTAACTAATTATAGAATAATGGATTTGCTTGTATTTGTATGTTAATATTCAAACACATATAGTTTTTGTTAATACATTTGTATTAAAACGTTTCATGATGGGATGTAAAAAGATTTTTTCCGAGACATTGAAAAATATTTTGTATTGATAATGTATAAAGATATCATTTTGATAGTTTTTTTGTATATAGTATCAATAAATATATTGTAGAACTTAGAATATATAATTCTGAATTTAAAGTCATACTACATATTTGTTTGGAAAATTAAAACATAATTTATTTAGTTCTCTAATACCGAAAGGTTTCATATTATTAGGAACTATGCAGTTAATTCTGTCAATTTTCCAAGATATATGATATAAGTAGACTTCGAACATACCCTGATAATTTCAGTCTCTTCGTTGGTAAATTTGCATTTTAACCTTCTGTCGTCCGCCCGGTTAGGCGATCCTCACGAAATTTGGTATAAATCTTTATATCATTATTATACCGATATGATATGAAAAAGATGAAAATTTCTAAGAATATCTCCAGAAGCTAGGGGCCACTTCTGCACATTAACGAACTTAACCAAGATATTTAGGCTCCAAATCTACCGGGAAGGTTTCAAGTCTAGCTTTTCTCGTTCAAAAGTGAGAGTGTTTACGGGCGGACCAACCGAACGAAAATACTTTTGACCTCTAACTATTCATCAATGACTCCAACCTGGTCATTTGAGATCATTTTCGGGTTAAAATTAAAAAATTACAGTCATTTAGCCAAAACGGATTACACGCTGTTCCTTAGAACAAAAGCGCAAAAAATGTGAATTTCGCATAGTTATTTGGGATATGAATTTCAAATGTAAGTTCTTGTTAGTTCTGTGAATATAAGAATTGATCCTCAGATCTTATATTTTCCAAAAGTTGCATATCCTAAATACTATTATTATATTATATTACGATTTTTATTGATGATGAGCTGGATGGCGAATAAAAGATTACAATCTCAGCTGTTTATTCCGTATATATTACAATGGCTCATAAAATTCCTGGCTGACACACAGATGACACCACAAATGGAAAATTCATATTTTTATTAGGAATTACTAACCTACAGATAATATGTCTTAAATATCAAACAGAGTAACTCTGTTATACCAGGCTACATGATAATTTCATGAGATTTTTCAAAGACTCTTTGGAATTAAATTAAATAAATGCCTTAGAATACTGTTTTTTAATGGACATATAGAATTAACACTTCTCACAGAGTATCAAAAGGAGATAAATGAATCCAAAGTATAAAATAGAAAGGCTTTTTACTTGATAGAAGAAATATAACAAAATTTGAATATCAAAACAAATTGAAATATGTTTATCTTCTACAATTTTAATTTCCAAAAGAATTTTTTATTCAAGAAACTTTTAGAATTAAATTAATGTCTAAAACAAGCACCGCTCACATTTAATAGACGTTTATAAACAAAACTCAATATACAATGTCAAATGAAATAAATAACCCAATAGATATACGAAAGTAATTAAAATTAATAAATAAATATTCAAAGGAGACAAAATTTTGTTTCTGGTCTTAACTTTAAAAAATACTACTTGCCTTATAAAAACATGAACACACTTAAAGGACTTCCCAAAGAATATAATTTATTTGAAATATTTAATATATTTAAATATTCGAACAAATTATTTCAAAAATCTCTAAAAAATGTGCACTATATCTTCAAAAAACAAATATAGTTCTAAATAATCCCTTCATCAGCCCTTTGTTTTCAATATTACAAATATCAAAATCAAAAACATAACCTACATCACTCACGTGTTAAAAGACTTCAGCTTCGAACTACAGATCAGCTATATATTCAAGATTGATCTATGTTCTAACAAAATCAAAGAACAAAGTGAGTTATTTTAAGTTTACTTAAAATCATTGACATTCTATAATGAGATTTATTGAAGCCAAAATATAGTTATATATTATATATAAAATAAAATAGAAAGGCTTTTTACTTGATAGAAGAAATATAACAAAATTTGAATATCAAAACAAATTGAAATATGTTTATCTTCTACAATTTTAATTTCCAAAAGAATTTTTTATTCAAGAAACTTTTAGAATTAAATTAATGTCTAAAACAAGCACCGCTCACATTTAATAGACGTTTATAAACAAAACTCAATATACAATGTCAAATGAAATAAATAACCCAATAGATATACGAAAGTAATTAAAATTAATAAATAAATATTCAAAGGAGACAAAATTTTGTTTCTGGTCTTAACTTTAAAAAATACTACTTGCCTTATAAAAACATGAACACACTTAAAGGACTTCCCAAAGAATATAATTTATTTGAAATATTTAATATATTTAAATATTCGAACAAATTATTTCAAAAATCTCTAAAAAATGTGCACTATATCTTCAAAAAACAAATATAGTTCTAGATAATCCCTTCATCAGCCCTTTGTTTTCAATATTACAAATATCAAAATCAAAAACATAACCTACATCACTCACGTGTTAAAAGACTTCAGCTTCGAACTACAGATCAGCTATATATTCAAGATTGATCTATGTTCTAACAAAATCAAAGAACAAAGTGAGTTATTTTAAGTTTACTTAAAATCATTGACATTCTATAATGAGATTTATTGAAGCCAAAATATAGTTATATATTATATATAAAATAAAATAGAAAGGCTTTTTACTTGATAGAAGAAATATAACAAAATTTGAATATCAAAACAAATTGAAATATGTTTATCTTCTACAATTTTAATTTCCAAAAGAATTTTTTATTCAAGAAACTTTTAGAATTAAATTAATGTCTAAAACAAGCACCGCTCACATTTAATAGACGTTTATAAACAAAACTCAATATACAATGTCAAATGAAATAAATAACCCAATAGATATACGAAAGTAATTAAAATTAATAAATAAATATTCAAAGGAGACAAAATTTTGTTTCTGGTCTTAACTTTAAAAAATACTACTTGCCTTATAAAAACATGAACACACTTAAAGGACTTCCCAAAGAATATAATTTATTTGAAATATTTAATATATTTAAATATTCGAACAAATTATTTCAAAAATCTCTAAAAAATGTGCACTATATCTTCAAAAAACAAATATAGTTCTAGATAATCCCTTCATCAGCCCTTTGTTTTCAATATTACAAATATCAAAATCAAAAACATAACCTACATCACTCACGTGTTAAAAGACTTCAGCTTCGAACTACAGATCAGCTATATATTCAAGATTGATCTATGTTCTAACAAAATCAAAGAACAAAGTGAGTTATTTTAAGTTTACTTAAAATCATTGACATTCTATAATGAGATTTATTGAAGCCAAAATATAGTTATATATTATATATAAAATAAAATAGAAAGGCTTTTTACTTGATAGAAGAAATATAACAAAATTTGAATATCAAAACAAATTGAAATATGTTTATCTTCTACAATTTTAATTTCCAAAAGAATTTTTTATTCAAGAAACTTTTAGAATTAAATTAATGTCTAAAACAAGCACCGCTCACATTTAATAGACGTTTATAAACAAAACTCAATATACAATGTCAAATGAAATAAATAACCCAATAGATATACGAAAGTAATTAAAATTAATAAATAAATATTCAAAGGAGACAAAATTTTGTTTCTGGTCTTAACTTTAAAAAATACTACTTGCCTTATAAAAACATGAACACACTTAAAGGACTTCCCAAAGAATATAATTTATTTGAAATATTTAATATATTTAAATATTCGAACAAATTATTTCAAAAATCTCTAAAAAATGTGCACTATATCTTCAAAAAACAAATATAGTTCTAGATAATCCCTTCATCAGCCCTTTGTTTTCAATATTACAAATATCAAAATCAAAAACATAACCTACATCACTCACGTGTTAAAAGACTTCAGCTTCGAACTACAGATCAGCTATATATTCAAGATTGATCTATGTTCTAACAAAATCAAAGAACAAAGTGAGTTATTTTAAGTTTACTTAAAATCATTGACATTCTATAATGAGATTTATTGAAGCCAAAATATAGTTATATATTATATATAAAATAAAATAGAAAGGCTTTTTACTTGATAGAAGAAATATAACAAAATTTGAATATCAAAACAAATTGAAATATGTTTATCTTCTACAATTTTAATTTCCAAAAGAATTTTTTATTCAAGAAACTTTTAGAATTAAATTAATGTCTAAAACAAGCACCGCTCACATTTAATAGACGTTTATAAACAAAACTCAATATACAATGTCAAATGAAATAAATAACCCAATAGATATACGAAAGTAATTAAAATTAATAAATAAATATTCAAAGGAGACAAAATTTTGTTTCTGGTCTTAACTTTAAAAAATACTACTTGCCTTATAAAAACATGAACACACTTAAAGGACTTCCCAAAGAATATAATTTATTTGAAATATTTAATATATTTAAATATTCGAACAAATTATTTCAAAAATCTCTAAAAAATGTGCACTATATCTTCAAAAAACAAATATAGTTCTAGATAATCCCTTCATCAGCCCTTTGTTTTCAATATTACAAATATCAAAATCAAAAACATAACCTACATCACTCACGTGTTAAAAGACTTCAGCTTCGAACTACAGATCAGCTATATATTCAAGATTGATCTATGTTCTAACAAAATCAAAGAACAAAGTGAGTTATTTTAAGTTTACTTAAAATCATTGACATTCTATAATGAGATTTATTGAAGCCAAAATATAGTTATATATTATATATAAAATAAAATAGAAAGGCTTTTTACTTGATAGAAGAAATATAACAAAATTTGAATATCAAAACAAATTGAAATATGTTTATCTTCTACAATTTTAATTTCCAAAAGAATTTTTTATTCAAGAAACTTTTAGAATTAAATTAATGTCTAAAACAAGCACCGCTCACATTTAATAGACGTTTATAAACAAAACTCAATATACAATGTCAAATGAAATAAATAACCCAATAGATATACGAAAGTAATTAAAATTAATAAATAAATATTCAAAGGAGACAAAATTTTGTTTCTGGTCTTAACTTTAAAAAATACTACTTGCCTTATAAAAACATGAACACACTTAAAGGACTTCCCAAAGAATATAATTTATTTGAAATATTTAATATATTTAAATATTCGAACAAATTATTTCAAAAATCTCTAAAAAATGTGCACTATATCTTCAAAAAACAAATATAGTTCTAGATAATCCCTTCATCAGCCCTTTGTTTTCAATATTACAAATATCAAAATCAAAAACATAACCTACATCACTCACGTGTTAAAAGACTTCAGCTTCGAACTACAGATCAGCTATATATTCAAGATTGATCTATGTTCTAACAAAATCAAAGAACAAAGTGAGTTATTTTAAGTTTACTTAAAATCATTGACATTCTATAATGAGATTTATTGAAGCCAAAATATAGTTATATATTATATATAAAATAAAATAGAAAGGCTTTTTACTTGATAGAAGAAATATAACAAAATTTGAATATCAAAACAAATTGAAATATGTTTATCTTCTACAATTTTAATTTCCAAAAGAATTTTTTATTCAAGAAACTTTTAGAATTAAATTAATGTCTAAAACAAGCACCGCTCACATTTAATAGACGTTTATAAACAAAACTCAATATACAATGTCAAATGAAATAAATAACCCAATAGATATACGAAAGTAATTAAAATTAATAAATAAATATTCAAAGGAGACAAAATTTTGTTTCTGGTCTTAACTTTAAAAAATACTACTTGCCTTATAAAAACATGAACACACTTAAAGGACTTCCCAAAGAATATAATTTATTTGAAATATTTAATATATTTAAATATTCGAACAAATTATTTCAAAAATCTCTAAAAAATGTGCACTATATCTTCAAAAAACAAATATAGTTCTAGATAATCCCTTCATCAGCCCTTTGTTTTCAATATTACAAATATCAAAATCAAAAACATAACCTACATCACTCACGTGTTAAAAGACTTCAGCTTCGAACTACAGATCAGCTATATATTCAAGATTGATCTATGTTCTAACAAAATCAAAGAACAAAGTGAGTTATTTTAAGTTTACTTAAAATCATTGACATTCTATAATGAGATTTATTGAAGCCAAAATATAGTTATATATTATATATAAAATAAAATAGAAAGGCTTTTTACTTGATAGAAGAAATATAACAAAATTTGAATATCAAAACAAATTGAAATATGTTTATCTTCTACAATTTTAATTTCCAAAAGAATTTTTTATTCAAGAAACTTTTAGAATTAAATTAATGTCTAAAACAAGCACCGCTCACATTTAATAGACGTTTATAAACAAAACTCAATATACAATGTCAAATGAAATAAATAACCCAATAGATATACGAAAGTAATTAAAATTAATAAATAAATATTCAAAGGAGACAAAATTTTGTTTCTGGTCTTAACTTTAAAAAATACTACTTGCCTTATAAAAACATGAACACACTTAAAGGACTTCCCAAAGAATATAATTTATTTGAAATATTTAATATATTTAAATATTCGAACAAATTATTTCAAAAATCTCTAAAAAATGTGCACTATATCTTCAAAAAACAAATATAGTTCTAGTTCACTTTGTTCTTTGATTTTGTTAGAACATAGATCAATCTTGAATATATAGCTGATCTGTAGTTCGAAGCTGAAGTCTTTTAACACGTGAGTGATGTAGGTTATGTTTTTGATTTTGATATTTGTAATATTGAAAACAAAGGGCTGATGAAGGGATTATCTAGAACTATATTTGTTTTTTGAAGATATAGTGCACATTTTTTAGAGATTTTTGAAATAATTTGTTCGAATATTTAAATATATTAAATATTTCAAATAAATTATATTCTTTGGGAAGTCCTTTAAGTGTGTTCATGTTTTTATAAGGCAAGTAGTATTTTTTAAAGTTAAGACCAGAAACAAAATTTTGTCTCCTTTGAATATTTATTTATTAATTTTAATTACTTTCGTATATCTATTGGGTTATTTATTTCATTTGACATTGTATATTGAGTTTTGTTTATAAACGTCTATTAAATGTGAGCGGTGCTTGTTTTAGACATTAATTTAATTCTAAAAGTTTCTTGAATAAAAAATTCTTTTGGAAATTAAAATTGTAGAAGATAAACATATTTCAATTTGTTTTGATATTCAAATTTTGTTATATTTCTTCTATCAAGTAAAAAGCCTTTCTATTTTATTTTATATATAATATATAACTATATTTTGGCTTCAATAAATCTCATTATAGAATGTCAATGATTTTAAGTAAACTTAAAATAACTCACTTTGTTCTTTGATTTTGTTAGAACATAGATCAATCTTGAATATATAGCTGATCTGTAGTTCGAAGCTGAAGTCTTTTAACACGTGAGTGATGTAGGTTATGTTTTTGATTTTGATATTTGTAATATTGAAAACAAAGGGCTGATGAAGGGATTATCTAGAACTATATTTGTTTTTTGAAGATATAGTGCACATTTTTTAGAGATTTTTGAAATAATTTGTTCGAATATTTAAATATATTAAATATTTCAAATAAATTATATTCTTTGGGAAGTCCTTTAAGTGTGTTCATGTTTTTATAAGGCAAGTAGTATTTTTTAAAGTTAAGACCAGAAACAAAATTTTGTCTCCTTTGAATATTTATTTATTAATTTTAATTACTTTCGTATATCTATTGGGTTATTTATTTCATTTGACATTGTATATTGAGTTTTGTTTATAAACGTCTATTAAATGTGAGCGGTGCTTGTTTTAGACATTAATTTAATTCTAAAAGTTTCTTGAATAAAAAATTCTTTTGGAAATTAAAATTGTAGAAGATAAACATATTTCAATTTGTTTTGATATTCAAATTTTGTTATATTTCTTCTATCAAGTAAAAAGCCTTTCTATTTTATTTTATATATAATATATAACTATATTTTGGCTTCAATAAATCTCATTATAGAATGTCAATGATTTTAAGTAAACTTAAAA
Organism: Megalocaria dilatata; assembly: GCA_034642435.1. Lineage (NCBI taxonomy): Eukaryota > Metazoa > Arthropoda > Insecta > Coleoptera > Coccinellidae > Megalocaria > Megalocaria dilatata. The sequence continues at coordinate 76,207,740 of CM067855.1, read as the reverse complement.
TAACTCACTTTGTTCTTTGATTTTGTTAGAACATAGATCAATCTTGAATATATAGCTGATCTGTAGTTCGAAGCTGAAGTCTTTTAACACGTGAGTGATGTAGGTTATGTTTTTGATTTTGATATTTGTAATATTGAAAACAAAGGGCTGATGAAGGGATTATCTAGAACTATATTTGTTTTTTGAAGATATAGTGCACATTTTTTAGAGATTTTTGAAATAATTTGTTCGAATATTTAAATATATTAAATATTTCAAATAAATTATATTCTTTGGGAAGTCCTTTAAGTGTGTTCATGTTTTTATAAGGCAAGTAGTATTTTTTAAAGTTAAGACCAGAAACAAAATTTTGTCTCCTTTGAATATTTATTTATTAATTTTAATTACTTTCGTATATCTATTGGGTTATTTATTTCATTTGACATTGTATATTGAGTTTTGTTTATAAACGTCTATTAAATGTGAGCGGTGCTTGTTTTAGACATTAATTTAATTCTAAAAGTTTCTTGAATAAAAAATTCTTTTGGAAATTAAAATTGTAGAAGATAAACATATTTCAATTTGTTTTGATATTCAAATTTTGTTATATTTCTTCTATCAAGTAAAAAGCCTTTCTATTTTATTTTATATATAATATATAACTATATTTTGGCTTCAATAAATCTCATTATAGAATGTCAATGATTTTAAGTAAACTTAAAATAACTCACTTTGTTCTTTGATTTTGTTAGAACATAGATCAATCTTGAATATATAGCTGATCTGTAGTTCGAAGCTGAAGTCTTTTAACACGTGAGTGATGTAGGTTATGTTTTTGATTTTGATATTTGTAATATTGAAAACAAAGGGCTGATGAAGGGATTATCTAGAACTATATTTGTTTTTTGAAGATATAGTGCACATTTTTTAGAGATTTTTGAAATAATTTGTTCGAATATTTAAATATATTAAATATTTCAAATAAATTATATTCTTTGGGAAGTCCTTTAAGTGTGTTCATGTTTTTATAAGGCAAGTAGTATTTTTTAAAGTTAAGACCAGAAACAAAAAATTTTGTCTCCTTTGAATATTTATTTATTAATTTTAATTACTTTCGTATATCTATTGGGTTATTTATTTCATTTGACATTGTATATTGAGTTTTGTTTATAAACGTCTATTAAATGTGAGCGGTGCTTGTTTTAGACATTAATTTAATTCTAAAAGTTTCTTGAATAAAAAATTGTTTTGGAAATTAAAATTGTAGAAGATAAACATATTTCAATTTGTTTTGATATTCAAATTTTGTTATATTTCTTCTATCAAGTAAAAAGCCTTTCTATTTTATTTTATATATAATATATAACTATATTTTGGCTTCAATAAATCTCATTATAGAATGTCAATGATTTTAAGTAAACTTAAAATAACTCACTTTGTTCTTTGATTTTGTTAGAACATAGATCAATCTTGAATATATAGCTGATCTGTAGTTCGAAGCTGAAGTCTTTTAACACGTGAGTGATGTAGGTTATGTTTTTGATTTTGATATTTGTAATATTGAAAACAAAGGGCTGATGAAGGGATTATCTAGAACTATATTTGTTTTTTGAAGATATAGTGCACATTTTTTAGAGATTTTTGAAATAATTTGTTCGAATATTTAAATATATTAAATATTTCAAATAAATTATATTCTTTGGGAAGTCCTTTAAGTGTGTTCATGTTTTTATAAGGCAAGTAGTCTTTTTTAAAGTTAAGACCAGAAACAAAATTTTGTCTCCTTTGAATATTTATTTATTAATTTTAATTACTTTCGTATATCTATTGGGTTATTTATTTCATTTGACATTGTATATTGAGTTTTGTTTATAAACGTCTATTAAATGTGAGCGGTGCTTGTTTTAGACATTAATTTAATTCTAAAAGTTTCTTGAATAAAAAATTCTTTTGGAAATTAAAATTGTAGAAGATAAACATATTTCAATTTGTTTTGATATTCAAATTTTGTTATATTTCTTCTATCAAGTAAAAAGCCTTTCTATTTTATTTTATATATAATATATAACTATATTTTGGCTTCAATAAATCTCATTATAGAATGTCAATGATTTTAAGTAAACTTAAAATAACTCACTTTGTTCTTTGATTTTGTTAGAACATAGATCAATCTTGAATATATAGCTGATCTGTAGTTCGAAGCTGAAGTCTTTTAACACGTGAGTGATGTAGGTTATGTTTTTGATTTTGATATTTGTAATATTGAAAACAAAGGGCTGATGAAGGGATTATCTAGAACTATATTTGTTTTTTGAAGATATAGTGCACATTTTTTAGAGATTTTTGAAATAATTTGTTCGAATATTTAAATATATTAAATATTTCAAATAAATTATATTCTTTGGGAAGTCCTTTAAGTGTGTTCATGTTTTTATAAGGCAAGTAGTATTTTTTAAAGTTAAGACCAGAAACAAAATTTTGTCTCCTTTGAATATTTATTTATTAATTTTAATTACTTTCGTATATCTATTGGGTTATTTATTTCATTTGACATTGTATATTGAGTTTTGTTTATAAACGTCTATTAAATGTGAGCGGTGCTTGTTTTAGACATTAATTTAATTCTAAAAGTTTCTTGAATAAAAAATTCTTTTGGAAATTAAAATTGTAGAAGATAAACATATTTCAATTTGTTTTGATATTCAAATTTTGAATCCAAAGTAAATATGGAATATTGATCGAACAAATATTTAGCAGCACTGCTTCATAACGGCACTATGAAAAATAAATTCCACTCTAAAAATGCCCAACATAAACTTAAAAAATTCTTCAACATCTGTTTAAAAAGCTCTTTCAAAAAACCTTTTCAAAAATATGTAGCACATCTTCAAAAAGGCGTTTAAAAAACTAACCGATAATCATCAGCCTTGTAGACAAAATACAACCAATCATTGAGAAAAACAATCATACTCGACCACGTGTTATTTCGAATCAAAGACATGGTCTCTAAGTGGTAAGACTATACTCCCATTGGTATTCTATGTTCTATATTGTAGCAGAGTATAACGAAATTACTCAGTTTGATATTTGAGATATTGAAAAAACCTTCGATCAAGTAAAACTTTTTTTACTTCAAAAGGTAGATGTAAAATTTGACGGTCTGAAGTTGGCTCAAAAGTCACAGTGATTTTATTGAGATTGAGATTTCCAAATGAAATCAAAGAATTTTGTGTGTTGATAAGACTGTTTAATACTTTTTAATGGGAAAGAATACTGTTGGGGTGGAAACCTGACTTGATAAGTGGCATTCTAATTCTTCAACAAGAAACTCGACCATTATTGACAGGTTTGCTGATTTAAACGATAACGAACCACGGTCTGCTCACCCGAAAGAGGGGGTTATACGGGAAAACATAAAAAAGTCCACCAAATCGATTTAGAAAACCGCGAAGGGAAGATGCAAGGGATAGCTGACACTGAAGATAACAAAATGATAATATATAGGCTTTATTTTGCATGAAAATTCATCTTTGAGTAACCTGGTTTCGAAGAGAGTGCCCGGTTGCTAATAGTGGGCAAAAACTAAAAATAAGTCGATGATTTCCATTACTGTTTAGAGCTGCTTAAGCTAAATAAACAGGATTTTTGGCATCGATATGTCATTTTTGCTTGAAACATGGATCCATTACCATACATCTGAATTGAAAATGTCTATCTAATACTTAACCCAAAATGGCCAGAAGCACATGAAACTGCTGGCAAGGTTATAGCATACGTGTTTTGGTATACGTACGGAATTTTGTTTACCGACTACCTTGGAAAGAGTGAGACAGTCAAATTAGATCGCTGCATTGCCAAACTGGATAGATTGATAGAGGAAATTTTGTAAAAAAGGCCACATATGCAAATAAAAAAGTTACGTTTCACAAAGACGTCATCAAAAATGTTGGCTGCAATAGCAAAATTGCAGGACTTAGGCTTGGTCTCTAATTACTTAAGTCTGTTCCCGGTCTAAAAAATAATGCTCACCGAAAGGAGGTTTGACTCAAGTTAGGAGGAGAAGAACGCCTATTTCAATCTTTTCTCAAGAAAGCTATCGAAATTTAGAGAAGCACTGAAACAATTGTATCGGTCTTGACGGAGATTTTGTTGTAGAATAAAGTTAAACTAGATCATAAAAGTTCTTGATTAAGTTTGGAACTAATCAATTGATGTGTTATTTGTTATTCGTACATTCATTTTAAGCGTTACTTAACTTTTTTTACACTAAGAAGTATCAGACATTAATAATAATATGCTTTTCGGCAATGTTTTTTCAGTACACCAGATAAGAGTCCAGGATGGAAATTTTGGAAAAGAAGAAGATATGTTGTAGCATTCATGGCCTTCCTAGGATTTTTTAATGTATACGCTCTAAGGGCGAATCTAAGTATAGCTATAGTGGTAATGACTGAAAATAAACTGGTATTGGTGGGTAACGAAACAGTATATGTAAGTTAACAGAAGAAAAGTTATTCTTTTTCTTTTCAACACTAAAATTTTTCAGATGAGGGAATTTGATTGGGACTCGAAGCTACAAGGCTACGTCCTTAGCTCCTTTTTCTATGGATATATCACAACCCAGTTACTGGGCGGCTGGTTAGCGATGAAAGTTGGAGGCCAGAGATTGTTTGGGATGGGAGTAGGAGCTACTGCCTTCATGACCCTGATCTCACCATTTGTTGCGAATATATCGGTGTACTTGTTGATAGCTTTAAGGGTATTGGAAGGAATATTTGAGGTAAAAATATTCAAAATTCCATAATGATTCAATAGTGGATGAACTATCCAGATTCAATATTTTGAGAAATAAGATTCATCGGGGACTTTGTATACAGCGTGTTTCATTTAAAAGGGCGACAATTCATTATTTTGTAACTGATCGACTGATCTTAAAGATCTTGTTTTTATACGAAATATTTCGGGAGGATCATATCTCAATATTCAATACTTTTAAATTTGCCTTTTCCATTTATTAATACACTAACAAATAAGGGCCTGAGAATGACAAGAACACATAAGAACTTTTTTTAAAAAACAACAAGTATATCCATCGATGAAGGTGCATCTGAAAGTCAAACATCACCAGTTAACACCGAGTGTTCACAACTTGAGTACAAAATATGAGGAAATCAAAACTTTGACCCTGGTAATGTTAGCTCCCGGCCGGCGACCATGGTCGAAAAACAAAGGTCTCGTTTACTTCGACCGAAATAATGGTGTTGACTGAAAAATATCAGCTGAGCCCAATTCGAATTATATTTTGATTTCAAAGTATTTCACCCTTTAAATTTGTTAACATGCTCACCTAAAACGAATTGTAGATTGTCAACTCGATCAATCAGAATTTCCTGATATTTTTTGTGGTATTATAATGAGCAGTTCCGCACTTGAGATTTAAGTGGCCTTGCTTGGTATGTATTTGATGGACAGATCGAAAGGCCTTTTTAAGTGACAACGATCCTGTAAAAAATGTTTTCACTAGACAGTTTGAATATCAAAACAGATTTAATCTGTTAGTCTTCTACAATTTTAATTACAAAAAAACTTTTATTAAAGAACATTTTAGAATTAAATTAATGTCTACAATAAGCACCACTTATATTTAATAGACGTATATAATCAAAACTCAATATATAATGTCAAATGGAATAAATAAAGCAACAGATATGAAGAAAGTCTTCAAAATTAATAAATAAATATTTAAAGGAGACAAAATTTTGTTTCTGATCTTATCATTATGAACACCAATTGCTTTTCAAAAACATGAACACAACTTAAGGACTTCTCAAAAAATATAATTTATTTGAAATATTTAATATATTTAAATATTCAAATAAGTTAATTCAAAAATCTCTCAAAACATGCACTATATCTTCAAAAAACAATTATAATTCTGATAATCTCTTCATCGGCCCTAAATAATATTCCAGTTATCAAAATCAAATAACTATCACTATATCATACCTCCACATATTAACAGGATAAATTGTTTTAAACAGACAAACTTTAAAATTCAAGATAGTCTATGTTCTTAACAAAATCACAGAAAAGTGTGAGGTATTATGAGGTTATCTTTAAACCATTGAAATTTTATAATGAGATTTATTGCAGCCTAAATATAATTATATATTATGTATAAAATAAAACAGAAAGAGGCTTTTCATTTGATAGAAGAAATATAACAAAATGTTAATATCAAAACAGATTTAATCTGTTAGTCTTCTACAATTTTAATTTCAAAAAAAATTTTATCCAAAAAACTTTTAGAATTAAATTAATGTTTACAATAAGCACCGCTTTTATTTAATAGACGTATATAATCAAAACTCACTATATAATGGCAAATGAAATAAATAAACCAACAGATATAAGAAAGTCATCAAAATTAATGAATAAATATTTAAAGGACACACAATTTTGTTTCTGATCTTTCCATTATGAACACCAATTGCTTTTCAAAAACATGAACACAGCTTAAGGACTTCACAAAAAATATTTTTTTTTTTGAAATATTCAATATATTTAAATATTCAAAAAAGTTAATTCAAAAATCTCTCAGAACATGCACTATATCTTCAAAAAACAATTATAATTCTGATAATCTCTTCATCGGCCCTAAATAATATTCCAAATATCAAAATCAAATAACTATCACTATATCTTACCTCCAGGTGTTAACAGGCTCAATTGCTTTAAACAGACTTACTTTAAAATTCAAGATAGTCTATGTTCTTAACAAAATCACAGAAAAGTGTAAGGTATTATAAGGTTATCTTTAAACCATTGACATTCCATAATGAGATTTATTAAAGCCTAAATATAATTATATTAAATTTTGTTATATTTCTTCTATCAAGTAAAAAGCCTTTTTTTATTTTATTTTTCACTACACAATGCGTTGTTAATATGTAACAAGTTAAAGAGTTAGACTAAAGATAAAATCGATGCGGTTCACAGGCGAAGGCAGATGGTGCTACTCCTTTCTGGAGGGGACAAATTCAGAATATGGGGAAATTACGTTAGAAGGCTTCTCGAATTTATAGTAGATCTCTAGGGGCTTAACCATGTCATACTTGGAAAAATATTTCTCTCATAATGCATTTCATGAAGTTTTGAACTGCGATTTCCATTTTACGAGTAGTAAAACTTCTGTTTTTTTAGCTATTGATGAACTGAACAGAAAAGATTTGCTTTGGTTGAAAATCTAACGTGTTGTAAACCGTATCGATAAAACTATTGAGTACTGATGTATGAATTTTCAGTGTTTCACCTTTTGATATTGATTCTGATAAACATTATAGGTATCCTAAGATGAGTGATTCAATTAGGATGTGTAACAGACACATTCAGTAAAAAATTATCTTCCTCCTGTACTGTGTGCAGGAAGGATAAAAGGGGTACGGAACTTATTAGGTTCGTCTATAGGACCAATACATATATTTTATAACCTTCAAAGGTAAAACACTGTTTTGCCCATTTGCTCACGAATTTCAGTATCCTTACCTAATTCAAGCAGCAATATTATAAATGGGAAGAATACCTAAACTTGTTGATCTACTCATGTTTCTTTAGGGTGTGACATATCCATGTATACATGCCGTTTGGTCACAGTGGGCACCACCACTAGAAAGAAGTAGACTTGCAACTTTTGCTTTCACTGGTTCTTATTTAGGTACCGTGGTTTCCATGCCAGTTTGTGCCCTATTATCAGAGTGGCTCGGATGGCCCAGCATTTTTTATGTTTTCGGTAAGTTAAATGGAAATAAGATGAGCATTTAATTCAATGAATAATTTAGGATCCATCGGACTTATTTGGTTTACGATGTGGAACATCGTGGTATATGAAAGACCTACGAAGGATCCTAGAATTTCCAGTGAAGAACTGAAGTATATAACAGAATCTCTGGGTACCGCAGAAAAAAAGAAGATAAAACATCCTTGGAAAAGTATTTTGACTTCAGTGCCTGTCTGGGCAATCATAGCAGCTAACTTCAGCGAAAATTGGGGTTTTTATACATTCTTGACACAACTGCCAAAGTATATGAAAGGTAATCAAAACAAATTAGCAGGATTTAGCATACGTATTAGCTTTCTAATCTCATTACTTGAAAATTTGTAAAGTGTATCAAATATTGAAGACAGGTTAAAACAAATTATAGAAATTATGTTTTACTACCAATAAAAATATATATTACACATTTTCTTGTAACTCGAGTTTCGGGAAATGAACTATCCCATCATCAGACAACTGAAGACCTAACAGTGGTACAGAAAAGTATTTAAACAAAAGTGATAAATATTTTGAATATTTCAATAGATTCTAGATAACACCTAATAGTGGTACAGAGGTTTACAAGCGGAACGTGATAAAAAACCGGGTTAAAAAAGAGGGGCCTTCTAACAGATATCGGAATGTCGGCAATCGGCAAAGAAGGTTGTTAAACAGATGGTACTCATTTAAATATCTCAAATAATTTTTGGGGTTACATAGCTCCGTATAGTCATTCATTATTTTTACGTTATTTTGTTGTACATCTCAAATATTTGGATTTACATAGCTCCATACAGTCATTCTTTATTTTTTTAATTATTTTTATTGTGAACGAATTTGAAAATTTCAATAATCGAGTTTCTCTTCATTTGAATCTACATGTGAAATTTTCTTAAGATTTTTTTTGTCGAAAGGAATTACTGTTTTTTAAAGAACAAGTGGCAAAAGTTGAATTTTTGTTTACTTATTAAATTCATTTCATGTTCGTTGAAAAAGGTTTTAAACAGATGTTACTTTTTGAATATCTCAAATATTTTCGATTTTCATAGCTCCGTAGAGTCACTCATTGTTTTTACATTATTGTTATTGTGAACTAATTTGAAAATTTCAACAGATTCTAGAAAATCGAGTTTCTTCCCTTTTGATTCTACATGTAAAATTTTGAGAATATCTATTGTGGAAAAGGAATGACCGTTTTCTAGACAATGAGTGGCAAAAGTAGAATTTTGTTTATTTTATGTTCTATGAACCTCGTCTTGAAGGAACGTCCTGTTTGTCCTATATATTTATTACTGCCCGTCGATCAAGATAACTCATAACTCAAAAGGAAAGAAACTCCATTATCTAGAATCTGTTGAAATTTTCAAATGAGTTCACAATAACAATAATGTAAAAATAATGAATGACTGTACGGAGCTATGTAAATCGAAAATATTTGAGATATTCAAAAAGTAACATCTGTTTAAAACCTTTTTCAACGAATATAAAATGAATTTAATGAAAAGTAAACAAAAATTCAACTTTTGCCACTCATTCTTTAGAAAAAAGTAATTCCTTTCGACGAAAGAAAATCTTAAGAAAATTTTACATGTAGATTTAAATGAAAAGAAACTCGATTATTGAAATTTCAAATTCGTTCACAATAAAAATAATTTAAAAAATAATGAATGACTGTATGGAGCTATGTAAATCCAAATATTTGAGATGTACAACAAAATAACGTAAAAATAATGAATGACTGTACGGAGCTATGTAACCCCAAAAATTATTTGAGATATTTGAATGGGTACCATCTGTTTAACAACCTTTTTTGTCGATTGCCGACATTCCGATATCTGTTAGAAGGCCCCTCTTTTTTAACCCGGTTTTTTATCATGTTCCGCTTGTAAAACTCTGTACCACTATTAGGTGTTATCTAGAATCTATTGAAATATTCAAAATATTTATCACTTTTGTTTGAATACCACTTTACCACTGTTAGGTCTTCAGTTGTCTGATGATGGGATAGTTCATTTCCCGAAACTCGAGTCACAAGAAAATGTGTAATATATATTTTTATTGGTAGTAAAACATAGTAATTTCTATATTTTGTTTTAATTATGATCAACTACCAAATAGTAACGGCTGAAATAATTCAGTATTGAAGACAAGATTGAACTCTGTTAGTCGTTACTATTTGCTTCATAACTAGTTTATAATAAATGAAGACATTTTCGTATATCTACGAATTTTCAACAAAAAGATAATCATTTCAAGCGAGTTTTACTACCGAAAATATAAAGAACTTTACATTTTTGTATGAATTCAAATTTAATATTTTCGAAGTATTACTTCATTTTCGGATAACAATTGTTTCAAAATGAAGTCCTGACACAAACGGGCAAAAAGTAAGTGTAGTGGTGGAATAGATGTTCACTAAAAGATTCTTGTACTGATGTATAAATAGAAAAATCTCAACCCTCTGGAAAACATGAAGAAACATTTTTGATATTTATTCAATGGGAACTAACAAAATAACAGGTCAGGTATTTCGTGGACCCTAATTTGCAATGATGGATGTCATAACACATATCTATAGATAGTTGTGAGTCGGTTTGGGACATTAACGAGAGTTTTAGACATGAATTGTAAAATATATTGAATTGTTTCAGTGTCATTATTCATATATAGAGCCTTGTCAATGCATTTTCAAGAGTTACTGCAAAATTAAAATTGGAACTAGAAAAGAATATTTCGATGAATTTTGTTGAATACTTATGAACTAAAAATATCTCATAGTATTCCATAGCTACCATTCTTTCAAAATTATATATCAGTATTGCTTTTAAATCACAAAACAAAATTCGAATTATACATAAATAAGAAGTTTACCAGTTAATATGTTTAATTTGCAATAGCAAGCAGAAAAACTTCCAACTTTGCAACCAATTGGTAGAAAATGGCCAGTCTTTTCCTACAATGTGATGAATGTGAAAATTTTACCTTGAAATCAAAAGACAGCTTCACCATTTGGAACTTCTTGAAATTTCTGAACTAGTTCATGATAAAAATAATTTGAATATAATAAATGATCATACGGATCTATCTGAATTCAAAACATTAAATATGTTTACATGTATTCTCTCCACTCTGCCGACATTTTATAACACTTGTTTGTATCCTCGTTATCATTCTCCATACCCGAACCTGCATAAATACTGTGTACCTTAGGTCTGAAGATGATGTAATGCTTTGAAAATGTAGTCACAAAAATTTGCCAACATTTGAATTTCTGTAAGTAAAAGTGTTTAGTAGTTTCTAAAAATTCTATTCGGTTGTATTTCAGTTTTGAACTGTTACACAGATGCAACCCCATTTTCTAAGAAATTCCTGTTTACTCTAGGTACTTCTTATTATAAACGAATAAACTATCCCATTGTTAACTAATTCATTCTCAGATATGATTTGAGCATGAGGAGTGTTTCTAGCTTAGTAATAATTAAAAGTAATCAGGAATTTCTTGATGGTGCTATTGTTTGATAAAATTTTAGTATCCCTATGCAGGGCGAATTGGGTTGTGTAGATGTATTGCATTCGTTGGGCATTACTGCATTGCACTAATGGGATGACAACAAGCATCATAACATAAGCGTTTGCTGTTTATGCCCCAACGATCTATAAACCTATTCGGCTGCATTTGAGTTGAAAACTATTACACAGATGTAAATTGGACTTTCCCCATTCTGAGAACTTTCTGTATGCAATAGCTCATATTATTTATTATATTCTAAAAACTTCGATGTACTGACATCTATCCAGCTGATTTTATGTTAGGGTGGTGATGAGCATGATGAAGTTTTGTTCAGATGTTGAGTGAGTTATATTTGTTAAATTTTCCGAACAGATCTTTTTCTGTTCTTTTCGGTTTTCAGTTCGGTATACAAAGTAATTAAGTATAACGGAAATTTATTAAGGAACGCTGCAACTTCGACGTCATTTTCTTCAAATTATATTCCGAAAAATTAGACCAAAACTACAAAAATGAACAACCAAATCAACATTTAAAAGAATAAACTGTTCATTCATAATTATGTTATCTACATATTCATGACTTTCAGAAATACAACTATCGAAAATTGTCACAAACGAAGCATTGTATTTTTTATAACCTCTGAAATTATTAGTCGTAAAGCATTGTGGTCAAATATTAAATGACGAGTCTGATATGCAATCAAAATTTGATGTCTTTAACTTCATTGACTGAATTTATATTATTATTATTATTATTATTATTATCCTGATACTCCTAGATCTTCTGTGAAGATCCCTCAGAAGCTTTTTCAGCTTGTGCGAGTTAGGAGTTCAGTTGTGTTCTGTGTAGGCTTTGTTACTGCGATCTTGCGCCACTTTAGGTCACAGCACTGTTAATTTTTGACCCAACAGTGAAATGGTGGCAGATACCCGTCCAACTAGAAAATTTCTTTTCTACCTGAATAGGATTCGAACCCTGGACCTCCCGGTCACGAGTCCGATGCTCTCCCGCTGAGCTATCCACACATATTGTACTGATGTATTCGTCAATTTATCCTTTCACTTTCAGAAGGATCGCCTTTGAGATTCACGAGAGTTTACAGATGAAAGAAATTCAAACTTAGGGTACTCAGTATCATCTTTTTATCAATATTTTTATCTAGCTAAGAAACAACTCGAAATCACAATTTATAGCCAATCAAGTATTAATAATCTGAAGAATGTGAAATAAACAGAATGCAATATTTTGTTTTCAACTCATAATTAAAAATCTTTTCATCTTTTCCAAAACTCAAGACAAAATATCACAAATCGCGAGTCTTTAGCATATCTAATAATATTGGAAGATTTGCCTCGAATGAATTAATAAACTCTTTTCTGAGAAGGATGCTGCAATAGTGAGTCGGACTTCTGTAGCAGCTGAACGAGGCAACTTTTGTTCAAATACAAGGTTACAGTAAGCTCATTTTTGCATTTCCGGTAAATATTTTCCAATGATGTACTGGTTTTTCGCGGAAAAAAATGTTGGCCTATGAAAGTTTTTTGAATAGATTATTCTGTATATTTTCACATATTTCCAATAACCTTCAACTTTTCTATTCAGACATGTCAGTATTACTCTAATTTTGTGAGTGGTCTGGAAGAAATTTCAAGAATTCCACGAAAATTCTTCAGACAAATGATTAAAAGGGAAATAATATAAAGAGTTCAAAATTTCAAAAATAATAGTTTAGAAGTGCTCGAATACGTCTCATATGTAATGTACAGGCATTCATAACTGATTGTTAAACATGGGGAATTTCGAAGTGGAATTTGTCGATTTTTTCGAATGTAATAACCTCTATATTTTATAATGATAGTTAGAAAAATTGAATGTAAATGATGAATATTGGTTCTTAATAGAAATTATTCACAAGAACATCTGTGTTTTGTCTGGTTTTCTAAGAATTGAATTTCAACCATAGTCGCTTTCGTATTTTTCAGAATAAATTACACTTAAAATGAAATAGTTGTTAGGATTTTTGCATTATGATAGTAGGGGTAAAATTGTTCATTGTAAAGTTTTTTTATAATATTATAATATACTATAAACGTTTTATATTCACTCGTGAATTTAATTTTCCACTATCTAAGTTCGCGTTGTTCGAAGCTATACAGGTTTTTGTTTCTCAATCATCGAAATATGGTTCTTTCCGAGAGGACTTTTCAGCAGTTCAATTGTTCTATGGCTTCTATAGAATACATATCCCACTGATTGGTAATCTTGGATTTTTCCATGATTACGGTAGTTCTCTTTGATTTTCTCAAGCAGTCACCAGAGTTCGTCTCAATAAGATGTCGCTTTTTCTCCGTTCTACCGAAACGAACTCGTAATTCCCAAGACTTTATCTATGAAAACAATAATTTCACCTTGACTTTTGAAAGGCTGGCTTATGCTCTCATTATTGTTCTGGAAGAAATTTCATCTGTCTTGGCCATACTACGACGCCTCTCATTCCCATTTGTTCGAACAAAATTGTAGGATATTGAATCAGTCCTTACTTGGTGAAAATCCATATTAAATAATATTTGAATAAGGTTATTCTGATTTTCACATCTTTTATTATGTTTACAACAATTATTTCGCTATCACAGTAGCATCATCAGGCAGGTTTACATTTTGAATAACTAAAATTGTTTAACTATTTGTATTACAGTTAGAACAATAAATTTTTACTGAGCACTAAAACCCAAAAAAGGTCTCTGTAAATTCCAGCTTATCTGAATATATTCAACACAATTGAGTTATTTAAATCTAATTGTTCGTTAAGTAATATTCCAATTTTATTGTGTTTATTTATATCTAGGGATTCTTACAAGTTTAAGGTATAATTTTTACTTTCTATATGTAGAATTTCAAAATTATGGTTGAAAGTATGTCCTGTTTTCTAGCAAATGGTTAGAATATGTGAAATTACTTTTATCATTGAGGAAACTCTTCAAATGTTCACAAATTCTATGTCGGAAAATTCTTCCAGTCTGTCCCATTTAAACTTTAGGGCAATCACCGCAGGTTAACTTATAAACTCCCGATTTATCATCTTTATGTGTACAGTCTTTATTATTTTTAATGAATTTACTCAAGTTTGAATAGGTTTTAATGAAGTTCTTGAATCATGTTCATTTTTGAGATATGCAGCAATTTTCTCAGAAATACCTTTAGTGTATTTTTTTTGCTAGGTAGATTTGTTACCTGAATAATTTTTCGTTTTTGGTTGAATTTTTCCATCGTGTTGTGCCCCTATATATATTTTATTTCACCACCTTCAATAAAAAAATTTCTTCTTAGCACGACATGCTATCAATATTCTTGAAGAAGATATAGCATGTATTAGAACGTTCGCTGGTGTTGTTATTGATGAGGCAAATAGAATTATCTATGATGAAGATCTTGAACCTCCATTAACATAAAAGAAACGTTTGGATTCCTAAAAAGCGGCAAATTCGTGCAACAGAAGTGTGCAATGTAATTATTAATACTGCCGCTGATGGGTAAAATTCTTGATTTTTTCCGAGACTTTTTCCAAATATCAACACCAATCCCCATCTAACACTTTAGATGGGGCTTGTATATTCTATTCGGGACTAAGCAAAAACTCTTATACTACTCTGTCAAGAAAGTACCGGGAATTTTCAATTAAAACAACATTTTTACATTTAATCGTCAAAATTTATAGGGTCGCCTTCAAAATAGGCTCCATTTGCTCCATACATCTATGCCAACGGCACTTCCAATTATCGAAACATTTTTTATAGGCGCTTTCCGGGATGAACTTTAGCTGTCGCGCCGAATTTTGTTTTATGGCTTCAATCGACTCAAAACGGGTGCCACGAAGGGGCAATTTAAGTTTTGGGAAGAGGAAAAAGTCGCAGGGAGCCAAATCCGGCGAAT
The DNA here is from genome assembly GCA_034642435.1 of Megalocaria dilatata. Classification (NCBI taxonomy): domain Eukaryota; kingdom Metazoa; phylum Arthropoda; class Insecta; order Coleoptera; family Coccinellidae; genus Megalocaria; species Megalocaria dilatata. Next base: position 76,192,507 of record CM067855.1, on the reverse strand, counting down.
ACGGTGGTTGCTGAAGCACGTTTGTTGAGTTTTTGGTGAGAAAGTCAGTCACAATCGTAGCTCGGTGAGAAGGCGCGTTATCGTCATGCAAAATCCATGAGTTGTTCGTCCACAAATTTGGCCGCTTCTTACGGATACGCTCACGCAAACGTTTCATAACGCCTAGGTAATACTCCTTGTTTACCGTCTGACCCTCTGGAACGAATTCGTAGTGCACCACGCCACGGATATCGAAGAAAACAATGAGCATCACCTTCATTTTCGAGCGGCTTTGGCGTGGTTTTTTCGGTTTCGGCTCATTTTTGCCACCCATTCCGATGATTGCTGGCTTGTTTGCATATCGTACTCGTAGACCCAGGTCTCATCACCAGTTATAATGCGTTCCATGAATGTAGAATCGGAATTACAGCGATCCAGCATGTCTGAAGCAACCTGTTCGCGATGACGTTTTTGAAGAAAATTCAGGTCTTTCGGTACGAGTCGTGCGGCCACCTGTCCCATGCTCAAAATATCAATCAACATCGTACGTGCGAACTCGTGGGATATCTTAAGATCATGTGCTATCTCTCTCAAGCTGGTACGACGGTTTTCCAGCACCCTTTCCTTAATTTTATCGACGTTATCTTCGATCGAAGCAATCGATGGTCGACCACTTCACGACCGTCCTTGAAGGCTCTGTACCACTGATATGCACGAGTTTTCGATAGAGCATTATCACCAAAGGCCTCTTGCAACATTTTCAATGCATCGGCACACGAAAATTCATTTGCAACACAAAACTTTAAACAAATTCTTTGCTCAACGTAATCACCCATAGTAAAAATCGGCACGCACTCTGACATCGACTGACTTAATCAGCTGTTGAAAACACACTAGTTGACAGATCCCGCTCAAGCTTGGCATAGTAATTAAGGACAGTGGTACCAACCTAGGAAAAAAAAATTTTACCTGCCTCATTGCCCCGCCAGATTTAAATCGATAATTCCCGGTACTTTCTTGACAGAATGTATACTGAATTGTCAGTCATCTGTTCAAAACGTGAATACAGAAATCACTCTTTCTGCTATACTGAGTATGTACCTGTTGATTTGGATGTAAAACACCCACTTCTGTCACCCACTAACAGCCACTGATCATCCCTATCCCAGATAATACAGATATCGATATTCATAAGGTAATTCTCGAGGCACTTGCAATAGTAACGGTATCAGTAATTCCATGGAAAAATAGTAATTTAAATTTCAAGGTATTAGAGAAGCAATCAATAAAAACAATATATCAAAAGTGATGGACGACACAATGTATTAGTCTTCACGTGTACGAAGATCCGGTTCTCTTATATTGATTCAGATGACATGTTAAGGAATTTTAAAATATGAGTGAATTTCATGAATGATATTGGAATTTCTAGCTTTGTGGACACTGTAAATGTTTTCAAGGCTTTACATTTCTTTCTCGGAATCACCAATTTTTTGTTTTATACGTCTACAAATATTGGGTAATGATTTTTTTGTCATATTTCAACCCTTATTTAATATCTCGTGAACGCCAATGATAAAATCACAAAAACGTGTACACCCATTTCATTGAAAATCTCGGAATGTCATCCATGAATGATAATAGACAATTTGCATACTAAACTTCATGAATTTATAACTTCAGAACTTTAGGTGCAGAATTATTTACAATATAGATACTACTAGTTTATTTCATACGTTGAATAATATAGAGAACAAATATTCAATTCTTTATGACTTTTCAGATATCTTTTCTATACCTGCGATAAGGTATGTGGTTTATACGAATTACATTCTCGTGGAACACTTTCAACACAAAAAAGGGTATCCAAGAAAGGTCATTCAAAAAATAACAAAAATTTAATATTAACCATTATAAAACAATGTTGCACATAAAGAAAGTTTGTAAGTTTGTGTTATATTTATAGGTCGTACCGCTCCTTTATAACACGTCGGCTGATAAGTTCCCGGTTTAATGCAGAACACACAACATTCTTAATCAAATTTCAATTTATACATCAATATTCAGAACTATACGATCATTGAAGCGATAATCTTGCGATCCCGCTCTTGAAGAATGATTTATCTTTGGATCCAAAATAGATGTTTGTTTCAACTACTCATTTAAGCGAAATTTTTTTTTTTGGGGGCTTTTTTAGGTCTGTGAACAGTTTGAAGTTACGGGGGTTTCAAATCTGAAAGAAAGGATGAGTGCGGAAGCAATTCGAATTGTAACTCGTAATTTTGCCTTCGAAGCTAACAACTGGTCACACGAAGCATTGCCTTGGCAATAGATCTCCTCTTTTCTCTACGTATGGGGCCATTTCTTGGGCCATATAGCTCTTGCCATTGACTGCTGTGCCCTCTTCAAGGTGAATGGACAAGATACCATGCGCATTCCAAAATGCAGATGCCCTTATCTTGCCAGAAGTCTGTTGCATTTTGGGCCACTTTATAAGGTTTATGAGGTTTAATACCTACTGTCCACATAGCTAGCGATCTTTATGATTCATGTGTATAGTACAACTTTTCATGCAACATAAATCCTGCATGTTCCTTTGATATCTGTCGAGTGTCAGTTATCTATTACATCTTCACTGAATGGTTCACCAAAATGTTTAGAATGAGGTTGTCGGTTTCCAGTTGAACTTAGGTATTCCTCAGATTAGAGATTATTTTGAATTGCCCCTGTTGACGAAAAGTCGTCGCCCTATTCTAATCCCAAGGATAATCAATCAGCTTGAGTTCTAAGAACTGCACAGATCATGGTTAAACATTAATATGCCCAGTTTCTATAGATTTGAGTAACAGCATTGATAAATGCGGACGGCTCTCATGCATGTGTTAGAAATTCTGTCAGATTTCCATCAACACAGGAGGCACATCGAATTGCAAAATACTGTAGCGGTAAGTGGAAGCATTTAAATGATTGTCCAAAAGCCGAAATCATTACTTCCTCCAACATGAATAGCGTCCCATAGCACACCACCTTGGTAGCTGTACACCTCCTGGAATATAGCGAAACGTTTCAGCTTTCAATACACGAAGTCCATCTATATCAGGATAAAAACTAAAACGAGATTAGTCGGAGAAGAGAACTGTCAGCTATTTTTTATGTCTTTAGTTCAAATTCTATTGTGTTCTTTCTAGCAGCCACTGCTGCTGGTTGGAAGTTACGTGCCAGTCTACGTGCGCGAAGTTAAAACTCGTGCAACCTACTTCTCACAGTTTGAGACGAACACGGTTTGCTTAATGTATCCCATTTTCTAACTGACCTCTAGTAATTGTTCAATCTCGTAATCCTGTACAGAGTCAGTTGCTCTCTCACAACAAGCGTGTAACTTTTCTGACCTCCTCAGTCCCTCGTTATCTTGTTGTCACAATAGATATTGATTGAAGTGTTGAGATCTTTTACATCACATTTTAGCCCATTGCAGCCATTTCATCTGATCTTCAGTGACATTAATATCATTTTTCTATTCTGCATAAGCAACTACTATTCTTCTTACGCTAAGACCAAGTTCGACGTTTTCTTCAATGGTTTCCTAGGATGAAAAGTTAGAGAATCAGCTTTCATATTATTGTATAGATAGCAGTGAAGCAGTATTGGGTTGTTTTTGCTTAGCAGTTTTAACTAACCGACCATCTAGCATTCTATTCACATGGTCTCTATATTCTCTTCTTCTATTTCTTGCCCACCGCACCACATCCTGTATCCCACATATTTCCTTTATTTCGTCACTCTTCCTGTCAAATGATAATAATACATTTATTATATCGTTGGCCAATAAACATTAATGAAGTGTACAAATGTTGAAGTTCAAGAAAGCCCTAGATATTTACAAGTTGGAGAAAGTCTTGAATAGATTCAGTTATCTGGTTGTCCAGAAATTGTTCAATTGTCAATTGTGTCGAATGAGGTCTATCCCGTCATTGATCTAAGTGTTTTTCCAATTCTCTTGATCTTAATAGCTGTTTAGTTATTATATTCCCCTCTATGGTTTCTATTGCATATGCCTTGTTCGGTCTTACGCATGTCTTATAACTTTGCTTCTGGTATTCATATACTTGTTCCTTTAAATTATATCCTTCTAATATCCCGATTTCAACGACTTTATTATTTTGGTTTTCTTATACCTTTAAGTTTCAGTAAATACTTGTGATGTTTCGTCCTAGAAATTTGAACGATATCACTTGTTCTAATATCTCTATGATAATGGATTGCAAGGTTGCATCTTTAAGATTCTCTAGATATTGAAAGGGATTTTGTTTTCTTTATACATATTTACACGCTAAATGATTTAGCTATTTTCTGGAACTTATACAAGAGCTTTTGTCACTCACCAACTAATTCGAATACTGAAAATCATATTAAATAGTTCATTTGATAGAGTCGTCCGTTACTCTATGAGAGTTCATTCCATTATACGGTACATTGTACAAATATACACAAGAATAACATGTTTTTAACAATAATATTAAGAAATTTGTTATCAAAATTTTATTACTCACTAAGGATTACCGAAGTATCTATTATCAAGAAAAAGCAATAGAAATAAATATCAACAGAAATTTTAAGATAATACCTCGGATTTCATGTATGTATTTTCCCAAATAATTAAATGTTTGTAGAGCAATCAAAATTAATTTTTAGTAAAATTCTGCCTTTATGGAAACGTAGAAAACGCGAAAATAGAAAAAATATGCTCAGCTGCTACTAGCTAGATCGATCAGAATTTGATTTTAAAATTTTCAGTGTTTCGTACTTTGAGAATATTTTCGCTGCACGATTTTAGAGGGTTCTTCAGTTCAAATTGTATTAGTAATGGATTTCATAAATTTATTGAAATTATCAGGAAAAGGTATATTGAAGTGACCGTCAGACAGTTTGAAATTTTTCAAAAAATTTCTCTGTATGCACAGAACGACATTGCTTAATTAGGGGTAAACATGTTTATAGGAGCTCAGTTCAGAGCTATATTCGGATCCATATTTCTAATTTCTAATTTTCCAAAATAACATTATGTGAGCTCAAGTATGAAAAAGTTCTTCGAATAAGGACAGACCAACTTACATTTGCGTAGCATGTATTTGAGTGTGGTAAATAGAAAGTTTCTCAAATCGGGACTTACTTATCTGAATAAAACTTCGAAACTCGAATAAAGCCGAATAGGTTTTGGTAATCACTTAGCATAAAGAGTAGACATGCATTTTTCATAGTTTTTTAGCTACTCATCAGTGCAATGCTCTAATGCCAATGAATGCAACACAACCACGCTCCTATACTCGCACCGCTTTGCGATATTACTTTTTCCAAACAACAGCCCAATCTAATGCTTGCTAACACACGTAAGCAGCATATAACCCAGGATCAATCAAGAAGCGAACAGTACTCTCAATTATATCTTACGTCACAGACGAAGAAGTCTTCCACATATCCAATTAGGTCGCTGTACTAATATCAGCATTTCTCTCCAAATCAATTAATTGAATCGGCGGATATTTATTATGAATATGTTAACACGAATTTGTGTATGGTAAATAGGAAGTTTTTCGAATCGGGACAGTGCACCAATAGGTTTTATTGATCGCTAGATATAAGCAGCAGACATTCCATGTTCCATAGCCTTTTGGCTACTCATCAGTGCAATGTCTGCTGCTTATACCCAGTTACCTAATCGGCTTTATTTATGTTTCGAACTGTTATACAGATGTGAGTTGCATTTTCTCGATTCGATAAAATTCCTATTTGTCATATTCAACTTTGTGTAAACATACTCGTAATAAATATTCGACGATTCATCTACGTAATAGTTTAGAACTCAAATCTACTCGATCGACGATAGTCGGGCAGCAAAAATGCTCATAATTCGAGGCTTGTTAGCATCTCATCAGTTTAATGCTCTCATGCCGTGCAAGAAAAGCATTTATTTTTACCCCACATAAGAACGCCAGACCTTAGACTGAACATTAACATTTCTATGGATGTGAATATATATCACAACATACCACACCAAGCAACTCAAGCAGTGAACCGTAATCCGGATTACACTCACTAATTGTACAATCTTTCCTCATGCTCAGATCATCTACTTTCATGCGAGGGATGCTGAATATTCAGCATTTGTACAAATGAATCGGAGTACTGGCGGATACGTTAGGTAAATATCTATAAGGCATGAAATCATTCACTCGAGTAGGTATCGTCGATAGTGGGGACATAAGCATATTTCGATGCGTGTTGGTATATCACTAGTACAATGCTTTGATACCAAACAAATGCAAGCAATTAGCACTCTATTCGGCCCAACTAGGAACGCAACTACTTAAATAAAATATTGGCGTCAGTTAGGCACGTGAATATATATTATAGCATACTCCACCAATCCATTCAAACAGTACACTGATGAGATTTCAACAATTATCGAAACATGCGCATGTCTGCTGTTCATATCCCGACGATCGACGATAAATATTCGAGTAAAATTAATTTGTGTGAACTTCTACACAAAAGTTGCACTGTACCCACTCGAAGAACTTTCTATATATTACCATAGCTCCTATTTTGTAGATATTGTATATTGTAGATATTTGAAGATATCATATCCATCGGTGCTCCAATGAATTTAAAAAAGTTATTTGAACATATTTCCTAAATTTCAGATTGGATAAGTTTTTTATTTTTCAGATATCTTGGAGTTTGATATAACACACACTGGTTTCATGACAGCATTACCTTACTTGGTTATGTCTATAATGCTCCTTCTTTCTGGCCATATAGCAGATTGGTTTTTAAGGAAAAAAATTTTAACAGTTTCTCAAGTTAGAAAACTTTTCAACTGTGGTGCATTCATTTCCCAATCGATTTTCTTGATTGGAGCATCTTTCGCTAAGACAGCCACAATGGGAATGATATGCTTGATATTTGCAGCTGGCCTGGGATCATTTTCGTTGGCTGGATTCAGGTAAAAAGAAATTTGTGTTTTGCATGTTTTCACAATTTAATGAATCATTCGTTGTAAACTCAGTTTTATATTACAGTGTGAATTATTTGGATATTGCTCCACAACACGCTAGTGTTCTTCTCGGCATAGGAAATACTATTGGATCTATTCCAGGAATTGTTAGCCCTATCTTATCAGGTTACATTGTGACGACACCTGTGAGTATTCAGAATTTTTTAATGTAAAATAATCAATTATTTTTGGGGAATTGAGTTAAGTTATTGAAGTATCGTGGAGGTTCATTATTATCTCAAATAATAAATACTGATGATGAAACCGGAAACATTTTTATTCCTTGAAAAGTTTTCTAAATCTGAATAATTGAATGAGAACTTCGACCATTTTGAGTTTGTCATCTGAAAACTGGATATATTAGTGGAAAAGTGTACAAAAATCATGCGTATGACTATATTATTAACTCAAGATTTTGAATGTTTTCTTACTCAATTCGTTGAAAAAAAACAAGGTTGGAAATGTAAAGATAATATTTCTCAAATTTATTCAATGAATGAACATGAAAGTTGTGCAGAAAAAAACCATAATATTAAAATAGGTTGGAATGAAAATATACTCAGGGACATCAATATATTCAGCATATTAGATATATACTCAGTTACATCCATTAGGAATAATTACTTCAAATAATTTTTTTGGGAACAGAATAACTCGTGTATTTAAGAATGCTACACACGATATGCTTCAATATGAACAAAACCTAAAACAGAAAAATTCAAAGAAAATGAAGGGTTAGAATACAATCGAAAAAACATTCTTTGGTATTCCAATTCGTAATTTTTTAATTAAAACAAATTGTGGAAATTACTATGTTTTACTACCAATAAAAATATATATTACACATTAAAACAAAAATGTTTGTACTACTACAACAATTGTTTCACCACGATGTGGCTTCTTCAGGTATTACATTGTACTCTCTGATGGTATTCAGTGTAACCGAGTTTAAATACATTTTTAGGTACGTCACCAAATAATGGAAGCACAAGACATAAAAACTCTAGGTGTTTATTGGAGTTTGCCGCTAAAAATGCCATTAAGGAAAAATATTCAGTAATGGAGACTTATCAACATCTGTTCGTTCGTTCAAAAGGATTTAACTGAATATTTTTCCTTAATGGCATTTTTAGCGGAAAACTCCAATAAACACCTAGAGTTTTTATGACTTGTGCTTCCATTATTTGGTCAGGTTAAACTCGGTTACACTGAATACCATCTGACAGTACAATGTAATACCTGAAGGAGCCACATCGTGGTGAAACAATTATTGTAGTAGTACAAACATTTTTGTGGAAATAAATTACTGTTTCATATACATTTGTTTTAATTAAAATGAGTTTCCACCAAGTAAAGACCGAATCAATCAAATATATATTACACATTTTCTTGTGACACGAGTTTCGGGAAATGAACTATCCCATCGTCAGACAACTTTGTCTGAAACTCGAGTCACAAGAAAATGTGTAATATATATTTTTATTGGTAGTAAAACATAGTAATTTCTACAATTGGTTTTAATTATGATCAACTACCAAATAGTAACGGCTGAAGCAATTCAGTATCGTAATTTCTTATCCTAATTCTTCATTTTCTTTGAAGTTTTGTTCACGTTAAAGTACACCGCCGATCATTATATTAGGGTTATCAAGTAATTTGCATTTATTTGAGAAATCTCTTGTTTTTTCGGTTTTTCATCTGCATTTAGAAATTTCATCACGATTGCTTGCGTAAAAAAGTTGTTATTTCGATAAGAATTTGAGAAAAAAATCTTCTACCTAAATTCTTAAAATCCATTTGTTTTAGTTCAGTGGTTTTATCCAGACAGACATTGCAAATTGCAATAGATATTGCAAGTTATTTCGTTGGGTTGTGTTGCCACTTAAGTGTTGAAATAATACACATCTCGTAAGACGTCATAGAGTTCACACACAAGTTATTGATTATGTGCACAAAATAAGCAATTTATTTAAATGTGCATAATCGTTATGGAGGTCAAAAATTAAATTTGTGTCACCTGATTAATGAGAAATTTTAGGTAAACGTCTTAATTAACGTACTTACAAGATTCATCATGTACATAATTTGAAGCCATTCGAACATCGTTCGCGCAGTGATGGATGAGTCGAACGAAACATTATTCATTATATATTCTATATAAAATGTGATGAAAACACATTTGGTTGAAGGTTTATGTAAAAGAGAAGAAGTGACATATTTGAAGAGATGATAATCCACCAGTTTTCGTCTTAAAAGTCACCTTTTGGTGCACTTTATAGGTCTGTGAAATCCTTAATTTTTACATTGCAAACAAATGCAATTTTTCTCCTATTGAACACAATACTAGGAATATTCCTTCCATCATACAGAAAAGAAGAGACCTCATATCTTGAAAGACTCCGACTAGACCCTTCACAATTCATACACTCTCCTATCTACTGAATGAAGAATCTTCCCAGTGGTTCGCACATGCAACACGCAAATTGCTGTCCACCACATAATAACAGAACGTCCACTATACGAATCCAAAAAGACATGTCTCCAGAGTTCGTACCAAAATTGTAGAAACCCTAAGCATCAGCGGGCAATCCATTAATACACTGCTATATTATTATTATTATTATTATCTTATTATTATCTATATATCAGATCACTCAATCTCAAGATAAGACAACCAATGTTTTCTTTCTTCATTTGAGCAAACTAAGTTATAATTAACATATTGAACCAACTGTACCAAAATCGCTGATGACCTAGTTTGTAGATGTCGAAATTTAAAAGTAAATTAGATTCGTGCACTTTCCTGATATCACGCAGATAGAATATGTCTTTAAAATGACGATAGTCAAAATGTTACAATCAATTAACATAAATAGAGGTTAATTCTTGATAGAAGGTATATAAAATTATTTAAATATTTCAATATTAGCCTTCTACACATTTAATTTCAAAAAATTATATTTAATGACTATAACTTCTGAAAATAAATCAAAATAATGTCATATAAGTACCACTTACAACAAATGACATATAAAATAAACATTCTTTATAAGACATCCAAATGATAGGTATAACAAAATCCAATAAAATAAAAATTGTTAACCAAAACCCTATAAATTAAATATTTTGAATAGACAAAATTTTGTTTCTGCTGAACAATCTTATGTAAACAAATATTTTTCAAAATATTTAAAAAAACTTCTGGCAAACTACATTTAAAGATTTTTCAGTTTGCCAGAAGTTTTTCTAAACGGTTGAAAGGTGACTGAATATTTGTTGTTAATTGATGTTATATTTATTGAATATGAATTACTTGAATACTGACGAAGCAAAGTCTCTCTTAAAACTTGTTTTTCAGTAATGTTTTTACATATCTTGAGTTTTTATATAAAGTTACTTAGTTAGATATCCAATAATATTGAATATTCTAAGTAAGATAGTTTTATGATGAAATTCTTAAGATTATGTTAAACATTTTTGAAAGATATTTGTTTTCATAAGATTGATCAGCAGAAACAAAATTTTGTCTATTCAAAATATTTTGGTTAACAATTTTTATTTATTGGATTTTGTTATACCATTTGGATGTCTTATAATGAATGTTTATTTTATATGTCATTTGACATAAGTGGTAGTTATATGACATTATTTTAATTTATTTTCAGAAGTTATAATCATTAAATACATTTTTTTTTCAAATTAAATGTGTAGAAGGCTAATATTGAAATATTGTTACAATCAACATAGACTTGGTTAACTATATCGTGCCTCAATAGTAAGATATTGATGATGCAAAGTGGTGACTTTAGCAAGACGCCGGTACATAGCATACAGCGCGTAATACGTCAATTTTCTGAAAGATAATTTTACCGAACGATTGCTTCCATGACATTAATCTGTTAACTGGACCTCTAGATCATAGCATTTAGGCAGTCAAGATGTCTAGATGCCCGAAATAATATTCATACTTGGAAGCTATGAGGCAGCTTATGCACTTGAGGCGATTTCATGGATATCAAGCAGAATTATCCGTCGACCTCGAAACAACAAATCAGTTTAATTAATGTCCATGAAATCGTCGATTAATGACTGCTTTTAATGCACGATTTCCTATTGATGCAAGATTTTCATGAGCAAACAAACATATAAGAATTCAAGAGCTATTCACATGATGTCATGACTTCCAGTATCAAATTTATTAATCATAAATATGAAATTTAGATGGAAAAGTTCTTAGTGGAACTGCCATATTAGTTCCATAAGCGAGTATGAGTAACAAACTGATAGATAGTGCTAATGAAAATAAGAACTTACAAACATGGGTCCTAACTCTTTTCCCCTTCCGACATACAGGGTGTTAAAGTTGCAAAAAAATAACTCAATATTTTTGCAATAATTTTAAAATGTTGATGAAGTTCTGAAGTGACTGGGGTGTTATGAGGGAACTTCAACCTCTTAGTTCGGGAAGCGGTGTTTCGTTCCGAGTTGCACCACCTGAACTCATCAGATGTGCAATGGGGTGCAACTCTTTCCATGACGCCAATGACCTTGTTTCACGATGGAACTCGGCTGTCAAAGCACTCGTACTCTGCCCTACTCGAACCCAGCGAGGACGGTGAGCTCGATATTCGGCAAGCGGTAGCGTCCTCCATATGCCGGAAAGCGGCAGCAGAACAAAGTAGAAATCTTGGCGAGAGGCGGGACATGACGCCACGCACTCCGCTTCCAGTGAGTGTCGATAGGGTCAAGGAATTGGGCGTTGGAATGTGACAGGAAACAAACTGCCGCTATGCTGGACATGGAGCCATCTCCAGCGGGGTAACTGTGGAACGAAGATAGGAATGGTACCTCGGAATGATGGAAGGGATCGGATCGTCTGGGGTCACCAATGAAGCTCTTAAGAGAATGGGGTGTTATGAGGAAGCTTCAACCTCTTTGTCCGGGAGGCGACGTTTCATTCCAAGTTGCACCACCTGAACTTATCAGATAGGCAATAGGGTGCAACTCTGCCCATGACGCCAGTGACCTTGTTCCACGTTGGAACTCGCCTGTACGAACGCTCGAACTCTGCCTCTGCAGCCGAGCAGAGTATTCAGTTTTATTGAAGAATGTATTTCATTGATGAATAAAAACATTTTTTTTTAAGTCTGCATCGTCTACATATCTATACCAATATAAAAAAATAGATATGTAGACGATCTTTTCTGTTGCTTCACAAGTACAGACAGACTTTCAAAAAAATTCTTTTTATTCATCAATGAAATCCTTCAATAAAATTCACTATGGAAACCGAACATAATAATTATATTAATTATTTGATTTTACTGTTACTCGAATAAATAAGTCACATCATTTTTCTATATTTCACAAACCAACCTATACGTATTCTCTTATACACAATAAATCAAATCATCCTTTAAATGAAAAATTATCAGCATTCAATTGTATGATCCATAGATTAGTTAATATTCCCATGAATCGAGAAAATTATATTTCAGAACTTAACATAATTAAATGAATAGCTATTAATGATGACTATGATCCTAAGTTTATCGACAAATTGTTGATGAATAAAAATAATAAAATAGCTTTAAATATGGTGTATCCTAATATAAAAGAAAATTTTAAATACATTTCCTTAAAATACACTAAAGGTATTTCTTCGAAAATTGCTACATACCTCAAAAATAAATATAATTTAAGAACTTCATTTAAAACCAATTCAAACTTGAGTAAATTTATTGAAAATAATAAAGACTGTACACATAAAGATGATAAATCGGGGGTTTATAAGTTAACCTGCGGTGATTGCCCTAAAGTTTACATAGGACGGACTGAAAGAACTTTCCGACATAGAATTTGTGAACATTTGAAGAGTTTCCTCAATAATAAAAGTAATTCTACATATTCCAACCATTTGTTAGAAACAGTACATACTTTCAACCATAATTTTGAAATTCTACATATAGAAAGTAAAAGTTAAATATGTTAGAATCCCTACAGATAAATAAACATAATAAAATTTGAATATTACTTAACGAACAAATAGATTTAAATAACTCACCTCTGTTAAATATATTCAGATAAGCTGGAATTTGCAGAGACTCTTTTTTGGATTTTAGTGCTCCATAAAAATTTATTGTACTCACTGTAATATAAATAGCAACGGATTTCGGAAACAAGCTTAGTTATTCAAAATGTAATTTTTCCTGATGATGCTACTGTGATAGCGAAACGATTGTTGTAAACATAACAATAAAAATTTGTGAAAATTAGAATAACCTTATTCAAATATTATTTAATATGGATTTTCACCAAGTAAGGACTGATTCAATTCAATATATAGTATAGTTTTTACATGATTGAGCACCAGCTTATTTTTTTCTTAATGTTCGACAGTTCTTGAATGATACTGATGGCCTCGTTAGATAGGGCGAAGAGGTTCAGTATCTTGGCCACCACAGTCTCTGGACTTCAATCCGTTAGATTTTTTGTATAGAGATAACTGAAAAACTTTGTTTACTTCGAGATAATTGAATGCCGTGAAGATTTTCTTCCACGCTCGAATAGGTTACCAACAGATTCAATATAATGTCCGTAAAAATTTGAGGCGAAGGATGACTACATGCATCGAAAACAAGGATGGTAATACATAGCATCTACGTTAATTTATTTTCAATTTCCTCAATTTTTCAATGAAAATCCCGCTAATTTTCAATTATAACTTATTTTATAAAAAATCAAATCTCAAACTCTTTAAGTCTGATTTCCTCGAAAACATTAAGGTTTCGAGCTTTCAACAAAGAGTCGCATTTTCTGAGAATAATCTTCAATAATTTCAATTCCGTCAAAAAATTTGCGAAAATTTCAGGGGCGTCCAAGTTTGGGACGTTCTAATATAAACAGACATTTTTATCTACGCCATTGAAAATGTTCGAAACATGCAAGAAATATTCAAAGTTAACTCACAACAAGTAATGTGACTGTTTCGAGTCGTATCGAAATATCTCCAGTCATTTTGAATTTATTGTAAAAACAATGAGTTATTTTTTCCAAATTTAACACCCTATGTTTCGGAAATAAAAACAGTTAGGATCCATGCTTGCAGGATATTTGTTCTTATTTTCATTAGTACTGTGTACGCTGTCAGTTGGTTATACTTACTGTGGGACATCCGGTATAAAATAAAATCAATTTGAAGTGTACATTCTTGATAGAGGATAATATGTAATGTTAAATATAAAACAGAATTATTCCGTGAAACCTATAAATAATTAATTTTTTTGAAAAATAAAACGAAATGTCTTAGAAACACTATGTTTATACTCAAGTAGACAGAAAATTCTAAAATATTATGAAACACTTCAAAATAAAGAGAATTTTGTAAAGAAAATTGATTGAGATAAAATAACATGCATAGCCGATACAGTGAAATATTTCATATGACCATTATAAGTAACAAATTTTGCGTAAAGAATCTACTAGTGCCTAAGACACATTTCGTCACAAATATTCGTAATATTCATAAATTCCAGTTTTAGTTGACAATATTTCACAACTGATATTTCGTCTATCACATGTCCCTATGTAATTCTCGAATTGTTCCATTAGCAACATAAATAAGACTGTAATGAACATAGAATTTTGATCACTATGGAAATTTGTTACTTCCATTTTGAAAAATATATATTTTTGCCCGCTTGTTCCAGGGAACAGGGTGCTTCTGTTTCACCCAAATATCTAATTTTCGAAGATCCGAAAATGATCTTAAACGACTAGGTTGAACCCACTGATGAAAAATCCGAAGTCAGTCCTATCCGACCGATTCGATCAGCCGGTCGTCCGACCGTAAAACTCGCTAACTTTCGACAGAAAAGAGCTAAAGCCTTGAAAATTTGAAGAAGGTTTCCAAGTCTATAAATCTCGGCGCAGTTCATTCATGGGCAAAATCAGTGTGATAGTTATTCATGTTTGAAATTTTTTCAGGTTTTTTCCAGTATTTTCGAAACTACGAATTCGATCTTTCTAACGTTCAGAATTTAGGAGTAAAGAATATCGTGAATACTCGTGCGAAATTTCGTGAGGATCGTATGATTAAATGTTTAAAAAAAATATATTTTGTGAGCAGATCAGCACTTAACGTTAACCTAAACACTGTAACTTTCGAACGGAGAAAAATACAAAAATTTTGTGATCAGAGCAGCGTTGATCATTACCGAAACCATAGCCACAGTCTTACAATCGAGTTTAAATTTACCAGAAATTAGCGACACCAAGTCTACCGAAGAATTTCGTAAAGATTGTATAATTAGGAGATCAAAAGGAAATTATTTTGTGAGCAGTGCTATCGAAGCCATAGCAACAGTCCTACTATTGGGTTCAAATTTAGCATTCAGATGTAATATAACGAGAAGAAGGCTGATACAAAATTTCATGAGGTTCGTGGTAAAAGCTCCTGACTTCACGTCAGTGCTTGTCACCATTTATTCAATTTCATTAGGAATGAGATCCACGGAAAAATATTGTAATCAACAGTGTTGAGCGCTACTTCAAACACTATAACGTTTGAATTGGAAGATATAGAAATTTGAAACTTACCTTATAGGTTTAATGCCTAAATATTTCGGTAAAGTTCGTTATTAGCCAAAATAACTCCAATGGTTTCGTAGTTATTCAGATTTGAAATTTATTCGTATTTTATTTTCATTTACCAAACTACAAAACTAATTGATCTGAAATCTGGCAATCAGACGAAAAATAATAACGTGTATATTCGAAAAAAATTTCGTGTGGATCGTTTAATTAAAATATCAAGAACAAAACAAGAAATTTGTTAATGAAGCTACGTTGATCGCTACCGAAACCATAGCAAATGTCCTACGATATATTTTAAATTTACTGTCAAGATGTAAATTAACAACGCAAAGGCACATGCAAAAGTTTGTATAAATGGTATAATTAGAGCACAAAAAAAATATTTTGTGAGCAGAGCAGGTCTACCGAAACTATAGCAACAGTCCTACGATTGAGTTTAAATAACGGCAAGAAGGCTAATGCCAAATTTCTTGAGGATCGCGGCTGATATGTACAAGGGCGTAAAAGCTCCTGACTTCACGTCAGTGCTTTTCACTATTTTTCATCTTTCGCCTCTTTTACAATTAGAAATACTTACAGGTATTCCAACCCAATTCAGTATTCACATAATCTTATTCAAATCATTGAATGTTCTCAACTAAA
Source organism: Megalocaria dilatata (assembly GCA_034642435.1). Classification (NCBI taxonomy): domain Eukaryota; kingdom Metazoa; phylum Arthropoda; class Insecta; order Coleoptera; family Coccinellidae; genus Megalocaria; species Megalocaria dilatata. The sequence goes on along the minus strand of CM067855.1, from coordinate 76,176,237 downwards.
AGTGATAACTATTATACACAATAAATTGAAAGTGATTAAAAACAACTAAATAAAAATATAATAATAAATAATCAAAACATTACATATCAATCAACATTTCAAATAAAATAAAGTTTCAATATTCTCTTGAACTGCAGAAGGGAGAAATCAAAGTGAATCTATATCGAATGAGCTCAAGTAGAATGCAGTCAAAATCCTACATATTGGTAAATTTTGAGTGACATTTAATTTAAGAAAAGACATTTTTTTTCTCTTTTATTGAAATTTACAATCTACCTTTTACAATTATTGAGTAAATGTGCTTCCAGATTTTGATGGTATTTTTTTGTACGTTTTTTGATTTCATCAGTAATGAAGGGGATATTCAAGTCATTATTTATTGTTATTCTTATTTGTTGGAAACGTACCATGGTGCATCTAGAAGCGAGCATAATATTTTTGATTGGAGTCTCTGTATTATTTGGATGTTTGAGGCATTAGAACATCCCCAGAATTGGATATCGTATGCCCATATTGATTTTATTATGGCTTTGTAAATCAATATCTTATTTTGAATGGATATCTTGGATTTTCGGCCTATAAGCCACTAAATTTGTCAGATTTTTATGTTTATCTTTGTCTTTATAGTTAGGAGTATGAGCTATGGTAATAGAAAGTTCTAGAAATCGAGACATACATCGTAACATACATCTGTATAACAATTCTAACTCAAACAAACGCGACAATGCTTTGTTGAACACAGAGGCAAACTACAGACATGCGCACGTTTCATCAGTGCAACTACTTATGCTAGTGACTCTGTATCTATATTCGCTATAAACAGAGATTCTAAGGTATTAATAATATACTAGCATCATCTACAGAATGCAATATACATGCAACACATACCTTTGCGGGTTAATTCAAGTAAAGAAATGTATTCTCGATATTTTCACGTTACTAAGGTAGGAAAAACTTTCCTCATGCACAAATCAGAGCTTCTTAGCATGAATGTGTTGTTTCCGGGTGAGGCGTTGCTCCAAAGGGATTCCTAAGTATTTGGCTTCTGTATTGATGGGGATTTTCACTGGTGGACAAATGTCTCGTTTGTTGGTAAATGTTACTTGCACAGATTTTGTTTCATTAATGGTTAGGCGCCACTGTCGGTACCATTTTCCCAGCTCATTCAGATGTTCTTGGAGATTTTCAGAAACTGTTTTTGCATTTTTATGGGATGTCAGTGTTGCTTTGTCGTCTGCAAAGAGCTAGTGTGGTGTTCTGATTCTCTGGGATGTCGAATGTACTACTCTGTCAAGAAAGTACCGGGAATTTTCAATTAAAACAACATTTTTACATTTAATCGTCAAAATTTATTGGGTCGCCTTCAAAATAGGCTCCATTTGCTCCAATACATCTATGCCAACGGCACTTTCAATTATCGAAACATTTTTTATAGGCGCTTTCCGGGATGGACTTTAGCTCTCGCGCCGAATTTTGTTTTATGGCTTCAATCGACTCAAAACGGGTGCCACGAAGGGGCAATTTCAGTTTTGGGAAGAGGAAAAAGTCGCAGGGAGCCAAATCCGGCAAATACGGTGGTTGCTGAAGCACGTTTGTTGAGTTTTTGGCGAGAAAGTCAGTCACAATCGTAGCTCGGTGAGAACGCGCGTTATGGTCATGCAAAATCCATGAGTTGTTCGCCCACAAATTTGGCCGCTTCTTACGGATACGCTCACGCAAACGTTTCATAACGCCTAGGTAATACTCCTTGTTTACCGTCTGACCCTCTGGAACGAATTCGTAGTGCACCACGCCACTGATATCGAAGAAAACAATGAGTATCACCTTCATTTTCGAGCGGCTTTGGCGTGGTTTTTTCGGTTTCGGCTCATTTTTTGCCACCCATTCCGATGATTGCTGGCTTGTTTGCATATCGTACTCGTAGACCCAGGTCTCATCACCAGTTATAATGCGTTCCATGAATGTAGAATCGGAATTACAGCGATCCAGCATGTCTGAAGCAACCTGTTCGCGATGACGTTTTTGAAGAAAACTCAGGTCTTTCGGTACGAGTCGTGCGGCCACCTTTCTCATGCCCAAAGTATCAATCAAAATCGTACGTGCGGACTCGTGGGATATCTTAAGATCATGTGCTATCTCTCTCAAGCTGGTACGACGGTTTTCCAGCACCCTTTCCTTAATTCCGAGAACGAGAACGAGGCAAGTCTTCGACCACATCACGACCGTCCTTGAAGGCTCTGTACCACTGATATGCACGAGTTTTCGATAGAGCATTATCACCAAAGGCCTTTTGCAACATTTTCAATGCATCGGCACACGAAAATTCATTTGCAACACAAATCTTTAAACAAATTCTTTGCTCAACGTAATCACCCATAGTAAAAATCGGCACGCACTCTGACATCGACTGACTTAATCAGCTGTTGCAAACACACTAGTTGACAGATCCCGCTCAAGCTTGGCATAGTAATTAAGGACAGTGGTACCAACCTAGGAAAAAAAAATTTTACCTGCCTCATTGCCCCGCCAGATTTAAATCGATAATTCCTTGTACTTTCTTGACAGAATGTATATATAATATAGAGTAGTGGACCGAATATACTTCCTTGTGGCACCCCGCTTCCATTTCAGTAGGTCTAGTTAGAGCATCTCCATATTTTACAGCAAAGTATCGGTTGATTTCAAAATTAGATAGTATGGTTGGGAGGGAAGCTTTTTTCAATTTCTAGAATAATCCATTATGCCAAACTTTGTCGAATGCTTGGGATGAGTCTAGGAATACAGCCGAACAGTATTTATTATCTTCGAGACTTTTTGAAATAATGTTTACTACGCGGGGTATTTGATGAGTTGCTGAGTGCTTTTCTCTGAATCCTAATCGATGGTATTTTTTGTGTAGGTCCATATCACTTTTCAATTCCTTGAGTAACAGTTTTTCGAACAATTGTTCCAAAATTGGTAAAAGACTTGTTGGCCTATAAGATCTCACATCGTGTTCTGATTTGTTTGTTTTATATATCATTATTATCTCGGCAAATTTTCAGATGGTCGGAAAATATCATAAATTCATCATTCGATTGAATATAGTGTTGAGTGATTTTTGGGGCAGTTTTTTCAGGATATCCGTAGTAATTTATCTAAACCAGGTGCTTTCTCATTTTTTCGCTTCTTGATTACTGGAAAACTTCCTTGGGTTTGAAGATCTTCATGGTGAGAGACATCTGGCAAGCAACATCTAAAACAGACTCAACTTCCGTATAATCGTTGCCTGGGTGAGGATCATCCGGGGTGAGTACTTTTGTCAAGTGGGATGCGAAGATATTTAAATTCTCCTCCTCGGGGTTGGCTCATTCTCCATTTGTCTTTTGGATTGGAGGTTTTCATATTGATGGTCTATACTTTTTCGTAGCTTTCCAGGTGTTGTAGTCGCTGTTATTGTCTATATTTTGGATGTGGTATTGGAATTGATGGTGGGAGTGCTCTTGTAGAGTTCTTCGAAGTTTTTTACCTGGGCGATTATATACTGTTTTGTCCACTGGGTTACGAGATCTTTACCATCTGCCTCTAGCGTGTCGTTTTTTACTTACTTATTCTCGAATTTGCAGAGGTAATTTCGTTAGGGCGTCTTGCTCGTTTGATCGGGTTAGTGTGCTTTCCCAGTTGCTCTCTGGATCATTTCAGTAATATACCTTGTGGCAGTTTCCAAATCTTCAGTATCTTTGAGTCTAATATCCAATCTTATATTGTCATTCAATATTTGTGGAAATAAATTCTAGTTTGTTTTAAATGTTGTAAAACAAAATCAGTGAATGATCCGATGATAGGTCTGAAGTTGATTCCGTTTACATATAGTTATTATTTATGCCATTTGTTTCGAAGAAATTTAGGACGTCTGGGATTTTGTTCAAGTAAGTAGGCCAATAAGTTGGTGTTCCGGGTGAAACCAGATTTAAATTTCTGTTGGTTATCATCTTCATCAAGTTGCATCCTTTAAAAGTTATCAGTCCTGAACCCCAATGGGTATGTTTTGCATTCCAATCTCTTCCAATTATGAATCTTCTCGTGAAGTTTCGGAAAAACTTCGTGTAATGGTTTTCGGTTATATTATTCCGAGGTGGGGAGTAAATGGCTGATACATCAAAGCTACATGTTTCGGTGAATACTGTTATACTTGTTGATTGTTTCTCTTCTGTCACGAAATATGGTAGCGAGTGCTCTACCATCTGGATGATCAGGAGTAGGTATTATAGTTTGAAGTTGGAAACTGTTCTCTCAGTGAAGTAAGTTTCTGATATCAGCATAATGTCTATTTTATACGAATTTATGAGAGTAAGTAATTCTTTTTTTGTGGTTTGGAAGGCCGTTCGCATTTCATGAAGCAATACGTATGGATTTTGCTATTGTTCGATCTAACGAAGTTCAGTTACAAGTGTTGTCAGCAGATTAAGCATAATCTGATTCTGGTTCATCTTCTGGGTGATCATGGATTTTAAGTCTGAAAGGAAACTTGTCATCACTATTTCTAAGGAATTCGAGTTTTGACTATGATACGGGTGTTCTTCACTTTGCCGGAGTGCTTGGGCGTAAGACATCCTTCTTGATTGAGCAATATTTTGGTAGGTTGTTGGTCAATTTCATACCTAGTTTTTGGATGTTTTGGTGCCTGTTGGGCGGTATTTGGTTTTTATTGTGATTTTTTGTTTGTGTCAGAAATTTATAGGCATCCTTTGAAGTTGGATGGATGGTTTTCTTCACACAAGGCACATCTTGCTGGAGTCGATGTAGGTTTTGTGCAGGTTTTAGAGTAATTTTGATTTCCACATTTCACGCACATAAATGGTCATTACAATATGATTTCGAGTGTCCATATTCTTGGCATTTGGTGCATTGTATTATTCCTCTTTTTCTTTTCGGTGCTCATCTGCTGACTTAGAATAAATTCCAGTTGGAATATGTCTTTGTTGTTGTCCTTCGGTTTCAAGTCCACATAGAAGAATGGAAGTGGGTTTTTCATTCGATCTTTTATGTTACTAATACTTCTGACTTTGTGGCCGTGCTTTTCTGTGTCTGTTTTTATGTCGTCTGTTGAAATGCTAGAGTGAAGATGTTTGACAACTACCCTGTAGGCCCTGTCTTGCTTAATTTGGTATGTATGAAATATTACTTACTCTAAATAAAATAAATAGAGGTTAATACTTGATAGAACGTATAAACAATTATTTCAATATTTTAATATTAGCCTTCTTCATATTCAATTTCAAAAAATTATATTTAATAATTATAACTTCAGAAGTCAAATAATCACCATTTATATCAAACGATATATAAAATAAACATTATTATCTAAATGATATAACAAAATCCAATAAATAAAAATTGTTGTCCAAAATCCTATAAATTAAATATTTTGAGTAGACAAAATTTTGTTTCTGCTTATCAATCTTATGAAAACAGATATCTTTCAAAAATTTTTAACATAATCTTAAGAATTTCATCATAAAACTATCTTACTTAGAATATTCAATATTATTGGATATCTAACTAAGTTACTTTCTATTAAATCTCAAGATATGTAAAAACATTACTGAAAAACAAGTTTTAAGAGAGACTGCTTCGTCAGTACTCAATGAATTCATATCCAATAAAATATAACATCAATCAACAACAAATATTTACTCACCTTTCAACAATTCAGAAAGCTTCTGGTAAATGAATACTGAAAAATTTAAATGGAGTGTAATGTTAACTCAAAAAAATAATTCTGTGGTTTAACATAAGACTCCATTTGAATTTTTCAGTATTCATTTACCAGAAGCTTGTTGGCAGTGCAATGTTCTAAGGCTCAGCGAATGCAACGTAGCTGCGTACCTATACTGATTCCATATAGGAACGCCACAGCTTAGACAAAATACTAGTGTCACCTATGTGCGTAAATATACATTACAGCATACACCCACCAAACCGACTCAAGTAGCGAACTGAATTTGCGATTACTTCTGCAAATTACCAAACGTTGGAACTTTCTTCATGATTGAATCACATCCTATTATACCACGCTGCAAAATATTTAGCATATGTACAAATCGATCTGAGTATTGGCTGATATGTTATCGAAATATTTATGGAGCATGAGTTAGGGTCATTGAAAATATTTCGAATCGGGACTCTGTAACAGTCCACAACCCAAATTCATCCTAATTGGTACCTAGGTTTCGTTGACGGTCAGGATATAAGCAGCTAACATACATGTTTCAATGCTTGTTGGCATCTCTTCAGGCATAATAGGATATGAATTGAGTCTGACGAAGTCATGTTGTCATGACGAAACAATTGTCGTGAAATTGAATAAATTAGCGGAAATTAAGTTGTTTTACTTTTAATCATCAAGATGTATTTCCGACAAGTAGAGACCGATACAATCAAACACATTATTATCTTTTGAATCTCGAATAAATTTTAGTGAACTTCCACACTTGCAACTCATTAAATAAATGCACTCTTTTCTTATCATCGTATACTCGTATATGTTATTAGAATATTTTGCGAGTAGAATCGAAAAATATGTCTATAATTGAAAATAAGCAATAACAATATCCAACATCTTTAAATAACAACTGTCATTCATACCATTCAACTGTGACGATAATATTTTAAATATGAGAAAAACAAATGTTATCTTCAGCTATTTTGAATAGACAAATTTTATTGAATGATCAAATAGATTTAAATAGATCCCCACATATTAATATTTTTCATTAACTGTATACCTCTCTTTCCACCCCTCTATTTTTTGTACCAGAGCTGTGTATTTAAGGTCATGTTTTGCATTGTATACCTCAGTTTAAATACTCACCTAATGGAGTCATGGTATGACGAAACAATTGTTGTGAAAATCAATAAAATAGCGGAAGTTAACATTTGTTTTTCTTATACTGAAGATGAATTTCCGTCAAGTAAAGACCGAGACAATAAAAAAATTCCGCTATTTTATTGATTTACACGACAATTGTTTCATCATACCATGACTTCATCAGGTGAGTATTTAAACTGAGGTATACAATGCAAAACATGACATTAAATACACAGCTCTGTTACAATGATTGCCCATGTGTAGATGTGGGACAGACATGCCGTTCATTCCGGCCCTTTGAAACAAGGATACGAGAACATGAAAAATGTATATTAATAATAAACCGAATTCAACTTATGCCAACCAGTTGTTAGAGATTTTTGTGAAAATGGATGGTTTGAAGTATAATGAATCGTACCATCGGCATGTGTAGGTTTTCTGTATATGGAAAAGTAATGTCTATTATTAATTTTGGTGATTTTTAAATCTAAGAAATTGATGCTATTATTTACTTCATCTTCCTGTGTGAATTCAATTGTTGGATATAATTTATTGATAGATTCCAAAAATGAACCAAGTTGTCTATTTGTGCCATTAAATAAACAAATTATGTCATCTACATAGCGGGACCAATAAACGAAATCTTTAAAATATGGGAGTTTTTGGATATTGGTTTCTACGTAATCCATGAATATTTCTGATAACAAGGGGCTTAATGGGTTCCCCATTATTAGACTTTCTTCGTCTAGATAAAACGTGCCGTTGAACATAAAGTAATTTTGATCTAGGCAAAGGTTTAAGGCGTTTAATATTTCTGTTTTTACAACAAGATTAGTTCGTTTTTGGAGTCATAAATCATCAACTAATTTTATGGTTTCACTGACTGGTATACTAGGAAATAAGTTTTTTACATCAAAGGAAACAAATTTGGCATTGTTTGGGCTTAATTTTTTGTATAAGTTGATAAGAGAAATTTGGTCATTTTCTATAATTTTATATTACTAGCGCAGACAAAGGAAATACAGTCATAGCATTAAACAAAATAGAATACATACAGAAAACAACTTCATTTTTAGACCAAAATAAATATAAAACTTTCAAAAAAGACCAAACAGAAAAATATCAAAAACAAATCAAATCAGTTATCCTTCAATCAAAAGCACTTTTTGAAAATATTCCAAATTATAAATTAACTTTAATGAACCCATCAACACCCATTTAGTATTCTTTAATTAAGTTGCACAAAGAGAATAATTATACGAACAGAAACTAACTTTGAAGCCACATTTGCAATGAAAAACTCTTATCAACTTATACAAAAAATTTTCACAAAAATTGTCAGCTTATAATAGTATGCTTTATAGAATGGTTAACATACCCATGACGAAAGAAAATTTTGACAAAGAGTATAAAACAAATAGCTTTCAATAATGATTTTAATCCGTTAATTGTAGACAATTTACTTGATAAAATAAATTACAAGAAAGCGATATCACCTAGAATATCCAAAATCACAAAATTCAAACGAAACCAAATTTATTTCATTAACTTACATAGGCCAAAAATCTGAAAAGATTGCTAGATATTTAAAGAAAAAAGAAGAATATAACATCTCTTTTAAAACCATTAATTCTTTAGGCAGCTTAATGAAAAATAATAAAGACGTCATTCCTAAAAACAAAAAATCAGGAGTTTACAAATTAACATGTAGTGATTGCCCATGTAAATATGTGGGACAGACAGACATGTTCATTCCAAACAAGGATATGAGAACATGAAAAATGTTACATTAATAATAAACCGAATTCAACTTATGCCCACTATTTGTTAGAGACTGGCCATAATTTTAATATGAACTATAAAATATTACATATCGAAAACAAAAGTCAGAAACTAAATCTGTTAGAAACTTTAGAGATCAATAAATATAATAAAAGACAAATTTTATTGAATGATCATATAGATTTACACAGATCCCCCCTACTTAATATTTTTCATTAATTGTATACCATCTCTTTCCACCCCTGTATTTTTTGTACCAGAGCTGTGTATTTAAGGTCATGTTTTGCATTGTATACCTCAGTTTAAATGATGAAGTCATTGTATGACGAAACAATTGTCGTGTAAATCGATAAAATAGCGGAAGTTAACATTTGTTTTTCTTATATTGAAGATGAATTTCCGTCAAGTAAAGACCAAGACAATCAAAAGAATAATATTTTAATTCTAGAAATAGATATTTTCTAAACCAGGATAAATACTTTGTACCCTGTAAGATTTGAGTTCACTGGAAAAAAAAGTAATACTTCGAATATGTTGTAAAACAGTGTGAACCCTTAATTCTCACAAAAATTAAAATTTTTCTATGACTAGTAGATGAAACAGTAATTTTCAATGACTCATTTTTTTTTTCGATGGAGGGAGATTGGGCACATTTCCAACATGTTCACCTTTCTAGACAAAATAGAAGTGGAAATTATTGATGAATGTATCGGTGAAAGTATTCAGGTTATTGTAGGTACATAATTTGGTATTTTTGATTTTCAGACAAGAGGAGAATGGCAGGTGGTCTTTTTCACAAGTGCCGGTGTATATTTGACCGGCTGTATAATATATGGAATGTTTGCTACAGGTGAATTGCAACCATGGGCAATACCATCAGAGACCGAAAAAACAAACGCTGAACCCAAAAAAGACAAAGAAAAAAATGGAATCGAGAATAAAGCATTTCAATCTCATTTATAATATGTAATTGTATAAAAAAAACTTTTATGATAGTACGATTCCCTAATTTATATACTCAGTAGATTAAATCCATTGATCCAATTTCCTATTACAGTATTTAAACCAGATAGAAATGATTTTGTTCTTCCAAGTAGAATTCTGTGATATCTATGATTGAATTTTGCGCCATCTATCAAACAAAGATGAACATTCGTTGGTGCCTTGTTAGCAGTGAAGAACACATATTCTCGAGAGCGGCATTGCGAATCAAGTATGTCTAGATACTCATAGAGGGCAGCAACCATACTAATTTGTATATTCCTAAGTTACATAATTATTCCAGTCAAATATATACCTTCCCAAGTTTCCAGTGATAATTGTAAAAAGTAGAAAAACATCAATAAATATGTAATTCAACAAGATTGTATTTCCTTTCATTCAGATGTAATTTGTTTTCAATGGTTGTCCCACAGATTTTGTTTCAAGAGGAAAGTTCAAAATTGAAATACCAACAGGAATATGGAGCAACAAAATTTCTTATTTCACTTTCATGATCGTTATAAACTATGGATTTATATTATTTTACTCCAATATGCAGAAGGTTAAGCAGAATAATTCTGACAAATCTCTACAAATTTTAATTTCAATGAATTTCTTAAAGATTCTTAAGAATGAAATGAAATAAAAATGTCTTAGAAACAATGTATTTTTAGTAGACATGTAGAATTACTAAACATTGCACAGCACCTATCAGAGATTAAAGAATCCAAATAAAATATACAATATTGACCGAAATTATCTACCAAACTTAAGCTGAACAGCTACTTTATATTCATCTTATGAATAAAAAATTCTATTCTGAAAATGCCGAATATAATAATACTGAAGGGTCTTTTGAAGGAGCTTTTTCAAGAATTCAAGATTCGAAGGATTTTTCAAGTTTGGAAAAGAATTAGTTATTCATAAGATTAATATAAAACAGCTGTATTTGCTAAAGTTTGCTAGGTGATTTCGGTCAATGCACCTTTATTTTCTTTACATTCTTTTATTTCATTTGAGCGCTATGAAATGTTTGATGATTTCATATGTTCAATGAAAAAAAAACAGTGTTTCTACGATTTTTAATTCAATTTAGTTCTGAAAAAATGCAAAGAAAACTTTTTTAATTAAAATTTTTACTGAAATAATGAGAAGAGGCTTTTTTACTTGATATAAGGATTATAACAAAATTAAAATATCGAAACAGATTTATTCTGTTCGTTTCCTATAAATTTTAATTTAAGAAAATTTTATTCAAAAACTTTTAGAATTAAATTAATGTCTTATAAGAAATGCTTATATTTGATAGACATAAAATCAAATATGTCAAATGAAATAAAAAAAAAATCCAACAAATATAAATTGTCAATTAATATTATTTAGGGAAGAAAAAATTTTGTTTGTGATCTTATATTTATGAAAACTAAATCTTAAAAAATCTCTCAAAACATGTAGCACATCCTCAAAAAACAATTAGAAATCAAAATAAGATCTTCGTCAGTCCAACGTCACATTTAAAAAATAAAATCAATTAACAATAAATAACTTACCCGTATGACATCGTGGTATGCTTGTGAAACAAACACTAAAATTAGAGACCTTTAAAAATCCAAGGTATTCTATGTTCATAACAAAAATCCCACGAAGCTTGTAAGGTATTTTATAGTCTTAGTGATATTCATATAATAATTTATTTAGGTTTAATCTCATTACATAAATATCATGTGGTTTAACTAAGACCATAAAATACCTTATAAGCTTTTGTGATTTTTGTTATGAACATAGGAAAGAATAGTTATCATTTTTTAAGGTCTGTAATTGTAGTGTTTGTTCTACAAGCATATCACGAGGTCTTACTGGTAAGTTAATTATTGTTAATTGATTTTATTTTTAAATGTAATGTTGGACCTTATTTTGATTTCTTATTGTTTTTTGAGGATGTAAAAAGTTTTGCTGTAACTTATTTAAGTATTTAATCAAATTTAATATTTCAAATAAATCAGTTCTGAAGAAGTTCTTAAAATTATGTTTTGTATTTTTGAAAAGGATTTAGTTTTCATAAATATAAGATCAGAAACAAAATTTTTTCTTCCTCAAATATCTATTTATTAATTTCAATTGACAATTTATATTTGTCGGATTTTTTTATTCCATTTGATATTGTATAATGATATTTGATTATATGTCTATTGAAAATCGAGTGTTTTTTTAGAGTGATAGAACGTCAAATTGAAACATATTTCAGTTAAGATTGAAGCCAAATTTTTTTTTTTGAAAGGTAATTATGACATTTATGTTTTAAAAATAATTTCTGGCGTATGTCCACAACGACTAGCTCTGAGGAACCGCATTCGACCAGGCAAATTTTGGACCATTTTTTCGAGTAATTCAGGCCTTATTTCATCAATAACACGAGTTATGTTGGCTTTCAAAGTGACTATTGTTTCTGGTTTACCAGCATAAACCAATGACTTGAAAATAATCCAGTGAAGTTATGTCGCCTGATCTTGGAGGCCAATTAATTGGACCATTTCTCGAAATAATGTTATCGCCAAATATTTCTTCTGATAAGTCAATTGTTACGGTAGCAGCATGAGGTGTAGCACCATCTTGTTGGAACCAAAACACTTCTGGGTCGATACCATTCAAATTTTGAAAAAATCATTGATCATCATTCTGTAACGAGCATCATTCATTGTAACATTAACTCCAGCATCGTTTTTAAAGAAATGTGGACCGATGATGCCTCCGGCGTGTAAAGCACACCATACAGTGAGTGCATTTTTCAGGATGCAATGGAATCTGCAGAACTTCTTGAGGATTGTTTTCACTCCATATACGGCAATTTTGCTAGTTTACATAGCCGTTTAACCAAAAATGAGCTTCATCACTAAACAGAATTTTACGATAAAAAAGTGAATCAACTTCAAGCTGTTCTAGGGCCCAATCAGCAAACAAACGACGCATATTATGGTCAAGTGGCTTTAGTTCTTGAACCAGTTGGATCTTGTACGGGTATAGACCAAGACTTTTAAGCAAAATTCTCCATATGGTGGATGCACAGAGTCCAACTTGTTGGGAACATCAACGAATAGACAATCTGGATCATCATTAACACTAGGACTTACAGCAGCGATATTTTCTTCTGTACCTACAGTTTTTTGTATTGTTGTTGTTGTTTTTGCATCGAGTAGAGAAAATGTTGTCCGAAATCTATCGATAGTTCGACGAATAAGCTGCTCTGATAGATGATTATGTAAACCATAAATTTCACGAAGTGCTCTATAAATCTTGCAAATAGAACACTGATTTTGAAAATCAATTTCAACAATTTTTAAACTTTATTGCGGCGTGAATATTTCTATGATACTTTCTCAATGCTTACTGAACAGAAATGTCAAAACAAAATGGCTTCTACCTTCTGTCAAATCACAGTTATCCCTTTCCAAAGTTCTATCACTCTAAAACAAACACCCGATATAAGCAGTGCTTATAAGACGTTAATTCAATTCTGAAAGTTTTTGAAGAAAATTTTTTGAAATTAAAATTTATAGGAGGTTAACAGAATAAATCTGTTTTGGTATTTAAATCTCTTAAAATTTTTACTGCTTTGACATAATTATTCTGCTTAATATTCAAGATATAGACTACTTCGAAATATGAAACCCTTAAAACATTTTATTGTAAATATAAGAAAGAATAAAAATAATTGAAAGACTTTCTTGGCAGGTGAACCAGTTTTCATTTGAAAAGTAAAAAGATAACTTATAATTCTTTTCATTTCATGTTGTAGTGTGAAATAAGCCAATGTTGTGTTTCTTTATATCATTCAAATAATATATGTGCTGATTGAAAATGTGAATCACGTTTCGGTCACCATGTCACTCTTGAGTCGAAAATTAATCAATCCATTTGGAAGTTCAGTATATGCAAAATGTACAGCAAATAGAAGAAAACCAATGATGATGATTTTAGAAAACAGGCTCCTAAAAATATAAAACATTGGAGTATGAATTAGTGAATCTTCAAATATTGTTTTTAAATGCATGCCCTACATATCATCAATATCCACGTTCCGTATTTTTTGTATATTATTTTTCTTTGGAACAATTCACAAACTTTCGGAAAAAACATACTTAATACATGCGCTATCTCCAGCCTATAAAAAAATTAAATTCTTATAAAATGATTAGGAAATCTTGCCTAAGTAACATCCATCCTTAACATTTGCGCAATATCTAGCGTATAAAGAAAAATGAAATTCCATATAATCGTATCAGAAAATCTTTATCAAGTAAAAATATCCGGCATTGTGAAAAAATATTTTGTGAAGATTTGTACTTTGAAATGAAATGAAAATATCTCTATCAGAAAAATCAGCTATCAAGAAGATGGCATATTCGAAATTTGTTCCTAATGTAAATTGCATTACAATTTCTGAAGCCATTTAATTCGTTGTGTTTCTATTGTAAGAATCTGAGAGCCATTTTCTTCATGTAACGCAACCACATGAGACCTGGATACACATTTACTCTAATACTTCTATTAAAAACTTTTCCACTTATTTATAAGAAATAATCTCCGAAAATTGAGGGGATTCAAGCTCTGAAGGAATGCGGGTGTTATGAGGGAGCTTCAACCTCTTAATTCGGAGGCGGCGTTTCGTTCCGAGCAGCGCAACCGCAACTCTTCAGATAGGAGTGGTGCGCATGTCTGCTTATGACTCTAGTGACCTTTTTTCACGTTGGAACGTCAGGCGTTGAACGCTTGTACTGCGCCCTACTTAAACCCTGCGAGGATATTAGTTATAAAAAATTTGTTATTAAATAAAATGAGTTTCAGGCAAAATAAACAAAATTCTACTTCTGCCACTCATTGTCTAGAAAACGGTCATTTCTTTCCCACAATAGATAATCTTAAAATTTTACATGTAGAATCAAAAGGGAAGAAACTCGATTATCTAGAATCTGTTGAAATTTTCAAATTAGTTCACAATAACAATAATGTAAAAATAATGAATTACTATACGGAGCTATGTAAATCGAAAATATTTGAGATATTTAAAAAGTAACATCTGTTTAAAACCTTTTTCAACGTACATAAAATGAATTTAATGAAAAGTAAACAAAAATTCAACTTTTGCCACTCATTCTTTAGAAAACAGTAATTCCTTGCGACAAAAGAAAATCTTAAGAAAATTTTACATGTAGATTCAAAAGAAAATAAACTTGATTATTGAAATTTTCAAATTCGTTCACAATTAAAAAAATTTAAAAAATAATGAATGACTGTATGGAGCTTTCTAAATCCAAATATTAGAGATATACAAAAAATAATGTGAAAATAATGAATGACTACGGAGCTATGTAACCCCAAAAATTATCTGGGATATTTAAATGGGTACCATCTGTTTAACAACCTGCTTTGTCGATTGCCGACATTCCGATATCTGTTAGAAGGCCCCTCTTTTTAACCCGGTTTTTTATCACGTTCTGATTGTAAACCTCTGTACCACTATTAGGTATTACCGAGAATCTGTTGAAATATTCAAAATATTTATCACTTTTTTTTCAAATATCACTGTACCACTGTTAGATCTTCAGTTGTCTTATGATGGGATAGTTCATTTCCCGAAACTCGAGTCACAAGATAATGTGTAATATATATATTTTTTTGGTAGTAAAACATAGTAATTTCTACAATTTGTTTTAGATTAGTTATTGTCTGATACCAGTCGCGCCTCTTATATGCTGCATTGCGAAGCTGCAGCAGAGCAGAGTAGAATTCTGCGAAAGGAGCGGGCACGCTACATTTCATTTGTCTAATCGAATGGTGCAAGCTTCATTTTTATTTTCAAATTTCAATATTCTTGAATCTGTTTGGAATCTAACAATACTTGGATACTTCATCCAAGAACACGTAGTTTAGCCTCAGTCGCGAATAGCATATTAGGTAATCTATATGTATTGAATTGAATCAGTCCTTACTTGGTGAAAATCGATAGTAAATAATATCTAAATAAGGTTATTCTGATTTTCTCAAATTTTTATTGTTATGTTTACAACAATCGTTTCGCTATCACAGTAGCATCATCAGGCAAGATTACATTTTGAATAACTAAGCTTGTTTCCGAAATCCGTTCCTATTTATATTACAGTAAGTAGAATAAATTTTTATTGAGCACTAAAACCCAAAAAAGGGTCTCTGCAAATTCCAGCTTATCTGAATATATTTAACAGAGGTGAGTTATTTAAATCTATTTCTTTGTTAAGTAATATTCCAATTTTATTATGTTTATTTATCTCTAGGGATTCTAACAGATTTAAGGCATTACTAATTCTTTTTATTCATCAATGAAATACATCCTTCAATTAAATTCACTATGGAAACCGAACATAATAATTCTATTAATTTTCTTGATTTAACTGTTACTCGAATAAATAATTCACATGATTTTTCAATATTTCACGAACCAACCTATTCGGATTCAATTATACACAATAAATCAAATCATCCTTTAAATCAAAAATGATCAGCATTTAATTATATGATCTATAGATTAGTCAATATTCCCATGAATCGAGAAAATTATATTTCAGAACTTAACATAATTAAACAAATAGCTACTAATAATGACTATGATCCTAAGTTGATAAACAAATTGTTGATGAATAAAAATAATAAAATAGCTTTAAATATGGTGTTTCCTAATATAAAAGACAATTTTAAATACATTTCCTTAAAATACACTTAAGGTATTTCTGAGAAAATTGCTACATACCTCAAAAATAAATATAATTTAAGAACTTCATTTAAAACCAATTCCAACTTGAGTAAATTTATTAAAAATAATAAAGACTGTACACATAAAGATGATAAATCGGGGATTTATAAATTAACCTGCGGTGATTGCCCTAAAGTTTACATAGGACAGACTGGAAGAATTTTCCGACATAGAATTTGTGAACATTTGAAGAGTTTCCTTAATAATAAAAGTAATTCTACATATTCGAACCATTTGTTAGAAACAGGACATACTTTCAAGCATAATTTTGAAATTCTTCATATAGAAAGTAAAAGTTATGCTTTAAATCTGTTAGAATCCCTAGAGATAAATAAACATAATAAAATGGAATATTACTTAACGAACAAATATATTTAAATAACTCACCTCTGTTGAATATATTCGAATGAGGAATTTGCAGAGACCCTTTTTTGGGTTTTAGTGCTCAATAAACATTTATTGTACTTACTGTAATATAAACAGCAACGGATTTCGGAAACAAGCTTAGTTATTCAAAATGTAATCTTGTCTGATGATGCTACTGTGATAGCGAAACGATTGTTGTAAACATAACAATAAAAATTTGTGAAAATCAGAATAGCCCTATTTAAATATTAATTTGTGTGTGAATTTTAAATAACAATAAAATTTTCACAATTAAAATAAATTGTAGAAATTACTATGTTTTACTACCAATAAAAAGATATATTAGACATTTTCTTGTGACTCGAGTTTCGGGAAATGGACTATCCCATCATCAGACTGAAACAATTCAGTATCTGAAATTTTCACAAGCCTGAACATGTAAATGTTCACTTTTCATAAGGAATCATTTTTTCTCATTGAAAAGTTGATATTTAAGTTGATATAGTTCTCCAATGGAATGTTTGTGAAATTAAATGCAGACAGTAGAAATCGTGAGCAAAAGATGATTCATTATATCCGCTGACAGGTCAATAAATTAAGAGGTTTTCGTGGGCTTGTTCTAGGGTACAGGGTGCTATCGTTTTGCTCAAATGTCTATAATTTTCGAATTTTGAGATGAAAATAGTCCCAGGGACTAGGTTGGACTCAATGATGAAGAATACAAAGTCAAAGGTAATTTTGTCCGGTTGTTTCATCCGTAAATTTTTTAATTTTCGAACGTAATGAGCTGGAGACTGTACATTTTAGAAGAAAGTTTTGGGCCTAAATATTACGGTTGAATTCGTTAAAGCGCACAATCGGCCTAATGGCCCCGTAGTTATTCAGATTTGACACTTTTCCTAATTTTTCCAATAATTCCGAAAAAACAACTGATCCGATCAAAATTAAATTTGGTATTTAGGTGTATAATAAAAATGGAAAAACTTATGCTAAATTTCATAAAGATAGGCCTTCCCGGCAAATGCCGGATTTCGTCAAAATATATGAAAGGTATATGAAATTTAGTTCAATATATTCTTTTTTTCATTCCATTTGTCAATATGTCACGATGGAGATCTAAGGGGGAAGGATGGAAACTTTCAACCACATATTTTTCATTTTCATAAGATTTTCTGTTTCTTCAGAAAAGTAATTCTAAAACTGCAAAAAATCACATTTATTTGACTTACGAATGACAGAACACAGAATTCTGTCATTTTTGGTCATGCTTGAAAAGCAAAGGACGCTTTCGTACAATAGTCAATAAAAATTTTTTACAATTAAATCAAAAGGCATGAAGCTTAACTATTCGGAATCCAGTGAAATTATCAAATTAGCTCTGGAATGATTAGTAGAAGGTATTACAAACAATGGACAAGTTTTATAGGAATCTGAAGTCGCTCGGTTCGAAAATGTGGAATATAGGTTGAGTTCTTCGAAAAACAGGTAGGTAGAAGTATATTTTAATCTGTCAAAAGTAGTATATTTCACATATTAAGAGAAATGTTTCGCAGGTCTCTCTCCTTCCGAGGAATATTACCTAAGCTAGTCACGGGTAGTAATAATTTCTTTAAAAACTCAAACCTTCTACCGTTTCGGCAGATTGCCATTTGACGCCAGTCTTGCCCCCCGTGGCTCATAGCTGGCCAACTAGACATTGATTAATCGAGGAGAATTCCGATCTTGAATAACTGAAATACAAATTGTTGGACAAACGTTCTATAAAGATACAAAAGGTAAGCTTCAAGTGATTTCACGGGAATTATGGAGGTGATTGATTTTCGAACTGGTCATGATGATGCAGCAGAGCCCTCTCACTGTGTAATTTAACGCTCATTAAACTTACTGAAGTATATTTGGCTTATTTGACAGCAGAATATAATATATATTTTTATATGTCATTTAGTCTTTTCGAATTTTACTGGCGAAACTCAAATATATTTTTTGTAACAATTATTATTTTCACTCTTCCTTCATTTACACACTCAAGTTGAGCACATACCGTCCAAATTATATATGCATTTTGCAAGTCTGAAATAAAAAAAAACCTCTGGTTATATAAATGAAATATTCGGACTGTGAGCCGACCAAATTTCGTTCTCTTAACAGGGACTCTACGGAAATATTTTTTGATCTGCTACATATCTCAAGATAGTGTTCTCAAATAACATAAATAGAGGTTAATACTTGATAGAAGGTATATAAAATTATTTAAATATTTTAATATTAGTTTTCTACATATTTGATTTAAAAAAATTATATTTAATAATTATAACTTCAAGAATTCAATTAAAATAATGTCATGTAAGTACCACTTATATCAAACGACATATAAAATAAACATTAATTATAAGACATCCAAATGATATAACAAAATCCAATAAATAAAAATTGTTGACCAAAATCCTATAAATTAAATATTTTGAATAGATATAATTGGTACTTATATGACATTTTAATTTAATTCTTGAAGTTAGAATTATTAAAACTGATTTTTTAAATATGTAGAAGACTAATAATACAATATTTAAATAATTTTATATACCTTCTATCAAGTATTAACCTCTATTCATGTTATTTTATTCATAATATATAATTATATGGTTTCCTTAATATTCTTTATACAGATAGTCCTTGTGCTATAACAGAGGCCGTTAAATTGTCTTTCAATCTTTTAGATCAAGGGTAAACCACAGAATTATTCGTTTGTAGCTAACATCCATTTAAACTCCATTTGAATTTTTAGTATTCATTTACCAGAAGGTTACTAAATTGTTGAAGGGTGAGTAAATATTTTTTGTTGATTGATGTTATATTTTATTGAATATGAATTATTTGAATACTGACGAAGCAAAGTCTCCCTTAAAACTTGTTTTTCAGTAAGGTTTTTACATATCTTGAGATTTTATAAAAAGTAACTTAGATAGATATCCAATAATATTGAATATTCTAAGTAAGATAGTTCTATGATGAAATTCTTAATATTATGTTAAACATTTTTGAAAGATATATGTTTACATAACATTGATGAGCAGAAGCAAATTTTGTCTATTCAAAATATTTAATTTATAGGATTTTGGTTAACAATTTTCGTTTATTGGGTTTTGTTATATAGTTTGATATAAGTGTTACTTATATGACATTATTTTAATTTAATTCTTGAGGTTATAATTATTGAATATAATTCTTTGAAATAAAATATGTAGAAGGCTGATATTGAAATATTTAAATAATAGTGTTCTCAGTTTACTTGTTTATTCCAACGTATTTCCTCCAGGTTTGTATATTTCCGAATCCTAAGCAAAAAAAAAAATAATTAAACAGTGGACATAAATTTAAAAAGTAATGGTCAAATAGAATTCTGCAAATCTTTTTTCGACCATGATACAATACGAAGTAAACAAGGAAATACTTGAATAAAAATTTGCAGCTTGAGTTTTGAACCAAAATGTGAATATAAAATTTGTAAATAAAATATAATACAACACTGTGTTGCATTCATTGATATTAGAGTACTGCACTAATGAGATGCCATTAAACATTGGAACATGCATATTTACTGCTCATGCCCCATTGATCAAGAAAAACTATTCGGCTGTATTTGAGTTTTGAACTGCTAAATAGATGTAAGCTGCACTATCCCGATTCGAAGAACTTTCTGTTTACTATAGCTTATACGCCTTGTTTTATTCAGAATATATTTCCGTCGTCTAAATTAATTCATTTTTTTGATATTTCGACTGGAACTTTACCTCGCTGACACAGAACCATATAATAGCGAACCGCGTTGACTGGAACTTCGAACGCACTGCTTGCCCGATGGGAGAACTATAACGATATAAAATTGAAGAAGGCCTTCTAAGGGTTGTGCTCAGTTGTTCAAGTAACAAGAACATTATGTTCTGTTGAAAAATTCGATACCCTTGAAATAAAACAAAACTTGATATGAACATTTTGATTCTGATCGATTCATTCTGAGTATTTGAAATTGAGAGAAAGCTTGCTTAAAATAATAAATAAAGCTACAGGGCGCTCTTGTCAACATGGTCAATAAATTTTGAACTTGTTATACCAGATCAATTGTTTACAAAAAAATTATCGAAATGTTCTACTTCCAGAAGTGAAGAAGAATTCAGTTGAAATAGAAAAAAAATTGAGGAGTGTTTCATAAGAAGCAAAAACAATTGGAAATCAGAAAATGATGAATCTTTGGATTCCCAGTGATTGTAATTCAAGTAAGATGAAGTTATAATAATGAGACATCTAGATGAATCAGTATATGGTAGATTTATTTTAGCTGAATCCATACGATGCCAATGATAATTTGTTGAATTAGAGAATTTTGGAATTATTCTTACTTAATTCAAAATTCAGTATATGAAATGAATGACGTCCAGATAAAACCCAGTTTTTCGTGCTATTGAAATTCCGATCAATACTTGTCTTATTTCCAGTACTTGTATTTGTTTTCCCACAAGATTAATTAATTACCCATGTCAACAGGGTTCTGAAGGTATTTCTTCGGGCCATTTTTCTTCTCTGGCCAAAGTGTTTTATTCGAAATCCATTACACTTGACCGTTGTAGCGCCCCCTAGGGGCCTGCTAGCAATTAGGGCCTCAGCGTGCTGTCCATATCCTCGATTGATACCTGTTAACGGTTATCAGCTCTTTATATATGTTCTCGGATATTGGTTGTATTTGTTTTTCAGTTTATGATCATTGACCAATTGGTATGAAAATAACTTTCGACTAGTCGACGCTGATGTGAATCAATAGGTAGCGTGTCGTAATTGAGAATCGATTTAACAGTTCTTTACATCCTTTTGCTACTTCAATTGAAGTTGGAAGAGGAATTTTTTCGGGGTTGTTCTGGGCAAAAGCATGCTATCGTTTTGACGAAGTTTCTGAAATTTTTGATTTTTGAGACAAAAATGGTCTCAAACGACTAGGCTAGACATTGATGGAGAATTCCTAGTCGAAAGTAAGTTCGTTAATAGATAAATCGGTCCATTAATAGATAAATCGGTGCATGAGAAGAGTCTTTCTACCATGTATTTCTTATTTTCACGACATTTTCAAAGTGGAACTTTTATTAGATCGTCTCAAACTTTTTGGTCTGTGTATTGCATGTCGCGTGACAATCGGCCGCGGAGTAGGGATACGTAGCTCTTACGGCCAGTTTCATAAACAACATCAAAAGGCTCCTTTATGATAAAGTTCCTTTATGAAAAAGGATCCTTTAAATGGAAGCATCAGTTTCATAAACGCACATCGACCGTCCTTTACTTAAAGCTTCCTTTAATGCGCCGGTCATATATTTCCGACTGTTGGCTATCCTGAGAACTAGTGATTTTACGAATATAGTTGGTGATATACTGTAAAAATTGTGAGTTATGCGTCGGAACTTGTAAAAAGAAAAAGAAAAGAAGCATAAATCGATTTTTGCATAAACATGGTTATGCGCAGAAGACAGTATATTGAAATTTATATGATTATTACGTGCGAATTGCTATATTTTAGTACGTGGGTTATATGAATGAATATGGAAGAAAAGAGAAAAAAAAAGTATTACCTTAAAACCTGAGGAGGAACTATGCCTCTTGGAATTGATTGAAAAAGAGAATTTTAATATTATAGGCTAAAGTCTGGCAGAGAATAGAAACTGCTTTCAATGCAACAGTTCTCCATTGGAGAAATGGGGACCAGCTCAAATCGAAATATGACAATATAAAAACTAAAACCGGAAGGTGGTAGCTGCTCAACGCAGTCATATTGAAGGGACTCGTGGTAGTGCTCCAGTAAAATTGAGGGAGCCAATTTACAAACAGTTGAGCCCAACTGTTACGAACCCACTTGCCGAAGCGAAAGATATGTATTATAAAAAAAACAGCTCTAGTAGAAGCTCAGACAGTGGCTATCAAGGAAGAGAATAGAAGAAAAGAAGGGGAGCATTCGAAGCTCAAAATATTAGATTTGCAAATTATGGAGATGAAGAGAAACTTGAATAATAATAATTAAATCTTTTTTTTTTTTAATGCACTTTCTGGGAAAAGCGGTTTTAAAATTTTACCAGCATTGCTGCAGACTATGAAATCCCCTTCAACTTAAATTGAAAACAGAAATTTCAATAACACAATATTTTTATTTATTCATTCTCACTTGAAACTTTTTCAGATGTTACCTAAAGAAAAACAATGAATCTGAAATACAAACATAGAAACCTATCATACATACCTTATAAAATCTTATAAAAATTATATGAAGTCTTGTCACGTTGAAGACACATTGAATATGATGAATAGTTTCACAAGTGACAAGCAAATTTATTTTCATATGTTAACTTAACACTCATTCCTTTAGAAAGTATAGGAAAATGAAGTTTACAAACTCCATACTTTCTCTCCACCACATTTCTAGTTTGTATAATTGACTGCTTATATAAATTTTCAGCTGCAGTAACAGCTTCCGGTAACTTTGTCATAAGATAAGTCTGCAAACTATAACCACTATCACCAAGTAATAAATACCGCCCAAGTTTACTACTCTCAAATTGTCTCTTCTAGAAATTGTTATTAAAGATGGTTTGAACATATATTTCCAGTTCCATAGAATCTCAATCTCAGAAGTAGTTGGTTCATCGGCTCAATACAGCTGCCGCTGAAAATTGTCAATTTAATGATTTGGTATACATAAAATTATATCAACAAAATAATAAATCGAAATTTGTTTACCTGTTAAATGGGAAGTACAATTGATCTGCTATTTTTTGAAGCAAATATTAAACAGTTGGTTTTGTCAGGCGAAAACGATAGAAGAAATCTAGATCATCTAACGTGGAAAAATGTCTCTCCTTCTGTAAATTTTTGGTCTTCTCACAATTATTTCTTCATCATATGATGAAGAAGTAGAACTAAAATCAGCATTAAACATTTGGTGCAACATATTTCGTAGTACGCTAAAATTAAACAAAATGGGTAAATGTGACAGAGGAAGGTTATGTCCACTGTTTTCGTGTTTATCGAGAACCTGCGCAGTGTCGAGCTTCTCGTTAAAGCTCCAGCCGTAAAGGGCCGATTTTCTCACTTTAAGATAAAGGACGCTTTTAAGTTCTCTTTGACCTTAAAATTTGCTTATGAAACACGTTTTATCATTAAAGGAGACTTTTAGGGAAAAAGGAGGCTTTAATTTCGTTTATGAAACTGGCCGTTAGCCGCGTCAATGGTTTAAACGGTCTTTAGATCGTGTCAGAAGATGGTAACAAAAAATTTTATCACACTGGTTGTCGAGTTACTGAACAAACACAAGACTTGAGAATAGAATTATAGCGACTTTCGTTGAATCCACTGATTACTATCTTTGATGAAATCTCGAATTTCATTATGAGTCGACGGGGTTTGTCGATGATATCATTCAATGTACAAAGCTTACGAACTCATTCGGAAGATATTTCTGCAAGTCTGACAAAACAAATCAACACTCTTATTTTATGTGAAACTAATTTGAGAAATAATGAGCAAATAAATATTGCCAATTTCCATTGTATGAGTAGGCAGAAACATAGTACTTCTCGATATGGAGGAGTAGCTATACTAAAAAACAATGATAATTCATTAAGGGTTCATTCAGAAATGCAAGCATACATCAGTAACATGAGTGTAAGTCTAGCAACTGCTTCCGAATCTGTTGTGGGAGATTTTTGTGCAGCTACTTGTCAACTTGATGAGAACAGAAAACTCGTAATTGCGTCAATATACTACTCTGTCAAGAAAGTACCGGGAATTTTCAATTAAAACAACATTTTTACATTTAATCGTCAAAATTTATTGGGTCACCTTCAAAATAGGCTCCATTTGCTCCAAAACATCTATGCCAACGGCACTTCCAATTATCGAAACATTTTTTATATGCGCTTTCCGGGATGGACTTTAGCTCTCGCGCCGAATTTTGTTTTATTGCTTCAATCGACTCAAAACGGGTGCCACGAAGGGGCAATTTTAGTAGGGGAAGAGGGAAGAGGAAAAAGTCGCAGGGAGCCAAATCCGGCGAATACGGTGGTTGCTGAAGCACGTTTGTTGAGTTTTTGGCGAGAAAGTCAGTCACAATCGTAGCTCGGTGAGAAGGCGCGTTATCGTCATGCAAAATCCATGAGTTGTTCGCCCACAAATTTGGCCGCTTCTTACGGATACGCTCACGCAAACGTTTCATAACGCCTAGGTAATACTCCTTGTTTACCGTCTGACCCTCTGGAACGAATTCGTAGTGCACCACGCCACGGATATCGAAGAAAACAATGAGCATCACCTTAATTTTCGAGCGGCTTTGGCGTGGTTTTTTCGGTTTCGACTCACTTTTTGCCACCCATTCCGATGATTGCTGGCTTGTTTGCATATCGTACTCGTAGACCCAGGTCTCATCACCAGTTATAATGCGTTCCATGAATGTAGAATCGGAATTACAGCGATCCAGCATGTCTGAAGCAACCTGTTCGCGATGACGTTTTTGAAGAAAATTCAGGTCTTTCGGTACGAGTCGTGCGGCCACCTTTCTCATGCCCAAAATATCAATCAAAATCGTACGTGCGGACTAGTGGGATATCTTAAGATCATGTGCTATCTCTCTCAAGCTGGTACGACGGTTTTCCAGCACCCTTTCCTTAATTTTATCGACGTTATCTTCGATCGAAGCCGTCGATGGGCGTCCACTTCACGACCGTCCTTGAAGGCTCTGTACCACTTATATGCACGAGTTTTCGATAGAGCATTATCACCAAAGGCCTTTTGCAACATTTTCAATGCATCGGCACACGAAAATTCATTTGCAACACAAAACTTTAAACAAATTCTTTGCTCAACGTAATCACCCATAGTAATAATTGGCACGCACTCTGTCATCGACTGACTTAATCAGCTGTTGCAAACACACTAGTTGACAGATCCCGCTCAAGCTTGGCGTAGTAATTAAGGACAGTGGTACCAACCTAGGAAAAAAAAATTTACCTGCTTCATTGCCCCGCCAGATTTAAATCGATAATTCCGGGTACTTTCTTGACAGAATGTATATTGAAGTAAAGCAAAGAATAGAAGATGTAATGGATTTTCTAGGTTTTCATCTAGCTCCATTTGCTACGTCATCGGCACAAATCTTCCGTTCTCGAAAAATATATTCACGGATGCCTGTTATTTTGTCTGGTGATTTTAATACAGATAAATGATAAATACTGGTTACATTTATAAACTGTGAAACTCATCATGAAGATGAAATTGATAATAGAATGATTGGAAATAACTGAAAAACGGATCAAAATGACTCAACGATAATAAAATATTGTTTTCAGTTTTTTAATATGTGTATATAATGTAAATAATTATTAAGTATTATGTATGTCGTACTCTAAGGCACAGAGTTCAATGAAAATATTAGTTGGAGATTTAGTCCACTTTTATCATTTCCATTATCATTCCAATTCTCCAAGTGTAAAATTAACATTGATAAAGCGATTTTTATACCCTTAATGGAATATTATTCCAAAATTTTTCAGTTAAATGGATAACAAAACACAGAATTTTGTGCTTTTATTTATCATATGTAGCTTATTTGAGAAATAATTCACAGATTTCAAATTTTCAGGGAACTGAATTGTTGAACAAGCATGCAAAACCTTCCTACTTTGCAATTCAATTCTTGCCTCATTTTCTTACAAATTGAATTTATCTTTTGCAAAAATCGTTCAAAACAAATTTATTAGATTTGCAACTTTAATCTTCATCTAGACCACCTGCTGTGGCATTTTTGTTTCAATATCTTCATTAAAATCGATTTGATAACAGAAATCTATTGGGAATTATTGACCTTCTTTTTCCACTATTATGATCTGAAATATTTCGCTCATTTTCAAGTTCATAATTTTGAATTAAATGAAATTTATATATAAAGTCAAGACCGATAGGGACGTCATAACTTAAATTAGCATTATCTACAGTACCAATTTTTACAGATTCCTGCATATTCTTAATCTTGATTTTCAACTTGAAAATTTTGTTCTTTTCAGTTACCCCATCAATCCTTTTCAAATTTATCATTCTCTTATTCAATATTTACAAGGGATCGAGTGAACACGATTCTGAAGGGAATATTCTTTGAGGAAACCAACCCGACGAACAATTAAAAACACATGTACACCTTCTGTAAAAAATCTTATAAATTCATTGTACAACAACTGTTACTTCGTATTCTGATGAAGTCTTTCTAGCAAAGACGAAACGTACGTCAATACCAAAAATAAAGTAGAAAATGTAAACAAGTGTTTTATTTTATAATGACAATTTTTAATATCCAATAGTCAGTTATATTCTAACCTTTTTCCTTGTTCATTCAACCATCATCTTCTGTATAAAATGTTTCCTTCACTTTTATCTTTACATATCTTCCATGGCAGCTTCTTCTGAGTATCAGCTTTTGTATTTTAAGTATTTGTGAACTTTTATGTATCAAATGTTCAAGTTTGCCTGTTTAATTGCTCAATTGTACTGTTGTTTGTTTTCTCTACCGATCTATTTGATTGAAAATAAGGTTTGGTAATCCAACAGTTATAAGATCAATCAGTTTACTTATCGTCCTCATAACAATTTCTCTTTCGCTATTGCATAATCTACTAAGTTAATTGTTTGATATCTAAGCAGTAAGGCATATTTCATTGGAGACCAGCCTTTATTAGCAAAAATTTCACAAAATATATTCATGCATTCGTACCAATCTCAAAATATTTTCATGATCATGTTGGTATATCACTCTAAATATTGTTTGTAGAGTAAGAATTTCAATGCTTCGATTCTCTTCTTATCCGCATTGACCACAAATCTCTCGCATATCTTCTCAAATTCATCTATCTAGTGGTAAGCATTCATAATATTGTTACTGAATTTTTCGATCGTAAATTCTTCAGTTAGTTTTAGCAAACTTTTTTCTTCAGATTTTGGTATATTCTCAATCAGCTCTTCTAATAATTTGATAATTGGTTTTTTTTCGAATGTTGCTATTTCACTGATTTCTCATTTTTCTTTTAGAAATAAACCGTTCAATTGTATGTTCACATTTTCATCGAGGTAACTTATTGTCATTTGAGTATTATTTTAACATAAATAGAGGTTAATACTTGATAGAAGGTATATAAAATTATTTAAATATTTTAATATCAGCCTTCTACATATTTAATTTCAAAAAATTTCATTTAATAATACCAGAAGTTTTCTAAATTGTTGAAGGGTGAGTAAATATTTGTTGTTTATTGATGTTTTATTTTATTGAATATGAATTAATTCAGTACTGACGAAGCAAAGTCTCTCTTAAAACTTGTTTCTCAGTAATGTTTTTACATATCTTGAGATTTTATAGAAAGTAACTTAGTTAGATATCCAATAATATTGAATATTCTAATTACGATAGTTTTATGATGAAAGTTTTAAGATTATGTTAAACATTTTTGAAAGATATTTGTTTTCATAAGATTGATCAGCAGAAACAAAATTTTATCTACTCAAAATATTTAATTTATAGGATTTTGGTTAACAATTTTTATTTATTGGATTTTGTTATATCATTTGGATGTCTTATAATGAATGTTTATTTTATATGTCGTTTGATATAAGTGGTACTTATATGACATTAATTTAATTTAATTTAAGTTGTAACTATTAAATATGTTTTTTTGAAATTAAATATGTAGAAGGCTAATATTCAAATATTTAAATAATGAGTATTATTTGTCTGCTAATTGCTTCTGTGATTCAAAAAATCTTGTCGAGTTTGTTTGAGTAAAGAATTGTTATAAAGATGTATGTTACATTGTCTCGATTTCTAGAACTTTCTATTATTATACCAAAGCTCATACTCCTTATTTATGATTTGAGTAAGTGTAATCTATATACTCCTTGCTTGGTGCCTTTTTCAGACTATTTCACTTTTGTGAAGGTTTATGTTGCTGCAATCCGTGTATAATTTTTTGCAACTTGGTGTTCAACTACCAAGCTTAACTTCCTATTATCTCATGTACTGATTTAGCTTAGAATTATAACATCCAATTTTTCATTTGTGACTGATACAATTTTGAATTCAAATTAAAGTTAATCCATTTTTCTTATAAACGAAAATAATTTGATGATCGTTTCAAGGGTTTTAAATTAATAAACAAGAAATTTTCTTTGAAGTAAAGTGTCATGTACAACATTCATGTGGCATGGAAAGTTTTCCATGCCACTAAGATAATGAAACTAAATTGAAGGAAGTTAATATTATCACATTCATATTAAAATATATCGTGAAATGATATAATTCAAAATTTCGATGAGAAAGTGTTAATCAGTAAATTTCAATTCCTTAAGAAACAAAGAGTCCTCTGAAGATAAATATGATATTGTCATATTTTTATAATAGGTATAGTTTCAAGGCCAATAAACTAACAATAAATTGGTATCCTCCTGGATATTTCGAAGGAGGATGACCCTCCACTAGTAGAATTGAATATTCAATGATTTTGCGTGCGTGGGTCAGAAGTGAAAACTATTAATAATGCTCAACAAGAATTTAAAATGCAAATAAAAGTCGAACGGTAGTTGTTTTACATTTCGACACATTTTATCAGTTCAGCACATCATTCATTATGATGGTAATATTTTTGTCGGGCTTGTAAATCGAGAAGTTATAGCAGGGCATTAATATTCTGACATAAACAAACCTTTTAAGTCTGGGGAGAAGAAATAGGCGACGGATTTTTAGCATATCATTCAATATTTATACGACTCGGTTGTCCAAAAGATTTCAGGTAGCTCACCTCTGTCAGATTTGATTCGAATTTGAAATTCATTAAGTGGATCATTGCGGTGATTTCGGACAGGAAGTCACCGGTTTCATTTTGGAGCATGCGATCGGTTTATATTAACAGGGAAGTAACTTTAGGGCATGCTACTTTCAAGGAACATAAAAATAAATTTATATTCTGAAAATGGTTTATTTTTTAAGTGAAATTTAGATCTTTCAAAATAGCTGATTAGGTTACATCATGACTTTCTATCACATATTCTAGAAAAGTTTGTAACTAGTAGATTCAAGATGAAAATCATTCTTTGAAGAATGCCATTACATTCCTACCGAACTACCGAACGCACTTTTCATACAAATATACAGAATGACATCATCCAGAATTTAAGAAGCTCTTATGATTCAGTATATTGAAATTAATTGACTATTATAAAGACAATAGTTATGACCACTATTTTATCTCAGTAATTTTCGCAAACTGAAGCTCTATAAATGTTGATATTTTTCAGTTATTACTTGCACTAATTTATGTTTCTAGAAAATAACTGATATCAAAATATATCCAACACTATTCTGGTATTATTATTATCCCGATACTATCTTCTGTGAAGATCCCTCAGAAGCTTTTTCAGCTTGTGCGAGTGAGAAGTTCAGTTGTGTTCTGGGAATCCTTTGTTACTGGGATCTTGCGCCACTTTAGATCACAGCACTGTTAATTTTTGACCCAACAGTGAAATGGTGGCATCTTAAAGGATATCTCTTACATTAATCATTTGAAAATATCTGACGTAGATGCTATCTTTCATTGAATTAATTGGTTTTTGATCAAATTTGTCCTATTCACATAATTCTGGTAAGTTATATTTGATTTAGCGCATGCTCAGAACGAAACGCTGCCTCTCTAATTAAGAGGTAAAAGCTCTCTCACATTTCTCTTCGCATTTTCTTCAGAGATTCATTGGTGACCCTAACTACCCCATCCAATATTTCCGTGGTAGCCTTCCTTTCGTTCCACAGTATCCCTGCTGGAGATGGTACAGCGACCAGCCCAGCGGCGGACTGTTTTCTTGCCTGATCCCAACGCCTCATTTCGTGACCCTATCGACGCTCACTGGAGCGGAAGTGTGTAGCAACCTTCCTTTCCCGTAATTCTGCTCTTGTCTCAGCTTGTCATAGGCCTTGACTGTCTGGGGCTTTATGATTACATCCCTCATACCGACTGCAGAAAATGAACACGAAGTTGCTTAGAATGCCAACGAGTCAATGTTACTCAACATGTAGTCACACCCTTAGGTTCGTTCACCCAACCATCGAGAAGATTTGAACATGTACACCTCCTATGTATAATAATAATGTCACATTCGGAAGATTTCCGATATTGTCTCACATGTATCGACCTATACATACGATGGCCAGAGGAAATCCCACTGCAAGACCAAGAAGCAGAAACCATAGCCCGAGAATTCTATAGACATTGTATATCTCGATTTCTCTACGCATCGCTACAGACCGAGGCAGACAGTTCGAATCGTACCTGTTTAACGAACTTGTCAAATTAATTGGTACCAAACACCTCCGAACAACCGATTATCATCCAGTCGCCAACGGAATGTTGGAACGCAGCCATCGGCAACTTAAGACAGCGATCAAATGCCCCCAAAACAGCCGATGGACGGAAACACTCCCGACAGTCCTCCTCGGAATCCGAACAGCATGGCGCGAAGAAAAGTACCTCCGCAGAACTAGTTTACGGAATGCCGCTTCGATAGCCTGGTGAATTTCTATCAGAGAGAGAAGAGATAAGCAAAACCAATCATTCAGCGGAAATTGTACTACAGCTACAGATGCAGCAAGTCAGACCCACGAATGGAACACGTCATGGAGAGCGAAAAAGTTTCGTCTTCAAGGAGCTGTAAACCACGGGCTTCGTTTTTATCCGGCATGACGGCCCAGATTCTTGTCTGCAACTAACCCTTCCGGGTGGTAAAACGTAATGGCTTTCACCATCAACTTGAACGGAAAGGAATCCACCGTATCGATTTACAGATTGAAGCCAGTATACGTCATCAACGACGACGAAAAGGAAGACCAGTAGAAAGAACATCCTTCAGAAACTCACACGAACAAACAAACAGTGGCCCCAGAAATGAAAAAAAACAAGATTCGGTAGGAAAGTTCACTTCCCGAAGAGATATATACAATCAGTTCGTAATTTTGTTACTGGAAGGGAGGTTTGTGGCGACAGCCCAAAAAGGTATCCAATTCGGCCAACAGATGGCGTCACCAAATATGCAGCAAAGTATAGGAATCATCTAAAGAGATACCGGGAGTACGAAAGGTAAAAACGCTAGTCAAGTATGGACCAACAGACGACACCACTAAATACAAATCACCGAACTCAAACTACCGGAAGGAAGTAAAACATCGGAAGAAGCTAAAGAAGGTACAGCATCCCTCCTGTAGTACATCTATAGTCGTGTGAATTTAAGTCATGATATAAATCGTTCTGCAGACTCTCTCTGTGCGGATTAATTCTTTGTGTCGTAGTTAGCTATATATTTTGAGTTGTCATAATTGTGTTTGATTTGTATATACGTCATATCTGTATTCGCAGTAAATTATTCATTGTTGGGTAACTGAAGGTATGGTGACTTTTACAGATAAATTATCCGAACAATTAAATAACTTTTGTCTGAACTATTCTTGCGCTGGAACTAACCGTTTCAGAGAAAAACGAAAAAAAATTAATTTTTTCACCTTTGACCTTAAATAAAATAAGTAGGATCGAAAACGATTTTTGACATATTATTGGTAACGGTTCATTTAACGTCTATACTAACTTTCAGCTTGGCACGAATTTTGACTGAGTTATAACTTTTTTTGTCCAATAGTCTGATTCTGCTCATTAATAAATTCTTCGACCTTGACCTTAAAAGTTTATATCTTGTTCCATTAGAAAAATTTATCATTTAAGGTGATGTTCAACGCTGCTCCGATCACAAATTTCTAATATCTGAACATACGATTATCAGGAAAATTTCCAAGAAAAAGCGCGTTATAATTCTTTTACTCAATACCAAATTTCAGATTGACTGTATTTGTAGCTCAGAAAATATTGAAAATAATAAGGAAAAATTTCAAATATGAATAACTGCAAAACCAATGGCCTGTTTCTGCACATTAATGGGCAAACCGAGATATTAAGACATCACACCTATCCTAAATGTTTCAAGCCTTTAACTCTTTCTCTCAGAAAGTTATCGTGTTCACGAACGGCAGGCTGGACCATACCGGCCGGATAGAATTGCTTTAGACTCCGGTTTATTCATCAATGTGTCGAAGTCAGTCGTTCAAGACCATTTTACTACTCTGTCAAGAAAGTACCGGGAATTTTCAATTAAAACAACATTTTTACATTTAATCGTCAAAATTTATTGGGTCGCCTTCAAAATAGGCTCCATTTGCTCCAATACATCTATCCCAGCGGCACTTCCAATTATCGAAACATTTTTTATAGGCGCTTTCCGGGATGGACTTTAGCTCTCGCGCCGAATTTAGTTTTATGGCTTCTATCGACTCAAAACGGGTGCCACGAAGGGGCAATTTTAGTTTTGCGAAGAGGAAAAAGTCGCAGGGAGCCAAATCCGGTGAATACGGTGGTTGCTGAAGCACGTTTGTTGAGTTTTTGGCGAGAAAGTCAGTCACAATCGTAGCTCGGTGAGAAGGCGCGTTATCGTCATGCAAAATCCATGAGTTGTTCGCCCACAAATTTGGCCGCTTCTTACGGATACGCTCACGCAAACGTTTCATAACGCCTAGGTAATACTCCTTGTTTACCGTCTGACCTTCTGGAACGAATTCGTAGTGCACCACGCCACGGATATCGAAGAAAACAATGAGCATCACCTTCATTTTCGAGCGGCTTTGGCGTGGTTTTTTCGGTTTCGGCTCATTTTTTGCTACCCATTCCGATGACTGCTGGCTTGTTTGCATGTCGTACTCGTAGATCCAGGTCTCATCACCAGTTATAATGCGTTCCATGAATGTAGAATCGGAATTACAGCGATCCTGCATGTCTGAAGCAACCTGTTCGCGATGACGTTTTTGAAGAAAATTCAGGTCTTTCAGTACGAGTCGTGCGGCCACCTTTCTCATGCCCAAAAAATCAATCAAAATCGTACGTGCGGACTCGTGGGATATCTTAAGATCATGTGCTATCTCTCTCAAGCTGGTACAATGGTTTTCCAGCACCCTTTCCTTAATTTTATCGACGTTATCTTCGATCGAAGCCGTCGATTCACGACCATCCTTGAAGGCTCTGTACCACTGATATGCACGAGTTTTCGATAGAGCATTATCACCAAAGGTCTTTTGCAACATTTTCAATGCATCGGCACACGAAAATTCATTTGCAACACAAAACTTTAAACAAATTCTTTGCTCAACGTAATCACCCATAGTAAAAATCGGCACGCACTCTGACATCGACTGACTTAATCAGCTGTTGCAAACACACTAGTTGACAGATGCCGCTCAAGCTTGGCATAGTAATTAAGGACAGTGGTACCAACCTAGGAAAAAAAAAATTACCTGCCTCATTGCCCCGCCAGATTTAAATCGATAATTCCCGGTACTTTCTTGACAGAATGTAGATTCGAAATTCGAAAAGGAGAGACATTTCGGCGGAACAACAGCCTGCTGTTTCTTGGAACAAACGCGCAAAAATAATGAACAAAAATTAAGGAGCATTATTTCATTTGGAAAAATGTTTCATTGCTACTTTGATATGTGAATATTCAAGTATACTTCAGTAATGAAATGAAAAATATGATGCTTCAAATGACTTAAAACAAGGGGGGTATAGATGATGGAAGATAATAAAGCAAGTTCAATTTCTTCTTCACAGAAAAACTCAGGATTGTTATTTTTAAATATTACTGACCGTTATCAAGTGTCTAGTGGAAAGTTGACACTTCGTCGTGTTATACACAACATAATTTTTAACTTTATTTTTTGACGATATTTGTAATTGTATATATATTTTTAAATTTAATTCAACTTGATTTTTAAGGAGACAAGTATTCATTTCGTGAAGTTTTCTGTTTTTTAAGATCACTTCACCTTAGAATATATTGTGTATATGAAGAAATTGAGAATTCAGATTCAATCCATGATTATTGTCTCTGTTTCACATTATATGTTAGAGATTTGTTACAATTATTTTTGTATCAATTTTCAGGAAGTTTTCTGTTTTTCAGGTTAGAATATATTGTGTATGTAAAGAATTCAGGCAATAGATGTCCGAAATCAAAATTATCAAAATACTTTGCCTTAAACATTTAAATCATTCATTTTAATTGTTATCTAAGTCCTTTCCAATAATAATATAAGTTTCAAAATCATGTGAAGTCGATCGAAAGATGTTGCTTGAATTTTCTTCTCTATAGAGATATTTTGAAATTTTGCATTAGCTTATTTCATTTAATCGGATTCTAAGAAAATTTCTCATTACCAAAGCATCTATTATACCAACAGATTTGTCATGAAAATGCAACATAAGGGACAATTTCGTGGTTTTATTCTGTGGGGACATTCAATTCAATTAATCTAGTCTAGGACCACAATTCATTGAACACCTAATTCTATTAGCCTCTATAAAAACCCAAGCTATAACACTTCCTTCTGCTGTGGGATGCGCAGTAGTTTTTTCGGTTGTGTCCAGCAGTCTTCAAAAGTATTTAATTCATATTACATTCATATCTCGACATTTTTTGGCATTTTTATTTATGTAGTCTTTGATTTAAATTTGTTATAAATTGTTCAATTTATACATAAAGAAGAATTTTAACTCCCGCTTAATAATAATTTACTGTTCTGCCATAGCATGATTTCATCAGGGGATTATTGAAACTGAAAGTACAATTGCAAAATGTTTCTTTGGTACTCAACTTTTTTACAAATAATGTATAAGGGGGAACTCTGCCCAAAATTTTCTGTCCGGACCATACATTTCCCCTGTATTGAAATGTGTGAGTACTAGTGAGTTTTCATTATAACAAGTTTTATAATGAGCTAATTTTTGCTTTAGGTTCTTATTCTTGAATTCCCAAGTAAGCAATATTGGTATATGCTTTAGAAAGTTTTGAAATCAATAATTTATGTGAATATCTATACGGCTTTTCAAACTTTTTAAATAATCTCTTATTTGCACCTATACAGCTGTCATTTCTCTTTAAAATTTTTTTTCCGGCCACTATATTCTTCAAAGTTATGCTCTTACTTCAAAATATGAAAGTGCAATGATGATTTTAAGGCAGCATACAATTCTGAATTTCTACTTATTTAAGTACAACGACTTATTAGAGTTGTAGTTTGAAATATATATCTGGACGTTGTTTAGGTGACTCTGTTCTTTCCTAAGTGATTGTCTCGCAAACGTGAGGACAGTAAGAGTTAATGGAATGGAAATATTACTATTGTGGTGGTAGGACACCCTCTTGTCGAATGAGATGAAATTAAGTAGATACCATGTTTTATATTACGAATTTCACGACAAGGACACAAATGGCATGAAAATATAGTTTGATTAGCTGATTGCAATGAACTCGAAACAAAAATATAGTTTCTAATCAATATCATTGTAGGATTGAAGTCCAAATTTATGAGTTCCAAAAAATATTACGGTTCTTACAATCCTTTGTCTAATAGCAACGGTGAAATATCATTTTTTAATAGTTTATGAGGTACTTTCTTACTTTATTCAATAGATCCGAAAATATTGAATCACACTGTAGAGAGACTGCATCTTTTTTAGGGCGTTTTAGGATGATATAAGCTAAGGTTGATTAATTGTAAAAATAATTACGTTCCCGCTTCGTTTAAATGAATGTAATAATTTGTAATATCCAATATTCAACTAAGAATATCATCTTTGAATAAATAGTCTAATTCAGCTTTAATTTTAATAGAACGATTGAAGAAGAAGGACAATCGGGTTTCAGAGTTGAAAGGTCATGTTCGGATACTATATTTTGTCTGAAGCAGATAATAGAGAAAAACATGAATACAAATCAGGAAACTGACCTTATGTTTATAAACCTGAAGAAGACGTATGATAGTATATCTCTAAAATAACTATGGAAAACCTTACACGACAAAAATATCAACCAGATTTTAATAACAGCACTAAAAACTACATGGACTAAAGTTCACAAATAAAGTGTGGAAAAAGATTATCGAGAGAGTTTTCTGTATATAAGGGATTACGCCAGGGATGTTGTGTCTCAGTAACGCTTTTCAAGATAGATATCACAAAAGAATTAAAAATATGGAAGAGAAGATTGGGCCGATGGGCATCGAACTCAATAACAGCTTTTTATAAACCCTCCAATTCGCGGATGA
The DNA here is from genome assembly GCA_034642435.1 of Megalocaria dilatata. Classification (NCBI taxonomy): domain Eukaryota; kingdom Metazoa; phylum Arthropoda; class Insecta; order Coleoptera; family Coccinellidae; genus Megalocaria; species Megalocaria dilatata. The sequence goes on along the minus strand of CM067855.1, from coordinate 76,139,220 downwards.
TCAGGTTATACTTGCTAGTTATAGGGATGATCTGGAGTACATGGCGAGAAAGCTACAAGAATAATATGACGGTGGGGAACTCGAAATTAACACACAGAAGACAAAATACCTCCCTGTAGCAACCAAGAATGTAGAGAACATCAGGATGGAGAATAATGAAGACAAAGATGTATGCAGTGAATATACGTACCTAGGAGTAATAGTTGACTCGACTGGAAATGACAACAGAAAAATTTGTGATAGAATAACTCGCACAAAACAAATAATATGATGTCTGCTTAAAGTATTGTGGATTACTGACATTGGTGAGAAAAAAAGTGTAACATCTATAAAAATATTATCTATGATGAAAAGTACCTTTGTTGAGTATCAAAACAGATTTAATCTGTTAGTCTCCTATGATTTTAATTTAAAAAAAATGTATAAAAATTTTTTAAAATTGAATAAATGTCTTATAAGCACAGCTCATATTTAATAGACGTATAAAATCAAAACTCAATATAAAATATCAAATGGAATAAATATCCCAACAAATATAAATTGTCAATTAAAATTAGAAAACAAATATTTGAAGGAGAAAAAATTTTGAAGAAATAATACATGTTTTGAGAAATTTTTGAAGTAATTTATGTAAATTTATTAAATATTTCAAATAAATTATATTTTCTGAGAGGCCCTCAAAATTATGTTTTGTATTTTTGAAAAGGATTTAGTTTTCATAATTGTAAATCAGAAACGAAATTTTGTCTCCTTCAAATATTTATTTTCTATTATAATTTTAATTGACAATTTATATTTGTTGGGTTATTCATTCCATTTGATATTTTATATTGAGTTTCGATTTTATACGTCTATTAAATATTAGCCGTGCTTATAAAACATTAATTTAATTCTAAAAATTTTAGTATAAAATTTTTTAAAATTAAAATTAGAGAAGACTAACAGATTAAATCTGTTTAAATATTCAAATTTTATAATATTCCTTCTGTCAAGTAAAAAACCTCTTATTATTTTAAAAGTACCTCACTGTATGAAGCTGAAACTTGGAGGATAACAGAGGAAAATAAAATGCGGCTGAAAGCAGTCGAAATGGAGGATCTGAGGTGATCATTAAGAATATCACGCCTACAGAAAATCAGGAACGAAGAGATACGCAGATAAATGGTAGTGGAAGAAGTATTGCACAAAGATATTGAGACCACACAATTAATGTGGTATGGTCACCTGCAGAGAATGAATGACCAGATACTGCCAAGGAAGATTATCAAATGGGTGCCTACACAACAAAGAAGAAGATGTAGATCGATGAAATTTTGGTTGAAAGGTGTGGTGAAGGCTATGAGGTCCAGCAACTTATACACGGTTGATAGAAAGGCATCGGACAACATCACACGACATTATGTACCTACCTGAATATATATATATATATATATATATATATATAATATATATATATATATATATATATATAATATATATATATATATATATATATATATATATATAATATATATATATATATATATATATATATATATATATATATATATATATATATATATATTTCCGATGTTGTCCGATGCCTTCCGATCGTCCCATTAACCGTGTGCAAGTTACTGGACCTCATAGCCTTCACCACACCTTTCAACCAAAATTTCCTATGTCTACATCTCCTTCTTCAATAAATAATAATAATAAATTTATTAGTTACCCTCAAAATTTTACAGGGATTGTCGAAGGAATATATGATAATGTACATCAATAAATAAAAAATTGTAAATATGTCATACTAAAATATTTCAACTTTAAAACCTATAACAATCAATAAAAAACAAACTATTACACCAAGGTACGAACTGAAACATAGCAAGTAGATGACTAGAACTGGTACTTCATAAACTCATCCATTGAATAAAATGCACATTCAGTTAGAATCGCTTTAACTTTTCGCTTGAATGTTGTAGAATGCAGTGTTGTTAGGGATTGTGGAAGTCGGTTATAGATTTTCATTCCATTGAATATATGGGTGTTCTGTGTCCTCTGCAGTCTATGTCTTTGTTGTGCAGGCACCCATTTGATGATCTTCCTTGGCAGTATCTGGTCATTCATTCTCTGCAGGTGCAGGCATATATATATATATATATATATATATATATAATCATATACTGGGAAAAGTCCTTCAACTTGGGTTCTCGGCAAGGGGTTTAGGGCAAGATTAATGAAAACGACTAATCGTCAGGCAACTCTATATTTCGATCACATAGGTGCGGTTCTTCATCAGAAATACTGAAAATTAAACATTGAGTTCTTACACAATGACACAAAATAAAAAGACCAAAACTTACATCTGACAAAAGTCAATAAACTAGCAAAAACGGCAAGAGGAACAATGGAGCTGTTAGAATTAAAATCGACAAATCAGTAAAAGAAACTATTGAAATCACATCGGTAATGCGTCGGAATTGTCAATTATTTAGGTAAAGCAATAAAATCATAACAAACAATGTCCACAGATGACAGTTAAAAATGAACTTGGAAAATTACAATTACAATCTAAAAATATAATATTGGTCTTATGTATCTGGACTACCAAACGATCTATTCAACGACAAAAGATAACTATAAATGTTACTTAGCTTTTCTATATCAGTTTTTTTTTATTTATATTACGGTGAAATGAATGGATCTATGGACGAGGGAGTTAAGAACGGAATTGATTTGTGCCGGATGGTGGTGAGAGATGGCATGTTGATATCTAATTAAAACAAATTGTAGAAATTACTATGTTTTACTACCAAAAAATATATACTACACATTTTCTTGTGACTCGAGTTTCGGGAAATGAACTATCCCATCATCAGACAACTGTCTGATGATGTCTGATGATGGGATAGTTCATTTCCAGAAAATCGAGTCACAAGAAAATGTGTAATATATAATTTTTGGTAGTAAAACACAGTAATTTGTACAATTTGTTTTAATTATGATCAACTACCAAATAATAACGGCTGAAAGAATTCAGTATGTTGATATCTGTTCGTATGGGTGGGTTTTCTATAGACAGTGTGGGTGAAAGATGTGTCTGATTTGGTGATAAGTATGTCTAGAAAAGGAAGAATTTAGTGTCCAGTTCCATCGTGAAATTGATGTTCGTATGGCAACTGTTGAGATGGTCAAGAAATTGATGCAGACTTTCGATGCAATATGGCTATATGACGAACACAATCCACGTATCTTCTCCAATACGTAGAATTGAGGTGAAAATTTTCAATGGCCCTGGTTTCAAAATGTTTCATGAATATATCAGCGAAAACTGGGAAAATGGGGGAATCCATGGCAGCACCTAAGACTTGTTTGTATAAGATGCCTTGGAAAAGGAAATATGTACTTTTCATACAGTGGTTGATAAGTGTCAAAGTTTCTTGAGGTTTGTTATGTTTTGATTGAAGGATTACAAGGGTTTCGTTGAATCGGATGTTCGTGAAGAGAGATACGATGTCGAAACTCACAAGGATGTCAGTTTCTCTAATTTTGAAGGTTTTTAGGATTTCAACGAAATGGAAAAAATTTCTGACATGGGATGAGGATTCTTCTGATAGAGGTTAGAGTGTGGATGCTAAATATTTCGCTGTCTCAACAAACGCGATGCAGCAAACGCCTGCCCACACATGAAAACCTTTAATGTGTCGTCTTCCCATAGCAAGAGTTCCACCACATAGGATTTTCTCCACCACTCCCACCCCCACTCCTGTCCCAACTTCACGTATAAATACCCGCACTCGTTGCTCTACAGACCAGTTTGTGAGAGTGAGTGGAGACACTGTGATCTACGAGACTACTGATGATGAAATCTGGAGAGTAGGCAGAATGAGGCTCCAGCATTGAATCAGTAAATTCAGCTATTGTTCTTGATAATGGCTCCAAAATCGAAGCCGAAACGTTGAACACTTATAAATTCTAGACGCGGTCCAATCCGGATTCTTCATATTTCTAAGATGGCCAAAGGCGGAATCTTAACCATACATCCAAATGGAAATGGAATGTAAAACCTTTAATGACTAATTTACATTTCGTTTGAGTAATCATGATGGTCGTGATGAAAGACCGTATTTCTATAAAAAGAAACAGTGAAAAAACAGTTTGGACTACTATTGCTTAAAGACATATCCATTTTGCTTTTAAAAGATGCAATATGACCACGCACCGAAATATATAGAAATTAGTGGCTTTCCATATTTTACCCTAACTTCGGTTCTAACGCAATTAATTTTCTCGAAGAGATAATATTCCCAACACATCTAGCAAGAGTTACCTTGGATTACTAAGAATAAAACTGAATAAATTTATTATCATTAATATTATTTTATTTCCCCCGATTTTCCACTGATTATTGTGAGTGAGCAATGTTTTAGATTTCATATATTGGATAATATATTGAAATTTTCATTATTATTGTTCCCACTTTATGGGCAAATTGTTATGAGTTTTTTTGATTATAATTATAATCAATTAGGAGAACTTTTGTAAAGATACTTTTTCGATCTTGATTTTTATTACTCTTCAAAAATGTTTGGTTTAGATACTTTTTCGATCATGCGTGTATAAAATCGAGAGTATCTTGTACTGCCGGCTAGCTGCTAATATTTTGAATTTTGTGAGTTGAAAATTTAAATTTGATTAATTTTGATTCACTTTATTAGGGAGTTTTCAATTTCAATTTCTGAATAATTTTCAACAATATATTAAAACGAAGTATTTTGTTATATTAAGTCTAATTAAACTATCCTATTTTAAGTTCTATGTTCTGAACTGTTTCAGCCGTAACTATTCAGTAGTTGATCATAATTAAAACAAGTTGTAGAAATTACTATATTTTACTACCAATAAATTGAAATTTTACACATTTAATTGTGACTCGAGTTTCGGGAATTAACTATCCCATCTGAAGATGGAATAGTTAATTCTTAAATATTAGTAAGAGATAGTAATTTCTACAACTTGTTTTAATTTTCTATGTTCTATTCTAACCTCTATTCATTAATCCTAATAAACATGAAATTAATTTCAAATTGAATAAATTACTAAATTTAAATTATTTTTACCTTTGGCAATGTTCCTTTTAATAGTGTGCTCTCTTTGTTCCAGGAATTGAATTGAATTCGTGTTCAACTGATTTTGCTAGAAAGATTAGAATTCACAGCCAACCTCCTTGATTTTCAGATACTGAATTGTTTCAGCCGTTACTATTTGGTAGTTGATCATAATTAAAACAAATTGAAGAAATTACTATGTTTTACTACCAAAAAATATATATTACACATTTTCTTGTGACTCGAGTTTCGGGAAATGAACTATCCCATCATCAGACAACTGAAGACCTAACAGTGGTACAGTGGTATTTAAACAAAAGTGATAAATATTTTCAATATTTCAACAGATTCCCGGTAACACCTAATAGTGGTACAGAGGTTTACAATCGGAACGTGATTTGATTTTCTTCTATTGGATTTTCTTGGTTGATACTTAATTAAATTCTTGAGTTTTCCATTCAATCTTCAGGTATTGTATTTCTTGATTCCAATTCCGTCTATTGATATGTATTTTCGTTTGAGGTTATGTAACTGGATTCTTAGAAAGTAATTAAAAAAAAACAACTTGGTCCCCATTTTGGATATTTTCATACTGAATGACGTTTTGAGTGCCGCTTCCTTTTATAGTTTTCACGAAAAATTGAATTCCAAAGCTTACCATCATTTGTCAAATTTCTTGAAAAATTATGCTTTCAATGATTATACATAATAAACACTATTTCATGGTTTGAAATTATTCTAGAAAATCAGCCTAATTCTTTATCTAACTTTTGTACCTCTTTCATGTTCATCGGAGCAGCGAAAGTCTTGGTTTTTGTCCGTACAGTATTTCAAGTGTCAAAATTTTACAAAGTTTAACTTCTAATGCTTCTACCTTAAAAAATATTCAAAACAACCTATGAAATTGATTACATTTCTTCAACTTCATAAATGTTTAAGCATCTTCGAGGATATTTCTTACATACACATTTTCAACATTACTGAGGTAGACACTTTGTTTCCTTAATTTAATTTTGATTAATTTGGCCCAATTTACATTACTTTGGTAAGTTAGATTTTATTGAGTTTGTTCATGGTCAATAATTTCACTAAAGTTAAAATAGAATTGATGATAATAATAAATTTTTTCATCGTTTTCTTTACCAATTTCAAAATAGATATCTAAATTCAAATTACTTCTATTTCTTGCAATTTCGACTGTTTTAAACATTCTGTAATTGTGAATTGAACACTCCTTATGAGTTCTATTTAAATTTTTCAAAAAGATTTCCGATATTTGTGTAATATCTAAAGAATATTCACTCGACTAGTTGCTATGCACTCCGAACATGCTATTCCCTCAAATTTTAGCTTGTAAGTATTTTAATGTGTCGAATTATCAATAGTTTTAACAGATTTGATCTTATTTAAACAATTTTGATCTAATTGCTTTGTAACGGATCGACTTTATACCTAGGTAAGTCTCTTACTTGAAGTTTCATTGATTTTTATTGTATGAGTTTTTAATAATGAGTCATTAGGACTGGTTTGCAAGGCCTTATTCATAAAATTCATGGCAGTAATTACTCAATTTATCCCAACTTCTACAGATTCTGCATTTGGCAGACGTTCGACATAAACTGTAGGAAGTTCAACTTATTGATTTTTCTGGATTAAATTTTGATAGATTAAGTACAGCGTAAGAAACGTACATAAAAAACATTAAAATATTTCAGCTATTGTTTATCTGCCTGTATATCAAAGATATAATCTACTGTTGACAAGACTTTCATATGAAAAAAATATTAGCGCCTGTCACCGCTGGTTGACGTGACGCTACGTAACTTGATGTTCTATCAAGATAACCAATGATACGCTACCTACTAGATCCACAAGATACGTCAAGGAACCTTTGATATTAAATTCGCGGAACGAAAAAAATATGAGGTTTCTCGAATTTCGACAGATACTTATCTTGACTGATAGCAACCCCTTCCGTAGTTTCACCCCGAAAACAAAAGGTTCTCTGTGGCGAAGACAACCATTTTTCAGAAGCCTTATCGGGTGACATCTGAGGGAAGAAATGTCAACACTATATTGTCCTCAGGGAGCGAAACTGATGTTTTATGAGCGTTAAACATATGTTTACAAGATTCTAAATAATTGTTTGCGTCGGTCCCGAATTTAAACTATGCAATTATAAGTTATGCCTGTCGTTATGTGGGCTAGGTGGAAGAATTTTCTTTTCATTGAAATACAAACCGTTAGTTTTTTGTATAGCTATAGGAAAGGGACATTTGAAGCGTCCGAATCTTTTCTAGGAATGAGTATTTCATCATTTTATCAAGATTTTGAACCTAGTGGTCACATATAGACCAAGAGCAGTGTATTTGTTACTTTGAATTTTGTACTCGTGAAAAAGGTCTATATGAAATTTTATATCATATGTTCAAGCACTTACTTTATGAGCCTTAGCGTTTACCTACATTGATATTATACCGGGTAGCTTAATTGAAACGGCCTAATCGTATAAATCCGCAAGTGAGAGTTTATGCGGAAAACACCGAGACAAGTCAATTTTTATTTGGAGTAGTTAGTAGTTATTTGATTGCAAATTCGTGAGTGTACGATCATCCCCCCAAGCCGATGGCAACCTCCTAAAGAATTTTGAATAGCAATGTAGGTCTAATAACACATCTATTTGTAAGGTTTCGCAATTCTACACATAAATATTCTAAAAGATTCCTCTTTGGTGTTCGCTCTGGAGTAAATAACTCGTTGAAAGTGATGGCTTGAGTGCATTAACTAGTGTCTTTTTCCAATATTTTCGCTTACATTTTGTAACATTTCAGGTGTTTTGTCATTATATACTCACATTACTCTTTAGCGATGATCTTCTAGAGAAGTAAAAAGACACTTTAACTGTTTAGAACTGAGCGATAGTCAATTTGGATATTTTATGAATCAAATTAATTAAATTATGAATTAAAATTCTTTCAAATATTCGATCACTCAATACATTTCAACTAGGACTTATTTCACACCGAAACGAATACCAAACAATTTTTTTTAGAATGTTCGTGAATAGAAGTGTAAATTTGAATCGAATTAATGTGTCACTGCTTATATTACCGTTCTTGGGAGCGTAGAGCTAGTATCGAACACCTACAAATTTGCAATTAAAGAATATATTTCTCCAATTGAAAATTGACCTGTCTCAACGTTTAACGGAAAAACTAATACTTTCATATATTTCCGATTGGGTTTTGTTGCTACATTTTTACTCAATTTTTTTGATACTCATGAAATGTGATTATCCAGTCACATTAGAAGTGTTTCATCCAGAAGGAATAATTTTCCAACTGAAATATTTGGCCATGTCTTACATTAAGAATGAAATGGTAACACTTGAAAGAAATTTAATACTACGTTTAGATACCGTCAAAATGTATGGAGGGACGTCTGCTCGCGGAAAACATGCTTCTATAGAAGTACGATCCAAATAACTTCAACTGTGCCAAAATCTGTGGAGGATGGAGCATGGCAAAACATTAACGTCTGCTGCTTGAAGAAAGTTTTTAGTCCGACGAAAAATGAAGAGACGTGTTTTGTAGCGTAGGACATGGTTAACATAACGTGTAGCTATTATACTACTCGAATATAGAGGATTAGTAATCGGCTAACATAGACAAAGGCTCCATAAACCATTACTTCATACTTGGATGTATTAGAATGAACATTCACTATCGCGTCAGTCTTCACCCCTCTTCAGCCATTCAACATACTTGGATATATTAGAATGAAGATTGGTTTTGCTATTCTGTCTCTCAGTGCTAGTGTCCTCTGCAACAGTTCAAACATGACGACATTGGTCCGCAGACAAAGGAAGGTAGGAAAAAGTTTAAAGGTTCGAATGCAGTGATGAAGTGTACGTATAATAACAGGTAAACCTTCTTCTCCAAACCATTCGTCAGCGATAAGACTCGTACTAGCAATACGATTTGCTAGAGTTCGTTATCTGAAGCACCTATCTTAGCACTCTGTTGGCAAGTTGGTTTTCTTCCTATTCATGTGCATTCTTATGTCCACAGACGATGTACAGATCTTACCTTCAATGCAGTACATAAAGGACACTTTCGCGATAGGCGACAACCAACATCTCGATAGACAAAAATTCTGCCCCTCTCAAAGTAGCCAACATGGGGATAATTTTGACGTCTTTTAATTCAATCTATTTTGTTACCCAGGGACAGATATGTGGGGGCAAAATAACTAAAAATATATGTACAAGTCAACTCTCAACATACCACTTAGGGATAAAATTTGTTTCTGTAAAAAATTATAAAAAATGATTTGACCTTTGATATTGCTACCATAACATCATTTTAATGTTGTCACTTTGTTGCCAGAAAATCGAGATAAAGAAATAATTTCTTCAGGTTGTAATATTTCTAATGTCACTGAGTAAATAAGTCATTGTTTCAGGATCTATGACCATCGCTTTCAGAAAAAACTTTTAACTCTAATTTCATTTTATATAAAGAAATTTCAAGTCGAGTTTGAATGGTTACCCTGTAGCGATCTACACGTCGAATTTATTCGCTGGTATCTCACTCTTATCGAGAAGACCGGTGAATGAAGAAATTGGAATATCTGTTCGTCAATGTGACGTCCTGTGCGCGTTGATATGAAGAAATTATTGCTTTCCGGTTCACGATTGCAGAGTAAAGTTGTTTACAATCTGAATGTTAGAAAATTTATTTTCTCGTAAATTAATTTTTCTCGAAGATTAGAAGTAGAAAACCCTCAAAGAAGGGGTAAGTATAATTCGTTTGTATGCTTGAACTGCATTTGAAGCATGTTATTTTGTCATATATTTTTCTTCTTGGGATGCCTCTGTCAATTTTTTTATATTGATTGTATGAAACTTTTTGCTTGATGCACGTTTCAAATGTTACTTTATTTTAACTATATTATTTATTTCTTCGTTTTTAAAACACACTTCTGTTTTTGCATATGATTGCCTTGAAAGTTTCTGTATTTTCTTTATCGGAGATGGCGGAACAAATACACAAGTTTTTTCTCATTTTGGATAATAAGAATAGTTTCAGAGACAGAAGTATTCAAAATTTTAATGTGGCGTACTTCTCATTTTTGTTCTCTTTTTAACAGTGTTTTTTGATCTATCTTTTCCTGGATTTTTTTTGGATTATCTTTTCCTGGATTTTTCCTTTGGAATATTTTTCCTGGATTTCTCTTGGATTATTTTCCTGTTATTTGTTCCTGGAGTTTGGAAGTTTTCTTGATGAGGAATAGTTACACGTACACTAGTTGCCTAAAGACGTTGAAGCTATTAAGTTCAAAGAACCACTTAACAGCCTGCTGGAAACGACCTACAAAACCACCACCTGTTTTGATTGGCAAAACATCAGCCTGTAATCTGAACCAACCAGGGAAGTAACATTGAGAAACTCTAAATTTTGTAATAATATATAATATTCATATCACATTAAGAAACTTCAAATTTTTGTATATATTAATAACATTGAGAAACTCTCATTTTCTGTATATTTTTCTACTTTTATCGGTAATAATATTTTTGAAATTTGGTCCGGTGTTAGAAAGTAAATTGAATATTTCTTCTAAATGTATATATGTAATTTGTCTTCTTCTTTCTTCCACTTTGGCTTGGAGCCTGTTCTTCTTCGATGATGTCTCTATTCGGTGCGTAAGTTATCATTCCACCTCTTTGTGAGTCGCCCGATACTTCTTCTTTCTAGAGGTGATTTATCCCTTGCCTTCTTTACCATTCTGTCTTGCCCCATTCTTTCTATGTGTGCGTTCCATTCTTCCTTTCTGTGGTTTATCCACTCGCCGATTTTCTCCACTCCACACAGCTTTCTGATCTCATCACTCCTTTCTCTGTCATACAGGGTTTTCCCGGAAATTCTAATTCTACGAAGAATCTTCATTTCCGCTGTCTCCAGCATATGCGTTGTCTTCGCAGTATCTGGTCTGGTTTCAGCTGTGTAAGTCATGATCGGTCTTATGGTACCTTTATATATTCTTGCCTTCGTTTTTATGTTCAGATGTTTATTCCTCCTTATGGTGTCGTTATGGCAGCCTGCAATTTTATTTGCCCTCATGACTTGTTGAGATACCTCATCTTCAATGCAGCCATAACTGGATAATTCGACACCCAAGTATTTGAATGACAATATGTAATTTGTAAGGTAAGCGTTGGGTTGATGGAGTAGCCCAGTGGCTGTCTTTGTCGGTCCCAAGCCCGGGTAAAGAAGGAGGGTTGGTGGCTTACCCGCTGTAAAAAACAAAAAATACTCAAAGTACCGATGATATGTAATTTGTAAGAAAAATTACTTGTGGTAAATTAAACGAGTGTTTGTCAGGCAGTTGTGTCTTTTCATTTTGTGGAATTGTGAGATCAGGCTCACGACCCAATTAAACCGACTGAGCTCAAGCATATTAAAATATAATTGTAGCTGAATTGTTACAACCCATATATTAAAACATACTAAATACCTTTTCTCATGCATACACCAATGAAACTGACGTGAAATTTTGCATGAGCATTTTAATTATTATTGTATATACAACTTCATGGTCAATGTGCATGTTTTGATATACTGAAACAAAAATTTCCAAGGGGCTAATTCCCGGAGAAAATTATTTTCCCCTACTTTAAATTTGAAATTGAGAGTTTCGTGTTTAAAAACGATGGGATGGACTGATTTAAAATTGATGGCGAAATATTTTCCATCTGTAGTTACTTTATGATCGTTCAGCTTCGATTAATTCGAAATTCTTAAATTTCAAACATTTGAACGAATTTATAGGAACTCTGGTACGAAGGCACGAAAAGTTCACTTCATATTTGCCTCTTGGAAACTTGAAAGTCATTGCATATGTTGATTTGAGTCATACTGTTACAGAGTACATACATTGTGTCAAGAAAGTACCGGGAATTATCGATTTAAAACTGGCGGGGCAATGAGGCAGGTGAAAATTTTTTTCCTGGGTTGGTACCACTGTCCTTAATTACTATGCCAAGCTTGAGCGGGATCTGTCAACTAGTGTGTTTGCAACAGCTGATTAAGTCATTCGATGTCAGAGTGCGTGCCAATTTTTACTATGGGTGATTACGTTGAGCGAAGAATTTGTTTAAAGTTTTGTGTTGCAAATGAATTTTCGTGTGCCGATGCATTGAAAATGTTGCAAAAGGCCTTTGGTGATAATGCTCTATCGAAAATTCGTGCATATCAGTGGTACAGAGCCTTCAAGGACGGTCGTGAAGTGGTCGAAGATAACGTCGATAAAATTAAGGAAAGGGTGCTGGAAAACCGGCGTACCAGCTTGAGAGAGATAGCACATGATCTTAAGATATCCCACGAGTCCGCACGTACGATTTTGATTGATATTTTGGGCATGAGAAAGGTGGCCGCACGACTCGTACCGAAAGACGTCATCGCGAACAGGTTGCTTCAGACATGCTGGATCGCTGTAATTCCGATTCTACATTCATGGAACGCATTATGGCTGATGATGAGACCTGGATCTACGAGTACGATATGCAAACAAGCCAGCAATCATCGGAATGGGTGGCAAAAAATTAGCCGAAACCGAAAAAACCACGCCAAAGCCGCTCGAAAATGAAGGTGATGCTCATTGTTTTCTTCGATATCAGTGGCGTGGTGCACTACGAATTCGTTCCAGAGGGTCAGACGGTAAACAAGGAGTATTACCTAGGCGTTATGAAACGTTTGCGTGAGCGTATCCGTCAGAAGCGACCAAATTTGTGGGCGAACAATTCATGGATTTTGCATGACGATAACGCGCCTTCTCACCGAGCTACGATTGTGACTGACTTTCTCGCCAAAAACTCAACAAACGTGCTTCAGCAACCACCGTATTCGCCGGATTTGGCTCCCTGCGACTTTTTACTCTTCCCAAAACTAAAATTGCCCCTTCGTTGCACCCGTTTTGAGTCGATTGAAGCCTTAAAGCAAAATTCGGCACGAGAGCTAAAGTCCATCCCGGAAAGCGCCTATAAAAAATGTTTAGATAATTGGAAGTGCCGTTGGCAAAGATGTATTGGAGCCAATGGAGCCTATTCTGAAGGCGACCCAATAATTTTGACGATTAAATGTAAGAATGTTGTTTTATTTGAAAATTCCCGGTACTTTCTTGACAGAGTAGTATAATCATTGATGTTTCTGACATTTATGTCTAATAGTTATAGGAATAATAATACTAATAATAAAAAATTTATTCCAGTATCAATACACCAATATTCATCAACTTGAAAAAAAAATCAAAATGAATTAAGACAAACTTAGAAAGGACCTGCGTCAGTAAAATTGTTATTACCGTAATCCCCCATTGTAATAAGAACTAACTAAATGTTTATTTTCCATGTTTTATCCCCATCCTATACCAAGAGTAAGCGCACCCCGAGGAACACATAATTCCACAACTATACCACACCCATAACAAATCTAGGACTCCTCAATAATAATTCAACGACTCAAACAGTAATCTTAGAGAACCCATTTTGAACCCTGATGGACCCCAAAGTTTCAAAGGAGCAGGAATGCGGTTGTATTATGTATAAATCGAAAATGAAAATGATCGGGTATCTGATGGATTCGGTCTTTATTTGATGGAAATTCATTTTCGACTAGCACTGAATAACAATTGAACGACAATTGTTTCGCCACACTGTGGCTTAATCATTTTCTACATTTGAACCTCGGATAACAGGCAGAATGAACTCAAGACTAGAGTCTTTCTGGCGGAGTCATTCTGGTCTGAAACATTCGAAGGTGTTCCTTGGAACAGCTTCAAAAAGATGGCGGACCCAGCGCTAGGTCTGGATAGGGACATACTAAAAATACTTGTCGGAATTATGTCAGGTCACTGCATCCAGAAAGTGCATTTGCACAAAATCGGTCTGGCTGAAGACGATGAATGCAGGCTGTGTCTTGAGGACACTGAAACGGCCATGCTCATCGTCTGAGAGTGCCCAGCGGTGAGTAGCATCAGATTCGAGGTCTTTGGTCAGGCTTTTATTGCCTACTGCAAACTGAAAAAATTACTCCCGAGCAAGATTATCGGTTTTATCCAAAAACTGGATCTCGTCGGGGAGATATAAATTAGGGGTGAACCACAATAGTCCGTGCGGACGCAGTGGTAGGGTGGGCAGACGCCCGCTCACCATGAAATAATAATAATAATGACAGTGTGGCGAAACAATTGTCGTCAAATAATAAAAATTTTATGGAAATTGAATTTCATTTGAATATCAGAACAGATTTAATCTGTAAGTCTCCTATAATTTTAATTTCGAAAAAGTTTTATTCAAAAATTTTTAGAATTAAATTAATGTCTTATAAGCACAGCTTATATTTTATAGACGTTTAAAAACAAAACTTAATGTACAATATCAAATGGAATAAATAGACCAACAAATATAAATAGTCAATTAAAATTAATTAAATAAATATTTGAATGAGACAAAATTTTGTTTCTGATCTTACAATTATGAAAACCAATTCCTTTTCAAAAATACAAAACATAGTTTAAGGAGTTCTCAGAAAATATAAAATATTTAATATATTTGAATAAGTTACTTAAAAAATCTCTCAAAACATATATTATATCTTCAAAAAACAATTAGACTTCCGGTAAGCTCTTCATCGGTCTAACTTCACATTTAATAAAATAAAAACAATCAACAATAAATACAACTTACCTACAGATTTCTTATTATCCTCGTTTGGACACTAACTTTAAAATCCAAGATATTCTATGTTCGTCACAAAAATCACATAAACCTGAAAGTTATTATATGGTTTTCTTTAAACCTCCCCACATTCCATAATGAGTTTTATTCAAACCTAGTATAATTATCTATTATATATGAGATAAAATAAAAAAAAGGTTTTTTACTTGATAGAAGGAATATTACAAAATTTGAATATGAAAACAGATTTAATCTGTTTTCCTATAATTATAATTTCAATATTACATTTGTTGATTTATTTATTTCATTTGATATTGTATATTGAGTTTTGATTTTATACGTCTATTAAATGTGAGCTGTGCTTATAAGACATTAATTTAATTCTAAAAATTTTTGAATAAAATTTTTTCGAAATTAAAAAACCTCTTCCTATTTTATTTCATATATAATATATATATTTATACGAGGTTTGAATAAAACACATTATGGAATGTCAGGGGATTTAAAGAAGACCACAAAATACCTTGCAGCTTTTTGTGACGAACATAGAATATCTTGGATTTCAAAGTTGGTGTTCAAACGAGGATACCAAGAAATCTGTAGGTGAGTTGTATTTGTTGTTGATTGATTTTATTTTTAAATGTGAAGTTTGACCGATGAAGACTTTACCGGAATTATAATTATTTTTTGAAGATATAATACATGTTTTGAGAGATTTTTGAAGTAATTTATTTAAATATATTGAATATATTAAATATTTTATATAAATTATATTTTCTGAGAGGTCCTTAAATTATGTTTTGTATTTTTGAAAAGAAATTAGTTTTCATAATTGTAAGATCAGAAACAAAATTTTGTCTCATTCAAATATTTATTTAATTAATTTCAATTGACAATTTATATTTTATTGTTCATATTTGTTTATTTATTTATTCAATTTGATATTGTATATTGAGTTTTAATTTTATATGTCTATTCAATATGAGCTGTGCTTATAAGAAATTAATTTTTGAAGTAAATTTTTTTTGAAATTAAAATTATAGGAGACTAACAGATTAAAATGTGTTTTGATATTCAAATTTTGTAATATTCCTTCCATCAAGTAAAACACGTCTTCTTATTAAGTTTCACTATTACTTTCATGATTGAATTCCATTTATTACTAGTTGAAAATGATCGTTGGAAAAATGTTGTTTTATGATTAGGTGGGCAATTAACCCCCTGAATTTTACATTAAAACTATGAACTTTATTCTGTTATAAAGATATGGAGGCTATTTGAATATTATAATTGAATTAAACCGCGGAGTGTCACTCCCTTCTCTGTTCTATGTTCAACCATTGACAGCATGTCAACTTATGGATTACTAGTTGGTATTTCTTAACACCATAAATAAATCTCATGCATGATCTCTGCACTCTCTGAAATCATGTCTTATCAACCACACGCAAGCACGTATCCAGAATCACTCCCAAATTCCGAGCCGATGAAACGGAAGGAACTTTGACTCTCATGTTTAGTTGGTATTTTATGTTCCTGCTTTCTCAACTGAAGGTAAGTAAAACTAAGTACCTTAGTTTTATCCGGATTCAGCAATATTATTTGGATCAAATATCAAGCAGTTAGTCAATATCACCATTAACCTCATTATTATGTACCGTAGCTATGAATGAATAGAGGAGCTAAGTCTCATCCACGTACTTGAATTCTGTATAGAATTTCATTTCATCGGTGATGATAAATGTTTAGATGCAGAACAAAATTGGAGCAAGCACTGAGCCCTGTGGTAAGCCACTTTCAATAGTATCCACATCTGACCTATCAGACAACGTTTCAACATACTGACATCTATCCTGGAGATAGCTCCCGACCAGTTTAACGGCGGATTCTGACAATCCTGTGCGTTGTTATGGTTATTTATGTAATAAGGATCATAAAGACGATCATTATGGTACAAGCCGTGAATGTTATTGGGCGAGGCGTAGCTGAGTACGATAACACCACGTATACCATAATGATGGTTTATGATTCGTATTACATACACAATTTTAACTGATGGCATTTATATTGATACATTTTCGAAAATTAAAAACTTCATTTTAGACATATCATAATGACAACTTTTTTAAAGGAGTAGATATATGTATAGTTTCAAATATAACTGGGTTTAAGCTGTGCTTTTCCATTTCCTTAACAACGTCAGGTTGTGACGGCAATATTTATTATCTGCTGTCAAACACAATTGTCACGTAGAATTGAATATAATTTGAATAACAATTAATGATTCTGAAACTGGTAGTTTACCTTGTGATTTGGAAGAAATGAAATGTAAATGAAAAAGTATTGTTGGCTTACTTGAATGTTTATCTAAGGAAAGAAAAGCATCTTCTCTCTGGTGTTATTATTCGATTATAAGAAGCATTTTATCAACAAGAAAAAACGTCGATATTAGTGAGAACCTACAGCTGGTTGCATTATTAAAACAAATCAGAAGGTTACAGAGATTAAATATCCCAAATTTTTATTAAACAGGATGTCACATAATTTTTAACGGAAGAATCAGATGGTGAATATTTATTCAAAAAAAATGCTATGATAATTGGACTGAGTGGAGCATGCAAAAAAAACTTTGTGACATTTTGTTTTTCATATAGAATTTCATTATTATCTCTTATATTTTGTGGTATGAGCCATTTCTTCTTTTACTAAAAAGTACAATCCTCTTAGCAGTATTTTTAGCACCTTCTATTCGAATCCTTTTGACTATCGCTCTCTGGCAGAATTTAGGCATGAACTGGTCTTTTCAATGCCTGTTTTTTGAGTTTTTCCATTTCGATACCAGTAGTGTTAGCAGATGAATGCTCATGTTTTTCC
This sequence comes from Megalocaria dilatata, assembly GCA_034642435.1. Taxonomy (NCBI): domain Eukaryota; kingdom Metazoa; phylum Arthropoda; class Insecta; order Coleoptera; family Coccinellidae; genus Megalocaria; species Megalocaria dilatata. The sequence continues at coordinate 76,121,517 of CM067855.1, read as the reverse complement.
AATCAGCCATTCTTTCCTAATACCTTTTTGAAAGATGTAAAAGGGAACAGAAATAAATAATACACCTGTCTTTTGAAAAATATGTTTTTCATTTTTCATATGAATTCGACATAGTTTACAGAATGCTCCACCTTTTTGCTCATTGTACTCCAACCAACTATATTGTTTATCCCAATTTTTGTTATAATGTCGGCGTACATTTTCTTTGCCAGATGGGCTAAATACCTTCTCAAAGTGGAGACCAGCAGAAGACGTACCAGCCGATGCGGATGCATCAGGTTCAGGTTCTGATACAATTGTAGGTCCTGTTTCCGTTTGAGCTCTTGATTTCTTCGGTACGGCAAGAAAGTGGGAGTCTATTGTTATTCTCATTGTTATGAGTTTCTGACGAGCCTCATTCTGTGATTGAAAGGAAAATTACAAATACCTGCAATATTCCTGGAGAGAATACTACGACAAAAATGAACGTAGGATCTGGATATTCTGAACTGTACTGGTAATAAATAGGCTATACCGTTTAAAATCGACGAATCGATAGCAGTTTTCCATATAATGGAAAATAACCAATTATTTCAAATATCTCAAAAGAGAGGGTTCATTCGCATTATGTTTCTTCACTTCACAAAATTTCGAAAAGATCCAAAATATACTTTGTAAACTACAAGGGGCTCTGAACATATTAGCCTTGAAACTAAACTAGTAAAGCACTGACGTTATACAAAGAGCTTCTGATCGCTATTTCAGTCACCTTATAATTAGATAGGTAGATATGCATTATACAATTCACCGGTTTGAGAAACCAATTTGAAAAATTCTTAAATTTGCTGAAAAATAATTTGATAGTTAGAAAACAAAAATTCGAACTGTCATATTCATGGAACCCCCCTATGAAATCTGAACAACATTTCGCGCGTAACTTAAATACATAATTGTTCTTCTAAATGCGAAATTATATTTCGATTAAATAAGTAGTTTTGAAATGAAAAGAAAACAAAATTTCGATCGGCAATATTTACGGATCACTATGTAGACTTTTTCCCGTAAACGACACGAGGCATAAGTGACCCGAACCTACCCTGAAAATATCAAGACTCTATAGGACCCTTTTCTGATACGGTAGTTATCGTGCCGGACCAACAGCATTTGATTTGACCAAGAACCAAGTTTGGGATCATTCCAGGGTTACAATTTGAAAATTACAATCGTGGCGAAATGAAATAGTTTATGTAGTACCTAGAACGAGTCCTCAAAAATTACTCTTTACGATTTGGAGTTTGATATGAGAATTACTAATTACAAAGCGTATTCATTCTGTGGTATCACGTGTGTACTGTAACTATAAATAAATTTACTCGATATAAATATTATTGTACCAATTCAAAGCGAGAAAACAACTTTATACAATTGTAACTGTTGTCTGTATAATAAATTATACAGACAACAGTTGTGTTTAGTTTAGCCGTATTGCAGTTATAAATGACTGCATTACTGCTAAACTAAACACAACGCATCAACACAAGTAATACAACGTAAGGAAAAGAGATTTCTTTCAAGAACAACCAAGAATAGGAAGAATAAATAGGAAGCTGAAATATTAAAAGAGCCGCCCCTATTTACAAAACATCATTTGCCACTTTTTTCATAGTACGCCGACAAGTTCAATCATGCCGACAAACTCCATCAACGCGCAAAGCTCGTAAAGATGGGAAATTGCAGGGAATCCTATGTCGACTTGAATATTATTTATGACACGAATCTTCATTTGTAATGGTTTTTTATAATAGTTAAATTCGTCGGTATTCCTCTAGACTATACCCTAAATTACTTCCTCTTTCAGCATTTTAAATATGTGAATTTTTTGTTCGTGAAGTAGAACGTCGTAACTGAATCTAGGCACTCTCAATTTTCTCCTGGGGGGCACCTGCACATCTCCGTTGGGACACTGCCCCCCCGGCAATCTACCTGAAAGAAACACTGTTTGAATAAGGGGTGAGTCCTTCCATAAAGTGTGAGTGAGATATATAGTGACGCCACTATTTGGTATTGGCACATGTGAACGCAATACAGATCAGTACGCTGCGGTCCTTGGTTTACTGCGCATGTTTCCGTATTTGATCGTGTTATTTGTGTACTCACGACTTTTGGCTCCGTTTATTGAATTTGTTTGCTTGTGATTTCGATAGTTTGAGCTCTTTACGATGAACTTTGATTTTACCTCGACTGTGATTGTGTATTGGCATCATGTCCGTGTATACCAGACAGGAATATGCCAATATGTACATTATTTATGGGGAATGCAGATGTAAGGCTAGTGCAGCTTCGAGAATGTATCGCGAGAGATACCCTTATGCTGATCGTTATCCGGATCATTGAGTTTTTACGAATGTGCACCGTCTAATCTTCACAGCGGGCCGACTTCGAAACAAAGTGCATGGTGAAGGAAGAATTTCCTTACCTTACGACGATATTGTGCTTCAAGCAGTTGAGGAAGATCACTTCGCTACGTGCAATTCAGCGAAGCACAGGAGTGCCCAAAAGTACAGCTCACCGACTATTGAAAAAACATAGGCTCCAACCATAGCATGTACAGCGAGTACAACCTCTGGTACCTCGGGATTATGAACCTCGGGATGCGTTTTGCCAAACCATGCTACAGAAGAACCGTAAAGACCCACAATTCTTAGAACAAATTTTGTGGTCGAAAGAATCAACATTTAAAAAAGATGGTTACATAAACCTATACAATTTACACGAGTAGCACGTAAAAAATCTGAATTTAATGAGACAATATAGATCTCAATATCGTTTTAAAGTGAAAATATGGACTAGAATTTTGAACCGAAGGGTCATAGAACCTTTTGAGTTGCCAGAGGTTTTGAAAGCTGAAATTTATTTAGATTTTATACAAAATCAGTCACCAAATTTACTTGAAGGCGTGCCACTTAGTATTTTCAGAGAAATGTGGTTTCAGCGCACCGTCAGTTAGAGAATACCTAAATGAAGAATATTCGGGCAGATGGATAGAGCGATCTAGTACAATCTAGTGGCCAGCCCATTCACCTGATCTGATTCTCTTAGATTTTTTTTACTGGGGAGCAGTGAAGGAAAAAATTTATTCAAAACAAATTGAAAAGTCTAGCTGAGGTGAGAAAAACTTTTTTTTGTCCAATCTAAAAAGGAATGTAGTTGATATTATAGCATTTTCGAATACTTATTATTCAATTCAATTCAATTTATTCATAAAAAAAAATACACAAAAGTAAAAGATAAACAATTTCGTTCACAGAAATATTACAGTCTAAGCCAAGCTTGTATAATGTCATATTCTGTACATACTAACGATGAAAGCTCCTTTCTAATGTGATCAAATAACAAATAAGTTTGCATACTTGAAAAGGTGAACAGCAAAAAGAAAAAAAAAATTACCACCGAATGGAAAACAAAATCAAGCAGAAATCTTGAATCTCCTAGAATGCAACATAATGTATTTCCGGAGACGATCTTTACATACTTTACTCTTTACATTGAAAGATACCTTCAGCTCATAAGGAAGAAGATTATAAAATTTGGTACCATAGTACAACCAACTTTCTTGCAGATGTTTTCTATGGAACCGCGGAATGAGAAGATTTCTATTCACAAGCTGTCTTGTTAGGAATGCATGCTGCACCAATTCGCCTCTTCCTTTTATTTGATTCAACAATACTTCATAAATATAAAGCTGTTTGATATTCAGCCGGTCAGATTCCATATACAGCCTTTCAGATCCGAACCTTCTACTCAACTTCAAGATTATCTTCAATATCGTCTTATGTACTATTTCGAGACCACCCCATATAACAATTCCATATCTCAGTACAGACAAAACTAAAGCGTCGTACACTCGGAAACATTCCTTCACAGAAAGAATATTCCGGACATTATAGAAAATATGAAACAGTTTCTTAATACGTTTCATAAGGTAAGCTGCATGCTCGTCCCATCTCAGATGTTGATCGATAATAACTCCCAAATACCTGACCGACTCGGCCTTTTCAACAGCCGGGCACTGACATGTCAACAAATTACATTGATCCATATGAAGACGTATCCAGTTAAACTCCGGCTGATCAGATGCTCTAAGTGAAAATGTAATGAACTTTGATTTAAATATATTCAAACTTAACGAACAATGTGATAACAGTTGAAAAATAGTATTAACACCCTTAACCGCAATCTGATAAGCTTCCTCCCATGTATCTCCCCTGAAAGTTAAAACAGAATCATCAGCATACGCGACCATCTCAAGACTCGTAGCACGAAGCAACCAGTCAATAAAAACCAAAAAGAGGATCGGACCAAGTACAGTCCCCTGTGGGATGCCGATATCAACCTTCATTGGCCGACTCAAGACGCTTTCTATCTTGACCCACTGAATCCGACCATCCAAATAACTCTGAAACAACTTCAAACTAACTCCTCTGACACAAACCTTTTCCAGTCTATCAAGAAGTAGAGTAGGGTCAACCGTATCAAAGGCCTTAGCCAAATCCAAAAATACTGCTATTACCTTTTTATTTTCGTCCATAGAGTGGACGACGCCATCAACAAGTTCCTGAATCGCATCCGTGGTAGAAGTATTATCCCTAAACCCAAATTGTCTGTCACTTAAGGAATTATTTTTTCGAGGAATAAGATCAGTCTCCTCTTGAGACACTTTTCGAAGATCTTCGCAAAATTATTGATCACAGAGAGTGGGCGATAATTTGTCATTTCAGATCTATTTCCACCCTTAAAAACGCAACTTACCTGCGACTCTTTCCATTCTGTTGGAACTATACCATTTGAAAAACTTAAATTAAAGATATGAACTAGAGGTTTCAACATGAATGAATGAATGTGCTTAATAAGGGATGAAGCAATACCATCAGGTCCAGGGCTAGCACCATTCTTCAATGAAACAATGGTGCTCACAATCTCATTCTCATCAACAGGCTCGAGGAATATAGAGGACACACTCGCAGGGACATTCAAAGCATCAACAATGGTCGATCTATTTATACCCTGTGCTAAACGTTTACCGATATTAACAAAAAAACAATTGAATTTATCTGCTTTCTCTTTTATTTCCGTGACAGAACAACCATCCTCAACAACTATTTCGCCAGGGATATTGGATTTAAAGTTATAACTATTATTAATCTGATTCAGTGTCTTCCAAAATTTCCTAGCATTATTACCAGCAAGTTCAAACTGTTTTATGAAATGAGATTCTTTAGTTTTTCTTATCAGACTATTTAGTAAATTCCTATATTCTTTGTATTTCCGATTGTTCTCCGGATTGAAATGCCTTCTTAACCAAACTTTCATTTATATATAGCATATATTATATTATATATATTGTTATTATATATATATATATATATATTATTATATATAGCATATATTATATATGCTAACTTTTGAAGTAACTTGCCACACTGATGTAGTACTATTTTTTTTCAGTACATTAAATTGAAATTGGGCGAAATTTTAATTCTGAATACTTGGTTCGGCAAAAAGTGACATTATTTTCCAAGCTGGAGCAATCAGCTTAGAATTGAAGGTTACAGAGGCACTATTCAGGATCACATAGGAAAAATAAAATTTGAAAAAAGTAAAAAACTGTAGCAACAGGAGCTCAAAAATCATCACAAATTGTGCATTTTGTTGAATAAAAGAAAGTGCAATATAATTTGAAAAATACACGACTTGGGTTTCTTTTATATTTTTCTGATGACCATTATGACTTACCTGTTACCTGATTCCGGCTTGACGTCGACTTCTGGGACATCACAACATGCTACTTCTACAAAGAAGTAGCACTTGTATCTTCAAAATCAAATTTTGCATTACTTTCAAGAAAATTTGAATATCAAACAGATTTAATCTGCAAGTCTTCTACAATTTCAATTTAAAAAAAAAATTTCACTCAGAAAACTTTTAGAATTAAATTAATGTCTAAATAAGGCCCGCTTATATTTAATAGACGTATATAATCGAAACTCAATATACAGTGTCAAATGGAATAAATAAATCAACGAATTTAAAAAAGTTCATTTAAAATTAATAAATAAATATTTGAAGGGGACAAAATTTTGTTTCTGATTTTATCATTATGAATAACCAATTCTTTTTCAAAAACATGAAACAGAATTTAAGAACTTCTCAAAAAATATAATTTATTTTAAATATTTAATATATTTAAATATTCAAATAAGTTAATTAAAAAATCTCGCAAAATATGCACTATATCTCCAAAAAACAATTAGAATTCCGATAATATCTTCGTCGGCCCTAGATAATATTTAAAATATCAAAATCAACTAACAATCAGTACATCTTATCTTAATGTGTAAAGCGGAACTTGTTCAAACAGACTAACTTTAAAAATCCAGATAGTCTATGTTCGTCACTAAATCACAGAAAACTGTAAGGTATTGTAAGGTTTTCTTTAAACCATTGACATTCCATAATGAGATTTATTCAAGTCTAAATATAATTATATATTATGTATAATATGAAATACAAAAAAGCTTTTTATTTGATAGAAGAAATATAACAAAATTTGAATATCAAAACAGATTTAATCTGTCAGTTTTCTACAATTTTAATTTCAAAAAAATGTTTATTCAAATAACTTTTAGAATTAAATTAATATCTAAATAAGCACCGCTAACAATTAATAGAGGTATATAATCAAAACTCAATATACAATGTCAAATGGAATAAATAAACCAACGAATATAAAAAAGGTCAATTAAAAAGTAATAAATAAATATTTGAAGGAGACAAAATTTTGTTTTTGACCTTGTCAGTATGAACAACCAAAAACATAAAACACAATGCAAGGACTTTCAAAAAATATAATTTATTTGAAATATTTTATATATTTAAATATTCAAATAAGTTAATTCAACAATCTCTCAAAACATGCACTATATCTTCAAAAAACAATTAGAATTCCGATAATGTCTTTGTCGGCCCTAGATAATATTTAAAATATCAAAATCAACTAACTATCAGTATATCTTACCTTAAAGTGTAAACCAGAACTTGTTTAAACAGACTAACTTTAAAAATCCAGATAGTCTATGTTCGTCACAAAATCACAGTCTGTTTAAACAAGTTCCGGTTTACACTTTAAGGTAAGATATAATGATTGTTAGTTGATTTTGATATTTTAAATATTATCTAAGGCCGACGAAGTATACTCAACACGTGTGACTCGGACGGTCAGCACTCTTCTTGATTCAATTTCTATATCATGCTCTGTCATCCTTGTCACAGAAAAAGGTGTATTTAATGGCGATCACACCAGTGATCGTAGTCTTTCATAGTTTTAGGTTACTTCAGGTACTGGTAAGACATTCCCAAGAGTCATAAAATTCAGAGATTTCACCAGATTTAACCAAGAGCAGTTTCTGGCGGCTTCTGAGCGGTGGAGCCAGTTCCTCGCAGTACCAGATATAAATAGGATGGCATGATTTTTTTTTTATTTTTTTGATCAGTTTCTTCAATCAGTTTGCTCCACTAGTAACAAGGAAGGTTTCAAACCCTAGAGTACCATGGTTCACCGAGTCGATAAGGATTCTCATGAAACATCGCGATTCTGCCCTGAGATGATTCGAGAAAGAGTGAGGAGGATTGGATACAATATCAAAAAGTTCACAATAAAACCTTAAAGAACATTTGTAAACGTAAAAATGATGCTCCATTTGGTTATATTGGGAGGTGGGCGGTTACCGGACGTCATCTCGGATCCAGATGATATCAATGATCATTTTGCTCAATTTAGTAGTGTTACAGATAATGAGAAATGTGTTGTGCCAACTGGTGTCTATAACAATCATTTTTGGACGGTTCACTACCTTTCAGGTTTCAATAGTTGATCCTCCAGATATTTGGGTCTTGGATGGTTTTAAGACTAATGCTGTCTGGAAGGATGGTTATAACTCAGACTGGTACAACTTGCGTATTCCGTTATAAAGTCTTACATCCTCCATATATTGTAGATAGTTTTATTCTTGCAAGTGGTTTTTCAACATTCCGGAAATACAATGCAATAGGTCGCCTAATTCCTAAGGTCATGATCCTGTAGTGACTCTGACTTGAGAATAATAATAAAATAGAATAGGAAGGCCTTTTACTTGATAGAAGAAATATAACAAAATTTGAATATTGAAACAAATTGAAATATCTTTATCTTCTACAATTTTAATTAAAAAAAAAAAATTTTTAATTAAAAAAACTCTAGGAATTATATTTATGTCTTTGTTTCTGGTCTTACCTTTTAGAACACCAATTGCCTTTTAAAAACATGAACACACTTAAAGGACTTCTCAAAGAATATAATTCATTTGAAATATTTAATATATTTAAATATTCGAATAAATTATTTAAAAAATCTCTAAAAAATGTGCACTATATCTTCAAAAAACAAATATAATTCTAGACAATCCCGTCTTCAGTCCTCACTTAATATTCCAAATATCAAAATCAAAAAACTAACCTATATCTCCCACGTGTTAAAAGACTAAAGCTTCGAAACACAGATCAACTATATAATTCAAGATTGATCTATGTTCTAACAAAATCAAAGAACAGTGTGAGTTATTTTAAGGTTTATTTAAATTCATTGACATTCCATAATGAGATTTATTGAAGCCAAAATATAATTATATATTATATATAAAATGAAATAGAAAGGCCTTTTACATGATAGAAGAAATATAACAAAATTTGAATATTAAAACAAATTGAAATATGTTTATCTTCTACAATTTTAATTAAATAAAAAAAATTTTTATTCAAAAAACTTTTAGAATTAAATTTATGTCTACACAAGCACCTCTTACATTTAATAGACGTATATAATCAAAACTCAATATATAATGTCAAATGGAATAAATAACCCAACAGATATACGAAAGTAATTAAAATTAATAAATAAATATTCAAAGGAGACAAAATTTTGTTTCTGGTCTTACCTTTAAGAACACCAGAGAGATTTTTGAAATAATTTATTCGAATATTTAAATATATTTAATATTCCAAATAAATTATATTCTTTGAGAAGTCCTTCAAGTGTGTTCATGTTTTTAAAAGGCAATTGGTGTTCTTAAAGGTAAGACCAGAAAAAAAATTTTGTCTCCTTTAAATATTTATTTATTAATTTTAATTACTTTCGTATATCTGTTGGGTTTTTTATTCCATTTGACATTATATATTGAGTTTTGATTATATACGTCTATTAAATGTAAGCGGGGCTTGTGTAGACATAAATTTAATTCTAAAAGTTTTTTGAATAAAATTTTTTTTTCAATTAAAATTGTAGAAGATAAACATATTTCAATTTGTTTTAATATTCAAATTTTGAGAATAATAAACATTCTTTCTTTACTTTCAAAAGTACTTGATGTTTGATGTTGAAGAAGATGTTAAAGCCTGGGTATTTCGCACAGGCAGCCCCATCATCGAAAATGTCGATAAAATCATAGAAATAATCAAAGTTGACCGGTATGTTAGTAGTCATAGCATCTCCCAGGATATAAAGATCGACCAAAAAACTGTTTCAAACCATTTGCGCAAAGCTGTATAAAAAAAAAGCTCGATGTTTGGGTTCCACATCAATAAAGAAAAAACATGATGGATCGAATATCCATCTGCGAAGCTGTGGCCAAACGGAATGAAATCGATCCATTTCTTAAACGGATGGTGACTGAGGTTGAGAGATGGTTCACATAAGATAATATTGTGCAAAACGGTCGAGGTTAAAGTGCGGTGAAGCAGCTCAAATGGTGGCCAAACCAGGACTAACGGCGAGAATGATTCTACTGTGCATTTGGTTACACTGAAAAAGAATCATTTATTAAGAGTTGCTTTCATATAGCCAAACACAGTGGTAAGAACATTAGACTGGAAACTGAAAGGTCCTGGGTTCAAATCCTGATCAAGTAGGAAAATTTTTTTTAGTTGGACGGCTTTCAGCCACCATTTCACTGTTGTTTCGAAAATTAGCAGTGCTGTGAGCTAAAGTGGCGTAAGATCGCAGTAAGAAAGCCTAACCAGAACACAACTCCCAACTCGCACAAGCTGAAAAAGCTACTGAGGAATATTCACAGATCTAGGGGAATCAGCCTAATAATAATAATAATAATAGTTTATTTGCCCATAATTAATAAAAAATATAAGGAATAAAATTCCTTTACAAAAAAAAATAAACAAATTTTTATATAAATAAATAAATGACATGGCAAACAAACAAGATGATGAACAGAGACTCACTAATGTATAGTTTGCCTGTTAGTTCTAATACTAGGAAACCTAAAACATTTTACTAACCGTCCCAAAAACTGAAAAAAAATTTAACAAAGAATTTATACACATATAGCGAAGCAGGATGACCAGACAACCAATCATCAATCAAACAATTTCACCCACAATAGAAGAGAGGTGCAGCATGCATCATCTAATCTTGAGGACATAATTTATCATATAGTATCATAATTTGTTCAAAATAATAGTCAATTTTGGGAAATTATTGTCAATTTTTGGGGAAGCACTTAAATGATAAATGTCTTAAAACTGTTTAAAGCACTCGGCTTAATTGTCAAATTTGGTAAAACATAGCTTCTAGCAAACACTTGAAACCTCTTACGTTGGTCCAGTCACAGAATCATCAGGTAAGTAAATTTCTATATGCCACAATTCATTAAATCATGTATTCGTTTTCTACCAGTATTAAGAAGCCAAATTTTAGTTTTCATCATGGGTGATCTGTAGCTGTTCACTAGTCTAAGCTCCAAAGGTAACAAAGCAAACATCCTGGGTGCCAGAAACGACCAGCACCTTTGTCCTGCTGTTTTGAGGGCTCGATGTGTCTGAAAACTGGTAAGTTTATATCTTGTCAAATGAGTATATTGTTTTGGCCGGAGTAAGATCTTTTTCTTTTTTATAAGAGCAATAATTTTTGAGAAGTATAACTGACTTACATCCAGCACTCTTGATGTCTCATAAAGTTCATCAGTGGAAAAGAGAAGGTTCTTTCCATGTATGATCTTCAGTAGTAGTTTTTGAACAATGTTGAGTATCTCCACATGAGTTCCATGAGCTGCACCCCAACCAACGTTACTATATGACAAGTGAGACTGAACTAATACAAAATACACCTTCATCAACTGAGTAACATTCATTTCTTTTTTTAGGTTTCTGAATATATGAAGAGATCTCAATACTAACAACAAAACTAAAATCAAGATAAACAATGAACTTACAGCAGAGGTGAATACAACATCTGGTATTCGCCAAGGAGACAGTCTAAGCCCTCTACTTTTTAGCATAATAATGGACAAAATTGTGGAGAAAGTAAGAAATGCAGGACAGGGATACAGGCTTTCTACGAAACTGATAAGAATTGTATGTTATGCAGACGACGCAATATTGATTTCGGACAACGAAGACGACCTACAGAGAATGGCACATGCATTCGAACTAGCAGCAAGAGAGTACAATATGAGCATATCAACAACTAAAACCAAATCTTTAGTTGTCGCAAGGGAACCCATAAGATGTAAAATTGTAATAAACAATGAAATAATCGAACAAGTTTCGAAGTTCGAATACCTTGGGGTGGAAGTTTCTAGTTGCGGAGACCTGAAAACAACTTTACACAAACAAGCCAAAAAAGCATCTTATATCACGATATCGTGAAGAGGATGTCGAGTAAGAAAGTTGTACCGAGCGAGACGCTGCAGGTTTCAAACCCTGAATGCGGATCATGCAAACGCATAATAAGTAAAATTGCTAAAAAATGCAATATTTGTAATAAAGTGTATCATCCTGGATGTGCAAATAAAATAAAAAAGTGTTGCGAGAAAGATATAACAACTCCAAGTGATAATAACTCTGGAGGAATTTCTCCGATGTCCGATACTGGTTGCAAGAATATAAGCGAAGATTCATCTCATCACGATCTTCTATTGAAGATTATTTTCGAATTGGAAGCGAAAAATGCTGTACTGATGGAAAACAACGGCCTCTTGAAATTCAAAATATCTACTTTGGAAAATGTAATCGAAAACGACAAATCTGTTATCGAAATTCTCAATGAAAAACTCGCGACCAACACAAACATTGATAAGGAAACGCCATTCCCGGTGATAAGAATTAACCATCCACCTGAAACAGTAAATGTGGGTGGTGGATTTACAGCTGATACTGTAACTGTTCATCCTTGCAGTCCGATTCAAGAATCATCGACTAATGCTGCGGATGCTGGAATAAATAATCTTTCACGTAAGAGCGCGAAGCATAAACAACGAAACCCAATCAATTTAGCAACACAGGCCGCCAATTCAGGCAATAGTTCTTCTCAACCAATGAGTAAAAACAATGAAGATTGGAGTGTTGTCCCAAATAGAAGACATGGCCATCGACGTCGTGCTCTGGTCCTTGGAAGCTGTTCTGAGAATAATGTGGTTAAAGGAATAGAAAAATTCAAAATATTCCATGTGTCAAACCTGAAACCCGAAACAACACCTGCAAACTTAAGGGATTTCCTGAGGAAAAACTTCTCAACAGTGAGTTGTGAAAAACTGAATTCTAAATACCCAGAAAGTTACTCTTCCTTCAAAGTGTGTATCCCGAGCTCAGAATATGATAAAGCTTTAGACGGATCAAACTGGCCAAATAGGGCTAGCATTCATCGTTTTTTTCAGCCCCGAAAGAACAACCGTCCAATGGATTAAACTTTGGCGAAAATTCTAAGTTAAGAATCTTACAGTTAAATATACAGTGTGTCTCCAATAAATTGGAACATTTGGAAGTGCTTCTGGATGAGGTTGGCCCTGAAATCATTAGTATTGCTGAACACTGGTGTACTCCTGATAGTGTGGGAACAATGTCATTACCTGGCTACCTGATTGCTGATTTTTACTGCCGACCTACTCGAGGTCATGGAGGATCGATGATCTACGTTAAAAGTGGTGTAAAAGTGAAATCTCTTAGTGTTTCGGCCTTTTCGGATGAGATGAATTGTGAGATAAGTGGAATCATTGTTATAGCCAATAAGTGCCGAATTGGCATCTTAAGTGTCTACCGACCGGGTTCCGGAAATTTAGAGGTATTTCTTGAGAGATTATCATGTGCCCTGAATCATTGTACAAATTTGGCAGATGTTATCTTTTTGTGTGGTGATATGAATGTTGACTATTTGAGAACTGAGTGTACAAAACTTAAACGGTTTATTGATTTATTTGAATGTTTCGGTCTGAGAATTTCATCAAAGAAGCCTACAAGAGTGTTCACAGATAGTAGAGGTAGAACAACTATTTCTAAAATTGATTATATATTAACAGATGCTGATCCCTCAAAATGTTGTGCTGAGGTTCTTGAAACACATTTAAGTGACCACAAGGCTATTATGGTAGACGTCAATGTAATGTTGGTGAATGTTGCGCGTTCTTTACCTAGATTAGTTAGAAACTTGAACCAATTTAACTTAGACAAGTTTGTTCTTCATTTATCGGCGTCGGACTTTCAGAATATTTACAAAAGCGATGATGCTGATTCATGTTTTGATTCATTTACTGGCACAATTCAAAGTGCATTCGAACTATGCTGCCCTCTTATTAAGTTGAGCACCAACAAACATCAGACCAAAGGTTGGATTACTCCTGAAGTAACTATAGCTAAACGCGAACTCATGAACCTGCATTGGCTACATTCCAATCTGAAGACCCAAGAAACCTTCACCCTGTACAAAAATGCGAAATTGAATTATAACGTGCTATTGAGGGACTCCAAATTCAAATTCCATAACACTCTCATATCTAGATCTGGCAATAAAAGTAAAACGGTATGGAACATGGTTAATGCTGTGACCGGAAGGAACAGAAAAAGTAATCAACCAATTGAACTTGATGTCGATGGAATCTCCCATAATGATCCGAAACAGGTTGCTGAAATATTTGCTTATTATTTTTCAACGGTAGCGGAGAAGACACTTCTCCATTTTTACAATAGTAGTCTATCTACAGTATGTACCACCTCCTATATGGCAAATTCTACATTTTTTTTCCATCCAGTTTCTGAGCTTGAAGTTACTGACGCAATAAGGTCATTGAAAAATAACAAAATTTCAGGTCCGGATTCCGTCTCAGCCAGAATTCTGAAAACAATAGGTCCATCGATATGTCGGCATTTTGCACACTGTATCAATTTGTCAGTAAATCTAGGTATTTTTCCTTCATCGCTGAAAAAAGCTACGGTCATTCCAGTTTTCAAAAAGAATAATATTCATGATGTTACCAACTATAGGCCAATTTCACTACTAAACTCGTTTTCAAAAATATTCGAAAAAATAGTCCTGGGCAGAATGAATAAATATATGGAAAAATATGATGTTTTGAATTCTTCTCAGCATGGCTTTAGATCTGGCCGCTCAACCCAATCGGCCGCTGTTGAGTTCACTGAATATATATATGAGTGTCTTGACGATGGGTTCAATGTCGCTGGACTATTTTTTGACCTTTCAAGAGCATTCGACAGTCTCTCTTTCAACTTTATTATGGAAAAATGTTATAATGTTGGTTTCAGGGGTATATTCCTGGAATGGTTGAAGAGTTATCTCGAGAAAAGACCATCAAATGTCAAAGTCAGAGATATTCTGTCTCATGAGTACACTTTGAAATTAGGAATACCACAGGGATCTGTTCTAGGACCTCTGCTGTTCCTCCTTTTCATTAACGACCTTCCTATAAGCCTGACAGATGAGTTAGCACAGTTTTGTTTGCGCCACGGTTTAACATCGTGTTCGAAGACGTGTTCTGTAGTTCTGTTTGCTGATGATACGTCATTTGCTGTTAGGGGTTCATCTTTTGAAGAGCTCCAAATATTGTGCGATTTTTTATTTGATTTTTTTGTTAAATGGTGCGGTACAAATAATCTTGTGATTAACATCGATAAGACCGAAATTATCCATTTTTCTATCGGTTCAAGTAGTAAGAAACTTGTGCTTCGTCACCAAGATGCGGTAACCACATCCAAAGATGCTGTCAGGTTTCTTGGAATTTTTCTGGACAAAAATTTGAGATGGTTTAATCATATTGATTCGGTGTGTTGTAGATTGAGTCGTTCTTTTTTTGCTATAAATAGAGTAAGACACTTGCTGCCAACGCCAACATTGGTCAGCATCTACTATAGCTTAGTTTTTAGCCATTTGTCTTACAACGTCCTTCTTTGGGGAAATTCGTCAGAGGCTAATAGGGTTTTTATCATCCAGAAGCGCATTCTGCGAATGATCTTCGAAATTAGTCCAAGGTCGTCCTGTAGACCGGTTTTCACACATAATGGTATTCTCACGTTATGTAGTATTTTTATTCTAAAAACCTTGTTATATATTAAAGAGAAAGAGAATAGCCTCCCTAAATTATCTAGTTTTCATAATTACCGTACAAGAAGTGAAGGTGTTCTCTTTATACCTAAACATAGATCTAGAAAATTTGAAATGTCGCCATTTTATCAGGGCATAAAATTATTTAACCATTTACCTTCTCATATTCGATCTCTTAATATCAGACAATTCAAAGGGAGTGTGAAAGCCTTATTGCTGAGAAAATGCTATTATTCCGTTAATGAATTCTTGGATGATATCTTTGATGACACACTGTATTAATTGTGTATTGATTATTGATTTGTTTTTCCTGACTTGTCTCATACATTTTCATGTCATGTGGGACCAATAAATGATTGATTTATTTATTTATTTATTTATCGGGATGCTTACGGGATGTCATTTGGAAGAATAAAGATCTGAGATTGGACGGGAAAATCCGCATATATTAGTCATGTGTTAGGCCTATTATGACATATTCTATCGAGACGAGAGCCGATACAGCGGAGACTAAAAGGATTTTAAGGACCACGGAAATGAAAACGTTAAGATTAATAGCTGGGAAAACATTACTGGACAGAATACCAAACAGTCAAATAAGAGAGCGATGTAATGTTCAGGATGTTGTGCGATGGGGAAGACAGAGGAGAAGAGAGGGGAACCAGCATGTAAGCAGAATGAGCCCTCAAAGATTAGCCCGAATAACGAGGGATTTGAAACCAACTGGAAAAAGACCACCAGGACGTCCCTTCAAAAGATGGCGAGACAGTTGGCAGTCTACATCACAAATACGGCTGCAGAACTAAACAAGAGGATGAAAAAAATCGTGAAGAACAGGCCTAGGGCCTAATATAAGTAGAAGAAGAAGAAGAAGAATATATAAAGAAGATCGCGGAGTTTTTTCGCTACGTATTCACAGTGATGATCCCAACGCATATGCCTGTCAATATGAATACCAAGATACTTAATGTGTCCTTCTGGATGTTCAAGAATAAAGTTTTGTTTATCGACTTTGAGGGGTCCCAAATTAGGAAGTCCCGATTCATATGATGTAAATGGTAGGTAAAATGACTTCTTTATGTTAAACGTGAGTTTATTCTTTCTAAGCCAATCCGAAAGTTTCTTCAAGTCTTTTTCAGCACTAACTTTGGGGTTTTCCCAAATCCTGTCCTCCCAGATCACAGCTATATCATCAGCAAAACTTATGATCCTCCCAGACACCTTCATGTACAACATATCATTCATGTAGATAACGAACAGTAGTGGACCTAATATCGTACCTTGGGGGACTCCATAGGTTACAGCTTCCTCTCTACTACTCATTTCCTGAATTTGTACTATCTGCTTTCTATCTGTTAAGTAGCTTCTGAATAATTCTAAGGCAATTCCTCTCATACCATATTCATGCAATTTATTTAATAATATTTCGTGGTTTACGGTATCGAATGCCTTAGATAAGTCTAGGAAAATGCAAAGAAGAGGCATTTTTTTGTCTAGTCCATCATTAATCAGTTTCATTAAATTTCTTATAACTTCCTCAGTCGACATCCCCTCTCGAAAACCGTATTGCCCTTAACACATTATTTTATTCTTTGTTAAGAAACCCAGCACTCTATTTCTCATCATTTTCTCCAAGATTTTGGCCACATTCGAAACTAAAGTAATAGGTCTATAATTGGATATCTCTAACTTATCACCACTTTTGTATATGGGCCTAATAACACCTGTTTTAAGAGTGTTAGGAGCGCATCCGTGAATGAAACATTTATCAATAATGTGAGCTAAGGGCGCAGATATGTTTGTTTTGATATTATTGAGTGTATCTGATCGTATTCCGTCTATACCAGGTGCCTTTTTAATCTTCAAATCACCTATCATGCTTTCAATCTTCTTGGCATCAGTAGGTATAAGGAAGATACTGTCTCTCACGAAATTAACACCTTCATCTACAAAATCTTCAGGCTCAGTTATCTGTTCTGCATATTTTCCTCTCATTCGAGAGAAAAATCTATTAAATTCATAAGCGATCTCAGACCTCTCGAGCAGAATGTTACCTTGTTCACTTTTTATCTTTCTCATATCCTTTTCAGGTGAATTTTTAATGTAGATCTTCTTAATCTGGTTCCATATAATTTTCGATTCATTTCCACTCCTTTCAATGCTTTCACATATATATTTTTTCTTCGACAACTGAATTAATTTAAGGAGCTTGTTTTTATTTAGTACATATTTTTTTTTTCAGGACATAATCAAGTGGATCCTTCCGGAGCCGCGAGTATAACCGATTCTTTTCATTAATTGACTTCAACAGAGCCTTCGTAATCCAAGGACACCCCTACATCTCCCTCTGACTGCCTGTCAACATTTTTGTATTATTTTGTATATGTGTCTGTAAAGTTTTAATGAAGTTCTCCGCCTTTGTATTAGTGTCCTTTTCAGAATATACACTAGACCAACTCTCATTTTTTAAATCAAAATTCAAAGAATCATGATTTACTACTTTCTTGTTATATGCACTACCTTTGGGTTTATCTGCAAGCTTATCTACACCCACGGTGAGAAACACTGGAAAATGGTCAGTAATATCGTAGTGTAGAATATAACCACGTATGCTGTCTCCACCAGATGGTAACCTTTCACCAACAAAATAATGGTCGATACATGATTGGCCCTCAAATCTAGTGCAGCCATTAATATAGGAATAATATCCAAAATTACTCACATAATTTCTATACTCATCAGTCATGTTGAGCTAGAATATTGATGTTTATATCTCCTCCTATAATATGATAATCAAAACTTCCTTCAACTTTTTTGAGGTATGGGTGCAGTTTTTCAATGAACAGAATGTCCGAAGAATTGGGTGATCTATATATTGCGGTTAACTTAATAATTTTATCGAAGAATTTTAAATCCATCTCTAGAGTATCAGTTTCTCCAATTCTAACAATACAGTGTTCAAATTCAATTTCCTTCTTGATATAACACATCACACCATCGTGGCTGTTATATTTGCCATAGTTGTAAGCACCAACATATCCTGGGATGTTGTAAATATTAGGATTTTGCAGCATGAAAGTCTCCGTCAAGATCAATACATCCATCTGTGGTGAAAGCTGATCCATCAGAATGAGGAACTGGACCAGATTTTTATCAATACTCCTGATATTAATTTGAACAATCTTAAGTTGTGTTGATTTCATGAAACTTTTTAATTCTACTATCTGATCAACTTCAACTGTCAGATAATCCTCGTTGCTGTACTCCTCAATATAGGGGTCCATTGTAGGAAAAAAAATCAAAATTCGACAAAAAAAAATTAAATCCACAAAAAACCAAAAATCCAACAAAAAAGAGAAAAATATATGTTTTTTTATTTTCACCCTTTCAAGAGAGGTGGAGAATTACATACCAGTTTTTTTGTTCCTTCCAATATTAGATCTAAATATTATATAAATACATCAATATATGTGATATCTGATGGGAATGTTATTTTTTCTGATATATAACTTTGAGAATACGTTTTTGTAGAACATCTATACATCTTTTGTGACAGTCTAAAATTCCCCCCATCCTATTATATCATACGAAAGGTGCGACTGCACTTGTGCATCATAAAGAATTCGTAGGTGCTTTGCAGATCTTATACTTTGTATTATATACTTGAATCTTTAAAGAATTTCACGCAGTTTGCTCAAAAGAAAAGATTTATGATCGTGCCATTTTAGATTCTCCTCAATGACTATGCCTAGATACTTTACTGAGGCTGTTGTAATAAATAGTAGTCCTAAATGTGTGCAAATATCCTAAATTTGGTATCCCTCTCTTGGTTGAGGTGAAGGTTAGATATTTCGTTTTTTCAGGATTAATAGTTACTTTGTTCATTTGGAACCAATTGTTTGTTTTTAGAGAAAGAGTGTACGAAATGATTATAAGACAATTCGTAGTTTTCTTGAAAATTCTTCGGTAGTAGATGTAATGTAACCTTGCACTATCTGCAACGATCGCCAATTGCCATCTAAAATCGTCGGTGTGACTAGCAGTGACTAGAAGAAGGACGCAAACTGCATTGGATATAGGCACTAAATATTCAAGTCATTTGAAGCTGTAAATCTCTCTTGTTCTTCATGCTCCTCGGTTTCAGTATAAAAGAATTCATACTGTGAATATAAGTCTAAAAATGTGATAACATTATTTGATAAAAAATTGGAATGGAAATAGCGAAAATAACGATGGAAATTTGTATGCATTTCAGCAAAAAGTAGCTCATTCGATTCACTCATTGTGTACAGCAGGAATTCAATTTGAAAAAAAAAGCACTCGTATTCCTTGATGTTACCAACATATGAACATTTTATGAGTTTGGGTTCTATAGAATTACCGTTGGTAGCACAATGGTGTCTCTGAATCTTCCAATATCTCAACCAACCAGTCGATAAACACGATTCTGTCGGAGCTGAGGGTATCGGAATTGTTTCAATAAGTATTGTCCGACATCCGCAATATCGCAAACAGTAGCAATATGCTAACACCCGGCAAATCCATGGGATGAAACCGTATTTGGCTCGTCACGTTTGGTACTCACGACTGCTGGAGTACTTCACGGCCGAAGGTATGGAACTTACATTTTCAGTTAGTCGTTTCTTATTTTTGTTACTTTATATATCTAAAAGGGATTCTTCACTTCGATAAATTGGTATGATAGGTAGTTGTACTTAGTGATTTGATAATATGTGCTTTCAATCGTACAAAATTAATTGAAAAATAATATAAAATTATAGAGTTTTCTCTAGCCTTCACAAATTGAAAACCAAATAAAAAGATGGCGGATATGTTGTCTTGAACATTGAGGAATATCAAACTGAGGTTTCAAATCCGGATAGCGAAACTCATATCTATGAACAATTCACAACTCTAATTGATGGGACTGCACAATGTCAATTGTCGGTACATAATCAGCAGACATTCATCTTTCGAAGCTTATTGGCTTCATCATCAGTGCTAGCTTTAATAATTAACGGATACTGTAGGCTATAGTGTATATTCAAAAAGATATTACCTATTAGTTTTATTTTCTTTCATCAGTTATGTTTAGTGTTTCCTGGTGATTTAACAATTAAAGATAATATTGAAACACTTGAAGTATAATATAACCAAATTTTACAAAATTATTACAATGGCTGACTTGTGAGCTAACTCATCTGATAGATGGATAAACGTTATATTAACTCAGCTGAATAACACCGACGATAATCACTGCGTTCAATCTTTCAAGCTCCTTCGAGAACTTCGACGTGCAGTTCAGTGCAAAAAAATAGTGTAACCTCTCCTTATAGGTGGTAGATACCAGAAAGTATACTTTTGTATCCATGAAAATTTTCATGCGATGAATTCATTCAGGTCAAAAATTCATGTTAAACCTAAAAGTTTATCCAGGCCAAATTATCCAGAAAAACACTTGCCCCAGGTAAAAATTGACTTTTTCAGGTATCTTACAAATTTCAGGTTTAAAGGAATTTATAATTCAAAATTATTATAATAGAAAAATGAAAAGAAACAAATGGTAATTTGATCAACCTTAAACTACGCATTCTCCTGCGTATCGTGCAGAATAATTTGTTTTTCAATACGTCTTGAATTTTCAAGCAATAAGTAATATCTAAAGGCGAAACAACGAGTTACAATGAAACGAAGCTGTTTATCTATATTCACTCCGCTTAGGATCGTCAGAGTGTCTACAAAAAACTAGCATGGTTTATGCATGTGAATATATATATATACATCACAGTACTCCCACCGAGCTAACTCAAGTAATAAACTATGCTCCCGATTACTTCTAAAATTAATTAAATGAATGGAGTATGCGGTAGGCTCTAGGTGAAACATTTTAAAAATATTATTTGAAAAAAAATTCACACAGTTTTTATGTTGCACAGTTTATTCAGAATCCTGACAGGTGTTTCGGTCCTTCGACCATCTTCACAGGAGTACTAAAAGTAACTAAACTTAAAATTGAAAAGGTTTTTTTATTACCCATAGGACATCTGTGTATTTTTATGGTGCATGGAAATAACAGCTTCCAATATAGGTGTGTTCTCAAAGAGTATTTGGGAATTTCTTAAATTCTCCTTTTTCTCAATTATTTTGTTGAATGAAAAAATCTCCAAATAGTAGAGAGCAGAACCGGTTGATTTCTGGTTTTTCAAAATAGACATCCTATGTTCTTTGGTTCTATGTTGTAAACTTCGGCCTGTCTGTCCTATATATGTTGCATTACATTTATTACATCACATTTAATTTGATAAATCCCCGATTCGGCAAAGTTTGGGTTTTTTTCTTTATTGTTCACCAATATCTCAGCTAAATTATTTACATTTACTGCTAAAAAATTAATTCCCACTTTATGAAGATCATTAGAGATCCTACTGTTGTAATTTTTTATAAAAGCCATGTAAAACCATATTTTCTTTTCTTCATAAGGATAATTTATATTAATATAAGGATTATTTGAACAAAAGAAAATATGGTTTTCATTGGCTCATATAAATGATTTCAGCAATAGAATCTCTAATGGTTTTCATGATAATAATAATAATAATAAAGTTTATTTCAAGAATAAACACTTTACATCACGGAGGAACATGAGATATGACCTGTATGCGATACTAACTTAATTAAAATTTCTGAAAAAATGTTCCATAAAGATAATTGAAAACAACAAAAAAATAATTACAAAATATTAGGAGAAAAAATAGAATTGTCATTCATATTATAGTTATTGTCCTTGTTTCAACTCGAGGGCACTTCATATCCGATGTTTATTATTATTGTATTATAACTGTCACAATCAGGTAATTATTATTAAAGTCACTATCATTGAATGAGTCATAAATTGGTGAGTGAGCGTCCTGTATTTGGGATGTCAATTATTATTTACCAAGTCACTGATTATCTTCCTGTTCTTACCATCCAACCAAGCTTTTAAACGCTTTTTGAACATTTTAATGTTCCTCAAATGCTTCAGTTGATCAGGGATGATGTTATAAATTTTTATTCCTAGGTAGGTGTGACTTCTTTGACCTATACTTTTATTGCATCTGGGTGGTTGGAATGTATGACCTCTCGCTCTCGTCGTATATTGGTGTTGTAACGTATTTACAGTTGCTTTTCCTGAGAAGATGTTAGAAAGAAGTTTAAGAGCATACAACTGCCTCACATCTTGAACTTTTGCTACGTCGAATAGCTGTTGACTGGGGAAGGTACGACTTTTCTTGTGGATTATTTTCAAGACCCATCTTTGAATTACCTCCAGAGGTTTTATCTGGTTTTGATATGCACCACCCCATCCAACTATACCATAGCAAATTTGGGATTCAACTAAGGCTCGGTAAAAAATCCTTAAATGCTTCATGTCACTAATGCTTTTACGTACTTGTTTGAACTTGAAAAGTAGGCTTCTTATCTTATTTACGAGATTTTTTATGTGCTTGTCCCATCTTAGCTGTTGATCAATGGTGATGCCTAAATACTTGATGTCCTTCGTCCTTTCAATCGATGTGTCACAGTCAATTTCTAGATTTTCCATCTCGGGCGGGCTCAAAGAGGAAGAGCCGAAAATCATATATTTCGTTTTATCAACGTTGAGTGTGAGTTTATTATTTCTGAACCAATTTTGTATTTTTAAAAACCTTGTTTCTGCCTTTACCTTCAATTCTTCCCATGCACCCGCCCGATACTGGACGACCGCATCGTCGGCAAAACAAATAGCGTCCGCAGACTCCTCCATCTTCAGTAAGTCATCTATGTAAATAAGGAAAAGGATAGGTCCCAATACTGTCCCTTGTGGGACTCCGAATGTCACAGTCTCCAATGAACTTCTGGTCTGTTCTATTTCTACCATCTGTTTCCTGTTAGACAAATAACTCTTTAGCATTTCATAAATAGGTCCCCTAAATCCATATTTCTCGAGCTTTCGAAGTAATCGAGTATGACATACAGTGTCGAATGCTTTACACAAATCGATGAATATACACAACGAAGGAATTTTTTTATCCAGACTTTCGTATAATTGGCCTGTTAATTTTCGAATTGCGTCCTCTGTCGATTTACCCTCCATAAACCCGTATTGCTTGTCGTCAATAATGTCGTATTTCTTCAGATAGCTCATAATACGCTTTTTCAGAGTTTTTTCAACTATTTTTGCCAAATTAGATATTAAAGATATAGGTCTATAGTTATTTATTCGTGAGCGATCGCCGCTTTTGTAAACTGGTTTAATAATGCCTAGTTTGAAGGCATCAGGAAAGCAACCTCTTTCGAAACAACTGTTTATCAGACAAGCCAAGGGTGGTGCTATTTCGGTTTTAATTTCTTTGAGCGTTTCTGATTTAATTGAATCATGACCTGTAGCTTTGCCTAATTTGAGCTGCCCTATAATATCCTGTATTTCCATGGCGTCAACAGGAGCCAAGAAGAAAGAGCCGCACTGACTAATACTCGGTTCGTTGTATTCTACGGGACACTGAATTTTATCCGCTAACTCTCTTCCTATGTTGGTGTAATGCTGATTGAACATATTGGCTACTTCCTTTTTATCCTGAATTTCAACTCCGTTGTAATTAATATGGTTTATTTCTGCATTCGATGTTCTGGTATTACCGCATATTTCCTTCATACATTTCCAGACAGCTTTTGATTCAGATTGATTTGTGTTTATTATATTCTGTAGATATAGTTTTTTTGAGTTATTTATTAGTATTTGAAGTTTATTCTTATATTGAATGTATTCAGATTTTAGAACATCATCGTATGGATTTTCTCTCATTTGTTTATAGAGGTTATTTTTTTTGTTGATTGCTTTTAACAGAGCCGGTGTAATCCATTTTTTGCGAATGACTTCTTTTTTTTTTAATTTTATAGTATGTGTGTTATTTTTAATATGATTAATTAATGTTTCAGTGAAAGAATTAGCCACAGCGTTAACATCATTCTGTTCATGCATTTGCGACCAGGATTCATTTCGCAAATCCATTCTTAAGTTTGTGTAGTTTATGTACTTTTTCACTTTCCGATCGTTATCTTTATCCACTTTCGTTTCATCAGATATATTTAGAGTAAGTATGACAGGAAAATGGTCAGTTATAAGATAATGCAATATGTATCCCTTTATACTGTCTAATTGATTTTCAAGGTTCTTTTTCTTTAAAAATATGTGATCGATACAACTTTTCCCAGCTGGTCGAGTATATTCATTTATAATTGACATGAACCCGAATGTATACATTATATTATTATAATCTTCAACAAACTCGTTATCTGCCAACAAATTAATGTTCATATCTCCGACCAACACATGAGTTTCAACCTGATGCATTGTTTCCAAATAACTAAAGAGATCTTTATTAAAGGTGTTTACGCATGATTGGGGAGACCTATATACAGCTGTCAGGGTGATGCCGTTGTTGATATGGGAATTCATTCTTTAGCAGTAAATAGAAAGAATTTGGCTAAGAGTTGATGAACGAAAAGAAAAGAACCCCAACTTTTCCGAATCGGGGATCTATCAAATTAAATGTAATGATTGTAATGCTACATATATAGGACAGACAGGCCGATGTTTACAACATAGAACCAGAGAACATAGGATGTCTATTTCGAAAAACCAGAATTTTTTTTTTAATGAGGAAGATGTCACTTTTCTATATAATGTTGAAAAGAGTAAATGATGGACTATTTGGAGATTTTTTTAATCAACAGAATCATTAAAAAAAAGGAGAATTTAAGAAATTCCCAAATACTCTTTGGGAACACCCCTATATTCGATGCTGTTAATTCCATGCGCCATAAAAATACACAGATGTCCCAAGTGTAATAAGCAAAACCTTTTCAATTTTCAGTTACTTTTTGTACTCCTTTCAAGATGGTCGAAAGACCTAAATACGTATATATATATATATATATATATATATATATATAATATATATAATAATATAATATATAATATTTTTTTAATAAAACTTCTACAATTGCTTAATCTGGGATTATACTATTAGCCTCCGTTATTCATTTCATTCGTATGTATGCTTATAAAAATTGTCTCAATTGAATATGACTTGGTTATGTAAAAGAAATCAGGAATACAGTTCACTAATTGAATTACCTCGGTGGGGAATAATGTGATCTGTATTCAAGTACACAACTTTGTTACATTCGTTGGGTATTAGAGCTGGTACTGAAAATGAAGCCAACAAACTTCGAATCATGCGTGTCTGCTGCTTATGTCCCAACAATCGACGATACACATTCGGGTTGATTTGAACTATATATCTGTTTAAGGTACACTATCCCGATTATAGCGATAGCTCGATACTCCTCCGACTTTTACAAATTAATAAGTATTTTAGAAAGAAACACTGTTTGCATCACTGATAAATGGTAAATTATATCAACTAATCTTCCCTTTTTCCATTTGAAATATTCCCAAGTTGAAAGAAATTGTAATAAATACATTCTGTCAAGAAAGTACCGGGAATTATCGATTTAAATCTGGCGGGGCAATGAGGCAGGTGAAATTTTTTTTCCTAGGTTGATACCACTGTCCTTAATTACTATGCCAAGCTTGAGCGGGATCTGTCAACTAGTGTGTTTGCAACAGCTGATTAAGTCAGTCGATGTCAGAGTGCGTGCCGATTTTTACTATGGGTGATTACGTTGAGCAAAGAATTTGTTTAAAGTTTTGTGTTGCAAATGAATTTTCGTGTGCCGATGCATTGAAAATGTTGCAAAAGGCCTTTGGTGATAATGCTCTATCGAAAACTCGTGCATATCAGTGGTACAGAGCCTTCAAGGACGGTCGTGAAGTGGACGCCCATCGACGGCTTCGATCGAAGATAATGTCGATAAAATTAAGGAAAGGGTGCTGGAAAACCGTCGTACCAGCTTGAGAGAGATAGCACATGATCTTAAGATATCCCACGAGTCCGCACGTACGATTTTGATTGATATTTTGCGCATGAGAAAGGTGGCCGCACGACTCGTACCGAAAGACCTGAATTTTCTTCAAAAACGTCATCGCGAACAGGTTGCTTCAGACATGCTGGATCGCTGTAATTCCGATTCTACATTCATGGAACGCATTATAACTGGTGATGAGACCTGGGTCTACGAGAACGATATGCAAACAAGTCAGCAATCATCGGAATGGGTGGCAAAAAATGAGTCGAAACCGAAAAAACCACGCCAAAGCCGCTCGAAAATGAAGGTGATGCTCATTGTTTTCTTGTCAGAGGGTCAGACGGTAAACAAGGAGTATTACCTAGGCGTTATGAAACGTTTGCGTGGGCGTATCCGTAAGAAGCGGCCAAATTTGTGGGCGAACAACTCATGGATTTTGCATGACGATAACGCGCCTTCTCACCGAGCTACGATTGTGACAAAAACTCGCCAAAAACTCAACAAACGTGCTTTAGCAACCACCGTATTCGCCGGATTTGGCTCCCTGCGACTTTTTCCTCTTCCCAAAACTAAAATTGCCCCTTCGTGGCACCCGTTTTGAGTCGATTGAAGCCATAAAACAAAATTCGGCGCGAGAGCTAAAGTCCATCCCGGAAAGCGCCTATAAAAAATGTTTCGATAATTGGAAGTGCCGTTGGCATAGATGTATTGGAGCAAATGGAGCCTATTTTGAAGGCGACTCAATAAATTTTGACGATTAAATGTAAAAATGTTGTTTTAATTGAAAATTCCCGGTACTTTCTTGACAGAGTAGTATAACTTGCTTATACTATCAGATGTATATTTCGTTTTATGGATATTCATTAATTCCAAATTAAAAACTATAACCGAGATTCCTAAGATGCGGAGGACGTTAATTTAAATAAATAAATAAACAAAACTATAACTATACCACTACACGATCAGCACGCAGGATGTGCTTTACATTGAAAATTCTCGCAGTTAATCGAGCATTTCAATCATTTTTAGAATCGTAATAGTGTACAGCATGATTATTAAGATCTTTTGAAAATAATTGAAAGAAAAACAAAATAAAAGATCAAACCATCTATCTATCTGGACAAAAATGATGGAAAATCTATAGCAATGAAATCTTAAGTTTTAATCATTTCAAGAATACAGTTATTGCACTTGAATTCACGGATGGGTTTGGATGTTATTATTGATCAGTTGTTCATACATGTAACGTTACAACATGATTGGAAAAATGTAGAAACAAGAATTCGTTTCTGTCTGTATGTGGAAGGATTGCAGTTTTGATATTTAATTTACTAAAATTTACTAAAAACTTATTCTATCGTTCCAATATTGCATAAAAAAAAAGTTTTGGCAGAAAAATGGAGCTCTATAAACAAATAAAATGACGCTCAAACTCTGCTTGACTGTTCTATCAAGGTAGAGTCAAAGAGAATTTCCACAATCCCTTTAAGTGGGCTTCCTAAATGATCAATTTCTAGTACTTCTTTAACAAAAGGCATTTAACTTATTATCTCCAACAAGTTTTTGACATTCATCCTCACGAAAAATAGAACAAGCTTAACATTTTCAGAGAGAAGATTAAAGTAACTGGAAAATGAGGCAACTCTCTATATCCTTCACCATCTGTTATTCTGAGTGGTGGTACTACTCGACATACGGAAATTGCCATAAATTTAAAATCAAAGATATTCTTAAAATAAAAAATGTTCTGTCTTATCCTTTTTGGGAAGAACTATTTCTTTTGGAAATATGTAAATTGGACTATTTTATGAATACGGTGGCGGTATGTAGGTACAGATGCTATTCAGAATATGTATAAAGTATGTAGATTTCTAACAGCTGAATCATACATCATTTGAACTATCTTTACAGTGTGTTGTTGGAATCAATATACATTCAGACATACAGAACATACATACAGAATAGTTTTTCTCATTATTGCGTACTCTTCCCAGAGTACTCGTTCATCATTTATCATTTAGAGATTTAAAAATGAAAGAGTAGGATATAGGCCTGAAGATCAACTTAACGAACTGACAAATTTTGGTCTATAAATTTCGAGAATATATTCGCTAGAAAAAATATTTTTAATTTAGTACCAATCTTTATCAGGCATAAATTCAATCAAAGTATTTTTATTTTTCTATAGATTAGAAAATTTTCACTTGGAGTTTCTGTCTTTTCATATACTGATGTTTTTTTTATATCACGATTTTCTGGAACGTAACATGGATTCATAATGTGTTCTGTACTTTTCATTTTTCTGCTTTCGAACATAGATTTGCTGAGATGCTGATTTGGCATTTCCAGTTATTTGATAGTGCAGACGTAATTGTAACTCAAAGTAATTAATACTGTTTTTAGTAGAATTCATTTGATTTTTAAGGTTGACTGAAAGGTATTTGGTGTTTGAAATATCAAACGTTGTCCGGAAGAATGTAATAAAATTTAATTTGTATTGTACATTTTCAATTCGGAATTTGTTAGTCAATTTATTTCAACAAAACAGTTTTAATATAAGAAAAACAAATGTTAACTTCCGCTATTTAATAGCAGAAGTTAACATTTGTTTTTCTATACATATATAACTTTCCGTCAAGTAAAGACAGAGACAATCAAAAACAGTATTACCTCAACCGCAAATACATTATATTTTCTATCAATTCTCTTTATTTTCTATAGATTCCTTTATATTCTGGAATTATGTAGAATATTATTATTTATATAATAATAATAATAATATTAATAATATTGAATAGTCTAAGTAACATAGTTTTGTGATGAAATTCTTAAGATTGTGTTGGATATTCTTGGAAGATATTGGTTTTCATAAGATTGATCAGCAGAAACAAAATTTTGTCTATTCAAAATATTTAATTTATAGGATTTTGGTTAATAATTTTTATTTATTGGATTTTGTTATACCATTCGGATGTCTTATAATGAATGTTTATTTTATGTGTCATGATATAAGTGGTACTTATACGACATTATTTTAATTTATTTTCAGAAGTTATAATCATTAAATATAATCTTTTGGAATTAAATATGTAGAAGGCTAATTTTAAAATTTTTAAAATATTTAAATAATTTTATATACCTTCTATCAAGAATTAACCTCTATTTATGTTATTTTATTCATAATATATAATTATTTGGTTTCCTTAACATTCTTTATACAGATAGTTCTTGTGCTATAGCAGAGGCCGTTAAATTGTCTTTCAATCTTCTAGATCAGAAATATTTTTGTGTGTAGTGAACCGTTCTCTCTACATTAAAAGGTTTCATTTCAGAAGAATTCTTTCTAGAAGATCGAAGGGTGAGTGAATATTTGTTGTTAATTGATGTTATATTTATTGAATATGAATTATTTGAATACTGAAGAAGCAAAGTCTCTCCTAAAACTTGTTTTTCAGTAATGTTTTACATATCTTGAGTTTTTATATAAAGTACCTTAGTTAGATATCCAATAATATTGAATAGTCTAAGTAAGATAGTTTTATGATGAAATTCTTAAGATTATGTTGGATATTTTTGAAAGATATTGGTTTTCATAAGATTGATCAGTAGAAACAAAATTTTGTCTATTCAAAATATTTAATTTATAGGATTTTGGTTAATAATTTTTATTTATTGGATTTCGTTATACCATTCGGATGTCTTATAATGAATGTTTATTTTATATGTCATGATATAAGTGGTACTTATACGACATTTTTTTAATTTATTTTCAGAAGTTATAATCATTATATATAATCTTTTGGAATTAAATATGTAGAAGGCTAATTTTAAAATTTTTTGAATATTTGAATAATTTTATATACCTTCTATCAAGAATTAACCTCTATTTATGTTATTTTTGTTGATTATTTTATTTTTGGAATACGAAGTGGGACTCAGGATTATCGGCTGAAATTTCAAATGGCCTTTTTGAAAATGTGCTGCATGTTTTTGGATAGTTTATTTGAAGTAACTTTTTAAAGAGAGTTATTTTCGAAAAAATTCTTGAGGTTATAATGTGCGTTTTTGGAGAGGAATTCGGTTTTCAATATGCCCTATAGAACAAACGCTTGTATCCTTCAAGTATTTATTTAATAATTTTCATTAATCAACTTCATTTTCTCCTTTGGTTTTCAATAAACCGTATGAAACAACCGCTTGAAGTATCCTTCAAGTATTTATTTAATAATTTCAATTAATATTCTATATTTTCTTTGAAATTCTTTTTGATAATATGTGATCAGTGTTAATTCTATGTCTACTTAATTGAAACTGTGTTTTCTAAGACGTTTATTTAATTTAATTTTAAAAAGTGTATGAGAATAATTTTTTATGAAATCAAAATTTGTAATGAGGTTATTGGAATTAATTTGTGTGTAATTTAAGATATTATAGCAGCCTTCTGTCAAAAAACCCCCTTTTCATTATTCTACTCAAATCAAAACTCATTTTTCCTAGGACATTTTTAATTGAATTTCTCGAATTGAATTTATTTTATAGATGTTTTTGTCTGCCATTTAGAAAATTGGTTTCCTCAATAACTAAAAAAGTAATAATCGATTTACGTTGCAAGTTCATAATTTAGATAACAAATAACTATAAT
Organism: Megalocaria dilatata; assembly: GCA_034642435.1. Classification (NCBI taxonomy): domain Eukaryota; kingdom Metazoa; phylum Arthropoda; class Insecta; order Coleoptera; family Coccinellidae; genus Megalocaria; species Megalocaria dilatata. The sequence continues at coordinate 76,090,510 of CM067855.1, read as the reverse complement.
AATTTGCATCAAATTTGCCTAGATATATTCAATAACAAAATAAATTGATATTTCAAATGAGTTGATTCTCATTTCCACATATTCATTATAAATATAACATGTGTTTTGCTATGGTCAGATTTTCACATTTTGATTAGCTAAACTCATTTCGGGAATACATTCTTTTCATACTATTGCATTTATATTATTCAAATAAGATATATGATACTTCTACCTACCATTATTATATTTATCATAAATATGTGAAAATTAGTAGGAAAATCTTAATTAAAATATGATCTTCAATGAATTTCCATCAAGTAAAGCCCAATTCAGTTAAATATATACAAAATTTGAAAATCAAAACAGATTTAATCTGTTGTCTTTTACAATTGTATCTATCTATCAAGTAAAAAACCGTTCCTTCTTATTTTATTAAAATATATACAAATAAAATAAATTTTTTATTGAATTGAATCAGTCCGTACTTGGTGAAAATCCATATTAAACAATATTTAAATAAGGTTATTTTGATTTTCACAAATTTTTATTGTTATGTTTACAACAATCAAAAAAATGTATATAAGACAGTAATTTATTTCCACGAAAATGTTTGTACTACTAAAACAATTATTTTGTATTACATTGTACTGTCTGATGGTATTCAGTATAACCGAGTTTAAATACATTGTTAGGTACGTGACCAAATAATAGAAGCACAAGTCATAAAAACTCTAGATGTTCATTAGAGTTTGCCGCTAAAGATGCCATTAAGGAAAGATATTCAGTAATGGAGACTTATCAACATCTGTTTGTTCGTTCAAAAGGATTTTACGGGCATTATATCTGTTGATTTCAAGTGTTAATCTAGAATTTTTGCTTTCAACGTGGATAATTATTGTTGAAATTATGCCTGAATTCCTCAAGATGATCAGCATATGTCGAATGTACAGAATCGGATATATAACCCCTTTGGTGTTCTTGGACACGTTTCTTGAATGATCTAACAGTCTGGCCAATGTATACTGAAGGGCAATCTTTGCAAGTCAACTTGTAGACTCCGGATTTATTTTCTTTATTTGTTCGCTCTTTATTGTTTTTTATGTAGGTACTAAGGTTATTAATTGTCTTAAAAGCCGCGTTATAATTGAAACAACTTTTGAAATATTCAGCAATATTTTCAGATAATCGTTATCTTATGTCAATGGATTAACTGAAAATTATTGCTAAATATTTAAAAAGTTGTTTAAATTATAAGGCGGATTTTAAGACAATTAATAACCATAGTACCTACATGCCCGTAAAATCCTTTTGAACGAACAAACAGATGGTATTTTTAGCGGCAAAATCTAATGAACACCTAGAGTTTTTATGACTTGTGCTTCCATTATTTGGTCACGTACCTAACAATGTATTTAAACTCGGTTACACTGAATACCATCAGACCGTACAATGTAATACCTGAAGAAGCCACATAATGGTGAAACAGTTGTTGTAGTAGAACAAACATTTTTGTGGAAATAAATTACTGTCTCATATACAGTTTTTTAATTAAAATGAGTTTCCACCAAGTAAAGACCAAATCAATTTAATATTTACAACAATCATTTCGCTATCACATTAGCATCAGCAGGCAGGTTTACATTTGGCGAAACGATTGTTGTAAACATAACAATAAAAATTTGTGAAAATCAGAATAACCTTATTTAAATCTATAAATTTTTATTACTTTGTTTTACTACCAACAATTTTTAGACGTTTTACAATATGTAAGGTTTACATTTTTGCAATTAGTTTCGAACTTTCGTTCATCTTCAGGCAACTGACCCCTAAGTACATGGTACAGGGTATTTTATGTAGATTCAGGTACAACGTAGTGACAATAAAAAAGTGAGAGTTACAGGAATTTTGCCTTTACCAGATGTTAGAAAAAAATTTTTTTTGGGTAATAATAAGGGTAGGATGTTATTTGAATGCATTGAAAATTTGGGAGTTACATAGACCAGTTTGATCATTCATTATTTCAAGAATATTTTTCTGCGCCAATTTATAAACTTCAATGGACACTAGACAGTTGAGCTTCGTTCCTTTTGATTCCACATGTAATATTTTTAGATTGTCGATTGTTGGGAATATGTGGCCATTCTCGATGCAATGTGTTGCGACGATGGAGCTTCTTTTATTTTTGGAAAAATCCATTCGATGTTCATTATACCTTGTATAATATGAAGTTCTGTCTGACCTATATATTTTTAATTATAATTCGAACATATTAACTGATAAACTCCTGATTTTATTATTTAAATATTTTAATATTGATACTGATTTTAGTAAATTTTTGTTTGGATCCTTCGCATTGAATAACCTAGACGACAAATTATTTTCTGGTTTGAAAGCTATTTTGATATCAAGTTCTTATATATTATTGGCTATTTCATCACTTATGTCACAGAAGTACGGAAGAGAAATGAACTTTTTGGTTTTTTCTGTTTTAATAGAAGGGTAAATTTGGTTCATGGCTATCTGGGACATTTTGTGTTTAATTATTTTATCTATTATTTTATGACTGAAACTATTATTTGCGGCTATTGTTTTGATAGTATCAATTTCAACTTCACGGTTGTTCTTGGACAGGGGAAAAGAAAAGGCTCTGTGGATCATCGATCACCGTAGGCTGAAGTTTTTTGTGAGTATGGGTGGTTTGAGTCTATGGAAATACATACAATCTGTCAAGAAAGTACCGGGAATTATCGATTAAACTCTGGCGGGGCAATGAGGCAGGTACACATTTTTTTTCCTAGGTTGGTACCACTGTCCTTAATTACTATGCCAAGCTTGAGCGGGATATGTCAATTAGTGTGTTTGCAACAGCTGATTAAGTCAGTCGATGTCAGAGTGCGTGCCGATTTTTACTATGGGTGATTACGTTGAGCAAAGAATTTGTTTAAAGTTTTGTGTTGCAAATGAATTTTCGTGTGCCGATGCATTGAAAATATTGCAAAAGGCCTTTGGTGATAATGCTCTATCGAAAACTCGTGCATATCAGTGGTACAGAGCCTTCAAGGACGGTCGTGAAGTGGTCGCCCATCGACGGCTTCGATCGAAGATAACGTCGATAAAATTAAGGAAACGGTGCTGGAAAACCGTCGTACCAGCTTGAGAGAGATAGCACATGAGCTTAAGATATCCCACGAGTCCGCACGTACGATTTTGATTGATATTTTGGGCATGAGAAAGGTGGCCGCACGACTCGTACCGAAAGACCTGAATTTTCTTCAAAAACGTCATCGCGAACAGGTTGCTTCAGACATGCTGGATCGCTGTAATTCCGATTCTACATTCATGGAACGCATTATAACTGGTGATGAGACCTGGGTCTACGAGTACGATATGCAAACAAGCCAGCAATCATCGGAATGGGTGGCAAAAAATGAGCTGAAACCGAAAAAACCACGCCAAAGCCGCCCGAAAATGAAGGTGATGCTCATTGTTTTCTTCGATATCCGTGGCGTGGTGCACTACGAATTCGTTCCAGAGGGTCAGACGGTAAACAAGGAGTATTACCTAGGCGTTATGAAACGTTTGCGTGAGCGTATCCGTAAGAAGCGGCCAAATTTGTGGGCGAACAACTCATGGATTGTGCATGACGATAACGCGCCCTCTCACCAAGCTACGATTGTGACTGACTTTCTCGCCAAAAACTCAACAAATGTGCTTCATCAACCACCGTATTCGCCGGATTTGGCTCCCTGCGACTTTTTCCTCTTCCCAAAACTAAAATTGCCCCTTCGTGGCACCCGTTTTGAGTCGATTGAAGTCATAAAACAAAATTCGGTGCGAGAGCTAAAGTCCATCCCGGAAAGCGCCTATAAAAAATGTTTCGATAATTGGAAGTGCCGTTGGCATAGATGTATTGGAGCAAATGGAGCCTATTTTGAAGGCGACCCAATAAATTTTGACGATTAAATGTAAAAATTTTGTTTTAATTGAAAATTCCCGGTACTTTCTTGACAGAGTAGTATATCGGTTGATGTGAGTTTTCTGAACACGTTAAATTCAATTTTTCGGTTGGAACGTGATATATAGTAACGGATGAAACAGTTCAATATCTGAATATATACACTTACTACCTACCGATAAAATAATATTAGGAGAGTAAGTGATGTTTTTCAGTTCACTATAATACTTAATGGTCATAAGAAAATATGAAATTGGATTGTCAGAAATATATACAAGAAATTTATTGGAAAAATATTTATTGAAATCTAAACAATAAGCTCCGAATATCTGAAAAATCTCGTAATAAATATAACATATCATTTTATATTGAATTTAGTTCAATTGTTAATATACGTTGAAGTTTGTGCTTTTAATTTCAAGCGCATTTTATAATTTTTTACGATATTTCATTGGACGAAAGATATTGGCTAGGTGAATATGATATGAAACGATATGGATAGGTCTTTCCTATATTCTCAAATATTTTTCTTGACATTCGAGCAGATCCAATGTTCAGTCGGCCATAAATTTATTCACTATACGAGGTGTATATAAAAACTTGCGGAAAAATTCAGGGGGTGATTCCTTGTCAAAAATGGGGTTATTTTAATTTTTACAAATTTTTATTGCTATTTAACATAACAATTGTTTCGCTATCACAGCAGCATCTTCAGGTAGATGGTATCTTACATTTTGAATAACTAAATGCATTTTCGAAATCGGTTGCTATCAATATAGGAGTAGGTACAAAAATTTCATTGATTAAAAATAAATGAATGAAAATTTTATACCTACTTTAATATAAATAGCAACCGATTTCGAAAACATATACCACCTACCTGAAGATGCTACTGTGATAGCGAAACAATTGTTGTATTAAATAACAATAAAATTTCATGAAAATCCGAACAATCTTATTGAATGTTATTTAATATGGTTTTTCATCAATTGAAGACTTACTCATTTAAACATTTATTCAAGATATACTCCACGAAGTTGAATGATGCTTTTTAACTTAAATATGGAATATTATGTAAATTTTACAAAAAATTATTGATACTGAACTAAAGATAATGTCTTAGAAATATAGTTTTCATTTAGAGACGTACTGAAAATTCATAATACAATATTCTGACACTGAAAAATTCCGATAACTTTTCAAATTTGTGAAGATATATTTCAAATGTTAATTGAATAAAACACATGTAAATGTTGATTATCTATATTGTGAGTTATTATTATTATATTAACTTTTTAAAATGCCCTATGGTAATTTAAGCTTATTTTAAAATGTGGTAAAACTACCCAAAACATCTGGTTTCCGAACAATTGCATCAGAAATAACACCAAAACAGCGTTTTTTATGAGCGTTTGAAGAAGTTAGTATGTGAACAAAACACATCATATGAGCAACGCGCAATAATGAATAAAAATCAACATATGTATGTGTAATATTTAAAAAAGTATAGAAAGGATTTCTATCAAGTTAAGGCCAACTTGATTCGAAATATATTTCAAAATTTTAGAGAACTTATAATTGGATTTCAGAATACTTCATTTGTTCATTTTAGGAATTATTTGCTCTGTTAAATTTCCGCATTTCAAGAGAAAATTATAGAAGGTTGAATTAAAAAAACTTAATTTTGATATTTCGATGTACATGCTGATATTTAGAAGTATTCTATTGAATTTTCATTCCATATAGACTAATAAAATATTTCTGAAATAAAAAGGGCAATTTTTCAAATATTTGAACTCATAAAATATTATTAAGAAATATTGGGTTATAACAAATATCAGTCTATAACTTTGATAGAACCACAGAAGAGCAAAGAGATGGAAATTGTCTCATGAAGTGAAATCTATGAAAGAAACGAAACCACAAATCATATATATCATCACATAAATCCTTAACTATCCAACAGTAGGAGGTAGAAATAAACTTCACTCCACCAGTACTTCATCTACAGAATAGCGTGAAAATAAAAATGCACCCCAATAAGAAATCGACGTAATGGAATAAATGATCCAAATATCTCCTATTCACTGTTGCTCTTCCAAGTCCGATAACACAGATACATCTCCATCATCGTGGACTTTTTTAGGTTTGAACAAAGCAGTGCAAGTTACAAAATGACTCCGGAAAGTTCCGGTTTCATTTTCCGGAAGTAGGGCCGTTTAGAGTGCCATTTTTGCTGCTGTGTTAGGGGGATTTAATGGCTTATTTTTACTTCTTATTTCGGTAATAAAGCCCGCGGTAGGGTGAGAATTCAGTTTCTATATATCGGATGATTTGATTTGCTCATGGGAATGAGGGAAGGAGAATAAATATTGTTAGTTTATTTGCAAATAAAGTGGGATCATTATATTATATTTTTGAAAGAAAACGAATCGATATCTTGAAACCTCCCTTTCGAGAATGAATAAAAAATGATAATGTTGTTTTCATACGATTTCGAGGACAACTAAAGACTTTGAATCTTGTTGGCCCTTACTTAAGGGAAATCCATTGTACACTGCATTAAATGAAATACTTATATGTTGATTTCTATTTACTTTTTAAGAGTTGCGCACATGACCTGTTTCTTTATATAGAAGCTTCTTCAAATGTTTTCAAACAACTATTTATTGGATGACCAGACCGAGTTATCTAGTTTGCTTGAATTCAAATAATTCACGTAGGGACCCGGTAGTTTTTTCAAAATTAAAAAAAACTTTATTGTACCCATACATCAAAACTGTTACCATTTGAATACTGGACAGAAATGAGAAATTGCTTTGTTTTCTATCAATGGAGTACTACATCCAATATTTAAATACAGTATTTAACCAAATTTTTGACTAGTTATTTGATAATATTCGAGGAAGTCAATATGTAACGAAGCTCATCATATGTGCCACCTTATGAAATATATTCAAATCAATATATATGTGCATTTTTTAACTAAGGATAACTTTATAATGATTTTATGAGTTCAAAAGTGATAAAGGTTAATATTCAATGTGTAAATAGAAAAGCAGAATATTATATAGTCTGTACGGAATGAACCTATATCAAAATTAATTAAAATTATAGCGTAGAAACACAGTTCCGATTTATTGTCATATTTGAATTCAACTCGTTTTATGTTACAGATATAAAAGAACTCTAGAAATAAAGAAATTGATGAAAAATATTATTCATTTGTTTGGTTAGGATAACATTGTCTTGTTTGAAATGCTTTACCAGCCGTCCTTGAAGATGTGTTATAAAACTTAAAATTAAGTATAAACATAATAAAATATTTTCGATTCATTTATATGGTGAAAAAATTTTTACTTCAGAGTTTTTTTCAACACTGGTATAATTATTTCGATATGTTATGTTCTGGATCATAATTTCATTTTTACAGCGTGTTATTATTTGTGGAACATAGATTTTATCTGTGCTGGTGAACTGAGTCACACATTTGAAACTCGTGTTGAACGATGTGAATGTTATAGTTTTTTGAGGTAAGCAGATTTGAGAATTTGTGAGGTCGAGGATGACCAAGTTTGAAAAAATTTGATCGTTGTCTTATTGAAAAGGTCTGTTTTATTTTTACTTGTCTGGAATATTTTTAAGAACGGCGGACAGGTTTGGAAAACAATTTCAAACGAAAAAACGTTGTCCGCAAAAGAGTATGTCATATTTTTTATTAATTTCTTTATTTCCACAAAGTTTTTCCATATTCGGTACATTGTACATTAGTTATAGTTATATAGATGAATTTCAATATAAACATGAATAGAAACAAGAAATTATAATTAACTTGATAAAAATTGATTCTATAAAGGCTACAGAAAACTCTGTTCATTATATCGGGTGTTTTTTTTTTTTGGAGTGATAGAACTTTCATAAGGATAACTGTGATTTGACAGAAGGTAGAATAGAAGCCATGTTGTTTTAACATTTCTGTTCAGTAAGCATTGACAAATAATCATGGAGAGACTCAAGCCTCAACAACGTTTACAAATTGTTGAAATTTATTTTCATAATCAGTGTACTATTTGCCAAACTTATAAAGCACTTCGTGAAATTTATGGTTTACGTAATCGTCCATCAGAGCAGCTTATTCGTCGAACTATCGATAGATTTCGGACAACATTTTTTCTACTTGATGCAACAATAACAACAAGACACAGAACTGTATGTACAGAAGAAAATATCGCTGCTGTAAGTCATAGTGTTAATGATTTTCCAGATTTGTCTACTTGTCGACGTTCACAACAAGTTGGACTCTGTGCATCCACCACATGGAAAATTTTGCGTAAAGATCTTGGTCTACACCCATACAAGATCTAACTGGTTCAAGAACTAAGGCGTCGTTTGTTTGCTGATTGGGCCCTAGAACAGTTTGATGTTGATCCACATTTTTCTCGTAAAATTTTGTTTAGTGATGAAGCTCATTTCTGGTTGAACTGCAATGTAAACAAGCAAAATTGCCGTATATGGAGTGAAAACAATCCTCAAGAAGTTCTGCAGGTTCCATTGCATCCTGAAAAATTCACTGCATGGTGTGCTTTACACGGTGGAGGCTTCAGCGCTCCATATTTATTTAAAAACGATGCTGGAGCTAATGTTACAATTACTGGTGCTCGTTACAGATCGTTGATCAATGATTATTTGTGTTAAAATTTGAATGGTATCGACCCAGAAGTGTTTTGGTTCTAACAAGATGGTGCTACACCTCATGCTGCCATAACGATTGAAAGATTTGGCTATAACATTATTTCGAGAAATGGTCCAATTAATTGGCTTCCAACATCATGCGACATAACTCCACGGGATTATTTTCTTTGGGATTATGTCAAGTCATTGGTTTATGCTGATTAACCAGAAACAATAGACGCTTTGGAAGCCAACATAGCTCGTGTTATTGATGAAATAAGACCTGAATTACTCAAAAAATTAGTCTGGTCGAATGCGGTTCCTCAGAGCTAGTCGTGAACATCTGCCGGAAATTATTTTTAAAACATAAATATCATAAAATTATCCTTCAAATAAAAAAAAATTCGGCCTCAATCTTAATTTAAATGTGTTTTATTTCAATTCTATCACTCTAAAAAAAAACACCCGATATTTAAACCCATATCTGTGTAAAACTGAGCAGTTTTAAAGTGGCATAGGAGTAGGTATTGAAATTTTGTGAAACATCACCCATATTACGCATATTTCTTATTAATTTTCCTAATACAGAATCATTAATGTGTACATAATGGCTGATGTCAAAAATGTTGTCCGTGGATGAAATAAGTTTTATTATTTAGAAATTCTCAAAGTTAGTTATAATTTAATTATCATCGAACATTAAAAGAATATATTCTACATCTCATTACTAAAATACTACTGGAAATTAATTTATCTTTCATATTCATATTTACTACCTACTAGTATCTGATTTGCATGACTTCTAATGATTGTTAATCTTCCGAAATCATAAAGCTTCATGCAGAAATTTTTTTAGGTCTAATGGTAGATATTTGGATATTAATATCTTGAAACTAATTTTTCAGATTTCAGATCCTTTTGTTATATATCTGTTGATAACCTTACAACCATATTATGTGTTTCAATTTTATAGCTATTACCAGACATAGACAGGCACAAAGAGCACCTGGGGTTTTTATTCAGAATTTTTTCGTGAATAGCTAAGATTTTGATCTTGATACTGTGCTTAATTCTAAAGTTAGGAGTTACCTGAATATTGGCAGCATCCGTGAAATGTGTATAATAACTTATACTTTTGTATTTTATCATTTCTGTATATTTTTTTTTTGGTTTTCGCATCAAGGGAATAATTTACGTATACATGTTGTATTGAATATTATAAAAAATAAAGCTTTTTCTATACAAATATTGATGTTATGTTAATATGATATATTGAAAAAATGTATATGAGACAGTAATTTATTTCCACAAAAATGTTTGTACTACTACAACAATAGTTTCACCATGATGTGGCTTCTTCAGGTATGTGCTGTCTGACAGTACAATGTAATACCTGAAGAAGCCACATCGTGGTGAAACAATTGTTGTAGTAGTACAAACATTTTTGTGGAAATAAATTACTGTCTCATATACATTTTTTTAATTAAAATGAGTTTCCACCAAGTAAAGACCGAATCTATCAAATAAATATGATATATGTTTTTTAAATATACACAGAAAAAATGTTCCAGATATCTGATATAAATTTTTAATTCCAAATAAGGGCTTTCACCAAGTAGCCTCAAATAAATTAATTTATATAATCATTTGATAGTGTGATACCTTTTAAAGTCAATTTACTCAGTGAAACATTTTAAGCATTATAGACAAGATTTTACATTTAAAGAAAAATAATCCAAATAAGAGCTTTCGCTAAGTAGACTCAAATAAATAATTTATATAATTATTCGAATGAGAGTGTAATCGCTTTTAAAGTCAATTAACGTAGTGAAACCATTCAAGGATTATAGAAAAGATTTTAAATTTGCGTAGAAATTGTTGGGAACAATAATTCAGATGCTTCTGTGATATATCTGTTGATAACCTCAAAACGAAATTCTGTGTTTCAATCTTTAAGTTATTACCTGGCAAAGACACGTGAATGGTCGTTTTTGTTCAGAATTTTTTCTTGAATAGATGAGTTTGTAATCTTGATATAGTGTTTAATTTAACTTTTAGGACTACCTGAAGATTTACGACAATCAAGAAATATGGATAATAGTTCATATTCTGAATGAAGTATTCTTTAATTTCTGGGTCTCCAGAAATATGTTTTTATATTTTCAATTTTTTGAGTTCTTACACCATCAGTAATATTTACGTAATCATAATGTATACAATGTCCTCAAAAGAAATTTGAATACTTTTCTAAGACAAATATTAATGTTATATTAATATGATATATATTTCTAATATAAGGAGTATAATTGAGTTCGTGCGGTTTTTCCTAGAGTTTAAGTTTCATTGCGAAAAATTGATTATAGATTCAAAGCTCAATGTATTGTCACTAGCCACTGCTTTTTCCCATCTTGGCAATTGACGGATCTCATCGCAAAAAATGTCGGCTGTTTGACCGCTATCCATACCGATCCATTTTTTGACATTATCTTAATTGGAGAAGTATTGGTCAGCCAGGCCATGTTTCATAGATCAGCAGAGATGGTAATCTAAAGAATTCCGAGTCTGGACTGTACGGTGAGTGGGGTTGGACTCCCAATTTGAGCGTTTCTAAGTACGTTTTAACGGGCGACGCAACATGTGGCCATGCAATGTCAATAACTTTGTCGTTCCTACCTTTCGGATCATTCCCATTGCTTCTAAACGATGGCAAATGGTTGGTTCAGTGACTTCAAGCGTGTTTGCGAATTTTTCTTGCGTTTGTGATGGATTTATATCGAGCATTGCCTATAATTGAACTTTGGTGGCGCTCCGGGTCGTTCTTCGTCTTCAAAATCAAAATTGCCCCTTTTAAATCGGGCAAACCTCTTTTGACAAGTTCGTTCAGGTAGAGCATGGTCGCCATAAATATCCACTAAAATTCGATGACTTTCTGCAGTCCTTTTCTTCATACTGGAAAAAAAATTCAGCGAAACAGGTGACATTTTCAGATCACACAGAAACTATGTTGTTTGAACTTAAGCGAAATGACTGATACTGAAAAAAATCGTAATAATGACAATTATAATGAACGTGGTGCGAGATGAAACAACGGAATAATAAAGTAGTAGCGACATTTGTTATCAAAACCGCACGAACTTATTTTTACCCATGATATACTACTGTATAATGCAAGTTTTTCAGATTTCTGATATGACTTTTTAAATCTAAGAAATAAACTAATTCGAGAACTGCTAGATGAAACTTTGAGCTGAAGGCTTGCAATAAACACCAATAATTCTTTGTTATTTCCTCTGAGAACAAATATCCAAAATACGAATTGGGAAATAATGAAATTCATGAAATATTTCATGAACATTTTCAACAGCAGTAGGATTCAGACTTATCTTGTTTATTTGTAGTTTATTCTGTATTTTATATTCCCCTAAAAGAAGGTAAAATTAGATACTCATTTCAACTTGTTGATGAGGCAGATCTGGTCAATGTCCAGGAATCATATAATATCAACTCGGTTAATCAAATTATTCTGAGTATTGAACAATAAACAAGAACTTAAATAAGAATTTCATCAAATCGGTTCTTACTTGATGGAAATTCATTACGATTAAATAAAATATTACTTGATATTTATTGAAATGAATATATGGATATATTGGATTTTTCATTCTGTTTATAATATCTACATTTCTTCTGTAGCATGAGAATTTCTATGAATAAGCAAGGTTTCTTAGCCTTAGATCAAAATATGATTTCTGAGAACTATCGAACAATTCAATTGCTCTGGTGTATAAAAAAAAATGAATAATTTCATAATTGTATTTTCTGGAGAAACTTCAAATTTCATATTTATTGTGAACGGTGTGGTTGAAGATGTTTTCTGAGCACCTTAGACATGTATGAAAGAAGTAGAGTATACGCATCTTTGTGCAAAATTTTATGAGGATCGTATGGTTAAGAAATAAAAAAAATATATAATTTGTTAGTGAACCAAGGTGGAGCACTACTCGAACCTGGATGGGTGACTTCACGTCAGCGTTTTCGAATTGAAATTAAGTATTTGGACATAAAATAAAGTTTTGAGGTTTATGCAAAATTTCTGGAAGGTCTGATGAACATGCCTACCCAAGCTCCTGACTACGTCAGTGATTTTCTAGAATTATTTATTATGAATGAAATGAAAAGACCGAATTATATTATATTTTTTGATCGTCAGTATCTTTCGAGCATTCAGGAATCAGTGAGCGACATTCCTACATGCGTCGACCAATTTGAACCTTCATTTTTGAACCCTTGCCCTCGCGCCACTTTTACCATTCGCGCCGGATATGTACATTCTGTCAAGAAAGTACCGGGAATCATCGATTTAAATTTGGCGGGGCAATGAGGCAGGTAACAATTTTTTTTCCTAGGTTGGTACCACTGTCCTTAATTAGTATGCCAAGCTTGAGCGGGATCTGTCAACTAGTGTGTTTGCAACAGCTGATTAAGTCAGTCGATGTCAGAGTGCGTGCCGATTTTTACTATGGGTGATTACTTTGAGCAAAGAATTTGTTTAAAGTTTTGTGTTGCAAATGAATTTTCGTGTGCCGATGCATTGAAAATGTTGCAAAAGGCCTTTGGTGATAATGCTCTATCGAAAACTCGTGCATATCAGTGGTACAGAGCCTTCAAGGACGGTCGTGAAGTGGTCGCCCATCGACGGCTTCGATCGAAGATAACGTCGATAGAATTAAGGAAAGGGTGCTGGAAAACCGTCGTACCAGCTTGAGAGAGATAGCACATGATCTTAAGATATCCCACGAGTCCGCACGTACGATTTTGATTGATATTTTGGGCATGAGAAAGGTGGCCGCACGACTCGTACCGAAAGACCTGAATTTTCTTCAAAAACGTCATCGCGAACAGGTTGCTTCAGACATGCTGGATCACTGTAATTCCGATTCTACATTCACGGAACGCATTATAACTGGTGATGAGACCTGGGTCTACGAGTACAATATGCAAACAAGCCAGCAATCATCGGAATGGGTGGCAAAAAATGAGCCGAAACCGAAAAAACCACGCCAAAGCCGCTCGAAAATGAAGGTGATGCTCATTGTTTTCTTCGATATCCGTGGCGTGGTGCACTAGGAATTCGTTCCAGAGGGTCAGACGGTAAACAAGGAGTATTATCTAGGCGTTATGAAACGTTTGCGTGAGCGTATCCGTAAGAAGCGGCCAAATTTGTGGGCGAACAACTCATGGATTTTGCATGACGATAACGCGCCTTCTCACCGAGCTACGATTGTGACTGACTTTCTCGCCAAAAACTCAACAAACGTGCTTCAGCAACCACCGTATTCGCCGGATTTGGCTCCCTGCGACTTTTTACTCTTCCCAAAACTAAAATTGCCCCTTCGTGGCACCCGTTTTGAGTCGATTGAAGCCATAAAACAAAATTCGGCGCGAGAGCTAAAGTCCATCCCGGAAAGCGCCTATAAAAAATGTCTCGATAATTGGAAGTGCCGTTGGCATAGATGTATTGGAGCAAATGGAGCCTATTTTGAAGGCGATCCAATAAATCTCATTCATTTAGATGCGTGTTCAATGTCTGCTACAAGCATTATTGCGAGCAGTACTTATAACACTGTTTTATCAATTCGTATTTTATTCACATATCTACAAAGTGCAAACCATGTCGGAGCAAAAAAAAAGAAGCGGCAGTATTGTAAAGATTATTTTGAATACGGATTTATCGTAAATCTCACAAATCCATCATCGCCTTTGTGTCTTATTTGTGCAAAAACGTTTTGAAATGAAGCTTTATATGCTTCAAAACTAATTTAATGAAGAACATTTGGATAAAAAAGACAAAGATGTGTCTTTGAGCTCATATCATTCTTGATAGCTGAAAAATGGAAACAAAACACTATTGGAGGGAAATTTTAATGTTTCCATGAGTAAAAGAAGTTATAACTACTGTGCTTCATATACTAGCTACATATATCATACTAAAAATTCCTTTGAGTAAAAGTTCGTGCAAAGACGAATTTGTGTGATAGTTAAAAGCATTGGAGTATCAAGACTTGTCAACTTCCACTTCAGCTGGATGAGTTCACTTTAGCCATCAATGAAGCATTATTATTGTCCTATGTGGGGTTTATTAAAGATGAGAATGTATGTAAAGAACTATTATCTGCTACAAATTTATGATACAAAGCGGAAAACTATGTTCAATACTCTGAACAATTTTATGCAGAAAAGGTAATTCCTTTGGAAAATATTTTGTCGGATGCTATTGCAGGAGCACCGGCCATGACAGGGCGTTACAAAGACTTCATAGCATACGTAAAAAATGAAACTCCTGATGTGCATTGCGTAATTCATCGCTAGCATTTGGTTAAGAAAAATCTGAGTAAACAGTACCATACGTCACTGCAATATGTTATAAACTCGGTTAATAAAATTAGAAATAACTCATTGCATAGCAGATTATTTAGTTTTGCTCTGACTGTGGTTAAGCCAATCTAAAAAAGAGAAGAGGAGAATGATTTAAGAAATTATGGACCAGTAAGTTCGTTGAGGAAGTTTTCAAAAATTTTCGAGAGAATGCTATCCCTTCACTCAATTTTTCAAAAACTTTAAAAATTGTCAGCATGAATACACGAAAGAAAAGATTTCTGAAACAGCAATATATGAATTGACTTTAGCTATAGTGGATTATTTTGAAGAAAAGGTCTTAGAGTTACTTCTGGATCTCTCTAAGGTTTTCGATTGTGTTGATCTTGAACAGCTCTTACTGAAACTGTACAAATGTGGCATGAGGGATAAACAACTGAATTTTCTGAGGATGTACCTTCAGAATAGAAAACAAGTAGTAAGGATATCTATATGTTGAGAGGAATTTAAATCAGAAGATAGGGTATTCCATAAGGTCATAAGGTATGGGTATTTCATAAGGTCGAATACAAGGACAGCTATTATTTTTTGTGTATATTAACGACCTGAACTCAATTTTTAGAGAAAATCACACATCATTAAATTTTACTGGTGATACACATGCTTTTATAGAATACGATAATATTCCTTCGTCGGAAGAGTACCTTAAATTAGTGCTAAAAGACATATGCAACTGGTGCTGATTTTAACTTAATTGACGGAAACCTGTCTGTACTTATTTCCCTAGAGAAAGATCAAAGCAAATTTTTCTCAAAGTATTAACTATGAAGATCAAGAAAATGTAGTGAAAAATAATGTAGCATTTTCAGAAGTTTTAATGGATCAAAATATGAAGTGGAAGAATTATGTTGAATAACTTAAAACAAAATTAAACCCTCTAATCTATAGCCTGAAAGTAGTAAAAAAAAGTTGATGAAGATTTATTGAGGAACATTCACTTTGCTTATTTCCAATTTTAAACATCTTACCCATTGTATCATTTTCTGGGGCAATTCTTCATTTATCGATAGAATTTTCGTCACTCAAAAATGAGCAGTGAAAACATTCGAACTTTTTCAGGGAAATTGAAGTACTGACTGTTTATAGGCTCTATATATATATATATATATATATATATATATATATATATATATATATATATATATATATTTTTTTTTTTAATAATCACCATTATGGGAGTTTCCTCTAGAAGGTCCGGGTCTTAACGACCAAGGACCTTCTAGGCAGCTGTAAGGAACATTCTAACAATTCTTGTTGTCCAGAGGATCACCTCCTTCTGAGCTTTACTTATCAACTCCTGATCCAGTTCAAGGAGTTCCGTATTTTCTGCCAGGTGGCTCTCAACCAATCCATTCGTGGAGATTATCAGGGGCAGAATCTTCACCGTTCTTAGCTGGTGTATCTCTTTTATTTCAAAAGCCAGGTCGTGGTACTTTGTTAGTTTCTCCGTGTACGCTCTAATTCATTAAGGGGAAATCCATAACATATATATATATATATATATATATATATATATGTTATGGATTTCCCCCATTAAGGGGAAATCCATAACATATATATATATATATATATATATATATATATATATATATATATATGTTATGGATTTCCCCTTAATGAATTTTCATTATCTTTATTTATATATATATATATATATATATATATATGTATATATATATATATATATATATAAATAATAAAAATTCATTTAGGGAAATCCATAACAATATATATGTATATACATATATACATATATATTGTTATGGATTTCCCTAAATGAATTTGAATGAAATTATGATTTATTATTAATTAGTATTTGTTAGTTATTATCCTTACTTTGATGACCAATTTGTCATGAAATATATAAGTGATTTTTATTTTAATTATAAATTAAATTTTGAATGAGTATTTATCATTTATCAAGAATGAATTAGAAAAGTTTGCTTTTGAATGGGTTTAATTTAATTATTAAGGAATATTTAATTTTATAAGTTGGAGTATGAATATTAGTTTTTAGTATAAGTACTAGTTAGATCACCCTTGTATCCAGTTGCTTGTATTAAGTGTTGCCAGCTAGCTATTGATATTATAATTTTGTTGTTGAATAATTAAAATTTAAATAATAATATTTATGATTTGATCTATTAGAGAGGGTTCAATTTGAATTTTAATAAGTTGATTTTAATATATATATATGTTTATATATCTATATATATATATATATATATATATATATATATTGAATCTAAGAAATTTGAAATATAAAAATCAGTGACTAATAATCTTATGGAATGAAATAAGAAATTACTTTGTTTTCTATCACTTTTCATTATTACTGATATACATTGACTCGAGTTTCGTAGTGTTCGTACTACATTTTCAAACCCAGTTTGAAAATGTAGTAATTTTATTAAAAATTTAGAATTAGATGCTACTACAATTCTATTGATGCTTAAACATCTTGAAAGATATCTCTTACATTAATAATTTCAGAATATCTGACGTAAACGCTTAATGAATTGAATTTTGTTCAAATTTGTCCTATATACATAATTCTGGTAAGTAAGATTCGATTTAGCTTATTCTTTGATAATAGTTTCATTAAAGTTTATATATAAATCATGATAGTAACAAATATTTTGAACAATTGTCTTCATAAGTTCAAACTAGATATATAAATTCAAATACTTTTATTCATTGCAACTTTGGCTTTCTTAAACAATTAATATTTATCAATTTAATCCTCCCCGTGAGTTCTTTTTGAGATTATCAAAAGGATTTATTTTTTTTTGTCTATCGTTTAAAGAATTTTCACTTCAAGCGGTATATCTATAGATATGGATTGTTGTTATTCTTCCACAAATAATAGCTACTTTGCGAATTACAAAAATCTAAATAGTACTGCACGTATGCTCCCATTGTTTTTTCCTAGTCACTCACATACAACTTACGAAAAACAGCTTCTTTATACGGCAATGAAGTTGTTCACTGCTTTACCAAAAAGTACCAAAACATTATAGAATATAATAGTTTCAAAAAAGAAATCCATAAGTTCTTGATAGATAATGAACCTTATGCCATTTAAGAATATGTGATATTTTATGGCACAAATTGTAAAAATTTTGCCTTTTTGAAATAAATGTGCATTTACTAATTTACTTACATACCAGACTGCGGTTTGTATCCTTTTTTCAAACGTCAACACGGCAGAATCCTAGTTAGAAGAAGAGCTGATGGAACTTACAAATTAGGAATTAAAAATTAAATTCAAATATGGCTATTGAGAATTTCGCCTGCAAAAGCTGATTTCATAACTACGCCAAGTATTATGATCCATTGTTCAACGATTTCTGATAGCATTTTCATATTCATATTAACCTGAATATGGATCTAGTGCAGTAAAAATAACTATAAAGAAAAGAAAAATTGGCTTCATGTCACCAAAGTGATTTGTTGTTTTTAAGTGAAATCGAGCCTGATATCAACAAACTAGTCAAAAAGTATCAGATTCAACCTAATCATTTGTTAGAATTTACAAATGTCATAAATTCATGTCTTGTGAATGTTAATGAAAATATTCCTTTAAACTTAATATGCCTGTTAATTGCCTTCACTGAAAAATTATTCTTTTATTATTGAGTGTCGATAGCTTAGTAGTTAGAGCATTGGACTTGGAACCGAAAGGTCCAGGCTTCAAATCTTGTTCAAGTGAGAAAGAAATTTTGTAGTCAGACGGGTTTCGGCGAAAATTTCACTATTGAGTCGAAAATTAACAGTGTTTTGAACTAAAGTGGCGTAAGATCACTGTAACAAAGCCTACACAGAACACAACTGAACTTCTAACTTGGACAAGCTGAAAAAGCTTCTGATTTTCACAGAAGATCTTGGAGTATCAGGATAATATAAATAAAAAAAAATCTTCATTTTAAACGGAGGAAAAGGACAGGGTCAAATCCTAGCAGCAATGCCGGAATCAGAGCCTTGTAAAGTGTCCTAAAAAATAAATTTTGAATTCATTCATCATCATTAATAAAATATTATTTTTCAAGGGGTTTTCAACAAATTTATAAAAGTCATGACTGTCCACTACATAATGTTCCAAATTCATGTCAGGTAGTTAATAAAATTGGGATGGGGGCCTTAAAAAAAACATATTCACAAAGTGAATGCGCTAGGCATAAAATCTTTGAGAAACTATGAGATAAAATGTCAGCAATTTTTGAACACCGTGTATCTGGAAATCTTCACATAGACTCAAAAAACTTTCTCCAGAAATGTGTCAAATTTCAATTAAGTTACTTGTTGAAATCTTTTAAGTAAGCTCAGAAGCTTAAATGAGAATTCCCGGCAGCATTAGGGCAGAATCACGTTATTCTACTCAATTTGTAATTCACATATCTCACCCTTATTAAACCAATGATATTTTCTCCCTTGTATTGAACCTGATAACCTCATCAATTTTATCTGTTTATTTATATATTTGGAAATGAGGAACCGATTTGAAATCAGTTTTGTTCATATTAATAGTGAATAAATAAACAAATAAACAATATAGATAAAATATAATTTGATAGCATTATTTTAATAAGAGATGGAAGAAACTACCTCATCTTACCGCCAAAAATTCAAAATTTTACACCTGAAGTTTCGAGGTATTATCTTATCTTCAGACCATCAAGTACAAAAATATAACAGCCGAAGCAATTTAGCATGCAATACTTTGAATTTTTTTCTAAAATCTTGTATAGTTCACAGTAAATAAAAGAACAATTTTCAACTGTTGTTGAACACTTAAAGGAGGAACACTGAAGGTTAGCCAAGAAATAATAGATAAGAGAAGAAATTTTCGAAATTTTGCATAAAAAATGTAACATAATATGTTGTGTGATTGTTCATGATATGGTAAATGAACATTAGCATTTAACTTTTGATGTCACGAACCGAAATGCATTTCATCAGTTAAAAAAGATATTTCAAACTGGATGAGCAAAATTAAGTGGATAATGTATATGAAATATATTCAAATAAGAGTCTTGCATTCAGTCTAATTATCAATTAATACTCATAAATACAACCATTTCAAAATGTTTGCTTGCAATGATATAGCAAGTGTGAATTTCTGGAAGATTCATAATTATTTACATATTGGACTTATAACCAAAATATTGAAGATAACAAGCTGCTGTTTTCCCTAAAATCTTCCATATCTCATTCTCTTCCATTTTCAGTTTCTCATTACGACATTTTCGAGATGTTATCCAGTATTTCAATCTATCCGGCGATTTCGTCCTAGCCACAATGGCTTTCGAGATGGAATGAGATCCTTAGAACACTATCAATATAAAATATAACATGTAGAGCCGCATAGAAAAATCCTATCTAGAAAAACCAAAGACCCACATAAACCCCAAAATAAACAACCGTCAAAGGGCAATTTTAATGAAAAATGAAGGATCCCGTTGCTTCACCAGAGGGCGGAGATGGGAGAAACGAGCTCTTTACACCATTGTTTATGAGGTTCCTCTGTGGGGGGTCGGCGCCCCCCGCCAGAGCTTTGCTAGTCACTTTTCTACCCGATCACACGTCCCAGTGTTCAACTGTGTGTTTAGTATGGCCGCAATGGATGTTTCGAGATGTTTTCGAGATTTTTATAGTTGTGGAAAAGTCTTTGATACTGTCCAGTTGCCGTCGCAGACGTTCGAGGTTCCAGAGATATTGTCCCTAGGATTTCGGAAAATTTTCAAATATAATTATAGGCATTAACTCATTGAATCAATTGTATAAACTCTTAGTGTCCAAAGATATCACTTCATTAAAAATTATACCCTCTACACGCTTATACCAGGGCGTTATGATTTTATTCAAACATAGGTACATATTTCGAAAACTCTGTGCTAAAAATGGTCGATTGAATAGATGAAACTAGTGGTCGATTCATCGATGAAACTTTCTTGTAATTCTTCTAATAAAATCCTGTCCGCCTATCTTCCGGTCATTTGTGAATGACCCTCAAGAAAACTGAGAGAATCTATAGTTTTAGGGAGATAATGAACACAAATTAGGATATAGTACCCATAATACATTTTAAGACTCACGCGTCGTGATCTCTCTTGTGATGAAAATATATTCATTCGAATTGATATGTAATTGCATAAAACTACGTACGTTGTATCATTAATTTCCATAGTCTGATCCAAATACTCTAATATTAGAATCTGGAGAATCAAGTAGAGCAAAGCCTTTCCGTAATCGTTCTTACTTTGATTAACTGTTTTTATAACAGTTAAATAAATAATTCAGTTTCTAAGTTTTGCATATTGATGATAAAAGTTATATGTTGAACATATAAGCTTTGCAGGGATATACTACTCTGTCAAGAAAGTACCGGGAATTTTCAATTAAAACAACATTTTTACATTTAATCGTCAAAATTTATTGGGTCGCCTTCAAAATAGGCTCCATTTGCTCCAATACATCTATGCCAACGGCACTTCCAATTATCGAAACATTTTTTATAGGCGCTTTCCGGGATGGACTTTAGCTCTCGCGCCGAATTTTGTTTTATGGCTTCAATCGACTCAAAACGGGTGCCACGAAGGAGCAATTTTAGTGTTGGGAAGAGGAAAAAGTCGCAGGGAGCCAAATCCGGCGAATACGGTAGTTGCTGAAGCACGTTTGTTGAGTTTTTGGCGAGAAAGTCAGTCACAATCGTAGCTCGGTGAGAAGGCGCGTTATCGTCATGCAAAATGCCCACAACTTTGGCCGCTTCTTACGGATACGCTGACGCAAACGTTTCATAACGCCTAGGTAATACTCCTTGTTTACCGTCTGACCCTCTGGAACGAATTCGTAGTGCACCACGCCACGGATATCGAAGAAAATAATGAGCATCACCTTCATTTCCGAGCGGCTTTGGCGTGGTTTTTTCGGTTTCGGCTCATTTTTTGCCAACCATTCCGATGATTGCTGGCTTGTTTGCATATCGTACTCGTAGACCCAGGTCTCATCACCAGTTATAATGCGTTCCATGAATGTAGAATCGGAATTACAGCGATCCAGCATGTCTGAAGCAACCTGTTCGCGATGACGTTTTTGAAGAAAATTCAGGTCTTCCGGTACGAGTCGTGCGGCCACCTTTCTCATGCCCAAAATATCAATCAAAATCGTACGTGCGGACTCGTGGGATATCTTAAGATCATGTGCTATCTCTCTCAAGCTGGTACGATGGTTTTCCAGCACCCTTTCCTTAATTTTATCGACGTTATCTTCGATCGAAGCCGTCGATGGGCGACCACTTCACGACCGTCCTTGAAGGCTCTATACCAATGATATGCACGAGTTTTCGATAGAGCATTATCACCAAAGGCCTTTTGCAACATTTTCAATGCATCGGCACACGAAAATTCATTTGCAACACAAAACTTTAAACAAATTCTTTGCTCAACGTAATCACCCATAGTAAAAATCGGCACGCACTCTGACATCGACTGACTTAATCAGCTGTTCCAAACACACTAGTTGACAGATCCCGCTCAAGCTTGGCATAGTAATTAAGGACAGTGGTACCAACCTAGGAAAAAAATTTTTTACCTGCCTCATTGCCCCGCCAGATTTAAATCGATAATTCCCGGTACTTTCTTGACAGAATGTATATGTATTATGAAATTCAAGTCAACAAAGGAAGAGAAACAAGTTAGAAGAATTCACATATTATATAACCTGGGATTATAAGCCTTATTGCTCATATCTGGAAAATACAACAGATTCAGAGTATTGGAGGATGTACTCAGTTTTCTAAACAGCAACCAAAAAATATTGGATTTGATTTTTTGTACTGCTTATCATTAGTCCTACGGAATCTAATCACCCTCTAGTATTGGAGGATACTTATCACATAAGTTTCGAGTTCTTGGTGTCTTTCTCGGGGTTGAAATCGTTGAATTTCGGTGGATCAGTTTCCTATAGTTTTAGAAATGCGGATTTTCTAGCCATAAATTATGGAATATGGAATGTTGACTGGGCGGAAGTGTTCCACCGTAACTGTGTGGACAGCTGATTGGATACATTTTATGAACAAGTTTATAAATCCGTCCACAAGTATGTTCCCAAAATTAAGATTCATACTAATTTGTCGGCTAATCTTAGTAAAAGCACTATAAACCTTATTGAAGAGAAGAATAAGGCCCATAAAAGGTGGAAGTTGAATTCTAGAAGTTTCGATTACCACGTTTTCTCTGAGTTAAGACGTAAAACCAAAAAATCTGTTCAGTCTGACTACATTTGTTACATCTCTTCAGTTGAGGATAAACTGCCGGATAATTGGAAGCGTTTCTGGCAGCACCTAAAGAATTGTCGCACCTCGTTTCCTAATAGAATATATTATTATTATTATCCTGATACTCCTAGATTTTCTGTGAGGATCCCTCAGAAGCTTTTTCAGCTTGTGCGAGTTAGGACAGCTGAAGGTTCTAATGTACCCAACCTTTTTTCAAATTACTTTAGTAGTGTTTTTCAACCATATGAACAGAAGTTTTCCAATGTGTCGTCGTGGGTCAGCAATTATAATTCAATACATGAAGTCAGAGTAACCGAAGATCAGGTTCTTGAGGTTCTTTCTGGGCTCGATGAGAATAAGGGTTCAGGTTCGAATGGAGTACCGTCCTTATTTATCAGGCAGTGCGCTGAATCTTGGTATATTCCCCTTTCTATTCTTTTCGACTTATCGTTCATGTAGTGTGGATTTCCCAGAAAATGTAAAACTGCTTCCGTGGTTCTTATTCCGAAAATGGGTGATAAACATAATATTGAAAATTATAGGCCTATAAGCAAATTAAGTGTTTTAGGTAGAATCTTTGAGTTTTTCGTTCGTGATGGGATCATGAATTCAGTAAGATCTCTTATTATTCCTGAACAACATGGGTTCCTTAAAGTTCTACTGTGCCCAATCTGGCCCTTTATACAGAGTATATTCTTGAAGCAATGGACAGTCAGATCAGATTGGTTTTATGTACACTGAATTTTCGAAGGCCTTTGATAAGGTTAATCACAATCTCTTGGTGTGCATGGAGACTTGCTACATTGGTATAAACTGAGGCATCTGGGTGTAATATTTGACACAAAAATGTTGTTTGATTTACACATCGATTATGTGGTACCCTAAAGTAGCCAGATGCTAGGATTTATGATGAGATCTTGAAAAGATTTCACTTCCACTAAGGCTTTGAAGGCTCCATATTTTGCTTTCATTTGCAGTAGGTTATCTTATGCTTCGGTTGTTTGGTCGCCACAATATGAGGCCTACAAGCACAGATAGCGGATGGTGCAGATTAAATTTCTGAAGTATTTAGATTATAAGGTTACAGTTAAAAACAATTTCATGGCGAGTATGACTAGCCTTACAAAAAACTATAGGTTCGTCTCATTGTAAAACTGTAGGGAGCATAGCGATGTTATGTTTTTGTGTAAATTGCTGAATGGTAACGTTGACTCTAGCTTTTCTCTCCTACGTGAGCATTCATGTTCAATCTAGACCGTTAAGAGTTTATGCTGTTTTTGAGGTTACGTTTCATAGAACACATTTGAAAACGGTCAACAGAACCATGAAAGTATATAATTCTAAGTATAAGGACAATGATATATTTTTCCTATCAATTGGTTCATTCAAGAGAAAAATTAAGCTGTTAAATTAAGATTTTACAATTTGTTAAGTTTCTTACTGATTATAAGTTTGATTTTATTAAATTGGTGAGATGTGTAGATTTTGGGTTGATCTGATGTTGCACATATTGTAAACATCTTTGTTTTTTACCGTGGATGTCATTTTCGGCTTATGCCTGTTGACATTGTTGATATTTATGATATATATTTAAAAGAATATAATCAATTCTTTATTTTATAATTGAAGAAATAGACGATTTGATGTCATGATTCTGGAAGAGTTTATTTTCTTTATTTTAAAATATATCAGAACAACATACACAAAATGAAATAACAACATACAAAGAAATAAAAAAATAGCTTACTAACCTGGAAGAAATCAAAAACAATGCTATTTCTTCGGGTTCCTCAATTCACATTTCTAACAACTAACTTAATATGACATGTGACAGTTTTAGGTTAAAATATTAGACATAGAACATAGAACATAGAAGTTACAAAGTTGTTTTTCCTAAAAATAACAGTTTTATTTTTACATATTTATATGGGTGTTTTTAGGATAGACAAGTACCCCATGACAACTTTGTATACAATTATTTTAAACTTACAGTGGAATTTTATATAATAACGTTTTTGTATTGTTAATCTTATGGGTATATTTATTGCTTGTATTCATTATTTGTATTTACACGCTCCATACAAGTTTAGATTTTCAGAGTGAACACATGTTTATTGAAAATGTATTATCTACTATCTTTGTTTTTATCATATTCATTGAGTAAACACATTATTATTATTATTATATCCTCTTTGACCAATAATTAAATAAAATAAAAATGACAGAAAAGAAAAGCCTGATGATGACATTTCAAAAAGGAATGTGTTGCCAGATGAAACTATGGAAAAATAAACTAATAGGGACATATGTTACCAGAACCACACGAACTTATTTTTACTCCTAATAAAATAAACTTGGATCGAATTTAGATGAATCAACTTGGAAATTATCTTTAATCGAATAACAATTAAAAAAAATGGAAATTCTGTATACTTTAACATTATGATATTTAAAATATATTCATTTCGTGCAGTTTCAACATAATATGCTATAAAATGGAGGTTAAATCTATTATTGAAAAAAAAGATCGTTTTCAATATGTAGATGATTTACTGGCATTTATGTACTGAAGTAATTTTAACAGCTTCCTGAAAGAATGAGCATCTATGTCAATTTTGGACATGTTCCCCATCCTATAGGGTGGAAACATCAAAGAGATCGTGAAGTGGGTATCTTTCGGGGTTTGTCAAATGACTTTTCAAAAAGACGATATAGATAAAATCTGTCAAACGTTGCGAATTTCAACCACGCACAAAACTCCATATCATCCGAATCTCATGATCGTAGAACACCTGTTGATTAATACCGTGGCCCATGGACCACGAGCAGGTAAAATGAGTATGCGACCCGCTTGGAAGAATTAACTGGTGGACCGTGGACCACGATAAATCAAATAAAAACTGAAAGTTCTTGAAATTTATGGCCGATTCAGACAGGTGCCCCACCTACAATCTGTTTACTTTTGTTCAGAGTCAACTCGACGTTTGAAAGATGTTTTTTTATATTTTTAGGATTCAAAAGTTATACGGCCGAACGATAAAATGAGATTAGATTCGGATTCCTCAAGTTCACGTATCTATTCAGAAGATGATCAGAGAACGTCTTCGATTTTCGGTAGGGTATTTTTTTGCACCGGTAGAAAATATCGTGTGAGATATTGAGATTCGAAGATTGTCCTCTTGAGTTTCATCGCAATATTATGGGAAATTGATCATGAGCTTCTCATTTTGATTGATGATTGTCTTCAATTGATTTCGACGTGAACTCTTGGATTCGATGTTAACAAAATAGGATAGGAAACAATATAAAATATAACAATCTCAGATTTTGTGAAAAGTCGAAATTCATTCGTTAGAATAAAAAATTGTTAAAGCACTGAATTGAGATCAATATTGAATAATTTTTATTGACTTGTTATAACTACAAAGTGTGTATTCAGATTATGTTGTTGATGATTTCGTTGAATTCTCCCAATAAACATCATAACTTTAGGATTATAATGCGCAATAAATTTGGCTCATCCCATTCACATTATTCTCTATAAGTCGTTGTCATTTAGGAGTGGCCGAAGTCTTCATTGATAAGTATTGTGCTATGAATATTTTGTCAGTAATTCTCAAACAAACAAAACAACTTTTTGTGACATAATTAGCTGCCATTCTATCTGAAGAATAATTTCATTGATGAAAAGTATGATTTTGCACAGAACACATTTGATAGGTTTTCTACATTTTCTTGAAGTTGATTCTGAATCTTGTGTTGATGTTTGCTATGTATACTGATTTTGAGAAGGCCTTTGACAATCTGAGTCATGCTGTCATGTCGCTGAGGATTGATGGGGTCGAGATTTGTGAGAATTTGAAGTTGTAGCTACTGTCACATTTATTGTGTAAAAGTCATCATATGTCGATTGACGGTTGTTTTTTAAGAATATTTCGAATACCTGGGTCCTTTCATAAAATTCCCATATTGATCCATTGCTCTGAATAACATTGGAAAACGTTATTGATATTGCAGGTACTTTTTTCATGCCGACGACCTGAAGAGGTTTAAGAGGAGAGAGTTTTTGGATTTCCAGGGTGATATGGATAGGTTACCCCAGTATTGTGTAGTTTATTGTTTTTAATTTGATCAAATGTAGTTAAATTTCTTGAAATCGAAACACAAGCAAAATATCCCCCCGGTACACAATGAATAAAATAATTATCAGTTGAAAACGAATATTGTCCGGGAATTTCATTCCACTTCAGGCTTTTTTCGATATTTGCGTGGGTAGATATTATCATATCTTGCTTCAGAATGCTCCGCTTCAGGATTAGGCACAGAAATTTTTTTCGAAAAAGCGAAACGTTTTATGTCTTCAATCAACTGAATTTCGCATCTCTTTTGTGGATTATGTCATTAAAGATATTTCTTTTCCTCATCCTTAATCACATCAAAAAAACAGATCAGACTAAGATTTGTATTTTCTAGTACTCTCTATGTTTCTTCCCAGGAAAAATAAATGTATGTTTTCTCTTTTCATTTATGTTAATTAATTATTTTCTCTCCATTATTTCTGAATTTGTAATTTATGTAAAACATATTTTTCAATAAGGGCCGGTACACGTTGAAATAAAATTTCAACATCTATCACCAAGGATTTAACGAAATTCGTTTGTTATCTGAAAGATACATTTATTCTCTTATGTATGGAATATAACATCGTTCAAATATCTGCCGCGATATTTCACGGGGCACGGATCCAAATGCTCTAAGTTTCAATTTTTTTGTCGAGTGTTTCGTTGCTTGTGTGGCACATAGCGCCGTATTGTTGCAAGTAAACGTTGTTTACATCAATATATCTCATTTCCATAAAAAGTCGTTACTCATAGTTCAGTAGCGCAATCTTTTCACCGTTACTGTTGAACCAGCCTCATTTTAGAACAAGTAAGGTCCATTTACATCGCTAGCCAAAAACCTTACCAAACAGAGAATCTTTGAAGATGGACATCCTTTTCAACAATCAATCTTGGATTTTCCGAGCTCCAAATATGACAATTATGCCTATGAACGCATCTGCCGAGGTGAAAATGGGCCTCATCACTGAAGATGATTTTACGATGAAAATTTGGATCATTTCGATGAAAATTTAGATCATTTCGATGCATTTCAAGGTCCCAATCAGCGAAGATACAACGTTGCTGGTGATTGACCGGCTTGAGGTGTTAACTAAACTTTAAAAGCTTTAAGACGTAAATCTTTATGAAAAATATGGTGTTATGTCGTTTTCAAAAAGCTTAATTCCAATGATCGACAAGGAATCGACAAACCTGTGTTTTCGTCAACACTACGGGCTGCAGCAGCAATATTCTCAATTTCTCTTGAGCGAAGCACATGATTTCGATTCTTCAAACTACTAACTTGTCCAACAGCTCAAATTTTTCCACCAATTTCAATATTGCCGGCCGAGAGGATGCTTCACGACGACCCAAAAGTGCTTCAGTTTTGGAACTATGTCTGCAAAATTTTCACCATTTTTGTAGTGTAGGTTCACAATTTTGATGCGTTGTTGAAACGTGTATCATTTCATTTTCCGTATGACGTAGTCTTTAATTGTAAAATGTCAAAAGATGATAGCTGCCCAAATGGCAGTCTATTCAAAATAGAACCTCTTACTGGAAAACTCTTTACGATAATTGTGCTTGTTATTCATCCAAAAATGCGCCTCATCAGGAGAGATGATTTTTCGGTCCAAACGTTCTGAATCCCTGTGCTAAAGTCAGCACACAAACGGTATTCATTATCTTTTAGCACTTAAGTCAGTTGCGTTTTTTATGCATGTTGGTCCAAATGTCGACGTAATATTAGCTAAGTTGTCGTCTGCGAGATCTTGTACATGGCGATGAATTGACAGGATTTCAAAGTTGATATTTGTTCGTGTTTTGCTAATAATTGCACTATTTTTTCCCAATTGTTATAAAATCGCCACGATGTTATGAAATAAATTTGGAAATGATTAAATAAATTTGCAAAAGTTTTATGATTTGGTCGTCTCTTGCCTTGTTATAAAAATTCATACCTGCTAGTTGCAGAGCGTTCGCAAAAGTTTTCTTGTGCATCTACACAAATCACGTCCCCCGTTTCTTCATTCATAAAATGATTGTGACCAGACAATTTCATCGAAAAATAATTCACTGATCAGTAATTACATTTACATTATTTATTCATGAAAATCCAAAGCATACTTTTTAAAAATGTAATAATAGTTGAAATCTATTCTTGAGATAATGAACCCTTCAATTGCTTCAATTGTTTTTTCGGAAACGGTTGAAATTATCGTGTTTAAAAAAGAGTGGTAGTATCACGTAAAAATGATATTGTTTTTATTCGGTAGGAGAATCCTTAAAATATAAGACGTCAGTTATGTTATACTAAATTATAATAATATTAGTGTACAAGAGCGCTAAAAATGTTGACTTCAACTAAAAAGATTCATGAATTTTTCTGCAAAGTGCGGAACCTACACCAAGCTACTTTATTTGGACTTCAGTATTTTTTAAAGCATCAAGAACAACTATATTTCAATATTTCAAATGATAATTGAATCAAAGACCATTTCTAAGGATTAAAATATATATAGGAGACAGTATTTTATTTCCACAAAAATGCTTGTACTGCAACAATTGTTTCACCACGGTGTGACTTCCTCATCAGGTATCTACATTCTACTGGCTAATGGTGTTCAGTATAATCGAGTTCAAATACATTGTTAGGTAAGTGACAAAAAAATGGAAGAACCAGTCATAAAAACTCAAGGTGTTTATTGGAGTTTGCCGCTAAAAATGCCATTAGGGAAAGATATTCAGTAAGGGAGACTTATCAACATCTGTTTGTTCCTTCAAAAGGATTTTACGGGCATTGTACCTGTTGCTTTCAAGAAATTCTAAAAGCGTTAATCTAGAACTTTTGCTTTCAACGTGGATAATTTCATAGTTATTGTTGAAATTATGCCTGAATTCCTTGAGATGATTAGCTTATGTCGAATGTACGGAATCCGATATATAACTCCTTTGATGTTCGTGGATTCTTTTCTTGAATGATCTACCTGTGTGGCCGATGTAAACTGAAGGCAATCCTTGCAAGTCAACTTGTAGACTCCAGATTCATTTTCTTTATTTTTTCGATCTTTATTGTTTTTTATATAGGTACTAAGGCTGTTAATGGTTTTAAAAGCTGCGTTGTAATTGAAAATATTTTCGAAATATACAGAAAAATTTTCAGAAACTCAATTAACATAAGATAACGAAAAATTTTTCTGTGTATTGTCCCTTTTTATGATTGAGTACTCGAGATTCAATGCCGTTTTCTTTTGTTTATTGGATACCATTTTTTCTATAAGAAAGATGTTGTAACCGTTGTTTGAAGCTCTTTGTTTGATAATATTCAATTCTTTCAAAAATTTATCTGAATTGAATGAAACATTCAATAGTCTATGAATAAAACTATTATATGCTGACATCTTTTGTCCCACTTAACAAAAAAAAAAGATGTCAGCATATAATAGTTTTATTCATAGACTACTGAATGTCCCTTTGAATTCAGATAACATTTTGAAAGAATTTAATATCATTAAACAAATGGCTTTGAACAACCCCTTCATTATAGACAAAATAGTATCAAATAAACAAAATAAATCACGTGTACCAAATCATAAAAGAGGACAATACATAGAAATATTTTTCGTTATCCTATGTTAATGGATTATCAAAAAATGTTGCTCAATATTTCAAAAATATTTTCAATTACAACGTAACTTTTGAAACCATTAATAATCTTAGTAGTAGTATAAAGAAAATAAATCTGGAGTCTACAAGTTGACGTGCAACGATTGCCTTTAGTATACATCGGCCACACAGGTAGATCATTCAGGAAAAGAATCCACGAACACCAAAGGAGTTATATATCGAATTCCTTACATTCGACATATGTTAATCATCTTAAAGAATTCAGGCATAATTTCAACAATAACTATGAAATTATAGACTTTGAAAGCAAAAGTTCTAGATTAATTCATTTAGAATTTCATCAACAGGTTCAATGCCCGTAAAATCCTTTTGAACGAACAAACAGATGTTGGCAAGTCTCCATTACTGAATATCTATCCCTAATGGCATTTTTTAGCGGCAAACTCTAATAAACACCTTGAGTTTTTATGACTTGTTCTTCTATTATTCAGTCACGTACCTAACAATGTTTAAACTTGGTTACACTGAATACCATCAGCCAGTAGAATGTAGATACCTGATGAAGCCACATCCTGGTGAAACAATTGTTGTAGTACAAATATTTTTGTGGAAATAAAATACTGTCTCTTATATATGTTTTAATTAAAATGACTTTCCACCAAGTAAAGACGGAATCAATCAGATAATTTCTAAGGATATTTGATCCTACAAATGATTGTAAGAAATTTTCACATTGTTATGGCTTTCAACCAACAATGTGAAAAAAACATTAAATTTTCCGAAAAGAGGCTTTTCATACCATAAGGAAATCAAAATTTGCTACAATTTGAACAATACTATTTTACCACCAAAATAGGTCTTCGGAAATAGGTCTATTTCTTTCAAATTTTTTGTTGATTAGTTTTTTTACTTTTTTTAATCCGTTTTATTATACTCTCAAATTTTGAAGTGGTAGAAAAACATTAATTTTTGTTTCTAGTTGCAAGAATTACTTCCAAACATATAACATATACAAAATAGAATACAAGGAGCACAATTTGAAGTGAAAGTACTTTTGGATTTCGAATCGGTAATTATCGACCATCGTGTGTTTTATGAATCATTGCTTGAAGTTAAAAAACGATCCCATCGATAACTTGTACGATATAAATCAGGAAAAAACGTAAATATTCAAGTAATGGCGACAATATCTCAAAAGGGGCTAATCCTTCTCGAAGGTATGCTCAGTTACAAAAGACACGATTAATTAGGCTTCTCAGCCGAATAACAAACAACACCTAACAAGACTGTGAAATCTGGACCGATTTAATAAGTAATATTTCACGTGCCGCTCACAAAGACAGGCTACTAACCAAGAGAGATGACCACAAAAAGGCATCCATTTTACATGATTTAGATCTATTAAATATACGATGAACCTTTACAGCCGAGTTATATGTATTCGTTCTTGACATTGCTATCATTAGTCATCTAGAGAAGCTTACAGGTAGCTTAACGCTTGATTTAGTCCGTTTTATTGATGAGCACAGTTGGTTGGTACTAGGGAAATGCTCAAAGATGATTTGTTTAAGTGGTTCAAGTGCAACTGGATGTGAAATATAATAATAAAATATAATACAAATGTTCGTCAAGATATTATTTGAAAAATATTATATGAATGAATTTATTCCGTAATTATAAAATGAATTGAGATAGCGCTGGAATAAAACAATAGAAGTACATTTCTTTAACTTCATCTCATACAGTTTTTGTGAACATGATTATGCGTTAAAAGTTTCTGGCGAACCAAATAATGGAACAATCTGAAAATTTGATGTTAGAAATTTTAATATTATAATTGATCATTTTTGCGTTGTAACATTGAACTGTCAGATTGATGATAACAAGCTGACCGTGTAGATGAGTAAATCCGCTGCACTATTATTGAGGGAAAGTCTGCACGTAGGTCGCCCTCCAAGGGTATGTGTTTCGGGTGTGCCATTCCGTTGGGTTCGCGAGCACAAGTATTTGGGTGTCCTGGTAGACTCGGGACTTACTTTTCTGCCACACCTGAAGGCGCTGTGTGGGAAATCGAAGGCTGTAGCTTGTAGGTTGATGCGGTTGAGACCTTGGGAGGCACTCAATCTCGCTCATTCTCACTTTTTTATAAGTGTATATTTCTCCCCATCATCTCCTATTGTGCTGCGGCCTGGTTCCATCGAGTTGAGCATTCCCATGTCAGACGGGTTATCTTCTATGCACAGAGGCACTTATTGCTCTTGGTTTCCCCAATGTGTCGCACTGTGGCTACGGCGACATTACAGGGCGTGACTGGAAGTATCCCGGCGCACTACTACATACTATATCGAGCAGCACACTACCATCTAAAGAAGGGTCTTCCTTTCAATTTTGAAGACACTTCTCTTCCTGATATTTCTATGGGTTCAAAGGATCGGTCTCTAGTGGTGCGCCGCTGCTCCGAGTCGTACTTTGAGGCGTTATTGTCTCGTTGGCAGTTGGACTGGAAGGAGTCCGAAACCGGTCGTTGTACCTTCGGCTGGATCCCGCTCGTCAGGTTTGTCCAGAACAACTCCTGGTTCAGACCAGCTTTTCCACTGGCTTGCTAGATTTCAGGTCATGGCCCATTCAGGGCAAACCTCTTCAGGCTGGGTCTTGTTGGGGATGATTCCTGTCCATGTGATCACTTACAAACTAGTGACCACATACTTCGTGTCTGTCCTCTATTTCAGGATCTGCGGATCCGCGTGTTTTCTCTGGGCGATCTGTCTGATCCCATCTTATCCGACTTCTGCCGGGTTAGAGTCAATTTCTTGGCGGTTTCTTCTTTCGCCGCTGATGCTGTCCAACGTCTGAACTCTTGGCATGTCGAATGATTTGGGATCTGGAACGGCAATGATGATATCGTGCTAAACCGTCAGTAGAGAGTGTTTTATACACTCAGTGACTGTCATGTGCACTGTTCTGAGCTGTCAGATTGATCCGCTATCTGTTCCGAGGGAAACTCTAACGCATTCAAAATCATCTTCATCTTTAAAAACTCAATATAAAGTGAATGTGAAGAAGTCTATTTAAATAAAATCGATGACTGAATGTGTTGCTAGGCGCAAAAATCAAGAATGGCCATTCGGTTAATTTTTTCTTTAAAATATTTTATGAAGTCTGAAGTATCTGAGTAGGGAAAAAATTCAGGAAGTTGCATCGAAAAATCACATTCTTCTGTAATTTTCAACTAACTAACTTTTCTTTTTGGTTTCAGACTGTTCTCGCTTTGGGCTGACCCAAATTCGATATTTTTCAAATGGCATACGAACTCAACGTAAATCTAAAAATACTCAATCTGAATGAAATTGGTGAAAAGCACTGACGCGAAGTCGGAAGCTTTTACGCGCTTATTGAAGAGTCCATTTCCCCTAAAAATTTCACATTTGTGAGTTACTTCTTAAAAAAGTTACATATGATGAATAAAAACATAGCATTCTATTTTCTGTCATCACAAAGTGTAAAAAACGTGATTTAGCTATTTTAAAACAGCTCTCCTGGAGAAGACCATGAGAATGAGATATACAAGGTTAAAAGGCTTCATCGTTAATCTGAATCGATACGTCTATCATATGTACCGTCACATATTCGTAAGAAAGAGTGAAAAAGGAATATATTAAACAAAACTTTATATACCTTTCAAACTTTTTGCCAAAATCAGATGAAAGGAAAATTCAAGAGATCCTCGTAATGCATCTTCACGAAATTATGCACTAGCCTTCCTGCCATTATTTCATACCTTAATACTGAATTTGAACTAGATCTGATTTGTACTTTCGGTAACATTGCAGAAATAAAATTTCAAATAACGTCATTCAGGAATAATTGGCCCGATTATGTCCATTTTTTTTTAATAAATTATATTTCTTGACCTGTAAACTTCAATTCTCCCGATTCATTCGAAAATTTAACATTTGTAGCTTCAGTCGTCTGCCTAGACAACCGATCCTCGCTTAATTTAGCATAAATTTTCGATCGGGTCAGTAGTTTCATTAATACTGGGAAAATAGGAAAAAAATTCAAATGTAACTACGGCACCAATGAAAAAATTTTACCCATTAACGAACTCAACTGAGATATTTTATCCCTCAACCTGCTCTGGAAGTTTCAAGTCTCTAGAACGGTTGAAAGTGAGTGTTTACTGAAGGACCGGAATTACTTTTGACATTGGATTCTTCATCAGTGAATCCAACTTAAATATTTGAGATGATTTTCGGCTCAAAGTTCGAAAATTACAGACATTTGTGTGAAACGATGGCAAGCTGTTCCCTAGAACAGGCGCGCAGAAATGAATTAATTGCTAAATGTGTAGCTAGGGCGAAGCTCGGGAACAATTCAGCAAATTTTTCTCTTGAAATTTTCGCTAAAGTTCCAAGAAGGTTTACACGAGGAGAAACATTGCAAAACTTGCACGAAAAACTAAATAAATTGTTTCTGAGAATAATAAATTGAAGAATCGATATTCGGGGCCGCATAGATCTGAGCAATGGATCGATCAAGTAAATCGATCTCAGGTGGCCTTAAATTTAATTTCAATTCATTAAAGTAATATTTTGTTTTACTGAAATAAAACAAAAGAGCACCAAACTATATGATAATATAAAGAAAAAAACTTCAAATTTAATTAGTAAATGCAACCTTAAAACAACTGAACACCACTCCAATGCATCTGGAGATTTGACACTTTCTCTTTCTACTTTGAAATAGTTTGTTTGTGATTGCTCTTTCAATAGATACTTAATAACATTTTGATTATTTTGGAATGTTTAGTTTTCAATCGATAAAAAATTTTCCCGATTTATTTTTTTTTTGATTGATTGATTTATTTTGTGTGAGTTTTTATTTATACATAGTTAGTTCAAGACTCATGTCTCCTCAGATTTGGGTGATAGCGATATCACTATCACAACTTTCAACCACGCCTTTAAAAAAATGTTAAGTAATAAGATCCGTAATCTAATATCCACAGATTATTGAAAGTACCTTCGAACCGCAGAATTTTTCGACAGAACTCAATATATTGTATCTGATCCAATAGCCTTTAATAATGGTTTCAACCTAACACTCTTAGATAAGACGAATATAAACAAATAGAAAAAATGGCGATGAAATTCAGAATATGGAAATGGAATAATAAAGCGCGTGTTTGTGCGAAACTTTGTGAGGATCGCATAACTAGAAGTTCCAAAAATAAAATTTTGTTGGCGGTCAGCGTTGAGCGCTACTTTAAACACTTTAACTTTGGAACTAGAGAGAAAAGAGACTTGGGACTTTCGAGGTGGGTTTGAGGCTTGAATTTTTCGGCTTAGATCATTATTAGCCAGAATCAGTCTAATGGTTTTGCAGTTATTCCCGGTTGAAGTTTTCCCTCATTTTAATCGATATTTCCCAAAATAAATATGATTGATCTGAAACTTTGGGTTCAGAATGATAAGAATAATGCTCATATTCCTGAAAAATTTCATGAGGATCATGTTATTAGGAGATTCAAAACAGAGATAAAAATTTTGTGAGCGTAGCAGCGTTCAGCGCTGAAGAAATCATAGCAGCAATAGCATCGAGTTTAAATTAAGCATTTACATGTAAAATAACGACAAGAAGGCTAATAAAAAATTTTTTGAAGGTCTTTAATAAGAAGACTAAAAAATTATTTTGTGAGGATCGTGCGTGTTATTTATTAACTAGCTCGCAAACGCTCCTAACTTCACGTCCGTAAAGAATTAAATCAATTAGTCTATACTTATGGTATACATTCTGTCAAGAAAGTACCGGGAATTATCGATTTAAATCTGGCGGGGCAATAAGGCAGGTAAATTTTTTTTTCCTAGGTTGGTACAACTGTCCTTAATTACTATGCCAAGCTTGAGCGGGATCTGTCAACTAGTGTGTTTGCAACAGCTGATTAAGTCAGTCGATGTCAGAGTGCGTGCCGATTTTTACTATGGGTGATTACGTTGAGCAAAGAATTTGTTTAAAGTTTTGTGTTGCAAATGAATTTTCGTGTGCCGATGCATTGAAAATGTTGCAAAAGGCCTTTGGTGATAATGCTCTATCGAAAACTCGTGCATATCAATGGTACAGAGCCTTCAAGGACGGTCGTGAAGTGGTCGCCCATTGACGACTTCGATCGAAGATAACGTCGATAAAATTAAGGAAAGGGTGCTGGAAAACCGTCGTACCAGCTTGAGAAAGATAGCACATGATCTTAAGATATCCCACGAGTCCGCACGTACGATTTTGATTGATATTTTGGGCATGAGAAAGGTGGCCGCAAGACTCGTACCGAAAGACCTTAATTTTCTTCAAAAACGTCATCGCGAACAGGTTGCTTCAGACATGCTGGATCGCTGTAATTCCGATTCTACATTCATGGAACGCATTATAACTGGTGATGAGACCTGGGTCTACGAGTACGATATGCAAACAAGCCAGCAATCATCGGAATGGGTGGCAAAAAATGAGCCGAAACCGAAAAAACCACGCCAAAGCCGCTCGAAAATGAAGGCGATGCTCATTGTTTTCTTCGATATCCGTGGCGTGGTGCACTACGAATTCGTTCCAGAGGGTCAGACGGTAAACAAGGGTATTACCTAGGCGTTATGAAACGT
Organism: Megalocaria dilatata; assembly: GCA_034642435.1. NCBI lineage: Eukaryota > Metazoa > Arthropoda > Insecta > Coleoptera > Coccinellidae > Megalocaria > Megalocaria dilatata. Next base: position 76,052,818 of record CM067855.1, on the reverse strand, counting down.
TTGCGTGAGCGTATCCGTAAGAAGCGGCCAAATTTGTGGGCGAACAACTCATGGATTTTGCATGACGATAACGCGCCTTCTCACCGAGCTACGATTGTGACTGACTTTCTCGCCAAAAACTCAACAAACGTGCTTCAGCAACCACCGTATTCGTCGGATTCGGCTCCCTGTGACTTTTTCCTCTTCCCGAAACTAAAATTGCCCCTTCGTGGCACCCGTTTTGAGTCGATTGAAGCCATAAAACAAAATTCGGCGCGAGAGCTAAAGTCCATCCCGGAAAGCGCCTATAAAAAATGTTTCGATAATTGGAAGTGCCGTTGGCATAGATGTATTGGAGCAAATGGAGCCTATTTTGAAGGCGACCCAATAAATTTTGAAGATTAAATGTAAAAATGTTGTTTTAATTGAAAATTCCCGGTACTTTCTTGACAGATTAGTATATTGAATACTAAGGTGAAGCGATTGATTAGACTAACAACTACATTTTCCTCTGTATGCGCATTCTCTCAATGAAAAACCTCCAATTAGTTCTCTGTTATTTTTATTTTGTTGAAATACTCGAAAGTTTGTAATGAGAAATTGATTAGGGGGAAAATATATCGTTTCTTTATGCAAACAAAACTGACAATTGTTTTATTGTGCAACAAGAGTATAAAGTTCTCAGAATAAATATGCGAACGAACTGGTCAACGTGTCCCTTAGTATTCAGTTAATATCAATAGCGCTACTAAATGGGGCGGTCATGAAAGGAGAAGGATGCACAGGACATAAATATATCCCAAACAAAAGCGGAGAAAAAATACACTAAATACAAAACGCCATGTCACTACCGGCAAACCCAGAACATTAATCATAACCACCCCTTGGCGCAACGATGACAACTGCACTTTTTACGCACAATGACATTTGTATAAAGCGTCCGACTTGACTAAATCGGTCATGATAATACCAGTTCAGTCATTCGCCCCCTCACGCCTGCTAATGATGACGCCACGTGACCTAAGCGATGTCAAATTGTTTCCGATTCACAAAATCGAAGGAACTGCTCGAAAGAATGGACCATGCAACGAACTAATCGCTTGTCCGGCAGCATGACGCTGGGAATCGTAAAAATATTTGCATCCTGCATTTTGCTGGGGATGGAGGAGCACGAAGGGTCATAATGATTTGTGTTGATCTGATTAGATGCTTAGCTCGGAAATGGGAAGTAATGTGAGAATACATAGAAACCATAATACATCTGAGAGGGGTGGAAAGATGGAAAAATTGCATGAGGCATTGTGCCCAGCATCAATTATTGTTATCACATCTAGGAAGAAACTAGAATCCATATCCAGACATGGATTTAACCTATAAAGGAAATGTTAAAATATTGAATATGTGTGGAATTTTGTTTTTAAATTTTATATTCAGCTCGAAATAAGACGTCTTCACTGATACGATCTGATTTAGTAAATTTGTGTGAATTTACTTATTACTGGTGGAAAGATGAAAGCAAAAAGTTTCCTCGACCAAGAAGTTGTCAGTGGAAAATTTTCGTATGATTCTAAGGTTAGATTCAATACCCCTTAAGCATTCATTAAATACTAGCATTAAATAATGCATCACTCTCTATACCGGATTTTTTTCTAGTGAATATTTAGTGATACTCATATAAATTCATCCAAGAGAAAATGTTAACTCATTATTTTCGAATAATGGTTCATTCTTTTTGAAATTATTTCGCAATAAGGACAATATATTTTCAAATTGGAATCAAATTAAAAAAAGGAGAAACACTTTTTCTCTTTTCAAGAATAAAAACAGTATCAGTGAGTTAAACCTCTGCAAAATTGCAATATATATATATATATATATATATATATATATATATATATATATATATATATAATTTGAATTGAATAAGGGTTTGACGACTCAAAGGTGGAGAATAAGTTAATGAATACTATTTATTCTTTGCCAAGCTTTCGCATCTTTATTTAATGCATCCTCAGGGCTTTTATAAAAGGTACAATAATAATAACAGACAATAAAAATTATTTTCGTTTTGTTCCAAAACTTACCGAATGTTAGATTTTTCAAATAATCGACATTCAGCAATAAGTCATCCGTTATTCGTAAAATATTATTACCATCATAGATGTGCCCTAGCATTGCATGCACATCAGTCGAATCATACAGTAGACTTTGACAGTGTCACGGTGTTGAAGACAGAAAATAATTACATGAAGAGATTAGTGCATGAGATGATAGAGATAAACAAAAATGAAGAAACGCTGAATAAAAAAACTGATACCAACAATCTGAGCTCTATATATAGTTACCTGTTGAATGTGTCGAAATATAAGCACTTTTACGACGGCCCTGTAGATGAGTAATGCACCCAGAAAGATCCCAAAGGAGTAAATCGGAACTACAGATCATAGACGACAGAAACATAACCTACGATTCCTAACTAAACAATGAAATTAATAATTTATAAATGTAAATATGGTAACGTGAGAAGGTGAAAAAGTTTTTCATGAATTTTGATGTTTTAACGTGTATAATTTTTAATGGAATGTAACGTCTCTACTAATATTTTACGAATAACGGATGACTTATTGCTGAATGTCGATTATTTGAAAAATCTAACATTCGGTAAGTTTTGGAACAAAACGAAAATAATTTTTATTGTCTGTTATTATTATTGTACCTTTTATAGAAGCCCTGAGGATGCATTAAATAAAGATGCGAAAGCTTGGCAAAGAATAAATAGTATTCATTAACTTATTCTCCACCATTGAGTCGTCAAACCCTTATTCAATTCAAATAATATACCTGGGACTCTTATTAAACTACAATTATATATATATATATTAATGTCTATTTAACAGTCATACTCTATGTGAACAAGGAAAATTTTTTTCAGGGATGTCGACTGAAAGGAGGCTTGTTGGTTACTCTTTATTTCTTGCCTAGCTTTCGGAAAACATTGTTTCCATCTTCAGGGCCAAAAATGTGAGGTTATTCCTCAGTATAAATCATCAATAAATTAGTTAAAAACATTTAGATATACGAAAGCACATTGTAAATAATTCAACACGTATTCACAGTCTAAAAGAGACGCAATTAAATTAACTTAACCTTAAAATTAAAAAAAGTATTTTATCACAGAGTATCACAGTATCGGTCTTTCGCTCACAGAGTGTTTAGTCTTCATAATGGTCTTATCCGTTTTTATTCATCCAAAGGTCCATCATAATATTCAGCTTCCTTTTTGTTGGGGTATGTCAGCAAATATGTATATACATTACTTAAATTTTGTGTGTCACTTTTCCTGTTTATTGGATTGCTCTGGTTCCTTATGTTGATCATTTCGAGTAGGAGTCGTTTATTGTATTTGGTCTGTGTTGCCAGTATCTCTGTATCCTCAAAGTTAATCTCATGCTTTTCCTCTACCGCGTGTGTGGTCAATGCGCATCGTTGGTTATTGTTTACGATATCACTTCTATGTAGGGCCAGTCTGTTCTTCAGCCATTGGGACTTTGACCCACATAAGTGTTTTCACACTCTCCACATTTTATCTTGTACACCACATTAGATCTAAGTAGTTTCGGTGTTGGATCTTTAAGTTTGCTAAATAATATATATATATATATATATATATATATATATATTATATATATATAAATAATATATATATATATATATATATATATATATATCTATTTTATTATCCAAAAATTTTAAAGATTGGAAGAGAGAAATATGGCGATTCTCACAAATTATCACTTTTATACTATACCATCAAGTTCAGGTTTCGAGTTCAAATATACATATGGTGTTTGATTACTTTTCGATATTACAGCTTCGACTGTGAAATATTTCAGATAAATGATTGAAAATTCATAATTATAATTTATTTGACAAATTTTTATAAGCAACTGCTAACAATGAATAGTCATAAACTTCGTAGTGTCGACTTGGTTCCACTTTACCAACACTTTTTGCATGCACTACAAAACATAATATGATTTTTGGGATCGACTGCAGTTTCTCACTATTCTGTATTCAGTCGTTTTTTCATTCATTTGTTAACAAAACAACACACAAAAATCAAACATCATTAATTATGTCTTGGTCTGTGACGCTACATGTAATTGGGAGTAGAGTTCGCTTCTTGATTTAGGCTGGAGTTGTATGATGCGTACGTGTACATATGTGCATTAGATGGCTTTTTTCTTTAGAAAAACAGTAGGATCGCTATGCAGGGCGAATATAAGCACGGCTGTGTTGCATTCGCTGGCTGAGCATGGCACTGACGAGTAGGAAAAAGCTATAAATTATGCATGTCCGCTGCTTATGCCCGACAATCAACAAAGCCTATTCGGCTTTATTTAAGATTCTAATGGTAAAACAGATGTAAGTTGCACTGCCCGGATTCGAAAAAATTCCTATTTACCATTCTCAAATTCGTGTTGATATATTCGAAATAAATATCCGCCGATTCAATTAATTCATTTTTCGACAATGCATTATTTTTTAATAATTATCAGGCTTGTTTCATAGTATTCATTTTTCCTATCTTTCTTTTAGCAGTCGTTCGATTGTTTTCGATATTTCTTGTCTCAAGAGTTGACTCATCTGTATATTTATGGAATTTATATAATGAAATGAAAATATACCTATTACTTTCCTATCAACTCTTTCTAGTGAATAGATTTTGAACAAAAGTATGATTAAGTAAGATTACTTAAAAGAACGTATCATTGAACAATCTATGATTTTCACGTGTATTTTCTTATAGTTCCATTCGATTCTACAAAATAAGTTATTTGTATCTGCAAAATTATCCAGGTCGTCTTCGCAACTATTTGCCAGCCTATTTACGGATGCTTGTGATCATAACATTTTATGTAATTCCTGTCCAATCGCACAATGAATTATTTAAAGTATCTATCAGGCTGCATAAGAGTTCCACAGTTCGTTTGTACATTGAAGCTCATGATTCGGAGTTCTTTTTACACTTATTTTTCTGGAGGTTGTCTTGTTTACTGAAAAACATTTAATGAATATATGCCGTAATTCCATTTTTAAGAAAGACGTTCAGAAAATGTTGAAAATAATGTGAAATATCCAAGCAAGTGGACTATTTTTCACAAACGAGTAGGTTGGTTTATTGCACGTATGGTATATGCTGGATGAAGATTCGTACCGAAGTCAACGACATCATTAGAATTCATTCAATATAAAATCTTTCAGTTCGTATCAAGCAACAGCCGTGATTACATCTCCACATCTGTTCCGATAAGAAATTATTCCGATAATATTAATTCCAATATTATTCTGATCTGAAGTTAAACATATTTTTGTAAATATATCTACAAAGAATAATTCGAGTCCTTTTAAACTCGAAATTTCTCAGGCTAGCAGTACTTCATCAACAATAAATCCAGATGTAGAATAAAGTGCATCGCAAAAGGGTAAACGTAAAAAAAAAAGGTGGCAAGAATAATCCAGCACCCAAGAAAAAACATGAATGCAAAACACCGGATATCGTTTTCAAAGAGCCACAAATAATAACAAATAAAAATAAAAACTATGCCGAACAAATGGAGGTCGAAAAATCCAATGAACCACAAAAAACAGGTGATATGAATCGTCAACAACAACCACAACATACAAATTCCACAACACAAATCGCAAACAAAAACTATTCTGCTGAAATGAATGAAATCAAAAATATGGACTTCACAAATTTATTCTATATTAATACGGAAAAAGATATGGACAGAATCGAAATGGCCTCCCTATGGGAATCTAAATTCCATAATTTAAAAGATATAATCCTTAAAACTAAATTGGGTTTTGTCTTGGAATCTAATAATGAGAAATGTACACTAGAAAACGGACTCGAAGAAATCAAGAAGGAAAACAAAATATCAAAATATAAAGAAACATCTAACAAAAAACAACCAAATGAGCGAAGAGAGCCGCTGCTAACCTACTCGGTGGTGATTTCATCGGTCGAAATTAATATTGAAGAGGAAAGTATAAGTCAACATCTAACATCCATTGATATACAGATACTGTAAGAGAATAATTTCAAGAAACAATAACAATCCTACCAAATTCAAAAGAATTATCACTGTTGAAATCTAATCATTTGAATACCTCCCGAACAATGGTCTTTTCTACTTGAATCGACACTACTTAGTTTACCCCAGTCATCCACCTGAATCAACCCCAGTACCGTGTGGAAAATGTCTGCAATTTTATCATACAACTGAAAATTGCCAAAATTCACCAAAATGTTCGAAATGCCAAGGTCCCCACAAAATGTCGATGTCTAAAACTAACAACGCACCAAAATGTCTGAGTTGTGGTGCAGAGGACCATATGGCCTGGTATTTGAAGTGTCCTCAACACCCGAAAAAATCTATTGAAGGAATACCTAATACAAATATCAAACCACTAATTTTTTTGTGCTCTAAAAAATTCATTATCGCATTAACAGTGTATATTATAAAGATATGTATTAGTATTGATTAACAACATTAGGCTGAAGGACCCAAGGTCGATGGCCGTTTGCTTGGCAATAAATTACTGTTATTATTATTGAAATCTTAAATCTCTCTAACGACATGGAAATGATTCAGAAGCGTGGAAATTGGCACTAGTTGAAACCAAGAGATGTTGAATTACGTTTTTTTGCTTTTGAACAGTTGCTTTAAAAGCAAAGTTTGAAGGGATTTCTTCAATCCACTATGACTGGAGGAAGATGAAAGGTGATACCTGATAACCTCAAGCGTAAATTGTCAAACATAATTATCATATTCACTTCTCCAAGGTCAAGATTTTTGTGACCAACAGATCATCGTAGTGAAATACGAGATGTTGAAAAATTTTAAAAATTTTAGGCGGATCTCGGTTAATATATTCACGTAATACATTAAATGACAAGCGGTCACAATAAAATGATAGACACGATAAAAATATTTTTGCGGCATAACAATGCTTGATTTCATATCGAGAAGTGGTCAAGACATTAATGGAATCTGTAAAAAATTCCATCGATTTTAAGTTCGTTATAAAACATTTCTAATTTTTTCAATGTGGTATCTGTACATACCTCCAAAGATGGGGGAAAGTATTCTATGCCATCTTAAATACTTTGAATTAGCCATAGTATAGTGTCATCATACCTGTGGACGGAACAGAAATGCAACAGAAATATAAGCCGACATTATTAATATAACTTTCACAATATTTATGAATTTAAAAAAGTGGAACAAATTTATTACTGCAGCCTAGTATTCGTCTTCGCTCGGCGTCTGTGTCATTACAGTTGAAATTCGGGAATTCTCCTTGGTTGTCACTTGGATGAAAATTGGATCGGCCTGGATGATGGTATTTCGTTGTCAGGACGGTTCGAATGCAGTTATAAGGGGGGGAATTGGCAGACGTAACTTCGAAGAATACATGTGTCGAAGATTGTCTGTTTCGAAGAATGTTGTCCCAACTTAAGCTCTCTATAAACACAATTTTGTTACATTTTAAAACTGAACTGATTTTCCGCTCTCAAAGTTTTTCTTTGGCGATTTCTTTACAAATATATAACCAGTTTCTTTACAATTTAATCTCGAATTTTCAGATATCGACTTTTATATATTTGCAGATCTATTTCAAAACCAGCTCTTTCATAAAATTTATTCTGGTTATTACGAATCATTAGTGATGGCGAAGTGATTCTCACTGTAATTGAAAGTAGTCGCAGAAAAATTTATCTCCGAAAAATGAATTCCTTTCCGTCTGAAGATTCCAAGAACGATGCAAATGACGTCGTTGCCCGAGATTGATACTTGGCAGTTATCTCGAAACGAGGTTGTTTCTCTTTAATGGGACACCCCACGATCGAACACGTCGTCCGCAGAATGGCCTATCATTTCGTTGGATGCCAAACAAATGAGACCACTTTGCTACTGTTTCCAGCGCATACTTAATAAATTCCTCTCTAATTCACTTGCCGCCTGGTATCGAAACTTGTACGCTCTTGTGGGTCTTATTGGACTCATTACGATTTGAAAGAATGGTGAAAATAACAAGTCTGTGTCAGGTAAGTTATTCACTTGGATAAATATAGACAGACTGGAACGAATTTTGAATGCTTTATATAAATTTCCATTATTTCCTTTTCAAAAAAAGTGCTTCGATATTACATTCTCAATTAATCGTTTCTCTGAAACCTTGCGAAAAACAACTTCCATTAATCCGTTACGAATAAATTTCATTCAATTTCGAGTTTATTTTCAAGGCAGGGACGCCCGAAAAGTTATACGAGTAAGTCAATGTACACCAATGATAATTTATATTTTTGTGTGGTGCATAGTTCTAAGAATTAAGAAAGCTATTGATATACTGTATATTCTCTTTTTCGGTGATCGTTTAATTTCGTTTACTGTGAATTTAATGGAGAATACCTCAAATTTATCAGGAGTTTGTTGTAAGTGTAAGATAATATGGAACTGTATTGTTCTCTGAAATAATATGATCAAAGCCGAGGAAGTTTCATGAGTGATAAAGAGAAACCACTAACAAGTTTTAGGTTATTAAATTTCTTAACTTTCAAGCTCTCATGTAATACACGTGTTTTAAAGGTGCATTTTTTCAAATACATCTCATTAAAGAACTATTTGATGATATGAAAATCTGAGAAAAACCGAGATAAAGGTTGTAGAAGTTGGGTTTCATTGAAAGTATCATCGTAACTTTGCTAAGGAAATTTTGTTTCCAAAAATTATTCATTTCGATAAATTATACCCCATTGAGCTATTTTGAAATAATAGAATTCAAATATATCATCACCTCAAATTATAATCCTGAATTGTACGACGAAAGAAAATCTGAATACAGGGTATTTCCAAAGGTAAGATTTTTTAAACTCATCAATTCATCGCCTTTATAGAATATTTGAGAGGATAAAGATATGAGACTTTAAATTTGAGATCAATTGTATTTAATTTATGTCCTGGCGGCGCCATTATGATCGAGATAGCGGTATCGATCGTCAGTATGTTAATTCGAACACTCGAGATTACTATTTCAACATACTCATTCAATTGACAATTTTGGCTTTCGTTCAAATCAGGGGTAACATACTGAATTGTTTCAGCCTAACTATTTGGTAGTTGATCTTAATTAAAACAAATTGTAGAAATTACTATGTTTTACTGCCAATAAAAAGTTATATTACACAATTAATATATCTTTTTATTGGTAGTAAAACATAGTACTTTCTCCAATTTGTTTTAATCAGAAGTAACATATTTCACTTTACCTCCTGATGAATAAATCAGCCATATTGTTTTCTAATCAGGCAATGCTCTCCTAAAATGTTTTATCCTGAAGAGTTATACCCCCTGACAAGAAGAGAATGAGCTTTGAAGACACCCTTGTCAACAAATTGAGAATACCTAATTAAGTTTGAATACTCACTAATAAAATTGATTCAAGTTATTCACATAAGTTTTAGACAGTGTTCATTACATTTTATCTCTGCACTCGCTAAACATTCGCGGATATCGAGAATTTCCCAACGGATATCTTTCTGCTGCGTTTTGCTTGAACTCTCCAAGAGATCCATCCACCAATAGTATTCACAAATTAACGCAAAAACAAAACGAAATAAACAGTGGCAAAATGATTAAACAGATAATGAATACAAAAAAAATTGAAAGAAATACTACAATAAAAGAAATTGTCTCTCGAGGAGCAATTGCAGCCGTGAAATATGGTCATAGTACATTGTAGCTCATTGTATGCGCAGAGAATTCGAATTAAGGGTCGATTTTTCTGAAGCCTTGGTTTCCTCCAAAGAAATGAAGAAAGTCTCGTAAGTTGTGAGATTGAATGTTGGGTTTGAACATTCACCCCAGCCATTACAACATACTCGGCGTCTGCGATTCACCACTTACAATTTTTTCAATATCAGAATATAATTCAACTCACGCCTGTTCTGGAGGTATAAAAGATTGAAATGTTTTCGTACCAAGCAATAGAAATCTTCATTCTCACAAACAGTAAAATTACATTTAAAGATCAAAAATCGCAGCGTTCTATTTTGGACACATTCAATTTGTCTAATATGAATCTTTATTGTGGACTCCAGATGACCGAACCAAAATTGACTCTACTGAAAACATAGGCGTAGTATACACTGAGAATTGACTACTAATTTTTGAAAATTCGACATTATTTGAATAGAAATCCGAGCATCCCCTTAGCGTTGTTGCCGATTATATCAATATGTGGAATAGATGAAAGATTCCGATCCAGTGTTACACCCAAGTCTCTGATGTGATCGATTCTAACTAGAGGTGAATCTCCAATATCGTAAGAAAAAAACAGGAGCTTTTAAGCGATAAAAAGAGATTACTTGACATTTCGACACATTAAGATATAAGTGGTGAGTGCCACAGAATTCCTTGAACTTTCTCAACTCCTCCTGCAGAATAAAGCAGTCAAGAAGTGATTTGATGACGAGAAAGATTTTCAAATCGTCCGCATTTATAAGTATCTTTTTGGAAACAGAAATGGTATTATTGATGTGGTTTAAGAAAAACAAGGGTCCAAGGTAGGAACCCTGCGGCACACCGTAAGTGCAAACCAACTTCAAAGATGTTCCATCTAATGAAACATAATGATGGAAACATACGATCTGTACCATTCCAGGTGATTGCCACCCAAACCTACTTCGGAGAGATGTCTTACCAGTAAATTATGAGATAATTACGTCCGTACAGGTGACGTCAACTTAAAGATTCTTATCTATCGCTTCGTGCAGAGAAGTGAAAAAATCAAGAAGGTAACTTTCACTAGACCTTCCCTTTTGAAATCCGTCTTGTTCGGGAATTTTTACCAATATAGAACAAGTGACTATAAACAAAAACACACTCAACTCACTGATGGGTGGGTAATTCTCCATTGAAAATTGAGATTACAGCAGCAATTTTCCAACGACGTGGCAGAGTACCGGTTTCAAAGAAGGGATGAAGATATGATGAAGCAGCTCACACAATGCAGGACAGTGGCGGACGGAGTATAAAAGGATCCCGTCAGGGACAGCACCCTTGCTCTGGTCTAAGGACCTTATTGACTTCTCAATTTCCATTGGGGTAATCACCATGTTAGAGATATAAGCAGGTGAAGCATCTATTGTTGTGGTGGCAGATGACGTAGCCCGTACAGTAGGTACAAATACACTATGGAAAAATGTTTCGAAACTATTGCCAATATTCTCACCCCCAACACTAATAACCATTATAAGAGATTGAGGATGGAAATCTATTACTATTTCTTTTTAAATGAGTGAAATTAAACAATAGTGTTGGATTTTGAGGCAGTACTTCCTCCACATGTTTTATGTAATTAGAATGATCTTGATCAATCTTGATTTTCGACAAGGCTCGAAGGTGTCTGAACTCTATCTTCTATTCTTATTAATTTTATACTTTTTATTTTTTCTCTTTACTAGTTTGATCGTGAAACTAGAAAAATACGCTGGAAATCTAGCATTGACGCGTCTTTTCGGTATATACTCATCCAATATCATAAATTTAATTATGAAATGAGCAAAGATCATTATTAACAGCAAGACATTTAAAAACGTCCGACCAAGAAAATGCTGATACTTCTTCATTTATACCGTCCTGATCATAAATAGGTTTTATTGATTCAGTAAGAAATTTGTGATTGGCATTCACAAAAAACTCCAGAGGACTCAAGAGTCCTCTGTTTGGCGTTATGAGCACTGTTAAATTGCATTTGTTCGCATTGAGGTCAAAAAAATTGAGTAGATTGTAATTACCACTGGACTGTATATGTTTATACTGAATTCGATTGTAATTTAACATATTACCATCGGAGCATTAAAAGTATTCAAATGAACAGAACAGGACTTGAAATTTCCTGAAATTTTTCAGATTTATTCGGAAGAATTCTGAAAATGATGTAGCTATACGAATGGATCATTTTCATTTCAAATAACCTTACGAAGATTTGATAGAATACTTTAATTCCCTTTTGTACAATTTAGTACATAGTTTAGAATTATGTATATCGTTGTATAGTTTTTCCCATATTCACCCGCATAAATAGCAAAAAAATATTTTCTTCTAATATCCAGAATCTTCCAAAAATGGATTTGATCACTGCGTTATATCTATCTGACTTTTACATCACGATAAAACTCCGCACATCCAAATCAAAAACTCCTCACATCTAATAAAGATTGTTTGCGCGCTGTCAACTTAGCTCAATATCAGATCAGATGTGATCGCATATGACGTGCGTACGTCCGCAACGTACGTGCTCCAATATTGACTCAAAATCCCGCCTTTCTTTTAATGAAGGTTATTTACGCAATAATGCCTCATACTGCGCCACCGTTGGTAGCACTGTTTGTTGGTTAACGGTCGGTTGCACACCGCGTAACGTGCGCACGTGACGCTTTACGACGCTTCTCTTTTGTTCGACGTAATTGCGTTTCAATAAGCAATCGCCTACTCCTCTAGAATTCTTTCGGGAAGGATTGATATATCAATATGTAAATAGGACCACGTGGGGCGCGGCGTAATGCAACAACCCCTTTATTGAGGAAGAATACATGTTTGTAAACATATCGATTGTTGAAGTTTGACTCTTATGGTGGAACTCTGCCCAATTTGAATACGTTGCATATTTTGATTCATATTACCACTTAGTCGGAAAAGAGTCTGCATTTACATAACAAATTTTTACACCCTTGTACAAAAGCGCCTATCATTTACTCCTTATGTCTGCATTTTTCAAGCTGAAAATAGTCTCCATGGAGTAAATCGACCGAGTTTAAGATGATTCATATTAAGATATTCAAATTAACTTGAACGACCAAATTCGTGAATGGGTAAAATGGGCTACGGAATAATGTAATAATTAGATATTTTGTTCTTTCAATATTTCAAAGACCAAAAATCTATCAAAGCGCGAGTTGAGTAATGAAAAGTAGAATAATGGTGTCCATATTCACGAAAATCATAAAACTAGAAACATGAAACACGACTGGCAGTAAGAATAGTTTGGTAATTATTCCTCAATTTTAGCTAAATATCTAAACGAATAAAAATACTGATGAGGAATCTGAAAAATCAGTAAAGAAGATTTTAAACCATATATATAATAATATAATAATAATGATTATCATGATGATGATGATGATGAAGAAGACGACGACGACGACGACGACGACAATGACGATGACGATGATGATGATGATTGGAACGGTGATGAAAAATCAGAAATCATTTGAAAATGTTTAAATAGAACTCACAGGGAGAATTCAATTCAAAATTATTCAATGTTAAGACAGCCAAAGTTGCAAGAAACATAAGAAATTCGAATTGAGATATCTAGTTTGAAATTGGTGAAGAAAACGATGAAAAGATTTGTTACTTTCAGGAATCATATATTAACTTTAGTTAAATTATTGACAATGAAGAAGCTTAATCAAATATAACTCACCAAAATAGTGTAATTAGGGCAAAAATAACAGAAAATCAATTAATTCAAGGAAATATTGTGTCTACGTCAGAAATGTTGAAATGTGAGAAATATCTTCAAGATGCTTATGCATGGAATAAGTTGAAATAGCATATAAGCTAAAGATATGTAATCAATTTCATAGATAATTTCAAGCAATTTTTAAGTTAAAAGCATTAGAAGTTAAAGTTTTGTAAATTTTGACACTTGAATACTTGGTGATAAAAAAAGGAATACTTTAACTCAACCGATGCACATGAAACTGGTATCAAAATATTGATAATGAATCCGCCTTGCAGATTATATCTGTTTTGATATTCAAATTTTGTAGAATCATTGACAATAATTTTGACAAATGCTGGTAAGCTTGGAAATTCAATTTTTCGAGAAAACTATGAAAGGGCAAGGCAGCCGAAATGTCAGTTCAGTATGAAAATGCTCCAGATGCCGGAAACGTCGCTCCATATAATTTACTCTTCAATAATCCAGTTCCACAATATAAAAAAATATAACATTAATATTGTGAATTGAAATTGAATCCAGAAATACGTTAGCTGAGTGTTTTAATGGAAATATTCCACATGTAAATCAACTATAAAACAAATTAAATGTTAAGTAAAAATCAACGAAGTTGGTTGAGAATTCGGAATTCTCCAGAAATATTCTTCTTCCAAAACAAATTCCTTAAACAGACAAAGGACACTTAAAAAGGAACATTCAAAGTAATAAGCAAACTTACCAAACGTACAAATACTCATAATTTTGTACATCTTTCATTGATAATACTTTTGTTGTTTATATTAGTACTACGGAATAAAGATAAGGTTAGGTTAACAAAGAAACATAGAGCTTAGAGATAAGATTAGTTAAGTATTTATAGATTTATAATTCAGATTACTTTGATTCAGTACATATTTTAAAATTTAAATTAATAAAATTCAAATTGACCTCTCCCTTTTGAATCAAAACAAAATTAAGATATTACCAGTTAGCCAGCAAAACCCAATACATTCAATTATATACAAGGGTGATCCAACCAGTATTCATACTAAAACTTATAAAATTAAATTCAATAATAAAATTCACTTTTCAACGGTGTTAAAATAAAACTTGTCTAATTAAATCTACTCAGTAATACTTTATTCAGGCTAATTAGTAACTTAAAACTAGAAATTATACATTTATTTCAATATTATATATAATATGAATTTATTTACAGGTATTATATTACATATATAATTATGAATTTATTTACAGGTGAAATAAACAATTATACAAAAATATCAAGGAAAAGACTCACCTATGTATATAAGTTGAATTGTTAGAGTGTTATGAGATCAAAATCAACTGAATAAGATCAATTTTGACGAAATTATTAATAATTCTATTCAAAAAAATACACACAAGACTAAACTTCGAAGAAAAAGCATATTTGGAGTACATAACCACTAATCGATTGAAAATTCTTCAAGCGTTGGTCAGAAATCAGTTATCTTGTGGAAAAATTTTTAATAGAACTCGCAGGGAGAATTGAATTCACACTTATTTACTGTGAAGACAGCCAAAGTTGCAAGAAAAAGCAGCAATTTGAATTTAGATATCTATTTAGAAATTGATAAAAAAAACGATGAAAAAATTTGTTGTTATCAAGATTCCTATATTAATTTTAGTGAAATTATTGACAATGAACTAACTCAAATCTAACTAACCAAAGTAACGTAAATAAGGTAAAATTAATAAAGATTCAATTAATTAATGGAAACATAGTGTCCAAGTCAGAAATTTTGAAAATAGGTGTGTAAGAAATATCCTCGAAGATGCTTAAGCATGGATAAAGTTGTAATATCATATAAGCTAAATAAGTGTAATCAATTTCATAGGTAATTGTTAATTCTTAGGTAAGAGGCACTAGGAGTTAAACTTTGGAAAATTTTGACAATTGAAATAATTTGCGGATGAAAAGCAAGACTTTCACTGTTCTGTTTAACATGAAATTGGTATCAAAAGTCAGATAAAAATTTAGGCTAATTTACATATATACAACAAAAACGCACAAAGTTGAAATAACACATATGAATTTATTTCCATTTTCAATGAAAACAAAGTAAGCTTAAATATGGTGGATACGCAAATTAATCAATTTTACATTATAGTAAATAGTAAATAACAGAAGAAATTTCGAAACCTACATCTTAAAAATTTATTAATATTATTCAAAATACATGATTATATTTCAACATTCCTCATTACATTTCAAAATTCATCAATACATTTCAGAATTCAAATTTTATCCTACAATTTTCACAAAGATTTACAATAATTTAAATTCAAAAACAATTGTTTCAATAAAATAAAGCGGCTTGTCTGTACCAAAAATCATTAATAAGGACAATAATGAGCTATGTTGATCGAAAGTTCTAGAAATCGATACAGTGTAACATACATCTATATAACAATTCTATACTCAAACACTGACGAAAACCAATAAGTTTGAAACGGCGTATGTCTGTAATTTGCCTCTGTGATCAACAAAACCTTGTCGAGTTTATTTGAGTAAAGAATTGTTATACAAATGTATATTACACTGTCTCGATTTCTAGAACTTTCTATTATTTTCTATTTCTATTGCCATAGCTCATACTCCTTATTATTGACATTTATTCCAATTTCGTCACCATCAGAAGAAATATTTTTGATTTTGGGAAATTTGTTATGTAATTTACAGGTAAATAAACAATTATACAAAAACATCAAAGAAAAGATTGATCGATGTAGATAAGTTGACGCATTAGAGTGTACTCAGATCAAAATCCATTTAATAAGATCAATTTGGACAGAAATATTAATAATTCAATTCAAAAATATTCACACAAGCCACAATTTTGAATAAAGTGCATATTTGGAGTATATAACCACTAGCCCAGTAAAATTTCTTCAAACGTTGGTCAAAAATCAGAAATCTTATTGAAAATTCTCAAATAAAATACACAGAGAGAATTCAACTCACAATTATTCGGTGTAAAGGGTGTAAAGACAGCCAAAATTGAAAGAAAAAGCAGTAATTTGAATTTAGAGATCTATTTAGAATTAGTAAACAAAACGATGAAAAGATTTGTTATTATCATGATTCCTATATCAATTTTACTGCAATTAATGACAATAAACAAGCTTAATCAAATCTAACTCACCAAAGTAACGTAAATAGGGAAAAATTAATTCAATTAATTAATGAAAACATAGTGTTTAAGTCAGAAATGTTGAAAAAATGTATGTAAGAAATATCCTCGAAAATAGATAAAGTTGTAATAGCATATAAGATACAGAAACGTAATCATAGGCAATTTAAAGTAATTCTTAAGTTAGAAGCATAGGAAGTTAAAATTTGTAAACATTTCACACTTGAAATTTTTTATGGATGAAAAGTAAGACTTTCACAGTTTTGCTCAACATGAAATTGGTATCAGAATTCAGATAAAAAATTAGGTTAATTTTCTAGCATATTTTCAAACTAGAAAATAGTTTGAATTTGGTAGAATGAAATGATAAGAATAGGGTTTTTACTTGATAGAAAGATTATCACGAATTTTTACAATCAAAACGTATTCAATCTGTACGCCTCCCATAATTTTAATTTAAAACAATTTTCATTCACAACTTTGATAATTAAATTGATGTCTTATAAGCACTGCTTATATTTAATAGACTATAAAATCAAAAATCATTATATAATATCAAATGGAATAAAAAACCCAACAAATATAAATTGTCAATTAAAATTAATAAATAAATATTTGAAGGAGCGGCGTTTCGTTCCGAGCATGCGCACCTGAAATCCTCAGACAGGCGTAGTGCTCATGTCTGCCTGTGATGAAATTTTGTGTTTCTGATCTTATATTTATGAAAACTAAATCTTTTTCAAAAATACACAACATAATTTTAAGAACTTCTCTAAAACTAATTTATTTGAAATATTTAATATATTTAATTAAATAAGTTACGTCAAAATCTATCAAAACATGTAGCACAAAAAAAAAATGGAATTCAGTCAAGGTCAGTCTAACTTCAAATTTAAAAAATAAAATCAATTGACAATAATTAACTTACCCCTAAGACCTTGTGGTACCCTTGTTTGAACAAACACTAAAATTAGAGACCTCTCAAATCCAAGTTATTCCACGTTCTATGCTCTTCATAAAATTTTTTAAATCAAAATTATAGGAGGGTAGCAGATTACATTCAAAATCATTGAGTGCATCACTTTTCAGGAATTTTGACAAATGCTCTCAAGCTTTGGAGCTTTGGAGATAAAATGTCATTCACTATCCAGAACCCAGACCCCATCGCTCTGATTAAAAAATACCAAGTATACACTTCCATAACCTAAAAAGACGAAAAGATTATTATTGTGAATTGAATCCAGAAGTACGTTAACATCAATTTAAATACTAAGAAGAGAATCGATGAGGTTAGCTGTGAAAATTCAGAACTTTTAAGAAAAATCATTCTTCAAGAATCCTGAAAAAAAGAAAGGACAATATTAAAAGGAACGTTGAAAGTGATAAGCAAACTTACCAAAGGTAGAACTAATTTAATCTATAAAACATTCCAATTCAAAAACAACATTTCATGTTTATATTAGTATTACGGAATAGATATAAGGTTAGCATAGGAACATAGAGTTTAGCAATAAGTTTAGTTCGGAGTTCACAGATTTATACTTCAAATTACTCTGCTTCAATATATATTGAAAAAAATTAAATTATCACTAACTCAAATTGATCCCCCCCTAATAAAGTAAATCGAAATAATTGATATTTAAGTTTTTTGTTTTCAATTACAAAATTAAATATTTCCTTGTGTCGGCAACACACGATACAATTGACTAGGAACAAAGGTGATCCAACAAGTATTCAAAACAAACAATTTTAAAAAGTTAATTCCATAGTAAAATACTTTTAACTAATAATAATTATTCAAACCCTTTAAACAAAATTCATAACAAAATTGGCACCCATAACATGGGGCTTCTAATAAATCATAATAATTTTAAAAATTTCATTAAATAAATTCATAATTATTTTCATCAGGTGTTCTTTTTAGAGTGATGGAACTTTCGATAGGGATTACGGTGATTTGACAGAAGGAAGAAGCCATGTTGTTTTGACATTTCTGTTCAGTAAACATTGACAAATTATCATGGAAAGATTGACGCCGCAAAAACATTTACAAATTGTTGAATTTTATTTTCCAAATCAGTGTTCTATTCGCCAAACTTATAGAGCACTTCGTGAAATTTATGGTTCACATAATTGCCCATCAGAGCAGCTTATTCGTCAAACTATCGATAAATTTTAGACAACATTTCCTCTAGTCGATGCAATAACAACAACAAGACAAAGAACTGTAAGAAAATATCGCTGCTGTGAGTCATAGTGTTAATGATGATCCAGATTTGTCTATTCGTCGACGTTCACAACAAGATGGACTCTGTTCATCCACCACATGGAAAACTTTGCGTAAAGATTTTGGTCTACACCCATACAAGATACAACTGGTTCAAGAACTAAAGCTGCTTGACCATAATAAGTGTCGCTTGTTTGCTGATTAGGCCCTAGAACAGCTTGAAGTTGATCCACTTTTTTATCGTAAAATTGTGTTAGTGATGAAGCTCATTTCTCGTTGAACGGCTATGTAAACAAGCAAAATTGCCGTATATGGAGTGAAAACTCAAGAAGTTCTGTAGGTTCTATTGATTCCTGAAAAATGCACTGTATGGTGTGCTTTACTCGCTGGAAGCATCATTGGTCAATAGTTCTTTAAAAGCCATGCTGGAGCTAATGTTACAGTGAAGGGTGCTCGTTACAGATCGATGATCAATGATTATTTGTTTCAAAATTTTGAATGGTATCGACCCAGAAGTGTTAATGGTGCACCTCATGCTGTTACCATAACAATTGATTTATTGAAAGAAAGATTTGGCGATAACATTATTTAGAGAAATGGTCCAATTAATTGGCCTCCAAGATGCGACATAACTACACTGGATTATTTTCTTTGGGATTATGTCAAGTCATTGGTTTATGCTGATAAACCAGAAACAATAAATGCTTTGGAAGCCAACATAACTCGTATTACTGATTAAATAAGGCCTGAATTACTCGAAAAAGTGATCCAAAATTGGTCTGGTCGAATGCGGTTCCTCAGAGCTAGTCGTGGTGGACATATGCCGGAAATTATTTTTAAAACATAAATGTCATAAAATTATCTTTCAAATAAAAAAAAATTTGACTTCAATCCTAATTTAAATGTGTTTTATTTCAATTTCAAATTCTATCAATCTAAAAAACACCCGATATATATACATATTACTGGGTGTTGAAAAACAAAGTTTCAATACTTTTGAAGCTGATTATAGACCTCAAAATAAATAAAAAATTTCATAAACAAGGGTCCGTAAATGAGCCGTTTAGGAAATAGAATCTATTTTCGATTTTCAAATTAACTACTTACGCAACCATATATTTATTTTTATTTTTCAGATGTCTTGTTCACTGAACTTACAATAAAAATGATTTTCAATCGGTTAATTGAAAAAAATCACAACTAGAATCAAACATTTGGTTTTCATATGACATTTACGTACTTATATTGAGTAATTTGCATCCGATTCGAGTTGTTTACTTTCTTTCACTTTATTGTTAAAAAAAGTTGTTATTCTTGAATTTGAAGTGGTCCTAAAGCACGTCGCCTTTATGAAGAGGCTTATCCCGATAGTTAACTTCCTACTCCTGTGACGTTCAATCAATTTTTTAGACGATTGAGAGAAACGGTTTCCATAAAAAAAAACGCTCGTGATACTGGACATCCAAGATCTGTAAGTACTCCAGACGTTGAAGAGCAAATTTGAAATATTGTAACTGAAAATCCCGGTGCAAGTGTAAGAAGAATTTCAGCGAAAGTAGGAATACTCTGCCTTGTCTGGAGAATTATGCATCAACAACTTCTCTATCCATTCCATATTCAACGCGTGCAAGCTCTTAATCCACCTGACCATCAAGCCAGAAGGATATCCTGTCAATGGGTTTTAACAAAGACTGCTGAACATCCGCATTTTACTTCTTTTCACTAATGAAGCCGGCTTTCCCAAAGATGGAATTTTTAACTTTCATGATAGCCATATTTGGGCGGATAAAAATCCACACACCATTCATGAATCCAGGCGTCAACAGCGTTACAGAATACATATCTGGCAAGGTATTTTAGGAGATCGTTTGTTAGGATGAGTAGTTTTACCACAGAATTTAACAAGAGCAGCATACCTTAATTTTCTTTAAAATACCTTGCCCGATTTTCTAATGTGGTACCTTTAACTCAGTGGATGAATATTTGGTTTATCCAAGATTATATTATTATCTACATTATACACTTGCTGTTAGGGAACATTTAGATCAAACATTTCCCAGAAGATGGATAGGACGAGGAGGCCCAATGCCAAAGCCCGCTTGATCTCCCGATTTGAATCCTTTGGACTTTTGTATTTGGCGTTATTTGAAAATTTTAGTGTATGCAACGTCAGTGAATAACATCGAAGAATTGCAACATCGGATTGAATTATCCTGTCAAACGATCCGAACACAACCACTTCTTTTGATCATATGAATAAATATATTTATTTTATGAAATTTCAATAAATGAAATTTCAAATTAATTAGAAATGTTTTGAACACTTTTCTATGGGCTAATTTTATTGTGAAATTTACTTTCGAAGTTTCAGTATAAAAACTTGTTGGATCACCCGTGTATATAATTTAAATGTATTGTATTTTGTCGGCCAATTGGTGATATTTTACTCGTGTAATTGAAAACTGAAATATTATAAATTTTGATTTGTTTTAATAAGGAGGCCTCAATTAGAAATTTAATAATTTAATTTTTGTAAAAAAATTTGAATATTAAAACAAATTGAAATATGTTTATCTTCTACAATTTTAATTTCAAAAAGATTTTTTTATTTAAAAAACGTTTAGAATTAAATTTATGTCTAAAACAAGCACCGCTTACATTTAATAGACGTATATAATCAAAACTCAATATATAATGTCAAATGGAATAAATAAACCAACAGATATACGAAAGTAATTAAAATTAATAAACAAATATTTAAAGGAGGAAAAATTTTGTTTCTGGTCTTACCTTTAAGAACACCAATTGCCTTTTAAAAACATGAACTCACTTAAAGGACTTCTCAAAGAATATAATTTATTTGAAATATTTAATATATTTAAATATTCGAATAAGTTAAAAAAAATCTATCTGAAATTAAAATTGTAGAAGATAAACATATTTCAATTTGTTTTTATATTCAAATTTTGTTATATTTCTTCTATCAAGTAAAAGGCCTTTCTATTTTATTTAATTTTTGTATATATATGTAAAAATAAAACTGTTATTTTTAGGGAAAACTACTTTGTAACTTCTATGTTCTATGATCTATGTTCTATGTCTAAGATCTTAACCTAAAAAGTTTCACATGTTTAATTAGTTAGTTGTTTGAAAGGTGAATTGAGAAACCCGAAGAAATATGTTTTTAATTTCTTCCAGGTTAGAAAGCTATTTTTTTGTTCATTTCTTTTTATTTCTTTGTATGTTATTATTTTATTTTGTGTATGTTATTCTGTTATATTTTAAACTAAAGAAAATAAAATCTTCCAGAATCATGACATCAAATCGTCTATTTCTTCAATTATAAAAATAAGAATTGATTACATTCTTATAAATCAAAAACGTAAGCTATAATGACGACATCCATGAAGATTTGCATCGCTTTGGAAGCATCCAAGACTGATAAGAAGAAAAATACATATTAATTCAAATATGGAAAGATAACTGCTTAGAGAGTTTTTGTGAAATAAGTTGGCATAAATATAGAGAGGCCTATTCATTTAGGTACATAGGAGGAAGTTTAGTTGACCACGCTTCCATGAAAGAAAATTTGTTGTTGAATCTCCGAAATAATTTTCCAACTGACATATTAGTTGATTTAATTGTGACAAGCTTGCCAAATATTTCACAAGATAGAATTGATCGATCAAATGTAACAACTGTAACAATTTTTGACCCAAATGCCTATACTACTATATATACCGATGCCAGTATTCAAGGAGTAGGAGCTGTTCTTAAACAAAAACAGATTAATGGTGAAATGAAACCTGTAGCGTATTTTTCAAAAAAACTATATAAATATCAAAAAGAAATCAATATTCCTAGAATGTCTGGCAATTAAAGAGGCAATAAAATTTTGGGAATATTGGCTAATAGAACATAAATTTATTGTTGTTACTGACCATAAGCCATTAGAAGGGAAAGAATTTCGTACAAGACCAGATGAAGAGCTGGGTGACATGATGAATTTTCTATCACAATTCGATTTTGAGATTAGATATGAACCAGGAAAAGGAAATGTAGAAACAGATTGCCTTTCTAGAAACCCAGTTCTGGAAGAAATGGAGAACATGGATGAATGAATAAGAACAGTTAATTTACTGGAATTAAATGAAATAAAAAACGAAAAGAAAACTAGGGCATGGACGAAAATAGCCGATGAATGTAGTGAAGAATACAATAGAACAGACCATTCTACAACTGGATATAGCTCAGAATATTAACTTTGTTGCAGAACTGATCCCATTGCTCCAGAAGAACTTATTGAAGAGAGAAATTTACCAAATATGAGGAAATAGTATATAAAAATTCTTTACGCAAGCAATTGGAGACTATGTTTACGTTGAAAATAAATCCTAATTGAATAGGAAAAAACTTGATGAAATAAGAATAGGACCTTTTCCAATAGTGAAAAAAATTTCTAACACTATATATGAGATAGATATTGGAAATAAATGAAAGGATAATAACTATTTTCATGTAACTAAGTTGCTCCCATGTGAGCACGCAAACATGTAATGAGGGGTGCATACTTTGTGTCGGGGGATGTAAAAATAAAACTGATATTTTTAGGGAAAACAACTTTGTAACTTCTATGTTCTATGATCTATGTTCTATGTCTAAGATCTTAACCTAAAAAGTGTCACATATTTATTTAGTTAGTTGTTAGAAATGTAAATTGAGAAACCCGAAGAAATAGCATTGTTTTTGATCTCTTCTGGGTTAGTAAGCTATTTTTTTATTTATTTCTTTTTATCTCTTTGTATTTCTTTGTATGTTATTATTTTATTTTGTTTTTGTTATATTTTAAACTAAAGAAAATAAAATCTTCCAGAATCATGACATCAAATCGTCTATTTCTTCAATTATAAAAATAAGAATTGATTACATTCTTATATATATATATATATATATATATATATATATATATTTTTTTTTTCTCAATATTTCGGACTTAGACACTATGTTTCCTGGAATTAATCGATTTTTCATTATAATTTCTCTATTTACACATTTTGGTGACTTAGATTTAATTTAGCTTGTTCTTTGTCAATATTTTCACTAAAATTAAAATAGCATTCATGACAATACCAAATCCTTCCATTGTTTTTTCACCACTTTCAAACTAGATATCTAACTTCAAATTACTTATATTTCTTGCAAGTTTGGCTGTCTTTACATTGAATAATTGTGAATTGAGTTCTTTCTGTGAGTTCTAAAAATTTTCAAAAGATTTATGATTTTTGATCACCGTTCGAAGACTTTTCACTCGACTAGTGATTATGTATTATTCTGAAAATGCCTTTTCTTCATAATTTTGGGATGTGAGTATTTTTCCGAAGTGAATTATTGAAATTTCTGTCAAAATTGATCTTATTTAATTGATTCTGATCTGATTACACTCTAACGAGTCAACTTATATACATCGGTGATTTCTTTCTTTGATATTTTTGTATAATTATTTTTTTTAACTGTAAATTCCATAACAAATTATATATTTCATAACATATTTCCATACTACGACGTTGTCCTATGCCTAGCTTCTTCGACACTCGGTCATTTCATTGTCCCACTGTTAGCTCTCTGGTACGCATTTCTGTCGTTGTTCCTTGCTTCCATCTCTGTTTAGGTCTTTCAATTTTTCTGCGGTTTTGAGGTATCCATTGCATCACTCTCTTGAGAATCCTGTTAGCTAGTAAAAATAATAATAATAATTTATTTCCAGCATTTTATTATACATTCTGTCAAGAAAGTACCGGGAATTATCGATTCAAATCTGGCGGGGCAATGAGGCAGGTAAAAATTTTTTTTCCTAGGTTGGTACCACTGTTCTTAATTACTATGCCAAGCTTGAGCGGGATCTGTCAACTAGTGTGTTTGCAACAGCTGATTAAGTCAGTCGATGTCAGAGTGCGTGCCGATTTTTACTATGGGTGATTACGTTGAGCAAAGAATTTGTTTGAAGTTTTGTGTTGCAAATGAATTTTCGTGTGCCGATGCATTGAAAATGTTGTAAAAGGCCTTTGGTGATAATGCTCTATCGAAAACTCGTGCATATCAGTAGTACAGAGACTTCAAGGACGGTCGTGAAGTGTTCGAAGACTTGCCTCGTTCCGGACGCCCATCGACGGCTTCGATCGAAGATAAGGTCGATAAAATTGAGGAAAGGGTGCTGGAAAACCGTCATACCAGCTTGAGAGAGATAGCACATGATCTTAAGATATCCCACGAGTCCGCACGTACGATTTTGATTGATATTTTGGGCATGAGAAAGGTGGCCGCACGACTCGTACCGAAAGACCTGAATTTTCTTCAAAAACGTAATCGCGAACAGGTTGCTTCAGACATGCTGGATCGCTGTAATTCCGATTCTACATTCATGGAACGCATTATAAGTGGTGATGAGACCTGGGTCTACGAGTACGATATGCAAACAAGCCAGCAATCATCGGAATGGGTGGCAAAAAATGAGCCGAAACCGAAAAAACCACGCCAAAGCCGATCGAAAATGAAGGTGATGCTCATTGTTTTCTTCGATATCCGTGGCGTGGTGCACTACGAATTCGTTCCAGAGGGTCAGACGGTA
This sequence comes from Megalocaria dilatata, assembly GCA_034642435.1. Taxonomy (NCBI): domain Eukaryota; kingdom Metazoa; phylum Arthropoda; class Insecta; order Coleoptera; family Coccinellidae; genus Megalocaria; species Megalocaria dilatata. Next base: position 76,027,233 of record CM067855.1, on the reverse strand, counting down.
AACAAGGAGTATTATCTAGGCGTTATGAAACGTTTGCGTGAGCGTATCCGTAAGAAGCGGCCAAATTTGTGGGCGAACAACTCATGGATTTTGCATGACAATAACGCGCCTTTTTACCGAGCTACGATTGTGACTGACTTTCTCGCCAAAAACTCAACAAACGTGCTTCAGCAACCACCGTATTCGCCGGATTTGGCCCTGCGACTTTTTCCTCTTCCCAAAACTAAAATTGCCCCTTCGTGGCACCCGTTTTGAGTCGATTGAAGCCATAAAACAAAATTCGGCGCGAGAGCTAAAGTCCATCCCGGAAAGCGCCTATAAGAAATGTTTCGATAATTGGAAGTGCCGTTGGCATAGATGTATTGGAGCAAATGGAGCCTATTTTGAAGGCGACCCAATAAATTTTGACGATTAAATGTAAAAATGTTGTTTTAACTGAAAATTCCCGGTACTTTCTTGACAGAGTAGTATGCCGATTGAGTGCTTGAACAACAGCGTTTGGATCACGATTTTTTGCTTCGAATTTTCTTCAGTGACGAAGCACATTTTTCACTCGGTGGCTATGTAAAGAAGCAAAATTGTCGCATCCGTCAATTCTTATCGATATAGTTGAATGATTACCAATTGTTTTTGGCCTGAAACTAATGATATGGAATTGGAAGAGATTTGGTTCCAGCAAGATGGTACATCATGCCACATAACACGACTCGTTTTGGCTTTATTGCAAGAAAAATTCCTAAGACGCGTAATTTATCGTTTCGGCGATGTGAATTGGCCACCAAGATCTTGTGATTAGCAACTTTGGATTTTTTTATGGGGTTTTGCGAAAGATCGTATTTATGCCGATAATCTTGAGATTATTGACGATCTGAAAACCAATATCCGTCAAGTTATTGGTGAGATATTGCCCGAAATGTGCCGGCGAGTCATCGAAAATTATCTCACAAGAATCGAGTTCTGTAAGAGATCACGCGGCGGACATTTCAATGATGTTTTATTTCACACATAATGGCAAATTCCAAGCATTATATTGGAATAAAAATTTTTATCGATATTCTGAATTAAAAAGTGTTTTAGTTATGTTTACTTTCGAAAGCACAAATGGATAACCCGTATATAATAAAAGTTTTTGAGATTTCTGATAATTTTATTTATTTCTTTCTCACTAGCTTCGGAGAAGAAATCTGGACGGTGAGCAGCGTATGGTATACATCGGATGGACAGATGTAAATTTGTCATTACCATAAATATTAGGGGTATAAATAAGTTCTTGCGGTTTTTCTTGAAAATTGAAGTTTTATTGTGAAAAATTGGTTATACATTTCAAGTTCAAAATACTATTCGTCGTTACCCACTACTTTTACCCATCTTTCTGGCAACTGACGGAACCCATCGCGAAGAAAGTATTACTCTTTGGCCGCCATGCATCGATCCATTTTTTGATTTCATCGTAATTGCTGGCTAGTCAGCCAGGATATGTTGCATCGATCGGAAGAGGTGGTAATCGGAAATTGTAATATATGCGCTGTACGGTGGGTGGGGTAAGGCTTCCCATTTGAGCATTTCAAGTACTTTTAATATGCGACGCAACATGTGGCCATGCAGTATCAATACCTTTGTCATGTGAATCGGCCTATTGTGGCCTTTTCTGTCGCAATGCTTGGCTGAAATGCATTTACTATCTTCGTCGGTGGTCCTGCCCTGTAATCTTTCCGTTCGATTGTAGTAGCTCCTAATAAACCACACCCAGCTGGTCTTACCAAATACACATGATCTCTTCGACATGAATATTGGGCTAGACAGTTGATGATGAGGCATCTATACGTTACCCGATGTTTAGGATTATCATGATAGACTCACGTTTGGTCGCCAGTCACAATTCCATGCAAAAACCCTTTTTTGCCGTTGGAGTAGTTGTTCACACGTGAACAAACGGAGTTCGAAGTCTCTTGGCTTCAGTTCATACGGTACCCAATTTCCTAACTTTCGGATCATTCCCATTGCTTTTAAACAATGAGAAATGGCTGGTTGAGTGACTTCAAATGATTTTGCAAGATTCTCTTGCGTTTGTGATGGATTTTCATCGAGTTTTGCCTCTTATTCCTTATCCTTAAACTTTTGCCTTTCAAATCAAAATTGCATCTTTCAAATCTGGCAAAACACTTCTGACACGTTGTTTCAGCTAAAGCATGAAATCCACTAAAATACGATTACTTTCGGCAGCCATTTCCTGCATATTTAAATAATTAAATGAATTTCCCCACAAAAACACCTTATTCGGTAAAAAAGTTATTTTCAGAGTACAAGCAAACTAAATTGTTTACACTTCAGCGAAATGGCATATACTGGAAAGCAAGCCTAATGATGACATTTCAAAATGAAGGTGCTGCTAGATGAAACGATGAAATAATCATCTTTAAGAGACATATGTTATCAAAATTGCACGAACTAATTTTTCTCGTAATGGTGTTTCTGAAATACAGTGATTTCTAAAAACTAAAAGGTATTCTCAATATTCTTGCTAACACTTTCATTCAAACTTAGTTGAAGACTCTATCCAAGTTTTATATTGAATGTCCGTATTAGCCTTCTACATATTTAATTTCAAAAAATTATATTCAATAATTAAAAATTCTGGAATTAAATTTATATTAAAATAATGTCATATAAGTACCACTTATATCGAATGACATATAAAATAAACATTCATTATAAGACATCCAAATGATATAACAAAATCCAATAAATAAAAATTGTTAACAGTTTTTCTAAATACAATAAATAAAAATTGTTAAAAATTTTTATTTATTGGATTTTGTTATATCATTTGGATGTCTTATAATGAATGTTTATTTTGTATGTCATTTGATATAAGTGGTACTTATATGACATTATTTTAATTTTAATTTAATTCCTGAAGTTATAATTATTAATTCCTGAAGTTATAATTATAAATATAATTTTTGGAAATTGAATATGTGGAAGGCTAATATTGAAATATGTAAATATTTTTATATACATTTTATCAAGTATTAACCTCTATTTATGTTATTTTATTCATAATATATAATTATTTGGTTTCCTTAAGATTCTTTTTACAGATAGTTCTTGTGCTATAACAGAGGCCGTTAAATTCTCTTTCAATCTTTTAGATCAGGGGTAAACCAGAGAATTATTCATTTATAGTTAACCTTACACTACATTTAAATTTTTCAGTATTCATTTACCAAAAGAGTAAATATTTGTTGTTGATTGATGTTATATTTTATTGAATATGAATTATTTGAATACTGACGAAGCAAAGTCTCTCTTAAAACTTGTTTTTCAGTAATGTTTTTACATATCTTGAGTTTTTATAGAAAGTAACTTAATTTTTGAATATTAAAACAAATTGATATATGTTTATCTTCTACAATTTTAATTTCAAAAAAATTTTTATTCAAAAAACTTTTAGAATTAAATTAATGTCTAAAACAAGCACCGCTTACATTTAATAGACGTAGATAATCAAAACTCAATATATAATGTCAAATGGAAATAAATAAACCCACAGATATACGAAAGTTATTAAAATTAATGTATAAATATTTAAAGGAGACAAAATTTTGTTTCTGGTCTTACCTTTAAGAACACCAATTGCCTTTTAAAAACATGAACACACTTAAAGGACTTATCAAAGAATATAATTTATTTGAAATATTCAATATATTTAAATATTCGAATAAGTTGATTCAGAAATCTCTAAAAAATGCTCTATATCTTCAAAAACAAATATAATTTTGAGCAATCCCGTCTTCAGCTCTCAGTAATATTCAAAATTTCAAGATCAAAAAACAAAACCTACATCACAAACAACTCAACACGTGCACAAGGAAAAAGCTTGGAAACACAGATCAACTTTATAAATCAAGATTGATCTATGTTCTAACAAAATGTTGATTTTGTTCAACCAGTTTGGTAGTTAATTTTCATTGGTTTTTCTACGGAGAGTAAAATCAATATCAATTAATTAATAATTAATTCGAAGTTGATTATTTGAAAGGGTAAAAACTGATGAGGAAATAGGTGAATATATAGATTATTAATTTAAGTCTACTTGACGAAAGCTCTCGTAAAGAATTAAAAATTAATATCAGTCTTCTGAAAAACTTCCACGTGCAACATACGTTCAATATATTGAAAATATGTATTAAATTGATATAAAATTAATATTTGTCCAGGAAAACATTTATTTTTTATGACATCGTATACAACAAGTATAAGTAACTTTATCCATTTTTGTGAAAACCTAAAAACGACTAGAGAATTATATATTGATAATATTTAATAGTTCTCATAGTCATTTTTCGGTTTCCACAATAATTGATAAATTTATGTATATCATGTCATAAAAATAAGAATAAATATTTTTCCAGAACAGACTATTGGAATATTGAAGTAATATATATTTTATAGTGACCGTTTTTCTGATTTCTAATATCAATTTTCAATTCTAGAAATAAGGTGAATGGGAATCATATTTGGAAATAAAAAATAAAATATCTCTCTTCGATGAAAATCTCTGACAAAAAGTCTTTGCAATAACAGTTCATACTTCACTTCTGTGCAAATGGACAATAATTTAATTAATGAACCCCTCTGGCCATAGATGAACGAACCTTCACCAGGAGCCGACTATTTAATCAAATCCTACGAAGCGGAAAACTCCTCACCGAAAATTGACAGATCGTCCCATCTATCAATATCGATGATCTGTCACCCATATTATCTACAGCCGAACGTTTCCCTCAAGAGGGTGAAAACTGAAAGCACAGAAAAGTATGAGGCATGTAATGTCCTCACGGACTCAATGGACTGTAAGGAGCATAGAGGAGAGTGTGATTCATGCCGGGCTGCTTCATTTGCAAGTCAGATGCGTGGTTCTTCGTGTTCTTGCTTTCTGTTTCTAGGGTCATCTTCACGTACTCCAGATGCCGGCAGTAAACATTGGTGCAAGAGTGCAAGAGATGGTGCACTTCACGTTTGTGAGGGTGCCTGTGAGATTTTTTCCCCTTTGTGTGCTTTGTGTTTGACTATTATGGATGTTTTAAGTACAGATTCAGTTCCAGTTCGATGTACAGGTTCTTTAGAGAAACACCTCCACTTAAACAGAAGTTACAGAAAAACTAGATCGCACTTATATTATCCCATCAATTCAATCTGTTCTATTCCATATTAATATACGTTGCCTGCTAAAAAACCGATAGAGATATTGAATTGTAACTATATGGTAGATGATAATAATTGAAACAGGTTTTAATAAATAATTTTGTTTCAGTGCCAAAAACTTCAACTTATTAATTAGTTGTGAATTTGTATATAATACCAAAAAACGGAGCTGATTTGTAATTTTATTGTAAATGTTTATGAAGAAAGGAGTTGATAAACTTTCATTACTGAAATGAAAAGATGCACGGATTTTTTAGCTGGAATTTTTTTGATTTGTTCGTGTTTTCCCTTCTCCTTTTCTGTTCTCTAAACTGTTTCACGTGAACTGTGTGCATGCTGAGTTTATTATTCTTGTATATTCGAGAGCTATATAGAATTATTTTTGTTCGTACTAGGCTGTAAAAATGAATCACTTGGTTAACGTGAAGAGTCTCAGCACACTGCTTCAGTAATATCTATAGTTGGTTATCTTATCATTGGCAGCAAACAACTTCTTGGTGAAAATCCCCAGGAACTAGCGAATAAATATTGATAAACGAGATCACCAGCTTAGGAAAAAATCTGACATTTTCCGCAACATTCTTTAAATAACTTCCAACGATTAGTTGTTTGCGAGCATTTTAAAAAGCTATAATGAGCAAAACTTGTCTTGTGTTCAACTCATTATAATACAGAGAACTAAGCATATATTTGTATCATTTCATTGGGTGTACAATGACGTGAAGGCCAACACAATTTTCGGAATATTTCCTCTTGTATCATGTGAAAAGGATGTTCTATTTATGATTTAAATGAAATAAACCTTTGAAAGAGGTTCACAGAATGAAAATTAAAACTATAAAATGAACGAGTGGTATGGTTTCACAACTATTACAATAGAAAAGGAGAAACTATCAGAAGCAGAAAAAACATCATTTTAAATAGCCAAAATCAAAAACTGTATCAGCAAACCTGAGACAATTCAGCAATTTATTATATCAACCTCCTTGAATGTCACGAATAAAAAAATGACGCACATTATTTCAAAATTAGATTGAAGCTTTCTTCTTAATGATAACTCAATAACATCTTCATTATTCAATCAAAATATCCAACCACAAACATACGCGGATCGGTAGGTAATATGTTAAGCTTATAATAGTAAACGCTACAGGCCAGGCAGTAAATTTATTCCAGATAAGACTAAACGAAACTAAAAAATGCTTTACCACTAAATAAAAGCAAACTTTCACCTTTGTATAAATTTTTTTTTTGAGAAATCATTTCAAGAAATAACTAGGAATGAGTCATTCACAAAGCTAAATGTGGCTAAATTGACACAATTGTTCTCTATACTCAAGCTAAACTGGAGCGTTGTTATTCACTTGATTTATTGGATGCTCTATTTTGCTACTTCATCGCAAATGTGTTTTGCATAAAAAATCGAACGAAGAATAAGTAAAATTTGAATATCAAAACAGATTTAATCTGTAAGTCTTCTACAATTTTAATTTCAAAAAAATTTTTTTTCAAAAAACTTTTACAATTAAATTAATGTCTACAATAAGCACCGCTTATATTTAAAAGACGTATTTAGCACAACTCAATATATAATGTCAAATGGAATAAATAAATCAACAAATATAAAAACGTCATTGAAATTAATAAATAAATATTTGAAGGAGACAAAATTTTGTTCTTACTATTATGAACACCAATTCCTTTTCAAAAACGTGAACTCAACTTAAGGACTTCTCAAAAAATATAATTTATTTGAAATATTTAATATATTTAAATATTCAAATAAGTTAATTCCAAAATCTCTCAAAACATGCACTATATCTTCAAAAAACAATTGGAATTCTGATAATCTCTTCATCGGCCCTAAATAATATTCCAAATATCAAAATCAAATAACAAGCACTATATCTTACCTCCACGTGGTAACCGGATAAATTGCTTTAAACAGACTAACTTTAAAATTCAAGATAGTCGATGTTCTTCACAATATTTTATAATAAACTCTATTTTATAATAAAATAGATTTTATTTTATACATAATATATAATTATATTTAGGCTTGAATAGATCTCATTATGGAGTGTCAATGGTTTAAAGAAAACCTTATAATACCTTACACTTTACTGTGATTTTGTGAAGAACATGGAGTATCTTGAATTTTAAAGTTAGTCTGTAAATCAATTTATCCGGTTACCACGTGGAGGTAAGATATAGTTGTTGTTATTTGATTTTGATATTTGGAATATTATTTAGGGCCGATGATGAGATTATCAGAATTCTAATTGTTTTTTGAAGATATAGTGCATGTTTTGAGAGATTTTTGAATTAACTTATTTGAATATATTGAATATTTCAAATAAATTATATTTTTTGAGAAGTACTTAAGTTGTATTCATCTTTTTGAAAAGGAATTGGTGTTCATAATGGTAAGATCAGAAGCATAATTTTGTCTCCTTTACATATTTATTTATTTATTTTGATGTTTTTTATATCTATTGGTTTATTTATTCCATTTGACATTATATATTGAGTTTTGATAATATAGGTTTATTAAATATAAGCGGTGCTTATTGTAGACATTAATTTAATTCCAAAAGTTTTTTGAATAAAAAGTTTTTTGAAATTAAAATGGTAGAAGACTTCCAGATTATATCTGTTTTGATATTCAAATTTTGTTATATTTCTTCTATCACGTAAAAAGCCTTTTTCTATTTTATTCAAAGAATAAGTCTCAAATTCTACATTGCAAATGGAACTTTATGTGCGAATGTCCTGAAAAATATTACATGTGGCTTTACTGAAAACAAATACGTATGAGTACTATAGTTCATTCAAAATCAGTCGAGATATGAAATTTTTTCCCGCTCTGGCCGCCTATCAACCTCTTTAATTGACCATATCAGCGCTGAAATAGCTGCTAAATTAGTGCAGAAATAACTGAGTGACAAGCTCTTATTGTTATCGCATTTCTGGCTTGAAACTCAAAATTCAAACTCTTATTGAACAACAAATCTTATTGAACATTACCCTGATATGGTATTTTTGATACTGTAATAGATCTTATAAAAATTTAACTTCTAGAATCATAAGTTGAAAAGTTTCACTCTTTCGTGTAAATTGAAATTCACAAAGAAATCCATGAAAATAATCAGAGGATAGTTAACACCCGAACTGATCTATGTAAATCAAAAATATTCAGCAGGTTCAAATAGCACCTAACATATAACATTCGGATAATTACTTTTCATCAGTGTACTTAAATATTTATATCTTTTATTTGTTTTCATTCTTTCTTACCTGACTCTGCATATGTACTTTGTATGCACTATTTAGTTACCCATTATCTGAATTAACTAATGCTTCGAAACAGAAACTGCCGTAACAAAAAAATATCGATTTTCAAATAACACAAGGATGTGAATTTCCCATTATTGATAGAACTGGAGAAATTTCACAAAAAATTTGTATTTTTATGATGGACAAGTAGGCAATTCGGTAGTAGGCAAATTAGCGTTATTGGTATCTATTACCAATAACGCTAATTTGTTTCAATTCTAGAATAATGAAATAGGGGAAGAAAGCCTTCAAAAACCGAGGGAATAAATCCGCAGAAGACTAACATAATTTAATAAACCGCACACTGGCGCGGTGCTCAACCTAAGATTCCAAGTTGACATGAGGTTCCATTGTTCTCCAAATAAATATCGATCCGATGGCCGTCCAAAACGAAGAGCAGATCGCCGCAAAAAATTCGATATCGAAGTACCGCACGTGTTCGTCTCTCAAATCCCAAATCTGAACTAGACAGTAGGAATTCGATTCATCGCAAGGCCCGTTAATTTATATTATGTCTGTCCTCTGGCAGGAAAAAACGACATTGGATGCTGGCGAGTTGACGGAATGCCATTTTGGGACATTTTCGAACGACTAATGACGAGAGGTTTCGAATTTTCGAGTTTTTTCTGGGCTAGGTGATGGTTATTGCTGAGTTGTGGGGGCAAGCGTCAATGGAATCCGTTGACGATCCAGAAGAATCAAACGTCTATGTTCGTACTAGAAATTCGCTGACGCTATTATCGACAGTTTCTACAGTGATGGAATTTTCATGTGATTTAGACAAACAGGAAATATTAGACGCAAATGTTATCATTCAATGTCGTTTGTGGATTCATTTGACTGCTTATAATATATTTCCTTACCTGTGGTTTTTCATTTATTGAAGAACTCTTAGATCTTATATTATGCAATGAACTATTTGTGATTGAAAATTTGGGTCATTCTTCTGAGCCTCTTGTTCCTGAGGATTTCAATCACCCTTCCCTGGAGTTTCTGATTAATATTCCCTCATTTCATAGATCTATTAAACCTTGTAATGGTGAATTTTACTTGAACTACCATAAAGCTGACTATCCTTCTATAATAGCAAGAATTTCTGATATCAATTGGGAAACTTTATTCGGAAATAATGATGTTGATCACTGCATTGAACTTTTTTATGAAAATATTTATGACATAATAAATCAATTTGTCCCAAAATTTAAAAAACAAAAAAATTTTCCACGATACTTTTCTCCCAGAACTATACAACTTGTGAAACAAAAAAATGAATTATTCAAAAGTTGGAAAACTTATAAGAATGCAGGCGACTATTCTCTGTACAAAATTTTTCGGAGTCATTCTAAGCTTTTAATAAAAAGGGACTTTAAAATTTATATCGATTCATTAGAGACAAACATAACTATGGACCCTAAACGTTTTTGGGATTATACATCTATAAAAAAGCAAATGTCTAGTGCTATTCCCTTCGAAATTAAACTTGATCAAAAAATAACCAGGGGTGGAGAAAATATTTGTAATCTTTTTGCATCGTATTTTAAGAGTTTGTTTGAATTGGAGCGTTCTGATTTTAATATTGACCTAGATAAGTAATACCATTCAAGCGTTAGTGATCTTCTATTTTCCTTTGAAGAGGTTAAAATTGGTCTTGAACAGATTGGTTCTAAGACGGGTGCTGGTCCGGACAAGTTACCCTCAATTTTCATCAAAACGTATGCCGATGCTCTCAGTACTCCTGTAACACTTTTATTTAACAAATATCTTCACTCTGGTGTTTTTCCTCGAAGGTGGAAGGAGACTGCTGTGTTGCCAATTTTGAAGTCTGGTCCCTCTGATCAGGTCAGTAATTATAGACATATAAGCAAATTATCAATAATTCCTAAAATTCTTGAAAAATTCATTCACCATTATATTTTTTCAATAGTCACAAGTAAAATTATAATAGAACAACATGGTTTCTTTCCGGGTAGATCACTGGAGACAAATCCACTACACAGAATATGTCCATAGCTATTTGGACGAGCGGGTTCAGGTTGACGCTGTGTACGCCGATTTCAGCAAGGCCTTTGAAAAAAATAGCCATAATATTCTTCTTTCTCGTCTTGCTGGACTTGGTGTGTCCGGTGGTCTCCTGAGATAGGTTAGGTCCTATATTGGAAATAGGTCTCAGTTTGTGACTATTCATGGCTTCAGATCATGTGAGTATATCGCAAGCTCCGGAGTTCCCCAGAGATCTCATCTGGGACCCCTATTATTTTTGATTTATATAAATTCCATTTCTTCTTGTTTTCAATATTGCAAGTTCCTTTTGTATGCTGATGACATAAAATTGTTTACTAGAGTATTGTCACTGACTGATTGCTATAACTTACAATCAGATGTTGATCGAATGGTGAATCATTGTAGTGAAAATAGTTTATTTCTGAATTTGTCAAAATGTACCTTCATGACATTTACCAGGAATATTAATAGATTTGATTTTTGTTATCGGATTGGTGATGCTTCAATTCAGAGAAGATACCATATTGAAGACCTTGGAGTAATATTTGATTCTAAATTGATTTTTGACGCCCATATTGAATCAACAGTTAATTCCTGCTCTAGAATGTTGGGCTTTATTTTCAGGCGGTCTAAAATATTCCGTAGTATTGAACCTGTGAGATGCTTATTCAATGCTTATATATTGAGTCGCCTCTGTAAGCGTGATTTGGTGTCCGCAGTACAAGGTCTACATTAATCGACTGGAGAATATCCAAAATAAATTTCTCAAATACTTATGTATGAAGTCGAATTATCAGTATAATAGTGGTAGTATTGCGGATGTCAGGTAACGCTTTCGAGTTGTATCTCTTTAAGATAGGAGGACTATGTCAGATCTACTTTTTGTTAATAAAGTCTTCAACAATAAAATTTGTCATTATATAATACTTGGAATGTTCTCCATCAACGTCCCTAACGTTAATGTTAGGAATGTTCAATTGTTTCATCAACCATTTAGTAATACACGTTGTTCACAGAACTCGCCATTGGTGAGGATGATCAAAACTACGAATAAATATCATGATTTCGACATATTTCTCTTATCTTTCACTCAGTTAAATAATCGGCTCAAAACCTACTTTCTTTAGTCTGGTTCATACACTATAATTTTTTTTATACAGAATTACTTCTTATTTCTCATGTTTTCATGCCAATTATTCATTACTTAATTTTACCTCATAGATGATTTTGATTTTGATATATTGCATTGCGCTTAATTGCTGTACATGATATCCTGTGGATACTATGTTGGACGCAAGTCTGTTTGTATCTCAAATTGATTAAATAAATAAACTCTCTGAATACAGCTGGAAAGAACAATTCTATAGCGTCAAATATATTAAATATCACACAGATTAATTCTGTTAACCTCACTACAAATTTAAATTCGATAGAAAAATGTTCTCAAAAACTTTTTGAAATTAAATTTAATAAATTTATAAAAATAAGGTTTCAATATAGTAGACATATAGAATAAACACCCATTACACAGCACAAAAAAGAATACAAAGCAAATATGGAAGATTAATTAAAATTATTAAATAAATACTTGAAGGATCCAAACGTTTGTTTCATAACGATGTATTATGAAAACTAAATTCCTTTCCAAAAATGCACAACATGACCTCAAGAATTTCTTCGAAAATAACTATTTAAATAGTTCCTTCAAAAAGAATCCAGAAACATGGAGCACATTTTCAAAAGGGCCATTTGGAATTCTACACCGATACTCCTCAGTCCCACTTCGTATTCAAAAAATAAAAATAATTATTAAAAAAACCAACCTCATGTCGACAAACAAACGAATATTTGTTTGTCGAAAGACATGCACATCGGCTGCGACAGGGCCAAACACATTAATAATTTTGCTATGCTAATAAAATTGCTTTTAAATGTTATCGTCTCATTCTTCAAGTAAATGCCAAAAAATCAAGTTGAAGAAATTATTCCTTCTGAGAGTAATTTATTTCTAATATCGCTGAAAGTACTTATACTAATGTATATGCTACTAACTAATTGATGAGTTAGCACTCATTCATTCACTCGGCATATTTCTAATGAGATTAATACTTTTATCCTGATGTGTTTCAGCCCACAACAAAGATCTGTTAATATTTGTGAAGGAACAAATAAAAATAAATTTTTATTTCATCTTTATTTTGAGAATTTTAGATAATTTTGGAATAGTGGACTTTCTTGTATTTGTATGTTTATATACATACTCATTTAGTTTTTGTTAATACATATGTATTAATACGTTTTATATCGGTATATTGAAAGGTTTTGTTCGAGACATTGAAAAATATTTTATACTGATTTTATATAAGGGTATCATTTTGATAGTTTTTGTATATAGCTTCAATATATATTGTCGAAGGTAGAATATATAATTCTGAATTTAAAGTCATTTAAATATAATAAATTTAAAAAGGAAGTGAAATAGCCAAAACACATTTGCACCAATTTCTAGTTTTTTCTTGCATCAAAAAATGTTCATGTCACAACTTTAACTGGATCCGGTCCTATATAACTTTATATCTTTTTCACTCAGAAATCTATTAACAGCCTTACAAGGTGCATGTACAATAGATTTAATGGAAAATGATTTGATATATTTAATAGTTTTATTATCATGAAGGTTATAATTTGAAGAATCCGCTGAAGCCATTTTTAGTGCACAATTCATTCAAAAATATATAAGCTTTTGATTTGTTTTTCAAATAATCTTGAATATCTCTGTCTACTTCCCCACCCATTACAATAAGTGCCATATTTGATTAGCATATCATGTTCTGATTCCTCATTTGCAATAAACATTTCGTACATTGTTTGCAGGTGATAGACAATCTTAATATCCTTAAAATAAATCCAGCTACACAACTAGTCGTTAAATTTGAAAAGTATATTCCATGAAAAAGGGATTTTTGAAAATAATTCTGTGAAACCTCGACAAAATTTAATTAGAATTTTTTTTTTATTTCTAGAAATTAAATCACAATATCTAAAAAAGATTGTTTCTGTTTAGGTGGATCTATAGAATTCTCAAATATTACACAACACTCAAAATTATGAGAAAAATCTATACAAAATATAGAATTACAATCGAAATTACGTACCACACGTAGCCAACACAGCTGAACTCTTCAAATAACTGTAGCGACCACCTTCTTCGCTCATCTTCCAGAATCTTGCCTTGCTCAGTTGCATGATTAGGGGGTGTTTGCTTCAAGAGTGAACCAACCCATTCATTTGGAAGCCCTAATTGCTCCCTATTCATCATTCCGACGCAGCCTTTCTTTTCGTTCCACAGATCCCCGCTGGAGATGGCACGACGACCAGACAGGCGGCGAACTGTCTCCTTGCCTGATCCCAACGCCCTTTTCCGTGACCTTATCGACGCTCGCTGAAGGGGAAATGTGTAGCGACCACCTTCTCCGCTCCTCATCCAGAATCCCGCCTTGCTCTGTTGCAGCTTGACCGGCGTATCATGTAGAGAACACGACTAGTCTAAACATTCTGACTGACCGTCCCCGCCGAGTTCAAATAGGCAAGGCACACATCGTTTAACGACCGTTCCAAAGAGGAATACATGGTAACTGGCGTCACACGCAGACATGCGCACCACGCCTGTCTGAAGAGGTTCAGGTACGCATGCTCATACCGAAACGCCGTCTCCTTAATTAAGAGGCATTTCTTTCGAGAGCTTCATAATGAATTATATTCCGAAAAATGCTCCATATGAATTAATTTTTTTTCAACTATTACACATTCTCCAGAACAGCGTTTGAAAGTTTCTCTCACAATCAGTCGAATATTTTGCATGATAAATAAAAACAATCTACAAAAAACACCTACCTTTCCCATTATAATTTTGGTGTCAAAACCAGAACTAAGATAGAATGTTTGACGATAACCTGATGTATTAAATAAAAACAGTGTTTCTAAGATATGATATGATTCAATGTAAAAAAATTTTTTCGAAAACATATTTTTTCAATTGAATATTATAAAGGTTTTCCACATTAGTCCTGTTTGATATTTAAACACTTTTAAAAAACCTCTCTTTCAAAGAATAAACACTTCAATTGTATTTTATTTTATTTCTATTTTGTATATAATAATTATAATCTATTTTTCATACATTCGCCTAAGACCTGCCTGATATAATTGAATCTGAACCATATTTTTCCTTATGTATTTTTCTACAGAAAAACATAGAATTTGGTAAATGTTATAGGTTTACTTCTCAAATTCTATATAAGTTTTGTTTTCAAACCTCATAAATAAATGTGATTGATTGTTTTTATTCAAAATTCAGAATTGTAAACTGATGATTACGAGTGGAAGTGTCAAACATTGTTCTGTAGAATTTGCTATATCCATATGAATTAAAATGCTCCATATGAATTTTATTTCATATGGAACATTTTTTGGAACAGATTTTGCTATTCATAAAGGTCATTTGAAACAGCTATACCGACTGAGTTAAGTAAAACAATGTTTCTAGGATTTTTGATTTTATTCCCAAAAACGAAAACATTTTTTTTTCTATTTATTTTAATTTTGTAGGGGTTTCACAGAATTATTCTAATTATTACTTAAATACTCAAATTTTTTAAAAACACCCTTCCAAGCAAAACAACTTCTTGTTTACCTTTATTTTATATGAAACAATTTTATTGTTTCACACATGCGCACAAAACTGGGATATAATTGAATCTGGACCATGCCTTTCTCTATGTATTTGGAAGGAAATAGAATTTGATAAATGTTTCAGATAAAACTCAAGTTTTGTTTTGACCTCAAGATTATATGTGAGAGCAAAAGAGGTGATATATTTTTATTGATCTTTTTCATTTATCATTGTAAATTTTAGTTTCGATTT
The DNA here is from genome assembly GCA_034642435.1 of Megalocaria dilatata. NCBI lineage: Eukaryota > Metazoa > Arthropoda > Insecta > Coleoptera > Coccinellidae > Megalocaria > Megalocaria dilatata. Next base: position 76,011,764 of record CM067855.1, on the reverse strand, counting down.
AATTATAAAAGAAAGGTTTTTTCCATTAAATTTGGTAAAGGCTTCAAAGAATCATTCTGTTGAATATTTCTAATTTCACCATTTCACTACATAAAATTTGTTTACATTTCATGAGAGTCGATGGACGTAGTGGTGAAAACGTTGGATTTGTAAGCGGAGATTCTTCTTCTTATGGGGTCATATCTAGGCGAGGAAAAAAATTTTCCCGCTGTAATTTTCGAGCACCGTTTTGTTTTTGGATACAAAATTAACAGTGCTGTGCCTGAAGTGGCGTGAGGACACAGTAGCGACGCCTTACCAGAACACAACTGATCTTCTAACTCGCACAGTTTTTAAGGCACCTTCATAGAATTCTATGAGTATTTGTATGAATAATCATCATTCGACATGCTAGCCAACTTTACTTCTTCCAATTCCTAGAATTCGAACTCTTAAAATCCACAAACAGAAGTTGCTCATATCCACAAATTGAAGTTGGATCGATTTCATGACTTACTGGAATTCAGAATCATTTTCTTGAAAATATGCATAAATGAAATTGGGTTATTCAAAATATTCCATGTCTCCTGTCTTCACCAATAAAATATTCCATTAGATCATGATTGAGCTAAGCTCCTAGCATGTATTTGGGCACTTCCTCCTTCAAATATTTTTAAATATTTATGAAAGTTTTTGAATTGAATATACAGTTTTTCTAACTTGGTTGTTAACTTTGATTGAAACTTTCTTTTGGATAGAATGCCATAGACTGCAGGGTTCTCTTTTCTGCTCAAAACCGCCGTCTCTGGACTTGAATTTGTGCTTCCACAACTGAAGATTTTCCTTGGTTTGGTATTTAATTGCTACTATTGACAAAGAAGAACAGCAATTTGACTATTTCACCAGGATTCTGTACAAGCATCGTGTCTATAAAAAAATGTTGAGCGTAAATCTAAAATTAAATTTCCATATGATGTTATTTAAAAGAGCTAGAAGTATAATTTGTATTATTTTATAGCATATGAAAGAATATTCTAAAAATTAAAAAGGAGGAAAATATTATGAATGCCTTAAATCTACTGTTTGCATTGATCAAATGAAAGTATATTCACCTGGAAATAAGTTTTTGGGGATAACTACGTATCCCAAAAAGTTCGAATTTGCACATTGATTCGACTGTAGTTTTGATGTTGAAGTAATATTTCAAAACTTTAGTCATGCACATATTGGTTTCAACCAACGAATATAACTCAGCCACGCACCTTAATTGATCCTGCATAAGAACAGTAATGTTTTATTGAAGATTAGGCGAAATTAATGCACACAAATATATCGCATATCTCAGCGAGTTAAACAAGCAATGAACTTCATTCCCAAGTTTTTCTAGCGTTACTCACCTAGAAAACCTTTATAACACTCAAGTTATATTTAATTACGCCACGATGCCTTAAATAGCATTTATATTCTGATTAATTAAATCGGCTGATATTCTGTTCCAAATATAATGAAGTATTAGCTATGGTAACAGAAAGTACTTCGAATTGGGACAGTGCAACTCATATCTGTATAACTGTTCAAAACTAAATAAGCCGAAATAAGTTTTCTTGATCGCTGGGACATTAAGCAGAAGTTGGGGTATGCCGTGTAGGTATATTCGCGTGCATCAGGTGACGCTAGTTTGGTTTTGAGGAGCGAATATCGTTGCGTGATTGAGTTGTAATCATTGGACATTACAACGCACTGATGATTGAAACTCAATAATCTTGAAAATATGTGCATATCTGCAGCTTATAACCTTATGATCAACATAACATATTCGGTCTTATTTAACTTTACTACTATGCAGACATAAGTTGCAGTGTCCCGATTCGAAGAGCTTTCTGTTTCCATAGCTAGATTATATTTGGAAGAGAATATTAGTGATTAGATATCACTTGGGCATGAGGAAGATTTTCTACGCTAGTAACGCTAGACAAAATCGGAAATATAGTTAAATACTTGAAGTAGCTCGCTAGGGTATGCCGTGCATGTATATAAGCTTGCATTAGGTAGCGCTAGTTTTTATTAAAACATTCTTGTTTATTTGCAGGGCGAATGTAGGTGGGTGATGTATCTGTTAGAGATAACATCGCACTGATGATTGAAGCCAATAAGCTTCGAAACATGTGCATGTCTGCTGCTTATGTTCTAGGGATCAATAAAAGTCCTTCGGGTTCATTCGAGTTCTGAACAGTTATATAGAAGTAATTAATAATAATAATAAAAATTTTATTCATCCTGTAAGACATTTTACATGTATGGGACAAGTCATTTAATATGTGAACAATCACAATTTAACTGAAAAATATTCGCTAACCGAGCAAAAACATTTTTCTAAAAGTTTATCCTTAACTACATTTCTAAATTCCTTAAGAATAAGTGATTGTATATTTCTTGGAAGATGATTGAAAAGCTTCCTACATTGATATAAGGGGGACTTTTCAAACATAATTCTATGATTTCTAGTGTAATAGCTATGAGAAGAAGCATGTTCTTTAATTTACAGGTAAGTCGTTAATGAACAAAAGGAAAAGAAGTGTCCTCAGTACAGAACCCTGCGGTACGCCCAAATTAGTATTCTCTTCTGGCGAGAAAGAATGATCAACCTTTACAAGTATAGATCTACTCTCCAGATAACTTTGAATCCATGTTAGAAATTTACCCTTGAATCCCATGTTGTAACATTTATCGATAAGGAACCCATAGGAGAGGATATCAAAAGTTCGTGATAAATCAAAAACTAACCCCGCGACGAACAAGTCTTTATAAAGGCAATCATGCACAAACTCAACGAAATATAAAGCTGCCGTGTGAGTTGAACGACCTGACCCGAAACCATGCTGTGTAGTGTCCAATATGTTGTACTTATCTATATAGTTCATCATTCGATTGTGAACAATTCTTTCAAAAACTTTATGAAGACGCTGAGAATAGAGATAGGTCTGTAATTAGCAACATCATGTACATCTTTTTTTTATAAATAGGCAAAACTATGGCTTTTTTCATAAGATTGGGGAATACGCCTGAGCTTATTGACAAATTAATTAAATGGGCTAAATGAGGTGCGATTGCAGCTCCAATATTTTTTAGTATACGCGCTGAAATATGATCAATGCCTGAACTCTTGTTTTTCGAATTATTTGTTGTACTGATCACCTCGTTGTCCAAAACTGGTTGAAAAAGTTAAAATTCAAATTTGAAGAGGTCGTGCAGACATTGGACATGTTAGAATTATAATATTCGAACAGTGCATTTTTTGTTACTGAGGAAAAATATTTAGCAAATATAACCGCCAAATTTTTAGGGTCAACATATGATTTTTCATCAACAATCAACTCAATAGGCTCGCATTGTTTTAACGTTCGGCCAGTTTGGGAATTCACGATACTCCACACTGTTTTGTTTCTACTATAGGGGGTTTCGATCAGGTTACTGAAATATCTAAATTTTGCTTCCTTAATTATCAAGTTGTATGAGGATTTGGCTCTCCTATAATTGTCATAAGTAGACTGGCATTTCATGTTAGTATACAGCCAATAAAAATTATTCAGATTTCGCTGTGCCAACTGAATAAGGGGAGCGATCCATCGCTTGTCATATATGGTAGCACTGCCCCATTCACAGATTTTTCTGTTACCATACCTCATTCTCCTTATTTATTATATTTGAAAGAGACTATCAACCGGCTCAATTAATTTGTAACATTTTTATTCGTGGGGACGTACATATTTCTTCGAAATGATGATAACAGACTACTATTTTCTGATATATCCTCTAACAGTATTACGTTGAGACTTCCATTTTGTAAAATATCCAGGCACTACTAAAGGATGTTTGAATAAGAGCGCAATATTTCAGTTTTCAATAAAACATGTTTTTCTGTAGCAAAGTATTGAAATATTCATTGATTCAGAAAATATACATATATACAATTTTTTCATTATTCTTTTCACAGTAGATGAACTAGACACATTATTTCGACCGAAAATTGGACGCACCTTACGAATAGTAGCAATAAAACTTTCACCATTTTGATAATAATTTTTGACAATCAGGGCGTGTTGTTCTACCGTGTAATGCTCCATGTTCACTAACTCCCGTCTGTCAACTTTCGATCTGTCATATCATAATCATGTGACATTATGACTGTCAAACATAGCGCGCAATTCAAATCTTGCGCTTTTATTGAAATTCCCTTTAGAATCTGGGGAAGTCGCTTTTGTAATTAGGGAAACGATGCTAGTTGATCTCACAACGAGGTACTGCACACTCACTGCAGCCCATAATCTTTCTTCCTATTTAACGAAACACTGATTATATTAGTATGAGAACACAATATGAAACGAAATTGGAAAAAATTTGTCCACCATCCAATCGATTTGTCACAAATATTCGTGTATTATACTCAATCCTTCAACTTAGAATACATGACCGCTATGACTTGTTGTATCATTAAAATACATAAACGCATGTTGTGGAGATAAGGTGTATTTACATCGCTCTCTACGAATTGTTGTTTTATTATAGTATTTTGTTACTTTTTAAAAGTGAGTTTTATATCAAACCATTCCAAAAGTGTCGGGAAATAGTTTTCGCGACTCTGTTTTTGTATTTGAGAAGTTTATCGGCTGATTTCTGTCAACATTTTGATCCCGATTCCCGTGAGAAATTTCCGCCTTGAGGTGGAGAGACGGCACGCAGTTCACATCTGGAGTGCCCTGGTGTTTGGTGAGGTGGACTGTACGGGAGCATCATGGTGATATGTAACGTTTGCACCGCAGGCTTGACAGGCAGGACTCCAGGGTTGAAATGTGCAGGTTCTTGCTCATTATTTTACCATGGAAAATGTGTTGGCATGAGTAAGCAGTCTGTGGTGGATCTCCAGCTTCCTGGTGCGTCATGGCTGTGTCCTGAATGCAGATTGGTCGAAAACAAAGGTCGATCGTCCGTTGTGGTTTCTCCTGGTGTGAAGGAGGATATGGATCCACCTACATCGGCGCTCACCTTGAAAATTGTTCAGAAAACCCAAGATGATATATCAAATTTGAATAAGAAACAGCGGGAAATTATTCATTCCGTCTCCTTTTGCAGTGATCAAATATCATCTTTTCAGATGATTATCAATAAGGTCAATGATAAATTGGATATAATCGAAAGATTAACACAGGAAAATATTAGTCTGAAGAAGGAGGTAATTAATTTAACTAATAGAGTTGAATCAATGGAACAACAGTTGAAGTCAAATAACTTGGAAATTCTGGGTGTGCCAGAGAAGTCGAATGAGAAATTACCGGTTATTTTGCAGAAGATCTCCGAAAATATTGAGTTTCCCATATCTTCAGGTGATGTTGATGCCTTGTTCAGATCAAACACTAGCATCATTGGTAAGCCTAGGCCAATCATCGTCAAGTTCAATCGAAAAGTCGCTAGAGATGAATTCTTGTCCGCTGCCAGAATGAAGCGCAAATCAAATAGAACGTCGTCTCCCGGACTCAAGATTGATAACATTTCTGATCAGCTGTTCATAAACGAACATCTCACAAGATACAATAAAATTTTATTGAATAAGGCGAAGGAATATGCACGAAAAAATAACTACAAATATATATGGGTCAGAGAGGGCACTATTTATGCAAGGAAAGATGATAAAGCCAAAGTCTTTAGAATATTCACCGAATCTGACTTGGAAAGACTAAATTAATTTACTTCTTGCTCCACTTGAAAGTTTAATTGCAGTGTTTTATGATGATACTGTCTTTTCTGTATCGGAATGTACGGGGATTGAGATCAAAATTTTCCAACATTTACAATAGTTCTTTGGCTTGCAGTTGTGATATTGTGTGCCTTGCAGAGACGTGGCTTACTGATTCAATAGTCGACAAAAAACAATCAATAGTCAACAAAAAATGTTATAAACATATTACTGATGATCGGGATCGAGTTATGAGGGAGTTAGGGTTAACTACTTTGGCTGACCAGAGAATGTTGAGGGACGCAAAGTTTATTTACAAGATTATTAATTCTCTCGATTCCACTGAAATTGTGAATATGCTCAGTCTCAATGTACCTAAATATTGCACAAGAAATAAGTTTTTGTTCCATATAGATCAAAGTTCTTCCAATTATCACCTGAATTCACCATTGATGAGATGCTGCAAAACTTATAATACACTATCTAATCTCGCTGCCGTTGACGTTTTTTCTGATTCTTTATTGGCCTTCTCTTGCACTTTGAAACGATTTCTGGGAAATTACTGAATTTTGTTTCATATTTGTATTTTTTTTAATTTATGGTTCAAATGAATTTACTGTTTTCGTTGTTATTGGTTTTAAGTAACATTGTGATTGGATTATTAGTGAATACATAATTTTGGGTTCGTCCTGTCTTGTATTCCTTTAAATAAATAAATAAATAAATAAATAAATTACAGACGCTTTTGTCTGAAATTTAAAAAAAAAATCGTGCAAGAATTTTACCTCAGTTGAGGGTCTATAGAAATAGTTTTTCTTTGTCTTCCAAGGTTACATCTGACTATGTTTTATACTTTTTTACTATTTCACCGATAAATCCACTTCAAATAGGAACCAGGGCTGAAAGCGATTAACTCCTCTCAATTAAGATTATAATTGACAATGAAATATTCTAATTTCCTGTTTTAATAACACTTATGCATCTTATGACACATCATAGCCAGTAACAAGCCATAACAGAACATAACTCAATTCCTAATTCACACGAGCTTTATAAAGATTTTAAGGGATCTTCTCAGAAGATCTTGCCAGAATATCAGAATCATATCAATAGCAATATGAATTGTGTTCAGGACACGCATAATGATTTATGAATGTTTGCTTTCCGCGCAGTTTTAAAATGGTATCCTAATTCTCGTCTATTCGTATTGAAAATATATAGCACATGTCACATATACCGCTTAGTGTCCCGCTACATAACCCACCATTATTTCGCTGACTATTAATTTCTGCTATAGAAATATTGATAATGACAATTTATACATAACCGCTTTAGATACAGTAAATGTGAGTGCGGTTCGAAATCTTCTACAAGAATCATTCCTCGTCACCAGATGATAGATCTACCAGGATTGAAGGTCCGTTTTCTAATGTCATTTTCTATTTAAATACAGAGTCCATTATATTTCTACTTAATCTGAACTATCGCTTCCCAACAAACCGTTTGTTTTGAATTTTAAGTTACTGCCCCCACTTACCAACCTGTATTTTATTTTGGAACTAGAAATAAGTTCGTTCGGTTTTGATAGTAGATGTTGCTATTAGTTAATTTTTCTATTAATTTATCGCCTTTATTTTGAAGCTTCATCATTAGGCTTTCTTTTCAGTATCTGTCATTTCGCTGAAGTGTTTTACTTCATTGTTCTAATGTGAAGAAGAAAGCTGTCGAAAGTCGTCGTTTTTTTTAGTGGATGTTTATGATGGCCATGCTCTAGTTGGAACGAATGCGTCAGAAGTAGTTTGCCGATTCAAAATTTTGATTTGGAAGACGAAACACGACTTGGAGCTCCACCAAATTTCAAGGGTGAAAAATTAGAGTGGAAGTTTGATGAAGAGCCATCACAAATGCAAGAGAAACTCACAAAACACATTAGTCACTCAACCAGCTTTTTATCATCGTATAAAAAGAGAATGATACGAATGTTAGGAAATGTAGTAGAGGCAAGATAAGTCGAACACCGTTTTTTCACGTGGGAACAACAGTTTCAACGGAAAAAAAGAAAGGGGTTTTTGCAGTGAATTGTAAATGGCGATGAAAAGGGGGTCCATCGGATATCCAAAACGTCGGGCAACGTATGAATACCTCATCATAAACGTTTAAGCCGAATATTCATGGCGAGAAGATCATGCTGTGTATTTAGTGGGAATAGCTGAGCGTAGTGTATTATGTGCTGGAGGATCACAGGGGAGGTCTACTAATATTGCAATAAAAACAGCCATAATAAACCGACAGACACGACAAAGTTATTGACAATGCACGCCACATGTTGTATCACCCATTAAAACGTACGTCGAAATGTTTAAAAACGGGCTTTTCCACCCGCCCTACAACCCTGGCATTGCTACTTCCTATTATTATTTCTTCCAATCGATGCAACACATCCTGGTTGACGAGCACTTCTACAATTACTAGAAAGTTAAAAAGTGGATCAATGCTAGGATAACGGCCAAAGAGCTTTTTTCGCAATGGGATATGTTAGTTGGCTCAAAGATGGGAAAAAGAAGTGACTAGCAACGGACAATATTTTGAACTTTGAAAGTATAACCAATTTTTCACAATAGAGCTTCAATTTGCGACAAAAAAACCACATGATTTTATTCTTACTCCTTAAATTTCATTATTGAACTCTTGGATCATATGAATCTATGTTTTCAATTTGTAGATCCAAAGAGATATTTCCCGAGAATTAATAGAGATAAATTACAGAAGCCTAAAATATTAAATGGTTTTTCCAAAAACGTAACCCTCCTAAAATTTATATCAATATGTAGTTGATTCTAGACCGAAGTTGTGTAATTACAGCGACATACCTACCCATGGATGTAAATGGGATCAGTCTCGACCACTCCACCCATGACTTATTCATACCCGTCTCCTTTTCTCCAAGGTAAAAGCGCCCCATTGAGTTTTGATATTTGTCAACGCGACTATTATGATAATTGGCCCTTTGGAACGATCCACATCCGACTGACAAAGACACCAGACGAAAAAAAGAGAATGGGTGCAGGCCTTTTCTGCCATACGCACTGCGCGGGCATTACTAAAATGAGCTGTCATTAGTTCTTTAAATCCTGTTATTATTTTTATAACCGCGTACGACACGGATAAATGAAACGGATCGGTTGTTTTTTACGTCTGTTTTCCAAGTGAATCTTGAGGCAGGTTGATTCAATCAACTTTTGGACTATCTTGGCATTTTCTACTCATAAGTTATGATTTTCGTATGAAACTTAATAAGAGGAAAATAATATACCAAGCGAATACGTATTCTATGGGAAACTGACCAGCGAAAGGAGCATTAATACGCGCGTGTCCTAATGGTTATATAGATTTCACCATTTTGCAAAGCCTAACACATAAAACTACAACAATCATCACAATAATAATAAAAAGCTGTTGTGGCTGGCATAATCCAATCCTTTTCGGCACACATTTTTCATACATAATCCTATCAAGCCGCGACGCCAATAATAGAATATGCTGTGTTGGCCATTTCGGGCCAACCTTCACAGGCTGAACCTCTTCCCTACAGCATCTTGCTCCTGTGGGGAAGAGGAACAATTTTCGAATCATATTTAAAACAAATTAAAGAAATTACTATGTTTCACTACCAAAAAAAGATATATTACACATTTTCTTGTGTCGTCTCGAGTTTCGGGAAATGAACTATCCCATCATCAGACAACTGAAGACCTAGGTCTTCAATTGAAGGGGCTGAGCAAGTCTGAGCGGAAACCCGTTACTACTGTGATATATGTATATTTAAAATTGATGAAGAGCTCTGCTCATATGCTAATAAGTACTACTCTGAGTACGTCACTATACTCTCGCCTCCCATGGCATTAGACCTTGTCGCTCTGCGGGCGCTTGTCTTGACCAGGACACTAGTTTCATCCCGGTGAAATGGAGGGTTAAGTCTTGGTGCCTAACGTAATGCCATTCGCGCCAGTCACTTGATCCGTGTGGTGTAAGATCGACCGAATGGGGCCCTAGTTTCACCGTAAGGTGGGATGGAGGGCTGAGCCGCGTTGTTCAACTCAGCGACAAGGATGTCTGTCACAACACAGGGCTTCACTCTTAAAACTAATGTACTCTACCCTATTGCAGTAAATCTCCGTTTTTTTCTGTCCAATGACCGTGTGCGTTATGTAGCATACTGCGTTACCTCGGGAGGGTGGAGGCCCTCGAGAAGTATTCGTACGACATGACCACCCAATTGGTGTTTGACTCGAGGGGGCAGTGATTGATAGTCCGCATGTTGGACAAGAAGGGGATTCCTTTTATCTGTTCGCAGACACTCATGTTCGGGATATTCTCATGAAATGCTTCAGGGTTTAGCGGGACTTGACGGTTCGACCGGCCTCGTCCTAAACCTGGAACGATTGTGAGACGTCTCTGGCTTTGTAGATCTCGACGAAACGGCTAGTCCGTTGGTGCTTGACGCCAGGATCAATTGAAAGACTTCACAAGGGTTCGTTGGTCTTGACGGTGCTCGTACCAGGATAATTGAGGCATCAATCTTGAGATTATCTTAGTTCATGAGACTGCGTCCAGGTGGATGGATAAAAAGCCCTTCAGGCGTGTGAGTTGCTAGCCAAACGACTCGGGTACTGAACATGCAGAGCCAATAGAGGTTGGATAGAGCTTTACTGCTATCAGTCAAACGGTTGCAGGTTTTCGAATTGACGCCCAACTGGAAGCTGGTGGGTTCATCTCTTCGGAGGGGTTCTTGCCACGCGTGATGATTAGACGTAACCCTTATTGCACTTTCTGCCTCCTAGGGCAGATTGTGGAGACTGCTAATTAGTCACTTGGTGAAAGAGCTACGCTCACATGCCAATACAATAACTGGTAAAATTCACGTCAGTATACTCTCGCCTCCCATGACATTGTAGCTTGACGCACTGGGGACGCTTGTCCTGATTAGGATCCTGGTTACATTCCTGTCAAATGGAGGATTAAGTCTTGATGCCTAAAGTAATGTCATTCACGACAGTCACTGGACCCGTGTGGTAGAAGTTCGACCGAATGGAACCCTAGTTCCATCGTAAATGTGAAATGGAGGACTGAGTTGCGTGGTTCAACTCAGCGACAAGGGTTTCCTGTCGCAGCACAGTGCTTCACCTTTAAAACTAACATACTCTACCCTATTGCATGAAATCTCCGGATTTTTCTGTCCAATGGCAGAAAGCATTATGTAGCATACTGCGTTACCTCGGGAGGGTGGAGGCCCTCGGAAAGTATTCGTACGACCTGGCCACCTAATTGGTGTTGGAGTCGAGGAGCAGTGGTTGAAAGTCCGTATGCTGGACAAGAAGGGTATTTCATCTATCTGTTCGCATAAACTCATGTTCAGGTGGTTGAGGAGGTTCAGTGCTTAGAGGGTCTTGAGGGTTCGACCGACCTCGTCCTGAACCAGGATCGATTGCGAGACGTTTCTGGGGTTTGTGGATCTCGACGATACGGCTAGACTGTTGGTGCTTGAAGCCAGGATCAATTGAAAAACTTCACAAGGGTTCGTGGATCTTGACATAAAGGCCTGATTGATGGTGCTCGTACCAGGATCTATTGAGGCATCAATCTTGAGACTATCTTGGTTCATCGGACTGCGTTGGGGAGGGTGGATACGAAGCCCCTTCGGCGTGTGAGTTGCATCACAAACAGTTCGGGTACTGACACTGCAGAACCAGTAGAGGTTCGATAGTGCTTTGCTGCTACCAGTCACGGTGTAGGTTTTCGGACTGAAGCCGAAACTGGAAGCTTGGTGGGTTTAATTCTTCGGAGTGGTTCTCGCTAAAGCGCGATGATAAGGCGTATCCTTATCACACTATCTGCTTTCTGTGCAGATTGTGGAGACTGATGAGTAGTCACCTGGTGAAAGAGCCATGCTCACATGCCAGTAACCTAACAGGTAGAATTCACGATGGCACTATACTCTGCTACGTGTTCCATCACAGGCGACGTTCCGTTTTGGGCCAAAGTAAGTAGGCTAAACCTCTCTCTCACTTTACCTTGAGCATGCGGGAAAAAGATTCAAACATCGAGACATTTCTTATTTCACTATAGCTCATTTAGCTCAATGAAACATTGTCTGAAATAACAAACTCAGTAGTGAGCTCCATCTTTGAACAACGTAGTAATCGTAACGACACCTTATTAATTATTATTAGCTATTAAATAATGATTTTGATAATTTTCTGTGAAAAGCCAACTCCAAATGAATTTTTCCTGAAAATAAATTAATATATAAGCATAAGTTCTTGCAAATTAACAAATAATAGACTCATTGAAGTAGAGGTTTCAAAATGACCGCCAATCACCAATGACTGAATGAGTAACGTTTACGAGAATCATAATCCAAGAAAACTAGGTAAAACGTAAAATAGCACCGAAAGAACCTTTTCGCTATATTTTTTCAGAACTCTTTTTTCTTCCGCAGGTCCAAACTAGTTGCACCAAAGTAGAAAACATGATGGTAAAGCTAATTACCAAAAGTGACGAAAAGCTCTGCTCATATGCCACAAAAAATCATTTCTGCGTGTCTCCATGTAGGGCTTTGCCGTGTTTCATTCATCGGCATTATAGCATTGCACTGAAGATATGCCAAAACGCATTGAAACATACATTTCTGCTGCTTGTGCCTGGTGTTCAGCGGACCTTATTCGGCTCTTGAGATTCAACATGTTACAGAAATGCAAGTTGCACTGTCGAAAAATGTCCTGTTCACCATAGCTCATGCCTCCTTATCATATATGGAATAAATATCCGCCGCATTAATCAATTCATTGATATATAGCAGATTACTCACTTTTCTTCAATTTTCTGAAAACATACAGAGCAAATATTCTATAAGAAATAAATATGGCTAAGATTTTACATGCCTGTTTTAATAGTTATATAAATTCTACCCACTTGTAACATCTAACATGGTTTAAACTGCCCTTAGAACTGTGTTGTATTATAGAAGCATAATTTCTGATTCTTCAAAATAGGCAACCAAAACAGGCATTTGATTACTTGCCTGTTCCAGTCCAATTAGTGGATGGAGATTTTCAGTTAGTCAAAAAACCAGTGTGAATTAATATTTTGAAATGAAAAACCCAATTTGTCTAAAGATTTCCAATGTAATTTTGTTCTTAAATTCGAATTCATATTTAATCCATTTAAATCTGAATTCGAATTCAAGATAACCACCAATAATTTCATTCTTGATAAACATTAACAGTACAGTACTTTAGGTGTACTAAGGACACGGATGAAAAGCTTAACCAGAGATCAACTGAATTCCTAACAAAGTTTTTGAGTTCATGACTAACATTCACAGATGATTTAGATATATCTGGAAATATATCAAAAATTTGAAATTTTGTTGTTCTATATAGGTACATATAGTACATATAGACATATGGAAATACACCAAAAATATAAAATTTTGTTGTTTTATATAGGTACATATAGTACAATCAAATTTTATTCATTCATTGTAATTTTGACACACTGAGAAGTAGTAGCAATACTACTGATATGATGTTATTTATGCGAGTTAGGAAATCAGTTGTGTTATCGTATTTTTATGCCACTTCAGAACCAGCACTGTTGATTTTTATAATAATATATAATACGTCCACCGGCGTTGATACACTATACACATTCGCACAGAAATTACCTAAGCACAAAAAAGTTTTCAATTAATTTCGAAAAAACAATCTGAAAATCTGTATGGTAGAAATATTTGATATAACTGCCACTCTCATGAATAAGAAAAAAATTACAGTACCCATTTTTCCCAGACTGTCACTAGACTAAGTGATAGTTTCTAATGGTGTATACATTGTCTGAACAAATATACTCTGTAAGATACAGACATAACTATTAGATAGTTTCTTTACTAAGCATTATTCATAGTTATAATATTACCGAATATAAGCCTATCATCATAGAAAGGGTATTTCTTTCTCATAGTCGGCTTTATTCCTTCCTACTATTAGGAACATTTACTTTTTCCATATGTTAAATAGTTGTATCCAATCAGGGCATAAAATCTTTACCGTACTGTCACTTTTGTGGTTGTGATGGGTTTTATTGAACCACATATGAGTTTTTTGCTGCCCAATAATGCATATTCCTTTATCGATAAAACCATGGAGCAATCTTTTAGAAAGTCTTTCTAAAAGATTGAGGGGTAAGTAAATATTTGTTGTTGATTGATGTTATATTTATTGAATATGAATTATTTTAATACTGACGAAGCAAAGTCCTTCTTTAAACTTGTTTTTCAGTAATGTTTTACATATCTTGAGTTTTTTATATAAAGTACCTTAGTTAGATATCCAATAATATTGAATAGTCTAAGTAAGATAGTTTTGTGATGAAATTCTTAAGATTATGTTAGATATTTTTGAAAGATATTGGTTTTCATCAGATTGATCAGCAGAAACAAAATTTTGTCTATTAAAAATATTTAATTTATAGGATTTTGGTTAATAATTCTTATTTATTGGATTTTGTTATACCATTCGGATGTCTTATAATGAATGCTTATTTTATATGTCAATTGATATAAGTGGTATTTATATGACATTATTTTAATTTATTTTCAGAAGTTATAATCATTCAATATAATTTTTTGGAATTAAATATATAGAAGGCTAATATTAAAATATTTAAATAACGAATTTAAGTAACCTAAGTTATTTTTTTCGAAATATAAACTATTGTTCGTTTTTTATTTCGTGTGGAAAAAAATAACTATTTTTCTTCCATAAATATTCCAAATAAAAAACGAACAATATTTTATGACAGACTATATATATATATTTTCTTCGATATTCCAGACCCAGTTTAGTAAGTAGTGAAACCGGCGCCTTCACCAAATCTGGATATTACTTCAATACAATTGATTATTCATTTCATTTATTATTTCTTTGGTGAAAAATCTGATTTGTTTTATGATATATTACATTCATAACACTTCATATGTTATAGAAATTGAATTAGCCAAACAATTGTTGATTTATTGTTGCCTATAACGAAAAGTTCCATTTTTTTTTGTTTTTTCGCGCCTTTGTATGAGGACGTTATAATTTTTTTTAATGGTAAAGTTTTCACATGGAATTACAGATGATAATTTGAGATCAATATTTATAACGTCCGTATTGTACAAATTGCTCAAGGTTGAGATAACGAAGGTCGTGATCAAGTAATACTTATAATTCATAAAAAAGATCTGTGCAAATACACGAATTTATTAGATTTTTTCCGCTCTGATGTAGAAAAATTGAACTAAAATGATTCGCTATTCGACGAAAATTCGATTTGAAATGGAGCACAAACATTTGCAATCATCTAGTAAATTTAATTTAAGGCGTGATCTGAGGAGTGAAATTTTTTGTTTTTGCCCTCCTTCTGTTATCTTTGTAGGTAAATTCATGTTTATTATGGATTTACGCGTTGAATTATCGCGTTTATAAATACCTTTTCTAATCACCAACATTCGTCACAAATTCTATATCATCTTTTATCTTACTAAAAAGCTGAATATTATTTTTTTAAGACTGAACGCATAAACTGCTAGAAATGAATCTGTTAAATTGAATCAAAATCTAATTTCTTGACGCTTGTGATGCTTTGCCTCTTTGTGAGCAGAAGAAGTACAATATTAAGAAATCCGAAATTTGAATATCAAAACAAATTAAAATATGTTTATTTTCTACAATCTTAATTTCAAAAAATTTTTTATTCAAAAAACTTTTAGAATTGAATTAATGTCTAAAACAAGCACCGCTTACATTTAATAGACGTATATAATCAAAACTCAATATATAATGTCAAATGGAATAAATAAACCAACAGATATACGAAAGTCATTAAAATCAATAAATAAATATTTAGAGGAGACAAAATTTTGTTTCTGGTCTTACCTTTAAGAACACCAATTGCCTTTTAAAAACATGAACACACTTAAAGGACTTCTCAAAGAATATAATTTATTACAAATATTTAATATATTCAAATATTCGAATGAGTTAATTCAGAAATCTCTCAAAACATATACTATATATTCAAAAAACAAATATAATTCTAAGCAATCCCTTGTTCGGTCCTAAATAATATTCCAACTATCAAAATCAAAAAACTAACCTATATCAACAACGCACACGTGTAAAAAATGAATGTTTCGAAAAACAGATCAACTTTATAATTCAAGATTGATCTATGTTCTAACAAAATCAAAGAACAGTGTAAGTTATTTTTAAGGCTTATTTAAATTCATTGACATTCCATAATGCGATTTATTGAAGCCAAAATATAATTATATATTATATATGAAATAAAATAGAAAGGCCTTTTACTTTATAGAAGAAATATAACAAAATTTGAATATCAAAACAAATTAAAATATGTTTATCTTCTACAATTTTAATTTCAAAAAAATTTTTATTCAAAAAACTTTTAGAATTAAATTAATGTCTAAAACAAGCACTGCTTACATTTAATAGACGTATATAATCAAATCTCAATATATAATGTCAAATGGAATAAATAAACAGATATACGAAAGTCATTAAAATTAATAAATATATAAATTAATAAATATATAATTAATTTATAAAAATAATATACTACATATTTAAATTTGTTTTGATATTCAAATTTTATTATATTTCTTCTATCAAGTGAAAGGCCTTTCTATTCTATTTTATTAAGAAATCCTTAATTCTTGGACATATCAGCCACATGACAGATTTTATTGCAGTTGAAAATGTTTCGGATTGCTATCATAGTGGTTTTTTATAGAATCATTCCTTGCAGTAACATTAAGGCCATTCACATAATCCAGTATTTTTATATCGAATCTTTTTGATACCATAATAGTTTTTTCCATAATTTATATGAAATGTACATCCAAAACTTGGTGAAGAATCTAAAATATTTCAGGAGATACTTTGAAATGAACAAGAATAATTATTAGAAACAATATGAGTCAGATAACAGAAAAAATTCAAATGAACCAGTTTTCATTCCTGTGTAGTAAATTTATCAATGTAATGGCTCAAATAAATTTTATGGGGTAATTAATCAGGTAGATCAAATGAACATTGTCTTTCGATCGTATCAAGTAAATAACAGATTGTCCAAAAGTAAAAGAGGTTTTTATCAATTAGATCACTCTGTTGACTCGTACTCGCACTTTTTTCCAGGCCCCGCAAGAAAGAGTTTTGGGATTAATCTGCTATGGTCACTTTACACTTACTGATTTAATTATATTAATAGAAAATCTCCTAGCCATAAAGAAGAATCTTTTATTATCTACATTTTACGAGGAAAAGAAAACATTGTAAGGATGTTCAAAAATGCAGGAATAAATGAAAACACAAAAACTCATAAGAGCCGTGGTACTGGTTCACGTTGTTCAAAGGAAAGGGCAAAGATAAAACTCCCATTTTCATTCAGTTTCTCTTTTTTTAAATAAAGTTAACGTTATACACGTTAACGAAAAAAGGTCAAGCAATTTTTCCGAACCCCAGGCAGTTTATAAGGCAGGCATCTGAAAGAATACAGAGAACCTGAAAATATGGACCTGTACTTTTGGAACGAATTTATGTCTGTATCGTACCACGGTTACTTTAGAGCTGTATTTTGCTTATTGTTCCAATATTTAGAAACAGCAAATAAGTGAAAAATAAGTAACCAGTATGATTAATTACAGTGTGTTGATGTGGACTGTATTGGAGTACTGCGATGTTAAAGTTAAAATGCACTTGTAAGTAGTTATCTCGATGATGAACTTGCTTTGTTTGTCTAATTTGATGCACCAACAAAGGTGAGGATTTGAAGTAACCTCCAATAATTTAACGACAACAATTATATTTTTAACATGAATGGAGTTTTCGGTTGCCATTAGGTGAAACATTATAACAATTTTATTTAAAATAATTCACACAGTTTTTGTACTCCTTTGAAGATGGTCGAAAGACCGTCACGTGTCAGGATTCTGAATGAATTGTGAAAAATAAAAACTGTGTGAATTATTTTAAGTAAAATTGAAAATAAATTTATTTTGGTATCACTGTATCAAGCTGGGGTTATGATAGTTAGATTACGGAAAAATATGTGAATTACTACGTTTATTGTAATCTCGATAAGTTTCCAACAAATAATAATTGAATAATAATGCAATATCTTGGACAGAGAAACCACAAGCGACAAAGCTGACTATCGAAGGGATAATGAAATAATTTAGGCAGAAGCCACAAATGCTATAAGTTAATTATTAAAAGGATAATGTTATAATTTGGACCGAAAGGTCATGAGCGACAAGGGTTTATTATTACTGTATTAATAATGGGGCCGAAAGACTACAAGAGAAAAGGATTGATTTTCAACGAAATAATTATGCAATATCTTAGACCATAAGGCCATACATGAAAAAGATTGATTATTAACGAAGTAATAATACAATATTTTGGACCGAAAGGCTACAAGTAGAAAAATTGTCTATCACAGGAATAATGAGTATACAGTATACTCATAAGCTGATAAAGATGTCTCAATGCATTCCTTCTAACAAAAAGGAGGAAATGTACGAAATTGATTGGAAAGTCCATTTATGGGTGGAGTGAATTAGTGAAATAAGCTTTCTCATTCGTTATAGAAGAAATGAGGGTATCAGTTCTAGCAGATAAGGATAGAATGCAACATATAATAATTTCCAATGCTGTGTCGTTGAATATAGCTAATTAATAGGTACTAAATATATCAAGAGTTTTGAATACTTTCCATATTCCATATACTCATGTCAGAGCAGACTAGCTATGTGTCTAGATGCAATAAAAACTTCAAAGTGCGAATCACGAAGCTCAAAGACTGATCGGTGGAAAATATTATATAAACATGGAAAGATTCAAGTATCCCACCAGCGATAAAAAAGCAATTAATTATTAATTAAAATTATTAATTAAAATATATTCCTACGTAGACAGGACCGTCTCTAATTGAGATCTAACAATGTCTTTGAATTCTTAGGAACATAATGAGCATGAAATTTCACATTTTCATATTGGTACTCTCGTGAAAAAATCTGTTTACTTTTAGGACGAAAATATTGAGTAATATTCAAAAACATCTAATCGAGTCTGTTATTTCCAGGCAATCTATAAAATCAAAGCTTCAGTAAATGCAATAGGGAATCTTCATGATTGTGCAAAAAAATCCTGGAATGTAACATACTCATGATATTTACAGGTTTGTTTTATATGGCATATAATAAATATATTGATAGTTAGGCATGTCCAATTTCGATACAAACTGAAAAGATTTGATAGTATTAATCACATTTACAGTCGATGCACATTAATCAGTGACTTAAAGAGATGAAATTTCTCTTAAGTACCCCTACAATCAAATGGAGTAGAATAAGCAGAATATTTGAATCGGAGCATAAATACGGAAAAAATCAGCGGCAATGAAAAACTATATGGTACAAACTAGGACTCACGTAAATGTAATTACAACAATCATCTTTATCGAGTAATATGAGCTTGTTCGGAAAGTAATTTCGTTTTTTCCCGACAGAGGATTTAATAGTATTTTTTCGAACTCAACTTTACAGTCAAACCGCATAATCTTTATATGTTTTGAGAGCTGATATAGCAAGGCTTGTTTGTGAAAAAATTCAATTAATTCTTAACAGTAGTTTTTGGTTGGTGCACTTTCAAATATAGAGAGCTATAAGCAGCGTTTTCGTCATATTTCACTTTTTTGCTATAGAAAAGGTAAAAATGCTAAATGAATTAACCGATGTGTATGGAGATGTGTTGAGAGTAGGCCAGTGCCAGAACTGGTCTGCAAAATTTCAATCCGGCAATTTTTATGTCGAAGATGCATCACGTTTCGGAAGGCCGGTTGAAGCTGATAACGACATGATAAGGGCATTTATTTGTCCATGCAAATCGGCGAATAACAACACGTGAGACCGGTGAGAGGTTGAATTTTTCGAATTCAACTGTTTGAGACAACTTGAAAAGCCTGGATTTAACCTTGAAGTTCGTTATATGGGTTCCCCATATTCTCACGGAGATAAATTTGTGTCGTCGCATCAACGTCGCGATTCGCTTCTCAAACGTTACGAAAATGATCTATCTTTGGAGCGCATCATTATTCGAGACGAAAAATGGGTTGTATGTCAAACGCAAGAGATCATGGAACAAAAAAAATAAACCAGCTGAAAGCATTTCGAAAGCCAATATCAATAAATAAAATGATGCTGCCTGCTTCTTGGGATTTTAAGGAAATCGTTTTTTTTAACTTTTACCGTATAACAAAAAAATTAATTCGGAAGTTTATTGTCATCAGCTGGACAAACTGAATGATGCACTTCAATAGAAAAGGCCAGAATTAATCAACAGAAAAGGTGTAGTGTTCTATCAATATGAGACCTCATACAAGTTTAGTTACTCGTTGTTCCGGTCATTGCAAAAATTTTTGGACGGCAAAACCTTTACTGCCAATGAAAAGATCAAAAATCACCTGGATCAGTCTTTTACCAACAAAAATCCGAAATTTTTTGAGCGTGGAATCATGCTACTGTTAGAAAGTTGGCAAAAGGTGTTGGACCAGAATGGCCACTATATAATTCAATAAAATATTTATTTATTATATGAAAATTTTCTTTCAAAATCAATCAGCACCACTGCCATCAAAATGGAGTAATTCTAATATAGCTCATTAAATAATCTTGTGGGGCAATCATTCACGGGCTGAAAGGATATTTATTCCCCAGGAAAGACTGTCAGAGTGGTTTTTGTGCTGCAGGAATATCTGCAGACCTATATTTCAAAGAGTGATTATAACGACAGTACCGACTTTAAATATATATTTCATTTCTGGGGATTTATCTTGACAGTTGCTTATTCATTATGCACAATGACACACAAGGAATAGCAACTCATTTATTTACCCTAGATTACAACTGGAAACATCATAAACAAATCCTCTAAATATCGATTTGTACAATTAATTATTCTGTACATTGAAAGTGTTTGTCTTAACTTCTGTTATATTTCTTGGTGCTGTTTGCTTTTTTTGTGTAAGTACTCAAATGATTATTGGTATTCTTTAAATTCATTAATCGAATACTGTTCGCAACCTGACCAACATTTATATACTCTCTGCCCATAGTGCCCATAGCTGCCGGGAAAGAGAACCGAAGATCGAAACTACCATGTACTGGGTTCCATTTTCTCTTAAGGTAGAGCTGTGTAGTGGATGCGAGATATTAGCTACCGATAAATATAATTTCCATACACTGTATGGAATGAATTCCTGAATAGTCCTTTACATGATTGCCTCTTCTGAAGTTTCCCAAATGTTCTCAATGCCTTTTTTTGCGTTATGAAAATATCTTCGACATATTGGGATCCTCCCCAATATATAATCCCCTGGGACATGATCGAGTAATATATTAACTTCAGGATATCGAAGTGTACTTGCTCTCTGAACGGAAAAAGAGTATAAATAAAAAAAAATTGAGCCTTCCTATTAAGGTATTTTACATGATGTCTCCATTTTAGATTCCTATCCACCATAACGCCAAGAAAGTTTACTGACTCTTTGACAGAAATAACATTGTCACCAAGAATTTCTCTGGTGGGTAACATTTTCGACTTATCAGTGCTGAAAACTATACACTATACACTCTTTTCTAGGTTGATCATTAACCCATTTTCTGCACATCACTCTCCAACAGATCTCGAAACTGTCTCCGAATTTATCAATGCCGAGGCTACATCCACTGACCTTACTAAAAAATTTGTATCGTCCGCATTCATGATGGGCTTACTGTTCCCAACAGAACAATTTCTGGAGAGGGAATTTATATATATTACAAAGAGTAACGGCCCCTACACACTACCCTGAGGTACTCCTCTCTTCAGCTCTGCATCTTTAGACAGCCATGTTGTGCCTTTAATCGTCATCTTCACTCTTTGTCTTCTGTTACTGAGATAACTTTCTATCGGCCTTAGCTGAATGTCTGTGACGCCAATATCTTCTAACCGATGCTCCACAAAGTAGAAGGCTTTAGACAGATCAAGAAAGAGTCCAGCAGGTACTTCTCCTGTTTCAAATGATTTAGCCACGGATTCAGTTAGCTCATAAATGGCCGATTCTATATTTTTCCCTCAACAAAGCCGTATCCAGATATTAACTTGAATTTTGCAAGGAAACTAAGGAAGGTGTTTAAGAAGAATCTTCTCAAAATTTTAGAAAAACATGAAAGTAAGTTAATGGGTCTGTAATTTCCAAGATCTTCTTGATTTACTTTTTAATAAATAGGCGTTACTGTGGTTATTTTCAACTGATCTGGAAAAACTCCCTCAAGTAATGATCTTTGAATTATATGGGCTAAAGGAGTAGATATTATGTTGATCACAGATTTTATGACCTTAATGGGTATTTCATCATGGTCATAGGATGGCTTGTTCTTCATTGATTTTACCATAGATATGACCTCTGCTTCCTGAATGTCAAAAACAAAGAAAGATCCTTTCTGTTTTCTTTGTTTCAAGTAAGGGTTGACAGTATTTCTATTTGCCGAGATAGATGTTGCTACATTTACAAGAAATCATCAAATTGTTCAACTAGCTGCCTAGAATCTGTGCAATTAGTTGACCAGACAGGCTGGTTAAGCACCTTATTCGTTAGGAGTTTAATTACTTGCCATGCTGCCCTTGATTTATTCTGACATGAGTTCATATACTGTCCAAAATGTTTCTTCCTGGAACGGAAATATATATTCTCTTATATTCCGGGTTGACTGTTGAAGTAGTATTGAAGAAGTCTCAGATCCTCTTAAGTTTTAATGCCAAGGAGCTTAATTTGAAAACTTTAGCATTATTTCTTGATCTCATCTGTATTTCAGGAGAACATTCTTCAAACATACTTTGAAACGATGCCTAAAACAAAGCCCCAATTGGTTAATGTCACACGACATAGTATTTATGTCTTCTCAGTCAATATTTTTCAATTTTTGTATAAAAATTTCAAGATTTTTGTCACTTATATTTCTTTTGAAAAACTTTTCTTGAGTGGAAGGTTCAGATGAATCATCTTCTGTGACAAATTTCCATGCCCGGTGGTCAGAAATATTATATTGAAAAACAGAACAGCAACCAGAACAATTCGCATTATCAAGACATGCATCCAACCGCTTAGGACACCAACTTGACACCCCCACATTGAACTGCTGCAGGAGTGAAAGTAATTCATTGCCAAATTTATTATCCGATAAAATATTGACATTAAAATCACCAGTTAAAATGAATTTCCTCTTCTCACTGCAACAAATTTGTTGAATATTTCTTAATTTGTCACGAAATATATTCATATCACTTATACAGAGTGTCCTTGGTCTATAGACAAAGACCATAGTCAATTTGAAATTTCCATGAGATATCTGTGCAGCAGCGCATTCAGTAACATTTATAACGCTTAATGCTTTAATATCTGTACTTTCAACATAGGTATACGGATTTTTTACGTAAATAGCACTACCTCCATGTTTACGTCTATCCCGACAAAAGCTGCTAACAAGCTTGTACCCCTTGATATTATAACAAGTTAGCTTTTCTTCTGATTTCCCATGCTCTACAATTGTGGCCAAATCTGCATTTGTTTGCTGTGCTAGTAATGCCAGTTTACTTAATGAGTTTCCTATTGATTGAATATTCTGCTGTATAACGAACTACAAATTGCAATGAATGTACTACATTCAATTTTTTGGGTTGGGTGCCACTGCAAAAGTGTTTAAATGGGATTTCGGTTTTATCAGAAGGCGATTTTTGTCTGCATGCTCCTCACATAAAACCTTTTTATTGCCACACATCTGGCCAGAAAGACGGACCCGTTGCTTGATTCAAAGATTCGAAAGATTCGATGAAGAATAGATATCAGGCCTTCTTGAACTTAACTTGTCGCATATGACACCCGGTATACTTTGTCTTACATAATCCTCAAGCTCCGCCGCCTCCGTTCTTGGGCTGAGTCTTGAAACATATAAACGCCAGTGACTTCTTTGGAGCAGCAACCAGTACATTAGATTTGGTAGCGCCAATTATGGGCTTTAAAGTCCTCCGTGATCCTGTTGTTGGGTTATGGGTAGAGTGTTTAGTATTACTCAATATGATCACTAGTAACTGAAGTTAGCTTGCCGGATTTTGGTCTTTTCCCCGATTTCACAACTGACCAGTCATACAGTTTTTTGGAGATCTTTATATCTCTACTGTTACTGGATTTAAGATCCCTTTCAATGTATATAACATCATTCATAATTTCCCGTTGAATGACATCAGTTGAAAGATTTTTGTGTTACAAAGATAGATTTGAGTTTTCCGTTATCGATTTACAACCTGAACCACTGACTTCAACAACAGGTGCAGTCGGTACCGGTCCGCTCGCAGATGTATTTGTATCAAAGTTGTTTTTGTTGGATTTGATTTCTTTTAGTTCACATTGCAGTTTATCAGTGAACTCAGTTTGGGATATCAATAATTGTTTTAACTCGAATATTTCGGTTACATACGTTGCAGTGTTCACTTACAATTTCATTCTTCAATACAAATAAGTGATTTTTCAACTCACCATTAGTGCAACTCAGACTGGAATTAACTGAAGCTGCGCTTAATTCATCAGCTACCGAAATTTTACTATAGGTAGCACAGCGCCATTGTTTGATCTAACTATCTTCACTCAACTTTAAAAAATCTCCTAATTTTGGAAACACGCATTTACTTTGGAAATGAAAACTACACTTTATCAAATCATCATAAGTATCAATTTTTTTTATTGCAATCAGAGCACTGGATACCACGTCGGTGCGACATGACGAGACTAAAATATTCTGCATCTTCTTTTTCCTATATCTTTTGAAATTTCTTTTTGTCCCTCAGTTCGACGGGTAACCTGTTGAACATATTCTTTTCATTTTGGTTAAAATATTTGGAACATTCTCTTATGAACAAGAATGATATATGTACTCACTTTCCAATCCTGCCCCAAATATGTTCACCAAAATGAGAAGAATATGCCTAGAAATGAAACTTATGACTCATTCAACATCAGGTACAAAGACGATCTCCTCACTCCATTATATAAAAAATGAACACACAGTATATCTCGAGCTACTGGGACATTCAATTATTCAACAGGCTACCCGTCGAACTGAGAGACTTAACAAAAAGGAATTCTAAAAGATATAGAAGAAAGAAGATGCAGAATATTTTAATGAAAGGTACATTCCATTCTTTAGAAGAATTTTTCGTTGTAATTTGGCATAATATTCAAATGTATATGTGAATGATTGATAAACCACGTTAATAAGGATGGTAATATATTATTATTTTATGGCGCTTGTTTCAGGGAACAGCGTGCTATCATTTTATCCAAATATTTTGTGAGCTGATGCTTATCCACTCACGAAATATTTCTCTTTTCAACTGAAGTTAGCCTTCAATGCTCATAGAAGACTACCTTCAGTTGAAAAAACAATACAAAGTTAATCCCACAGTTAAAGATCAAACAAAGAAAATATTCAATCCAATTCTTATAGAAATGATCCGAGATACACATGCTCAACCATTTATCCTGATGTTACTTACCTAAAATAGCTCAAATGTATATATTATTTCACTTAGCGGATGTTAGAGGAACGTTCGAAGTGTCATATGCGCTGAAGTGATACTGCTTGTGTGAACCATCTGGTGTATAGCTGTGTGAAAAATAGTTCGGCATGATTTCAAGCTGAATACATTTTTAAGTGTAGTTTCACAATACAACACATTATTTTGTACATACGCTTTCAATTCTGCATGCCTTGCGTTAAATCACTTTGCAGGTACGTAACAATTACGTTTCCAGAGTTCAATTTAGGCCTTTCAAATATGAATCATTTAATTTCTAGACACCTTTCTCTCTCTCTCTCTCTCTCTCTCTGTTATCCATCAAATGACGTTAAAATGTTATCCGCTACGCGGCCTGCTATTTGTTTTCATGGCGACTACTGAAGGGTCTTATTGTTTATACGACGTGCGATTTATTTTACAGATGCTTCTGTTGCCGGACATTTTAAATTATAGTAAAGGCTCCATATTTTATCCCCAGTCATAATTCGATGCAAAAACCCTTTTTCTTTTTTCACTTGGAGCATGTTTTCACACGTGAAAAACCGGCGTTCGACGTCTTTTAGCCTAAGTTCTTTCCTATTGTTTCCATTGCTTTAAAACAATGGCAAATGGCTGTCTGAGCGACTCCAAGTGTTTTTGCGAGTTCGTCTTGCGTTTGTGATGGAACCTCATGGAGTCTTATCTAATTGTTCAACCTTCAACTTTGGGAGCGCTCCGGGTAGTTCTTCGTCTTCCAAATGAAAATTGCCACTTATGAAACAGCAAAATCAATTCTGACATATTTGCTCAGCTAGAGCATGAAATCCATTAAAATACGATGACTTTCGGTAGCCCTTTTCTTCATATTGAAATAATGAAGTAAAACACCTTACAAAAACATATTATTCGGTACAAAAGTTGACATTTTCAGAGCACACAGAAACTATGTTGTTTACACTTCATCGAAATGAGAGTTACAGAGAAGAAAGTCTAAGGAGCAACTAGTAGAGACATCAGCTCGAACTTATTTCTACTCCTAATATTTCACAGTATTTGTTTATAGAATAAATGGAGTATGCGGTTAGCTCTACTTGAAATATTATAACAATTTTATTAAAAAAATTCACAGTTTGTATGTTTCAGAGTTTATTCAGAATCCTGACACGTCTTTCGGTCTTTCAACCATCTTCAAAGGAGTACAGAATGTAACTAAACTTAAAATTTTAATACACTTGAGACATCTGTGTAATTTTATGGCGCATGAAAATAACAGAATCCAATATAGGGGTATTCCCAAACACTATTTGGGAATTTGTTGAATTCCCCTTTTTCTCAAAGGCTCTCTTGATTGAAAGAATCTTCAAATAGTCTATCAGTTTTCCCTTTATAACATTATATAGTATAGTGACATCTTTCTCATTGAAAAAATTATTATTTTCTATGCAATGTTCTGCAAAACTAGTTGATTTCTTGTTCTTCAAAATAGACATCCTATGTTCTTTGATTCTATTTTGTAAACATCGGCCTGTCTATCCTACATGCGATGAAATTTTCTGATTTTATTAAGTCCCCCATTTTGGTTTTATACTCTGTGTTTAACATAATGGTTAGGATATTTATTTTTATAATTGTATTCTCAGATTTGTTGAATCTACGCATATTTTTCAAATTGAAATTTTGAACTATCAAAAATTTATCACCTAATGATTTTTTTGATATTTCTGATACTGATTCAGTTTTAGAGGCTACCATTTCTATGTCTTTGAAATTATACTCATCTGGGCAATATTTCAGTCCTTTCTTCAATACATTTCTATTTTATTTTTATCAAAACTTACTTCCATGAAATTTTTGACTCTATCATAAAAACTAAATTCACAATTCCAATTTTTTTGAGTTGTTTGGGTGGCTCTTGCTTCATTAAATCTTCTGATATTGTTTAACTTCTTAAGTTGACCTATTGTAATAATATAAATATTTTAAAAAATTTTTAAACAATTTTAAAAAATTAGCCTTCTACATATTTAATTCCAAAAGATTATATTCAATGATTATAACTTCTGAAAATAAATTAAAATAATGTCGTATAAGTACCACTTATATCATGACACAAAATAAACATTCATTATAAGACATCCAAATGGTATAACAAAATCCAATAAATAAAAATTATTAACTAAAATCCTATAAATTAAACATTTTGAATAGACAAAATTTTGTTTCTGCTTATCAATCCTATGAAAACCAATATCTTTCAAGAATATCCAACATAATCTTAAGAATTTTATCACAAAACTATCTTACTTAGACTATTCAATATTATTGGATATCTAACCAAGGTACTTTATATAAAAACTCAAGATATGCAAAACATTACTGAAAAACAAGTTTTAAAATCGACTTTGCTCATCAGTATTCAAATATTCATATTCAATAAATATAAAATCAATTAATAACATATATTCAAACTCACCCTTCGCCTTCCAGAAAAAGTTCTACTTAAATGAGAACCTTAAATAGGTATTCACTACACACAGAAATATCTCTGTGGTTTAACCTGATCTAGAAGATTGAAAGACAAATTTAACGGCCTCTGCTATAACACAAGGACTATCTGTATGAATGTTTGAGGAAACCATATACTTATATATTATGAATAAAATAACGTAAAAATTTTTTAAAATATTTATATTATTTTATATACCTTCTATCAAGAATGACCTCTATTTACGTTATTGACCTATTGTATTGTTAGTGAACTACTAACTCGACTTCTTCTCGGGCTGATCTAACAATGGCTTGGAACTTCTCATATATCACCTCGTGGACAAATTCATCATGAATTAATTCCAAGTGGAGCTGCGGATAGTTTCGTGTTTGGTACCATTTATGAATTTCCCCATTTAGACAATTGGGGTAGGCTGTGTGTACTGACCTCTTCGCTTCATTGGAATAATGAGAACATCTAATTTTTATCTATTTATTTTTTTTGAGGCAGTGTTCATTGAATCATAAATTGTTTGAACACCTCTTCATTTTGAGAATAGTCTTTTTATACATAACCGCGAGTTTTGCCGTACAAGCACTATTGATTAATTAAATGGAGAATGCGTTTGACTCTAGGTGAAACATAACAACAATTTCATTTATAAATTCACACAGATTTTATGTATCACAGTTTGTTCAACGACACGTGTTTCGGTCTTTCAACCATTTTCAAACTACTACTAGTACCTCTTGTTCTCCTTTGAGGATGGTTGAAAGAGCGAAACACGTGACAGGATTCTGAACAAACTGTGCAACGTGAAAACTGTGTGAATTTTTTAAAATAAAATTGTTATAATGATAATAATTCTCCTAGAGCCAACCGCATAATCCATTAATTTTATTTATAGCGCTAGTACGGCAAAACTCGCAATTATGTATAAAAAGACTATTCTCGAAATGAAGAAGTGTTCAAACCATCAATGGTTCCATAACAGTGCCTTAAAGAAATTATCCATCCGAAATATATGAAAATTACATGTTTCCAGTATTCCAGTGAAGAGAAGGGAGCAGTATCACAGCCGCAATGGGGTAGATGAGGAAACTTATAAATTGTACCAAATATGAAACTATCCGCAGCTCCACTTGAAATGAATTCATGATGAATTGGTCCACTAGGTGATACTTCCAAGTTCCAAGCCCGAGAAGAAGACGAGTAAGTAGTTCACCAACAATACTTAGGTCATTAAGAAGTTAAACAATCTCAGAAGATTTAAAGAAGCAAACCCCATCTAAACAACTCATAAAAAAATAAACTGTGAATTTATTTTTCATTATAGTCAAAAAGCTCACGGAAGTAAGTTTTGATAAAATATAATTAAATGTCTTAGAGAAAAGACTGAAATATTGCCCAGATAAGTATAATTTCAAAGACATAAAAACGTTAGCCTCTAAAACTGAATCAATATTAGACATATCAAAAAAAATCATCAGGTGATAAATTTTCACTAACTCAAAATTTTTAATTTGAAGGATATTCGTAGATTAACAACTCTTCAAAAAGAATTATTGAACAGATATAAAACAAAATTCAGTCTTATGATCCAATTATAAGTAAAGCAGATAAAGGAATATCCTAACCATTTTACCAAACCAAAGTGGATAATTTAATAAAACCAGAAAATTCAAGAGAACTAAAAAGAAAACCAATAAATACTTTCCACAGATCGGTGTCTAACGATTAAAAGAATATTTTTAGTGTTAAAACCCAAAAACCAGCTTATAATTTATATGAAGATTTAGCTACAAATCTACCGTCCCTAATGAATTGTACTTCATCTCCGTACTGTCAAAAATACTTAAGAAATAAGAACACCCTACCTAACCAAACAATTGTAAATTCATCTCATTCGACGTGAAAAATTCAATGATGAAGTCAAAATACTCTTAAAAACTATGATCAGTAACAGTCATCTATTATAAAATAGTAAAGAAAATCTTTTCAAAGCTCTAGATATGTGTTTAAGGCAGAAAGAACTATTTAAAATTCAACAATGAATTCTTCAAATAAATCGATAGCTCACCAATGGGAAGTCCAATAAGTCAACTCTTAGCTGAATTTTTTTATGTCTTACTTTGAAAAATTATTATTCGCCAACACTAAAAATGAAAATTAGTGAAACTCGTTCACTTTTGGGCTAGATAAGTAGATGAAATATTTTGCATTTGAAGTGGAACTGACAGGCTGCTATCGCAATTGTTGAATTATATGAAAACCATAAATGAAAATATTAATAAATAAATTTCTGCTGTGAATTTAAATTTCTGTTGTGAACTTTAATATTTTCATTTATGCCTTTCATATAATTCAACACTTGCGATAGCAGCCTGTCAGAAATAAAAGAAAATTCTTCAATCAACTTCTTAGAACTAAACATTCAATCAGTCATGGAAAATTAAAATGTCAACATTTCATAATTTCATTCATGGACTTTCGAGCATCCCGTTGAACGAAGCCAATTTCCCAAGAGAAGTCAATATAATTGAATCTACAGCAGTATCCAATGGCTACAGAACCGAAATCATGGACAAAATGATCAAAAAGAAAAGCACAATATTTTATTTATTTATATTCCTTTAGCAGCAAATAGAATTAATTCAGCTAAGAAGTTTGTGAACAATAAAGAAAGGTGCCCCACTTTTTTTATAATCGGAAACCTGCCAAATTGAATCTCATGATTTTAATGCTACATATATAGGACAAACAGGCCGATGCTTATAACATAGAATCAAAGAACATAGGATGTCTATTTTGAGAAACTAGAAATCGAGCGGTTTTGCAGTACCATTGTTTAGAAATTAATCATGTTTTTAATGAGAAAAATGTCACTTTACTATATAATGTTGAGAAGGACGAATTGATAGGCTACTTTGAGATTCTTTCAACCAAAAACCATTGAGAAAAAAAAAATTTTACAAATTCCCAAATACTCTTTGGGAACCTAGATTGGATGCTGTTATTTCCATGCGCCATAAAAATACACAGATGTCCTAAGTGTTATAAAAGAACCTTTTTTCAATTTTGATTTTGTTAACTTTTTCAGTCCGTTGAAGATGGTTAAAAGACCTAAACACGTGTTAAGATTCTGAATAAACTGTGAAACATAAAAACTGTGGGAATTTTTTATATAAGAGTATTTTTCAGCTCTGAGTATGTCTCGCAGTAGCAAATCGTCTACAAATCCATACCAAAATATACGTGTGTAGATTTGAAAAATTTTCTTTCGAGGATATAAAGATTTCAGCGAAAAGTTGGCTGAGTGATTAGCCCATTGCTACTTAGTCCTTATTTTTGTTTACGGAAGTTGTTATTGTATAGAAAATTGATTTCCTTCCACGCAAATTCGAAAAGGGTTGAAATTGATGTAATTTTTGTTAATTTTCCTTTCCTTATTTTCCCTCTGAAAGGAAAAATGAATATTTTCCTATATGATTTCCTACTAATGAGTTAAAACCAAGAAATAAAAATTTAATGAACACAAAATCTCATATAATATATTATTGTAAATGAACTGGAAAATTATATTAAACTGAATAAAATAGAAAGGCCTTCTACTTGATAGAAGAAATATAACAAAATTTGAATATTAAAATAAATTGAAATATATTTATCTTCTACAATTTTAATTTCAGAAAAATTTTTTATTCAAAAAATTTTTTGAATCAAATTAATGTCTAAAACAAGCACCGCTTACATTTAATAGACGTATATAATCAAAACTCAATATATAATGTCAAATGGAATAAATAAACCAACAGATATACGAAAGTCATTGAAATTAACAAATAAATATTTAAAGGAGACAAAATTTTGTTTCTGGTCTTACCTTTAAGAACACCAATTGCCTTTTAAAAACATGAACAAACTTAAAGGACTTCTCAAAAATTATAATTTATTTGAAATATTTAATATATTTAAATATTCGAATAAGTTATTCAGAAATCTCTAAAAACATGCACTATATCTTCAAAAAACAAAGATAATTTTAAGCAATTCCGTCTTCAGTCCTCAATAATTTTCCAAATATCAAAATCAAAAAACTAACCTAGATCCAAACCCTCAGCACGTGTAAAAGGACAAATGCTTCGAAACACAGATCAACTCTATAATTCAAGATTGATCTATGTTCTAACAAAATCAAAGAACAGTGTGAGTTATTTTTGAGGCTTATTCAAATATTTATTTCATTTGACATTATATAATGAGTTTTGATTATATACGTCTATTAAATGTAAGCGGTGCTTGTTTTAGACATTAATTTAATTCTAAAAGTTTTTTGAATGAAAAATTTTTTTGAAATTTAAATTGTAGAATATAAACATATTTCAATTTGTTTTAATATTCAAATTTTTTTCATATTAAACTGCTAATAATTTGTGTATATCATGTAATCCATACATATGATTCATAGGTAAAAAAATTCGGAAGGTGAATTAAATTATTCGGTATTTATGGAAATGTATTTTGAAGAGGGCTTAAGGGATGTTGTAAATGTAACAGGTGAATAAAAAAGCATGGAAATTAAAGAAATGATGAAATCAGAGAAATTTAACAAATGAAAAACATAATATATAATTGTAATGTGTTTTGGCAACAATGAATAGAGAACTTACAGAAGTAAACAGATACACATTCTGTAAAAATTTCATATATCTTGAATTTTCCAATAAGACAATTTTCACTACAGCAGTTTATGAGTAACAATCTAATCGATATTTCTTTTTTTTTTGATGAGGGCTGCGAATAGATCGTCATTTTCTTGAAAAATTATCTAATTTGATCACGTCTCTTCATATCAAATTTTTGTTTGTGGACTTCATATGAAAAATGTTTAATATCAGGTATTCAGATTCCTTTTTATGGGAAATGTCTCTGGGAATAGAAGACAGGCCTTAGTTAGAAAACAAAAATATCTGTAGGCACGAGTTCGGTACATTTGGAAACTGAAATAATAATGATAATAATAACAACATTACATACATTTCTTGATAATATGAGTATAAATATGTTTGGGCGGTTTTTTCATCAGAAATTGAAGTTTTATTGTGAAAAATTGGTTATACATTCAAAGTTCAAAGTATTGTTCGTCGCTAGACACTAATTTTTCCCATCTTTCTGTCAATTGACGGATCCCATCGTGAAAAAAGGCCCGTGCTTTGGTTATCCATGTTTCAATCCATTTTTTGACTTAATCGTAATTGAAGAAGTGCTGGTCAGCCAGGACATGTTTTATTGATCGGAAGGAACAATGTCAGGGCTTTACGGCGGGTAGGGTAGGACTTTCCGTTTGAGCATTTCTAAGAACGTTTTAATGGACGACGCAACTTTTGTCAGGCTGCGAAATGACTTTGTCGTATCTGTTGGTGTATAGCGGCCGTTTTTCTCACGATGCTCAGCTCAAACGCATTAATTATCGTCAAAAGACCTCCCCTGTGATTCTTTAGTTCGATTTTAGCAACACATAATACACCACACTCAGCAGGTTGCACCCAATATACAGCATCTTCTTTTTGCCATAAATATTCGCTTGGGTCGTTGATTATCAGGCATCCATACGTTGCATGTTTCCAAGTACGTATCGGGCGACGCAACATCCGGCCGTTTGTCCGATGTTTTGGATTATAATGGACACACTTCTCATCACCAGTCACAATTATATGCAAAAATTCCTTTCTTTTATTTTGTTGGTGGAGTTGTTCACAGGTAAAAAAACGGCGTTCGACGTCTTTTGGCTTCAGTTCATACGGCACTCAATTTCCTACCTTTCAGATAATTTTCATTGCCTTTAAAGGATGACAAATGGCTGATTTAGTGACTCCAAGTCTTTTGCGAGTTCCTATTGCATTTTGTGATGGATCTTCTTCATTGAGCCTTGCCTCTAACTCTTTATCCTTTGAGGTGTTTGTCGTCTAAATCAAAATTGTCGCTTTTAAATCGGGCAAACCATTTCTGACGCGTTCGATCAGTTAGAAGAGCACGACATCCACTGAAATACGATGACTTTCGGCAGCCTTTTTCTTAATATTGAAGTAAGGAAGTGAAACTCACCGCCAAAACACATTATTCGGCTCAGAAATTGACATTTTTAAAGCACACAGAAACTATGTTGTTCATACATCAGCGAAATAACAGATAATGAAAAGCAAGCCTAATGCTGATACTTCAAAATGAAGGTGTAGCCAGATAAAACAATGGAATAATAAACTAGTAAAGATATCTGTTGTTAAAACCGTACAAACTTATTTATACTCCCAATAATAATTATTGAATTATTGTTTTGGTGAATATTAGTATTAGTATACAACTTCTTTACATTCGTTTGGAATACTTGATAAATACTTTTTAGAACGTTTGAAATGTAATGTAGCTATAGTACAATTGAAAAAAGAGGAAATTAAAGGATGCGGTGCTATTTAAATATTATATTTTGAATTATTTTTTCTGCAGATTGAATTAGAAATTTTTTTTTTGTGGTCAAAATTTCAGGAAGACATCAGTCAAATTTATTTCTGTAGGGAAGTCGAGTTGCAGGATGTTTCCTATATTCTACTACAGTAATCTGAATCATTCTCGAAATTTTCATAATTTTGGGTAAAACTAAGAAGTGTTGCCATACCCACGTAGCCTCCTACGAACGTGCAGAGAACAATGGGTAATCACGCATTAGTCAATTGTTTCCTCTCGAAGAACAATAGCATACTCCTGGTCCGGGGGGGAAGACACGTGAGTGTCGTGAGAGCATGTGTCCTGAACACTGTCGCGGTCGCGGCAGAAGCGATTGGCTTTTGTCTCGGTCATGGCCTGCCTCCCGATCGCGGCCATTAAGCTGTATTGCCATGCACGCCGCCAATCAGAAATGGCGGACTTTGTGTGACATTTTCCATTGGCGAATGCACCAGAGTATGTGAGATGAGGATGTTTTTTTTCACATGGTTAATATTGTGCACTACTTGTATTTCATGTATGGGTTGTGTCGTTTCGAAGAATTGGATCGATTAACCAATTGGTATCTACTTATTGCTTTCCGAAGTGGTCTTGTGGCCCTATGAATTTCAATTTGGGAAAAACACCTAGGCAACGAGATAACTTTTAATCGGGGTTTGCTTTTGGTTTTTCCAGCAAATTGCATTTTCAGTCTACTTATTATAAAAGTTTTGGTTTTTGGCTGGTTAGAGTTGAATCCAATAGAAATTCGAGTAAAAAGGCAGTAATTTTGTCTCCAGGATAATAGAAGAATTAATGCATACATAAATTTTGCTGGGATACTTCATATTTTGCGTTTACCCATTGACGCTTATGTTTGATATAATGAAGCACAGGCATTGATTTCGACTTACAGATTTTTCTAATGGTAATCAAAGCCAAATAGTCATGTGGTTACTAGAAGAGTTCCTATTCCATAAGAGACCTATATAAATAATATATAATATAATGCTTAATTGAAATTTTCAGGGTAGATGTGGAGTCTAAATGTCTTTTCATCTACATTTATCTGATTTTGTCAACCTTTTGACTGTCGTCCTTTACAGTAAACTTGTTTCAATAAATTCTTATTCCACTCTTCTTCGTCAGTATGTAATGACGTAGATCAAAGGGAAAATTATAGAGCATTTTACCATGTATTATTCATTTTCATGAGATATGCCATTCCCTCAAGAGAACAGTTATGAAATGATAAAAATGACGTTTGTTTGATTTTTGGACGAGAGCACAGATTTCTGTATTTGTACGCGTTTGTTTTAGGGAACAGCATCTTATCGTTTCGCCCAAATGTCTGTAATTTGAGAATTTCCCTTATTTTTCTCAATATTTTCTGAATTGAAAATAAGATCGATATGAAATTCGGCCTTTGTCAGTAGGATGAAAATATGCATTTTCTTGCGAAATATCGCGAAGATGGTATGATTATAAGTTGAAAATAAATATTTTGTTAGAGGATCAGCATTAAGAGCTATCTTCAACACTATAACATTCGAATAGAAAGAGCTAAAGTGTTGAAACACTCAGAATGCGTTTGGGCACCAAAATCAGTTTAGCGATTTCGCAATTACTCACATTTGAAATTTTCTCTCTTCATTCTAAATATTTTCGATACTACAAATATGATCGATCTTCAATTTGGTATTTTAAAGTAGAAAAATAACGCATAGGTTCGTGCGAAATTTTGTGGAGATTGCATGATTACAAGACTCAAAACAAAAATAAATATTTTGTTAGCGTTTAGCGTTAAGCAGTACCGAAATCAATGACATAGTCCTACGATCAAGTTCAAATTCAGCAGTTAGAAGTAAAATAACGGAACAAAAGCCGATACAAAGTTTCGTAAGGTTCGTTTTGGGCAATTGTGAGCCTTGCGCTATTGAGGTTTCCTTTGAACATTTTAAATTAATAAAAGAATGGGAGAGAGTTGAAAGTTCAAGCGTGAGTTAGGAGCTTTAATACCATACCCCAGTTAATTAATAATTATTATTTGATTATGGGCAGAATCGGTCTAATGATTTTGCAGTTATTCGCATTTGAAATTTTCTCTCATTTTTCTCAATATACTCCAAAGTACCCATATGGTTTATCTGAAATTCTGTATTCAGAAGTAGTATGAATGATAATATACAGGTTCACTCAAAATTTCGTAAAGATCGTATGATTACAAGATATTCAAAACAAAATAAAATATTTTGTTAGCGGAGCAACGCTGATCTCTCCTCAAACTATAGCATTGAATAAAAATAAGGCATGGGGATGTAAAATAAAGGCAAACAGGCTGAAGCAAAGTTTCGTGAGAATCGTGTTATCAAATGATTAAAAAATCTATATTTTGTGAGCAGAGTGTTAGGCTCTACCGAAACTATAGCAAAAGTGGTACGATTGAGTATAAATTTACAATTTGGATTAAAAATAATGATAAAAAAGCTAATGTTAAATTTCGTGAGGATCGTGAGTAATTAATTTTCAAAACTCTAAACACCGACTCAATGCATTTTCTCGTTAATTTTTTGAGTGCATTGTTATAAACTCCATTCCTATTGTACGAGTAGTTTGATAATAATAGTAGATAGATATATGTAGCGGGAAAACGATGAATCTATCAACTGCCTCATTGGCTTAGTGAGCAAATCTGTTTATTGCAGGTAACGACAATACCTTCACCTTGTCGAGCAGACGGCCCAAATGCACGTAATTTTCGGTTTTTAAGTCGAAAATTGAATTATTGATGAAGAATTGAAAGTAATTCTGTCTGGCTTATCCATCCGTTAACATTAGAACTTTCGAACGAATGGATACAAAAATTTTTGTGGAAATGAATTACTGTCTCATATACATTTTTTTAATTAAATTTATCATTTAACTAAAATCAAAATATAAAATTAAATCTTGCAAGAAAAAATAACTTCCTATATAAGTAGAGCAACCATTTATGAAAACTGAAGAAAGGAGGTGTTAGCTAGGAATGAATATTCAACCCTACGTTAAAAAATAAAGAGATATGTTCTCAAAATAACAAAACAATTCATGAATAAAAGGTACGTTCCAAAATTCAATTCATTAAAGAACACTGCGTACGAGAAAACAGAAACTCAAATTGACAATCTTATACTATGAATAAAATAAAAATAAATTTTATGATTATATTTCTGATGATCAATTTCCATAAGTAGATATTGATTCAATAAGAAATATTGATTTCAAATTTAATTTGATGAGAGCTGTTTTGAATAACACATGCGAATAATGAAAGAAGACTCATTTGTAGAATTCAGTTCAATTTTCGATAAGAAATAAGTGTAATGTCAATAAATGCAATATGTAATTTCAAGACGTTTCTAGTTGTCATATTTTCACAGAAAAATCGAAGGTTGTTAAATCACCTTATTTTTGTAGCCAATTGACCGTTCTATTTCTGATGATTCCACTTACCAATTTATTCATTCAATAACTTTATAGCGGTGAAGCTAAAATTTGATATTTTATCATTTTATCATTTAAGAAATTAATGCTTTGCAAATAATTTCATCCTGTTAAATCCACGAAAGAACTGATTACATTTATCGATAATACTCAATGTATTTGTTGCAACATCTTCATTTGTATTTTCAAAAATAATAAGGCTTGATAATAACACCAAAAATTAAAATTTCGTTTATAAATAAAGCTTGAAATGAGATGCATTACGTCTGTAATCGTTAAGTGATTACAGTTTCTGATTCAACATAATCTTAAAGGGATGGAAACTCAAACATTTCCTCGAGACATGCAAAAAGTGTGCTCCATAAAAAGCTGAGTTCTTTAGAACAACAATCAATCGATTTCGCTACCTCATTGAACTACTGCTACGTTTGAAGTGAAATTTGCTTCGAATTTTCAAATGATATTAAAAATTTAATGACATCACTGATTATTGTGTAGACAGTTTAAATTCGAATAAAAATTCTAAATTGAAATAGTAAAATCCCTACTTAATATTATAAATGCGAATGTAAGTTTGTTTGTTACGCTTTCACGCAAAAACTACTGAACCGATCATCATGAAACTTTGTACATATACTCTTGAAGGTATTAGAAGTAACATAGGGTACTTTATATTTAAAAAAAAAAAAATTTTTTACGAAAGATAAAACAATTGTTTGTCAAAAATCGTCAAATTTAGCTACTTCAGTAATGAAGTTTTACCATTATTATACCCTTACCCTTTATCTTTCATACTTATTTAATGACTCCACTGCGGGCGAAGCCGCGGGTAAAAAGCTATAATATTATAAATGCGAATGTAAGTTTGTTTGTTACGCTTTCACGCAAAAACTACTGAACCGATCATCATGAAACTTTGTACATATACTCTTGAAGGTATTAGAAGTAACATAGGGTACTTTATATTTAAAAAAAAAAAAATTTTTTTACGAAAGATAAAACAATTGTTTGTCAAAAAATCGTCAAATTTAGCTACTTCAGTAATGAAGTTTTACTATTATTATACCCTTACCCTTTATCTTTCATACTTATTTAATGACTCCACTGCGGTCGAAGCCGCGGGTAAAAAGCTAGTAACATATAAATAACCATATGATAGATTTTAGTTTGATATTTCATTTGGTTCACCAGACAAGAAACTGCTTGCTATTCAATAGATTTTCAATCGGTGATTACATCATTTGATGGACACCACCTAGGTTAATTGGCTTTTCTTTCAACGTAAGTCATCACGACTAACCTTACCAAGGTCATTACCCATGCCTAACTCGAGCATTATCTGCTGAAAATGTGCATGCAAATATGCGATGGCAAACTGGGCAGAATAGCAGACTCATTTAAGTCCAATGCGGATTTAATGAAAAGTATCACGAAAGCTTCCTGGACATTACTGAAGAAGACCCTTATGATGATCTATTCTTTCAAATTTTTGCCGAACTCCTTGTGAAATTATATAGTACGGAAGTTTTTCATTTTATTTTCATGTGATTTGCATGAAGGAATATTAGACAGCGTTGTCAAACTGCAGGGAAAATGTTAACCGCTGGATTTCGAGAGTAAGGCTACAATAATTTTATTCAAAAATTCACACAGTTTTAATGTTTCACAGTTTCTTCAGAATCCTAGTACGTGTTCCGGTCTTTCGTTCATCTTCAAAGGAGTACAAAAAGTATATAAACTTAAAATTAAAAAAAGGTTCTTTTATTACACTTAGAACATCTGTGTATTTTTATGGCGCATGGAAATAACAGCATCTTGATCCCAAAGAGTATTTGAGAATTTGTTAAATTATCCTTTTTCTCCCTGATTCGGAAAAGTTGGGGTTCCTTTCCTTATAGCTAAGATGTTGGTGAACAATAAAGAAAGGAACCCCAACTTTTCTGAATCGGGGATTTATCGAATTAAATGTGATGATTGTAATGCTGCACATATAGG
Source organism: Megalocaria dilatata (assembly GCA_034642435.1). Lineage (NCBI taxonomy): Eukaryota > Metazoa > Arthropoda > Insecta > Coleoptera > Coccinellidae > Megalocaria > Megalocaria dilatata. Next base: position 75,971,890 of record CM067855.1, on the reverse strand, counting down.
ACAGACAGGCTGATGTTTACAAGATAGAATCAAAGAACATAGGATGTCTATTTTGAAAAAGTAGAAGTCAACTGGTTTTGCAGAACATTATATAGAAAATAATAATTTTTTGATGAGAAAGATACTATTTACTATTAATGTTAAAAAGGGTAAATTGATGGACTATTTGAAAATTCTTTCAACCAAAAAAGCCATTGAGGAAAAGGATAGTTTACGAAATTCCCAAATACTCTTTGGAATACCTCTATATTGTATGCTGTTATTTCCATGCGCCATAAATGTCCTAAGTGTGGTAAAGACCCTTTTTTCAATTTTAAGTTTAGTTAGATTTTACTCCATTGGTCGAAAGACTGAAACACGTGTCAGGATTCTGAATAAACGGTGAAACATAAAAAAAACTGGGTGAATTTTTTAAATAAAATTGTTATAATGTTTCACCTAGTGCATAATATATTCGTTTAAGTATGGCTTGTAATACTTACATTGAAATAATATCGTGTGTTTGTTTTAGAGTGATAGAACTTTATTTGAAATGAAACACATTCAAATCAAGATTGAAGCCCAATTTCTTTTATTCGAAAGATAATTTAATGACATTTATGTTTTAAAAATAATTTCCGGCATATGTCCGACTAGCTCTGAGGGACCACATTCGACCAGATTAATTTTGGACCACTTTTTAGAGTAGTTTCATCAATAACACGAGTTGTGTTTGCTTCCAAAGCGTCTATTGTTTCTGGTTTATCCGCATAAACCAATGACTTGACATAACCCCAATGAAAATAATCCAGTGGAGTTATGTCGCATGATCTTGGAGGCCAATTAATTGTACTATTTTTCGAAATAATGTTATCGCCAAATCTTTCTTTCAATAAATCAATTGTTACGGTGGCAGCATGAGGTGTAGCACCATCTTGTTGGAACCAAAACACTTCTGGGTCGATACCATTCAAATTTTGAAACAAATAATCATTGATCATCGATCTTTAACGAGCACTTTGCTTATTATGGTCAAGTAGCTCTAGTTCTTGAACCAGTTGGATCTTGTATGGGTGTAGACCACGATTTTTAGGTAAAATTTTCCATTTAGTGAATGCACAGAGTCCAACTTGTTGTGAAGGTCGACGAATAGACAAATCTGGATCATCATTAACACTATGACTTACAGCAGCGATATTTTCTTCTGTACATACAGTTCTTTGTCTTGTTGTTGTTGCATTGAGTAGAGAAAATGTTGTCCGAAATCTATAGATAGTTCGACGAATAAGCGGCTCTGATGGACGATTATGTAAACCATAAATTTCACGAAGTGCTCTATAAGTTTGGCGAATAGAACACTGATTTCGAAAATAAATTTCAATAATTTTTAAACGTGTGTAGGCGTGAGTCTTTCCATGATAATTTGTCAGTGCTTACTGAACAGAAATGTCAAAACAACACGGCTTCTACCTTCTGTCAAATCACAGTTAACTCTATCGAAAGTTCTATCACTCTAAAAAAAACACTCGATACTTTTTACCTTCAGTGGATGAATTGAACCTAATTGGATAGAAATTACTTATGCAAAAAATATTTTGTTTTTACTTAATTATGATTATTATTATATTATATTACCCTGATAATCCTAGATATTCTGTGAAGATCCTTCGAATGATTTTTCAGCTTGTTGGTGTTAAGAGGTCAGTTGTGTTCAGTGTAAGCTTGGTTACTGTGATCTGGCGCCACTTTAGGTCATAGCACTCTTAATTTTCTACCCAACATTGAAATGGTGGCCACCACTTGTCCAACTAGAAAATTTCTTTCCTACTTGAACAGGATTCGAACCCGCGACCATTCGGTTACAACCCCTACAATCTTATCACTAAGCTGTCGACGCTATTCAATATTTATTTTATCACTTAACGCTCCATACGTTTCAATCCAGAACGTATTGAAAATTCAGTATATTCTACATTATCCAGGAAGTATATATATCTGTATTCCGAACCTATATTATATGTTTCCTAAAAATTTTGTATATAAATCGCCAAACTTGTTCATGTTTATAAATCGTTAACATTGTAAATGTCTGAAAATCTTTTTCATTTGGTAGTTCAAGGCCTTTCTAGTGCTCTGGACTGTTTTAAATTTGGTGAATTGTATTGGTTCAGAGTCAAAGATCTGAGAAGATTTCATCTAGTTCTCCTGTTCTGTTGGGTTCAAATGTGGGTCAACTATTTTCTTGTTATACATCAATATCTCTACTTGTTGCTGATACTCTTGATCCTCATTATACTGAAACATTTTTACCAAATGAATATGGACTGGATAAGTTTAGAATATTTTTGGTTTATATTCATTTTATCATTACCTTTAAATCAGATTTTTAATATCTCGCACAAGCTATAAATAGTTTAAAGCCTTTTTTAGAACAAAAACACAATATTCATTACAAAAGTTAGTATTTCCATTATTTGTAAAGTTTTCTTTCATCGCATATAATAAATTAATAATAATAAATTAATTATGAATGCATAGTTTGAATGAATATAATACCGCATCTGAATATAATTATGTAACCAAAGTTAGTTTATTATTTCCTTAAATATTTCGGCTTCTTTAAAGCTTTTAAATAACACCTAACATAACTATGTTAGAATTTTATATCCACGATAGTAATCTAAACCAGGGTGAAAATCCAAGGGCTTTTCCTGCATTTTATTCCGAAAACACGGAGAGAAAACATAATTATCAATTACAACTAATTTTAAAAGATGCGTTTTTACCTTCACCGTTCCGATTACTAAAGAAAGTCTCCTTGCATATTATTGCTCAGTATAGAAGTATGTTGATTTATAAAAGGTGATCATAGGATAAGGCAGATGAAAAATATGCTTGGGTACCTATGTCCTGAAAAATATTTATTTTTCTCCAATAATTTTTCCGGTAACTTAAGAACTAGTAATTGAAGACTAACGAAGCAAAAAAATATTTTTTTTACAGATAATTTACTTATGATTATTTTACAATCTCAATTTAGCATACTTCAATGGAAACAACAAGAATTCTATAATTGTTCGAAAATAAATAATCAAAATCGGAAAATCCGGTCCATTTGTTCGGAGTAAGTTCGATAATCTTATCATAAATACACCTTAATACTTCAGATCTTGAACAATGTTTTATGAGCGAGTTTTAATTTCACAAAGATATTGGGTTAGAGACTAAATCTGGCAACTTTTTTATTGACCCATATTCAAGAAAACCATATTCAGTGGAACCCAATTTAGCATCTGAAATCGACTGGTTAAAATTTGCATAATGTATTTTGGCACGATATATCTTTTTCCGTATTTTATGCATTTCTTCGGTTGGTTTTCTGAAGCACTACTTAAGTGTAGTTGAACTGTGATTTGGAGATAATGTTCTCGAAGATTAACTACCATGGATATAGTTCAGTGAGTTTGAAAATTTTCTTCCATATCATATTCCCAAATGAGAAATACTTAAAGCAAAATTATGCGTTATCTATCCGCCATCCATTTTTGAACATATTTGATCATTCTACTGAATTGAATTATGCTGAAATTCTACGCGTAAATAGCATATTTTACGAATTCGAGTCGAATACTGTCGTGCATTTAATTAGGGCCATCCTGTTATTTGTATTTATTTTAGAAATCTTTTGTGTTTTCCTTCATAACATAAATAACAAGCAAATTAATTCTGTTCGACCCCTCTGCAAATTTAATTTTGGAAAATTTTCTAAAAATTTTGAAAAAATTTAATTAAAATGAAATAATATGAAGGTTTTCACTTGATATGAGAAATATTACAAAATTTTAATATCAAAAAAGATTTAATCTGTGAGTTTCCTATAATTTTAATTTCAAAACAATTTTATTCGAAAATTTTCAGAATTAAATTAATGTCTTCTAAACACAGCTTATATTTATTAGACGTATAAAATCAAAACTCAATATACAATATCAAATGGAATAAGAAACCCAACAAATATAAATTGTCATTCAAGATTAATAAATAAATATTTGAAGGAGACACAATTTTGTTTCTGATCTTTCAATTATGAAAACTAATTCCTTTTCCAAAATACAAAACAAAATTTTGTCTCCTTTAAATATTTATTTAATAATTTTAATTGACTTTTTATATTTGTTGGGATATTTATTCCATTTTATATTGTAAATTGAGTTTTAATTTTATACGTTTTTTAAATATCAGATGTGCTTATTAATTTAATTCTAAAAATTTTTGAATGAAATTTCTTTGAAATTAAAATCATAGGAGACCAACAGATTGAATCTGTTTCGATATCAAAATTTTGTAATATTTCGTCTATCAAAAAGAAACAACTTCTTATTATTTACAACCGCTATACAATTCTCAATAGTATACCACAACATTTCATGCCACATAAAAAATATTGTATATTCGAAGTATATTCTGTAATGTATTGTGATGCTCTGGAATACGTGTAATTATTTATGGGAATTATTCATTACTTTGAGCACATAAGCCTTCACAATTAACAAATAAATGGGATTTTGTGGCAAACTCCTTTTGTCATTGATTTTAATATTTTCCTTTCATAGAATATGTTTAATTATATTTCAATTTCACTTTATTTATTGAATATTGACGTAGATGCCAATAGGATCATATACCTAATTGTGAATTGATGAAAAATATTCCATAACATATTTCCCTCACTTTAAATTTATAAAATTGCTAATACAATTGATTTCATTCGAAACAATATTGGTATTGAAACATTGCAACTATTAGGTCTCGATTGAAATGCTTATAAATTCTCTATATTTTTGTGCACTTGTTCCGGAGAAGAACGTGCTATCGTTTCTTTCAAATGTCTGTATTTTTAGAATTTTGAGTCTAAAATTATAAAGGACTAGTTCTAGCTCACTAATGAAAAATCCGAGGTCTTATTTTTCTTAATGTTTTGAAAACACAGATATGACTAATCTTAAATTTAGTATTCTGAAACAAAATAATAAAGCGCATGTTCGTGCAAAATTTCGTGAAAATTGTATAATTAAAAGACTAATAACAAACAAAAATATTTCGTGGGCTAAGCTGCGTTGACCGCTGCCGAAACTATAATAATAATCCTACGGTCGAATTCAAATTTACCATTTATGCATAAAATAGCGTAGGCTCATGCAAAATTTCGTGAGAATCGTCGGTGCTACGAAAAAGTGCACACAATCTCCTGACCTTTTTCCATTATTTTCAAGCGAATCGCAACATTTTGTAACTTGTAACTTTTGTTGGGAAAGCTTAGATGTTTACCGACGACACAAAGGCTAATGCAAAATTTTGTGTAGATCGTATAATTAAAAAATGAAAAAAAAAATTGTTAGCAAAGCAGCATTAAGTGCTTTCGAAACTATAGCAACAATCCTACGAATGGGATTTAGCGATTTTTATTATAGTTCAAATGTAAAATAATGACAAACATGCTAATGCTAAATTCTTGGGGATCGTGTTATGAACAAGCGCGCAAAAGCTCCTGACATAACGTCAGGGATTTTCAACATTTTTGGTATTACTGTGTATCTTGGTATTTTATATTTATTCAATATTTCCTTTTGTGGAATTGTGTCATTTTGCATATAATTTTATTCGTTTTATTCTATTCACATTTTTTCTTTCGTTAGTTTTTCGATCCAGAATCTATTAAATTTATTCCTAAGTAAATACCGATTTTCATCATTATCATATATCTTTTATAATTTGGAGATCAAAATTAATATTCCCTAGATTGCTTGCCTGACTGAGTCAGCTTCAATTGGATGGGATACATATACATTTCTAGTTTTCTTCTGTATGATATTTCGTCTTGACAGAGATTTACTGAATAATGAATCAATAAGTTCGCTAAACGAATCAATGAGTTCGCTAGTGTTTCAGAATTAATAAAGTTTCCATTATGTAGGTTCATTTTGAACTTGCGTAAGGCATAAGAATAACGCGATTTTTTTTTTCACATATAGATATTAACCTAGAATGACCTTTGTCACGTATGCCAAGTAATCAACAACTCATCTTCATTAGGGTGATGAAACAATTATTCAAAGTCCATCTGGAGTACGGTCCAATACTCCCAAGGCGAAACAGTACCAATTTCATCCGAGTATCGCAACGCAAGACAGGCTGAAAACACCAGTGCTAAAGACGAAAGAACATTTCACCTTTCAAGTGTAAATTCTCCCTAAGGCCAAAACGAAAGAAGTAATTTATTTATATTATTTGATACGGCCATTCCGCCCCTGGCAAGAACATCCGATCCGCTCAGCTATAATGTTTACTCCCTTATACATAATTATAGTTTGTGTGTGTTCTGCAAGTGGAGAACGTTTCATCTCCTCTGCTTTTTTATCATCTTCTCTCGTACACGATTTCATAAGCGTGATATTCGAAAACGTTGGCTAACAATACAGCCAGATCGGGGATCATAGCTTAGATTTAGATAATGCAATTCTGTTCTTCTTTTTCTTAGGAATGGACGGAATTACAGATTAAATGATTCAATTCCATCGGCAATGGGACGAATGAAATCACTTGTGTACATCATAGTTATCAGTAATTTTCTGAAGAATTAGAGCTATCATGAGTTCATGAGAAAATAGAGTAATGGTCTGTGAGTGGAAATAGAGTTTATCCTTTGAACTTTGGATTAAAGAAGAGTAGAGAATAGGATACAATTACAGCCTTGTAAATAGAGCACGGTGAATGTATCAAGGATCCACATAGCTTGATTTAAATTCAAAACAATCATCAACTTTGTGCCAATACCTAGATGCTTAATTTGTTTCAAGATAACTATCAATTACAACTCAATTACATTTGAACTAGTGTTTATAAAGAATGTAACTTTTTACTATTCTCACAACAGTGATTAATCTTATTACTTTTATTTATATATATATATATATATATATATATATATATATATATATATATATATATATATATTGTTATGGAATTATATTAATAAAATTTTGTGAATGAATACTTATTAGATCACCCTTGTATGTAGTTGCTGTATTCTATGTTTCCGGCTAGCTCTTAAGATTATAATTTTGAATAATTGAAATTAAAATATTATTAAATTTGATTAATATTTGAGGGAGGGTTCAATTTGAATTTTCTGAAAAGTTGAATTTTTAAATTATATTATATGAAAGTAATTTGAAATATTATAATCAGTGATCAATAACCTAAATCTAATTCTATGTTAACCTAACCTTATCTAAATATCCTAACGTAATTCTAATGTAAACAGTGATTATTATTTCTAAACTTCTTTGGAAAAAGATTAACAGTTTTGAATTTTAATACCTTTGGTAAGTTTGTTCATCAATTTATGATTGTTCCTTTTAATTGTCCCTTCTTCATTTCAGGAATAACACTGGTTTCGTTGGAAACAACACTTCTAGAACGTTCTGAAATTCACAGGCTACTTTGTTGAATTTCTTCAATATATCCAATTCGTTTGAAACTTGATTTCTATGTGATATTTTTCCATTCACATTCAGGTAATGTATTTTCTGGATTCAATTTCCATTCACAATAACCAAATAATCTTCTTTTTTCAGATGATGATACTTTTTTGGCACTTTTTTAATTATGGACCGACAAGGATTCTACTCTGCATATAATTAGAGACTGCCGACTTTTTCTGTGTCTGCCCTATTTATAGTTTTCAAGAAAAGTTGAATTTCAAAGCTTACAAGCTTCTGTCAAAATTATATAAAAATGATGCTTTTGATGATTTTACAAAATTTACAACATTTCCTGGTTTGAAAGTACTTTTGAAAATTAGCTTATTTTTTTAACTACATTTTGATGTATGTTTCATGTTAAACAGAACAGTAAAAGTCTTGCTTTTCGTTCGTACAGTATTTCAAGTGTCAAAATATAACAAATTTTAATTTCTAATGCTCATAACTTATAAAATACTTAATATTACTTATGAAATTGATTAAATTTCTTTAGCTTAGATGCTATTACAATACTATTGATGCCTAAACATTTTCAAGAATATCTCTTACATCAATCATTTGAAAATATCTGACGTAGATGCTATCTTTCATAGAATTAAGTGAATTTTGATCAAATTTGTCCTATTTACATCATTCTGGTGAGTTATATTTAATTTAGCTGGTTCTTTGTCAACAATTTCTCTAAAGTTTATATGTGATTCATTATAATAACAAATCTTTTCAACAAATTCTTCATCAATTTCAAATTGGATATCTAAATTCAAATTACTTCTATTTTAAGCAACTTTGGCTGTTTTTACATTGAATAACTGTGAATTGAAATCTCCCTGTGAATTTTATTTATAAACTGTCAACAAGATTACTGTTTTTTTAATTAACGTTCAAAGAATTTTAATTTGGCTATATATATATAGGTTGGATTAAAACTCATTATGGAATATCAAGTGGTTTAAAGAAAACCTTATAATACCTTACAGCTTTCTGTGATTTTTGTGACGAAAATAGAATATCTTGGAGTTTAAAGTTTTATGTGGTCAAAGCAAGGATATCAGTTTTGTCCGGTGAGATATATTTGTTGTAGATTATTTTTGTTTTTCGAATGTGAAGTTGTACCGATGAAGACCTAATCGGAATTCTAATTGTTTTCTGAAGATATAGTACATGTTTATGAGAGATGTTTGAAGTAATTTATTTAAATATATCAAATATTTCAAATGAATAATATTTTCTGGGAAGTCGTTAAATTATGTTCTGTAGTTCTGAAAAGGAATTAGTTTTCATAATTGTGAGATAAGAAACAAAACTTTGTCTCCTTCAAATATTTGTTTATTAATTTTAATTGACAATTTATATTTGTTGGGTTATTTATTCCATTTGATTGCTTATAAGTCATTAATTTAATTCTAAAAATTTTTGAATAAAATTTTTTTTAATTAAAATTATAGGAGACAAACTAACTATAAATTACAACTCAATTACATTTGAACTAGTGTTTATAAAGAATGTAACTTTTTACTATTCTCACAACTGTGATCAATCTGTGAAAAGTGAAAAGGAGAAAAAAAGCCATATATATCTACTAGATTATGAATTTTTCGCGAAATAATCGAAGCATGTGCCAGGGAATTATCAAGAATTGAAACACCACTTTTACCGAATAAGAATACTAATTTTTATATCTGTCATACGTAATACGGAATTCTCTTGTGTGGTTATCATGACAAAAATAATTATGATAACAATATTAAATGAATAGTTTTTGTTAATCGTCGAGTACAAGCAACAGAAATGTATGTTTCATAACTTTTTGGCTACTCTTCAGCACAATGCTGTAATGCCGACCAACGCCACACTGCAACGCACCTATTCGCGTCCTGTATATGGCTGTTCGAGTCTTGACTTAGCCTGATGTGGCATGTGTATTCGCGTGCATTCGACCTGGTGTTGTTTGGAAAATATTATTGTTCCTATGCATAGGTGCATGATTGTGTTGCATTCGTCGCCATTTCAGCATTACACTGAAGAGTAACCAAAAATCTATGAAACATGCATATCTGCTGCTTACGCCAGACTGTGTTTAAGTTCCGAACTGTAACAAAAATGAATGTTGCACTGTCCCGATTTGAAAAACTTCCTGTTTACCATTCTCATACTCGTTACCGTAATAAATATTCAATTAATTCATTTGGATAAAAATAATTGTTATGAATTTCTCACCAGGACAGTGGTGCAAGTTAGTACATGAAACTACATTGTTGCGATAGGTAAGACCGTGTATGATAATGAAAAAACCTTGACTAAACCAAGCCCGGTTTTTCAAAGTTTCCATTCCAATAATCTGATCATTTATTTCGAATATCCCTACAATTTTGTTCTTCCTAAAATATATCTCTATCGCCTTCTTAGCAGAATTATTATATTTGAAATATCTGTGGAAATCTAATCGTCGTTTATTAGTTTTTACTATAGTGCTGGAAACCTGAGAAATATGTTTAACTTTTAGATATTTATACTGATAAAAATTAATTAACTTTGTTTTAAAAAACAAGGATACTATTTTAATAGACAATAAAATTCTTCGAAGAATACACAAAATTCTAAGATATATGACGAAAATTCATAGAAAAATTATTTCGCCAGCAAAACACTTTCTGATTAACAAATACTGATCTCAAAATTGCAAAATAAATATTAAATGATACTACATCTTACAAAACAACGCTCAAAACACACAATTCGCAAAATCGTCAGTAGATCTCAAAAATGTAAATACCATCAAAAACAACGTTGCCTGGACACCACAACTGTGAAAAAAACGTGTCAAATAATAAATGCCAGATTAGATTAGATTAGTTGCGGTCATTTGGATCAGTTACAGTTCCTCTGCACTGTGACCCATAAGGTATTTTGTGCATTACCATACTAGTAAGGTTATCTTCTTCGCAATGTTTTTATTTTCCTGGGAAACTTAGCTCTTAAATCGGTTAGTCTGAGAGTCGTTCAGTAGAGTAAGTTTGGATTGCGCTAACGCATTGCATTGGCAAGGAGAGTATGTGTTCGAATTTTTGATTGTCTCGGTCTTTACTTGACCGAAATTCATCTTCAATATAAGAAAATCAGGTGTTAACTTCCGCTATTTTATTGATTTACACGACAATTGTTTCGTCATACCACGACTTCATCAGGTGAGTATTTAAACTGAGGTATACAATGCAAAACATGACCTTAAATACATATCTCTGGTACAAAAAATAGAGGGGTGAAAAGAGATGGTATACAATTAATGAGAAATATTAAGTAGGGGGGATCTGTTTAAATCTATTTGATCATTCAATAAAATTCGTCTTTCATTATATCTATTGATCTCTAAAGTTTCTAACAGATTTAGTTTCTGACTTTTGTTTTCGATATGTAACATTTCATAGTTCATATTAAAATTATGGCCAGTCTCTAACAAATGGTTGGCATAAGTTGAATTCGGTTTATTATTAATGTAACTATTTTCATGTTCTCGTATCCTCGTTTGGAATGAACGGCCTGTCTATCCCACATAAACACATGGGCAATCACTACATGTTAACTTGTAAACTCCTGATTTTTTGTTTTTAGGAATAACGTCTTTATTATTTTTTATTTAACTGCCTTAAGAATTAATAGTTTTGAAAGAGATGTTATATTTTTCTTGTTTTCTTTAAATAAAGAAAAGATTGCTAGATATTCAAAGAAAAATATAACATCTCTTTTAAAACTATTAATTCTTTAGGCAGTTTAATAAAAAATAATAAAGACGTCATTCCTAAAAACAAGAAATCAGGAGTTTACAAGTTAACATGTAGTGATTGCTCATGTGTATATGTGGGACAGACAGGCCGTTCATTCCAAACCAGGATACGAGAACATGAAGAATGTTACATTAATAATAAACCGAATTCAACTTATGCCAACCATTTGCTAGAGACTGGCCATAATTTTAATATGAACTATAAAATATTACATATCGAAAACAAAAGTCAGAAACTTAATCTGTTAGAAACTTTAGAGATCAATAGATATAATAAAAGACAAATTTTATTGAATGAACAAATAGATTTGAACAGATCCTCCCTACTTAATTTTTTTCATTAATTGTGTACCATCTCTCTTCACCCCTCTATTTTTTGTACCAGAGCTGTGTATTTAAGGTCATGTTTTGCATTGCATACCTCAGTTTAAATACTCACCTGATGAAGTCATGGTATGACGAAACAATTGTCTTATAAATCAATAAAATAGCGGTTAGCGGTAGTTAACATTTGTATGTGTTCGGTTTATATTGACGATTCACATAACCTACAGATTCTTGACCGATCTTATTATATAGGTGGTATCCGACCTTTAAAATTACTGTAGACTAGTGACATGCCTAGAAAGCAGCCTTAACTCGTTATTTGACAGCGAAAATTAGGAATTTTCCTCAGAGGGCGCTCTGGCTTGTCGTTAACCTGGGATGTTAATTCAGTGATGATTTTTCTCTCTGTTTTCACATTAATCGGTTTCAGCCCCCATCAATGTGAGTGATACCCAACATGAGTGTTTGCTCCTCATTCAGTAATTCTTTCTCCTTCTCCTTTATGCCCTGGAGTACCGGTGGTCATACTAGCACTAGTTTGCTCCTTTTGGCCAGTAATCTGTGGAGTTTCTTACAGCTCGAGATGTGGCTTGACTTACACTTAACAGCCATCAGTTGCTTCAGTGCCATCTATTCATTTAAGACAATACAAATTCTAGTTTACCTCTACTGTTTTGACAAGCAGACGTGGGCACATCTCTCTATAGCCAGAATTTCGGTTTGGAACGATGTTATAGGCGTTCCAGAGCCAGTGATTCCATCCATTTGGGACTATATACAGGCCTCACTGATCCTTACTCCCATAGGGAAACATCAGTCTACTAGATGAGATAGTTTTTTCGAAGTTGCACTAACTTTTCTGTGCCTTCTTCTAGGTCATCTATGATTAATTTACTACTCTGTCAAGAAAGTACCGGGAATTTTATATTAAAATAACATTTTTACATTTAATCGTCAAAATTTATTGGGTCGCCTTCAAAATAGGCTCCATTTGCTCCAATACATCTATGCCAACGGCACTTCCAATTATCGAAACATTATTTATAGGCGCTTTCCGGGATGGACTTTAGTTCTCGCGCCGAATTTTGTTTTATGGCTTCAATCGACTCAAAACGGGTGCCACGAAGGGGCAATTTTAGTTTTGGGAAGAGGAAAAAGTCGCAGGGAGCCAAATCCAGCAAATACGGTGGTTGCTGAAGCACGTTTGTTGAGTTTTTGGCGAGAAAGTCAGTCACAATCGTAGCTCGGTGAGAAGGCGCGTTATCGTCATGCAAAATTCATGAGCTGTTGGCCCACAAATTTGGCCGCTTCTTACGGATAAGCTCACGCAAACGTTTCATAAAGCCTAGGTGATACTCCTTGTTTACCGTCTGACCCTCTGGAACGAATTCGTAATGCACCACGCCACGGATATCGAAGAAAACAATGAGCATCACCTTCAGCTTTGGCGGCTTTGGCGTGGTTTTTTCGGTTTCGGCTCATTTTTTGCCACCCATTCCGATGATTGCTGGCTTGTTTGCATATCGTACTCGTAGACCCAGGTCTCATCACCAGTTATAATGCGTTCCATGAATGTAGAACCGGAATTACAGCGATCCAGCATGTCTGAAGCAACTTGTTAGCGATGACGTTTTTGAAGAAAAGCAGGTCTTTCGGTACGAGTCGTGCGGCCACCTTTCTCATGCCCAAAATATCAATCAAAATCGTACGTGCGGACTCATGGGATATCTTAAGATCATGTGCTAGCTCTCTCAAGCTGGTACGACGGTTTTCCAGTACCCTTTCCTTAATTTTATCGACGTTATCTCCGATCGAAGCCGTCGATGGGCGACCACTTCACGACCGTCCTTGAAGGCTCTGTACCACTGATATGCACAAGTTTTCGATAGAGCATTATCACCAAAAGCCTTTTGCCACATTTTCAATGCATCGGCACACGAAAATTCATTTGCAACACAAAACTTCAAACAAATTCTTTGCTCAACGTAATCACCCATAGTAAAAATCGGCACGCACTCTGACATCGACTGACTTAATCAGCTGTTGCAAACACACTAGTTGACAGATCCCGCTCAAGCTTGGCATAGTAATTAAGGACAGTGGTACCAACCTAGGAAAAAAAAATTTACCTGCCTCATTGCCCTGCCAGATTTAAATCGATAATTCCCGGTACTTTCTTGACAGAATGTACAGTTTACATCAAGTTTTGACTCACTGGCAAAGAATCACATTATTTGGAAAAAATTTCCAAATTAGGCAAAAAAACATTATTATGTTTTGCCTGTCTACTTTTAAATGATGAAAAATAGTGGTCGCAGACAGGTGTTACTGACTTGGTTCATTTTAGTGATAAGATAAAGGACTTAAGGATTCGAATACTTGTATGCACAACCAAATAGGATCTGCATTATTAGAAAATGTCACTATTGCAGAGCACCTAGATTCTAATAGTGTTTCCTCAATATTCAGGAATACAATGAGGAAAAAGTCGCAATGATAGGTTTGCTCCTTGAAAAAATTTATACTGTATTAAATTGTTTGGTGCTTTCCAATAGGCTCTTCGTAACCACGATAAAAGCGACTCTTCTGAAAATCCCTGGATTTTTCGTGGGCTTATTAATTTTTCTGTAAAACTTGATAGAGTATCTTAAATATCAAGTAGAGTAATTTTGCCACACCTCTCTACAAAATTGGATTCAGAAAATTCCTATGAAATTTTGAAAATTAAATGAAGTAAAATGTCTTAGACAAACTTTTTCTTTTTAGTGGACATAAAGGATCAACAAATATCGCTTAGCATCAAAAAGAATTCAAAAAAAGTTTAAGAAAAATGTAGAATATTTACCTAAATTATCAAGCAAATTTTAGCTTATACGGCTGTTTCATACCGACATTATGAATAACAAATTCTATTCCAAAACTGACCAACCTCAACTTATACAATTCCTGAAAATATCCTATTCTTGAAGAGCTCTTTCAAAAAACTCTTCCAAAATATGCAGCACATCTTTATGGCAGTGTTTGAAAATCTCACCGATAACCTCCAGTCGACTTTTCCGAAAACTGGAGAACTGAACGAGTGCTTTAAAAACAATTGATTTTATATAACATAAATAGAGGTTAATTCTTGATAGAAGCTTTATAAAATCATTTAAATATTTTAATATTAGCCTTCTACATATTTAATTTCAAAAAATTTTATTTAATAATTATAATTTCAGAAAATACATTAAAATAATGTCATATAAGTACCACTCATATCAAATGACATATAAAATAAACATTCATTATAAGACATCAAAATGGTATACAAAATCCAATAAATAAAAATTGTTAACCAAAATCCTATAAATAAAATATTTTGAATAGACAAAATTTTGTTTCTGCTGATCAATCTTATGAAAACAAATATCTTTGAAAAATGTCTAACATAATCTCAAGAATTTCATCATTAAACTATCTTACTTAGAATATTCAATATAACTGGATATCTAACTAAGTTACTTTATATAAAAACTCAAGATATTTAAAAACATTACTGAAAAACAAGTTTTAAGAGAGACTTTGCTTCGTCAATATTTAAATAATTCATATTCAATAAATATAACATCAATCAACAACAAATATTTACTCACCCTTCAACAATTTAGAAAACTTCTGGTAAATGAATACTGAAAAATTTGAATGTAGTGTAAGGTTAACTATAAATAAATAATTCTGTGGTTTACCCTTGATCTAACAGATTGAAAGACAATCTAATGGCCTCTGTCATAGCACAAGGACTAGTATAAAGAATTATTTATTTATAGTCAACCGTACACTACATTTAAATTTTTCAGTATTCATTTACCAAAAGTTTTCTAAATTGTTGAAGGGTGAGTAAATATTTGTTGTTGATGGATGTTATATTTATTGAATATGAATTATTTGAATACTAACGAAGCAAAGTCTCTCTTAAAACTTGTTTTTAAGTAATGTTTTTACATATCTTGAGTTTTTATATAAAGTAACTTAGTTAGATATCCAATAATATTGAATATTCTAAGAAAGATAGTTTAATGATGAAATTCTTAAGATTATGTTAGACATTTTTGAAAGATATTTGTTTTCATAAGATTGATTAGCAGAAACAAAATTTTGTCTATTCAAAATATTTAATTTATAGGATTTTGGTTAACAATTTTTATTTATTGGATTTTGTTATACCATTTGGATGTCTTATAATGAATGTTTATTTAATATGTCATTTGATATAAGGGGTACTTATATGACATTATTTCAATTTATTTTCTGAAGTTATAATCATTAAATATAATTTTTTGAAAGTAAATATGTAGAAGGCTAATAATAAAATATTCAAATGATTTTATATAATTTTTAATGAATTTTCTTCAATTAAAATTTACAAAGAGGTGTAATAGAATAACATTGTTTGATATTTAAGACATTGAAACAAACCAAACTCTTTATCAAGTAATATACTCCCTTTTAATTATTTAATTCTGTATAATTCTTCTATAAGTCCAATTTGTTTTTCCTGTGTAATCGCAGTATCCAATAGATATTATTGAAACTTGAATCTGTTTAAATTCTATAGATGAACATAAAATGTGAATAATTGATTGGTAATGAGTCTCTAACTGGTCATTTATGTTATGGCATCATCCGAATATATGAGTTGCAAAGAATGATATATATTTCCAATTGATTATTCTCTATACACCCTCTAGAAAGACAGCAGAAGATTATCGATGAGAATCCCGAATGTTGTTCTGAAGATGTGCTGTATATGTTTCAGGAGTTTTTGGAAAGGGGTCATTAAATGGAGGTTTTTTCGAGTGATATTTTGAGTTAATGTTGGACGTTTTGGAATAGAATTTGTATGATAATGTATTTGTATGATAAAACACTTGTATCGACTCGAGTTTGCTAGGTAGTTCCAGTCAATATTCTATATTTTCTTTGAATTTCTTCGATCTTTTTCTGACCCTGAGCGATGTTTCTTAATCCTTTATATTTACTGAAAAGGAACAGTGTTTCTGAGACATTTTATTTAATTTAATTTTTGAAATTTTTGGGAACTGTTTCCAAATTAGATAGAATTTGTAGAAGGGTGTAACAGAATTACTCTTCTTGATATTTAATATATTGAAATGAACCATCTATCAAGTTATATACGCCCTTTCAATCACTTGATGAAGTATCAACTGAACATTTGAAGAAAAATACAGTCTTCAAAGGTACTCAAAGAGAAATTCAAGATGATTTATTGCATGCTTGAGATTTGTCAAGAGAGAATATTTTTCGAAATTAAAACAGCTCCATTTTTATTAATTATGGTTGATGAAAAAACAGATGTATCAGCAAAATCTCAATTGGTTTTAGTATTTTCTTATGTACAAAATTCAGAGTCAGTGGAAAGTTTTTGGGGTTATATGGTTTCTGAAAAACTTGATGCGAAAACAATAAATAAATGCTGCATCAGGAATCGGACGAATGCTGTAGGATTCAACTTTTGTTCTTTGGTTAATTTTTTTCCATCGTATTATCCCTAACGCAGACATTCTATTCAACCAGCTTCAACAGAGAGAAATTTAGCCCAATAAAAGTGTGGGATGTAATATTCAATACTGAACGTGATACGATAAGTTTTCATCTTCAAACTAGTTCATTATTTTGTTCTCATAGTTTTTCTAAACATCAGGCTTGTATATCCTGTCTGGGATTAAATAAAGAAAGTTTACATACTGAATGATCAGTGATCTATTCAAGAGGTAAGTGTAGAAATCTGAAATGTCCAATTTTTGAAATTCATTGTGCAAAATAATTCAGAAGAAACATTTTTTGAAACAGAAAAATTATTACTAATTGTTGCTACTATACCAAAAACATCATCTAAAGCTGAGAGGTGTTTTTCGACTTCAAAACGAATAAAACCTCATTTTTATTTTATGCGTGAAGACAGGCTAAACGCTCTCTTTATGCTGTCTATCGCAAAAAATATAAAATATATTATAAGTGCAATACAAAATTTGAATGAGAAAATTGTTAAAAAAATTCATAGAGTAACTTTCTCGGTTGATTAAATTGTCTAATATCCAGATATATTTTCAGAGTTGAATTAATATTTGATGGATTCGGTTTTTACTTCATGGAAATTCATTTTCAACAATTAATAAATAGAATTCAATTTCCACAAACTTTTTGCTGATGAACGACAATTTTTTCGTCACAGCATAATCATTTTCTACATCTAAACTAATATGATGATGTATCGGTTCAAATGTAGAACATAATTAAGCTACAGCATGGCGAAACAATTGTAGTTCATCAATAAAAAGAAAATTGAATTTCATTTACTAATAGTTGAATAATTTACAGAAATTATTTCTACTGAACTACTTTACACAACACTGTTCGATGACAGATCTCTTCGTCCGCTTGTATAGATGACCGTAGCTTTTCGAACATTCCCGAACTTCCAGTAATATCCCGAGTATTATCGAACGACTGTCGGCAAGAAGGGCTTGGTCGTTACACTATTCCTTCCATGGGCTGTTCAGCCCCTGATAATATTTGGTGCGCTAGCTAAATCTACAGGATTTTCCATTCCTGCAATTTAGCCGCTGATAGAAATAGCACCTTACAGTTGTTTTTCGGTTTGGGACTCTTCTTGGTTATAACTGCATATTAAAATATGCAGTCCGCTTTCCTGAAAAATAACCTCAAGCGTATTACGGAAAGTTATCCAGTTGAGTCGATTCAACCCACAATCCACCTTTGGTATAGCCAATTTCTTGACTTGGTACTTCATTATCTCTTTCTTCAAATTCAGTAAAGCTGTATAGGCCTTGATAGTTCGGCTTCTCATGTGAAAGTTTTCAATTATCATATAGTATAGGTATCGTTGGTGATCGATTAGCTTCAACGTTTTCTCAAGTTGAGGTTGCTGTCCGACTAACTCGTTCATACGACCAAAATTTTTCTTGAAGTCGACGACTATGTTTCTAGTCATACGCAGATCCTCTGTCACACAATGGACTAGTGAATAATCTCCTAGCACTAAAAAAAGGTCTTGCTGGTCCTCCATGGTAATTCCAAATCTTGCTTTACCAGTACCACCATATTTAGCCATCGAAACTTATGGTTTCGTGGTTGACTTTCATACTTTCATACGCTCTTTTTATTCGGTTATCACCTTGGATATTGTATTCAGCTTCGTATATCGCAAACCGGTTCACATAGACTGCCCTCCTTTTACCGAAGTTTCTGGATACGATACACAACATTCTTCGTTCTCTTGACCACCTTATACGGGCCTTCCCAATCTCCTTGAAATTTGGGTGATAGTCCTTGCTTCCTCTGGGAGTTATACAACCATACTAAGTGTTGAAACCTTCTTTGGATGCTTTGGTCTTTTAACGGATCTTCATGACATCATTCGCCATCTGGAAATTTTGTCTGACTCTCTCGTGAATATAAGATTACATTATAAAATCTTCCCTTCAGACAGCTTACATATTCTTTACCATCTACTATCTACTCACCTTTTCTGCATCCAAACTCGAGATCATATGGCAACCAAATTTACCGGCTTAACATTATACATGCTGGAGTTTCTCTTGTCAATTTCTGTAGTGATCTGTAAGCCATTGTGAACACATGGAGGTAGACTTCCTCAGTCAGATATTTTCCCACAGTTCTATTCATTCTTTAAACCATACCATCTGGCTTTGGATTCAGAGGCCGTCTTTATTTTCAGGATCTAATTCGACCTTCCAGTACACGCCTTTCAAATTCATGGTAGAAAACGTTTTCGAGCCAGAAAGTTTGTCTAGTGTATTATGAATTCTTGTAACAGGGTAGCAGTTATTTTTAGTGACTTTATTGAGATGCCGGTAGTCAACACAAAATCGAGTACTCCAATTTTTATTCCATACTAAGACCACAGGTGAAACCCAAGGACTATCCTTCTATTACCTCTTGCTGTTGCATTTACTCAATTATCCTCTTCGCTTCTTCTGCTTTGCAAGTGCAAGTCCTCTTGGATGCTGTCGGGTCGGGCGAGAGTTTTAAGTATTAATGGGATGTTTTGCAATAATTGTTCGTTCCATTTGGTCAGTGGCGAAAACATCGCTATACTGCTTTATCAGTTTCTTCACTTCCATCATCTGTCCTGGTACTAGATCCATGCATGAAGATGTTAATGAGGCAAACAGTTTATGTGAACACTCGGCTTTCGTAGGTACTTTTTTTTCACTTCATCAACTGATCCTGTCTCAAACATTACATTTTCCCATAATTGTGTTTTTCTCTAGAATTACTGGATAACCAGTTCAGCATTCTCACAGGTACTTCGTTTTTTGTTTTCACAAGGATTTTCCCAACCAAAAGTAAATTTTTGGCTTTATTGACGCAATCAGGTAAAATGAGTCGAATACAGCCATTCTCAAGTTCTCCGTGTAAATAACATTTCACTTTATTTTTTGCTGACCAGATAGGGTTATATCCTGAGTTTAAATGTTTATTTTAAGTTTAATTTATTTTCTCACTCTTTATGTCTATCTGGAAACCGTTCTTCTTTATTACATCCATTCACAAGATCAACTCTTCTGTGATATCTGTCACCATCATATGATTTTCAAATAAAATTCCCCCAATTTCCTTAACTATTTTCACTCTTCCGTATGTTGGAACATTTTCGCCTGTTGCTATACGAAACCATATTATCGCAGGTAGGTATTTCCAACTCCCTCTACTATATTGAGCCTCACGATGTTTCTGGATGCACCTTTATCTTTATATTAGAAGTTTCACTAGCCGCCCGTTAATTTTAGTGTCGACATAAATACTGGAGATCTCCATAACTGCGTAGATTGTTACTTGTAGTGAGATGTGGTAGCGTGTCCGCTTATGCCCTAATTGGTCACAATTCGAACACCAAGGTCTTTTAGAGTTAGGTTAATTCTTTCGCGACGTTCTTTCGCTGCTTGAAATTCCAATGCATGATCCAGATCATCCTCCAAAGTGCTAGGTCGAGCCATGCGTAGTTTTTGTTGAGTATCAGTATCCCTTAATCTATCTTCAAAAGTCTGCACATTGAGTTGTTCCAGAAAATTGGCCGATGCTTTAGGAGGAGCCAATCTTATCAAGCATGTTATATCGGCCTCTAATTACTGCAATGTCTCTTTAGATGACTCGGATCTTAATCTGCGTGTGATACAGTTGTTGGAGATGTCTATTACCATATCTTATCTGAGACCTAGTTATTAATGCTTGCTCGCTTACAGGCATTATTTGAAGGACATTTAGGGCTTCTTCTCTTAACGAAACAATCAAGGCTGTGGCCTTATCATGCTCGCTCCATTCATTCGAATAAGCTGCTGCCTCGAATTGTTCTTGATAGGTTGACCAGGGTGCCTTAGTCCTTATAATCTATTTTTAGAGGGAAATAGGTGTTTAATCTATTCTCGATTTTTCTGTCCACCAGTTTAGCTAGTTTTTCTTCCATAGTTATCGAATATTTCTTAAGTTTCTCATCCACTTCATCTTCTATATGCTTGATTCCGTTTTCTAACCGTAATATTCAGTCGTCCATTTTTTTTTTCATTTTTAATAAATTATCTTCAATCTGTTTTTTCAGATCCACTTCCAATGACTCAATATTTCCTCCATTTCACATTCCATGGACTTAATGTTTTCCTTCACGAATGTTCCTGATCTCCTCAAATTCATTTTCCATGGACTTAATGTTTTCCTCCATAGACTTACTGTTCTTCTCAAATTTATTTTCTGTTTTCATAGTCAGTTGATAGAGTGGATAGTGGTAAACACAATAAAATTTCTTCCAAGACAAGGTGGAACAGCCTATGCCGAAGTATGCATGTCTGATGGGTAGATCAGTCCTTTATAGGTGAACTCCAGACACCGGGCGACCTCTGGTTTCATTAGCCTTACCCCAGCACCGCGGGGCTCTACTGGGGTGGACATCTTATATCCCTTGCTACTCGTGGGACCATATATGGAAACACAAATAAATAAAAATAACCCTGACAAGGAGGGACAATTCCTTGTTCCTCAGGCGACTGAGAAGCTCATGGAAGTGATTACTAAGACCATTTCAGCCCATTCAGACAAGGAATCCGATAGGACGGAATCCCCAGTCTCAGATGGCAAACCAAAAAGGAAGGCGAGACTGACTGGGTCGAAGAGAAAACGCCTCCACAGACACCGTATGATGCCGCCTTGAAAATGATCCTGGGCGAAAGTCCAAGCTGCCGACTGTTGAAGAGTGGGATAAATCCATCTCAGAAACAGAAATCGGTGGCAAAAGGCTCAGATCCGAGGGTAACACACCATACTCAGAATTGTTCAAGTTAAAATATGAGCAGAGCTCTCTAATAACATTAATGTACCATTGTCATCATTGTTGTCCCGGGTTTCTGCTCAAGTTTTGACACTCCAGCAGACCCCCGAAAGCTGAAAGAGAAAGAAAGGAGTTTTTTTTGGAGAAAGGATTATAGAACACTCCGCGCCAGCACACCTAGGTGAGGGACCCCCACAAGTCACCTCTCCCACACCAAAGAGGATCGCCGTAGCGATCCCACCATTCAATCATTTGGGCAGAGTGCCTATGGATTATGAAAGACTGAAGCAACGAATCAACACAGATAACGGCCTGTCAGCATGGACCCCACGCGCCACAGGGTCGCTTTGCTGTTCGCCGCCAAAAGCGAGGTTTCGAAGCATCATAGGACTGGGCCTTAGGATCAAAAGGGCGCTAGAGTTTGGGGGAGAGCAGAGCGTATCTTAAAGGACCCTCAAACCTTGTCGAAACGTCGTAGTCTCCCTTTTTCTCCAGCGGACCACTTCCGAACCCGCAGCGGAAAAAGTTAAGCTTTAGGATCCACGAATGGGGCCGGAGTTAGGGAAGAGCGCAGCGAATATCCCAAGGTCCCACACTTGTTCAAAACGTCGCAGTCTCCCTTTGTCCTCCAACGGACCAATCAGGACCCCGCAGCAGGAGCTTCAGGAACTAAAAACGGAGCCAAATTTGGGGGCGAGCTGAGCGAATCTCCCAAACCCCCCAGCTTGTTCGAAACGTCGTAGTCTCCCTTTTTCATTCAGCAACCATTTAAGATCCTTCAGCGGGCTAAGAGGACGAAGGTTGGAAACCCACGCTAAGGACTAGCGGGGATCGCCTTCGCCAATGAAAGAAAAAACAGAACTCTAATCGATCGCAGGGTCACAGATTCTGGTCGTCAATCAGAGCCAGCTTCCCCGTACGATTCCAAGTCCTGCGGTAGGAAAAGGTAGGATTGGGACAACATGATGGAAAGGTATTATGCAAGAAAGAAACGAAGAAAGGAAATTAGGATTGCGAGTCTCTGCTTTAGGCATCATAACCATATCCTCCATCTCATAAATGAAACTAGGACACTCGTTATGACAAGCTCCCCACCACGACAAGGTACAGAGACAGGGGGGGAGGGTAACACACCAGAGCGGATTCCAAAGCGACCTAAAACCTCCTACGTTGTTGCGGCTAGGGAGGATAAGGGTTGGCTTGCTGTGTTCTGGTTACTCCGCCGTCTCAATGTTGGGGGACCAGCTGGTGCTATTGCAGAGGGTGGTTCTAAGGGCCGTTGCAAGCACACCCGATGAGGGCCCACAGGTGAGATTCCAAGGCTGCTCACATCGGCCTGGATGGTTGCAAATTACCTGTGTCGACGAGGAAAGTGTGAGGTGGCTCGAGTAGACGACTCTCTCACTCAAACCATGGGAAGAAGCGGATCTCAAGCTCGTAAAGGGCGGGGACCTTCCCAAACCTTATATCTGTGCGGTCTTCATTGTGGATGAAGACCCAGAAAACAGATTTTAGTCTGAGGATATACTCAACAGACTGAGAAAAATGAACCATACCTTGAGGACTCGTGAGTGGAGTATTCTACGTAGCGAGTTGTCAGGGCCAGGCCAAGTCTGGACAGTGGCCATGGATGATATTTCTGTGGAAGCTCTGAAGGACCTGGACTACAAACCCTATTTTGGGTTCGGAAGAGTCCAGTTCCGGACGACAAAGGCTGCTAAGGTGGCACAAAAAACCGTCTCGGAGCAGGCAGAGGGGAAGATGGGGTGCCTCTCAGAGCCCTCGTCTGGGGTACGAATTGCCTCGGTCAGGGTGGGAGGGGAAGCCGCGTCTTCCTCAAAACCAGTGCCCGAGTTGTTAAGAGTGAAAATCAAAAGGGACTCAAAGGAGGGCGGGGTAATTCCCACTTCCAGGGTCCTGAAACAAGATACGAAAGGTTTTCAAGGAAAGGGTAAATCCATCCCTGGAAAACCCCTCCTTAAGAAGTCGGCCAGCGGCCAAAGGGAAAGTGGCAAAAAGTCGCCCCCCTAGGACATACCGAAGCCGGCGTAGAAAAAGAGGCCATACGCTGTATACAGGCCAATCTCCAACATGCTAAGGCTGCATCGTTCATCCTTGGCAGGAGATTCATAGAGGAGCAGATAGACATTGCACTAATCCAGGAACCCTGGATAACATCCTCGGGTAAGGTAAGTGGACTCGGAGGAATTCCAGGAACTATTGTGACCGGGGTCTCAGTTGGGAGGCTGAGATCCTGTATAGTTGTAAGGAAAAAGATAAATTATTTCGTTCTTTCAGAGTTCTGCACGGGGGACATGACATCCATTCATGTCCGCTGCCCGGAGGTTAGGAATGCGACGGAGTTTATCGTCTGTTCTGCGTACTTTCCTGGAGACAGAGCTGCCGAAGAACCCCCACCTACAGCCGTGCGGGATTTAGTCCGCCACTGTAGAAAGAAAAATATCCAGTTGATAATTGGATGTGATGCCAATGCTCACCACACAGTTTGGGGCAGCACGGACATCAAACATAGAGGTGAGTAACTTCTAGATTACTTACTTCAATAGGGCTGAACAGTGGTAAATAAAGGTAACAAACCAACGTTTGTTACCCCTTATAGACAGGAGGTTTTAGACCTCACTATAAGTGCTAATTTTATTAACTATAAGATTTCCGATTGGACGATATCCACTGAACCATCATGTTCAGACCATAGGCATATACTCTTCAGTATAAAAACAAGTCCTAGACCATTAAAATACTACAGAAATGCTAAAAAACAGACTGGATTTGTTATGTAGAAACCCTCCCGGCTAACCTTAGCACGTGTATATCTAAAATATTCAAACAGAATCACTTGGAGATCTTGGCGGAGGAAATCAAAACCGCCATGGTCTCCGCTTATCACGAAAACTGCCCACTAAGATGTAAAAAGAATAACCGAAATTCATCTTGGTGGAAAAACAACCTGAATAAACAAATAAAGGAGGTTCGGAGATTACTCAACCGAGCCAAAGTGACCGGTCAATGGGACAAATACAAGGAAGCTCTAACCTTCTACAATAAGAGCATTAGAAGAATCAAGAGGGACTTGTGGGGCAAGTTCTGTGAGGGTATAAATGATGCCGCCGGAACTGCCAGAATACACAAGATTCTCTCCAGAGAGCCAGTGAGAACAACTGGTTCGCTCAAACGTCCGGAGGGTGGTTTCACTGGTTCCAGAAAAGAAACATTGGAGCTTCTTGCGAACAAACACTTCCCTGGATGTCAAATATTGGAAGATACAAACGCCAGATCCAACCCTGACCATCTAATCTGGCCAGGAAGGGGTAACTAGCGAATATCCAAAAATAAAGTCACTGCACAAGCGGTCCGAGATGCAATAAGGTCTTTCAAACCTTTCAAAACACCGGGGGTAGACGAAATCTTTCCAGCCCTTCTTCAAAAGGGCATGGATGTGTTGATTCCGTATCTGCTAAAATTATTTGCAACAAGTCTGGCTTGAGGGGTTATCCGTACAAGCTGGACACTAACTAAAGTGGTATATATACCAAAGGTGGGACGAACAGAATCGGAACCTCTTCGTTCAGACCAATAAGCTTGACATCGTTTCTGCCGAAGACTCTGGAAAAGGTGATTGATGTCCATATCAGGGGGAAGGTGCTAATTGACAGTCCCCCTAGCCCTTATCAATACGCCTACCAGGCTGGTAAGTCGGCAGAACTTGCATTGCATAATATGGTCAGAAAATTAAACCAATCTCTCGATAATCGAGAGATAGCACTAACAGCGTTTCTGGACATTGAAGGTGCTTTTAACAATACGCTGCCGGCCTCTCTATCGGCTATCGCTGCTAGAGGAATCGACCCACTAATCTGTAGATGGATACAGGCAATGCTATGCGGCAGAACAATAACGACCTCATTCCAGGATGAGGTCTTCGAGTTCAAGGCTGCGAAGGGCTGTGCGCAGGGAGGTATTCTCTCACCCTTACTGTGAACCCTTCTCGTTGATGACCTGCTAGCGATCATTTTGCTGTGGGGAGTCGACGTTCAAGCATTTGCTGATGACCTAGCAATCATAGTGAAAGGTAAATCGGAGGTGACGATATCGGCCGTCCTTCAAGAGATACTGAACACTATTGACAAATGGTGTATAAGAGAATACATGTCTCTTAACCCGCAAAAGGTAGTTATAGTACCATTCACTAAGAAACGGAAGTTGAATGGTTTAGAACCACCGACTATCCGTGGTGAAATCATACAATTCTCATTTGAGGCAAAAAACCTGGGAATAGTCCTGGACAAGACCCTCACCTGGAATGCACACCTAGATAAAGTGTGTCATAAAGCCAGAATGGGTTTCTGGACTTGCAGGCAGATCTGTGGTAAAACCTGGGGCCTAAAGCCCAGGCAGATGTACTGGCTATACACTATGGTAATTAGACCACGGATAGTGTATGGCGCTGTAGCGTGGTGGAAGAAAGGCCAACAAACGGTTGGCGAACAAAAGCTCACCCGACTACAGAGACAGGCTTGCCTTGCAATTACAGGTGCGTTTCTCACCACACCCACGGCAGCCATGGAGGTCCTACTAAATCTACCACCCCTGCACCTACTCGTGCAGAGGGAGGCGGAACGGACCACATACAAACTATATCAACTGGCGATTGACAGGCCAGAGGCAATAGTGATGGGAGGCTCAGGACTGCTGGACGAGCTTTTAACGAACAGTATCCTATCGATGCCCTCGGATCTAATGTCAAAAATCACGAGCCAGGAACGGAATTTCAATGTAATCGTCCCCAGCCGGGACGAATGGACCCAGCATGCTGAGGTTCTATTGAGAACCGACCTTGGCTTGTTCACAGACGGCTCGCGAACGACGAACGGAACAGGAGCGGGAGTCTATGGGAGTAAACCGAGAATTAACATCTCATTGAGTCTCGGTCAAGACGCAACCATATTCCAGGCAGAAATATTTGCCATTGAGACTGCGGCGGAACTGCTGATAAAACAGCAAATCCACCAGGGTAAAATCAAAATATTTACTGATAGTCAGTCAGTACTAAAAGCTCTGGAATCCAGCTGTTTTACATCCAAAACAGTCTGTAGTTGCCGCACGGCTTTAAACAGGCTCGGTATGTATAACGGAGTCACTCTGGTTTGGATACCGAGCCACCCAAACTATTTGGGTAACGAGGAGGCGGATCGGCTGGTATTTGCTGGAGCTGCGCTGCCTCTGATAGGACCGGAAACATTCCTGGGAATACCACATGACGTGGCTAACGAGGTGATAACAGGCAGAATGAACTCAAGGCTAGAGTCTTTCTGGCGGAGCCATTCTGGCCTGAAACTTTCGAAGTTATTCCTTGGAACAGCTTCGGACAAAAAGATGGCGAACCTAGCGCTAGGTCTGGATAGGGCCAAACTAAGAACACTTGTCGGAATTATGACAGGTCACTGCAGACTAAAAGCGCATTTACACAAAATCGGTCTGGCTGAAGACAATGAACCACAATAGTCCGTGCGGACGCAGTGGTAGGGTGGACAGACGCCCGCTCTCCATAAATAATAATAATTAGAGCTTGTTTGAAAAATTCCAATTTTGCCTGATCCATGTTTTCTCACTGTGATCTCGTTATTGACATTCGAATTTATGCACATGAATGTTCACAATTAAACACTCAGTTCGAAAATACATCAAAACACCACGCCTGACAGCAATTTTTACGTTCACGTTTAATTAAGTAGTCCAATATCCACTATTCTAATTTATTTATTTACAAAGGATTTATTTTCCTGAACTATCTGGCACTACACTGCTCGATGACGAATCTCTCTGCTCTACGCTCAATCGGACTGCTACGTCCGCTTATATAGATGGCCGCAGTTTTCCGAACATTCTTGAACTTTCAGTAATATACCGAGTATTCTCCAACGACCCTCGGGAAACAAGCAGTGGCGTAGAAGGCTTGATTGTAATAATAAGTTTGCATCCAAGAAATTCCGAAGAATTGAACTAATTCATGAAGAATGCGTTAGTCTTTTTCTCTTAGATACGGAGCAAGTAAATTCATCGGTGAGTTTTTTTCGTCCTTTTTCGTTTAGATATAATACAATCCATAAAATTGCTAGGTCATCCTCTCAATCCTGAAGATTATTTTAAAAACAAAAGGACTTTCTTTAATTATTTTAAAATAGTTGTAATATTCCCCTCCAGCTCAATATCTGCTTACTATGAACATTCACTTCTTTTAACCACAAGCCGCCAATGACACTGATGAACGTGACTGTCAATTACAGTTAATTAGTTATGTTTCTTTGAAACATTAATGAGCGATTCTTAAAATTTCATCTTATACAGAATTCTTGCAATTTCATTTCTGAGCATTAAAATTTCCATTGAAATATGTACTTTACATTCAAGGAAACATGGGAATAATCATAACAAATTTTGAAAAATAATATATTCTTTTATATATATATATATATATATATATATATCTATATATTTATTTTAATTATCAATGTGTCATCTAAAAATAATTTATTAAAGATCATAATATTATAACTTTCCTAGTATAATATGTTCTAAAGAAATTACTTCATTGGAATATATTATAACAATTAACATTCGAATCATGAAATACATTCCTCTTCGTCTAAAATACAATATTAAAATATAGCATCTTAATATGGCTCCAGAATGAAACCAGAACCTATCCAACACCTGAATTTTTTTTTTAATTCTTCACAATTCGTTATGAATTTTATGTGGGAATGTGGATCAGTATTCACATTTAATATTCTCCTGGACCATCACCAACCCTCAAGAAATTTGGAAAAATGTTGTTATATCAACAGAAATACAAAATTCCAAGATGAAATTACTCTGTTTACTATGAAAAAATTGAAAGTTTACACTTTTCTTGTGACAATGGTCAACAGATGCCATTTAAATATATTGAGAATTTCCAGATTTGCATAGATCTGTCTGGTCATTCATCATATTCAGATTATTTTGATTATGAACTAAATTGGCAATTTCAACAGACCCCAAAGAATTAAGAATTCGTCACTTTTCGACTGAGAAGGCGGTGAAGTATATCAATTTGGGTCTGTATCTGCGGTCAGATAAATCTATATATATATATATATATATAGGTATATATATATATATATATATATATATATCTATATATATATATATATATATATATATATATATACATATATCTATATATATATATATATATATATATATATATATATATATCAATTTAGGGTCTATATATATATATATATATATATAGACCCAAATTGATATACTTCGCCGCCTTTTCAGTTGAAAAGTGACGAATGCTTAATTCTAAAATAATAAGAAGCGGTTTTTTTACTTTATAGAAACTATAGAAAAATTACAAACTTAGAATATCAAACCAGATTTAATCTGTTAGTCTTCTACAATTTTAATTCAGAAAATTTTTTTTGAAATACTTTCAGAATTAAATTAATGTCTTATAATAAGCACTGCTTATATTTAATGGACGTATAATATCAAAATTCACTATACAATATCGAATGGAATAAAAAACCCAACAAAAATAAATTGTTAGTTAAAATTAAAAAAAGTAATATCGAATGTTTCGTTCCAAACATACGCACCTCAACTCGTCAGACGTGGTACGTACGTTTTGCCTGTAACAAACATTTGACGAAATATTTAGTTACTGGTCCTATATTTATGAAAACTAAATCTTTTTCAAAAATACACAACATAATTTTAAGAACTTCTTCAAAACTAATTTATTTGAAATATTTATTATGTTTGAATATTTAAATAAGTTACTTCAAAAACTCTCAAAAACATATAGCACATCCTCAAAAACAATTAGAATTCAGATAAGGTCAGTTCAACTTTACATTTGAAATATAAAATCAATTAAAAATAAATAAACTTGTAATCTTACCAAACAATTTCTGGAAACTCTGTGAATGCAATTCAAACTGGGTAGGTACATCTTATATCCAAGGTACTCTATGTTTCAAAGTTTGTAATTATCCTTCTATCAAGTAAAAAAAACCGCTCATTTTATTTTATATATAATATATAATTATATTAGGTTTTTGAATAAAGAAAATTATTATACAGTTTCCAGTGGTTTAATGAAGGCTATAAAATGCCTTACAAACTTTGCGTCATTTCTGTGTTTTGCATAGAACATAGAGTACCTTGGATAGTAGATATACCTACCTAGTTTGAATTGCATTCACAGAGTTTCAAGAAATTGTTTGTTAAGATTACAACTTTATTTATTTTTAATTTATTTTATATGTCAAATGTGAAGTTGAACTGACCTTATCTGAATTCTAATTGTTTTTGAGGATGTGGTGCATGTTTTTGAAGTAACTTATCCAAATATTTAAACATATTGAATATTTCAAGTAATTTAGGTTTGGAGAAGATCTTAAAATTATGTTGTGTATTTTTGAAAAAGATACATAATTATAAGTAAATCGACCTCAGATTTGAATTCGATTTTAGACTTCTAACAAATAACATTAATCCTCCCATATTTATAAAATTCAAGCTAAATCGGCATGTTTATAAGTGACAGTTCTTGTCTCTAAAGATTATAATTTTATTTCTCTTAAAAACATTTTTTAATTGTCTTCTTCCTCATTTTCTTCTTGACTCTTGATCTAGAAGTACCAACTATAATAGCTTCAATTAGTATCAAAAAATTGTTTTGTGCGGATATTTCATTGTTAAATATTTGAAATATTTTCCAAGCATATAAACTAAGTTTTGTTTTCTTCCACAAAGTGCTGTCTGTTGTGCTGGCTGCTCAAGTTTTCAAGTTTATTGTTGTTCTTTATTATTTTATCAATAATATTGATCCACTAATGGCCGCGAAGTTCACAAACAATATTCATTGTTTTATAAAAAGTCCTACAAATTTTACACAATTAATATTAGTTATTTAAATATTATAATATACATTATATTATTATAATATTTATATATTCTGTTAGCCTTCTACATATTTAATTTCAAAAAATTATATTCAGTGATTATAACTTCAGGAATTAAATTAATGTATTATAAGTACAACTTATATCAAACGACATATAAAATAATCATTCATTATAAGGCATCCAAATGACATAATAAAATACACTAAATAAAAAGTGTTAAAAAAAATCCTATAAATTTAATATTTCGAGTAGACAAAGCTTTGTTTCTGCTTATCCCTCTTATGAAAACAGATATCTTTCAAAAATGTTTAACATAATCTTGAGAATTTCGTCATAAAACTATCTCACTTTATAAAATCTCAAGATATGTAAAAACATTACTAAAAAACAAGTTTTAAGGGAGACTTTGCTTCGTCAGTACTCAATCATATTAATATTTCATAAAATATAACATCAATCAACAAAAGATATTTTCTCACCTTTAAACAATTCAGAAAGCTTCTGGTATAATGAATACTGAAAATTTAAATGGAGCAATGTTAACTCAAATAAATAATTCTGTGATTAACCATTGATCCAAAAGATTGGAAGGCAATTTAACGACCTCTGTTTTAGCACAAGGTCCATCTGTATAAAAAATGTTAATGAAACCAAATAATTATATATTATAAATAAATTAAAATAAATGGAGGTTTATACTTGATAGAAGATATATAAAATTATTTAAATATTTTAATATTTACAGATATATTCTGTTAGCCTTCTACATATTTAATTTCACAAAATTATATTTGATAATTATAACTTCAGGAGTTAAATAAATGTCATATAAGTACAACTTATATCGAACGGCAATATTAGTGATATTGATATTATCCTGATACTCCTCGATCTTCTGCGGAAATTTCTCGAAAACCCTTCAACTTGCACGAGTTAGGATTTCAGTTGTGTTACCGACATCTTATGTCACCTTAGGTACATATATATTAATTTTCGTCCTGACAGAGAAATGGTGGCAGAAACCGTCTTACTAGAAACCTTTTTTATATCTTGATGATACTTAAGCCGGTACCTTTCGGTTTTCAGTCCAGGGCTCCACTCACTAAGCTATAGACACTTATCTATATTTTTCGCTATTTTTCGAAAAAAAATGCTTCAGTTTTCAGTATTTTATGTCTATGTCTATTCCGACCAAATGCTCAGAAGTCGAGAATGTCTCATCGTCAAATATTCCAGTGTAATTAATTAATGATGTCCTAAAATTTCATGATAATACAATTATGGGTTATCGAACCATATGTTTTTTCTCCAACAATTTGAACTCTTCAGCAATCATTACTGATTTCTTGACTTACATAATTCAATTGGAAAGCTTTTGAGGGGATCCCACAGAGTATACGGAAAATATTAAACTGCAACAAATCTATTTATAGCGAACTTTTACAATAGGCGAGTTCTCACTGGGTCTTGACTAATTCTTAATTTTTAAGGATTCTCAGTTTGTCAAGTTAAGTACTCTATATGTGGATTATGTTGCTTTCGTAGCAAACACGGTAGTCTTAAGCTCCCAAATAATAGGTTTCTAAATTTTGATATTTGACATATTTTCCTGATACAGCTGCATTTTCCTATAAAGACCCCTCAGAAGCTTAGTGTTGCTTGTACAAGCTAGAAGATCAATTGTGTTCCGGTTAAGCTCTGTTATTGTGTCCTTATGCTTTCTTGTAGTTTATTTCAACCACTTCACCCCCACGATCTGTATAATTACGCCCTGTACAGTATAATTACGCTCGTGTACAGTACGTAATTCAATTTATGCTTCTTTTACAGTAATGTTGTTTGGTTGTAAAATTTCATAGGAAATTAATTAATATAAAGGACTCCGAGATATGCGAATTCATTCGATTGAATACTTAGATGACTCGTTAAATTCGCTAATCTTACAAACTTTATCTTAAGAGTGGATTTTAAATTGCTTTTGTTAGATGATAGAAAAATGTCTTATGATTCACAATAATTTTCTATCATATTATTTTAGAAAAGGTCATTTTGCGCCGGTAGTACGTCAAATAATCATGAGAGATTAAGGATGTATATAATGCAATGGTACAAGAATTGCATCGTAACTGACCAGATTCATTCAGAATTTCATATGAAGATTTAATGTCTGGTACCTGAGCCGTCCCTGCAGATGTATGTCTACTTGCAAAGATTCCCACCTCCTGACAGCGTAAATACTCATCTGCTGACCCATCTTTACTTATCGCTCTTACTTCAAGAATCCGTTAAGAAGATGAGCTTTCTCCAAATTGAATTCACCCACGCTGCTGGGTCCATCCTGTTATCCATCTCATGAAACGCTATTGATTCACACCCATTTCGATTCCCAAGAATGGTAGCTGAATTTTCGAGATAATCTTTCTTATTGTTTGAACATGGAATTGAATGCTTCTTATAGGTTTATTGGATTTAGACGACCAGTAGCTAACACCATGATATCATGTTGAGGAAAAAATACGTAAGCGGCTATTGATATTATTCAGAATTTTTTGAAGGAGTGGTTGTCTTCAGTGCTAAAGAAGAAAAAAAAAATATTATTCAGAATATATATATATATATATATATATATATATGCACAGTGGATAATGTTTTAATTAATACGATTCATCTGTACAATTCTGTATTTCGGTATGTTTCATTTCAACTAATTCAGTAAGAGTGGATTGCCAAGACCACGGAGTGAAGTCGTCTCAATTGACTTCAGTGTTATTAGTGAATTATATTTAATATTTAATCATACTTAGTCAATTTCAGTCAATTCACTTAATTACTAAGATCTTGATAGGGAGTATTCCTAATTGTTCATGTATGTAAGTTTCAGTGATTGTGAATTGACGAGTCCATGACGAGAAATATACTGTATGAACACAAATATCAGTTGGAAGACTGAATTTTCAACATAACTTTTTTTCATGAGTTGCCTTTTAAAAACGTTTTTACAACGATTAGAACATTTCTCTCCTGCTGTATAAGTTAAGTTTTGATATAGACTATTTCTTTTTTCAAGTCCATAAATAATGCTCATTGGATTATTGTTTTAATGCGATTCATCTGTACACCCCAGTATTTCGGTATGTTTTTTGAGTTGTTGCCTTCACCAATTAATTACTATCTGTCACTTTATTTGAGAGTCCTGAAGAAGATCTTAAACAGGATCGAAACGTCGACGTATGAAATAAAGAAGTTAGATAAATTACTCTAATTCATATCTCATAATTCTCAATCAAAATTGTTTATAAACATTGTGAAATTAAATCTGCATCCGGCATATATATATATATATATATATATATATATAATATATAAATATTTATATATATATATATATATATATATAATATATGAATATATATATATATATATATATATATATATATATATATATATTGTCATAGAATTTACAGTTAAATTAAATAATTACATAAATAAGAAAAAGACTCACCGTTGTATATAAGTTGACTCGTTAGAGTGTAACAATACAATAATTAATTAAATAATATCCATTCTGATAGAAATTTTAATAAATTCAATTCATAAAAATACTCACAAGCTAAAATTATAAAGAAAAAGCATATTCAGACTACATAACGACTAGTCGATTGAAAATATTCAAACCATATCAAAAATTTAATGGAATGAAATAAGGAATTACTTTGTTTTCTATCACTTTTTATTATAACTGATATACAGTGACTCGAGTTTCGTAGTGTTTACTACATTTTCAAACTGAATGAACAAATTAGATCTCAACTATTATATATGCTGATTGTAGGCTTCGGCAGAGCTTCGAAGAGAGGGGTTTTCCAGAGTTCCGTCTTTTCGTTAAGTTGTTTTATTATTGGTACGTTTCATTCAATTAAAATGAACTATCACAAAGTAACGGACTACTCCATCCAACATATCAAAAATTGACACCACTAAAGTGGGTTAAAGTAAATAACAAAATTTCATTTATCAATACCATAACAATATATATATATATATATATATATATATATATATATATATAATATATATATATATATATATTATATATATATATATATATATATATATATATATATATATAATATATATATATATATATATATATATATATATATATATATATATATATATATATATATATATATATATATATAATATATATATATATATATTATATATATATATATATATATATATATATATATATATATATATATATATATATATATATATATAAAATAGTACTAAGAGGTGACGTACGCAAGCAGAAAATTAGAATTATTTAGTAGCTCAACATTCAAAAAAAATCTACCTTCCACTGGTATGCAGCATTGTCTACGTATTGGTTCACAATAATTCTTGAATGACGCGGTCTGCCGTGAAATATCGGGTGTTTTTAATATTGTCGTATGTATTTCAAAGGAAAACATCATTGGTTATAGAGAATGGTCGTGAACATAACGATTGGTGATGGAATATTTTGAAAAAAATGTTAAGTCTTGTATCTACATTTAGAATTTTTCTCTATATGGTGTGATATATCTGGCTAAGGTTTCTTATATCTGTTCTATCGTTCATGGCGTTTTTGTTTTTTTTTATATAAATTATTTCTTTTATGCTTCTCTTATCGTTATTAGTTTCAAAAGCAAGGATCTTGAAACTAATAACGATAAGAAAAGCATATAGGAAATGTTTATCGATGAAAAATAATTAATTATTACATACATATTACATGTTTTATTTTCAGCAAAAAAATACCTCATTTAGTGTGCTTTTGAATGAGATATCAACTTTTGTAATAGCTGCTTGTCCGCTGCCATAATATCATGGCAAAGAAGATAACAACGGAAAGTTGTAATATTCCAAACTTAATGTGCTCTATGTTGAAGCTCCTTGTGATTATTGAGATATGTTGCCCAATTTTCAGACTTTGTCTTTCAATGAACGCGGCAGTGTAAGTAAGATCAATGTGGCGAAGAAAAACAACTATTATATTTTCAATCGATTTCAATAGGAGAAAGTTTTCGACATGGCATCTGCCAAGTATTAACACTATATTTTCTTTTTCAATTTTGATATACATGAGATATTCACCTCCAACGAGCTTTCATTACAATCGCTTCTCTTACAATCAAAAGTTTATTTGGATATCCATTATGTTCAAACGTCTCCGAAAATACATTCATGTATTCCGAAATGACGTAGTCGTTGATTACCTCAACAAACGTTGTAGTTGGGATCTAACCGTTTGTAGTTATTACCTGAAAACTCTGTTTCAGGTTCCTAATAAAACGAAAGTGAATACTTGTTAACAATTTCTAGGTAATTAGAAAATTGGCCCGTTCCCTAACTATAAATATTAAGCTATTATGCATCTAATTGTTGCAATACGCAAATATTGAATAGACGAAATTACCTTTATTCACCACAATAGAAGTTTAGGTGAGCCTAATATAATATAAAATGGAACTAACAATGTAAAACACGTAGCCTTACCTCTGCCAGCGAGATGAGGGACGAAAGACTTAAATACTGTAAGACAGAGGTAGACCAATCTAGCTAGTCAAAGTACCTGGTCTCGATACATACAGTTTCATGGTATTCTTCATGGATAATGGCCTCAACACAATATTCGTCTATTAACCATCTACACAAAGAAGGCGTATCAACGCCAATGTCAGCGTTAACAGTTATTGATTTACCGAAAAACATACTATTAACACTATGATTCCAAGAAACTTTTGGTAAAAACACTGCAATTAACAAAGTTCCATTAAAGGTTCTGTAAGTGTGAAACAATTACTTATATCTTTTCTATGTGTATGTGAACCATAAGGAAAGAAAAATTACTTGTTCTAGATCACAAACAAGCATAATGCTTTGGTGACACAACAAACAAAAAACATAATAGAATTCATTTTTATGTTAATGCATATTTGGTTTTTGTATAAATAAGAAAAATTGTGAAATATTTGTAATTAGTTTGGTGAATAAATGAAATGAAATATCATTAATCTTCGAATTGTGTTGGTCTTTACTCGCTTAGATGATGGCAGTGTGTTTCTAAACAATTATTAGCTTCATGAAGACTGATTATATGAAATATGTAGTGTTAATTGGAAATTATATTTTATTTACCCTTATTTATCAATCTCTACAGACTTCATTTAATATGAAATATACAAATCAAAATGTTTCAGAAAAACTAAGTTTTTAGCAGACATATAGAATTGTCAAATACTAAACATCATTTCGAAAAATCAAAATATCAAGAAATCTATGATTGTTTCGGTCTTTACTTGACGGAAATTCATCTTGAAAATGTGAATAAAAACAATATTCTAATTTCCGCTTATATTTTATTAACACTACGATCGTTACGTCATACCATGACTTCTTCATGTGAG
Organism: Megalocaria dilatata; assembly: GCA_034642435.1. NCBI lineage: Eukaryota > Metazoa > Arthropoda > Insecta > Coleoptera > Coccinellidae > Megalocaria > Megalocaria dilatata. The sequence goes on along the minus strand of CM067855.1, from coordinate 75,934,457 downwards.
TATTACAAGATCGTAGTGTTAATAAAATATTAGCGGAAATTAGAATATTGTTTTTATTCATATTATCAAGAAATCTGTACAGAATGAGGAAAATTCATAGAAAATATAAAACAAACGTAGTTGACTTGATTGAAACAATATTATATCACCCATGTTCGTTCTATATTTTCTATAAACTTTCTTTATTTTCTGTAAATTTCTTAATATTTTGAAAATCTTAATGAAATTCGAGAATTCCATATGTTTACTTAAAAAGAAACTTAGCTTTTTTAAATTAGTTTGCCTGAAACTAGAGATGTTGTGAAGAAAATTTAGAAATTGCCTTCTTTCAATATGAATACATTCAAAACTGAAAACTATTTCAGTCTTCGATTTCATTGACTGCAAATATTGAATGATAATGATTCTCATGAAATCAGATGACGAAGTCACGTCTGATATCGTAAACAATTCAACTTGTGTAATTTTTCATTCAATGTTGAGTAGGTTTGTTTGTGATATTCCGAACTAGTGACTAGGTCTCGATTTTTCGAACGCTACACTGTAATATTCGGCATTTAGTGGTACGAAAAAGAAGGATCAAGTGAGCGGTCACGGTACCCGATGCCTAGGGCGCAATATAAAACTCAGTCCAGGCGATCGCCACTTAATTATGGACATCGAGTAATACATGGCCCACTTGCAGCCGAATATTGCCGACTTACCCTCCGGTCTTTCCTTCAGTGTCGTCGTATCAACTGATTTTCCCCCCGAAAAAATTAATATAAAGTGGTTTTATTATGTACCTGAATGTACAAAAAATTTAGGCAAAAAATGTGTGTCCTATTCCTTAGGACTCTCGTTTTCCATAGTCCAATTAATTCTAGTAATTTACGATACCACCAATTAAAGTTGAATGGAATACCAAAAAATGTTTGTATAATTCTTCAGCTAGAGTAAAAAGCTTTATCTTTCACTATGGAAACTTAAGATTTCAGAAAAATATTATTTTCTTCTGTACTAGCTACCTCACTAATCGTTACCACATCAGGTAACGATTGCTTGTGTTAGCCGCTACCAGTGGAGTACCCCAAGGAAGTGTATTGATCCTTTTTATTTTTAGTCAACATGAGTGATTCTCTTCGCGGATGATTGAGCACTGTTCTATTCGAGACTATCAGAACAAATGTTTCAGTAGGAAGGATCTAATTTCTATAAAAAGGTAGACAGCAAGAAATAACATCTTACTGAGTGGAAATAAGTGTAACTTCCAAATATTTGATAGCGATCTTGAGTTTTTTGATCAAAATCTAGAAATAAACTACGTTGAATTGTAAAAAGTTAATTGTGCCAAGTATCTGGGATATGTATTAGACTATAAGTTGTCTTCTGAATCCCGTGTTTGAAAATGCCAGGACAGTCAACATTTATTAATCCATTATTAACTCATGACCTCTGAGATGAATATTTGATGAGTCAATTTCATTGATGCAAGTTTTTTGACTCAAAAGGAGGAAATAGCTCAAAAAAAATTGTCGGTGGTAAGCGAATGTACAATGAAGATGTAATTCAATTCTTTAAATAATACAAGCGCCGTAAAAGAGATTCAAAATTTCACAAGCGTAGAGATATAAATCCTTGGTCGAAGCAGCAGAATAGAATTTTCATTATTTAATCACTAAACATTATTGTTACCAAATCACATCGTTTTTTGTCTTATGACATCGACTGGTGTGGTCATTAAACATCTGGTGGACTCGAATCCGCAATCTCCACTTAATGTTAAGTACTATTATATAAAATGTAATTTTCAATCAAATGTCCAATTAACAAGAAGGTAAAATATCAATTCGTTGAATTTTCGGAATATTAGTAAAAAATGAAAAATATTTTCGGATTGGAGAATATGCAATGAAAACCAAAATGTTCACTAGATGTATAGCGCATATAATTTTTCTCAAATGTCTTCGAATTTTGTAATGAATAATTTCAGATTATATTACATTCGTACCATCCATGCGGTAGGTCTTTGGTGAGTATGATAAGTTTTGAAAGAAACCATCTGGGATTAAAAATTTGCAGAAAATATTTAAAACTTGAGGAAAAACATCCAGTTTGTCAATGTCAAAAACAACGCTGTGTTAGTAGGATAATACGTCCATTTCAGAATTTCGTAACTTCTCTGATACTGCTGATCTGGCCAAGTTACAATTGACTAATATGGTTATCATTTTCTTATAAAATTGAATGAGAAATTAGTATTGTACTGATCATCACCTGTTAATAATTGATGTCAGGATGAAGTCCGTTCTACATATATTTGGAACTTTTTTTACTGAATTGTTGATATATTCGCATCAATACAAATAATTATAATTTACATTTCATATTTTCGGTTGACTTTAGATTGGAATTCTTTATTGATTCAATGACAACCAATTTCATGTGAATGAAATAATAAACGATATTTCCACAATGTTTCCCCAACATTGTATCTTCTTTAGGTTTACATTTTGAACTAACTCAAAAACTAGAACTTCACTTCTCACGTACTTATTATTATGGATAATTTCATAGTAGTTGTTAAAATTATGCCCAAATTCATTCAAATGACATATGTTAAGTGCGAGATGTCGGAAGTATAGATCTTCTGGTGTAGAATTATTTTCTCAAAGATCTACCTGTTTGACCAATATACACACCAAAGGGCAATTATTGCAAGTTAAATAATACATCCAGATATTTTGATTTTATTTTTTCTATGTTTCTTATTTTCATTTGAATACTTAAATTATTAACCGTTATGAGAGTTACATTTGAGTCAATTTTTTTAAGGTACTTGGTAATATTTTCCGATATTCATTTGACGTAAGGAATAGCTGAACTATAGCCGTTATAGATATAAGAAAAATAAATGTTAATTTCCGCTATTTTATTGATTTACACGAAAATTGTTTCGTCATACCATGACTTCATCAGGTGAGTATTTAAACTGAGGTATACAATGCAAAACATGACCTTAAATACACAGCTCTGGTACAAAAAATAGAGGGGTGGAAAGAGATGGTTTACAATTAATGAAAAATATTAAGTAGGGGGGATCTGTTTAATTCTATTTGATCATTCAATAAAATTTGTTAATTCTATCTATTAATCTCTAATGTTTCTAACAGATTTAGTTTCTGACTTTTGTTTTCGATATGTAATATTTCATAGGTCATATTAAAATTACGGCCAGTCCCTAACAAATGATTGGCATAAGTTGAATTTGGTTTATTATTAATATTACATTTTTCATGTTCTCGTGTCCTTGTTTGGAATGAACTGTCTGTACCATATATACACATGGGCAATCACTACATGTTAACTTGTAAACTCCTGATTTTTTGTTTCTAGAAATGACGTCTTTATTATTTTTTATTAAGCTGCCTAAAGAATTAATGGTTTTAAAAGAGATTTTATATTTTTCTTTTTTCTTTAAATATCTAGCACAGATTTTTGGCCTATGTAAGTTAATGAAATAAATTTGGTGTCGTTTGAATTTTGAAATTTTGGATATACAAGTGATATTGCTCTCTTGTAATTTATTTCACTTGTATATCCAAAATTTCAAAATTCAAACGACACCAAATTTATTTCATTAACTTACATAGGCCAAAAATCTGAAAAGATTGCTAGATATTTAAAGAAAAATATAAAATCTTTTTTAAAACCATAAATTCTTTAGGCAGCTTAATAAAAAATAATAAAGACGTCATTTCTAGAAACAAAAAATCAGGAGTTTACAAGTTAACATGTAGTGATTGCCCATGTGTATATGTGGTACAGACAGTTCATTCCAAACAAGGACACGAGAACATGAAAAATGTAATATTAATAATAAACCAAATTAGTTAAGTTAATGAAATAAATTTGGTGTCGTTTGAGTTTTGAAATTTTGGATATACAAGACATATTGCTCTCTTGTAATTTATTTCACTTGTATATCCAAAATTTCAAAATTTAAACGAAACCAAATTTATTCAACTACCTTACATAGGCCAAAAATCTGAAAAGATTGCTAGATATTTAAAGAAAAGGGAAAAGTTTGACCAAAGGGCAATTATTGCAAGTTAAATAATACATCGAGATACTACTCTGTCAAGAAAGTACCGGGAATTTTCAATTAAAACAACATTTTTACATTTAATCGTCAAAATTTATTGGGTCGCCTTCAAAATAGGCTTCATTTGCTCCAATACATCTATGCCAACGGCACTTCCAATTATCGAAACATTTTTTATAGGCGCTTTCCGGGATGGACTTTAGCTCTCGCGCCGAATTTTGTTTTATGGCTTCAATCGACTCAAAACGGGTGCCACGAAGGGGCAATTTTAATTTTGGGAAGAGGAAAAAGTCGCATGGAGCCAAATCCGGCGAATACGGTGGTTGCTGAAGCACGTTTGTTGAGTTTTTGGCGAGAAAGTCAGTCACAATCGTAGCTCGGTGAGAAGGCGCGTTATCGTCTCAACGTAATCACCGTCTGACCCTCTGGAACGAATTCGTAGTGCACCACGCCACGGATATCGAAGAAAACAATGAGCATCACCTTCATTTTCGAGCGGCTTTGGCGTGGTTTTTTCGGTTTCGGCTCATTTTTTGCCACCCATTCCGATGATTGCTGGCTTGTTTGCATATCGTACTCGTAGACCCAGGTCTCATCACCAGTTATAATGCGTTCCATGAATGTAGAATCGGAATTACAGCGATCCAGCATGTCTAAAGCAACCTGATCGCGATGACGTTTTTGAAGAAAATTCAGGTCTTTCGGTACGAGTCGTGCGGCCACCTTTCTCATGTCCAAAATATCAATCAAAATCGTACGTGCGGACTCGTGGGATATCTTAAGATCATGTGCTATTTCTCTCAAGCTGGTACAACGGTTTTCCAGCACCCTTTCCTTAATTTTATCGACGTTATTTTCAATCGAAGCCGTCGATGGGCGTTCGGAACGAGGCAAGTCTTCGACCACTTCACGACCGTCCTTGAAGGCTCTGTACCACTGATATGCACGAGTTTTCGATAGAGCATTATTACCAAAGGCCTTTTGCAACATTTTCAATGCATCGGCACACGAAAATTCATTTTCAACACAAAACTTTAAACAAATTCTTTGCTCAACGTAATCACCCATAGTAAAAATCGGCACGCACTCTGACATCGACTGACTTAATCAGCTGTTGCAAACACACTAGTTGACAGATCCCGCTCAAGCTTGGCATAGTAATTAAGGACAGTGGTACCAACCTAGGAAAAAAAAATTTTACCTGCCTCATTGCCCCGCCAGATTTAAATCGATAATTCCCGGGACTTCCTTGACAGAATGTATATTGATTTTATTTTTTCTATGTTTCTTATTTTCATTTGAATACTTAAATTATTAACCGTTTTAAAAGCTACATTTGAGTCAATTTTTGCAAGATACTTGGTGATATTTTCCTATATTCATTGACTTGAGGAATAGCTGAACTATAGCCGTTATTGTAATTTTCTTTTTAATATTCAATTCTACGAAAAAGTTATCGAGATTCATAGTTACGTTAACGACTTTATGGATCATACTGTAAGAAATGCTACCTCATTTTGGTAATTAGGATGGTTCTGATTCTATATTAGAGAATGGTTTTTATTATATTATATTGAAACATATATTCAATGTATTATAAATGAAAGATTTACTGAATACTCTGTGATATGAGACGTCTTTTTCCAAGGAATAAGGTACCTGCTACCCCTTATTCTTTAAATCGTATGTATCATTTCATAACAGATATATTAAGATTTAAAAACTCTTAACCTCAATTTTGGATAATATGTATGAAAATATTATTTTTCTGTTATAACATTGAACGCATTTCTTTTGCAGGAGATTAATATGATATCAATACAACATTTCTGTGAAATTCGATCGATCAAAATGTAAAAACTGATCAACTAGGATGTTGAAAATAATGATTCAGTTTCATTTCTTACATTGTTTTCGTCGTTGGCTGCTTATATAAGGCATTATTCTTTGACTTGTGAACTTTCCGCTGAAAATTATACATGACATTAGTAGAGTATTGAGAAATTTCACGAAACTCAAATTACCTATATTCGTACACGGCTCAAAAACGGGACAGTAATTAATAACCCCATGAATCAAGATTTAAAGTTCAGAAATAACAGTCAAGTTCTTCAATGGACAACATTTAAACATTTAGTCCAAAAATATATCAAATGAAATTATTTATTCGAAAAAAATATACATATCCAATTAACCCAGCTGAAATGATGAAATGAAAACTCACCTCTAATATTGGAGCATATATTCTTGAATTATTATAATCAGTTTAAAAAAACCAATTGAAATAAAATTCAAATACCTATAAATGTTTCACTAGATTCATTTTGAATCTGGTTTATATATTGAAAAATTGAATGAAATGAGATATGAAAAGACCCCCTGTAAGGGTGCAATATCAAAAAAAACAATTAAAATAAAATTCAAATACCAGATATTGATATACCAGATTTATATTGAATCTGACCACATATACTGTCAAGAAAGTACCGGGAATTATCGATTTAAATCTGGCGGGGCAATGAGGCAGGTAAAATTTTTTTTTCCTAGGTTGGTACCACTGTCCTTAATTACTATGCCAAGCTTGAGCGGGATCTGTCGACTAGTGTGTTTGCAACAGCTGATTAAGTCAGTGGATGTCAGAGTGCGTGCCGATTTTTACTATGGGTGATTACGTTGAGCAAAGCATTTGTTTAAAGTTTTGTGTTGCAAATGAATTTTCGTATGCCGATGTATTGAAAATGTTGCAAAAGGCCTTTGGTGATAATGCTCTATCAAAAACTCGTGCATATCAGTGGTACAGAGCCTTCAAGGACGGTCGTGAAGTGGTCGAAGACTTGCCTCGTTCCGGACGCCCATCGACGGCTTCGATCGAAGATAACGTCGATAAAATTAAGGAAGGGGTGCTGGAAAACCGTCATACTAGCTTGAGAGAGATAGCACATGATCTTAAGATATCCCATGAGTCCGCACGTACGATTTTGATTGATATTTTGGGCATGAGAAAGGTGGCCGCACGACTCGTACCGAAAGACCTGCTTTTCTTCAAAAACGTCATCGCGAACAAGTTGCTTCAGACATGCTGGATCGCTGTAATTCCGGTTCTACATTCATGGAACGCATTATAACTGGTGATGAAACCTGGGTCTACGAGTACGATATGCAAACAAGCCAGCAATCATCGGAATGGGTGGCAAAAAATGAGCCGAAACCGAAAAAACCACGCCAAAGCTGAAGGTGATGCTCATTGTTTTCTTCGATATCCGTGGCGTGGTGCATTACGAATTCGTTCCAGAGGGTCAGACGGTAAACAAGGAGTATCACCTAGGCTTTATGAAACGTTTGCGTGAGCGTATCCGTAAGAAGCGGCCAAATTTGTGGGCCAACAGCTCATGGATTTTGCATGACGATAACGCGCCTTCTCACCGAGCTACGATTGTTACTGACTTTCTCGCCAAAAACTCAACAAACGTGCTTCAGCAACCACCGTATTCGCCGGATTTGGCTCCCTGCGACTTTTTCCTCTTCCCTAAACTAAAATTGCCCCTTCGTGGCACCCGTTTTGAGTCGATTGAAGCCATAAAACAAAATTCGGCGCGAGAGCTAAAGTCCATCCCGGAAAGCGCCTATAAAAAATGTTTCGATAATTGGAAGTGCCGTTGGCATAGATGTATTGGAGCAAATGGAGCCTATTTTGAAGGCGACCCAATAAATTTTGACGATTAAATGTAAAAATGTTGTTTTAATTGAAAATTCCCGGTACTTTCTTGACAGAGTAGTAAGGGTGAAATATCCAATAACAAAACTGAAGGCTCGAGGCGTTCAATCAAAAAAATATTACCATATAAAGAACTTGAAGTATTTGATTGAGGTGATGTTCAATTAAAGTAAAAAAAAACGGAGTATGATGTTGACAGTGTGTGACAATGTGTGTGACTTTCTTGTTTTCGAATGTTTACTTTTCTTTGCAAATACTTCGTGATATTGATATTTTTCGATGGATGCATTTTATCCCATAGCGCAGTCTTGTTGGAGGGAATAGAAATGGCTAGACTAGATCCTCAAGCATAGTTAGAACTATGATTCGATTTTAATATCCCTAAATTATTCATTCCTCCGCATGATTTGCATACGCCACTGCTTCTTACATCCCTAACTTCTCCACGCCGCCACACGTTCACATGGTACCATTTCTGACAGGTGACTTTTTGGCCGACGGCCACGTCCCAAACACACAAACTGGTCAACCACGTCGAAACAAAAACAACGCAAGATATATAATCATTCAGCTGATCTGAGATCCCGAAGTATGCCGCCCGAAACCTCTCGATTATTATAATTAATAGTCTATTAGAAAATTCGATCGGTTTCGGGAAAAAACAACGGAGTAGGACGCAGAGTCGTGGTGGAACTTCTGTTGAAGAGGACAGATCGCTTCTTTTGTTCTCCATCCTTTGTAGAATCCATTAGGATTCATCAAGATATTTACTTTTATTTTGTTCTTTCTGAATTTATCTAACTCTTTCAGATTTAAGTAGGTTAAGGTGGATTGAAAATTGTTGATAATATTTTAAGCATCCATGAACTGATATATATATATATATATATATATATATATATATATATATATATATATATTTATTATTTATATATATTTTTTGAATTACACTTTTTAAACGAGTTATAAATAACCATTATTAAAAAACTCAGATAATGAAAATCAATAAAATTCATGGAAATGATTCACCCATGTATATATTTTGAGTCATTAGAGTACAATCAGATCCAAATTAATTAAATAGAATCAATTCAGACAGAAATATCAATATCTCAACTCATAAACATACTCACAAGCCACTAGTGAGTGAAAATTCTTTAAATTATAGTCAAAAAATCAAAATTGTTTCTGAAAATCTTGAATTGAACTCACAGGGCGCATTAAATTTATAAATATTTAATGTGTAAGATAGCCAAAGTTGCAAGAAATAGAAGCAATTTGAATTTAGATATATAATTTGAAATTGATAAAGAAAATGTTGAAAAAATTTGTTATTTTCAAAATTACTCTCTAAACTGTACTGAATTTATTAACATTCAAGAAACTTAATTGGATCTAACTTACCAGAATGATGTAAAGAGTACTAATTTAATCAAAATTCAATTTCAAACTAGAGGAAACATATTGTCTACGTCAGAAATTCTGAAATTATGAATATAAGAGATATTTCAGAAGATGCTTTTGCATGTATAAAATTTAAGTAGTATAAAAGCTGAAGAAATTTAATCAATTTCATAAGTAGTATTAGGTAAAAAGCAATAGAAGTTAAATTATGAAGAATTTTGACATTTGGAAAACTCTTTATATGAAAATTAGTATTTAAACTCAACCAATTTTAATAAAACTTGTACCGAATTATTCATTGAAAAATAGGTTAATTTTCTAGATTAGTTCCAAGCCAAGAAATAATGTGAATTTTTTAAAATCATCGAAAGCATAATTTTTCAATAATTTTACAAGATGTCTGAAGTGTAATAAATAGAACAGTTTCCAATTTTAAGTTTAGTTCCTTTTCGTACTTCTTTGAACATGGTCGAAAGACCGATACACGTGTCAGGATTCTGACACGTATATATATATATATATATATATATACATATACATATATATATATATATATATATGTATATATATAAAATAAAAAAATTTAATAGTGTTCGATGGGTTGGCTGCGTTGGCTGGTGTGGAGAGCCATTATCAAGAAAAATAGTTTAATTAGGTGATTCAACGCCGGGACCCCAATGTGCCTATGCCCCAGGTCTCATCACCAGTAGTCTCGTAGATCAGTGTCTCGACTAGCTCTAACGAACTGTTCGTTACACTCTATATTAATGACATAAAGGCTGCAGCAAAATTTTGTAAAGGTCGTATAATTAGAAGACAAAAAAAAATAATTTTGTGAGCAAAGCAGCTTTAAGTGTCACCTAAAGCATAGCAAGTCCTATGTTTGCTTTGAAATTCAGCATTTAGATGAAAAATAACGACAAGAAGGCTAATTCAAAATTTCGTGAGGATCGTGGATGATGTAAAAAGCTCGTAAAGTCTCAAGACCTCACTTAACTGCTTTTAATCATTTTTTGAATACAGAATGGTTCTTGGGTTCCACAGGTCAACGGATGATTTAGTGCCGGGGTATTTAGTGCCGATTTTATGTGACTTGGATGCACTGAATTAGAATGTGGCAGTATGTTTTGTCAAAGAACTCAAATTTCAAAGATATAACATTTTAATGGAATATACGTTATATTATTATTAGGCAAATCCATAGATCAAATAAAAACTCGCAACTTTTAATGTCCTTTTTTTTTCTTTCTTTATAGCTTCGGCTTCGACTTCGACTTTACTATTATACAAATATTGATGTAAAATTTACAGAAAGGTGAAGACCTCATCGATAAAATAAACTATTAATTGACAACAAAAAAATGCTACGATTGTTTCGGATAATTCTAGGCAAAATAACCATCGAAGTGGTTTCAAGGTTCTCTCCAAACCATCGCCGTGAATATTCTGTACAAGTTTTACAGACCAGATACGGAGCCGAGGTTTTATTCCGATTACCAAGTTCAACTACAAAATATCCGAGATGAGCTCTCTTCATAAAGTCAGTAACAGAATTTTTGGTTTTATTTAACTTATATTATCGGCCTATGTAACGAAACATCAAGACTGTGAGTGCTGATAGCTCAGTTATTAGAGCCCTGCGGGTTTTTGCCACCTTTTCACTGTTCGATCGAAAATAAACATTACTATGCCTAAGGTGGAATAACATTACTTGCATAAGCTGAAAAAGCTTCTGAGGGATCTTCACAGAAGATCTAGATCAGGGTAATATCATTTACACAATTCCTTCTGCTTGCACATGGTCCTGATTTCATTTTTTGTAAATTAAAAAGCACAACTCTTTCCAATACACAAGAACCAAGTTTAGCTTTGATTCATCTCGTGCATCGATATCACAGTAAAATGGATTTTGCGTGGTTTTTGTCCAGTAAACACGATTCTATTCCGTACATACGGAACCGGGTGAGGAGTCAAGCGTCGGCTTCGCTAATTTATTGATGAGCTTTAAAATCACCTCAAGAACGATCTAACCCAATTGCAGACTAACAATAAGTTGATGAAGAATCGGCTAAAAATATAACTCCGCATTATATTTATACCTTCAGAATTATTTAACTATGATTTTTAGCCATTTTACTTCAGCTTTACCTATAAAGAGGGTGAATTGTTTTATGGCTAGGTAAATAATTAGGGTTCTACTGCAGTCCCAAGGTCATAGGCATATCCTTATGAAGTATACAATAATTTTAGATCACCTACACTGGAGTTCATTTATTTGGAAGAAAATTATATTTTCCGGCAGGTCTATTTATATGTTCGCTCGTTTTCAAAAATTCGAGTTAGGCTTGAGAATTTTGACCATTGTATAAGAAAATGGTTTTTCATTGATTTTCTTTAATGGGGCTATTTTCAAGCTGCTCATACATCAAATCTCATTCTTTCAAATTTTTTCCATCTCTACATATGCCTATTATAGAGAACAGTGTACATTTGCTACTCGTATTTTGAAATTATTGTAGGTTCTATCAGTCCTTATTTAAATTTTCATCCTTCTGAATTAAATTCAAATGATGTGTTTGTGGTTCTGCTCCCAAGTTTTTCTTTAGGGCTTTCGTGTAATATTTTCATGCAAAATTTTTCTTCAAATCCAGGATTATTGTGTTTTTTTCATCAGATATCTTACCGATGATGCAAATTTCTAAGTTGAATTTCTATTTGATTCTAAGATTTTAACATATGAAATGTAATTAAAATATGATGTCTAACACATTATAATAAAATTATACAAGTTTTTTCATTCAAATCAATTTTTGGATCCTTTCATAACATTTTTTATTTTTCGTACTTCAGTAATTTTCTTACTTCAGAAAATTTACATATCATATTCTGACGATTAGTCATAAAATTATCCTATGTATTCAGATTGAAGGTTTTGGAATAGATCACAATCATTAAAGCTTTTGTATCTGATTAAACAACAAAAATCTTGCTTGAAACTTTCAGAAAAGGGAGGTTAGTTGACATTTCTGTTGTTAAATGAAATTTTTTTTTTGATTTCTGTTTCAATGTCTAATTGGAAGCGTGATAAGTATCATCAGTTTCGTTTTACTTGACTAAATCATCAGTTCGAAATGCTGTAATTATTGAATAATATGTTTTAGCAAAAAAATTTGGCAGTTCTATACTTTTTTGCCTATTTCAACAATTTTTTCTTCAAAATATTTTTTCTGAGTGATATTTTATGCAAATTTAAAATAACTTTTCTCTATTTCTCCTAAAGTTTCCTCGTTAAATTCTGCTTTCCTCTTAAATTTCGTTTTCTATGAACGACTTCATGTCGAGAGGTTCTATTTATGGAAATTTGAATGGTTCTTTGAAGTTTTACCTAAATTTTCCAAATAAATCAGTTTCATTTCAATGATATATGTAGAATTTATTTTTCAAAGAATCATATAATATTAAACGGTCGGTTGTTTTTCAACTAATTATTGTGTTTCAGAAGAAATCTTCGAACCGATTAGTTATATTTTTCAATTTACAGGGTTTTATAATTTAAAACCCATAGCAGTACTTATGCATAAGAAAATTATTACAAAAATTTAACTGCAAAAGAGTTCATCTTGTGAACTCATATTCACGATTTGAAGAAAGTGCAACGTTATATTTAATGAATTGAAATGGAGAAAAAAGCTCTATATCCAACAAATTCATTTTGAACAATTTATCTTAACCATGAATTCTATTAGAATATAACTGGTATTTTTTCTTGATATTTACATATAATGTGCTATATACCAAATATATTTTGAATGATAATATATATTGAAGGATTGAAAAAACTAAATATATTTAGTGAAGACATCTAATCAATTTATTGAATGAAAGATATTGTACCGATTCTCCTGGACATTCCAATTAAAAATATAATTATTAATAAGGAGCTATGGTAATAGAAAGTTCTAGAAATCGAGACAATGTAACATCGTCTGTATAACAATTCTATACTCAAACAAACTCGATAAGGTTTTGTTGATCACAGAGGCAAAATGCAGACATGCACACGTTTTAAACTGATTGGTTTTCGTTAGTGTAATGTAAGCTAGTGACTCCAAATCTGTCAAGTATCGATATTCGCTGTACACAGAGGCTCTGAGGTATTAATAATACACTAGCGCCAACTAGAGTATGCAAAATACATACCTGACATACCTTTGTGAGCTAACTCAGGTAAATAAATGTATTCGCGATATGTTGTCGTTATTAACGCAGAATAAACTTTCCTCATGCTCTAATCAGACCATAATTTACCGTAATACTGATAATTAGCATATTGATATTCAAATAAATTAATACGGCTGATCTGTACCAAAAATTATCAATAAGGAGTATGAGCTATGGTAATAGAAAGATCTAGAAATCGACATACATCTATATAATAGTTCTATACTCAACCAAATTCGACAAGGTTTTGTTTGAGTATAGAATTGTTATACAGATGTATGTTACACTTTCTAGATTTCCAGATCTTTTTATTACCATAGCTCATACTCCTTTTTTTCTGGTACAGATCAGGCGTATTAATTTGGTTGAATATTAATATGCTAATTATGAAGATTACCGCAAACTATGGTCTGATTAAAGCATGATAAAAGTTTATGCGTTAGTAGTAAGTTTGAAACGTGCGCATGTCTGCAATTTGCCTCTGTGATCAACAAATACTTGTCGAGTTTGTTTGAGTATAGAATTGTTATACAGATATATGTTACACTGTCTCGATTTCTAGAACTTTCTATTTTCATAGCCCATACTCCTTATTAGTAATTTTTGGTACAGATCAGCCGTATTAATTTAAATTAATAAAAATATAATTAATATTTTAAACACAAATATGATTTCATTTAAGTTACAGAATATTACATTTTTTAGATAAGCGATTTTGCACTCGGGTTTTTATAGAAAAATTTATTCTTCTTGTACATGTCCAAAGCTTCATGGAGTAGCGGTACCAGGATCCACACGTCATCTCCGTATATTCTCCGACTTCAGAATCAATTTTAACCTAAACTATCCATCCCGTGAAATTGAGATTTTACCTCTTTCCTCACACACGAACCCAAAAAATAACAATAAACGTCGTTTGTCTTACAAGGGCACGGGCACCATACAATGGCTGGGCCGAGCGCGTGGGCCGCCCCTCGGCGCCCGCCACCCCTCGTAATGACACGGCGGAGGTGCCTTGGCGGGCGCGGCGGTATTATAGTCTGCTTGCTGAGCCCTTCTGCAAGTCACCGCGCCCGGGGCCCATTGTTGAAGTCGAGAGCGTGGGCCCCCCGATTCATAGAATCGTCTGCACAAACGTCATTCACTGATCGATCAGATGTAGAAGTTGTGGAAATGGGCAGGTGATGCGGGGGCGTTTATTTTTCTGAAAGATATGAATCAACTCATAAAATTATAGCCATAAAATTCGACATTTATTATTTATAGTCATAGTAAATAACTTTTCACTTGCTATTTTAAATGTTGAAGAACAGTTAATTTCAAACGTTTTCGTTCCCAAATTGTTCCTACTAGAGTAACGATAATAAAATAAGTTTGCAAATGTTATAAAAAGCTTCCAGTGGCAGATTTTAAAGCACCTCTCCTATATGTCTTCTCTCTAGTGGCCTAAAATATATTTTTGCTTGATATCAAAGATTTTTCATTTCTGAATGGCATACACAAAATTAGCATGAATGTAAAAAAACAACTTCAGCACACGGTTACTGTACCTTGTTCATTTCCTACTATGATTTCAAGCGTGCTGATAAAATTGATGATTCTTTAAAGGGAAACAGAAATTTACATACAGGGTGCCCCAGCAAGACGTGACTCTTTTTTAGGTGTCAATATAGTATATAAAGACGAGTTAGTAGCAATGCTTCAATTTTTCTCCCACGACGCCGTCCTGCGAAGATATGTGCAACCAAATGGTACTCCTATAATTCAGTTTTTTTGTGATAAATTCCGAACGACGCAACCGCTTCTAGTATTTTGTGAATTTGAGTCAATACAAATATCAGTTATGATTTGTTCGAATACTTTCCTCTTAAATCTTCAAGACCGCCAGAAACGGACTGGCTCTAGCCCTTAATTGTCAGAAACTTATTTGTGTTTATTTAAATATGTTAATATTACCCTTCTACATAATTAATTTCAAAAAATTATATTTACTAATTATAACTTCAGGAAATAAATTGAAATAATGTCATATAAGTACCACTCATATCAAACGATATATAAAATGAATATTTATTTTAAAACATCCAAATGATATAACAAAATCCAATAAATAAAAATTGTTAACCAAAATTCTATAAATTAAATATTTTGAATAGACAAAATTTTGTTTATGCTGATCAATCTTATGAAAACAAATATCTTTCAAAAATGTTCAACATAATCTTAAGAATTTCATCATAAAACTATCTTACTTAGAATATTCAAATCTATTGGATATCTAACTAAGTTACTTTCAATTAAATCTCAAGATATGTAAAAACATTACTGAAAAACAAGTTTCAAGAGAGACTTTGCTTCATCAGTATACAAATAATTCATATTCAATAAAATATAACATCAATCAACAACAAATATTTACTCACCCTTCAACAATTTAGAAACTTCTGGTAAATGAGTACTGAAAAATTATTGAGAAATATTAAATATTAAAAATATTTGAATGATTTTATATACCTTCTATCAAGTATTAACCCCTATTTATGTTATTTTATTCATATTATATAATTATTTGGTTTCCTTAACATTCATTATACAGATAGTCCTTGTGCTATAACAGAAGCCGTTAAATTGTCTTTCAATCTTTTTTATCAAGGGTAAACTACAGAGTTATTTATTTGTAAGATAACCTTATACTACATTTAAATTTTTCAGTACTCATTTACCAGAAGTTTCTAAATTGTTGAAGGGTGAGTAAATATTTGTTGTTGATTGATGTTATATTTATTGAATATGAGTTATTTGAATACTGACGAAGCAAAGTCTCTCTTAAACCTTGTTTTTCAGTAACGTTTTTACATATCTTGAGATTTTATAGAAAGTAACTTAGTTAGATATCCAATAATATTGAATATTCTAAGTAAGATAGTTTTATGATGAAATTCTTGAGATTATGTTAAACATTTTTGAAAGATATTTGTTTTCATAAGATTGATCAGCAGAAACAAAATTTTGTCTATTCAAAATATTTAATTTATAGAATTTTGGTTAACAATTTTCATTTATTGGATTTTGTTATATCATTTGGATGTCTTATAATGAATGTTTATTTTATATGTCGTTTGATATAAGTGGTACTTATATGACATTATGTCAGTTTAATTCCTGAATTTATAATTATTAAATAAAACTTTTTGAAATAAAATATGTAGAAAGCTAATATTAAAATAATTTTATATACCTTCTATCAAGTATTAAACTTTATTTATGTTATTATATTCATAATATATAATTATTTGGTTTCCTTAACATTTTTTATACAGATAGTCCTTGTGCTATAACAGAAGCCGTTAAATTGTCTTTCAATCTTTTAGATCGAGGGTAAACCACAGCGTTATTTATTTGTAAGATAACCTTATAGTACATTTATATTTTTCAATACTCATCTACCAGAAGTTTCTAAATTGTTGAAGGGTGAGTAAATATTTGTTGTTAATTGATGTTATATTTTATTGAATATGAATTATTTGAATACTGACGAAGCACAGTCTCTCTTAAAACTTGTTTTTCAGTAATGTTTTCACATGTCTTGAGATTTTATAGAAAGTAACTCAGTTAGATATCCAATAATATTGAATATTCTAAGTAAGATAGTTTTATGATGAAATTCTTAAAATTATGTTAATCATTTGTGAAAGATATTTGTTTTCATAAGATTGATCAGCAGAAACAAAATTTTGTCTATTCAAAATATTAAATTTATAGAAGTTTGGTTAACAATTTTTATTTATTGGATTTTGTTTTATCGTTTGGATGTCTTATAATGAATGTTTATTTTATATGTCGTTTGATATAAGTGGTACTGATATGACATTATGTCAATTTAATTCCTGAAGTTATAATTATTAAATATAATTTTTTGAAATGAAATATGTAGAAGGCTAATATTAAAATATTCAAATAATTTTATATACCTTCAATCAAGTATTAACCTCTATTTATGTTAACTTATTTTTGGTTTCGCATTGAATAACAGAGACGACAATTTATTTTTTGGTTTGAAATCTTTTTTAATATCAATTTTTGATATATTATTGGCTATTTTTTCACTTATGTCACCGAAGTACGAGAGAGAAATGAACTTTTTGGTTTTTTCTGTTTTAATAGAAGGGTAAATTTGGTTCATGGCTATTTGGGACATTTTGTGTTTCATCATATCTATTATCTTATGACTTAACCGCTGTTAGCGACTATTGCTTTGATATTATCAATTTCAACTTCACGGTTGTTCTTGGACAGGGGAAAAGAAAAGGCTCAATGGATCATGGATCGATAGGCTGAAATGTTTTGTAAGTATGGGTGGTTTGGGTCTAAGGAGATACATACATTCTGTCAAGAAAGTACCGGGAATTATCGATTTAAATCTGGAGGGGCAATGAGGCAGGTAAAATTTTTTTCCTAGGTTGGTACCACTGTCCTTAATTACTATGCCAAGCTTGAGCGGGATCTGTCAACTAGTGTGTTTGCAACAGCTGATTAAGTCAGTCGATGTCAGAGTGCGTGCCGATTTTTACTATGGGTGATTACGTTGAGCAAAGAATTTGTTTAAAGTTTTGTGTTGAAAATGAATTTTCGTGTGCCGATGCATTGAAAATGTTGCAGAAGGCCTTTGGTGATAATGCTCTATCGAAAACTCGTGCATATCAGTGGTACAGAGCCTTCAAGGACGGTCGTGAAGTGGTCGCCCATCGACGGCTTCGATCGAAGATAACGTCGATAAAATTAAGGAAAGGGTGCTGGAAAACCATCGTACCAGCTTGAGAGAGATAGAACATGATCTTAAGATATTCCACGAGTCCGCACGTACGATTTTGATTGATATTTTGGGCATGAGAAAGGTGGCCGCACGACTCGTACCGAAAGACCTGAATTTTCTTCAAAAACGTCGTCGCGAACAGGTTGCTTCAGACATGCTGGATCGCTGTAATTCCGATTCTACATTCATGGAACGCATTATAACTGGTGATGAGACCTGGGTCTACGAGTACGATATGCAAACAAGCCAGCAATCATCGGAATGGGTGGCAAAAAATGAGCCTAAACCGAAAAAACCACGCCAAAGCCGCTCGAAAATTAAGGTGATGCTCATTGTTTTCTTCGATATCCGTGGCGTGGTGCAATACGAATTCGTTCCAGAGGGTCAGACGGTAAACAAGGAGTATTACCTAGGCGTTATGAAACGTTTGCGTGAGCGTATCCGTAAGAAGCGGCCAAATTTGTGGGCGAACAACTCATGGATTTTGCATGACGATAACGCGCCTTCTCACCGAGCTACGATTGTGACTTTCTCGCCAAAAACTCAACAAACGTGCTTCAGCAACCACCGTATTCGCCAGATTTGGCTCCCTGCGACTTTTTCCTCTTCCCAAAACTGAAATTGCCCCTTCGTGGCACCCGTTTTGAGTCGATTGAAGCCATAAAACAAAATTCGGTGCGAGAGCTAAAGTCCATCCCGGAAAGCGCCTATAAAAAATGTTTCGATAATTGGAAGTGCCGTTGGCATAGATGTATTGGAGCAAATGGAGCCTATTTTGAAGGCGACCCAATAAATTTTGACGATTAAATGTAAAAATGTTGTTTTAATTGAAAATTCCCGGTACTTTCTTGACAGAGTAGTATATCGGTTGATGTGAGTTTTCTGAACACGTTTAATTCAATTTTCCGGTTTGAATGTGACATTGATAGGTCTGAAATGATATATGTTTATTCAATTCTTTTTCTAACTTATATTTTATTTTTGGGTGAATGTCATTTATAAGATTTATAAATTGTTCAAGTTGTATAGATGTTCCAGATATGCAGGAAAATACATCATCTACAAATCGGTACCAAAAGTGTATCAATATAGGTAATTTTGAATTAAAAATTTTTTTTCTATCCTATTCATGAAAATATCTGCCACAAATGGGCTCAGGGGTGAGCCCACAGCTAGGCCGATTGGTTTTTTCAAATATTTTTTTACATTTTTCATTAAAAAAAAAAAAAAAAAAAAAAAAAAATAGAAAGGCTTTTTACTTGATAAAAGGAATATAACAAAATTTGAATATCAAAACAAATTGAAATATGTTTATCTTCTACAATTTTAATTTCCAAAAGAATTTTTTATTCAAAAAACTTTTAGAATTAAATTAATGTCTAAAACAAGCACCGCTCACATTTAATAGACGTTCATAATCAAAACTCAATATACAATGTCAAATGAAATAAATAATTAACAGATATACGAAAGTGATTAAAATTAATAAATAAATATTCAAAGGAGACAAAATTTTGTTTCTGGTTTTATCTTGAAAAATACTACTTGCCTTATAAAAACATGAACACACTTAAAGGACTTCCCAAAGAATATAATTTATTTGAAATATTTAATATATTTAAATATTCGAACAAATTATTTCAAAAATCTCTAAAAAATGTGCACTATATCTTCAAAAAACAAATATAATTCTAGATAATCCCGTCTTCAGCCCTTTTTCAATATTACAAATATCAAAATCAAAAACATAACCTACATCACTCACGTGTTAAAAGACTTAAGCTTCGGACTACAGATCAACTATATATTCAAGATTGATCTATGTTCTAACAAAATCAAAGAACAAAGTGAGTTATTTTAAGGTTTACTTAAATTCATTGACATTCTATAATGAGATTTATTGAAGCCAAAATATAATTATATATTATATATAAAATAAAATAGAAAGGCTTTTTACTTGATAGAAGAAATATAACAAAATTTGAATATCAGAACAAATTGAAATATGTTTATCTTCTACAATTTTAATTTCCAAAAAAATTTTTTATTCAAAAAACTTTTAGAATCAAATTAATGTCTAAAACAAGCACCGCTCACATTTAATAGACGTTTATAATCAAAACTCAATATACAATGTCAAATGAAATAAATAACCCAACAGATATACGAAAGTAATTAAAATTAATAAATAAATATTCAAAGGAGACAAAATTTTGTTTCTGGTTTTATCTTTAAAAATACTACTTGCCTTATAAAAACATGAACACACTTAAAGGACTTCCCAAAGAATATAATTTATTTGAAATATTTAATATATTTAAATATTCGAACAAATTATTTCAAAAATCTCTAAAAAATGTGCACTATATCTTCAAAAAACAAATATAATTCTAGATAATCCCGTCTTCAGCCCTTTTTCAATATTACAAATATCAAAATCAAAAACATAACATACATCACTCACGTGTTAAAAGACTTAAGCTTTGAACTACAGATCAACTATATATTCAAGATTGATCTATGTTCTAACAAAATCAAAGAACAAAGTGAGTTATTTTAAGGTTTACTTAAATTCATTGACATTCTATAATGAGATTTATTGAAGCCAAAATATAATTATATATTATATATAAAATAAAATAGAAAGGCTTTTTACTTGATAGAAGAAATATAAAAAAATCAAATTGAATTTGATATTTTTGATGACAATATTAGAAATAATGCCAGTAAACTTATACAACAAAAATACAAAAAGGAGTTTAAAAAACTTAATAATTTAAACAAACTTCAAAAGTTCGGAAATGGAACAAATTATATAAACTGGAATACCCTTCATTTCAAACCAACTAAAGGAGTAATCAATTTATCAAACTCAATTTTCAACCGTGGAACTGAATTTTCTTGAAAAACGACAAAAGTTTTCACCGAATATTATGAATAACAATGGAAAGAAAATCCTTGCAGTAGAGAGAACAATTGCACTGAAACACTTAGATAATAAGATAAACACGATTACCCGCAAAATTACTGAAATTTAAAAAAAATTTCACCGCTAAAACAGACCCCAATAGTTTCAAAATAGTAAAAACTTTGAAAAAAAAAATTAAACTCAATGAAATCACTATCACGAAAGCAGATAAATCAGATGCCACTGTTATAATCCTAATATCGAAGCACAAAGAGAAGATGAACAATTTCATTGAAACACAAGAACTTATCGAGATTACCGTGGATCCAACACCTAAAATTCGAAAAATATTAAAATCAACTCAAAACGTCATAGCTTCTCCCATTTCACCGAAAACTAAAAATTATTACATAAATATGAATCCAAGCTCACCAAAACTTTACGGCCTAATGAAAACCCACAAAGAAAATATTCCTATTCGGCCAGTGGTATCCCATGGTAATAGTCCCACATATAAACACTAAAAATAATTAAACACTATATTCAAAACAATAACTGGTTTCACACCGAAATATACTATAAAAATCTCCATGGAATTGAAAAAAATGAGAAAATTTCACTATAACCAACAAATCATATTTATTGAGTCTTGATGTAGAGAATATGTTTTCAAATATTTCGAGAAAAGAGACGATAGATTTAGTTTCGGAAATATCAGAACAATTACATGTGAATCTATTGATTCACTGTGAGTTCATTATACTTTTGGTACTTTGTTTACAGAACAACTATTTTCAGTTCAATAACAAAATATTTGAACAATTTATCGGGCTAGCTATGGGCTCATCCCTGAGCCCATTTCTGGAAGATATTTTCATGAATTACTTTGAAAAGAAAACTTTCACTTCAAAATTTCAAAATTATCTATAATAATAAACTTTTGTTACCGATTTTTAGATGATGTATTTGCCTGCATATAGAAAACCCATAGATAACTTGAACAATTTCTAAATTTGATAAATATCATTCACCTAAAATTAAAATTTAAGTTAGAAAAAAAATTGAATAATCATTTAATATTTTTAGACCTATCAATATCACATTCAAACCAACAAATTGAATTTAAAGTGTTCAGAAAACTGACATCAACCCATATATCTCTATAGACTCACAAAAAATTTCAGCCTACCGGTCGATGATCCATAGAGCCTCTTCTTTTCCCCTGTCCGAGAATAACCGTGAAGTTGAAATGGATACTATCAAAAAAATAGCCGCAAACAACGGTTTCAGTCCTAAGATAATAGATAAAATAATCAACTACAAAATGACCGAAATGGCAATGAATTTAAATTTACCGTTCTAATAAAACAGAGAGAACCAAAAAGTTAATTTCTCTTTCATACTTCGGTGACATAAGTGAAAAAATAGCCAATAATATATCAAAACTTGATATTAAAATAGCTTTCAAATCAAAAAATAAATCGTCGTTTCTGTTATTCAATGCGAAGGATCCCAAAAATACTAAACCAGGAGTTCATGAGTTAACATGTTCAAATGCCATAAAAAATATATGGGTTAGACGGGACGTTCGTTCATTTAATACAAGTATGAACATCCAATGGATTTATCCAAAAATAAAAGAAGCTGCACTGTTGCAACACACTGCATCGAGAATGGCCACATATTCCCAACAATCGACAACCTAAAAATACATATTACATGTGGAATCAAAAGGAACCAAGCTCAACTATCTGGAATCCATTGAAGTTTATAAATTGGTGCAGAAAAATATTCTTGGGATAATGAATGATCAAACTGATCTATGTAATTCCCAAATTTTCAATGCATTCAAATAACATCCTACCCTCATAATTACACAAATTTTTTTTTGTAACATCTGGTGGAGACAAAATTCCTGTGAATGTCACTTTTTATTATCACTACTCTGTACCTCAATCTACTTAAAATACCCTGTACCATGTGCCTAGGTGTCAGTTGCCTGATGATGAACGAAAGTTCGAAACTAGTTGCAAAAATGTGAACCTTACATATTGTAAAATCTATAAAAATTGTTGGTAGTAGTAAGGAATAAACAAATTGTTTTAATTATGATCAACTACGAAATAGTAACGGCTGAAATAGTTCAATATTCATTTTAAAATAGAAAGGCTTTTTACTTGATAGAAGAAATATAACAAAATTTGAATATTAAAACAAATTGAAATATGTTTATCTTCTACAATTTTAATTTCAGAAAGATTTTTATTCAAAAAACATTTAGAATTAAATTGATGTCTAAAACAAGCACCGCTTACATTTAATAGACGTATATAATCAAAACTCAATATATAATGTCAAATGGAATAAATAAACCAACAGATATACGAAAGTTATTAAAATTAATAATTAAATATTTAAAGGAGACAAAATTTTGTTTCTGGTCTTACCTTTAAGAACACCAATTGCCTTTTAAAAACATGAACACACTTAAAGGACTTCTCAAAGAATATAATATATTTGAAATTTTTAATATATTTAAATATTCGAATAAGTTAATTCAGAAATTTCTAAAAAATGCACTATATCTTCAAAAAACAAATAGAATTCTAAGCAATTCCGTCTTCAGTCCTCAATAATATTCCAAATATCAAAATCAAAAAACTAACCTATATCACAAACAACTCAGCACGTGTACAAGGACTATTGCTTGGAAACACAGATCAACTTTATAAATCAAGATTGATCTATGTTCTAACAAAATCAAAGAACAGTGTGAGTTATTTTTAAGGCTTATTTAAATTCATTGACATTGCATAATGATATTTATTGAAGCCAAAATATAATTATATATTATATATAAGATAAAATAGAAAGGCCTTTTACTTGATAGAAGAAGTATAACAAAATTTGAATATTAAAACAAATTGAAATATGTTTATCTTCTACAATTTTAATTTCAAAAAGATTTTTATTCAAAAAACTTTTAGAATTAAATTAATGTCTAAAACAAGCACCGCTTACATTTAATAGACGTATATAATCAAAACTCAATATATAATGTCAAATGGAATAAATAAACCAACAGATATACTGAAGTTATTAAAATTAATAAATGAATATTTAAAGGAGACAAAATTTTGTTTCTGGTCTTACCTTTAAGAACACCAATTGCCTTTTAAAAACATGAACACACTTAAAGGACATCTCAAAGAATATAATTTATTTGAAATATTTAATATATGACGACGGAATTGCTTAGAATTATATTTGTTTTTTGAAGATATAGTGCATTTTTTAGAGATTTCTGAATTAACTTATTCGAATATTTGAATATATTTAATATTTCAAATAAATTATATTCTTTGAGAAGTCCTTTAAGTGTGTTCATGTTTTTAAAAGGCAATTGGAGTTCTTAAACGTAAGACCAGAAACAAAATTTTGTCTCCTTTAAATATTTATTTATTAATTTCAATAACTTTCGTATGTCTGTTGGTTTATATATTCCATTTGACATTATACATTGAGTTTTGATTATATACGTCTATTAAATGTAAGCGGTGCTTGTTTTAGACATTAATTTAATTCTAAAAGTTTTTTGAATGAAAATCTTTTTGAAATTAAAATTGTAGAAGATAAACATATTTCAATTTGTTTTAATATTCAAAAAAAATATTCATTTTATTGTTGATTTTCAATTCATAGTGAACTTAAGATCTCGTTGTTCTAGATAGCCTCTCGATCAAGTGCATACAATCAATATTTTGAATTAATAACTAAAATACCAGTAACAAAGGGAGCCATAAAAGAGAAACATTGTTTTCGGAAAGTAATTGTCAGATATCAAAGAAATTTAGTAGATTAGAGGGCAGTTGTACGTTTTATTTTAAGTTTTTAGTCTACATTGAGCTCGAGAGCTCATTAGAATCTACATGATGAACTATCAATAGATATCAATAGTTGGGATTAGGTAGCAAAAAAAACTATTCCTGTTTATATCTAAAAGAATACTTAGTAATAGACTTATAACAAAAATGAAATGAGCATTATTACAACTGATTCATTATTACAACTGATTTCGTATCCTTCGTAGAATTTCTCGAGTCATTGTTATCAACATCCATTCCACTGTAATCTATAGTTTGAGTGGGTTTTTGACGGATCATCAGTTAGGTACTATATGGAAGAAAAGTTAATGGATACGCGAGGGACAATATAGCATACGGATTCTGCAAAGTCATTCATATGAAGTGCTTGAGACAGATAAGATCATATTGAAATCAGTTCCTCAAATATATATCCTATAGGCATTGTCAATTAAAAGTATATTATTATGGTGACATTTCTGAGGTGATAACGTAGGTAACTTTGTCACTTGATGTTATATGCCGATTGATATTACACGTGTAAGAAATTAGAATAACTAGATAATAATGATGCGGTACATAATTTGCATGAGCATGATACGTAATAATTTCATAATATTCATTTGTATTCATTCCAAGAAAAGTGAACTAACTTTATTAGGACTTATAGTATAACACTATTAAATCGGAAAAAATTTGAATACCAATAGCATGTTGTTTGGTAATATCAAATTACCAGTTCGAAAAACCACCAAGTTTTACTACGGGATTGATAATGAAAGTATCATTGATTAGCTAGAAACCCTAAGGATGTTGGTGAACCGTTCTCACCTCAAACGATGTGAAAAGATTATGATTAGACGAAGACGTGATTGTCGAGTTCATTGTCATTCTGAAAAAATATGATATATTGATGGGTAGAGAGAAAAGTAATATCGTGTTAAACTGAAAGGCATTTCTGTGAAAATATGTTCTGAGTACATGAAAGGGGTAAAAAGTCACAGTTCGCAAAACAAAAGCATCTTCTTGGCCGGCAATAGTGAAACTGGTGGAAAAATTGGAGCTGTTGTGACAAGTTAGTGATGCGAAGAATCTGAACCGTGTGTGTCGCTCAAAAACAACTGAGAGTATTGCTGCTGCAGCCCGGAGTATTGACGAAAACCCAGAATTGCCAATTCCTCGTCAATCTTTGGAATTGGCATTCAACCAATACCATTACACCGTATTTTGCACATAGGTCTTAAGGATTTTAAAGTTCAGTTGACACAAGAACTCAAGCCGCTCGATCACCAGCAACGTTGTATCTACGCTGATTGGGTCTTTGAAATACATCAAAATGATCAAAGCGATGAGCCCAATTTTCACCTCGGAGGCCACGTTAATGAACAAAATTGTCGCATTTAGGGCACGGAAAATCCAAGAATGAGTTTTGAAGAGTTTCTCCATCCTCAACTTGTCACTGTTTGGTTCGGTTTTTGGGCTGATTGGACCTTACTTAACCGAAAAAGACCTTACTTATTCGAAAAAGAGGCTGGTGCAACTGTTACGATGAGTGGATTGCGTTACCAAGCAATGATTAATGATTTTTCATGGCAGGACGTGGAAGATATTGACGTGGACGATGATTATTTTCAAGAAGATGGCGCTACGTGCCACACAAGCAACGAATCATTCGCAATTTTGCATGAAAAGTTTCCTGGTCGTGTTTTTTTCTGGAGGAGGTGATCAGAATTGGCTACCGAGATCTTGTGATTTAATAACGTTAAACTTTTTTCTTTGGGGCCCCATTAAATATAAGGTCTATGCCAATGCTTCACAATCGATTCAAGACCTCAAATATGGAATTGGTGAAATTCTCAAAAATACACAACATAATTTGAGAACTTCTCTAAGACTGATTTATTTGAAATATTATTATTTAATATATTTAAATAATTTACTTCCAAAACTCTCATAAACATGTAGCACATCCTCAAAAACAATTAAAATTCAGATAAGGTCAGTTCAACTTCACATTCAGAAGATAAAATCAAAACAATAAATAAACTTATAAATTTACCCATACAATTTGTGGAATCTCTGGTTGACAAACTAGGTACATCTAATATCTAAGGTACTCTATGTTCTATGCTAACCACAAAATTCATACAAAGTTTGTAAGGCACTTTATGGCCTTCCTCAAACCTCTCGAAACTCTATAATGAATTTCTTTAACTAAAAACCTAATATAATTATATATTTTACATAAAATAAAATAATAAGAAGTGGTTTATTACTTGATGGAAGATTTATTACAAACATTGAATATCAAAATAGATTTAATCTGTTAGTCTCCTACAATTTTAATTTCAAAAATTTTTTTTAAAAAACTTTTAGGATTAAATTAATGTCTTATATATTTTGACCCAGGAATGGTGCCAAAAGACCATTGTTTTCTAACCCTCCAATTATTTTTTGGCAAATTTAAGAATTTGTCAAATCGGTTTCTCAAACTGGTGAATGCTATAATGCAAATCTATCTATCTAATTATAAGGTCACTAAAATAGCGTTCAAAAGCTGTTTGTATAACGTCAGTGCTTTAATAATCTAGTTTTAAGGCTATATGTTCAGAGCCCATTGAAGTTTACCACAAAATATTATACGTTCTGGATCTTTTGGAAATTTTGTGAAGTGAAGAAACATAATGCGAATGAACTCTCTCTTTTCAAGTTATTTCAAATAATTGTGTTCAAATTTACTTTGAACAAAGAATTTTTTATTCAGTTTACAGGTACGTAACAATTACGTACCCAGAGTTCAACAATTTAGGCCTTTCAAATATGTCTCATTTAATTCCTAGAAGCCTAAACGTGACTAAACACCAGTTAGGAAACGGAGATATTTGTCCTTTAGAGTACTCCTAGAAACCCATTAGAACCGTTTCAGCCGTTTGAAGACGATTGTCGTATCGGAATTACCTGGGTTACCTTTTCGGACCCAAACCCACTCTCCCCTGGGCCAGACAGGTTACGCGATAGTCACCCTGTATAAACAGTCAGTTAAGAAAGTTCAGTTGAAGACAACTTCCAATCCCACGCACATTGTCTAGAAGTAAGCTCTCGTAACTTATGAAACAATTTCATCTCTATGGTTGAATTGGAGTGCTCCACCATCTCCGTCTCTGGGTAAATTGATCCGATATTTAGAATTCTGTGGGTGGTGCATTCGGTGAGCCGTCATTTTGGTTATAATGACTCTGCTTACTTCTTAAAGTTCAGTATTGCTTCAGTGTACAACTCCAAAAGAATAAACCAAGGTGGGTGTTGCATAGTTGTTAACTGCTTTGGAAATTCTCGCAGAATTCAGGCTCGATTTGAGTATTGAAACTAGTCTCTCACGAAATATTGTCATATTTGTTGATCAATTTGTGTTCGATTCTATTGGTCTGTATTTTTGTTTTTATGGAAATATATTCTGAACGTTCGAATTTGTGAATTGCATAACTGTACCAAACCCAGGGCTCCTCTACCGCCTTCTTCTCTGAGTAAAATCATCTGATATTAAGAACTCTCTGGATGGTGCATTCGGTGAGCCGACATTTTGGTTCTGATGTGTCTGTTTACTTCTTCAAGTTCAGTATGGTTCCAGTGTACAACTCCAAACGAATGAGTCAGGGTGGGTATTGCACAGCTGTTAATTGCTTTAAAATTCTTGCAGGCTCGACTTGATTATTCAGGCTCGACTTGATTATTGAAACTAGTTTCTTCTGAAATATTGTCATAAGTTTTTGCTTGATCATCTTGTGTTCGATTCTATTGCTCGTATTATTATTGTTATTATGATTATTATCGTTCTTGTTATTATTGTTCTTGTTATTATTGTTCTTATTATTATTATTTTGTAAAGTTACCGCTAACTCAAAGTTTGCTGATTTTTTCCATTGATTAAGTGAAAAACGATTCAGTTTCTCCCACTATTTCAGAAATTTCCGCATAATGTGACAAGTCAGGTGGAGGTTGATATGATGGGCAATTTTTTGCAGTCTATTTGTTGTTGACCTATTATTATAATCATTAGTCTTTTTATTGTTATTAATATTGCTGAAATAGACACCTCCAACATTCAGAATGACTTACAATCCAAACTCCACCCCAGATCGTGTAATATATAAAAGGAATCTGAAGAATAATATACAATCAATTAACACCCATCCTGATCTCGGTACTGATCATGACGTCATCTAAATTGTTATAGACGTGATTAAAAATATCCCCTGTGAGAATCCGGTAAAGAAGAACTCAAAAAAATACAGCATATAACCTAGGAAAAAAATTATGAATTTAATTCTTTTTTGTCAGCTTTGGTGCTATAAAATAGTCCAGATTACCAAACAAAATACTAGGTACATGAATTACCCTCATACAATATCAAATTAATTAAAAAAAAAGAGAGTTCTTAAACTGCTCCAGTAATGAATCCAAAAGGAAGATTAATCAATTCAACAAGAATATCCAATCACTCATACGACAATATAAAGAGGAGAAATGGATATCAATTTGTAATGAAATTAACGACAGCAGTGAGAGTACCTACTGAAAACAAATAAAGAAATTAACTGGGTATAAGGAAACAGATTCTCTCCCAATCGAAGAAAATACCAGTATATACACAACAAATGAAGAAAAAATAGAACTCTTCGCAACATACATTCTGTCAAGAAAGTACCGGGAATTATCGATTTAAATCTGGCGGGGCAATGAGACAGGTAAAATTTTTTTTCCTAGGTTGGTACCACTGTCCTTAATTACTATGCCAAGCTTGAGCGGGATCTGTCAACTAGTGTGTTCGCAACAGCTGATTAAGTCAGTCGATGTCAGAGTGCGTGCCGATTTTTACTATGGGTGATTCTGTGAGCTAAGAATTTGTTTAAAGTTTTGTGTTGCAAATGAATTTTCGTGTGCCGATGCATTGAAAATGTTGCAAAAGGCCTTTGGTGATAATGCTCTATCGAAAACTCGTGCATATCAGTGGTACAGAGCCTTCAAGGACGGTCGTCCATCGACGGCTTCGATCGAAGATAACGTCGATAAAATTAAGGAAAGGGTGCTGGAAAACCGTCGTACCAGCTTGAGAGAGATAGCACATGATCTTAAGATATCCTACGAGTCCGCACGTACGATTTTGATTGATATTTTGGGCATGAGAAAGGTGGCCGCACGACTCGTACCGAAAGACCTGAATTTTCTTCAAAAACGTCATCGCAAAACAGGTTGCTTCAGACATGCTGGATCGCTGTAATTCCGATTCTACATTCATGGAACGCATTATAACCGGTGATGAGACCTGGGTCTACGAGTACGATATGCAAACAAGCCAGCAATCATCGGAATGGGTGGCAAAAAATGAGCCGAAACCGAAAAAACCACGCCAAAGCCGCTCGAAAATGAAGGTTATGCTCATTGTTTTCTTCGATATCCGTGGCGTGGTGCACTACGAATTCGTTCCAGAGGGTCAGACGGTAAACAAGGAGTATTACCTAGGCGTTATGAAACGGTTGCGTGAGCGTATCCGTAAGAAGCGGCCAAATTGGTGGGCGAACAACTCATGGATTTTGCATGACGATAACGCGCCTTCTCACCGAGCTACGATTGTGACTGACTTTCTCGCCAAAAACTCAACAAACGTGCTTCAGCAACCACCGTATTCGCCGGATTTGGCTCCCTGCGACTTTTTCCTCTTCCCAAAACTAAAATTGCCCCTTCGTGGCACCCGTTTTGAGTCGATTGAAGCCATAAAACAAAATTCGGCGCGAGAGCTAAAGTCCATCCCGAAAAGCGCCTATAAAAATTGTTTCGATAATTGGAAGTGCCGTTGGCATAGATGTATTGGAGCAAATGGAGCCTATTTTGAAGGCGACCCAATAAATTTTGACGATTAAATGTAAAAATGTTGTTTTAATTGAAAATTCCCGGTACTTTCTTGACAGAGTAGTATTACAAAAATACCTTCAGTGAGAAATGCGACCCCCAATATTACCAACAAATATTTAACGAAACTAACAAGTGACACACAGATTATTTCAGTAGAGAGACAATGACATAATCGATAAGTTTGGAACTCTATTATGAAACATTATATAGAGGAGCACAGCACCTGGACATGAGAACTTATCGAAAGAAATCTTACGTAAGCTAAACCAACCTTTACATGAATACATCATCAAATTTTATGAGTTCCATTCCCTAAGGACTGGAAACATTGAATAGTTATCTCAATACCAAAATCTAATACAGCAAAATAATAAAAAATTACCGCCCGATCATACCATTACCCGTATTAGGAAAACATCTGGAGCAAATCTGAATAAAATTGGTGATAAAGAAAATCAGCCACAAAATTCCGAATTATCAATTCGGATTCAAAGAAGGAAGTTCCACCACCCAATAACCATACTGACTTCAAATGTACAAGCAAACAGATTGATAGGAAATCACAGTGCAGCTATTTTTCTTGATATGACCAAGGCTTTTGATATTATAGCATTTGGCATAAGGGTCTCCTGTACAAATTGAAACTGCTGGAATGCCCTGTGCACTTGATTTGGCTTAACTGAACACAAAAGTTCATTATTCGAAAAAAATAAAACCTATAAAATGTTCCATCGTTTTATGTAGAGGGTGTTTTCAAAAAAGAGTCTTTCTTTCAACAAAAGGTGAAACTCATCAGAATAAATCATTTCACCAAGAATTATTCCCATGAAATTATAAGTCAATGAAGTTGAATTCGATACAGGAAAATTTCAAGTCTGGTTCTATTATTTTAGTTACTTTTAACCCTTCGATGGCCAATCCGAATTCATTGTGAACATTAACATTCAATAATTATTTACGATGATTCCTTCTCGTGAATTTATTGAGAGATGCTGCATATTTATTCTTATATTGATCTTTTATGGAGAGTTCAAGCAAAATACAGCAGAAATGGATAATCGTTGATATCCATGAATGTTCAATTAGTGCAGAGGTGTACATTAATTAAGAGTTTGACCAACTGAAAAGAATAAATTGGATCAACTTCATTGGTGGGTATTATAATATTGATGTTCTCAAATTGTGGACATAGAAATTCAAGTAATATGGTCCTTTGGTGATCGGCATTCACAGTTACGGCTGTTTCATCCTCATTTTGGAATTTCATGTAACTTCTGGATTATCCTCGCATTAATCAAGTCATTTAATCAAAAATACAGTCTGTCAAGAAAGTACCGGGAATTATCGATTTAAATCTGGCGGGGCAATGAGGCAGGTAAAAATTTTTTTTCCTAGGTTGGTGCCAGTGTCCTTAATTACTATGCCAAGCTTGAGCGGGATCTGTCAACTAGTGTGTTTGCAACAGCTGATTAAGTCAGTCGATGTTAGAGTGCGTGCCGATTTTTACTATGGGTGATTACGTTGAGCACGTTGAGCGCCTTCTTACCGAGCTACGATTGTGACTGACTTTCTCGCCAAAAACTCAACAAACATGCTTCAGCAACCACCGTATTCGCCGGATTTGGCTCCCTGCGACTTTTTCCTCTTCCCAAAACTAAAATTGCCCCTTTGTGGCATCCGTTTTGAGTCGATTGAAGCCATAAAACAAATTTCGGTGCGAGAGCTAAAGTCCATCCCGGAAAGCGCCTATAAAAAATGTTTCGATAATTGGAAGTGCCGTTGGCATAGATGTATTGGAGCAAATGGAGCCTATTTTGAAGGCGACCCAATAAATTTTGACGATTAAATGTAAAAATGTTGTTTTAATTGAAAATTCCCGGTACTTTCTTGACAGAGTAGTATGCATCATTTGAGAAGTTGATTTTTTGGCTAAAACCAGGAACGTGTTTCAAATTTTTGATCATTTATGATACTTAAGGTCTTAAGTCAATACAGCTTTATAAGGATTCAATCTCAGATCCTTATTCTTCAAGCTGAAGTCTGAGGAAGCTACAGTTGTTGCGATAGTCGTAAAATCGAAAAACTTGGCTCATCGACAACAGTAACTGTAATATTCTCCTTACTTCGTCTATTTCGTCTTAATTTTTGTGACATCTCTTGTGAGTTCAACTCAGGTTCATACTTCACAATGCGCGTTGAACCTGCGTAGAGTACCGATGACGGAAACCCAGTTCTCCAGTGATGAATACCAACAACTGAGCTACCACTTTGGTAATATATTTTTATTATTTTCAATCGATCGGGAGAAATTAACCGCTGTATCATATAAATGCAAACTATTTTTAATACAGTAACACCTGAAAATAAAAAAATATATATATTAGAAACGGAGAAATCTCTATTTGAAATACTATCACTCGTATAGAAGCAGCCTTTAGAAGAAAAAATGTGGATAACAACGTGAGATTGAGTTTCCTCATGAAAAACTTGTACACACGACTACTGAAGTAATGGTTCAGGAGGCTATTAACTGTGTGAGCCGATTACCACTTCTCTTTATTCGAGGCAGTATGACATTATGTTAATGTTGTCCTTTGAACTACTTTGCTGCTCTCACAAGACGCCCTTACTATGACTAGCACAAAAAATAATAAACCTCATTCCTCTCAATTTTCCTCTCCATTTATTACAACTTGATTGGTACGACTGCGCTGCGTACCACATAGGGGATGCCACGATTGATTTCTGCATGAACCATTTAAAGGTATGCTTATCTCGCAGAGGAATTGTGAATTGGTTGAATCGTGCGATTCAACCGCTTTAGCCATTTTCCTGTTGAGTTTCCTGAAGTTGCAGATCTATGCCGATAAGTGATGTCAAGATGGCGGAGAGTGAAGGAGAGTTGTCCGATCGCTCTGTTAAATCTGGCAAAGAAATGAGTAGAAGTGAAGTAATTTGTGCCCACTGTACCAGGAAAGTGGTTGATTTCGTGACGTGCATAAAGTGTATAAAACATTTTCATCCTGGATGTATGACATCGTCGTCCAACAAAAAATCGGCGTTGTGTATGCATGAAGCAGCAAAAATCATCTCTGATGATCAACAAACAGAAATGCTCATGATCAAAATACGAAACGAGTTTCTAGAAAAGCTTATCATCGAGGTCCAAAGTAAAAATGATATTCTATTACAGAATAATCAGTTACTTATTGAGAAAATGAAGGTTATGGAGATGAATAATTTAGATAAGGAAAGAGAAATAAACAAACGACAACAAGGTACAAAAAATTCAAATATGAATAAACATCATAAAGCAGATGGTTCGCATGCGCAAACCGCAAATCAAGCAGTCCATCAGAGAAATGTTAATCAAGAAAGTCAGGTTACATTACCCAGAACATTCAGTTCTGTGGTTCACAATGAAAATAAAGTAACCTCAAACCCTACCGATGTCAATCCGCAATTAGTTGATTGTAAACAAATGGAATCAACAACAACTATAACTGGGATCTCAAACAATACACAGGAATGGATTGAAGTAAAAGCAAGGAAAAACACGAGGAATCGTAGAAAGGGGACTATTTGTAGTGGATCGGCAACTGAAAATGCCTTGTTCTCGGGAGTTCCTCCTAAGAAATGGATTTATCTGGGTCGAGTTGTTGGTGCGGATGTAGAGGAAGACACAATCAAGAATTTTGTTAACAGTGCTTTAAAATCACATAATGTGGAAGTAAAGAAACTCATCTCAAAAGGTAAAAATTCAGCTTTCAGTATTGGGGTACCAACAGGAAATTATGAACAAGTAATGGACAAGAACTTCTGGCCAGAGGGTGTGCTGATACGTGATTTTAACTTTCGAGGTTTTTTTCAGAGAGGCCAGAATATATTGAAGCCGCCAATATTGACACAGTGAAAACAAATAAAGCCTGCAATCAAGCATATTGTTTCTTACATCAGAATTTAAGATCTATAAGTTCTGCTTTTAGCAGAATTCAGTATGCTGTTGATGAACATTTTGTTGACATATACATGCTCAGAATTTTTTGATTTGTGTAGAGGGTAATGATATGAGTTTGACGAATTTCAATTTTATTGTGTATACAATAATTCATGAATTAAATATATATTATTATTATTATTATTATTATTATTAAGCTGCAGACAACCGATGTTCTCAAAGTCAACACTAGTGCTGAACGGCCTGAGTTTTCACCAACCACGTTATGGTCGCCAAAAATGTGTCAGAATGAGCCAATCTCGGCCTCATATTTAAGAAACGTATGCTGACTGATAATGGTTCGGCTTACGAGTTTAACATGCGAATCTTTCAATAAGCTTCGAAATGGAAACATCCAACTGAGCTGAAACTGGAAGAAGCACATTAATTCGATCGTAAGTAGAAATGATGTCAATTTTTTATGATAAGCGCAGTATTGTGCATACGTTGTTCTTGATCGAAGATGAAATAATAAACAAAACTGATTGAATTTCGAATCGTACTTAAGAGGAGCCATTCCAATACAGTTAAATTCGGAATAACTTCTGGAAACTTCTCCAATAGATATTAACAAATATATATATTTTTTTTACTTCTTGGAAAAACCTTTTTTACTGACATAAAGCAGATATATAAAAACGCGTATATATTATTATTATTATTATTATTATTATTATTATCCTGATACTCCTAGATCTTCTGTGAAGATCCCTCAGAAGCTTTTTCAGCTTGTACGAGTTAGGAGTTCAGTTGTGTTCTGTGTAGGCTTTGTTACTGCGATCTTGCGCCACTTTAGGTCACAGCACTGTTAATTTTTGACCCAACAGTGAAATGGTGGCAGATACCCGTCCAACTAGAAAATTTCTTTTCTACCTGAATAGGATTCGAACCCTGGACCTCCCGGTCACGAGTCCGATGCTCTCCCGCTGAGCTATCCACACTCATATCACATATATATATATATATAAATATATATATATATATATATATATATATATATATATATATATATATAAATATATATATATATATATATATATATATATATATATATATATATTTTTTTTTTAACCACCGTGTCTTTTACGGGTCCTATGCTATGCACGCCGGGTTATTTACCAAGGCGTGCACCGCCGCTACGGGCCTTGGAGAAATTTTCTTACTATTCTTGTCGTACTCAGAATTATTTGTTTTTGCGAACCGGAAATCACGCGCTGATCCAGGCAGAGTCTCCGAGTATTCTCAGGTAAGTGCTTTTCTATCAACCCATTCACCGATATAATCAGCGGGAGCACGTTTACAGATTTCAACCGGTGCATTTCACGGAGTTGGAAGGCGAGCTCAGAGTATTTTGTTATCTTCTCCGAGTATGCCCTCGCCAGACTATCATCTGCGGGTATAGTGAAGTCCAGCAGCAAACATATATATATATATATATATATATATATATACATAAACATACATATACTATAAAAATTATAAAATTGGAAATTTAAATCAAAACTCTCGAAATAATGCATAGAATGCAAGAAAAGTTAAACCAGAATTTCAACAAATAGAACTTTGTTTCGAACTTCAAGGTATGTGCTGAATTCAGATTCAAAAAAATTTTGAAAATCTTCTACTTGCCAAAAATATTAATTTCGGAATTGAATCAATCTAAACGTGTCTAATGTATTGAGACATTAGGAAAATGACTCATTAAAATTCATAATCACGTGTAGTCCGAAACAGAAAACACAGAAGCAGATAAAAATGATATTTTTTCTAAAAAACAAAAGAATATTGTACAAGCATTAAGCGCCGTTTAAGAGAGAGGAAATTCTCTAACCACACCACACTTCATCTCATAAGGCTATCGTTGTGAATGAATTTCTGGCCAGAATTCTCATCAAATATTATTTAACAACCACCGTGTTTTCCTGTTTTGTCTAAGGTCGACTTTTTTCTATCTTCAAAACTGAAATATCCACTTTGAAGCATCCATTTTCAGCCACAAAATTATATGAGAGTATTCGAGACGATTGCTGAAGTTAGTTATAATGTTTTTTTTTATTGAATTATTCGTTGATGGAGTGCATAATATCTGAGGAGGCTTACTTTGAAAGAAATAAAGTGTAAAGTGAATTTGTGTTTCATTGGCCGGTACTTTTTCGACAGTACAGTGCAATTCAATTCCACTTTGTCTTCATCATGAATCGATTTTTGTTGTAATGAAAAACTCGAGTTCACGTTCTGAATTCTTTGTTTGAAGTACTATTATATTACTTCGATTTGATTTCTCAGATTTGTAGAAAATTTCATTCATTATTCTTCATGTTTACTACATTAGATAATTCTTGTAAAATATTTACCTATTTCAATAGTTAATAATAATTGGTATATACATAGAAATGATCCAACTTGCTTTCTTTCAGGATAATTTGTTATTCATGAGATAGATAGCATATGCCAAGATACATTCTCCAACCACGAAAATACGATAAAAGAATTTCTGCCATATAATAATTATGAGATGAAACGAAAACGTCATTCAGCTATTTCAAGTATATTTCTTTTTCATTCAAGGGACAGGACATGCAAAGAGATCAATTTCGCGAGCAGCTGTAACAGAGCCGTACATTAAGTTGTGAGAGTTTGATACCTTAGTCGTTTATTCGTACTGGAAAGGAACCAAACGGCTAATTCTAGATAATTTTTAACCCTTTCCTTATTATAGTGAGAGCTCAAAGTAGACTATTA
This sequence comes from Megalocaria dilatata, assembly GCA_034642435.1. Taxonomy (NCBI): domain Eukaryota; kingdom Metazoa; phylum Arthropoda; class Insecta; order Coleoptera; family Coccinellidae; genus Megalocaria; species Megalocaria dilatata. The sequence goes on along the minus strand of CM067855.1, from coordinate 75,896,800 downwards.
ATCATCGGATAGAAATTTATCAAATACAAATCTGAAATCTGGTTATGATTTCGGCAGTTTTTTACATTTTCACTCAGTAGTTGCTTGTTTCCGTAACGACTCAAACTCACTTTGTTGGTTACAAGTATATTAAAAATGAACTTTATTGTTCCTTTGATGTCCTTTAGAAGGAAACCAAAAAAAAATTGATTGAACAACCAACGTATTCTCCTGATTTAGCTCCAGCCAACTTTTTGTATTTCCATAACACAAATCACTTCACACAAAAGAAAGTAGTGGGAATTTACAGTCATTTGTTTTTTTATTATTACACAAACTTTCAGAAAAGGTTGAGTAAGGGGGATTTATTAAGGTCTGTCGAGTCGTTTAAGAGAATCTGTTTTTATTGTATATGCAAATTTCGTGGGCTTCTAGGTAGTTCAACCTGAGGTTCTTTTTTTCTAGGCGTAAGATTTTGAAGTTATTGTCAAAATCATGTCCTGTCTCCAAATGATGGTCAGCATATGTTGCATTTCCGTTTTTTCCTAGATATGTTTTCTCATGTTCACGTATCCTAGTGCCGAAAGATACCTGTCTGACCTACATATACAGATGGGTAAGTACCGCAGTTTAACCTATAGACTCCAGACTTTTTGTTCTTATGGATCAAATCTTTATTATTTTGTATTAAATTTCCTAACGTGTTTCTGGTATTAATAAATATTTGATCCATAAAAACAAAAAGTCTGGAGTCTGTAGGCTAAACTGCGAAACTTGCCCATCTGTATATGTGGGCCAGACAGGTAGATCTTTCGGTACTAGGATACGTGAATACGAGAAAGCATATCTTGGAAAAAACGGAAATTCAACATATGCTGAGCAATCTTTTGGAGACAGAACATGATTTTGACAATAAATTCAAAATCTTACACCTAGAAAAAAAGAACCTCAGGTTGAACTACCTAGAAGCCCTCGAAATTAACAGATACAATAAAAAACAGATCCCCTAAACGACCGTGACGGACCTCAATAAATCCCCTTTACTTAACATTTTCTGAAACTTTGTGTAATAATAAAAAAACAAATTACTGTAAATTCCCACTACTTTCTTTCATGAATATTTAAAGAACTCAATATCAAATATGTAGTTAGTACCATACTCACCTGAGGAAGTCATGTTGTCATGACGAAACAATTGTTGTGAAATTAAATAAATTAGCGGAAATTAAGTTGTTTTACTTTAATCATCAAGATGAATTTCCGATAAGTAGAGACCGATACAATCAAAAACATATTTTTTAGTTCACTTATACACACGATGTTTTTTCCACACTATTTTGGGAATGATTCGAATTATAACAATCTTTTCAGATTTTCTTTTAGAATTCACATAAGAACATCGTTTTTGGAGCCAATAGGCTATGCTGAATTATATTCATAAGGTGAGGATTCCGCTTCATTATTTCATAAATGCTCATTATTTCTGTTGGATAAAAACTTACTTGAATATTCTGTTATTTCTAAACACCTAAGAACATTTTTGATCTTGATATTGCAACTAAATTATAGGTGAATAAAGTTGCAATACTAATTATCAAAATAGTTATAATATATTCTAGTTGCATTACCAATTTTCAGGAATGTTCTGAGGTGTTTCGAATTAAGAGCTTATTCAAATAAGCTCTTTATCTTATAGAAATAATAAGCACTCTGAAGATGATGAAACGGAACCCTCGTCTTATGAATATTATTAGACTTTGAATTAAGTGAACGTCAGAGCTATGAAGTGTTCAACGGTAGGATTTTGTTTGATACTTTTGACCGATTTCCTTATAATTTCGTTATTCTACCGAATGTGCTGCCCGTTCAAAAATAAAGATGCAATAATGTCATAGATCTGATGAATTTATGTATTGCATGGCTTTTTAATTTTTAATTTATTTAATGTACGATTTCGGTTTCCTTTATTGTAAATTTTTGAATTTTTTTCAATTTTGGGCTCAACTCTGTGATTTGAAAATTTGAATTTCCTTCATATTTATAATCTGATAATGATTGCGAAATAATTTGCAATACAGGGTGTCGCAACAAAAATTTGAGGCCCCAAAACTCAGAAACGAAGAATTTTCTAAGAAAAACACCCCCATGTGAGTGGTATCAACCCCCTAACATTTTTTGGAATAGAGAAGATATGTCGAGTGTTGGTGAGTTTGAAATTTATTTATGTTTTGTATACGACTCAGTTGAAATTTTCAAAATGTGTTCATTATTCACGAAATAATGTAATATTGAACTTACCGTCAAAAGATGATGTTGAACAGACAGTTGAACCGCCCAAACTCAAGAACCTAAGAGTTTTCAAGAATCCAGAAATAATTTCAAAGTTCTGTATTAGGAAGTAAGAATTCCTATGACGACATTGTTCCAACAAAAGCACCTGAGGATGACAACAACCCTCAACATTTTTTTTGTGGGGACATTTGAAGTCCAAAGTCTGTGCAACTCCACTTGAAAATCCTGCAGAACTGAAGGTGGTCAGTTTGAACAATACATACGTTAGTTCTTTAAATAGTTTACATTTTTTTCTGGTGTTTTTGAATTTATTGGGTTTCTATTTGAGTTATATGATAATGTTCAATATCAAATTGTTCAAAAAAATCATCGAATTTGAAAATTTCAACTAAGATATTCAGAGAACAAGAAAGCTTTTTAACTAAAAAATATCCGCCATCTCTTTCCTATTAAAAAAAAAATTTGGGGGTTGTTGCCACCCTCAGGTGGTTTTTTTCGGAACAATGTCGTCATAGGAATTCTTTCTCCCTAATACAGAACTTGAAAATTATTTTTGGGTTCTTCAAAATTCTTAGGTTCTTGAGTTTGGACGAAAAGGTAGAAGTATGACTTGATATATTGATTATCTCGTGCTTGTGCTTTTGACATGGTTATGAGAAAAGGACCACCGAAAACGACACCAACACATTGAAATGGCTTTACCTGATTTAAACGTCTAGAAGGCAAGTTTCCAATGAATGGTTGAACTGGCTTGGGATTTGTTTGAAAGCACGTATTACATTGTGAGAGCACTCGATGTATTGCTGGTCTCGATGAATGTATCCAGAATTGCTGACAAATAAGGTACTGCAGAGCTTGATGACCTGGATGTAAATATTTCATATGGAAATGAATTATAAGATCCGTCAAAGGATGTTGGCAAGGAAGTAGTGCAGGATGTTTGCTCTCAAAAGAAACTCCTGAAAGGCCAATCCGACCGCCCACCTTGAGAATATCATCCGAATCAAGGAAAGGAGTTAGTTTCCTAAGAGGTTTTGATAATAGTTTACCCCTTCGAAGATTATCGATTTCCCCATCAAAACTATCCATTTTTTTACCAGAAATAATAAGGCATGTGTCAGCTCAGAAATAGATAACTTGCCTTGGCAAGGCAATGACGGATGTCTAACATTGAAGCACAATCTCAAAATGGATGCCAAAATCCGTTGAATTTTCGAAAGAGATGAAAACTATGAAATGAGGTCATCGGTCAAAAATTTCTGAACCGATGTTGTCAAAACAATCTTCCGTTCTTACTTCAAACAAATAGAAGAGTCTTCAGTATGGATAAATGGCGTGTTCAGAATTAGATTCGACCTTAACCAAGATGATCCCAACCACCACTTGAAGCAATTTATCAATTTAAACGGAGTTGAACCGCGAGAGCCAAAGTCAGCAGGGTTATCCTCTGACTTAACATGAAACCAGTTTTCGGGAGAAACGGGATTTTGAATTTTAGTTGTTTTATTGCTAAAAAATATTTTCACCTATGAGGCGACGATTTAATCCAGGACAGGTGACAACTGACTGACCAGGCAAACAGATCAGAAAAGACCACAGATGGATAGGTGGAGACCACAAATGAAATAAGTTGGGCCAATAATAAATCAGCACATAGCTCGATTCGCGATAGAGATATTCGCTTAATTGAAGCAACCTTTGATTTCGCGTGAACAAAAAAAGTTTCAATTTGCCCCGAAGAATAAATGAAACGAAATTAGACGATAGCTGCATAGCCCTTTTCGCTGTTGTCACCGAATCCATGTAGTTCACATCTACTATAAAACTGCCGGAAAATGCATCGAGGAATCCGCAGATCCTGCAGATGAGATAGTTCGAACTTACATTGATTCCAACAGTTAACGACGTCGGAAGTAGGGGTCTGGTCCCATTGTAAACCCTGAACCAAAGAACCTGAATGAAATGCTTCAGGAAGTAAGTAAAAGTGGTTAAAAATCCAGAGGATCATGAATTCGAGGAAGTTGCGATAATATGCTACGTTTCGTGCAAATAGAATCTATTTTAGACGTTGAAATGGAAAATCACTATTGGGATTCCAGGAAAGACCTAGAATTTCCATGAATTCCCCATCGGCAAATGAAAATGACTGCATCAACTGGTAATCCATTGGAATTTCTTCGATAAGCTTAGGCTCATTACTCGCCCACTTTCGCAGTTCAAAGCCACCTTCATTCAAAAGATAAAGTAGGTCATCTCTGAGATCGATGGTCTTTTGAAGATCATCAGAATCCGAAACAATATCATCGATGTATATATCCTCGTTGAGGATTGTAGAAGCTAAAGTACGGTTATCTTCCTCATCTGCAGCCAACTTACGCAAAGTTCGAAGTGCCAGAAAAGGAGCTGAAGGCAACCCATAAGTACAAGGTGCTCAACTCATAACGCCTTATTAATTCGGAGGACGAAAATCTCTAGAGAATTTGCTGATATTTACGATGACTTGAGTGAATCATAATTTGGCGATACATTTGTTTCATAACGGCAGTAAATGCACACTTACGTGAGCGAATTCGGAAAAGAATAGTTCTGATATCCTTCTGCAGTTTTTGACCTGTAAGAAGGCATTCAGGGAGGAGTGACCAGCAACCTTTGCTAAAGCATCAAACACAACTCTCAGTTTAGTTGATGTGCTGACGGGTTTGAGAACGCAGTGATGTGGAATAAAATAGGAGAATTTATTAGAAGGCGTGGAATTTACCAGTCATATGGTTAGCTTCTAAATAATATTTCATGAAATCATTATATTGCTTGCGAAGAGATAAGTTTTTATTGAGTCGCTTTTCTAGCAACAATAAATGACGAAATGCCATTGAATAAGTGTCACCAAATGATTCGGTAATAGAATATTTGAAGGGGAGTGAGATCCGTTACATGATCTCGAGAGACAGTTTCATGGAAAATCTCTTCACAGAGAATTTTATCGGAAGAATGTGATGCCAATGCTGAAGTTGGAAGCTCTTCGAGTTCCCAAAAAGCCCTTAAACTTGCATTCAAAGATGAATCTAAGGTTACATGCAATGAATTCTCCATATCACAAGAAGAATGAGTCCTATCCATCAATACCCAACCGAAAACAGTTTCGAGCCCTGAAGATTCTCTTACCTTACCCTCATGACGACCATCAAGAAGTAGAGAAGGGAATATTTCTGCTACCAGTAGTATCTTTACACTACAAGGTTTGTTGAAATTCGGATCCGCCAACTTCAGTGATTTGTAAAATGAAACTTTGGTTGTAAAATTTGGCAGATCTGAACAAATTTGGGGAATCACAACAGCGTCGAAAGTAAAGGTATATACAATGGATATACAATGCTTCGAGGACGGATAGTGCAAGTGACAGAAAAAGACGATTTAGGCATAGGAATGATTTGGATAAAGGAAGTCCTAGTGAAGCAACACACTTTCTAGTGATGATATTAGTTTGGGAACCACTGTCTAAAAGAACTCCCACAGTTTTATGTGTCCCCCAAGCATCAAGAATCTCTTTCTGAGCTGTAGCGAGTAGAACACTGCCACTTGATGATGCAGTGGTAGTGAAACTCTGCGCAGAAACACATAATTTCATATCAGAAGATGATGAGGTGTGGTTTACTTTTTCATCGGAATCGATATGAAGCAGAGAATGGTGTATCCTAGAGCAGGAGGCTCTAGGATACACCTCTAGTATCCTAGTTACACTAGTATCCTAGTTACTCTAGTATCCTAGAGCAAGAGGCTCTAGGATCCAATTGGACAACTGGATTTAGAAGCACATTTCGAAATGTCATGTCAACTCCTCAGAATATTTCGATCCAGCTAAAAACTTAGTAAGATCAATGTTAGATTTAGAAGCACATTTCGAAATGTCATGTCAACTCCTCAGAATATTTCGATCCAGCTAAAAACTTAGTAAGATCAATGTTAGGTTGTATGTTTCATAAATATCTGCCAAGTTGTTTCGAAGAAATGATCTGAAGAGTGAACGTGTACTATGGAAAATTCAGGGAGAGGGATGATTTTGATTTACTCGATTGTGAAGAATTTTATTTGGGAAAACTATAAAATAAAACAGCTCAGAATTCATTCGGAGTACCTAAAAACTACACATAGAGCACTAGAGATGTTAAAAACTTTATCAAACAAAAACTTCGAATGTGAATGTTGATTTGTAGGAACTTGGAGGGTTAATACCGACTGAATATTACATAATTCCGGACTGAATCTCACAGCTGAATTCTTAATTATAAAATATTGTAATTTTTCATTATAGATATTTTCCATCTGAAGAATAAAGAATAAATTACATGTATTGGTCTAGCAATGCATTTTCAGTTTGAAAAGTGTTCAACAAACCTACTTCGTAAGTCTGAAAAATTCATAAGTGTTTAAATAGCATTCTCTGCACGTTTCATATTGTTCAGAAATTGCATCAATAATACTTTTAGTAGATGCATTGATTTCAAATTTGCTATAATAGTATCTCCAATGCGTACTTATTCAAACGGTTGGTTATGAAATATTTCCATCTTGAATATAACATCTCTGGGGTTCAGGTCGCTTGATATGATCAATAGCACTTGATAGATACCAATTTTCAGAGTTAATGTTCACAATAATGCATCGTAACCACTCGCTTTCATTTTGGACATACCCGCGGGCCAAAAACAGAGGCTCGAACATTTAGTTATGATACTTCCATAGAATTACATATAAACATCGTGGTCCGGATTTATATCAAGAGATACGCGAGCGTGTGCGTGGGCCTCAGCAATATAATTTACCGGCCATCTTCGGAATGGATAATGACTGAGTTATTATCGAAAGTGCCCCTTTGGTCTTCTTCGGGTGTACGGTAGCCGGGATCGATATTTCGGTACTCCGAAGATCGTTCGATCGATATGCAATGCGAAGCTCTCTCGGCCCGCTCATTTTTTTGCGTTTCGGCATTCCTTTTGAAACGTTTTGCCTGGTAGAGTTATGATAGGGAAAAAGAGCCATCCTAACACCGAAAGAACTGAGCTGTATTGATATTTGAATGTCCTACGATTAAGATTAGATTTTAAAAATGTGTTCTGTTGAAACTTTATAAAACTAATAACTAGATATGAATATCCAGAAAACGAATATTTGGGTGAAACAGTGCCATTTGCACATTTGAAAGATGAAGTTTGATAAAGATACTGCAGATATTAAATTATTTAAATGGCATCACAAGCAGCATTCAGAAAAACTGCTCGCAGAGTTGAAGATATTTGATCAATTTTTGTTTTCTCTTCGAAAAAAACCCGTTTCCTTTTAAAATATGTATATGTAGAGTGTTTCAGGTTATAATAATAAGATTACAAAGAAATGATGTACACAATATTTGAAAAAGTATAAAATTTTGAGAAAATGCGAAATTCTGAAAATTTAAAATATTCTTACTTATATTCACCTTCAGTACAAAGCATGACCACAACGTGCATCCATAAATGCTTGGCATCTATTTTTTATGAATGCTTCCACCAAGTTATTGAGAATAACCTGTTCAATTTGTTGTCAAAGTTATGGCAAGAAATCTCGGAGCTGTTGAAATGTTCTCCAATCTGTGGGCATCAAAGATTCTTTGGTCCCAAGTATACTTGTTTAGATTCAGATCAGGGTATCTTGGAGATCAGGGTTCGCATCTTGGCGAGGAAAGAAGTTTTCTCACTAGGATAGCGGGCCACCATTTCACTGTAGGGTCAAAAGTTAACATTGTACAGTGACAAAGCCTAACCAGAACACAATAGATCTCCTAACTCGTACAAGCTTAAACTTCTGAAGTGATTTCCATAGAAGATCTGAAATACCAAATATAAAAATATCAAAGGCATAATCGAACTCTGAATTTTCGTCAATCTCTTTTCAGTATATTTACAGTTGTGTACACTTTTCACAAAAATGTCTTATAGTTATCTAGCAGTTTTGGAAAGCCAAGGTTTTTTGTTTATTCCATCACCATTTTCTTTACTCATGCGGCTATCGAGTACTGGCGAGAGACACAACCATGGACGTTTGTTGAGAAGAGTTTTTTTAATATTAGGGATAATACCTGGATCAATTCTAGGAAACCTCTACAGATTGAATCAGGCTAAATCTCTTGAAGACCTTTAGAATTCAATTTTATAACATGCTTTAGATAACACTGTATCATTTTATAGACATATATATTGTCAGCACATGTGTTGGTGGTTAATTTATAGAGAATCAAAGGAAGCATTGTATTGACCAAAATTATCTAATCATCACCTATTGCAATTGTTTCACGTGGATGTTGAGGAATAGCTAATTCACCAAAAAATATTCCGCAATTCAAAAACATCTTGTCTATTTCGATTATTAAAAAATAGATAGCACATTCTGCAGAAAAACATCTGAAAAATTCTGACCCAGGTCTTGTCAGTTAGGAGTTATTTGAATGAATAAAAATAATTAATAAAATAAATAAATATATATATATATATATATATAACAATATAGGACAATTCGACAAATTTCTCAAACAATATATATTGAAATTTTACTAAGAATTGTTTTTTGAATATCATTGATAATAGCTGGATTAATTCTCCGAAACCTCTATAGATTTAATCTAAATGAATACCTTGAAAACTTTTGGAATGAAACCAATACTTTATGCTTCCTTTGATTTTTCATCACACTACCACACGTGCTGATAATATATATGTCTATAAAGTGATACAGTGTTATTTAAGGCATCGACGGCAGGTTACAAAATTCAATTCTAAATGTTTTCAAGAGATTTATTCAGACTAAATCTGTAGAGGTTTCGGAAAATTAATCAAGCTATTATCTGTTGACAGTCGATTAAATCAACTGAATATTTCCAACGCTTTGGACGTTGAACGTACACAATGAAATGCCTTTATCTCTAGTAATGAAATCATTGACTGATTTTGCTTTCGTTTCAAGCTTATTTAATGACAATCTCTGAAACTCTTGTACTAGAGATATTGTTGACGAAGCTTGTACTCGATTATGATGAAATCGGAATTTAGTTTCATCATCAAATGTAACGATAAATAAACCTTCGATGTTTGTTACACGAGAGAGAGAGCAACATGAACAAGTTGTTGTGAATGTATTTTGTCATATTCGTAAACAATTTGATCAAATGTTCCACCTTGTGACTTATGAATAGTCATAGCACAAGCAGAAATTAGGGGAAAGTGTTTACATTTAACAGTAACTGCTTTATTCCTTGTCATGGTAATGTTGGATGTTCGCCATTCAATAGGTACAGCAGCATTGTGTACTTTGCTTTGAACAGTTAGTAAAGCAGCTTTTTTTCTAGATTTTGCCCAACCTTTGGTGATCCACAGAATTCGAGCCAAACTCTGCATACTACGTTGTCCTCATTAAAGTCTAGGTGAATTAGTTTACTAACGGCACCATTAACTAATCCATCACTTACATCGATGTTTGTTGTGATAAGGTAATACTTTCCTTTTACAAAATTGATTTGGTAAGGTAATCCCCCAGTATCGATGACAGATTTTTTATGTAGTTGTTATCTAAAAGAAGCTTCTTGTTCTTGATTTTTACATCCAGTAATTATATCCTTTGCTATTGTGATGACGTTATCTGGAGCTTCTTGCAAAATTGAATTGTAGTAACTGTCTACAGCGACATTAGTATAAAATAAACGAACACCATGAGGACTTAAATGTTGAGTTTCTTCTTTTTTGAAAAATCTTGATTCGATAATTTCTAATTGAAACTGTTTCAAAACTTCACTATTGCCAATCTTTGTAAGTATCAATGAAAATGCTGCCTGTCTCATGACTTGCGTTAGTTCAAAAAATTTAGGACTTTGCCATAAATGTGGACCAACCATTGTCGGTTTAATAGGTTTATATACCAATTTTGCCCTTACTGGTGACGCCTGGCGTAAATCACCAATTAAAATTACGTCAATGCCGCCAAAATCAACATTATGATTTGCAGTAATTTGTTTTAAGCGTAAATCAATTTTGGCTAACAGTTCTGTACGATCATGCTGATTTCATTAATAATCAATACTTTGACATATCTGAAAAGAGATCTGTACAAATGTAACATTTCGGATGATAATGGTTATAGTTTAGAAATCGAAATTTTAAGAGCAGTATGAACCATAGTACCATCAATTGCCACAGCAGCTTTACCAGTAGATGCGCAAGCTATATACGAATTACAGTAACCATCATTGTCAGTGTATCTATTGTAGATTTCCATTATACGTTTAATAACAAAAGTCTTGCCACTGCCTGCTGGACCAAGGAAGGAAGTATGGTTGCTTAATGTAACCTACCTGCCCTCAGGCTTGCTGGACCAGTAAAGAAAACTTGAAATGATTGCTGATTTTGAGTTGAGATATAATATGCATTGAAAGTTCTTCTTGTTCACTGTCAGCTGACCTCATTAAGATGTAGAATTGTTGAGTATCCATTATATTTTCTCTTTTTTTTTGCAATAGCATCAAGTTTACTGAGTGTGGCATTTCGTATATCAGCATTCACGCCAGAATCAACATCCTGTAGTAATCTTGCATATGGTTCTTCCTCAAATATGACATTAGCTTCGTTTCGCAACTGTTCATCTTCATTGTCATCATCTCTACCTAACTGTCTACAAATTTCAAGTGTTTTTTCTAGGTCTAAATGACATTCAAACTCTGTTCTGCGTTCTAAAATCAAATTTTTATTATCTTCATAAATTTGAATGAATTTATTTTCAGCTCTCCTATAATCGTTGAAATTGTTAGCCATATCATAGTTACGGTATCCAATAACTCTAGACATTTTTTTGTAGTACTCTCCGTGTTTTCTCATACTATAATTAGCAACAAATTGAGCTAATGTTACATTTTCAAGAATTTCAGGCCTTTTTTCGTACTTATCAAACCAGTTTTCCTTCCATATTATTGTACAGTCATCATCTGAATCACTTAGCTCTTTTAAAGTTTTTCTCATTCTCTGACGTTCTATTGGGTATATCGTTGGTAATTATTTAAATATTTTAATATTAGCCTTCTACATATTTAATTTCAAAAAATTTTATTTAATTATTATAACTTCTGAAAATAAATTAGAATAATGTCATATAAGTACCACTTATATAAAATGACATATAAAATAAACATTCATTATAAGACATCCAAATGGTATAACAGAATCCAATAAATAAAAATTGTTAACCAAAATCCTATAAATTGAATATTTTGATTAGGCCAAATATTGTTTCTGCTGATCAATCTTATGAAAACAAATATCTTTCAAAAATGTCTACAATAATCTTAAGAATTTCATTATAAAACTATCTTACTTAGAATATTGATCATTATTGGATATCTAACTAAGTTACTATATATAAAAACTCAAGATATGTAAAAACATTACTGAAAAACAAATTTCAAGATAGACTCTGCTTCGTCAGTATTCAAATAATTCATATTCAATAAATATAACATCAACAACCACAAATATTTACTCACCCTTCAACAATTTAGAAAACTTCTGGTAAATGGATACTGAAAAATTTAAATGTATTGTAACGGTTAACTATAGATAAATATTTCTGTGGTTTACCCTTGATCTAAAAGATGGAAAGACAATTTAATGGCCTCCGTTATAGCACAAGGACTATCCGTATAAAGAATGTTAAGGAAACCAAATAATTATATATTATGAATAAAATAACATAAATAGAGGTTCATTCTTGATATGAGGTATATAAAATTATTTAAATATTTTAATATTTTAATAATTATAACTTCTGAAAATAAATTGAAATAATGTCATATAAGTACCACTTATATCAAATGACATATAAAATAAAAATTCATTATAAGACTTTAATAATTATAACTTCTGAAAATAAATTAAAATAATGTCATATAAGTACCACTTATATCAAATGACATATAAAATAAACATTCATTATAAGACTTTAATAATTATAACTTCTGAAAATAAATTAAAATAATGTCATATAAGTACCACTTATATCAAATGACATATAAAATAAACATTTATTATAAGACTTTAATAATTATAACTTCTGAAAATAAATTAAAATAATGTCATATAAGTACCACTTATATATTATAATATATTAATATTAAAATATTTAAATAATTTTATATAACTCCTATCAAGAATTAACCTCTATTTATGATATCGCTGGTATGTAAACTGTTGCTACATGTGATTTACTTCAGTTACCACAAGCCAATTATTACTAAAATTGAGCCTACTAATTAAGTTTATATTACATTTCATTTGTCAATAATAAAAAAAAAAAATTATGACTTGAAAAAAATAAAATTTTACTACAATCCCTCCACTAATTAATCGAAAGGAATTTCGTTCCATCCGGGTGTCCCTTGACACCTCTCAATTTTTTATTTATTATCTACAAAAAACCTGTGTACACTCAACAAAAATAATTGTCGCGACACTACACTGTTTAATGCGAAATAAAATAACTGGCTTGCTTTCTATGAAAGAGAGAGAGAGAGAGAGAAACACGTGCACGCCGCACGGATTGAAACTATTGCGAAAAGTTTCGTTACAACTTTTGGTCTTAATTTTTCCGTCTAGCCCCCGTTCGCAACGTGCGATAAGGAACTTCGTTCGAAAAATATGAAAGTCAATCTCAGGCCTACGGTAGGCAGTGACACATACATATCCGTATAACTGAGACACATAATGTCGACATACGATACCGAAATTTTTTCTCGTGTCCTCATCACAGAACATCTACATTAAAAAGAAGTTTCAATGTGCATGTTCTTGTTTCTGCATTATATCAGCAGGGCTTTCAACTCAATGGACCATGATATTCTCTCAGCTCTTTTAAGATCCTGTGAAGTTTATGAAGGGATACTTGCTAAATGGGGCATCACAGGGTTTAGTTTTTGGACCACTTTTTTTTTTGGTATACACTAGTCAATTCACGAGATTCAATTTACATTTTAGGGTACATATGTATGCCGACGATCTCCCACTTACAAAGTGTCTTGAATAATGTGGCAGTGAGAATGGAGGAAGAATTATTAGAATCGGTTGGCAGATATAGCGGCAAAACATTCCTTAAATTCAAATAAGAAAAAGTGAGTAGCTTCAGTCTTTGGAGTGGAAAATAATAAAAAAATATGAAAGTCAATCTCAGGCCTACTGTAGGCAGTGACACATACATATCCGTATAATTTAAATAAATGTATATGAAACAGTAATTTATTTCCACAAAAATGTTTGTACTACTACAACAATTGTTTCACCACGATGTGACTTCTTCAGGTATTACAGACAGTACTATGTAATACCTGAAGAAGAAACATGAATTACTGTTTCATATAAATTCATTTGAATCAAAATGAGTTTTCACCAAGTAAAGACCGAATCAATCAAATATATCCGTATAACTGAGACACATAATGTCGACATACGATACAGAAATTTGTTCTCGTGTCCTCATCAGAGAACATGTACATTGGAAAGAAGTTTCAATCACAATATTTACTTGCTATATAACGCATTTGGAATGCAAATAAGTTTGTGAAAAAATCAAGGTTCATCGTTTCAACTCCCTATTTGAATGATTGCCGATTTTCATTTATTTCATATTCAGTAATATGATTACTGGATTTTTGGTTTATTTGTGTATTTTTTCCTTCAAATGTTTTTGTCTTTTTTATATTCAATTGTTTATGTAAAATATATTACAAGGGTTAAGTGCTAGAGAACCCTTTGAGGAACTTTCCCTTGGGATTTAGAGTTTTTCATCATTTTTATTGAATTTAGTAAAAGAAACATCGTGAAATTTCGTTGACTGCAGAAATTGATTAAGATCTCCAGTAAAGAAATGTGAAAATTGTAATAAACTTGTAATTTTTCATATTAGTTTGACATATTTTTCACGTATTAGTGTAGGGGCAGAATAAAGATTCTAACGCCAAACACGTGCTCTTATAATTTTCTTGGGAAAATGAAGATTTCAAAGGCTTTTAGTTAATTGATAGCACAATTCCAAAGAAGAATAATAAACCTGGAATAAATTATGATTTTCAGCACAATGAATCTCACCTGCTATAACTGAGAAGATTTCTTCAATATTTACCCCTCTTAAAATGTTTCACTCCACATCATCCGAAATTTTTCCGTTTATTTCAGGCTTGGCGAGGAATTTCGGTCGTGCGGAATTCAAAGAGGAGGCTAGCAGAGTCCATTGTGGCATCACAGACATATAAATTACGTTCGACGGGCGCGTATGACAGTGGCCCTGTTCTGCCGGACCAACTCGCGGCAGAAAAAAGAGGACCGACGGACAGAATACTTCTTTAAATATAAATAACTGTTCCCTGGAGCGAGGAACCATTGGCATAGGCTGAGGAAGGGTAAAAAATAAAATTCTCATTTGTGAACCGTAAAACAAATTGTAAAAATTACTATGTTTTACTACCAATAAAAATATATATTACACATTTTCACGTGACTCGAGTTTCGGGAAATGAACTATCCCATCATCAGACAACTCCAGAAAATGTGTAATATATATTTTTATTGGTAGTAAAACATAGTAATTTTTACATATTGTTTTAATTATGATCAACTACCAAATAGTAACGGCTGAAACAATTCAGTATGTCAAAATTTGAATATCAAAATAAATTAAAATATGTTTGCCTTCTACAATTTTAAGTCCGAAAAAATTTTATTCAAAAAACTTTTAGAATTAAATTAAGGTCTAAAATAAGCACCGCTTACGTTTAATAGACGTATATAATCAGAACTCAGTATATAATGTCAAATGGAATAAATAAACCAACAGATATACGAAAAATATTAAAAATAATAAATAAATATTTAAAGTATAAGAAAAACAAATATTAACTTCCGCTATTTTATTGATTTTCACAACAATTGTATCGTCATACCATGACTTCATCAGGTGAGTATTTAAACTGTTGAAATACTCACCTGATGAAGTCATGGTATGGCGAAACAATTGTTGTGAAAATCAATAAAATAGCGGAAGTTAACATTTGTTTTTCTTATATTGAAGATGAATTTCTGTCAAGTAGAGACCGAGACAATCCAAAAAAAAAATATTTAAAGGAGGCAAAATTTTGCTTCTGATCTTACCTTTAAGAACACCAATTGCCTTTTTAAAATATGAACACACCTTAAGGACTTCTCAAAGAATATAATTTATTTGAAATATTTAATATATTTAAATATTCGAATAAGTTAATTCAGAAATCTCTCAAAACATGCACTATATCTTCAAAAAACAAATATAATTCTAAGTAATCCCTTCATCGGTCCTAGATAATATTCCAGATATCAAAATCAAAAAACTAACCTATATCACAACGCACACGTGCTAAGAATGAATGCTTCGAAACCAGATCAACTTTAGAATTCAAGATTGATCTATGTTCTTACATTTTATATAATATATAATTATATTTTGGCTTCAATAAATCTCATTATGGAACGTCAATGAATTTAAATAGCCTTAAAAATAACTTACACTGTTCTGTGATTTTGTAAGAACATAGATCAATCTTGAATTCTAAAGTTGATCTGGTTTCGAAGCATTCATTCTTAGCACGTGTACGTTGTGATATAGGTTAGTTTTTTGGTTTTGATATTTGGAATATTATTTAGGACCAATGAAGGGATTACTTAGAATTATATTTGTTTTTTGAAGATATAGTGCATGTTTTGAGAGATTTCTGAATTAACTTATTCGAATATTTAAATATATTTAATATTTCAAATAAATTATATTCTTTGAGAAGTCCTTAAGGTGTGTTCATGTTTTTAAAAGGCAATTGGTGTTCTTAAAGGTAAGATCAGAAACAAATATTTTATCTCCTTTAATTATTTATTTATTAATTTCAATGACTTTCGTATATCTGTTGGTTTATTTATTCCATTTGACATTATATATTAAGTTTTGATTATATACGTCTATTAAACGTAATCGGTGCTTATTTTAGACATTAATTTAATTCTAAAAGTTTTTTGAATAAAATTTTTCTGAAATTAAAATTGTAGAAGACAAACATATTTTAATTTGTTTGAATATTCGAATTTTGTTATATTTCTTCTATCAAGTAAAAAGCCTTTTTTTATTTTAATTCAGTATATGATCAGTGAGTTTGTCGGCAACCTTGCAATTATTGCCACATAAAATATACAATATTTTGGAAACCTTCAGAAAATTCCCCATAATTGAGAGACATTTCTATTTAATCAAATTTTATAAGATTGCAGGTTGTCAATGTTGCTAGAAAAGACATAATAATAATTTGAAATTATAAATTTTGTGGAGGTTTTCCAAATATTGTTTGTTTTCAATTTTTGTAGAACCTTTATCAAGTAAGATAATTATATTATTAGGAATGTATATTTGTGAAAAAATTTCCACTTGAATGTCGAATGCAGAAGATATGTATTCGAGTTTATAAAAATTCTAAAAGATGCTAACATTTTTGTTTGAAGAAGAGGTGATAAAAACAGGTTGAAAAAAAGAACCTAATAACTATTAGAATGTCGGGACGCCAAAAAAGATTGGTTAACAGATGTTACTTATTTAAATATCTCAAATCTTTTGGATTTACACAGACCGTCATTCATTATTTTTACTTTATTTTTATTGTGAACAAATTTTAAAATTTCAACAGATTCTAAGTAATCAAGTTTCTTCCCTTTTGATTCTACATGTAAAATACTAAGATTACCTTTTGTCGGATGAGGATGGCCGTTTTCTAAACAATGAGTGATAATATGAGAAGTTTGTTTATTTTTTATGAAATTCATTATATTCGTCGAACACGTTTTGAAGGAACGTCCCGTTTGTCCTATATTTTTATTACTGCACGTCGAACAAAATAACTTATAAACTCCCGATTTGTGTTTGTTTGGAGTTGGGTCCTTTGCATTGAAAAATACAGATGATAATTTTTTTTGGGTTTTGGAAGCAAAATTAACATCTAATTTTGAAAAACTAGTGGCCACTTTTTGACTTACGCTACCGAAGTACGATAGAGAAATGAATTCTTTGTTTTTTTAAATTATTTATGATGGGATAAATTTGGTTTATAGTTATTTTAGATTGTTTCGGTCGAATTAAATTATATGGATATTATATTCAGGTTGAAACCGTTGTTCGCTACTATCAATTTTATAGTTTGGACTTCAGCTTCGCGGTTATTTTTTTGATAAGGGTTATGTGAAAGCTCTATGGATCATCGATTGATAAGCTGACATTTTTTGTCATTTTGTTCTGAAAAAGTTAAATTCTATTTTACTATTCGAGTGTGATATCAAGAGGTCTAAGAATGTAATTCTATGGCTTGATTCTTTTTCTAATTTGAATTCAATTTTTGGGTGAATATTACTCAAGAAATTCAAAAATTGACTCAGCTGTCTGTATTTTCCGGAAATAAACGTGAGTATAACGTCTATGTATTTGCACCAGAAATGAATATTCAAGGGTAATTTTGATTGGAAGATTTTATTTTCTATTTCGGACATAAATATATCTGCAAGGAGTGGACTCAGGGGTGAGCCCATAGCTAGGCAGTTCATTTCATTGTTGAATTGAAAATAGTTTTTTAGCAGGGATTGTTCCAAAAGGACAATAAAATCACTGAGGATCACGGGACTTACATGTGATTTTTCAAGAATTACTAAAGCTGGATAAAAGCAATTATTCCTTGGTATATTTGAAAACATATTATCTACATCCAGTCATACTTGGTAGGATTCATTTGGTAAAGTAAATTTTTCAATTTCGTTGCTAATTCTATGGAATTTTTTATTGTGTATTTCGGAGTGAAATTATTCAGTAATATCTGAAACAAAATTTGAATATTAAAACAAATTAATATATGTTTATCTTCTACAATTTTAATTTAAAAGATTTTATTCAAAAAAAACTTTTAGAATTAAATTAATGTCTAAAACAAGCACCGCTTATATTTAATAGACGTATATAATCTAAACTCAATATACAATGTCAAATGGAATAAATAAACCAAAAGATACACGAAAGTCTCCAAAATTAATAAATAAATATTTAAAGGAGACAAAATTTGTTTCTGGTCTTGCCCTCAAAACGCCATTTGCACCTTAAAAACATGAACACACTTAAAGGACCTCTCAAAGAATATAATTTATTTGAAATATTTAATATATTTAAATATTCGAATAAGTAAATTCAGAAATCTCTCAAAGCATGCACTATATCTTCAAAAAACAAATATAGTTCAAAGCAATTCCGTCTTCAGTCCTGAAATATATTTAAAATATTAAAATCAAAAAAACTAACCTGTACCAAAGCACTCACCACGTGTAAATGAATAATGTTTCGAGACATAGATCATCTTTATAATTCAAGATTTATCTATGCTCTAACAGAATCAAAGAACAGTGTGAGCTATTTTTAAGGTTTACTTAAACTTATTGACACTGCATAATGAGATTTATTGAAGCCAAGATATAATTATATATTATATATAAAATAAAATAGAAAGGCCTTTTACGCTCAGTGTCATCTTCACTCTTGATCAACATTAAGTTTTCGGCTCAGTTCAAAGAACTGTGTGATAAAACAATGGTAATTTCACACTAACTTCGTCAAGTTACACTCTGAACCAATTTAGTTATATTTTGAAATGAAAAATTTATTGTAAGCATTGAAGTTTATCTATTTTAAAATTTTCATCAAATAAATAAAGAATGAATCAAATATCAATTGGGAGGTTGTTGATTCGTATGTATGTCAACCTGTAAAACCATATCTTGTAACCAGTTTCGATTCACTTCATGAATGTGTGGTCGCAATTTACTAGTTCCCGCATGTGTTCAGTAAACTTTATTCCAATGAATTTTGGAAAATTCAGATCTCTCGGCAAATTGATGGCTGGGCAGACCGCAGCAAATATTTTATCTCATCACTCTTGAATATACTGTACTACTCATAAACACCTGGTTTTGATAAGGTCGAATCAGCATAAGCCTTATTCATGTTTCATTTTCAGCGATACCGTAGACGAAATTTTTTTTGCGATACAAACCTTAAAAATATTTTTTTCGATATTTCTATTCACTGTAAAAATCGCAAATGCACGAACATATAAAATGGAGAACTATAAACAAGCTGAATAATAGCCGACGTTCAAACTCCGCGTTAGTATACCATAGAGGACATTTGTGAATGAGTACAAAAAGAACTTTGACAATATTTCTGTTCAGGCCTATCAAATGATCAGTTCCAGTTAATTTCTTTACAGTATGTTATAGTTTTTTGACAAAGTTGTTTTGAAAATTTGAATGTTATTTTAATTTCGATGGGAAATTCTTGGTGAGATTTTGTAATGCTGAGATTCTTTTAGGATTAAGGAGGATGTCATGTAATTTTAATTTGTTCGATAAAAAAATCGAAATTTTGATCGAGTATTTTCTTGAATTTGATTTTATAACATCAAATTGATTTTTTAACAGAGGTCCTAGGAAAATTTGATTGTTCATTTCAACAAAGAAGTATAAACCATCTCATCTATGGTTAACCTTAATTGGAATGCAATGATTGTTCCCCGAAAAATTGAATTCCAAATATTAAAAATTTGTTATATAAATTGGCATACCTTGATTGAGTTTTTTCAGAAATTGTGATTTTTATAACTTACCACACATGTTTCTGTTTCCCCTGATGGAGTGTCATTTATATTCTTTTCTTTTTCCAGAAATTTTCGAATTATTCTACTAATATCTTATGTTTCTTAAATACTCATTTGATAAGTTGTGTTTTACTTGTTTCGATTTATGTATTATAAATTTAAATTGTTTTCAGGCCATACTTACAATTGAAGATTTTAAACAGGAGAGCTACAGGTACGGAGATAAATTAAGTACTGATTCTGATTTTCTCGGCAGCTCTATTCATACCTCTTCATCAATTTCCTTCAATAGGAAGCTGTTTCTTAATTAAATTTTGAGCTTTGAATTTTTTCTTCATTTTGATGTGCCTTTCATCGATAACGGTCTTCTCAGACTTCGAAAAATTTCATGATATAGGTAAGATTTCCTTGGATATTTTTCTTATTTTTCATTGAATTTCCAATGATTTTTTTATGAAGTAACAACAAGATTTTCCTTACGGTTTTTTGTATTATTTTTTCGTAAAATTCTGCTTTAAATCCAAGGTGAATATGTTTTCTGTATTCAGTATCTTATTGCATGATGACAAGATTAACATTTCTAAGTTATATTGAAATTTCTCTCGTCTTATTATACGATATTGATGAGGAAAATATAATTATAAGGTGATATCTAATGCACTTGAATACAATAATATGAGTTTTTAGATTCAAATGAATTTTTGTACTCTGTTTTTAAGAATATCCACATATAGCTCTTCAACAATTCACATACTAAATTCACAAATAAAATAAAATAGAAAGGCCCTTTACTTGATAGAAGAAATATAACAAAATTTGAATATCAAAACAAATTAAAATATGTTTATCTTCTACAATTTTAATTTCAAAAAATTTTTATTCAAACAATTCTAGAATTAAATTAATGTCTAAAACAAGCACCGCTTACATTTAATGGACGTATATAATCAAAACTCAATATATAATGTCAAATGGAATAAATGAACCAACAGATATACGAAAGTCATTAAAATTAATAAATAAATATTTAAAGGAGACAAAATTTTGTTTCTGGTCTTACCTTTAAGAACACCAATTGCCTTTTAAAAACATGAACACACTTAAAGGACTTCTCAAAGAATATAATTTATTCGAAATATTTAATATATTTAAATATTCGAATAAGTTAATTCAGAAATCTCTCAAAACATGCACTATATCTTCAAGAAACAAATATAATTCTAAGCAATCCCTTCTTCGGTCCTGAATAATATTCCAAATATCAAAATCAAAAAACTAACCTATATCAACAACTCAACACGTGTAACGAAATAAGCCTTAAAAATAACATACACTGTTCTCTGATTTTGTTAGAACATAGATCAATCTTGAATTATAAAGTTGGTCTGTGTTTCGAAACATTCATTTCGTTACACGTGTTGCGTTATTGATATAGGTTAGTTTTTTGATTTTGATATTTGGAATATTATTCAGGACCGAAGAAGGGATTGCTTAGAATTATATTTGTTTTTTGAAGATATAATGCATGTTTTGAGAGATTTCTGAATTAACTTATTCGAATATTCAAATTTATCAAATATTTCAAATGAATCATATTCTTTGAGAAGTCCTTTAAGTGTGTTCATGTTTTTAAAAGGCAAATGGTGTTCTTAAAGGTAAGACCAGAAACAAAATTTTGTCCCCTTTAAATATTTATTTATTAGTTTTAATGACTTTCGTATATTTGTTGGTTTATTTATTCCATTTGATATTATATATTGAGTTTTGACTATATACGTCTATTAAATGTAAGCGGTGCTTGTTTTGGACATTGATTTAATTCTAAAAGTTTTTTGAATAAAAATTTTTTGAAATGAAAATTATAGAAGATAAACATATTTTAATTTGTTTTGATATTCAAATTCACAAATAAGTTCGAAAAAATTATAAATTCATTCTACATCAATATTTATAGATAAATTACAATTATCTGTGCATCTCTCATTTTTCACACAAAAAAAATCCTGCCTAAAACTCTCTGGAATCTGAAGTTGGTTGACATTTGTAATTTTAAGTAACATTTTTGTAATTTCAATTCGGATTTAGAATTGGAAACGTGATCAACAGCAATAATGACATTTTACTAGACTAAATTACCTGTTCAAAATAGTTCAACTAAATTGATCATATTTATATATATATATATATATATATATATATATATATATATATATATATATATATATATATATATATATATATATATATATATATATATTGAAAATATTCGACAATTTTAAGTTTCTGCTAATTTCAGCAATTTCTCCTCTAAAATGTTTTTTCTACGTAATATTCCAACCAATTTTATAGAAACCAAATTTCACTCTAAAAATACCCAACATATACTTAAGAAATTTTTCGAAACAACCTATCTTGAAAGAGAGGTTGTTTCAAAGAATGTGTTAAGTTTATGTTGGGTATTTTTAGAGTGAAATTTGGTTTCCATTATACACCTATGAAACATTGCTGTTTTCACTAAATTTTTGTTCAGTAGATTCTTTTACTCCTTTTTGAAACTGTGTGATGAGTGTCTACTAAAATTAAAACAGTGATTCGTAACGCATCTATTTCATTTCATTTCGAAAAGTCTTAGACAAATAGAGAAATATAGAGACTAAGTTCATATAAAAAGCAATATAGCTGCTTTAGCAAGAGACAAATTAGAGCTGTTCAGAGAACAGCAATAAGATAGATATAATTGTTTTGTTGAAGTTGAAACGTTGAACTTGACAGCTACAAATCACTCTTTGGGAAAATTATCAGGTAAATAGATTTAAGTTCTCAAGAAAATAAAATCTCTCAATATTTATATGATCTTTGAGTAGTCGTACGTGTTATATAAGTCGTTGAATTTTATTTGAATATTAATATGAAATAAGAAGACGCTAAACCTTAGGATATATCATGAGTAGGTTTATAATTTTTGATTTTTTATTTCCCTCTTGATCGGCTCATTATTAATACGATGCACCCAAAATTTACTGTAGCCATAATAACGAAAGGCATGCCATAAAAATTCCACAACTGCCGTAGCGCCACTGCCCTGCGTTTAGACTCTACATCATGAATATTCAAGAAGTTTGGACGGATCATGGTACTCGTATTTATTAATACAGTTGCCGTGCTTCGATTTCTTATTGCTCCTAATTACTTATTTCTGCAGATTCGTTCCTCGGCTGTGACTACCGGTGTTTTGTTGTCCGTTGGACTATTTGTACCATGCCGGACGAAAAACTCGTGGTTCATTGGTTGTCAAGTTATTGGCGTTGAATGCGAGACATGTCCGATTTTGATTAGTTATTGACTTGGAATGGGTTGTGGAATAAATAAATAATTACGGTGTGGATATAGTCTAAATGGGGATTTATTCCATTATGAAGCTATTCATTGTTGTTTCAGCCATGTAGGTATGCTGTTTTACAGCCACTGCGTTATAGTGACTCCGCTGGCGATCATATGGCTCTTTTTCGGTTGAAAAACTTGCTCTCATCAGCATCATTCTTAAACGGTTTGGTGCTTCAGAAACTTGAGTTTTTGCTGTACACGGAGTATCTTGTATCAAACAAATTGCTGTAATTTTTGAGAAAATGAAGTTTATGTAAGTAATTAAAATTTATTTCAGCAATTATAGTGAACTACAAAAATTCACATAGTCTTTAATGTCATAAGGTTCACAATCTATCAAGCACTTATGGACTTCTTTTTTAAATTAAAACAATTACACCTTTTAGGTGTAATATATATTTTTTGTTAGTAAAACATAGTAATTTCTACAATTTGTTTTAATTATGATGAACTACCAAATAGTAACGGCTGAAACAATTCAGTATTCTTTTTTCAAACTCTTGAATTCTATAATATTTTGGATCTTTGTAGGTAAAGCATTGAACATTTTGATTGCCATATAAAGAGGATGCTTTTCATAACTTACAATTGAGTGGCTAGGAAAGAAGAATGGGAACATACGTCCTAGTATTATTTATATTTTTATAATTCACAAAGTAGTTATTATGTAGATATATTACTCTGTCAAGAAAGTACCGGGTATTTTCAATTAAAACAACAATTTTATATTTAGTCGTCAAAATTTATTGGGTCGCCTTCAAAATAGGCTCCATTTGCTCCAATACATCTATGCCAACGGCACTTCCAATTATCGGAACATTTTTTATAGGTGCTTTCCGGGATGGACTTTAGCTCTCGCGCCGAATTTTGTTTTATGGCTTCAATCGACTCAAAACGGGTGCCACGAAGGGGCAATTTTAGTTTTGGGAAGAGGAAAAAGTCGCAGGGAGTCAAATCCGGCGAATGCGGTGGTTGCTGAAGCACGTTTGTTGAGTTTTTGGCGAGAAAGTCAGTCACAATCGTAGCTCGGTGAGAAGGCGCGTTATCGTCATGCAAAATCGATGAGTTGTTCGCCCACAAATATGGCCGCTTCTTACAGATACGCTCACGCAAACGTTTCATAACGCCTAGGTAATACTCCTTGTTTACCGTCTGACCCTCTGGAACGAATTCGTAGTGCACCACGCCACGGATATCGAAGAAAACAATGAGCATCACCTACATTTTCGAGCGGCTTTGGCGTCGTTTTTTCGGTTTCGGCTCATTTTTGCCACCCATTCCGATGATTGCTGGCTTGTTTGCATATCGTACTCGTAGACCCAGGTCTCATCACCAGTTATAATGCATTCCATGAATGTAGAATCGGAATTACAGCAATCCAGCAGGTCTGAAGCAACCTGTTCGCGATGACGTTTTTGAAGAAAATTCAGGTCTTTCGGTACGAGTCGTGCAGCCACCTTTCTCATGCCCAAAATATCAATCAAAATCGTACGTGCGGACTCGTGGGATATCTTGAGATCATGTGCTATCTCTCTCAAGCTGGTACGACGGTTTTCCAGCACCCTTTCCTTAATTTTATCGACGTTATCTTCGATCACTTCACGACCGTCCTTGAAGGCTCTGTACCACTGATATGCACGAGTTTTCGATAGAGCATTATCACCAAAGGCCTTTTGCAACATTTTCAATGCATCGGCACACGAAAATTCATTTGCAACACAGAACTTTAAACAAATTCTTTGCTCAACGTAATCACCCATAGTAAAAATCGGCACGCACTCTGACATCGACTGACTTAATCAGCTGTTGCAAACACACTAGTTGACAGATCCCGCTCAATCTTTGCATAGTAATTAAGGACAGTGGTACCAACCTAGGAAAAAAAATTTTTACCTGCCTCATTGCCCCGCCAGATTTAAATCGATAATTCCCGGTACTTTCTTGACATAATGTATGTAGAGCCCATAAACTGTCAATATTTTATTTTTCTTGAATAAAGTTCCACAGGTTTCTCTACATTTTAGGCCCAGAATTGTTCTAATTTCTAATTTTTGAGTAACGAAAATTCTATCAATACATACCCTAAAAAATTATACCATACGATGTAAAAGATTAAAAATTTGCAAAGTAATTGGTCCTCAATATATCTAAATCGACTTGTTTTTTACTACATTTTAACTGTATAGTACAGAGTTTAATCTTTTCTTTTTTAGTACTAATTTGAGGCACTCAATCGATGAAGGAACATTATCACATTCAACCAAAGCGTTTGCATCATCCGCAAAATTTAGTGATGAGCAATTTGCTGGCAAAATCAAGTAGAGGTCGTTAATATACACAAGAAATAGTAATGGTCCTAGTATGCTACCTTGTGGAATGCCCATGGTTATGCCCCCATCTTGTGATGTAACTTCTTCTCCACGTAATGATATTCTTACACTCTGTTTTCTGTTCTGCAGGTAACTCCTCATAAAATAAAAAACTCCTGGTGGAAAACAGTGTTATAGGCTTTCTCTGTGGGCAAGCTCACACTAAAGGCAGAGTTGGAGCCTTCTGTGTCTTACTTTTTTACTATTATTTCTCCTAGCTCCCCACTATTTTTCAAGAAATTCTCAATATCGTCATTCTTTACATTCTTTCCCGCAATTTTTCCCACATAAATCCATCTTCTCTTCATCGCACCTGAAAACGATTTGTTTTGATCATTTGTCTTGGTCCAACTGCATATTATTTGTTTGCCCTT
Organism: Megalocaria dilatata; assembly: GCA_034642435.1. Lineage (NCBI taxonomy): Eukaryota > Metazoa > Arthropoda > Insecta > Coleoptera > Coccinellidae > Megalocaria > Megalocaria dilatata. Next base: position 75,870,644 of record CM067855.1, on the reverse strand, counting down.
CTGTATAAGATTTATCGTACTATTTCTTTTTTCTCAAACGACACTAAATCCCATTCCTTCTGCTCTTTCTCCCAAATAATATTTACCTCTTGTCGTTCCCGATCTTTTGTCGCCTTGTTTATATTTATATCGACCATTTGTTCGACATTTAACCTCGAATTCGGAACTGTCATCCTCTGCTCTTCTGTAACAAAACACTCTGTAACAATTGATTGTTTTATTGAACAATTTTATTCTTGTCTTGAACTTCATTCAATAACGCACTCAACAATTCCACTTGCTAATGCGTTTATAATTATTATTATTATTATTTATGGCGAGCGGGCGTCTGTCCACCCTACCACTGCGTCCGCACGGACTATTGTGGTTCACCCCTAATTTATATCTACCCGACGAGATCAAGTTTTTGGATGAAACAGATTATCTTGTTCAGGGGTAATTTTTCAGTTCGCCGTGGGCTATAAAAGCCCGACCAAAAACCCTAAATCTTATGCAACTCACCGCTGGGCACTCTGAGATGATGTGCATGGCTGTTTCAGTGTGCTCAAGACACAGCCTGCATTAATTTTCTTCAGCCAGACCGATTTTGTGTAAATGCGCTTTCAGTCTGCAGCGACCTATCATAATTCCGACAAGTGTTCTTAGTTTGGATCTATCCAAACCTAGCGCTGGGTTCACCTACTTTTTTTTCGAATCGGTTCCAAGGAACACCCTCGAATGTTTCAGGCCAGAATGGCTGTTATCTCCTGCTTGGCCACGTCATGTAGTAATCTCAGGAATGGTTCCGGTCCTACTAGAAACAGCGCAGCTCCAGTAAACGCTAGCCGATCAGCCTCCTCGTTACCAAAATAGTTTGAGTGGCTCGTTATCCAAACAAGAATGGTTCTGTTATATATAACGAGCCTGTTTAAAGCCGTACTACAACTCCTGACCGTTCTCGAGGTACAAGAGCTGGATTACAGAGCTTTTAGTACTGACTGACTATCAGTAAATATTTTGATTTTGTCGTGGTGGATTTGCCGTTTTATCAGCAGTTCTCCCGCGGACTCAATGGCAAATAGTTTTGCCTGGAATATGGTTGCGTTTTGACCGAGACTCAATGAGATTTTGATTCTCGGTTTCCTCTCATAGACTCCCGCTCCCGTTCCGTTCGTCGTTCGCAAGCCTTCTGTGAACAAGCCAAGGTGGGTCCTCAATATAACCTCAGCATACTTGGTCCATTCGTCCTGGCTGGGGACGATTACATTGAAATGCCGTTCTTGGCTCGTAACTTTTTACATTAGACCCGAGGGCATCGATAAGGAGCTGTTCGTTAAAAGCTCGTCCAACAGTCCTGAGCCTCCCATCACTATTGCCTCTGGCCTGTCGACCGCCAGTTGAAATAGTTTGTATGTATGTGGTCCCTTCCGCCTCCCCCTGCACGAGTGCAGGGTTGGTAGATTTAGTAGGATCTCCATGGCTGCCGTGGGTGTGGTGCGAAACGCACTTGTACTTACAAGGCAACACTGTATCTGTAGTCTGGTGAGCTTATGTTGGCCAACCGTTTGTTGGCTTTTCTTCCAGCACGCTACAGCGTCATACATTATCCGTGGTCTTATTACCATAGTGTATAGCCAACCCATTCTGGCTTTATGATATACTTTATCTAGGTGTGTATTCCAACTGAGAGTTTTGTCCAGGACTATTCCCAGGTATTTTTTTCTAAAATGAGACTTGTATTAATTCACCACGGATAGTCGGCGGTTCTAAACCATTCAACTCCCGTTTTTTAGTAAATGGTACTATAACTACATTTTGTGGGTTAAGAGACATGTCTTTCCTTATACACTATTTGTCAAAAGTGTTCAGTATCTCTTGAAGGTCAGCTGATATCATCACGTCCGATTTACCTTTCACTATGATTGCCAGGTCATCAGCAAATGCTTGAACTTCGACTCCCCACAGCGAAATGCTCCTGGGAGGGCATCAACGAGAAAGGTCCACAGTAAGGGTGAGAGAATACCTCCCTAAGGACACCCCTTCGCAGCCTCGAAGACCTCATTGTAGTACGAGGTAGTTATTATTCTGCCGCATTGCTTGTATCCATCTACAAATTAGCGGGTCGATTCCTCTCGCAGAGATAGCCTCAGTGAGAGAAGCCGGCAGCATATTGTTAAAAGCACCTTCAGTGTCCAGAAACGCTATTAGTGCTATCTCTCGATTATCGATAGATTGGTTTAAGTTTCCGACCAAATTTTGTAATGCAAGTTCTGCCGATTTTTCGGCCTGGTAGGCGTATTGGTGAGGGCTAGGGGGACTTTTAATTAACATCTTCCCCCTGATATGGACATCAATCACCTTTTCAGCAAGAACGATGTCAAATTAATTGGTCTGAACGATGAGGATTCTGGTTCTGTTCGTCCCACCTTTGATATATAGACCACTTTAGTTAGTGTCTAGCTGGACAAGCCAGACTTGTCCTAAATAATTTTAGCAGATGCGGAATCAATACATCCATGCCCTTTTGAAGTAGGGCTGGAAATATTCCGTCTACCCTCGGAGTTTTGAAAGGTTTAAAGGACCTTATTGCATATCTGACCGCTTGTTCAGTGACTATGTTTTGGATATCCGCCAGTAGCCCCTCTCAGGCCAGATTGAATGGTCAGGGTTGAATCTGGCGTTCGTATCTTCCAAAGTTTGACATCCAGGGAAGTGATTGTTCGCAAGGAGTTCCGATGTTTCTTCTGGTACCAATGAAACCACTCTTCGGTCGTTTGAGCGAACCGGTTGTTCTCACTGGCTCTCTGGAGAGAATCTTGTATATTCTGGCAGTTCCGGTGGCATCATTTATACCCTCACAGAATTTCCCCTCCTAATGCTCTCATTGTAGAAGGTGTATGTGTCCCATTGGCCGGTCACTTGAATAATCTCCGAACCTCCTTTCTCTGTTTATTCAAATTTTTATTCCAAGATTAATTTCGGTTATCCTTTTTACACCTTAGTGGGCAGTTTTCGTGATAAGCGGAGACCATGACGGTTTTGATTTGCTTCGCCAGGATCTCCAAGTGATTCTGTTCGAATATTTAATTAAATAAACACGTCATAAGGTTAGCCTAGAGGGTTACTACATCTCCAATCCATCCAGCTCTTTAGCATTTCTGTAGTATTCTGATGGTCTTGGACCTGTTTTTATACTGAAGAGTGATTATTGAATTGAATCAGTCCTTACTTGGTGAAAATCCATATTGAATAATATTTATATAAGGTTATTCTGATTTTCACAAATTTTGTTGTTATGATTTGAAGTAAAACACTTTATTTCCGCTTATTTTTATTTTTCAACGACAATTGTTTCGTCAATTACATATTGACTTCGTCAGGTGAGTATGGTAACTGAACTTTAATTGTCGTTAAAAAATAAAAATAAGCGGAAATAAAGTGTTTTACTTCAAATCATTTACAATGAATTTCCGTCAACTAGAGACAGAAACAATCAAGAATTTGTTGTTATGCTTATGCTACTGTGATAACGAAACGTTTGTTGTAAACATAACAATAAAATTTTGTGAAAATCAGAATAACCTTATTTAAATATTATTTTATACTGAAGAGTATATGCCTATGGTCTGAACATGATGGTTCAGTAGATACCGAAGAGATAGTGAAGAGTGATTATTGAATTAAATCAGTCCTTACTTGGTGAAAATCCATTTTAAATAATATTTATATAAGGTTTTTCGGATTTTCACACATTTTTATTGTAATGTTTATGCTACTGTGATAGCGAAACGATTGTTGTAACCATAACAATAAAAATTTGTGAAAATCAGAATAACCTTATATAAATATTATTTTATACTGAAGAGTATATGCCTATGGTCTGAACATGATTGTTCAGTAGATACCGTCCAATCGGACATCTTATTGTTAATGAAATTAATTATAATTAATTATAGTGAGGTCTAAAACCTCCTGTCCATAAGGAGTAACAAAAGTTGGTTTGTTACCTCTATTTACTACCGTAAAGCCCTGTGGAAGTAAGTTATCTAGAAGTGACTCACCTATATGGTTGATGTCCGTGCTACCCCAAACTGTGTGGTGAGCATTGGCATCTCATCCGATAATCAGCTGGATGTTTTTCTTTCTACAGTGTTGGACTAAATCCAGCACGGGCTGTTGTTGAGGGTCCTTCGGTAGCTCTGTCTCCAGGAAAGTACGCAGAACAGACGATAAACTCCGTCGCATTCCTTACCCCCTGGCAGTGAACATGAATGGATGTCATGTCCCCTGTACAGAACTCTGAAAGAACGAAATAGTTAATTTTTCTCCTTACAACTATACAGGATCCCAGCCTCCGAACTGAGACCTCGATTACAATAGTTCCTGGAATTCATCCGAGTCCACTTACCTTACATGAGGAAGATATCCAGGGTTCCTGGATAAGTGCAATGTCTATCTGCTCCTCTATGAGTCTCCTGCCAAGGGTGAGCGATGTAGCTTCAGCATGTTGAAGATTTGCCTCTATACAGCGTGTGGCCTCTTTTTCTACGCCGGCCTCGGTATGTCCTAGGGGGGCGACTTTTTGCCACCTTTCCCTTGGCCGCTGGCCGACTTCTTAAGGAGGGGTGTTCCAGGGATTGATTTACCCTTAATTTGGAAACCCTTCCTGTCTTGTTTTTGGACCCTGGAGGTGGGATTTTCCCTGGCCTCCATTGAGTCCCTTTTGAGTTTAACTCTTACAGACTTGGGCTCTGGCTTTGAGGAAGAGGCGGCCTCCCCACCCACCCTGACCGAGGCAATTCGTATCACAGTCGAGGGTTCTGAGAGACGCTCCGTCCCCGCCTCTGCCTGCTCCGAGCTGGTTTTTTGTGCCACCTTAGTGGCCTTTGTCGTCCAGACCTGGACTCTTCCGAACCCAAAGAAGGGTTTGTCTGGAGTACAAACCTTTCTTTGGGGTCCATGGAAATGTCATCCATGGCCACTGTCCAGACTTGGCCTGGCCTTGACAACTCCCTACGTAGAATATTCCACTCACGAGTCCTCAGGGTATGGTTCATTTTTCTCTGTTGAGTATCTCCTCAGACTGAAATCTGTTTCTGGGTCTTCATCCATGATGAAGACCGAACAGATATTGGGTTTGTGAGGGTCCCCGCCATTTATGAGCTTGAGATCCGCTTCTTCCAATAGTTTGAGTGAAGGCGTTGTCTCCTCGAGCCACCTCATACTTTCCATGTCGGCAAAGGTAATTTGCAACCATCCAGGCCCATGTGAACAGCCATGGAATCTCACCTGTGGCCCCTCATCGGGTGTGTTTGCAACGACTCTTAGAACCGCCCTCTGTAGTAACACCAGCTGGTCGCCTGAGGAACAAAGAATTGTCCCTCCTTGTCAGGGTTATTTTTATTTGTTTGTGTTTCCATATATGATCCCACGAGTAGCAAGGGAAATAAGATGTCCATCTCCGTAGAGCCCCGCGGTGCTAGGGTAAGGTTAATGAAACCAGAGGTCGCCCGGTGTCTGGAGTTCGCCAATAAAAGACTGATCTGCTCAGCAGACATGCAGACTTCGCAATGGGGTGTTCCACCTTGTCTTTTATTGCATTTTATTGTGTTTATCAAGCACTTGATCCAGACAATTAAGCCAAGATCCCCACTGAGGGGATGTCCGCTAGACATGACAACTGACAACATCCGATCAGTGGTATAACAGTTGAGATATTCAACTGGTATCGTTTCCCCTGTGCAATACCCTTGGCCACGACACTATAGCTGGGTAATGGCATAGATTGTTCACCGTTACCGTATAACGTTCCCCAGGGTGCATCACCTGGAGGTCAATCTACCACACTCCTTGCTGATGCGTTTGCTCATATATAATAACTCGATTAGTGTCCATATGGTTTTTGGATGGAAAAGTCTGTTACTTTGTGACAGCTCATCATTAAAAGAAAAAATAGGAAATTAGCTCGTTTTTATCTTTTTTTTTTTATTATTGAGGATACAGTTACTTGAGTTTCATATTTTTCAGTACATTTCCAAACTGGTGCATAACAAGTAATATGTCAAAGGTTTAATATATTCATCAAGGATATCGGTTATTCAGTAGACTCGTGCTAACGTGAACACAAAAATATTCTGCTTGTTCATATTTTTGAGCCGTTCATACTAGTGAAAGGTGTGTAAAAGACATGAAATAAATGTTTATCGGATTTAAAAAAAATGATATTTCGATGTTAAACTTTAATTAAAAGAAATGAAGTTTTGTCATTTGAAGTAAGAAGTTATTTTTGGTTGCACTTTCTTGGCTGATAGTTGAGCATTCACTGCTTCACGCTGAATTGTTCATAGGCTTTCTTTTACACTTATGTTTATATCAGTATTTTGTTCAGGCCTTTGAGAAACCACTTTAATGCCTTCAGAACCTCTGAAATAGGAATTTTCTTATTTGCCTCAGTTTCCACATCAGAGACGCTTCTTTCGGAATCAGTGAGGACATTCGAATCACCATCAATATTAGCCCGACTTTGGTTCACTTCTAGCATCATATCCCTATTGCAGTTTTCCATGTATTCACAGTTATACTCCTAGCATTAAAATTAAAAAATATTTTAAGTAGTTACTTAGTATTTTAAATCGAAGTTGATTTGCTTGAATATTTGATAAGTATGAGTGTTACAAAGTTTTCTCAATAACCGGATGAATTATGTTCAACAACTCGATATTTTTCTCTACTATAGGAACCGATTTTTTACTAATTAATATTTCTCGGAGCTTCACAAGAGAAAAATCATCTTCATCAATGTCGCCATGGTCAAAAATTTTGTTCCAACACGTTTTGATTACCAGAGGATCTAATTGTTGCCATGCCCGGCGTAAATGTAAAGCAGCATCCCTCAAGGTGAAATTGTTGAGCTCATCTGCCATGTTATGTCCTTGGGCCACCAGAAAACTCAAAAGATTTTTTCTGTAATACAGTTTGGTTAACTTCAAGGCATTTTGATCCATTGGCTGAATTAAGGGAGTCACATTAGGAGGCAAAAACTTCACAAATATTTTGCAATCTTCTGTTCTCAACTCTTCAGCTAATGGATGTGAAGGTGCACTATCTAGAAGAAGCATTGCCTTTCCTGGAAAATTTGAACAATTTAGAATTCGCTTTACCTACAAAAAATCTCATTTGCTCACTTTTAATTTTTCATATCAACACTATACAGTACAATAAAGTTATATTATTATTTTTATTATTATTATTATCACTTACCTCTGGTACGAAGCATTCGGAAAACCAGTTTTTAAAAATTTCCTTTGTCGTCCAAGCATTTTTTGTATTTTTCTAGATACAGAGATTATGGAAATTTTCTCTTAGAGATTTTGCTTTACCAATAATTAACGGCGTGAGTTTGTGTGAACCTGATGCGTTTGCACAACCCAAGAAGGTGATATTTGCTGCTTTAATATTTTGAGACATAAGTACAGTTTTTTTAGAACTCATTACATAAGTTTTATCAGGCATAATTTTCCAATAAAATCCAGTCTCATCAGTATTGTATATTTAGTCGTGAGTGAGCTCAAAGCGTTCTATTTATAGAACCAATTCAATTTTGACTGGACTAATATTATGCACCTTTGATGATAGTTCTTCTAGTATCTTTACAAATTTTCAAAAATCTAAGACCATATCGAACCTTCAAGTTTTGCAGCCATCTATACTCGAGGTAAATTTTCATTTCCTCTTTTCAAGGTTTCAAGAAGCTAAAGAGCTTTATTATCCTTTTTAATTTCTTCTGTTATGTGCATATTTTATTCTCTCTTTCTAATAAACCATCTGTTCAAGGCTTCCTCCATTTTCGGATATTCAGCTTCCCTCAAAGTGCATTTTTCAATTTTATTCGGCTTAAAACTCTGATTCACAACACTCATGATTTTGATCTGTTTTTCTCAATCGAACATACAGTGTATTTCACAATTCCATATTTTTTTTTAAGCAATGATACGCTCATGCCTTTCGGGTGATCTTTCGAGATCATCGATTTTTCATACAGACACAAAAGTTTCTTGTATTTAGCCATTTTAACTACATATTTCCCTTCTATCAAGTATCAACCTCTAGATACTGAATTGTTTCAGCCGTTACTATTTGGTAGTTGATCATAATTAAAACAAATCAGACAACTGAGTTGTCTGATGATGGGATAGTTCATTTCACGAAACTCGAGTCACAAGAAAATGTGTAATATATATTTTTATTGGTAGTAAAACATAGTAATTTCTACAATTTGTTTTAATTATTAACCTCTATTTCTGTTATTTTATTCATAATATATTATTATTTGGTTTCCTTAACATTATTTATACAGATAGTCCTTGTGCTATAACAGAGGCCGTTAAGTTGTCTTTCAACCTTTTAGATCAAGGGTAAACCACAGAATTATTTATGTGTTTAAACTCACACTCCATTTAAATTTTTCAGTATTCATTTACCAGAAGTTTTCTAAATTGTTGAAAGGTGAGTAAATATTTGTTGTTGATTGATGTTATATTTTATTGAATATGAATTATTTGAGTACTGTCGAAGCAAAGTCTCTCTAAAAATTTGTTTTTCAGTAATGTTTTTACATATCTTGAGATTTTATAGAAAGTAACTTAGTTAAATATCCAATAATAGTGAATATTCTAAGTAGGATAGTTTCATGATGAATATGAATGATTATAATGAATATGTAGAAGGCTAATATTAAAATAATACATATTTCCCATTAAAAGACACTTCTTGCGGTAGAAGATAACTCGTAATGAGTAAAATTCGTAGCATTTATATGGCTTTACGCATGATTTTATCAACAAGTTGAAGCAAGAAAGTAGTATGTAACTCCACATACTACTAATCCACTAACTAGATCGTGGATTGTTCACACTACTGGATATACTGGGTGACACAGGGGTGCGTAAATGGTCCATAACTTCGTTTCTGTTCAAGTTATCGACTTGATTGTTTTTCCAAACAATAGGTAGTACAATCCGCATATCCTGAAAATATTTTCATCCAGATATAGGATATCCGAAAATGAAATACATTCATAGGTACGGTTTTTTTAAATGGCGACCCCCTATTTTTCATATATCTTTGGATTTTCCACTTAATTGTCGATAAGACACACCTAGGTTTCATTGACTTATCTTCATTAGTTTTTAACCTATATTTATTTATGTGTAGAAATAGCGTCGTACGCAGACCTGCAGAAAAAGACATAACTTCGGAACCGTTCAATATAATTCAATCATCTCTTTTCCAGTCGACTCTTCAAGCTTCTGCGCATCTTCTGAAATGGGCAAGAATTGGATATCTGTGTTCTATCGCCTACTACATTGCTTTTTAAATGACAAATTAAAAATAGAATTAACTCTATTTCCTTTTAAATGTAACACCCTGTACTTTATTGCACCACTGTATAATAAGAAATGTGGATGGTTTTCGACGAATCGGGTAGGACTTGGTTGTAAAATCTGAAACATCGGTGTACTGTCAATAATTGTACACATCTTATAGTTAAGAATGGTAAAGTTGATATTTATTAACACATGTTCGGGAGATGCTTCAAATATAACCGGAAATGATACCTTCAGTTTTGAATTAAACGGCTAAATATAAAGTATTTGTATCATTTAAATCCTTCAATTTTGAGTAATAAAATATTCATTCAATTGGTCAGAGTAAAAACAATAAAACAGCAATGAATTTTACACGCGAAAAATTAGTGAAAATGGTGTACTGTATTGGAGAAGCTGATAGAAATGTCTTATTAGCACGCAGAATCTATCATGAAAAATACCCGGAAGCGAGAACTCCGCAGGGGTGTCATTCCAAAGGTTGAAAGATCGATTTGAACTCACTAATAGTGTTACCTATCCTAAAAACGAAATTGTTGGTGGTCGAGTTGATGAGAAGAAGGAACTACAGGTTTTATTGATGCTACAGGAAAATATTCAAGTGAGCACAAGGGAAATAGCATCTGAAACGGATATTTCACAAAGTAATATGAATCGAATAATATTGAAGCATGAGTTCTATCCTTTTCATCTGAACCTACATCAAGAATTGTATGGTAGTGATTTTGCTAATAGAGTTGCGTTTTGTATAGAAATGAATGGCATGATTGCGGAGGATTATAATATTTTGAACTAAATTCTGTTTTTTGATGAAGCAACGTGTAAAAGCAGTAGGTCGATAAACACACATAATATGCATTATTATGCAGTCGAAAGTCCTTATTGGCTGAGAACAGTTGATCACCAAATCCGATGGTCGCTCAATGTTTGGGCAGGATATATTGGACATCACGTTATTGGACCTCACCTCTTCGACAATGTGCTGAATGGTGAAAGCTTTTCACATTTTCTTCGCGAACTTCTTCCTGGAATGGACAAGCATACCCGAAGGACCATGTGGTTGCAGCATGATGGTGCTCCAGTGCACAACCATAGGATAGTTCGACAATATTTGGACCAATCCTATCCTAATCGTTGAATTGGCCGAGTATAAACTATTCAATCCCCAGATCTAAATCCTATAGATTTCTTTCTTTAGGGCTACTTAAGTGAGGGAGTTTTCAGAGATCGACCGACAACGGCATATGATATGACGAATAAGATCACAGAAACATTTCGTTCAATTGATGAGCAACACTTGCTAGAGTTCGACGCTCGTTTACAAGAATATAAGCAGCTTGTGTGGAAAATGATGGCGGTCTATTTGAGCATTTATGGGAAGGCTTTCATCAACATTTTTTTCACATGGTTTACTGTTATTCACGGATTCATGTTCTTATTACTATGATAGTTTGCTTCTTGATATTATCCTGTATCTGTTCTTCAAACACTGCGATTACAATTTCGAAAACGTTTTTTTCAATTATTTTATATAGATGTTTCGAATTCACAACAATGTTCTACTAGATTCTACTAAAACCATCCACATTTCTAATTTTGAAATTTATTTCACGAATTTCACGAAGCAGACCCCACGAACCTTATGTATATCGATGAAAAGCTCTTACAAAATGTCATTCAATGGTGTAATAAAATACAGGGTGTTGCATTTGAAAAAATCGAGGTAATTCAATTTGTAATTTGTCATTTAAAAACAAATGTAGTAGGCGATAGAACACAGAAATCGAATTATTGCCCATTTCAAAATATGCGCAGAAGCTTAAACAATCGACTGGAAAGAAGATGTTTGAATCATGTTGAACGGTTTCGAAGTTACGACTTTTTCTGTGCGTCTACGCACGACGCTATTTCAACACATAAAAGGCGTAGGTCAAAAATTAATGCAAAAAAGTCAATAAAACCTGGGTGCGTTTTATCGACAATTGAGTGGCAAATCCAAAGATGTATGAAAAGTAGGGGGTTGTCATTTAAAAAAACCGAACATTTGTATGTATTTCATTGAATATGTGTAATGGCTGCGACTAGTAAAGACGGTGCGAATATTGCTCTCCAAAATAATTCGCTTAAATGCGGTTATTGTAAACGCAATATAGCAAGAGCGAATGTCAGGTGCAATATTTGCTCCAAAGTTTTTCACAAAAGATGTGGAACAAGAATCGGTAAATGTTGTGAACAAGAACTGATTTCCTCGGCGGGCGAAAAGTTCGGCGATGGATCGAGCACGGCATCAGTGACGGAGAATGTAATTGAATCGGAAACCCTAGTAATTAATGCTGAATCTACACATCAAAATTTATTGTCGAAAATTATTTCGGAACTCGATGATAAAAATGAATTATTAAAATACAAAATTTCCGTTCTGAAAAATCAACTTGTTGAAAAAGATAAAACTCTATCAGATCTCAACAAAAAACTGAAGGCAACAAACATAAAATCAGCTGCTGATAAGAAAAATATGACTAAGCAACGACCGCATGATCCGATAATGATAGCGCAGACAGGTGAACCCCATGTGAATATGGCCATTATTGAACCACCTCATTTTTCAGATGTGAATACAACCACTTTAAAACCAAAACAATCAAGATCCGATTTTGTGAACAAAGACTTGACTTCATTCAAGGATGAATCTTTGTTAATGTCACTCGATCCGAAACTGGGGAATAAATCTGTTACAACTAATAATTCTAATAACTCTGGGGGGAATAATGATTGGAAAACAGTCACAGGCAAGAAGAACAGAAGGAAGCAAAGACCCACTTTGGTAGTTGGAAATTTCTCTGGGCCAACCTCAGTAGAAGGTGTCAAGAATTACAAGGCGCTGCATGTCTCAAATTTGAGACCCACTACTGCAGCTGCTGATTTGGAGAGTTTTCTTAGTCGAAATTTTACTGATGTCAGATCTGAACTATTGAAGTGTCGTTATCCTGATATTTATGCTTCCTTCAAAGTACTTATTCCTGAGGATGAATACAATGAAGTTACAGTTCAATCAAACTGGACAAAAAGATGCAGTGTTCATTTTTTTTTATCTTTTATCAACGCAGGTTGCCGATACAAAACCGTTGAATTTGCCAGTTGAAAAATTCCCGTCCCCTCCAGAATATGACTTTTGGAGATTCCGGCTTTCGCAATTGAATATTCAATCCATCACCATCAGACCAAAAACCCAACATTATTAGTGTTGCTGAGCATTGATGTAATGAAGCTAGCCTGAGTGTAATGTCATTATCGGGATATAAATTGGTGACTATTTTTTGCCAGCCAACACGGGAGCATGGTGGTGTTGCCATTTTCGCCCAAACTGGTATAGATGTGTTGGAAGTACCAATCTCAAGTCTCTCAGAAAAAATGGAGTATGAATTCTGTGCTGTGAAGATGGTGAGCGAAAACTTAAGGATTTGTATAATTAGTGTTTATAAACCACCTTTGGGTAATGTTGACAATTTTATACTAAAATTTAGTCATGTAATGGAATATTGCTGCAATTCTTTAGATTGTTCATTCCTGTGTGACTATTTCAATATTTACTATTTGAGTGAATGTAAGGCTACAAAACTTTTGAATGACCTACTAATTTGCTATAACTTGAAGATAACTTCTCTGTATCCTACCCAAATCTTCACAAACATTAATGGTCACACATCGTCTTCAAAAGTAGACTACATTACAACCGATGCTAACTTGAATCACCGTAGGGCAAACATATTCGAATGTCACTGCAGTGATCATTTGGCCATCTTGTTTGATTATTTTTTTCAAATTTATTATGATACTCGAATGAGTACACAAATATATAAACTAAGTAGAGATATAACATCTGTAAAATTAAATGAACTGGTGCTTGAAATATCTACTTCTTGTTTTGACAGTGTTTAATCGACGCCTGATGTTGATGTGTCTTTCAGTTCATTTATCGAAACGATAAACTTTGCGGTGAATAAGTGCTGCCCTTTGAGACATAGAGATGTTTCGGATAATATGATTATCAAATGGATAACACCCGTGGATAGGCATACCTACTAGCAATGATCTGACAAACTTGTTTTGGTTACATAAAAACTGTCAAACCAAACAATCATCAGAACTGTATAAAAGAGCCAAAGCAGACTATAATCAATTGTTGGAATCCTCTAAGTTGGAATTCCATTAGAGGCTCATAAACTTGTCTGATAATAGAAGTAGGACGGTCGGGGCAATTGTAAACCGAGAAACTGGCAGATTGAAAGATTGTGATTATCCCAAATTAAATTTAAATGGTCAAGTATGTTCAAAACGTATCAAAGTTTTTGATGCTTTTGGGAAATACTTTTCAGCAGTGGCGAGGTCTTGCCTTATTGAAACTTATGGTAACAGGATATCTGACTCATGCACTGTTTCTCCAATGGTGGCGACAACTTTTTTCTTTCACCCAGTAGACAAATATGAAGTACTGGATGCTATCAAGCTTTTAAAAAACAAAACGACTCCTGGTCCAGTGTTTCTGCAAGAATTTTAAAGATGATAGCAGACGATGTGGCAAGTCATTTAGCACATATGATTAATCTGCCGGTTTCTTCTGATGTGTTTCCTGGTATATTGAAGCACGCAACTGTGCTGCCAGCATATAAGAAAAATGATGCTTATAGCATAACTAACTATCGGCCTATATCCATCCTTAGTTTTTTTCCAAGGTAATTGAAAGGGTGGTAATGAATCGTATGACTGATTACCTGAACAAGTACAATCTAATTTCTAATTGTCAGCACGGATTTAGAGCTAAAAGATCGATGCTCTTCACTTTTTCGACCACTTTTTTCGTTCTTTGGATGGGGACTTTGTGTATATGGTATTTTCTTTGATCTCACAAGAGCTTTTGATTGCATTGCACCACAGTTTATTATCAGTTAATTTTACAATCTAGGTTTCAGGGGAAATTTATTAGATTGGATTTCAAGTTTTTTATCAAATCGAACCATGTCTGTGAAAGTTCTTGAGACATTTTTAGACAGTTATGGAAGTGAGTTGGGCGTTCATCGGGGTTCTGTTTTGGGACCGCTACTGTTCATTATCTTCGTTAATGACTTGCCCTTCTTCATTGTTAGTGAGTGGTTGGTCATTTTTGTGGATGATACCTGTGTGGCGGTCTCGGCGCTGAGCCGTATTGAGCTTCTGAATTGCTGTGAAATTATAGTTGCGACCTTTGTACATTGGTGTCAGACTAATGCTCTGATTGTGAATGTGTCCAAGACTGAATCAGTCGTATTCGAGGCAAGGAATTCTGTGGCAGAGCCATTTTGTTTGCATTATCAAAGCAGAGGGTTGAAACCAAGCGGTTCAATTAAGTTTTTGTGTGTACGTTGATAAGAACTTGAGATGGTGTGAACACTCGGACCATGTTTTCGGGAAACTGAGTTCATCTTTTTACGCTATAAGACGCATTACAGACTCACTTCCCTTTGACGCAATTCTGAATGTATATTATAGTTTATGTTACAGCCATATGGCCTATAATATTTTGGTGTGGGGAAGTTCTGTTGAATTCAATAGAGTTTTTCTAACACAAAAGAGAATAGTAAGGATGATAATCAGACTTGGTTGTCGAGATCACTGCAGACCTGTATTTATTGCAAATGGTATTCTGACAGCAGCTTGTATCTTTATTTTTAAGTCTTTGCAATATGTAATGGAGAATAAGTCACTATTTGCCAAGTTGTCTAGCTTTCACAACTACTTAACAAGAAGCTCTGAAACTTTGTCTATGCCTATCTACAGGACCACAAAATTTGAATAATCTCCATTATACCAAATGGAAAAACTTTATAATCATCTACCTGATTCTTTTAAAATTATGAATAAAGTGAAATTTAAAAATACTATTAAATCAGTAATGCTGTGTAGAGCATACTATAGTGTCAGAGAATATTTGGATGATGATTCTTTTTTGTGATTGAATTTACATTAATTGCCTTGTCCTAATCATGTAATGTCTTACAGGATCAATAAATATTATTATTATTATTTTTCGGACATCCTGAATGTGGATGAAAATATTTTTGGATTTGCGGAGTGTACCACCTATCGTTTGGAAAAAACAATCAAGTTGATAGCTTCCAACCTTGCTGAACCACTAAAATCCATGAGTGAAAATCGTCACAATATAAGGATAGATGTGTGTGCTGTTGTTAAAAACCAGTGCACCTTATTCGAATAGACAAATAACTGAACAAGTTAATATGAGTGATGAAACTGTTCAGAATATTTTGAGAAGAAATGGTTACTATTGTTATAAAGTACAGAATAGCCAAGAAATTTTACCCGAGGGCAAAATGAAACGAATGGAATTTCGTGAAACGATGATCGAAAAAAAAATTAAAATAGTTTAATTTTGAACAATATTTTATGCACTGATGAGTCATCGTTTTCCTTGAACATGAAGCATAACCCATATACTGATCTATATATATATATATATATATATATATATATATATATATATATAAATAGAGATCAGTCAAGAAGGTACCGGGAATTTTCAATTAAAACAACATTTTCACATTTAATCGTCAAAATTTATTGGGTCGCCTTCAATACAGGCTCCCTTTGCTCCAATACATCTATGCCAACGGCACTTCGAAACATTTTTTATAGGCGCTTTCCGGGATGGACTTTAGCTCTCGCGCCGAATTTTATTTTATGGCTTCAATCGACTCAAAACGGGTGCCACGAAGGGGCAATTTTAGTTTTGGGAAGAGCAAAAAGTCGCAGGGAGCCAAATCCGGCGAATACTATGGTTGCTGAAGCACGTTTGTTGAGTTTTTGGCGAGAAAGTCAGTCACAATCGTAGCTCGGTGAGAAGGCGCGTTATCGTCATGCAAAATCCATGAGTTGTTCGCCCACAAATTTGGCCGCTTCTTACGGATACGCTCACGCAAACGTTTCATAACGCCTAGGTAATACTCCTTGTTTACCATCTGACCCTCTGGAACGAATTCGTAGTGCACCACGCCACGGATATCGAAGAAAACAATGAGCATCACCTTCATTTTCGAGCGGCTTTGGCGTGGTTTTTTCGGTTTCGGCTCATTTTTTGCCACCAATTCCGATGATTGCTGGCTTGTTTGCATATCGTACTCGTAGACCCAGGTCTCATCACCAGTTTTAATGCGTTCCTTGAATGAAGAATCGGAATTACAGTGATCCAGCATGTCTGAAGCAACCTGTTCGCGATGACGTTTTTGAAGAAAATTCAGGTCTTTCGGTACGAGTCGTGCGGCCACCTTTCTCATGCCCAAAATATCAATCAAAATCATACGTGCGGACTCGTGGGATATCTTAAGATCATGTGCTATCTCTCTCAAGCTGGTACGATGGTTTTCCAGCACCCTTTCCTTAATTTTATCGACGTTATCTTCGATCGAAACCGTCGATGGGCGACCACTTCAGGACCGTCCTTGAAGGCTCTGTACCACTGATATGCACGAGTTTTCGATAGAGCATTATCACCAAAGGCCTTTTGCAACATTTTCAATGCATCGGCACACGAAAATTCATTTGCAACACAAAACTTTAAACAAATTGTTTGCTCAACGTAATCACCGATAGTAAAAATCGGCACGCACTCTGACATCGACTGACTTAATCAGCTATTGCAAACACACTAGTTGACAGATCCCGCTCAAGCTTGGCATAGTAATTAAGGACAGTGGTACCAACCTAGGAAAAAAAATGTTTACCTGCCTCATTGCCCCGCTAGATTTAAATCGATAATTCCCGGTACTTTCTTGACAGTATATATATATATATATATATATATATATATATATATATATATATATATATATATATATATATCACTTGATAAATATATGAAAGCCATGATCTTTGATAAATTCTAGACGCGATCCAACCTATTCCTAAAATGATCAGCCGCGAAAACTTATCCGAAAACATATACTGGGTGTTTCATCATAAAGATAAAGTGGACAAACGAATATAAGATGTAGATGACATCGGGAGAATTATTTTCGCCTTACAACATATACCGTGAGATATGGGGTGTTCAAAGTCACTTTGGAGCAATATTCTATTGAATGTCGTGAGTTATGTGTATCCTTTGAAATAAGGATTTCTTGTCACAACTCAGTATTTCTTGTGTTCAATTCAGAAAGGGTATAAAATTCTGAAAATAGTTATATTTCTTCTATCAAGTAAAAAGCCTTTCTATTTTATTTTGAAAATAGTTTTTCAAAATTGTGGAAAACCTGCAAAGTTGGTGATTTTTTCGCGGTTGTCAACTTGAATTTCATTTAGCGAACTATTTCGAGTTTTTAAGAATTGCCGTGAAAAAATTTTTTCAAAATTCAAACTCAATTTTTTACATGTGTACAGCAGAAAAAATATTTTTCGTAATCGAGGAACCTTTCAACAGTTGTACCATTTTTCAACCAAAACAAGAATATGAAAACAGAATCAAAATATATCGATGGGTTCCATTTTTACACCCATCCAAAGTTTCCACTCGGATTTTTTTTTTAACTGGTTGGCGCTGACTGTCAAAATTTCTGAATTAGACCGCCGAAAAATTCCAGATGGTAATATAAATCATAAAAAAAATTTCACTGAAATTACAATAAAACCCAGACGGGAATCTAATTCTTAACCTTGAGGTAGGATTACCCTTAGCCCTAGAAAAAATTGAAGTTATTCGGAACATATTAATTTTTGTTACCAAGCAACGGCAATTCACTGATTTTGATAGTATGGTAGAATCTAACTGAGTATTGTTTGCAAGTTTCTTAAAAGGAGTTCGAGCAGAAATGAAATATTCAATTTCGGAAAAGAATGGTATGTTTTAGGCTTATTATGAAGCGAATTCTTCAGGCAGGAAAGCGAGAGACATATACGTTCGCCGATTTCCAAGCCGTACAGTACCCAACTTCAAAACATTTATGGCAACAGTACATATATTATGTGAAGATGGCACTCTCAACCGAAAGAAAAAAGAAACTGTAAGAAGTCACGATGAACGTGTTCTGAATTTGATTGAAAGTAATCCAATAATATCAACGAGAATGATATCTAATCAACCTAGTGTGGAGAGGAGTAAATCGGCTGTGTGGAGAATTCTAAAGAGGAATTACAACAATCCATATCATTTAAAAAAATATCAAAAATTACAAGAAGGTGATTGCAGTAAAAGGAAAGAATTCTGTTAATTCTTTTCAAGAAGAACACGTGTGTTAAGGCACAAAATGCCGCCACAGCATGTAATCTCATGCGCAAAGTGTTTGCGCATGTACATTCTATAGTCTTCCAATATTGTTGTATGAAGCATAATCTTTCCACCTTGGTTGCTTCTAATTTCTCTATGAAAGAAGAACAACCATAGAAACCATAGACGAAATTTCGTGTAATTCTTAATATACCAAGTCAATTATTGATTCGAACGATAAGACATCCGAAGACAACCAGACCAGCAGTCAGTATTCCAAAACGGTTCCACTACAGCGGTGGCTTCCAGCACAGACAGAAGAATTACAGTAAGCTAATTTTGTATACATTAACATTTATGACACATGTTTAATACTTCATTA
This sequence comes from Megalocaria dilatata, assembly GCA_034642435.1. NCBI lineage: Eukaryota > Metazoa > Arthropoda > Insecta > Coleoptera > Coccinellidae > Megalocaria > Megalocaria dilatata. The sequence continues at coordinate 75,851,644 of CM067855.1, read as the reverse complement.
TATTTTCTATACGTGTAGTATTCTTTCAATCCCTGAAACCAGGATCAACATTCAATACAATTGTTTAATACAGTCCACTTATCTCTCATCTAGTTTGTTGCTCTATATTATTAGTAATATCTAATAATAATTCCAACATCAAATCTCCACACAGACTACTTATATTGAGTATATCTTAGGGAATCAAATCCTACGTTGATTCCGAAACACGCAGGCGATTTTGATATACTGGCAATATTTCTACCAGCGACAAATCTCAGGCAATTTCGATCACACAGAAATTCCATTTGCAATAAACTCATTGCAAATTTACAACGTGCAAATAGAGATTTTCCATGTCCCTTTTTATTCAGCGATTTAGCGACTTTTCATAGAGATGGATTTTTCAACAAAATAAATAGTGTTTTATGGAGGATAGATAATCTACATGCATCGGTTTCGATAAACAGCCAAAAGAAGTTTTCAGTCAATGTTTGGGCGAGACTGAAGGATTCATCATCGGGCATTTCATTCTCCCTGAAACTTTGACTGGAAATGGCTACTATCAATTTCTCTAAGAGACACTACCAGATCTCATGGAAAATATTCCTTTGAGTCCATTTAGAGATATTTGGTACCAACTTGATGGTTGCCCTGCGCACACAGTCAAAAGTATACGCGAGTTTCTAGACTCCCAATATTCGCGGCGATGGATTGGTCGGTTTGGACGTGTTGCATGGCTTCCGCGTTCTCCAGATCTAACGCCACAGCATTTTTATTTCCGGGGTCATATGAAAAGTCTGGTCTACGACAAGCGAGGTCCGGTGGAATCCGAAGAAGAATTGATTTAACGAATTGAATCAGCTGCACAGGAAACTCGTCAAAATCAAGGATTGATTGGTGCAGCGGTAAACAGTGTGGTGAAAGGAGTGAGAATATGTCTTCAAAAGAAAGTGAAATATTTTTGAGAATGAAATATAATAAAAAATTTCTTAAGACTTATCCAATTAATGCTTTAATATTTTTACTAAGGTGTTATTTTCTTGCGTTTGTGAAATGTAAAACTAAATATTCCTGAAAATTTCTCGAATCAGGCAGAGCCATTAATGTTTTGAAAATTATAGAACTAACAGCTGCATATTATCCTCAATTTCCTCCGTGACTAATTCGCTTCATGATAAGCCTGGACCATATCATTCTTTTCCAAAATTGAATATTTAATTTCTACTTAAACTCGAATTTTCCGAGAAACTTACGAAATAATACTCAGTTAGATTCTACTATACTATCAAAATCAGCGAATTACCGTTGCTTGGTAACACGTATGTTCCTAATAATTTCAATTTTATCTAGGGCTAAGAGTAATCCTACCTTAAGGCTGAGAGTTCGATTCCCGTCAGGGTTTTATTAGAATTTTAGTGAAAAAAGAAAATTTTTTTCAAGAATTTATATTACCATCTGGAATGTTTCGGCAGTCAAATTCAAAATTTTTGACATTCATAACCCATCAGTATTAAAAAAAACAGGTAAACATTCGAGGAGAACTTTGGCTGAGTGTAAAACTTAAACCATCGATATTTTTTGATTTTGATTTCATATTCTTGTTTTGGTTGAAAATAGTACAACCGTTGTAAAGTTCATCCATTTCGATTTAATTTTTTTTGTAGACGTTAAGAAAAATAGTTGTGTTCGAAATTTTGCAAAAATTTTCACGGCAATTTTTAAAAAGTGACGAGTTCGTTAACTGAAATTCAAGTTGGTAACAGCGAAAAAAAATCACCAACTTTGCAGATTTTCCACCATTTTGAAATACGTTTTTCAGAGTTCTATTCTATTTCTGAATTGAGCACAAGAATTACAGAATTGTGACTAGAAATCGTTATTTCAAAGGTTACACATGACTTACCACACTTAATAGAATATTGCTCAAAAATGACCTTGAACACCCTCATCTCGTTTATGCGTCGAAAATAGGATATTTGTTATAAGGCAGAAATGATTCTCCCGATGTCATATACATGCTATATATTCGTTTATCCACTCTTTGTGAAACACCCTGGATAAAATTATATATATATATATATATATATATATATATATATATATATATATATATATATATATATAATAACACGGGGTCTCCTGACTGAAGCTACAAATTGGCGGCTGGCCACTGCTGTTGACTTTATTAATTTGTTGTTTTTTCCACCAAGTGTTTCCCATGTTTACATTTCTTTCACCGTACTGATGAGGCTCGAAAGCCTGAAACACGTGCCTACGGTTGAGTCTATATGAGGGTTATGTTCAATATTATGCCCAAATTGGCGGCTGGCCACTGCTGTATATATACTCCTCTGTCAAGAAAGTACCGGGAATTTTCAATTAAAACAACATTTTTACATTTAATCGTCAAAATTTATTGGGTCGCCTTCAAAATAGGCTCCATTTGCTCCAATACATCTATGCCAACGGCACTTCCAATTATCGAAACATACTTGGTGATGTGTTTATGGTAAAATCGTGCTTGTTGTATGAGAATTCTGAAATATATCACGTTATATAAGGAAAGATGTGCTTTAGCTACTCACGCCTTTAACCTAGATCATCAAGTGAATTTTGAAGATGTGAAGGTTTTAAAACCAGAAAAAAATTAATACAAGAGACTCATATTCGAAATGATCCACATAAATCGGAACGACGATGTCATAAATGAGAAAACTGACTCAAATAAATTGAGCAGTATATATAGTTACCTATTGGAAAAATCAAACTTTGAACATTTTTATGATGGCCCGGTAGATGAATAGGAGACAAAATATCATAGAAATAAAAGTCAACAAAATTGGTGGACGCTATAACCTAACATTATGAAAAATAAATATTGAGAAACAACAAAAGAATATTAATGAAAATTTCATGATGTATTTAAAGCAGGAGTATTAAAGAAATATTTGTATTATACATTAGATAATGTGTAATGTCTAATTATTTTATTTGGTATTGACGAGTGCTCAAGCCTGATGCAAGTTTCATTAAATAACCACACATTCAGTAAGTGAACATCAAAATATTGTTAACTTTAAATGTGAAATCGACTTGTACTTTTTGAGCCCTGAAGAAGTGTTAAAGCTTGACAAAGAGTGAAGAGTAATGCTTTTTTTCCAATAATAGAGTCGATATACCCTTAACCACTTTTCGTATATATATATATATATATATTAATGTTTATTTAACAGTCGTACTCTATGTGAACAAGGAAAATTTTTCAGGGATGTCGACTGAAAGGAGGCTTGTTGGTTACTCTTTATTTCTTGCCTAGCTTTCGGAAAACATTGTTTCCATCTTCAGGGCCAAAAATGTGAGGTTATTCCTCAGTATAAATCATCAATAAATTAGTTAAAAACATTTAGATATACGAAAGCACATTGTAAATAATTCAACACGTATTCACAGTGAGACTGTTGCATAATAATGCAGAAAGAATGCGACTACTAAAATGAATGGAACAAATTTTAAAACATCTGTGTCATTTAGTGTTTAGCTCTTCTGCAATAAGAAAAGGTTCAAAACACGCCAATACGTACAAGATGATCCTTTACACGAATGAGCTTATCCAGTTGTTCCTGAAGAAATTCTTTGCTGAATTGCTAAAGTGCTTGAACATTTTTTAAAGATTTTGAAAATGGGTTTAATCCCTAAGAACATATTTCTTAAGTATATCTTATGTATTGAATTGAATCAGTGCTTACTTGGGTGAAAATCCATATCAAATAATATTTAAATAAGGTTATTCTGATTTTCACAATTTTTATTGTTATTGTTTCGCTATCACAGTAGCATCATCAGGCAGGTTTACATTTTGAATAAGTTCAGGTGCCTGCCTGATAATGCTACTGTGATACTGTGATAGCGAAACAATTGTTGTAAACATAATAATAAAAATTGTGAAAATCAGAATAACCTTATTTAAATATTATATCTCATGTACCTTATATTCGATTTGAATAAGGCAATTGAGGAAGCAGGTCTAAAACTGGCACAGTTTGTTTTTTCAAAGAAGTTTCTTGTAATTCTTACTGCACGTGCAGGGACGTCCATACATGAGCTCAAAGAAAATAATCCAGAAGCTTCCAATCCTTAGCAGAAAATTCACAAATCCTCGTCGAGACGAATTTTTGAGGAGGCAATCCCAAATCTCTAAGCAAAATTCTCCAAATTGACAAATCCAGATGTTGCGATCGTCATGCAAATTTGGCTAATCGGCAACACTGGCCGCTATAGCTGCAATTTATTCCACGTGTATGTTTGAATATGATGACTTATGTCAATAAGAAGAATGTCAATAAAAATAACTGACAAGCAAGGATAGAGCTGAGGAAAAACAATTACAAATTCTGAAATTATTCTCTTCTTTCCTTTATGATAATCATGAATAAATACCACATCATATATTCAGTATATTAAACATATTAATTCAAAATTAATTTCAATTGACAGTTGTTATTCTCACTGATCATAGTGAATTCAATCAAAGAAATTAATAAACTTCCTCACCTCAAACTTTATTATCAAGTTTCAAATGCATACATACCTGATCAGTTTCTGGAAACATGTAATACGTAAATACATAAATTGTACGTGTCAAAGAAAAAGCCATTTTCAATATGGTTTGTACATATTCTTATTTTTTATCCTGATACTCCTAGATCTTCTGTGAAAATCCCTCAGAAGCTTTTTTTTCAGCTTGTGTGAGTTAGGAGTTCAGTTGTGTTCTGGGTAGGCTTTGTTACTGCGATCTTGCGCCACTTTATCCAATTTTATATCCAATGAACCTGTTTACTAATCAAATCATAGAGCATGCAAATTTTGGGAATCCTAATATATATACATACACCACCCATGACCAAGCAGGAGTTTTTTCTACAATCTTCCATATTATACTATACGATATGAATCTATCATATTCAAAATACAATTGAAATATATGATAAATATTGCTTTAATAAATGTGTGTGCTTTATGTACGTTTTATACAATTGGCAGTATAAATAAGTTCATGTGTTTTTGCTTCGAAAATTGAAGCTTTATTGTGAAAAATTGGTTACATATTCAAAGTTCAGTATTGTGCGTCCCTAGCCACTACTTTTTTCCATCTTTATGAAAATTAACGGATCCCATTTGAGCGTTTCTAGGTACATTTTAGAGAGCGATCCAACATGTGTTATGCTGCAAAACAAATTCGTCGAGTGTCTTGGCGTAATGTGGCCATTTTTCTCCCAATTCCCGACTCAAGTGCATCAATTGTCATCGGTCGACCTCCCCTGTGATCCTTTTGTTTCATTCTAGCAGTTCATAATACACCACACACAAGTGGTCTCACCAAATACACGGCCATGAATGGTTGCGTTGACAGTTGATGATGAGGCATAGCCGGGGTATCAGTCAGTTGCCTGACGTTTTGGATTATGATAATGAACCCACTTTTCATCGACAGTCACAATTCGATTCAAAAACCCCTTTTCTGGAGAAATTAAAAAACAGCGTTAGACGACTCTTGACAGTTTATACGACTTCCAATTTTTTAAGCTTTCAAACTATGTCAAATGGCTGGTTAAGTGACTCAAAGTGTTTTTGCGAGTTCTGCTTGCGTTTGTGTAAATCTTCATCGAGCCTCATCTAATTCTTCATCCTTAAACAATGGGGGCGCTCCGAGTCGTTCTTCGTCTTCCAAATCAAAATTGCCACTTTTAAATCGGGCAAAATACTTTCGACACGTGCGTTGAGCTAGAGCATGGTCACCGTAAACATCCACTAAAATACGATGACTTTCGACAGCCTTTCTTTTCATATTGAATTAATGAAGTAAAACTTCCCGCACAAACAAATTATCCGGTAAAAAGTTGACATTTTCAGAGCACACAGAAACTATGTTGTTTACCTTTAAGCGACAGATACTGAAAATAAAGCCTAATGATGACACTGTAAAATGAATGTATTGGCAGGCGAAACAACGGAATAATAAACTAGTCTCAACTCCTTTTAATAATACCGCCTGAACTTATTTATACTCCTAATGATATGAAAGTAATCACCATCATTCAACTGATTTGTGCTAGCTTTATTAAGGTTAATACAGAATCTGAAGGTACTGGTTAAGAAAGTTTTCTAGCTAGAGATTATAAACATTATAAACAAAGCAGATATGGTTTAAATGGTCTAGAGAATAGAATATGAATGCTTTTCAGAACACAACTTATGTTCCTTCCCAGTGGTACAGCTACAGGAAACTTCTCGAAAGAGCTAGGAGACTTAAGATAATCAATATCTCTCTTTGCTACGTAAGGGGACGGATTGACTCTTTTACTGTTAACTAAAAAATCAACAATGCATTGATATTTTCAGTGATCCCGATAATACAATATGAGTGATTATCAGAACACAATATATGTTCCTTCCCACTGGTATAGCTGCAAGGAACTTCACAAAAGATCTAGGAGATTCAAAATAACCAATATCGCCTCTTGCTAGGTAAAAAGAGAGTTTGACTCTTCCGACATATATTTATCCAACATGCACCAGACACACTATTCTAGCTATTAGTTGTTGAATGAAATGCGCATTCCTCTTGAGCAGTTTTTTCCATATACTGGTGAAGTTAAAAACTAGGATTTCCTCAAAATTATAGATCAAAATTGTTATTTCCATCATTTGTTTGTGGAACTAGCCGCCTCAAAACAGTCGAAACTCCGAGAAGACTCTTACAATAGCTTGGCGGAACAAAGACATTTTTTTATAATTCTGACTGCTTTTAGCGGATACCACTACTCAAGCTGATTCATATCTGCCAATTAAATAAAATTGAAGATTGATGTACAGTGCATCTGAAATCCTTCGGCTCAAGCAGACCATGTATAGCTACTCTCAGTATTCAACTATAATATCGAAAAATGTGCATGAATAGTAGAAGATATCTACCTCAAAAAACGAAGGAGATATAATCTCTTTTTAAAACTATCCAAATTTTCGAAAGAAAAAAGAAACACTTAGACATTAGTTCTGAGTAAATGTTCTAGTGATCAATTCCTAATATTCATCTTGGTTATAGTGGAATAACTGAGTGCCTGTCGGGGACAGTGCTGGGTTCAAATTGCTATTCCAAGTATTTCGAAAAATTTTCTGTCTTGTCTTTGAGTAAGATGTTGGTCTACTCGTTATGAGTTATGGGATTTTTGTTAGGCTTTCCTTAAAGTTTTTTCTCCCTTGGACGATCCCTTCCAACGTCAATCATTCCACGTTATGATTGAATTTGTTGTTGACTTTCAAATGTCTTTAGTGTAGTTAACATGATATCTGGTAACCTTTGTTCTACCCGGTGGTGCTAAAGTTCTGTTATATACCCTCTTTACTTTAAGTCTGATCTCATTAGATTGTGAAGGTCTGGTGAGAGTTGTGAAATGGCTAAGTTGTCGCCTTCTCGTATTGTTATTGCACTGTTCTTTGCTTTATGTACCTCAGTCCCACAATCACAAATTATTTTTGCAATTTCTTTCTTTGTACCAATTTCTCTGTATCCACAATCTGAATAGAGGGACACAAGAGAGAATCTATCAGAGATAAATAGAACGATCCATGTTGATGGTATCAGTTTGAGGGACTCGGATTCTCAGTCGCAATATCAATATTCTTTAGATTCTGATGGACATCTTTTGACCTGGACACTTCTTCTGATTTGCTACTTTATCTGTTTTTCGGTATATCTGAAAACACGATGTCCCTCAGATTTTCTGAGAAACATCACGTATACGCCGGATATTGAAACGATTGCAAAAATGTGGTAAAAGAGAAATTGTTTGATTCGATAAATGTCTCGGCACGTTGCTCGTTGGACCACTGCTCCATATTAACTGACAATCTGCACGTATCCGCTGGTAAATTGGCGCTGTTTATCATTGGTATTAAGATGATTACTTGTTTTGTTCCAAGAACCTATTTACAGTATTTATTTTTGCCGAATTTGTATTTTCACACATGCACGTGGCAGTTTTCAAATATGGAGTCTATGGCCCCATTTTCTTTTCGATATTTTTCTGTTAAATATCCAAAATTTTACATTATTCTTAACCATATATTATAAATTTTAGAACAAAATTTTGTTTTTATTTAGCATACAGATAATTTCCAACTGATAAGAATGTGGGTTAGAATTCCCCTATTCTACAAGTTGCGCAAAATATGGATTTATGCACGGCAGTAGGAATCATCAGATAATAATCATAATTAAACAATTTCAAATTGAAGGGTTGTTAACAGTTACGCACTTATCCATCAATAGTTGGATAAAAACATAAAAACAAACTACCTTTCCATTAAAAAAACTACGCGTCTGTAAACATATAACAAGCTGTCATTGGCTAGGTGCCCATTAGAGGCAAATTCGGTACAATTAGCATAAGATATTTAGAGCTGAATTTTTAACTGGATAATTTCACTCGGGAATGATCAATGAAATTCATATTATTTAAATAATAGTCGAAAATTTATGAAACAAAAATAATTTTCACTTCTCAGACAGTAAACGTATCGAAAAATTTACACTCATTTATTTGAGTGGGATGTGACTGAAAATTATACGTCATCTAGCTCAATGATGCCTACCGGTGGATTATTTAAATATTTAATGCATCCATGTTATTTCTTCAAGAAAGTTATATAAAAACTGAAAGTACCCTCCCTGCCTATTTATTTTGACCTAAGGAAACATATATAAATATTCAATATTATTTTTGAAACACGTTAAATAGATCAATTTCATTTCTAATATTTCCAGTTTTAAAGTTTTTATTTATGTTCAGTCCCATTCTAACTTTTAGTTATACCAGAACTGCATACTTGTCATAATTTTTCATAACCTATTTGGATATTATCCAGATATTCATGAAACAAACGAACTGCACGTCGATTCCTCGCAGACAAATGTTTTTTTAATAGTATAATTAGGGGCATTTTTCGTTCGAGAACTTAACACTGCTTAATACCTATTTAATGTTCTAACAGGGTATAGTTACCTGGTCTAGACAATGTTGTGACGTTAAAACGCCCTAATTTGACGTAAAGGGCCGAAAAGAAACTTCGCTCTCTCAATTAAATCATTCTCAAGTCAACGAAACTGTAATTATACACAACTATAATTTATAATATAAAATTATAAGCGGCGTTTTCGGCGGTCTAACTGCTTTGTCTTTATTTTGAACATAATAGTTCCATAAAAGGCGTTGGATACTCAGAAAATCTTTTGTTGATATTTCTTGAGACATATTCAAATGAATAATGTTAAAAACGGATTGAACATTTGTCAATTTTGTTCTCAAAATTTCAGTTCATATCTGTTTTTCAGTTTGTATGTCATGAAGTTTGAAATACTTATCAATGATTACCCATAGATGTTGATAATAGTTTTTTGTGAGTTGGTGTAATGAAAAAATAATTTTAGGGTAAGTGTTCATTAATTATTCCAACTAAACAAATCTATCAAACATAATATAACTTCAGTATGAAATAACTCTTTCATAACGATAAAATAAAGATCGTGAATCAAAAACAAATAAACCCTGCTACAAATGAATATTCTACAGAGTAATGACAAAAAATAGCTTTCTTTGGAAGGTATAGAATATGATGAAAACTAAAATTTGAGTCTCCTTCTATTAAATGAAGATATTTGCGCTCAAGTTTGCACATTGATCTATCACGGAATTAACTTCAATTTCAATATCTCTATAAATATAAAATGGAAATAAATCTACCAGTTTTTTCACACCTTTAGTAGATCCAAGCCAATTTCTCCAATGTTGAAAAACTTCTCTCAGAAATCGCTACACTAATAAGTATAACAAATACCAAATAAAGAGAAAAATACATAATTGAATTTGTTGCAAAATTCCATTGATAATAATGTTGCATCAGACAGGTTTTAAATTCATCAATATATTTTTGGAACCACAGGTTTAGTACTGTATTCAATTATTAGGAATTGAAACTATATTTGGTGATTGTGATATAATTCAGTTTCAAACTGAAGAATTCATATTGAAAACTTTAAATAAATAATTACTGAATATTAGAAATCTACTGTTGAACAAGCGCGCAAAAGCTTCCTTTCGACTCCACTTCAGTGCTTTTCACCATTTTTGTATGCTACTTCCAGGGAACAGCGTACTATGGTTTCGCCCAAATGTCTGTAATTTTCGAATTTTGAGCTGAAAATCTTCACCGACTAGGTTGGACTCACTGATGAAGAATCCAAGGTCAAAGATCTGTTCGGTCGGCCGTAAACACGCCAACTTCGAACAGAAAGGGAGTCTTGAAACTTTCAGGGATGATTTGTAGTCTAAAAAGTGTGACAATACATAATATTATATTCAAGTAGTCATAATAAAGATACAAAATAATCATGTTTTATTTCATAAATTCAACGAAAGGTTTAAATATATACTACAAATTTTCAGTACACAGTTTGACATTTTGGAGGATAATTATAAGAATATAATTGACTCGGTCCTTACTTGGTGAAAATTCAGTTCAATTGAATAAAGTTATAAGGTATGTTTTCACAACCTATTGATTCACAACAATTGTTTTGCCGATACTTTGGCTTCTTCAGGTTGGTATTTTGAACTGACTCTAAAAATTACATATCCACTTTTTATATAGCTATTGGAACTTGAAAATAACCAACAATTTTCAAAAACAGATAAATCGATAATACCGATAGCCCGATATTAGCAGAAATTTTTAAGGACAATTAGTTAACGTACCAATGAATTATGCTAACTTTTTCATAGAATTGAATATTATTAGGCAAATTGCATTCAATAAAGCCTGTAGTTCAATTATTTTTAAGAAAATTACAGTAAATATATCCTGTTAAAAACGGTTTCATTGAAAAATTCATTTCTATTTCTTACGTAAATAGAATTATCAGTTCATGTTGCCAAGTATTCCAAATGGAATTTGACTCAAATGAAACTTCTAAAAAGGTTTATAATTTGGGAATTAATATACAGAATAATGAAGATGACATGAATAAAGACAATAAACCTGGAGTTTATAAGTTGACTTGCCATGATTGCTTGCACTTTAAGAAAATAAACACCAGAGGAGTTATACGTTAGAGATATCGCACGCAACATAAACTAGTTATTTAAAACAATTTGGACATAATTTCAACATCAACTGATAAAAAAAAAGAGTAAGCTACGGCAAAAAACTTCGAATCGAGACAATTCAACTTACATCTATGTATATAAGAGTTAAGAACTCAAATCGACTTCGATTCGAAGAACTTTCTGTTACATACCATAGCTCATTTTTTTCATTCATTTAGATAAGATATCCTCCGATTATTCAATTCAGTTCTTGATGATTATGAGATATAAGAATTGGTTAATATTGGAGAGAGAGAATAATAAATTTTTAAATCAATTAAAAGCATTTCATGTTCCACTTCATACTTGTTGAAACTTTTTACGGAATGTTTGTATTTTTTTAGAAAAACTTATTCCGCACATCATTAACCCAGTTAACTCTGAATTAAATATAAAGTTGAATTCTTAAATGTTTCCATCGACTCTATTTTTGAAGGCTTAGTTAATATGACGTTGTCAGCTTTTTCATAAATCAGCCCCGTATATTATACTCATACCTAATAGTGAACTCAACCGAATTTATATTTATCAGATAACACTTCCCCAGATAAAATAATGTACACAATTTAAAATCCACAGAGCTGAACAATTTTGGAGACTTGAACGGTGGACTACGAGGGAAACCTTATATTTTGATAACGAAAGTTTGCATACAGTGGTAATTTTATATGTCGATTTCTATTTATTATTGTGAGTTGCTCACATGACGTGTTTAGATTTGGATAGTAACTTCTTCAAATTCTTATAAACAACTAGTCTGAAATCTGGCAACATACTCTATTTAAAAAGATATTTTCTACTTTGAGATAAGGGTTCAATAAAAAGTTTTTATTACTTTGGTAAAACCACTAGGTTCTTAGTTGGATAGATTCAATAAAGGTGAATTGGATAACACGATACGATGTTTGAAATTTGGTTACTATGGTATGAAAAAATTGAAAGAAAGGACTCAATTCGAAGGCAAAACTGTACTTTAAATATTTTTTCTTCAAATTTTATGCCGTCATATATTCAATTTCTAAACATGATATATTATATTATATATTAATAATAGGAGGGAGATCCTACCTATATTAGATTCGGCAAATGGAAAATGTTAAGCAGATTTGAAGAAGGGTATGGAAAAAATTGGAATATTTCAGGTATTACTAAATTACTTTCTATATGCAAATAAATATAATATATACTAAAAAAAGAATACTCAATATTTTCCATCAAACCATAATAGCCTCATGTATTTGGAACATCAGAAAAATAAAAGTTCAGGATGAAATTTCGCAACCATTGGTTAGAAAACTTATTTCAGAACATTGTTGCGAACATTTATATTATTTTTTATTCAACAGACAATAGCATACAGCATATATGAAATATTGAAAATTCGAAGTTTTGAGAATAGATTAATAACACAAATATAGAAATGCCTTCATAGTGATATTTTTTGTGAAAAATATTGATTCGTGGAAAATGTTTTTCACATAAAAGACTGCCTTATTTTAATATAACAATTTGTAATTTTGAAGAATAGACGAAAGCTTGATTATCATATGAAAAACTTTATATATCTAGATGGAAGAAGTTTTTGAACTTTTAAATTCTTCGACAATAAATTTCTGTAATCACGCATTGTTTGAAAAATATCGAAAATACCGCAAAGCCAACCTATCAGATAACCCATAAGCCACGTGCAATGCGGTCGTACAAGGCTTCTTTGAAATTTCTGCAGATCGTAAAACACCATTGTTGGCCAACAGAGCGCACGGTAGCAACTCGATCGACCATCAATAAATAAAGAAGAAGAAGTAACAATGCCAAGTGCGCGGTTCCGTCCATAGATCTGGAAGCCCAGTCCCGCTCGGGCAATCGCTCAGGTATATATTCCAATGGAAATTTATCTGCTCATATTGAAAACTTACAGGAGTGATTGCTAAACCGAATGGCATAACGTAAATCTTGTCGCGAACGGTAGCATCGCAGAAAACAATTGTTCTTGCTTAACGTCGGTTAGTATAAATGTTATGCTCTTGTTTTCGATCTTCTTTTTTCCAGATGCTCCATTGGTGGCAGTGAACGATGTATGGATTGTCATGATTCGATCAGGGATGAACGTTGGGTTTTTCGGAAAAGCAATGTTACAGAAACTTACATTCAAAAGTGAAAGGTTATTGAACATAATTCAAAGTATGGTAAAATGATATGCAAGAGCTACAACTAATTGTAGCATATACTTTTGATTGTACTGAGAGTCATTACCTGAACTTTGTTCGCTTTTTTCCAATTTCGTTACAATATAACATTTCATTAAGTAGGATTATTTCAAAAAATGTTTCAAGTGGCTTTTTATTGAACTTAAACCATCTCTGTTTGGACCATGTTTTCCACATTGGTGGGGTATGCAACATACGTAAATAAGAGATAAGACCTATGTATTATTTTCTCCACAGCAGAACACATCTAGATAATTTAATTTTCGAGAAATTCAATCAGAACGTCCTTGAAGCACTGTTAGGATATGCAAGATATGTGCATAGAAGATAAGACCTATGTATTATTTTCTCTACAGCAGAATTTGAATATGAGTTTTCACTGAGAGCAGTTCTAAAGGGGAACACTCTATATTATAAATTCATACTAGAGATTTCTTGAAAGAATCAACAAAAGGTAAAGAATTATATTCCTTATAATACACTTACATAGGCACTAAGATACTGAATTGTTTCAGGCGTTACTATTTGGTAGTTGATTATAATTAAAACAAATTGTAGAAATTACTATGTTTTACTACCAATAAAAATATATATTACACATTTTGTTGTAACTCGAGTTTCGGGAAATGAACTATCCCATCATCAGACGACTGGAGACCTAACAGTGGTACAGAGGTATTTAAACAAAAGTGATAAATATTTTGAATATTTCGATAGATTCTAGGTAACACCTAATAGTGGTACAGAGATTTACAAGCGGAACGTAATAAAAAACCGGGTTAAAAAAGAGGGGCCTTCTAACAGAAATCGGAATGTTGGCAATAGACAAAGAAGGTTGTTAAACAGATGGTACCCATTTAAATATCTCAAATAATTTTTGGGGTTAGATAGCTCCGTACAGTCATTCATTATTTTCACATTATTTCGTTGTATATCTCAAATATTTGGATTTACAAAGCTCCATACAGTCATTGATAATTTTTTACATTATTTTTATTGGGAACGTATTTGAAAGTTTCAATAATCAAGTTTCTTATCTTTTGAATCTACATGTAAAATTTTCCTAAGATTTTCTTTTGTCTAAATAAATTAATGTTTTCTAAAGAATGAGTGGCAAAAGTTGAATTTTCGTTAACTTTTCATGAAATTCATTTTATGTTCGTTGAAAAAGGTTTTAAACAGATGTTACTTTTTAAATATCTCAAATATTTTCGATTTACATAGCTCCGTACAGTCATTCATTATTTTTACATTATTGTTATTGTGACCTAATTTGAAAATTTCAACAGATTCGAGATAATCGAGTTTCTTCCCTTTTTATTCTTCATGTAAAATTTTAAGATTATCTATTGTGGGAAAAGAATGACCGTTTTCTAGACATTGTGGCAAAAGTAGAATTTTGTTTATTTTTCCTGAAACTCATTTTATGTTCGTTGAACCTCGTCTTGAAGGAACGTCCTGTTTGTCCTATATATTTACTACTGCACTTAGAGCAAGATAAATCACAAACTCCTGATTTGTGTATGTTTGGAGTAGGGTCCTTCGCGTTAAATAATACCAATGATAATTTGTTTTGCGTTTTGAAGGCATCTTTTGAAGACATCTGATTTTGAAAAACTATTGACCACTTTTTGACTTATGCGACCAAAGTACGATAGAGAAATGAATTTTTTATTTTCCTCAGTTTTTATGATGGGATACATTTGGCTCATAGATATTTTAGATAGTTTCTGTCGAATTAGATTACCTATTATATTGGGGTTGAAACCGTTGTTCGCGGCTATGGATTTTATAGTTTGGACTTCAGCTTCGCGGTCATCTTTTGATAACGGTAATGCGAAGGCTCTATGGATCATCGATTGATACGCTGACATTTTTTGTGAATATGGGTGATTGGAATCAATAGGAATACATATATCAGTGAATGTATATGTATTCCTATTGATTTGAGTAAAATTAAATGAAGTTATTTACATTTTGATCAACATCCAAAAATTTTTCATGTCAAATGAAAAAAGAATAAATGAAATTATTATATTTTCTATCAATAATTAATAATCATCAATTTGAGTCTACCTGTTGAAAGCTCTAAATGAGAAATCTGATAAACTTTGACTTTTTATATTGAAAACATATATCAATACAAAACGAGTACTTGTGTAAAAAAAACTTTTATATTCGTTTTTGTGACATTGTTTACAACATATATACCAAAATTTATCCATTGGTGTGAAGACTGGCAATAACAAGTATAATTGCTTATATTTGAATTGAGTGATTTTACATTTCCGTAGTCTTTTATTGGGTTTTGGCACCAACAGATGAATTTACGCATCCATGTTGTATACAATGTTATGAAAAGGAAAATGAATGTTGATAGAAATATAGATGAGTACCATTTTTATGCTTTGCATCTATCATGCTGGCCTTTACTTGGTAGAAATCCATTGTACACTTCAGTTAAATTTCTATTTATTATCCTGAGTTGTTCATATAACGCGTTTTGGAACAACTAGTCTGAACATTTGCAAAATGTAGTATATATATATATATATATATATATATATATATATATATACCACATATATATATATATATATATATATATATATATATATATATATATATATATATATATTCTGTTCAAAGAAAAAGGTACAATAAACTATTTTTATTACTTTTGTAATGCAATGCAGTAAATAAATATTTCCTGTTTAGAGATAAGGGTACAATAAAATATTTTTATTACTGTTGGTAAAATCACCGGATCTCTAGTTGAATAGATTCAATGAAGGTGAATTAGATAACTCAGTTATCGTTCAATAAAGTTTCGAATCAATTTATTTCCATAATTTCTAACAGGTTCAATTTTGGACCCTAATTTTCTTTAAAGAAAATCCTAAAACATTCGACAAAATCATGTTTCTCTCTTATTAGATGTTTGGCGTAGGTAGAATCCAACATAGACGTTCCTTCCTCAATAATAAACTGGATTCTATATACGTTCCTTCCACAATAATAAATTGGATTCTATATACGGCGAATATCTAATGAAATAAAGACATGATTTTGACGAATATAAATTCAAAATTTTTTAATATGTTAATTGAAAAATTTTCAGAAAAAAGATACGTGAACAAAATGATGATGTCCCACTACGAGAGTTATATTACAAATTTCAAATGATTTTTAATTTCCCTATAAATATTATTCATGCCTCTCTAATATTTTCAATCTTTATATTTTATTCAAGCTCGTGAAGATTTTCGGAAAGATTTTTTCCTACAACCACAATTTTGAGCTTTATGATTGATCCAATTGTAAAGCTGTATCATTTGTAGGCAATACTTAATATTCGTAGGAGGTTGAATGGAATTTTTTTTATGCTTCAGGAAAAAATCTACAAATATTCAAAGTTCGTTGAATTAATAATTTCTTTCTATTTTATCTTTAATTCGATAATATATCAAAATGAAAGTATGATATCTTCTAGGAGATTCGAAACATTTTGTCATTTCTATTGGTGAAAAATAATTAGGCAGAATCAGGCTGAAGGATCTTTAGCACAACTCAAACACCTATCAAGATGAGACTGTATCTTTGGAACTTAAATATAATAATTATGTACACATGCATTCAAAATATTTTCAGTCCTTCGAAAACTTGAAATTGCTTGAGGCTCAACAAAAACTAGATCCACCCAGTAAAATTTCATAATGAAAGATCGAATTTAAAAATCGTTCTTTGAGATAATTAATTGATTGTCATACTCTTACCACAATCAAACCCATCATTTGATTCCAAGCATTTGAGAAGTTATCATTTAAAATCTTCTCGGGACCATTGTCTGTATCAAATGAACGTTTTTGTCTTTCTGAAATAATAAAGCGAATCTCGCCAGCCCGAAATTATGTAATAAAAATTTGATGTCTTGGACCATATGCTATTTAAGTAAATTATACGGTTATGGGCGATCATGAAATAAAGTATCTTCAAAACGATTTTTAATCATAACAATCATTTAATGTCAGAGATATTCTAGGATTTTCGTGATTCCAGGTAAATAGGTGGTCGCTGGAGATAATGAATAGTACCTTGTTATACTTGCAGACTAGAATTCCCGCCTATTATGCCTTCAGCGTAAGGAGAGACGCCGAGTTTCGAATGGTTTCACGTATACCCATGAGATCTGAAAAATACAGGGTATATTGAGGTACAACTGCTGGGGAATCATTGTCATTAATAAATTCCATAATGGAGATAACAATTTTTTCACAACCATGTTTAACTGTTTCCCAAATATTAATGTTAAGCATTAAAGGCATTGACAATATTGCAAGACTATAAAATTTAACATTTTTATTACCTTCTAAAATAATATTTCCCGTAAAATAAAACGGAAATCGAACATTAGAAACCAATTTTTCAAATATCGAGGGAGTATTTAAAATGAGATATTTTATTATTTTTTTTTAATATGAAGTATATTATAGGGTGAATCCTGCAACTGACACGCAAACTTTCGGTATTGATAATTTGAGTTCATGATCAATCAAAATTATGAAAGATATACTGCACTATAATACCTTTCGAATAATAAAGTATATTTTTTTTAGAAAGTAATTTGTTCATGACTTGACAGATCATATGCCAATTTCAAGCATTCTGTAAATCTTCTTCCTTTTTAAAATTTAACAAGTCACTACTGAAATAAATCAAGTGTTTTGTTCTAGAGTGATAGAACTTTAAATTGAAATAAAAAACATTTAAATTAAGACACAAGCCAATTTTTTTTTATTTGAAAGATAATTTTATGACATTTATGTTTTAAAAATAATTTCCGGCATACGTCCACCTTGACTAGCTCTGAGGAACCGCATTCGACCAAACCAATTTTTGACCACTTTTTCTAGTAATTCAAGCCCTACTTCATCAATATACACAAGTAATGTTGGCTTCCAAAGCGTCTTTTGTTTCTGGTTTATCAGCATAAACCAATGACTTGACATAATCCCAAAGAAAATAATTCAGTGGAGTTATGTCGCATGATCTTGGAGGCCAATTAATTAGACCATTTCTCGAAATAATGTTATCGCTAAGTCTTTCTTTCAATAAATCAATTGTTACGGTAGCAGCATGAGGTGAAGCACCATCATGTTGGAACCAAAACATTTCTGGGTCGATACCATTCAAATTTTGAAACGAATAATCATTGATTGGTCTGTAACGAGCACCATTCACTGTAACATTAGCTCCAGCATTGTTTTTAAAAAAATGTGGACCGATGATGCCTCAAGCGTGTAAAGCACACCATACAGTGCATTTTTCAGGATGCAATGGAATCTGCAAAGCTTCTTGAGGATTGTTTTCACTCCATATACGGCAATTTTGCTAGTTTACATAGCCGTTCA